>OX411334.1:20727620-21992620 GCA_948150665.1 Conistra vaccinii
CCGCTATTGCTAAACCGCAACAGCTATAGTTTAATAGGTGCTCATCAATATTATCTCCAATATGCAACCCTAACTAATATTATAAATGCGAAAGTGAGTTTGTTTGTTACGCTTTCACGCTAAAACGGCCTGAGCAGATTTGAATGAAATTTGCCACATGAGTAGACCATTACCTGGATTTGGACATAGGATACTTTTTATTCCGGTATTTCCACGGGATTGACACTTTTGAGGGTGAAACCGCGGGGCGCAGTTAATAAAAAAAATAAAATATGAAAAATCAAACATAAATATGTTACCTTCTGGTGACCAATATTAAAGAACAATAACATTATATGAATAATTCAACTCCGTTTGTTTATTCATGAATATTAAACGAGGATGTCGTAATTATGATAATTTACTCAATATTTCTTTTATGAAAGCGGATTTTCCAGGCTGTATTTTGCAGAATTGGTGATCGGGGCGTTTAATGCATTTTCGGGTCATTTCTTTATGGACTACCTCATCTACTAAACGGTCTACTGGTCGCAAGCACAACTGCTGAGGCTGACGTCCTGGGTTGGTTTCTCAAGGTTTGGGTTTTTCTCAGTAGCAGCCCGGAGTCCGGATTTGTGCCCGATTGATGGCAATATAGGCTCGCCCCTATTACAAGAGACTTCAAACATAACTGTGGGTGTGCTATAGGTACACCTCTGCCCAACCCTTCGAGGAAACTAGGCGTGATGTTATGTTTATTGACATGCAACCGTATTAATACTTGTTTGTACAAAAACTAGTCTTTGCCTTAGTTCAAACAACACGAAGCCACCACATTTCCTACCACACACTTTTATTGCAGGTTAATGTTAAATATAGGGACCCTGAACACCTACTTCTATAAACTCAGTCTCGGCTTTTTTCAGGGGGGTAAGCAGAAACTACTGACCGCAACCGGCTGCGTACATTACAACCGTGTTGAGCCGCAGCGCATGGCATTCCAATAAAAAATAGCGTGGTTTGGCCCGCTTTCAGTGTATATTAATGCAAAAGTGAGTTTGTTAGTAACGCTTTCACGCTAAAACGGCTGAACAGATTTGGATGAAATTTGGCACATGGGTAAACCATGACCTAGATTAGGACATAAGGTACTTTTTATCTTGATATTCCCTCGGGATCGAGACTTATGTGGGTGAAATCGCCGGCGATAATAATTACTATAATAGCTTAGTATTACATGTTCGTGAACGGGCGCCATCAGTTGCGACTGGGCATCTCTAATGGATCCTATACACAGTGGCTTTTGCCGCAAGGCACGTGCCTCCAGCTTTTGCGCTTTCATTTTCTTTGTGTTACTTTGGCTTAGGCTTAGGCTGGCGGGCAGTGCCCGCGGCCATGCCGCCGGCACCGTGTTTAGCAGCCATTAGCTGCCATGGCTTATTTTAATTTATTTTAATCTTTGTTATTTTTTTTGTTTTTATTTTTTATTACGGACACTTTTAACGTGCACGTCTTTTTACATTGTCCTCACATGTGTATAATATCAACATGAATGATGTAACCAATATTTTGTAACAATATTTATTTAAAAGAGTGTCCGTGGAGTTTCTTGCCCGTTCTTCTCCATAGGTACCTACTACGCTTTGGAATGGGCAACTACCTTCATATTTCAGACTGTCCGACTCCTTGACAGTTCAAAAGTGCCTGTATGTAGTTTAATTGAAATAAATGCCTTGAGTTTGGGTATACCTCACCTGTGGTAAACTACAGGCGAGCGCGAATGACCACGCGCAGAGCAGCATCTGCTTGCTGCGCCGGCGCGCAACCGGCAGCCGCAGCGGGTATATCACAGCGAAGAACCTGCAAATATACACTTTGTTACGTCACTTCTTAAGGGTGATTGCTGGCGAGAAACAGTTGTGATAAATAATGTACGAATTAAAACAAAAAAGCAGCCCGGAGTCTGAATTTGTGCCCGGTTGATGGCAATAGGCTCGTCCCCTATCACAAGGGACTTCAACTCTAGCAGAGAAGAACTCTGGTAGAGAAGAATTAAGTAGAGGTATACCTCTGCCTAATTCCTACTAAGAATTTCCAGATGGAAAAACCCAATAACACTTTTCGCGACCTGGGTATCGAACTCAAGACCTCATGCTCAGCAGTAGCGCTTGCGAACGCTAGACCTACGAGGCAGTAACTAGAACTAGAGACCGACTGAAACCGCTGTACCGCGCGCTATGTGCGCGGCGAGACAGGGGGGTTATGGAAGCCGCTCTTTCGTCAACGCTCACGGCCTCCCGCCGCTCATTCGTCAACGCTGCCCCCCGCCTCGCCGCGCATTCCTAAGGCGCGGTACAGCGGTGTCGGTCAAACTGTAATCAAGTGTTAATTCGTAAAACACGTATTCTTATAAAAATACGTATTTTTAGGGTTCCGTACCTCAAAAGGCAAAAACGGAACCCTTATAGGATCACTCGTGCGTCTGTCTGTCTGTCCGTCTGTCACAGCCAATTTGCTCCGAATCTAATGGGCCGATTAACTTGAAATTTGATACACATATGTATTTCTGTGACCCAAATACGGATGTGAAACGAAAATAAATGATTTTTGAATATGGGGGTCACTTTTGGGGGGCAAAGAAGAAAATATTTAAAAAAAGTTTTGTTAATTGTACCGTGTGACATATCAAATGAAAGGAATTGTTACAAGAATCTCAAATAATATTTTAAAATAATTTTTAAACAAGTATTTTTTGAGATATTTACGAAAATAGATGAAAATTTACCATTCCCCCCCCTTATCTCCGAAACTACTGAGCCTAAAATTATGAAAAAAAATCAGAGAATGGTTCCTTTTTCATAGATTATAGGAAAACTTATAAGAAGTCTATGGTCTTAAAATAACATGGTAAATCTCTCAATATTGTGCATACAAACTTACATTTGCGGTTGGAATGTATGGGAAAATAGGTTTTTCAACTACAATGTTAAGTTAGTTCTTGGGATAATTTATTGCTACTGCTAGTTCGACTAAAGCCCCCAGTACACGTTCAACGGGCTCGCCCAACGTGTACTAAGGCGAGGCATTCGTCACTTCTCGTACCTTCCGCGAAGCATTCTGTTTGCCGATTTCATAGTACTAGCCGGCATTGTCGGCAAGCACTGCTAACACATTAGCTTTAATTATAACAGTCTGTTCTAAATTCTACCATGATTTGGCTACTACATCCAGGATTGTCTTCAGACGAGGGAACTCCTCAACGGTCAACAGTACAAACAGCAAATTTTATATATTACGCTTTAATTATCATAGTCCGTTCTAAATTCCATCATTTATGGCTGTTGCACCCAGGATTGGCTTCAGGCGAGGGAAATCCTCATCGATCAACAGCGCAGGCACGAAATTTTATGTACTCTCTAATTATGATAGTCTGTCCTAAAGTCCACCATGATCTGACTGCTGCACGCAAGATTCGCTTCAGATGAGGGAACTCTTGAACGGTGCACAGTACAAACTCGAAATATAATGTACGCTTTGATTGTGGTAGACCATTCTAAATTCAGCCATAATCTGGCTGCTGCCCCCAGGATTGGCTTCAGATGAGGGAACTCCTCAACGGTCAACAGCACAAACAAGAAATTTTATATACGCTTTCATTATCATAGTCTGTTCTAAATGTACTAAGATCTGGCTGTTGCACCCAGGATTGGCTTCAGGCGAGGGAACTCTTCAACGATCAACAGTACAGACACGAAATTTAATATACGGTTGAATTATCATGGTCCGTTCTAAAGTTCACAATGACCTTGCTGCTGCACCCAGGATTGACTTGAGACGAGGGAACTCCTGAACGGTACACAGGACAGACACGTTTTATATATGCATTTAATTATGATATTCTTTTCTAAATTCCACCATGATCTGGCTGCTGCACCCAGGATTGGCTCCAGACGAGGAAACTCCTCAACGGCCAACATAACAGACACGAAATATTATATATGCTTTAATTGTGATAGAACATTCTAAAGTCCACCATGATCTGACTGCTGCATCTAGGATTGGCTTCAGAAGAGAGAACTCCTGAATGGTTCACAGTACAGACACGAAATTTTATATTGTATATGGATATGTATTGTGCTAATAAACTAGATAGGACTAGGGTCTGATGATAGACCCGGAAGATGACCATAGGAACTTCTAAAATAAACGAGACAGTACCATCGAAATTGGACCGGTTCGTTTTGTCCTGACAAGAACTATAGCCCAAAGTAGCATCCAGGGTCTGATGATAGAGCTGAAAAGTGATCAAAGAAACTTCTCAACCAAACATAAAAGTATCATTGTGTTTGCGGTCGTTGGTTTAGTCTTACAAAGTACTGTAGCCTAAGGTGTAGTCCAGGCCCTCATGAGAGATCTGGAAGGTCACCATATGAACTCCTTAGCTAGACAAGATAACCCCGTTGTGTTTCGGCCGTTTGGATTTGTTTTGTTTTAAAAGCTTGAGGCGTGAACGGTTTTCTTAAACAAAGATAAGCCTCAATCTTTTAAGAAAACATTAAACTTTTCTGTTTACGTAAGTCTTATTTGTTCTTTTTAGTTTAATAAAAGCTTGTTTAAAAAATATTTTTACTTACATTTTATTCAGCCTAATACAGGACGTAATCCGATGGCAGTTTTTACTCGTGCACCATTGTGGGAACCATTTAGCCTGTTTCTAATGAGCAAAATAATGCGTCAGAGGGATGATCCATTTGACATTTTATTATTTTATTGTTTATTACTGCAAAATTGTTGACATTTTTATATTAATTTGACATTGACTGTAATTCAAACGATTTGACATTAAGTATAATTATGTATTGTTATAAATTGTTATTTAAAATTATAATGTATTTAAATTTGTGTAAATTAAACATGATTTGCATGCCTTTGTGACGGTAGAACATGGAGGACTTTCATAATAAAACATCAATCTAAAAATTACCCAGTTTTGCAAAGAAATAAATGATATTCAGCTTAACATTGCTGTCGAATGCATTAAGAATTCTATCAGTGTAAATTCTAAGGACAAATCAAAAAATGAAATATCGGAATACCTTCTATCACTCGGCCTTAGTCCACGTATTCAAGAATATACGACAAGACAGAATTCAACACTATTGTTGAATTCAATCTTGTCTATACAATAATATTCAGAAATTTCCCTCTACAATCCGGTACCATACATAGTTATTTTAGTTACTACAAACAACGGGTCAGATTTAAACATGGTATAGGCGGCCCGCGAGCTGTGGAGCAGGTGGTTTTAACGCTCACCACCGCAGCTTCGGCTTGCTGGCCGGTGGCGGTACATATTCATCATACGGAACCCTCTCCACGCGAGTTCGACTCGCACTTGACCGGTTTTTTATTTACATTGACTTAGTCAAAGCACCCACATGGACATGTTTTAATTATTTAACAAAAATGTACGATACATCACCCTTCATTTTTGTTAAATAATTAAATCTACTCCAATGTTTTTTAGATTGAAGGTAAATCATTCATGTAAAAGCACTCTCTTTAAGTCCCGGAAAGGATGGTGGGCGATGGTGGTCCCAGCTCGGCCAGCCACTAAATGTGTATTACTTAAAAGAGCAAATAAAACTGAATATTTTTTATTATGACACCATCAAAATTCATCCCGGAGGAACCGAGCTACGTGTACCTTAAGTATATTTCTTTGTCTGCGGCTTAGCTCAGAGACTCTAAGTACTAGAAAATTGTAATTTCGCATTGGTGTACATATTTATTACGCCGACAAAGTGGTAAAATAAAATCAAGACAATTGTTTTTTTTTGGGTATCTTTTACCCCTACCTCGTAAAGAGGAAATTTTTTTTTCTCGTCTAGCACTTGTTGTGGGGTGTCATTGGAAAGGTCGTTTAAAAATATTACGAGTGTGTGAACACCATTTTTGGATTAAGTTATCCGTTTCCGAAATATTAAGCTTTAAAGTGGTGGGCAATAGTGGTCCCAGCTCGGCCAGCCACTAAATATGTATTACTTAAAAGAGCAAATAAAACTGAATATTTTTTATTATGACACCATCAAAATTCATCCCGGAGGAACCGAGCTACGTGTACCTTAAGTATATTTCTTTGTCTGCGGCTTAGCTCAGAGACTCTAAGTACTAGAAAGTTGTAATTTCGCATTGGTGTATATATTTATTGCGCCGACAAAGTGGTAAAATAAAATCAAGACAATTGTTTTTTTTTTTGGGTATCTTTTACCCCTACCTCGTAAAGAGGGAAATTTTTTTTCTCGTCTAGCACTTGGTGTGGGGTGTCGTTGGAAAGGTCGTTTAAAAATATTACGAGTGTGTGAACACCATTTTTGGATTAAGTTATCCGTTTCCGAAGTATTAAGCTTTAAAGTGGTGGGCAATAGTGGTCCCAGCTCGGCCAGCCACTAAATATGTATTACTTAAAAGAGCAAATAAAACTGAATATTTTTTATTATGACACCATCAAAATTCATCCCGGAGGAACCGAGCTACGTGTACCTTAAGTATATTTCTTTGTCTGCGGCTTAGCTCAGAGACTCTAAGTACTAGAAAGTTGTAATTTCGCATTGGTGTATATATTTATTGCGCCGACAAAGTGGTAAAATAAAATCAAGACAATTGATTTTTTTTGGGTATCTTTTACATCTACCTCGTAAAGAGGGAATTTTTTTTTCTCGTCTAGCACTTGGTGTGGGGTGTCGTTGGAAGGGTCGTTTAAAAATATTACGAGTGTGTGAACACCATTTTTGGATTAAGTTATCCGTTTCCGAAATATTAAGCTTTAAAGTGGTGGGCGATAGTGGTCCCAGCTCGGCCAGCCACTAAATGTGTATTTAAACAGCAAATAAAACTGAATATTTTTATATCTTCTTTTTCTGCATTATGGGTATCAAATTAAAGGGCTCATAACAAGGATTCCAAAAAGACATACATCCCTGTATTACTTAAAATAATGATAGGTAATTAACACAACATTTATTAATATTTAGGATAGTGGGCAAAATACACCCAGCTCCACCATAGTTAAAACAACTGTAGTTTTAAAGACATTGCTTCTTCCTTTACTCATGCCAAAGTGCATCAAAATCTGTCCCGGGGTTCTTCAGTTCCGACAATGTTAGGTTAGGTTAAATAAAATACACGCAGCTCCGCTACTACACCCAGCTCGGCCACGGTTAACACTACTGTAGTTTTGAAGACATTACTTAGGTTAGGTTAGATTGAGGGTGTATTTCGCCTAACCTAACATTGTCGGAACTGAAGAACCCCGGGACAGATTTTGATGCGCTTTGGCATGAGTAAAGGGAGAAGCAATGTCTTTAAAACTACAGTGGTGTTAACCGTGGCCGAGCTGGCTGTAGTAGCGGAGCTGCGTGTATTTTATCTAACCTAACCTAACCTAACATTGTCGGAACTGAAGAACCCCGGGACAGATTTTGATGCGCTTTGGCATGAGTAAAGGGAGAAGCAATGTCTTCAAAACTACAGTGGTGTTAACCGTGGCCAAGCTGGCTGTAGTAGCGGAGCTGTGGTTATTTTATCGAACCTAACCTAACCTAACATTGTCGGAACTGAAGAACCCCGGGACAGATTTTGATGAGCTTTGGCATGAGTAAAGGGAGAAGCAATGTCTTCAAAACTACAGTGGTGTTAACCGTGGCCGAGCTGGCTGTAGTAGCGGAGCTGCGTTTATTTTATCGAACCTAACCTAACCTAACATTGTCGGAACTGAAGAACCCCGGGACAGATTTTGATGCGCTTTGGCATGAGTAAAGGGAGAAGCAATGTCTTCAAAACTACAGTGGTGTTAACCGTGGCCAAGCTGGCTGTAGTAGCGGAGCTGCGTTTATTTTATCGAACCTAACCTAACATTGTCGGAACTGAAGAACCCCGGGACCGATTTTGATGAGCTTTGGCATGAGTAAAGGGAGAAGCAATGTCTTCAAAACTACAGTGGTGTTAACCGTGGCCGAGCTGGCTGTAGTAGCGGAGCTGCGTTTATTTTATCGAACCTAACCTAACCTAACATTGTCGGAACTGAAGAACCCCGGGACAGATTTTGATGCGCTTTGGCATGAGTAAAGGGAGAAGCAATGTCTTCAAAACTACAGTGGTGTTAACCGTGGCCAAGCTGGCTGTAGTAGCGGAGCTGCGGTTATTTTATCGAACCTAACCTAACCTAACATTGTCGGAACTGAAGAACCCCGGGACAGATTTTGATGAGCTTTGGCATGAGTAAAGGGAGAAGCAATGTCTTCAAAACTACAGTGGTGTTAACCGTGACCGAGCTGGCTGTAGTAGCGGAGCTGCGTTTATTTTATCGAACCTAACCTAACCTAACATTGTCGGAACTGAAGAACCCCGGGACAGATTTTGATGCGCTTTGGCATGAGTAAAGGGAGAAGCAATGTCTTCAAAACTACAGTGGTGTTAACCGTGGCCAAGCTGGCTGTAGTAGCGGAGCTGCGTTTATTTTATCGAACCTAACCTAACCTAACGTTGTCGGAACTGAAGAACCCCGGGACAGATTTTGATGCGCTTTGGCATGAGTAAAGGGAGAAGCAATGTCTTCAAAACTACAGTGGTGTTAACCGTGGCCAAGCTGGCTGTAGTAGCGGAGCTGCGTTTATTTTATCGAACCTAACCTAACCTAACATTGTCGGAACTGAAGAACCCTGGGACAGATTTTGATGAGCTTTGGCATGAGTAAAGGGAGAAGCAATGTCTTCAAAACTACAGTGGTGTTAACCGTGGCCGAGCTGGCTGTAGTAGCGGAGCTGCGTTTATTTTATCGAACCTAACCTAACCTAACATTGTCGGAACTGAAGAACCCCGGGACAGATTTTGATGCGCTTTGGCATGAGTAAAGGGAGAAGCAATGTCTTTAAAACTACAGTGGTGTTAACCGTGGCCGAGCTGGGTTTAGTGGCGGAGCTGAGTTTATTTTATCGAACCTAACCTAACATTGTCGGAACTGAAGAACCCCGGGACAGATTTTGATGCGCTTTGGCATGAGTAAAGGGAGAAGCAATGTCTTCAAAACTACAGTGGTGTTAACCGTGGCCAAGCTGGCTGTAGTAGCGGAGCTGCGTTTATTTTATCGAACCTAACCTAACCTAACATTGTCGGAACTGAAGAACCCCGGGACAGATTTTGATGAGCTTTGGCATGAGTAAAGGGAGAAGCAATGTCTTCAAAACTACAGTGGCATGAACTGTGGCAGTAGTGGGACCAGCTGTTGAAACTTCCCCCGTTACCTAACCTAACCTAACTTAACATTGTCAAAACTGAATAATGTTGTGCTGGCACATTCACTTGATGTGGTGCTGCCAGGGTATGGGGGCTGGAAGAGGGCGTTGTCCGTCGTTCGTCGAATACTGTTTGGATCGCCTCGAAACCTAACATAACCTAACATAACCTATCCTAACCTAACATAACCTAACCTAACCTAACATAGTCGGAACTAAAGAACCCCGGGACAGAATTTGATGCGCCTTGGCCTGAGTAAAGGAAGAAGTACTGCCTTCAAAACTACAGTGGTATGAACTGTGGCCGTAGTGGGACCAGCTCCCATATATTTTTGCCCACTATCCTTTATCTCACCTTTCAGTAACACTCTATATGAACACGTTGAAAACGGTGGTTACAAACACTCGCTTTTTTTAAAACGTGGTTTTAATAATTCATTGGGCCACTTCGGATAGGAAGAGGGTAGGACTATAATACTCAGAATTTGGCCTTTTTAACCGACTTCAAAAAAAGGAGGAGGTTCTCAGTTCGTCGGAATGTTTTTTATTATTTTTTTATGTATGTTCCCCGATTACTCGAAGACGGCTGGACCGATTTCGAAAATTCTTTTTTGTTTGAAAGGGTATACTTTCCAGTTGGTCCCATTGTCATCAAGTCAGGATTGGACGATGGGATCCTGGAGAAATCGAGGTAACTCTTGAAATATTATAGGCACAACTATAGCGATTTAGGTATTTTTTATAGTAACTCTTGAATTTTCTGTCGGAAAGCACCATTTAGTGAAGTGGAACTGATGATGAAGACCACAGATGGCCACCGGAACTACTCAATAATACGTATTTCACGGGTTGCGAACTTGCGATTTGATTACTTTAATATGGTTGCCAAGTAATTTATACCCAGTTACTGGGTTGTGGAGGTCAGATAGGCAGTCGCTCCATGTAAAATACTGGTATTCAGCTGCATCCGGTTAGACTGGAAGCCGACCCCAAGATAGTTGGGAAAAAGGCTAGGAAGATTGATTGATTGAAGCAATTTATGCCCGATGCATAGGGTGAAGAGGAGCTGATGGCGAAGTACCAGAAGAACTCCTCAATAATGAACGTCCCTGCATCGGGAAAAGCAATATTTTGTAAAAGGTGATGAACAGTTGGCATTAGGCTATTGTAACTTAAATAAATTACAAACCCACCCACTAAAAAGCGAGAAATAAAAACTTTTTCACAAAAAAAAAAACAACCGACTTCCGCCATAAAGTGAAAAACCATTGAGGTGTGTAATCAAGCTCCTGTACATTAGCCTTTTCCCAACCATGTTGGAGTCAGCTTCCATTTTAACCGGATGCAGCTGAATACCAGTATCTTACATGGAGCGACTGCCTATCTGACCTCCAGCACCCAGTTACTAGGTAATACGACTGGTAAGACTGGTTGTCAGGGAAAATCTACTGGAATGGGCCTACGGTACGTCATTCAATATCCGGCGACAATGTGCTACGACCGCGTAGCTCGCGTAGGCTTGGCGTAGGCCCGGCGTAGGCCTGCTACGTTACATAGCTATCTCCGTAATTTTGTGAGATAAGACATTAGAGATACGCTAGTTTAAGATGTTTATTTTTTTTATTTAATTTGCAAACTAATAAGTTAATACAATAATAAATTATTAAACAAGTAACTCTTAATACCAGGTACCAGGTACTAGATTAAATAATGTACTACAATAAAACTGGTGAAACAATACAATTTTATTGTTAAAATAAACTCGCTGGTGAAAATTTTTTATCACTTATTTTTTCAGTAACAACGTTTTAGCGGAAAAACGTCAGGAAACCTTATCGAAGTTTGTACAGTGTTATGTTCCCAAGGCTATTTCTATCTCACACAATTGGGGCTGTCACGATAAGGGAGGAATTCGGCAACCTTTTTGTAGGTCATCCGCAAGATGTTACAAAAACAAATGTTGAATTTCTCATGACCTCCAAACAACCTATTGATTCGAACCTTAGTAGTTTAGGTAGGCGATATATTTCCCACATATTGCAAAGTAACTTTGATATCAGCCTGCTACAAATATATTGAATTTATCATGCCCAAATAACCTCTAAAGTAATAACGTTAGACTACTCAGATTGTCAAGATCTCGAGTTCGAACCCAAGGCCCTCTCTCAAGGCCGAGACCTCTGACTTTTCGTATTCATGCGTGTAAAATACAATAGACGATGTATATTTAGTAACTTAATCCGCTTAACTGTTCTTAAAGAGTCTTAGAGATCCCTGTAAGAAATCGACACGTGTTTCGCCTCTCAACGAGGCATCCTCAGGATGACGATTGACTTATGTATATTATGGAACACAAGTTAGACTATCAAAAGAATTCTGGTCGATGTATTATTTACTTATATAATTTGATCAACATACAACGATACTATTTGCAAAAAAACTGTGTACTAAAGTTTGATAATAATTAGAAATATTTAACTGATTCTTTATAAAACTTGTTGAGTTTCGACCTAATGGCTCCTACACAGTACATGGCACTACTACGCTTTTGCCGCGCGGCACGTGCCTCCGGCTTTTGTGCCTTCATTTTCTTTCCGTTTCTTTCTGCGGCATGGCCAGCGGCAAGGCCGGCCATGTGGTGTGTACCTCTAATAACTTTTGGACTTCTGATGTTCCACACTTTTTAAAATAAATTTTGCCACTTTTAAATATCTGTCCTGTTACTAAGCTAGAGCGTTAGTAAGTTAGCACTGTGACCAACCACGACTCAGCCTAATAGGGTTGATGCCTAAGTCAAAAAAAAGAAATTCTATTTAGTCCGTCAGTCAGATAAACATGAAATATTAGACTCATATTTTTTTTAATCGTATTAATAAAAAATGGCTTGATACAACCCATTAAAGTTGGGGAGTGGGGGTCGCTAAGTCACAAGTAAGTTAGTATAACATCTCCATACAAGTGACGTCATGGCACCATTTAACTCAATGTATCGCCGTAACCTTTTAATAACGTAAGAAAAGAAAAATACGTTAAGTTTTTTTTTTGTCGTCATCCCTGTCGTTGGTAGTAACTAGGGCACCCCGACTAAATGGGTTAGGTTAGGTTTGAACTCAAGTTGGTCGCAGTGTTCATTTAAATGGCAATTTAATATTTTTCAGATCCTGCAATAGTATTTGAGGTTCACAAAAAGAAGCGCAATTGTTATATTACAGTGTTCAATAATATTTTTGGACGCTCTCGCTTCGCGTCCCGCGTCCTGCGTTGCGATCGCGCAGGTTTGGCCGAGGCTTAGTGCGATACCGATTAAGAAAGAGACAGCATTACATTGCTATACTTTGACGTGACTTTGACAGTTTGTTGACTGCTCGCTTTCAGCGTCCTCGACGAATAGTTGTCGTTGTCATTGAAAATTTTATTCTTTATAAAAAAAATGCGTATTAATTTACTACTAAAATTAATACCAGTTACGAGCGTGTAGCGACGATGGCAGCTGCCAGCTGGTCTGACTCGTCGCATTAGATGTTTCACATTAACAAGATGGCGGTCTAAGTTCCCATCTGGCGACACGCCACAAAATCGTTGTAGTACAGTTAGGTATATGTGTGTTGATGAAAAGGAATCTATTTTGATCTGTTGCTATAATGATGTTGTGGTTTCTCTGCGGTTAAGTTTATGTTTGTATATCTGTAGTTACCGCGCCTCAGGAAACACATAGACAGCGGGGTAAGGTATCGGGGGAAGTTCCTTATCGCAAGTTATAGGTGCTCTGTACAAATTGAAGGTGAGTCAGTCCAAAACAAGGTGTGCTTATGTGTAGGTAGATATATTACTGTATTAACGGGATACGCGTTAACTGTATTCCATTGAGATCAATGTAAACTAGAGAAGACACCGTGAACAAAAAATGTGTCCCTCGGATGTCAAGTTTGACAACTGCGGTGCATGCGCGGTGCAAGGAGATTGTCATAGATATCCGTACCCGCAGATGAGACACAGTCTGCTTCTTCTGCCTACTTGATAACTAATTTACCACAGCGCTAGATTTGCTGCGGAAGTGTATTTATTCTCGGCAAAAAGGTCTTAACTGCGGCGCGATCGCCGCAGTTGAACGAGACAAAGTAGGAATTTACGGTGTCTTCTCGGGTCCGTGGCTTAGGCCCCCAGTGGTCGAGGCACCTGTGGCCGACTCCCCCGATTCGGTACGTTAGTACTTATATCTCAATGCTGCAGTGGCGCGGCGTGGGGAATCAAGGGGGTAAGCCGAAAGCCGGAGCAAAAAAAAAAAAAAAAAAACCAGGCATATACTAGGTACTACAATCTGAGAAAAGTAAACACGGGAAACAAACATTTTACTTGCTTTACTAGCTTTTGTCCGCACGTGACGAAACTGAACGGACTGTCAAAGATCCACGAATGACAGCCGGGACCAACAGCATAACGTGCTTTCCGAGGCACGGAGGAGTCTCGGTATGTAAAAATGGTCTCCCATCCACTGACCAACCCTGTCAAGCGTACCTTAACCTGATGAATCGACCCGTGCGGCTTGTTATTACTTAGCCACGAGCTCCGATATAACTGCCAGTCAATCATTGATATTTATCGTAAAGGGAAACATTAAAATGTTTGAAAAAACCATCACGTCGTTTGTAATTTATAGTCATAATTATCTGGGTTCTTATTTTCAAAAGTTAACCTTGAAAAGCATGTTTCCTCACAAAGTTAATAATCCGTCAAGCAACAATCTATCCTAATCCTACTGATCGTTTTAATTACTTTCAAATCTACTATATACAAGTAATTTCAACATAATAAATTATATTCTTACCCCACTTATCTAATTACAACGTACTTTATTTTCACTAAACTCAAAACACTTAAACACTGTCTTAATCACTGTTCTATACCTACAACAAATATCAGTAATGAGAAACATAATATGAATTCACTGAAAAATGAGCTATCAAAATGCAAATAATTGTTTTTAAAATACGATGTCAAAAAACAAACAACCACATGTATCAATTCAATGTCAATATTATGTCCGAACTCCGCGCCGAACGCATTACGAAATTCAACGGAAACAACCGAATAACTGCGTGTGCGTGAACGAGGTGGCAATAGCTGCTTCTCGTTCCCGCGCGTTTTCTACTTCTCTGTCCATAGCGTAACTCGGCGCATACCGACTTACCCCAAATACCTAATTAAAACGTACTTCTCTTTCACGAAACTCAAAACACAAACACTATCTTAATCACTGTTCTACACTAAAAACTAATATTACTACTACTAGTAATGATAAACTAATGAATACAAAATGCAAATTAACTACTTATTGTAAAAAAATTATATGGTTCTAATGCGATTACGACAAAAATCGACCACACATCTCACATTGTCAATGGAAATTGGAATGATTGATGAATGCACAGACTACAATTTAGAGATGAATGTTTTGATTTCCGGTCCGACCGAATGAGCGAAGTTCAAGCCGAATGCATTACGAAACTCTACGACAAGAACCGAGTATCAAATGCGAGTGCGAGCAGTAGCAATAGCTCTTTCTCATTCCCACGAACGCGTTTTCGCCTACTTTACCTACTATAACTCGTTGCAAGCCGGCTTCCTAGCTTGGTATAAAACGCACGGAGTCACGTGACCGAGTGACGTCAGACGGATTTTATTTCCTATAGAAATTAAACTCACGATAAGCCGAATGCGCCTACGAGTTATTTTAGAGCGAAATGTTTTGTTGTTGGGATATAAAGACAAAATATTTAATGTAGGCGTTTTGTAATGTTTTAATTGTATTCAAATACTTATAGTGTGATTATTCAATGATGATAGAGTGGTTGTATCCGAAGGGAAGCCGATGGGAATCGAGTTCTTTAGTAGTATTCGCCACTGCAATGCTGTATTCATATTATTTTTATTTTTTCATTCAACTAGTTACTCTCAAACGTTGTTAAAAATCAATTTGCCTAGCCTTTCCCAACTATGCTGGTTTCGGCTTCCAGTCTAATCGGATTGATACCTGTATTTGACATGGAACGACCCTATCTGACCTCCATAACCCGCACTGGGTAATACGATACCCCTTGGTAAGATTGGTGGTCAGACTTTCGGGTTTATGACGACCCGTAACGACTGTCAGAGATCCAGGAACGACAGCTGGGACCAACGGCTTAATATGCTTTCCGAGTTCCGAGGCACGGTGAGGTCTTGGTACATAAAGATGGTTTAATTTTGCTTGTTATGTTTACATAATATACAGGAAAGAAACTTCGTTCCTACCGGGTGTCCCAGAACAGCTCTCGGTATTTTTTTTATTGGTAGTTTGCATTGTCTCCCTGGTGAACAAAATGTATCATTGCGTAGCATAGCTAGTTATTATTACAACTCATGACTCATGACCTAATGCCCGTAGAATGTCTGCTACGTCCACGAAGGATTAATTAAAACTTCTTAGCTATAAATCAGTATTTTGACATGAAGATTGCAAGAGCAGGCAGTTCTTACTTTTTTTTCATAACATGCATAACAGCACGCCTTGTTTTCCCCGAAGGGTTGGGCAGAGGTGTTTCTATAGTACACCCACATTTCGCCAGTTATGTTTAAGTCCCATGTAATAGGGCGAGCCTATTGCTACCAACCGGGCACAAAACTACTAAATACTTTTTCTTTCTTTTCTTTCTTTATTCATTCCGATATTTTTACGAGACTCATGTGGGTGTAGCCGCGGGGCGCAGCAAGTTAATAATAGGAGTGTAAAACATCATATTATATGACCCAGATATGCAAATCCGCGCTCAACTTCGCAGCTTACATACATAATGAACGTAGACGTAGATAAGATATCCGTTTCCATTTTGGTTTGTGGTCTCAATCGAACTACCTTTACAGATTCAGTTCCATTTCATATGACTGGGAGTTACAGCTTAACAAACAAGCTTTCAATACCAAATCCTATACATGTGTACGTGGTTTATCTATGTTGTAGTATTCCCGTGACTTTATTCGCATAAAACACGGGGAAATGAATTGAATGTAGGAAAATTACGACTGGAGCCGAGTTTACGAGATTCAGCGCCGAGTATTCGCAAGACATTTTAAAAATATGATACCATGGAGCTGGCCTGATGATGGAGCCCTAAGATGAACCACCTATAGGAACTCCTCAACTAAATAAGATAGTGTCGTTGAGTTTGATGACTGACGATAACTTAATGGTTTTGTCTTGAGAAGAACTATAGCCCAAGATGGTATCCAGGGATGGAGCAGGCAAGTGACCATCGGAACCCTTCAATTAAAAAAGTTAGCCCTGTAGTGTTGGGCCCGTTGGATTTGTATATTTAAACAAATGCTAATGCTAAAAAGTACAAAATAAAATATAAGTTAAAATCTTTTAAAAAACAAGCTTTTAATGAACTAAAAATGACTAGGTACTTAATAAAACTTTATTAAAATACAACTTTAAAATGTTTTTAAAAGGTTGAAGCATAAAATAATGTCCTTCTTACACTAAGATAAGCCTCAAGCTTTTAAGAAAATATTAAAGTAGTTGGCGTAAGTTTTGTTTAGTAGGTACATTTTAGTTCATCAAAAGCTTTTTACTTATATTTTTTTAGGTTCGTTAACTTAATAAAATTTGTAATATCCTGGAGTACCTACCAAGGTCGCGTTCCAAACAAAAGCGATAATCGCGCGAGTACGCAATCTTCGCGCATTTTTATATGAATAATGACATTCTTCGCGATCAATCGAGTCGCGTATAGTATGTCATTATTCAGGTTAACGATTGCGTAATCGCGTATTTGCGCGACGTTTTCGGGTAGAACGCAAGGTACCTCTTAAAATATTTTACGCAATTATTGTTAGACGATGAATTCAATATAAATAACTAGCTTCCGCCAGCGGCTTCGCCCGCGTGATAAATTTATAAATTATAGCTTACTTTATTATGCATGTATTATACATATAAACCTTCCTCTTGAATCACTCTATCTATTAAAAAACCGCATCAATGTATGTAGTGATGATGATTATATTTTCCATCGATATATTCAATTATTATAGGTATTTAAGAATTGCCAAACTTAAGTAGCATTGGGACGGTCACATTGCTCGAAGAACAGATAGCTGATGGGTCCGAAAGGTTCTGGAGTGGTGACTGTGTACCAGACGATGTAGCTTTGGGAGGCCTCCTATAAGGTGGACCGATGACCTTGTGAATGCCACATGAATCTTTCGGCTGAAATGATGATGATGATGGTCAAAGTCAAATAATTTATTTCAATTAGGCACATAAAAGGCACTTTTGAACGTCAAAAATTACAAAAATAATTAGATAGAATTGATTCTAGTCGCCCCTTCCAAAAGGTAGTTTTCGTATGGAGAAGAATGGGCAAGAAACTCCACCGTTACTCTTTTAATTACAAAATTATATGTGAAGACGATGCACCTAGAATAAAATTACTATACCAAAATTGGTAAAAAGAATGAAAAATAAAGCAATGACAGATAAGACAGATAAACTAATTATGTGATAGATACATGACCATGATGGTGCTCACATATTTACAAACATTGTTAAAGTAGACGATTTTACTTAAAATTGTACAATTTAAGTCAGTGTGTGAGGAAGTAATCACAAAATGTAAAAATCTATGTCATATAGGTAATAAAAAAATATATAAAAAATATACAAATTAAGTTAGCAACCAGTTTGATTTTGTCTAGACTCTAAATTATCCTATGGAGCAGGACCAGCATGTTTCCAAGCATTCCTATCTTGGATATAATCCTCTAATCTGTAATATGCTTGTGTAGTGTACTTTTTACATGAGTTTTTCTTTCATTTAATTGTAATATATCACATGGTATATTCCTGTTCAGCAATATTTATCCACGTTCAATAATCTGCTCATGCCGGGTGACTGTTTAGATTAGGTAGGTCACCTAATCTCTTTGAAGGACATCGCCATTCAGTTAATTATGCCCAACGAAGGTAAAGGAGGAGGAGCTCGTAGCTAAGTAATAACAGCCGCACGGGTCGATCCATCAAGTTAAGCTACGCTTGCCGGGGTTGGTCCGTGGATGGGTGACCATCTTAACATACCGAGACTCCTTCGTGCCTCGAAAAGCACGTTAAACCGTTGGTCCCGGCTGTCATTCGTGGATCTTTGACAGTCGTTACGGGTCGTAAGAAGCCAGTAAGTATGACAACCAGTCTTACCAAGGGCATGGGGTCTCAATTCGAACAAATTATAATTAGTCTTGAAAAAAGATCATAGATGGCAGCATAGGTAACAATTATGAAATTAACAGTCACTAAAAAGCGATAAACGGAAGATTTTGGCTGAAGTAAGATTAGTAAAAATCAAAACTTCCTTGTTTAATGTTGATTTATCTATTGTTACTCATAAATCTCGTATTTTCAACAAAAAAAGATAAAACCTTTTATTTAGGGCTCTTTGCAATAGATGGCGTTTTACTCAATTTGTCATAACTGTAGCACATTTAGCCAGTCAATAGCCCGACTAGGGAGGTGTCATTTCTTTGTATGGGATTGGGTATCTGTACGTAGTATTATATTATCTGTGCCAAGGGGTATCGCATTTCCCAGTTACTGGGTTGTGGAGGTCAGATAGGCAGACACTCCATGTACGACTGGTATTCAGCTGCATCCGGTAAGACTAGAAGCTTACCCCAACATATTTGGGAAAAGGCTGGGCAGATTGATACCCAATAAAGGCAAACATAGACGAATCTGTAGGAGAAAAGGATTTTCCAGAATTATGGTTAATTTTAGGCATATTTACTGGTACTAGTATAAATTAAATCATATCTATAAGTACGTTAAACGAGAGGTGGGACCGACTAAAATAGCAGTGACCAAATTTAGGGTCGCGCCACATCTGCCGAACGTTCCGCGGCGGAACGTTCGGTTGAATACGCTCCTAATGTTTTTCAAGTTACCTATGACACATCAGCCGAACGTTACGTCCATAGAAATGCAAGCAAACATGACGCGACGGAACGTTTCGCCGCGGAACGTTCGGCAGGTGTGGCGCGACCCGGTTTGGTTTGGAAGCATGTATACCGAAAGAAGAGCAATACCGAAATAGCTATAATAGAGTTGAAACTGAAAATTGGAGCTAGAAAATAGTTCTCAACTATTTTCTAGCTTCAATTTTAGTTTCAACTCTTTTCTGTGGTCTGGTGATCACGTCTTTTGCCGCACGAAAGGTGCCATCTTTTGTACGGTTTCTAGCATTTTGTGTCGTGTAGTAAAATATTGAATAGATAATACTGAGAGGAAATTCTCAGAAGAAGGTTGTAGAATTTTGAGAATTTTCTTTCAGTGTTACCTATAACATTTTATTTTAAAAAATGTGCCAATTCCATCGGTAGATTTTAAAATGTACGTCATAATTTCAAATGCTTCAAATACTTCATTTTTCTCTGTTGAATATTTGAGAACGTGCTTCTACTTTGTATAATAATTATCGAAGTGTATAGAGTGCCGCGAGTTTCTTGTAGCACTCTAGTGTCACTGCCTCGGCCCGGCTAGGGTGCCGTGAGCGTTGCATTGTCACTGTCACTTGTTATTTAGGTTAGGTTAGGTTAGAACTGTGACCACACAACGCACGAGCCGAGCGAGCGTAGCGAGCGGTGCCGCGGTAGCGGCCGGCGAAGTGCCAGGGTCCGTTTAGGCACAAGAGAATGTAAAGTTTTGGGAATGTGGTGTTTTACAGCGATCTAACCTCGGCAATCAAACAAAATACCAAGTGACGTGACTTAGTGACAGTGACAATGACAATCCAATGCTTACGGCACTTTAGCCGGACCGAGGCGGTGTTACTAGAGTGCCTGTAGTGGCACTTTATCCGATAGGGATAGAGTGCCAATGGTGGCACTCTATACACTGCCAATAATTATTATCTCCGGCTAATAATCCTGCTCCGAACATACCTAAGTGATATAAGCATAAGTTTTCTTATAACACAGGTGCTATACCTAGCGCAGGAGTCAGGGCTTCACTATTTTTGTTAAAAAATTATTTATGCCAATAAACATTATATTTACAGTTAGAAAATAGCTACAAAGTCCGTTCCTATACTTATGAAGGTACCAAGTAGGTATCTAGGATTACGATCGTTTGACTGTCTCGTTCGTCTAGCGGTCACAAGTACGGCTTTGGGTCCAACTAACTTTAATTGGATTTAAGATTTATCATTAGGAAATTCTCCGTAGTAGCACAGATCCTGGTTTTATCCCTACCTACAGGTAGTGACAGTAATAAAAGTATCAATCAATAACTTTAATTGACTAGCAAAACCTTATACATGTCAACAACATTGAAATATTCTTGTCATATTTACTAAGATATTAAAAGGGTTTACGTCGTACGGCATTTCATACAAACTTTCAAGCCCTTGTTTTTCGAAAAGTGTGTGGTCTCTGTATGTAAAGATGGTCACCCATCCATGGACCAACCCGGCAAGCGTAGCTTAACTTACTGGATAGACCCGCGCGGCTGTTATTACGTAGCCACAAGCTCCTCTCCCTGTTATTATCTGAGCTCGTATAAACCTGCCGTTATGATTCAACATCTCTGAATGCGGCAATTAGAACTTATCATACGAAACGTGGGTGTACTTTACACCTTCTCCTACCTCTTCTGCGTGAATAATATGTCTAGATATGTCCCGTTTATGTCTAGATTACATTAGGAGTGAGTGACGTAATGTACAGTAGAAGAAGGGGATTGGTATACAGACAACTAACTTGTAACTGTTCTACTTTTAAACAAAATTCAAAAGTCATTTATTCAAACTAGTCGCACTTTTCGAATGTCAAAATTACATAAGACAGTTCCCCAAAAACGCCCGCCCTTCACCACTTCCTAGTGCTTTAGTTGGGAAGAAGAAGTGGCGCAACAAACTCCCCAGCAGGACAAACAGTTTCGTGAGTGTGTTGTTTAGTTAATTATTTTATATCATTCTCTTTAATATGACTTATACGCAAAAAGTTATAACGCATACAATTAAAATGTAGACACTATTGTAAACCACACTTCATTGTATTGTATTTTGTTGACTGTCCCGTTGGTCTCGTGGTCGCCAGCGCGACTGCTGATTGGGGTCCTGGTCTCGATTCCCGGGTCGGGCAAAGTGTTATTAGGTTTTCCCATTAGAAACTTCTTAGTAACAGCTCGATGTTTGGAAGTTCCATGCATCAGAAAGCACGTTAAGTCGTTGGCACTGCGCTTGATCTCTCTCCAGTCGTGTCTGATTGCCGTTCCATCGGACTATGAGAGTGAGGGAAGAGAGACAGAAGCTGTATCTGCGCACACATTTTATGCTCTATAACATTATCTACCGTGCCGAAGGCTGGTCTCTGCTGAGATTGGTAGCCATTGCTGAAATAATAAAAATAATAAAAATAGTCTGAGGACTATTATTATTATTGTACACCATAACAAAAAACGTAAAAAAGATAAAATGAATAGATTGGCATGCAGTGTAGTGAAAAGATAAACAATTTTGCGTGAATACCAAACTCTTTGTTCGACAGTCCCTCTTTCCCTTACGTGGGAGCTAGTTACTGAGCTTAGTTCAAGGCTAAACGTTTCAACAGGTCAAGTAAGGATAAAGTAAACCACAGACAAGTAAACCGTGAGATGTCAGACCGAACTTTTTGTGCCTGTAATTAAATGTGCCTTACTATTAATATTTGCACGCCAAAATATGGCGAAATGTGTCATCGCTCAAGAATACTCATATAACACCCTTGTATTACCGCATTTAAAGCAAATAAATAACTATGACTTTGACTTTGTGGCCGATTCCTAAAAAGTTTGAGATAAAACTTATTGTTCTTAAAAATTCATAATAAGTTTTTCGAAAGTGTCAAAAGCAAAGATTGAAAAAGAAATCGTATGATCAGTAGGCAGCGTGTCTAAAAAATGCCTGGGTTCACAAAAAAAACACTAATGTTTGTGTATAAAACTCCCCTGAAATAAAAATTTAATTAATGATGATAAAAAAGAAACAGTAATAGAGTAGGTACCTCTTCTTTTTACCATTCGAATACTAGCATTTCTGTTCACGTGAATAAAATCTCCGATATCCTCGCATATTTATAGTTAATTGGATTACTTACTACCGAGAATCCGACACGTGGAACGGATCAGCTATCATTATTCGGATGTTGTTTTTAAACTTATAGATGTATATGTCGTGGCCCGATCTTAGAATTGACCATTTCATGAAGTGTTCGGCCATTTCATGAAATTGTTGCATTTGATGAAATAGAACATCGACCGCTGATCACATCATGATGTGGTCTAGCCAGTTTGACGATATGAACAGTTAAACGCTCGAATACTTCATGATGTGGCCAAAAATTTTTGATCATATCGTAAAATAGTAAGATATCAACCGGTAGAGGCGTTGATGTCGCTTTCTTTTTGTTGTGCATCATGGCGGCGGCATACAACAAATCAAACAACGAAAAAAAAACTCGATGGAATTTTATTGGATTTCCAAATGTGATATTATGGAAAGTGGAAGTCACTAATATAACCCATGTCGGGATGCCACAACCGGTGTGCTGAGCAATATAGCACTTAAAATTAGTTTAAAAACAATTAAAAATTCACGCCGCTTATGGCACCCCGAGTCCCCGACGAAATGTGTTAAGTTAGGTTAGAAGTTAGAACTGTGTCCAACCGCGCGCGAGCCAAGAGAGTGAAGCGAGTGGTGCCGGCAATTATTTCGCACCGTGTATTAACTATTGCTTACCTACCTCTGCAGGCTTACCTCTTTGATAATACGACGTCGTGATACGTTATTAGCTGCATATTTTTAGATCCCGGCATCCCGACAACTGAGATTTGCGTTCCGAAGTTCCAAATGTTGCCAAATGTCTTTAAAACTGAAGTGATTGTTATATGATATTTCAATCTTTCTAGCCTTTTCCCAACTATCTTGGGGTTGGCTTCCAGTCTAACCGGATGCAGCTGAATACTAGTATTTTACATGGAGCAACTGCCTATCTGACCTCCACAGCCCAGTAACTGGGTAATACGATACCCCTTGGTAAGACTGGTGTCAGACTTTCGGGCTTCTGACGACTCGTAACGACTGTCAAAGATCCACGAATGACAGCTGGGACCAACGGCTTAACGTGCTTTCCGAGGCACGGAGGAGTCTCGGTATGTAAAGAAGGTCACCCATCCACTGAACAACCCCGGTAAGCAAAATTCAAAATTCAAAAGTCATTTATTCAAACTAGGCTGAGAATCAGCACTTTTCGAACGTCAAAATTACATAAGACAGTCCCCCAAAAACGCCCGCCCTTCACCACTTCCTAGTGCTTTTGCTGGCGAGAAGAAGTGGCGCAACAAACTCCCCAGCAGCACAGCTGTCTGTTCAGTTAGAAAAAAAAACTTGATTCTATACAATAATAAACAAATAATTTACATTACTCAACACAAAACATTCAATAATAGTTATTTGTTATACAAGAGTGCAAAGTTGCTTTTTAACCGCGTGTTCAATTTTGATGACCGAGCAAGCGAAGGATTCTAAAATTGAATCACGAGCGCAGCGAGTGATTCAAAATTAGAAGCCTGAGCGTTAGCGAGGGAATCAAAAGAGCACGAGGTGAAAAATCTTTGCACTCGAGTGCAACACGTAACTTTTCATTCCACCTCAGCGAGGAAATGACTAAATGCAAAAAAAAAAACGTTTACAATCACAAGATAGGTACACTTTTATTTCAGTTTAGGTATTAATTACTACATTATAACAGGTAAGTATTACAGAATAATCTTTAAATTATAACAAAATAATACTAAGGTATAATTAAGAAAATTTTAAAGTAACGTTGCTACAGTTATTTAAATTGAGTGTAATATTTTTGTTTGGTACTGTAATATTGGTGTTAGTCACTTGTGTACTGTTTTTCGGTAAACTATCTGTCATACTTAATAGTTGTACCGATTCATCGGATTCCCTTGGCGTGAATGTTGGAGAGAGAGGGAGATGGTTAGGTGTTTCATAACGGCTTATTTTTGATGTAGAAGGGCCAGTCCAAGGATCCGATTGAGGCTCTTTCAGTGTAATGGCTCCTACGATGCCTTCACATATTTTAGACTTATTTTGGATGGAATCCTCTATGTATCCCTCTACAACTGCATTGGACTTCCAGCCTCCGTGGCGCTTAAGGGACAGGAGATCAGCTCCGGAATCAGCCAAAAGTGTGGCTGAAGTTCGTCGGAAACAATGACCCGTGTACAACAGGGGTTCTGGAAGTTCAAGAAATGTTGCTATTTCTCGTGGGATACTGCCAATTTTATTAGTACCCATAGGCTGTCTAACACACTTTCCATTGCGATACTGTAGAAAAAATCGATTGATTGGAGTGTTAGGCGGGCGTAAGGCTTGATATTTCTCAACAATCGTTACGTATTCCTTGCGAATGACGAAGTTGCGGTCTCTTTTTGTCTTTGTATTAGGTAAATTAATTAATAGTAAGTCATCTGAATGTTTCTCAATGTTTTTGACATTAAGTTGTGTTAGTTCATTAGTTCGACATGCTCCGTTTATTCCAATAATAAGAACAACCTGTAACGTAAAGAGTATTGTAGTAGATAAATGAATAAAATTGATATAAACGCATAATTATGCCTATCAACATCTACTAAGTATACTATTTAATTGAGATTAATATACTTAAGTAGATACTGAATGTGCAACTGACTTACTTTTGCCGCCAAATATACGGAATCGGGTGCTTCGTTAAGAAACTTTTCAATATCAGATACTGTGAAAACCTTCGATTTTTTTGGTTGATGACCAGATGAGGCTCTTTTTAAAAATGCCACTAATTTAGGATAGGTATCGATATGTTTGTCTTTTTTCATCTTTATTGTTGCTTTTAACATCGAATACGTACTCCATAGAGTGCTTGCTTTCTTGTTCTCGGATAATTCTATAAAATATGCCAGCAAAACGTTTTCTGAGAAAGTTTTGGCTCCTTTTGCTAGTCGCCACGTGTTGAACATATCGTACTGTTTTAAATACTTCTCGCGTGATTGTTGAGGGAGAAAGCTCATTTGCGCATTATTAACAGTTTCAGTCAATTCTGTTGGCGTCAAGCAAACTTCCTCGTCGCTAGAATCACTCATTTTAGTTTTTTCACTTGTTTTCAAGTTTCTTGTTTTTAATAAAAGGTTTAACAATGACGTGAAAAAATGCCGCGTAAAGAACCGCGTACAAAGCAAATTGAAAAAAGAACACCAAGAAGGTTCCGAGTCTGAGTTTTTAAAAAAATTAAAAAAAAGTTGTATGATATATTCGGCACCATAGAGGTAGCAGTAAATAGGTTTAATGTTTTTTTTAATTCACAAACTTAGTGCACACGATGTTCTAAATTCAATTTACTTTATCCTCTAGCGAATAAAAACGGCTTTTCCACTCAGATATTGAAGATTAAAAATACTCTTTCCGAGATGGTGGGATGAAAATTATATTTATTTCTGTAAATTGGTAAATCACTTTTACGGTTTTACGCGACAAAAATAAATTCTAAAACTTCTTCGTTTTAAAACTAAACGAGCTCAGTGTTTCCTATCCGACTACTCTGAGAAGAAAGACCGAAAAAAACTCAAGAGGTCACAGTCGGTTAATCCACCGCCAGCTAAACTTAGTAAGTTAGTTTAGCTCGCCAGTGTTTCATATATGTGCGTCCACCCACATGTGTGAAAAACTGGCGATCTAAACTAAACTAACTTAGTTTGGCTGCCGGTGGACGGCTCGCTTTTATTTCAGTAAGGCCTTATTGGTTGATGATAATATGGTTAATCAATTACAGAGGGCTCAGTCAACGTGACATTCTATTAGCCATAACGACGATCGACGATCAATGGAAATGTCAAACATGTATTGAGTTGACATAAGCTACCGAAAACTTTATGTGAGCTGACTCTAATTGCGTAACTCCCAATCAATCACAATCTGAATGATTTCGAAGGATATTCCTCACCAGGTGTCCTCCAGCCAGGTGTCGCTATCCAGGTGTCTTCACCGGGCACGGTTATTTCAGGAGGTTCCTGTTCCGGATAAGGCGGGAGGAAACGCCCGGGTGTCACCATTGTGTGAATCGCCCGGAAGATACGGTGGAGCATACGGTGGAGGTTTGCCCAGTTTGGGTGGAGCATCGCCGTGTCCTCATGGAGGCAATCGGTGGCGGTGACCTCTGGCGTCCGGTCCGGGTCCAGGCCATTTTACGGCCGTCACCTCCTTCTGCAAAGTAGTAATGCTCGCGAAGGAGGAGGCGGAGCACATTAGGTCAGGCAAATTTTGTCACGTCCCTGAGTCCCCTAGTAGTCGCATGAGACGCCCTGGGCGTCGGGAATCCCAGGCCAATTCCCAGCCACCGTAGGCGCGGTGAGCAATGGGTAGCTCACCGTCCGATAAGGACCAGGCCCGGAACGCAATGAATGTTATTGAACTGCCAAAATGAAACCATTGCTACTGTAAGTTTGCAATTACCCCGCCGGTCAATCATGTGGAAAGACGCTGTAGAATCAATAAGAAACGCTTACAAAACGTTTGCCACTTTAGGCCCTGGCTTTCATGACATAATACAACAGATTTGGTGGCGCTTTTTTAAGTCCCTTGAGGTTTATTTCTAATAGCCACAAAAGCATTGAGACGTCTCGGCAGCTGTTGCTAGAACCGGCATTGTTAACACTACCCATTCAATCCGCGTCACCGTCTCACAGTTTACGCTGACTACGACACAAATGACGTATAGAAACTATTGTCCGACCGAAAATGGATTTTAAGCCGAAAACGAAAATGAATAAGAAGCTACGGCTTTACTTTTATTTTCGTCCGAAAACGAAACCGAAAACGAAACTGCATTAGACATTAAAAAATATTAATATTTCTCTGTACACTGACATTTTGTTTGTTTTTTTTTTTTACCTAGGGGAGAGAATTGGCATATATTATAGCCTATTATAGCCTATGCTTTAAAAGGAATAAAACACGATCATTCCGTTAGAGGATACAAACTGTAAGATTTCTTGTTGTATTCATTCAACCTAATATTGCCGAGCTTTACGAAGTAGGCCGAATTACTTCAGATTTTCGGCTTGGCTGAAGCTTCGGCTGGTTTATGGCCGAAAACGAAAATATGGCCAAGTCATAATTTTTTGGCCGAAAACGAAGCTTCGGTCGGTCACTAATGGAAACTGACACACAATACAATCCGCGACAGAAGTGGTGCACTCCTTAGGGGTTCATTAGAAAACCAGCGTCAGACAGCATCTGTCTAGCATTAAAGCTGAAATGAACCTTTTTGGCGCAACCGTGAGGCAAACACTTATTGTATAAAGAATATAAAGATTATTTTGTTGTTTTTATTTTTTTTGTACCACAAATTTTCGGTGCTTTTAAATAGTTACTCACCTGTCAACAGAGATACAGACAAGCACGTTCGAAGACAGATACAGTCCGAAGGCTCGCAACACTAGTAGCAGCTTGCACATCAGGTTGCCCACCAACCAGGCGTTTGTGTACTTCCAACCAATCTGTGAACAAACAAGAAAACAATAATTAACTTTTTTTCAATCAACTTTAGCGTACTTAATATTTTCTGGCCCTGGATTCGATTCTCAAGCCGGGCAGTGGATTACTCGGTCTTAGAATTTGTGCCGGGTTTACGGTAACGGTTTACGACACTAAAGTATTACACGAGACTACCGAAAACTCGGTGGAATTACTTTTACCTCTGCCTACTCTTTCGGGGTCTACACAGGCGTGATTTTATGTGGGTACAGTCAAGAAATAAATATGTTAAGCATCTTATGGTTAATAAGCCTTGCTTATGCCTTATACTTTATTATTTTTTCGACACCATCATTGCAAATACATATACAATGTCGCCCATGCGCATGTGACCGCCCGTAATTTTCTGAATATTCATGAAAAAATATCGAAAATAAACTTCAAAAGGGGGGGGGGGTCTATCTATAACATTTTTCATGTTATTCAATTTTAAAGATTTGCTTTCTGTTTTTTGACACATCTCCGAAGTTTATGGGTCGATTTGGATTCTGTTTATTATTTCCAAAAGCTTATGAGTTATTTTATCAGGTTAATTAATTTTTTTACAAAAAATTATCGACTACGAAAAAAAAAACGGAATCGAAGACGTTTTTTAACCCCCGACGGAAACCGAAGGGGTGTTATAAGTTTAACGTGTGTATCTGTGTATCTGTGTGTCTGTGTATCTGTGTATCTGTGTATCTGTGTATCTGTGTATCTGTGTATCTGTCTGTGGCATCGTAGCTCCCAAACGGTTGAACCGATTTAGATTTTTTTTGGTTTGTTTGAAAGGTGACTTAATCGGGAGTGTTCTTAGCTATGAATAAAAAAAATCTATTCAGCCGTTTGAAGATTATCAGGTCTTTTCTTGTTGATGAATGGATTTTAGCACCTTCCACAGGTCTGATTGAATTTAAATTTGGTAATCTGTTACTTCAATGGTATTAGAATAACATAGTAACCTTGAACTGATGCTGCAGTATTACCTGGTATTTGCAGGATACCCAACTCCTCAACAATTTACAGCAATGGTATCGTGTTTGGGCTCATTGGAATGGTCTCAATGAATAGGTTATAGATAAAATTATATATTTATCAGGGTCGGATGATAGAGAAGCAAAAAAAAAAAAAATCGGACAAATTAGTAACTAACTTTACTGTGGGAAAAATACGTACAGCTGCGTAGATTTAAGCGAGGCACGTGTCGATCGTATCGTATGTACTAGTAATACATATATAAAGTTTAAAAAGCTGGAAATAAAACTTAAATTTAAAATTTAAAAAACCCCCGACACAAAAAAAATCCTTTTAAAAGCTAAAAAATAAAATATACTGGCCCTTTAAGTTTAATATAATTTGTAGTTAATATTTTGTCGTCGCGTCGGGGGACGGCGAATGAAAAATTGAAAATATATTTTCTACAATAGCATGCCGCGTCCCCCGACGCGACGACAAAATATTAACTACAAATTATATTAAACTTAAAGGGCCAGTATATTTTATTTTTTAGCTTTTAAAAGGATTTTTTTTGTGTCGGGGGTTTTTTAAATTTTAAATTTAACTTTTTCGGTAAAAAATTGTGTATTTATTTTAAAAAAACTAGTGAAAAATGTTATAGATAGACCCCCCCTTTTGAAGTTTATTTTCGATATTTTTTCATGAATATTCAGAAAATTACGGGCGGTCACATGCGCATGGGCGACATTGTATATTTTGAATGAAAATAACATGCGATCGCTATGCCATTGTTAAAGGTGAACGTGATGATCTGTTTCTCAACTTTTAACATCTCTTGCATGCTGATAGTTTGTGTTGTATGCTTAGAGTATACTCTAATGTTGTATAGATTGCGGACGGAGAGCAATGGGTAGCTCGCCGTCCGAGAAGCACCAGGCCCGAGTCGACGGCGCGTCGTGTTCCACGCGCGCCTCAGAGATGTCAGCACAACTGACGGGGTCCGCTAGGGCCGATGCATGCCAGGGTCGCGGGAAAGTTCCAAAAGGGATACCGTGGCAACGTACAGGCAACTTAAGGAACACGGGCGGGTTTTAGTCAGTAAGAGTCTGACACGCCCTCCCTGATTGTACTCATGTTTAAGCAAATAAATGATTACCTATCTTATCTTATCTTATGAGGGGATACTCAATACTTTATTGCATTCCACATGTAGGTATTCTTCGGTGGTAAAACTTATAATAAGATCATAATGTGGACCCTGTTGGGCACAGCAAAATAAGTAAGTTAGGAGAGAGGAAGCATTTGTTAAATAGAACGGAATTTGATTGAAAATTGCGTAATCAATATTATCGGTCCTTGACCGAAACTCTTGTCTTTTGTTTCATTTCGACTCTTAGAGGAATAAACTGAAAAGCTTTGTCCGCACGAGGGCATTCGGTTTCGGTTCTAATATCGATTTTCGATAAGCTGGCAAGTGGAATCAAATGAGAAACGAAATTGTCCAAATCCAGATGTAATGCTTGGAATTGTAACTGTATAAACGTATGATTGTTTTATTAAATTCCACTGTTAAAAAATAACAACGTACATAACATATGTACATAATCAGCCTATTAATGTTCCCTCTGCTGGGACATAGGCCTCCTCTCTGTGAGAGGGAGTGGGCCGTAATCCACCACGCGGGCCCAGTGCGGGTTGGTAGATGTCACATGCCTTCGAATTTTTGGTTCTAAGACATGCCGGTTTCCTCACGATGTTTTCCTTCACCGTTTTTAGAGCAGTGGTGATGAAATTATTTACACAAAGTATAGCGCCTGCTTGGGTTCGAACCCAGGACCTACAACTCGTAAGTCGGGGTTGATACCACTGGGCCACCACTGCTCTAATATAACAACGTAATAATGTTAAAATAGTATGTTTTGATGCAAGTGTGCTATGAAAACTAATGCTCACACGCTTTAAACGACGATTTCAACACACTTGCAAAGGAAAACTTAATGATACCTTTGAAAAAAATACCTTTGAATGCAGGATGAAATATTAAAAAAAATTAAGGACTTTCTCTTAAGACTGTTTTCTTGTAGCAACAAAAGTTTAAGTACTTGCCCTTGTTGCCCCATCTCAAAAATCCACCATGTCATGAAGGTATAGCGGGATGATAATCATTTAAAAGGTTAAATCTGTAACTATCTGGAATAATCTAACATTTTAGCTCGTCTTTTTACAATTTGCGGTAAGCTATAGAAGAATACGAACATAACGAAAAATTGCTCGACCCCCATAGGTTTTATAAAGGTCGTAAAAAAAGATCTATGTTCAGTTTTGACTTCGCTACGATTTTATTATCATCATCATATCAGCTGAAAGACGTCCACTGCTGGACATAGGCCTCCCCCAACCACCACCACTTCGACCGATTCTGTGCTTCCCGCATCCAGCGGATTCCAGCAGCCTTTACAAGATCATCGGTTCATCTTGTGGGAGGCCTTCCAACGCTACGTCTTCCGTACGATTTCATTATATGTATAGGTAATTCAAACTATACTTAATTTCGAAGGAAAAGCGTCGAAGAATAAGTTACTATGAAAGACAATTTCTAAACGAAGTTGCTTAAAAGAGTAATAAAATAACTAGGGAAAGTTAAAAAAAAAATCCCTGATCTTATATACCAAGAGATTCAACAAAAGCATTATCATTATTGAATATTGAACACACAATTAAGTACACAATTTTCTATAAATTGTTCAATATTCAATATAAAGTTCTGCCAAAGTTTTCGTACTAAACGAAACCTAGAATGTCTTATGTATAAGTTCAAGTTTATAAAGAAGTGACTCGTGCCAGATTTTCAAGAAAATTGTTGTAAATTTTTCCTCACTGTTAAATAAATGTTCATCATTTCAGCCGAAAGACGTCCACTGCTGTACATAGGGCTACCCCAAGCACCATCACTTCCTGCGATTCCTGCGGCCTTCACAAGGTCATCGGTCCACCTTGTCGGAGCCATTCCAACGCTACGTCTTTCGGTACACGTTCGCCACTCCAGAACCTTTCGGCTCCATCTGCCATCTGTTTATTTATTTATTTATTTATTTATTGACACACCAACGACTTATTCACTAAATCAGTACATTAAAAATTATATTGTATTTCAACAGTTTTGCGGTGAATTCGTCACTTATAGGCGTGCACAGCACTTGTATAATATAATCAATAATAAAAAACTAAAATCGAATTATAATTATGATAACAACAAAATTAAAATTTGCAAAATTTACATTGAATTTAGAATGTCACGTAGTTAAATTAAAATACAAAAAACATCAATTAAATTGGAATAGAAAAATAATTATGAATTAAAACTATAAAAATAACAAATAAATTAGGACACATTACATTAATTACAAATAAAATTAAAAGAATAGAATAGATTAAAACGTGAGTTCAAAAATTGAATTAAATTAAATTGTACATTAAACCATGAATGGAGTCACAAATACACAATTAACAATTTGTAACAGAAATAAACAAGCAAATCGATCAAGAACTGAGGACGTATCGTCTGAATTCATTCAGACTGTTCGAAAATATATCTAAGTTGTTAGTACGCGTGCTCAGCTTATTGTAGCTAGACAAAAACCGGTATAAAGGAGCTGAACGACCTAGATTAGTTCTATTTTTAGGCATTTGGAATGTTTCTGCTTTAAAATTGGATCTGTATGAGGTACGGCGGGGCACTTTTAAACTGATCTCTGAAACCAACTCCGGTACATTCGCCAAATTATGAAGGGACTTATAAAGGTAAATTAAATCTGAGCAGCTTCTTCGTTGCTCCAAGGAGCTCATTTTGAAATGACAGAGCCTTTGAGGATAATCAGCTTCGCGATGACAAGTCTGTGATCTGTAGCGCAGGTATCTCGTAAATTTTTTTTGGATGCACTCTATCCGGTCGATGTGGACACGATACGCTGGATTCCATACAGGAGATGCATACTCCAGTATACTCCTCACCAGAGAGTAATAGAGGACCTTAAGGGTGCCAGTTGACCGGAATTCCTTGCAAATCCTTTTTACAAATCCGGACATTCTATTTGCTTTGGCGACAATAGTGTCAAAGTGATTTATAAAGGATAGTTTACTATCAAGTTGGACTCCCAAATCACGAATGGTATCGACTTTCTGAAGACTTATGCCGTTTAAGTGATATGCTGAAGGCCGAGTCAACTTTTTCCGTGTGAATGTTATATGATAACACTTTACGGCATTGAGAGTCATAATGTTACTATGGCACCACTCATGAATTGCGTCCAAGTCCTTCTGAAGCAAAGCAATGTCGGCACCTGATTCAATTTCCCTGTATAGCTTTAGATCATCCGCAAACATAGAGCATTTTGAGTTTTTAATAGAGTGTATGATGTCGTTCACAAATACCAGGAAAAGAATAGGACCAAGATGCGATCCCTGTGGCACCCCAGAGGTTGAGTAATAAAGTGGCGACTGATAACCCTTTATAATAACTCTCTGTTGTCGTTCTGAAAGATATGATTCAAACCAGCGTAGCAAATGACCATGCATACCATAGTTCTCAAGCTTTTGAAGTAGAAGCACATGATTTACTTTGTCGAACGCGCTACTGAAGTCAGTGTAGATTGCGTCGACTTGCACCCCGGAGTCTACGGATCTGCTGATATCATTAATGTATTGAACTAAGTTGGTGGTAGTAGATTTATTGGTACAGAAACCGTGCTGTTGCGTAGCCAATTGAGTTTTAATGAGCGAAGTTAATACGGGACAAACTAATGATTCGAACAGTTTCGAGAAAATTGAAAGAAGAGAAATGGGCCGATAATTTTTAACATCATTAGGCTCCCCTTTTTTAAATATTGGAACTACGTGTGCGATTTTCCACTGCGTGGGAAACTTAGAAGACATAAGGGACTTGTTAAAAATAAGTTTGAGGGGTAATGATAAATATTTGGCACATTGTCTTATGAAATGCGGTGGTAGGCCGTCAGGTCCTGGACCCTTGCTGATATTTAGTTTTTTTAATTCTTTGAGTACGTCTCGCTCTGTGAAATAATGGCTTCCTAGCGCAAGCTGAGGGTACTCTTTTGACTTTGTTTGCACCGGGAGTGTACTAGCTGGAGATGCAAAGGTGGCAGAAAAGTGTGAGGCAAACAGTTTACTCACTTCTTCACCAGAAGTCGCCACTTTCCCGTTACAGTACATCTCAGATGGAATATCATTAGACTTGGCTTTTTTGACCTTAACAACTCATATACCTGTTCTGCGAGCAATGTGCCCTGCCCTAAATCTATGTATACTTTATATATATAAAGCTGAAGAGTTTGTTTGTTTGCCGCGCTAATCTCAGAAACTACTGATCCGATAGCCCATTTATCGAGGAAGGCTATAGATTATATATCATCACGCTAAGACCAATAGCAGCGGAGCACCAATGAAGAATGTTTCAAAATCGGGTTTTTTTTTTAAAGAACTCGCGAGTTATAGTTAGCTTTAGCCTAAAGTAACTATTCCACGCGGCTGAAGTCGCGGGCAGAAGCTAGTTATTGATAAAAGAGCACATCTATGTAACTGGTCGAACTGGCGATCAATCCAGACGAAAGACGTATGTCTTTCGGCTGGATTGATGACAATGATTATGAATATTAATGCACATCAGATAATCATCCTCCGTGCGAACAATTGAATCCACATAGAAACATACAAACATTCATTCTTACAAGTCATAAATACTTTTCATTCTCCATAGTGCCACTAGAGACAAACTTGATCCCTACGTGATAAAAGTAATTTCTACTTATGGTTTACTTTTAGAGCAGCACAAAACTTTAGTCTTTATTCCGAAGAAATAAAGTATAAGATTTCTGTTCTTAAGTTGGCCCACCTACATTATGTTCTCATGTTGTCTTGTCGATCTATTGGGCTGGAAGGCACAGTTGATTGAGACTTAACCTTTATAAGCATACTTAAAGCTGGGTTTGAGAAAATGAATAGGTTAGGCTTTTTTTGGCGGTTTACTTCATAGGAGCAAGGTAAGCACAGTGATTTGACGTTATATAAAATATTATATGTATAACATACAAATAAAATATGGTCTGGTCGTAAGCTAGGGACAAATTCGAGCGGAAAAAGTGGCTTTTCGCTAGCTATATTCCAGGAATTTCTCAGTTATAACCCGGAGTTTAGATTGTGCCTCTTTGATAGCAATAGAAAGAAAGAAATACATTTATTTTTATAAGAAAGAAAATACATTTATTTAGCACAGACTTAAAGACACACAGCACAACTTATTTATAATACATAAAAAAAAATAAAAGATAAACAGGAATGTGTGCCTCACGGCTGCGCCAAATAGGCCCAGTTCAGCAAAAATGCCAGACAACTAGTGCCTGACGCAATACGCTCGCCCATGTTATATTACATGGAACTTAAACCTAATTGGTGAAATGTGGTTGCACCATATGTATACCTTTGCCTAACCTTTCGGGGAAAACAGACATGTTATCTATACTAATATTATAAAGAGAAAAGATATTTGATTTTTTGTATTTTTGTTTAGAGGTATGAGGAACAGGGTGTGAAGTTCTGTCCGACGAGACGGGTGTTGTGTCTGGCGCGCAACTCCCCGAAAGTTTATTTCCGATAGTCTTATCTATGTCGTTTGCGCGGTAAACTCTAATTGCGAGTTGCAGGATTTGTGTGACGTCTTTGATGCGTAGTTCGTTTGTGGCGGTGTAATCGCTACATTTGTATGTTTGTTTGTAATTAAGAGACTTAAAAACTACCGAACCGATTTAAAAACATCTTTCATCAGTAGAATGCTAAATTATCACTGAGTAACATTGGCATGCTAAATTGTCATTGAGTAACATTTATAAAGATATCACGCGGGCGAAGCCGCTGGCGGAAGCTAGTGTTTTTATATTATTCCACTCCATTTAATCTTTCTTATGAAAAAAGCACATGACATCTCCTGCGCTGCCACGTTCTACGGAATTACAAGAGATAATTATACTTATCCACGCATTTTCCATAAATGTGTTGCTGTCATATGCTAGTAGGTACCTACACGATAAACAAAACGACTTTTTCATATCTCATGCTCGGAAAGTAGTGTTTGTTTGATCCGAGTAGCGGGTGGGAGACGCTGCTTCCCGCTCTAGGGCGGGAAAGACTCATAGTAATTGCTTCCCGCTCTAGGGCGGGAATGAATTTTAAAAATAGAACTTATGGTTAGGTAGTCGGCTACGAACACAGATATAAATCTAACTAGATATCGCAAGTCCCTCCATCTTTATGAAAACCAAGCGTGCCACTTTTTCACACACAATTTAAAAACAAAACTTACCAATGAAAGAAAACATTTCCAATGTCTCGGCCAATTTTTCTATACAGTCTTTACAGCTCAATTTGGCTTAAAAAGACATTTTTCTAGATTTTTTTGGATTTCCGGTGCCGATAATGCTAAATGAAAATCTCAGATTACGATCATTGATCGTAATTTTACTCCGTTTTTTGACACGCGAAGTACCTACATACTTACAATCGCATCATCTAGTTAGATTAATATCTGTGGGTACGAAACTTTTTAAGAAAAATATCGAATAGAATAAAAATAAAAGCTGCGGCAGTGTTTCCACTAACGTTTTTGGTTTTCCCCAGTTTCTTAATGAATGATCCCTAAAATTCCCTAAAAAATGTAAAAAATCCTTGGTTTAGGGAATTTTTCATTTTTATGTCATTAAATACCTAGAAAACATTCATTATTAATCGAGACAGACGAAACAAACCAACTGTAGGTTTAAAGCGACTTATTTCTGATGTCGTCTTTAGCCACGGAAATAGTACTATTAACAATAACATGGTAAACTAAAATTAGACGAATAACAATCGTTACAAGTTTCAGGAAATCCCCTTTAATCAATCGGTGGTGCCATAGAGTAAAGTAGTACATTGGGTTCTGCATACTAATTAAACAATAGGGCTACCAACTCAAGTTCAATTTTTCCCTAAATCCCTGCCAAAATAAAATATCAGTAAACCATGCTTATTATTAGCCGTTTTCCCTAAAAAAAGGGAGAAATCCCTAAAAGTGGAAGCACTGGGCTCCTGTCTTGTGAGTATATTATAAACAGCCAGTGTGAATAAAAAAAAAAACTTATACGCGGGACGGCCCGCAGCGGTGATGCGGTGCGTTCCATATTTAAACATTTTTACAAATTGTTCTAACTTGAGGTACTACTCATGTTATTCAATATCAATAAATATTTTAAACACTATTTTTTACTTTCCTTATATTCGAAATGTAAAGTAGAGTGTTTAACACGGGTGAAAGACATCAATTCCTACTCGGACTATAGCCGCCCTCGCTGCGCTCGGGCGTCTAAATACCTCGTATGGGAATTGATTCCTTTCCACCCTTGTGTAACAATCTACTATTCCCAGATATGAGACTTGGCTAGATCGATTTTTCACCCCTAAACCCCTAAATTGCAACGTTCATTGAAATCGTTGGAGCCGTTTCCGAGATTCAATTATAAGTTTTTTAACAAATGGTAATTAAGGCAGTTCTCTTCTGCTTAGTTCTGACTTTTCCTTGCCTGATATTTTTACAACATGAAAAGATCACAAATCGTCCTCCTCTCAGAAAGCAACTCGGAAGACCTATTACAATATTTCGGTTTACTTTGTACTTTTCTCCATCGAGTGTGGGAAGGAAAGCTACCATTTTGTTTTCCTTTGATTACTAGTAACATAACATAACATAACATAACATAACATAACATAACATCACGACCTGTATTCCCCGAAGGGTTAGGCAGCGGTGTACCTATTATAGTAAACCCACATTTCACCAGTTATGTTTAATTCACTTGTGGGCGAGCGAAAAACCCAATACCACTTTACCCGACATGGGATTCGAACCCAGGACCTCATGTTCAACTGTAGCGCTTGCGACCACTTGACCAACGAGGTGGATTCCAAGTAAATGTGGAAATAATCGAAAACGTGTTCGCACAATCATATTTTATGTTGGCTTAAGTTGGATGAAAACATGCAGTACGCACTCTATCGCATGTTCACCACATATTGGTGAAAGGACATAGGTCCCTTTATGTTCCAAATATTTATACACAAAAAAAGTTATGAATGTAAGAAAACAGATATGATGAAACGGAGGTACTTTTGGAGCACGTAAAGTAGCAGATACACCTACACATACACTCTCACATACACTCTCACATACACTCTCACATACACTCTCTCATACACTCTCACAGACACTCTCACATACAGACACACTACGCACAGGCATTCACACTCGAGTCATACTCTCACTTAAATACTTATTTTTATTTGATATTTTAAGTACCTAAGGATTTGTTATTAGATAGAATAATAAATAGATTAATAATTATGCTGTTATGTGGAAGAGCGGAGTCTCCTAACACAGGCATTGTTTGCTTAAAAGGAGGATCCAAACACGAAACCCTATTTGTAAACTGAAGCATAAATAAAAACATTTTATTTATTTTATTATTTATTTGAAATGAGACTTTGTGAGCACGCTCTTTGAGGCAAACAACATAGGTATTTAGCACCCAAAAACGAGTGTAGAAAAAAAAATGTGAGGGCGATTCTGTATTTTTAATCCTTTGTACATATCCAGGTCATGGTGTAGGTTCTGCCGATTTAGAGTATTCCGAAAATGAGTTTGCTTGTTTCTAACGCTTAAGAAACAAACAAACACACTTTCGTATTTATAATAAGCTGTTTACTCACTATAGCTAGTCAAAGATTGACAAAACCCATAGTCAGCCCATCATTACAACCGTACATCGCTTGCGGGGTGTCACCAATCCTGACTCTCTGTATATTTTGGCTGCTGAGACGAAAACTACAAACGTAGTAGGTATGCAGAGAAGTTTTATAAAAATGAGGCTGTTATTTCAGTATATTGTGGTGTCTTACGATTTCAACGCGAACGAAGTCGCGGGCAGCAGCTAGTACACCCAATAACAAAAATAAATCTTTTAACCATTCAACATAATATAACACAGTCTAAAACAAATATAAGTACCTTTCATATTTTTTATAAGGAAGTGAACTATAAATTCAAGTATTTTCTATCTAATCTCTCCGCAAAATCATTTAGATAAAAAGTGACTCTTGGTTCTTCCAATAAAGTGCAATTCAGGTCACACAGCGTTCATTACCTACAGTTATATTCACCTAGAAGTTGCCTCTCTTTCTATCACGTAACTTTTATATCTTCTGTCTACGTTACGATCACTGAATGAAACTGACAAGACGAGCCCACCGCGTTCTTGTAGATCCTTAACTAAAATGCGGAGTGCTGTATTATTCTGTGGAATTGTGTATTTACAAATTGCGAACGAATTCCAAGTAGACAGAATAACTGTTTAAATACAACCGTTGCAATCAATCGGTCCAAAAATAACATGGAAATTAAACTTCGAGATCGTTTCATTCGAAAAGTTAAATCGAAACATGGCGCCGATTGATTTTAACAGCTTTGTTTACAGTGTGATAAATCAGAGGAGAACTTCTAGTATTGTATCGTTAAGATGTGACTAGATTTTGAACGTTTTTAATTACGGGAATTGTCCTTCAGTTGCTTCCTAGGAAAACAATTAAAATGAAAAACAGATTATTGGCGTTGTGGGACTGAAGACGCGGTTCAGTCGGTCGAGGAAGCTGAACCGAATCGCGTATACTTGTCTCTAGTCGTAAGTTTTCACTTCAATCATTTATGGTCATAACCACACACCCTCTTTTCCGTTACCAAAACCGACTTTCGCTTACCTTTTACCACACATTATCTAAATGGCTGACAGCCCAACAACATAAAAACAAAATAGTACCACTAGCATCGTTCTATTCGTACTATTGTTTTAGTAATCCATAAAAAGCTAATATAAAAGGATATTCTTACCACTCATGTTCCCTTAACTTGAGAGTGGCGTTGAACAAACCTATTTATATTTAACAGGCAATTTGAAACCCACACTTGTACCAAGGGTTCAATAATAATAGTGGAAAAATCTAATAAAACTTTGCCCGACCTGCGAATCTAATTCAGTGTATAATCTGGACTGGTTGCTCACAGAAATCCAATTTTCATTGCTCTATATAAGATGAAAATTGGATGATTCGGGTATATTTATTAAAGTTGTTTTATTTCATGAGCGCGCCGCGATTGTTACATAATATAATTGTTGCATAAACCTTATGTTTATGGCGAAAATGTCAAAGTTCGACTGCGTTAAAACATGGTTACGTTTTCTATTTCGTTACACGACATTTGAATAGTATTGACACTCCTAATGAAAATCATTTGTACCTATGTATTTTCGCGGACCTAATTATGGTGAGGGCAAATCTAACGACTTAAATCTTTGGAAAAAGTCAAATGATGCACTGTCGTGGCTTGCTACGACTATACTACTACGGCGCTACGAGTTTGCTACGGCGTAGCTCGCGAAGCTGCTGTCGAAAGATCTATTTGAAAAGTTGTAAATTGGACAGTTGAATAATTTGAACTATTTCATTTTTGTTGCTTGTCACAGGGATACGAATTGTGTGGGGTATGAAAACATAGGACAGCAAGAAATAGCCAATGACAGATTTTATTTTAACACCTTGTATTTTTTCTGTACCATTGTGTGTTTATTTGCGTGCGTTTGAAATCACTAAGCCCCAAAACAAATACCCGTGACCCCTACAAATATTTACTTCGTGTGGCAATCAAAACCTACTGTGACCATAATATCCTTGTAACCGTGTCATTCGAGTCCCAATATTGCCGATAAATTGGTTGTTTCCAATATGTATTCACGGTGGCTCGTCTAGTATTGTTGAATGGGTCACTATGGGCACTTGTTAACAAAATAAGGCTGGTTTTAGAGTCACGCTGACCGCACGCTGACCATCTCGGTGCTGACAGCCGAAACGTATGAACTTCAGATGTCAGCGCTGAGCGGTTGGCGTAATTTCATAAGAATACTAAACTTTATATACATTGTCTTGTCAGCGCCGACGACGGCCAGCGTGAGAGGAAAACCAGCCTTAAACCTTTCATGGCGTCAAGCCATGCCTGTAACTATAGCAACCTTTATTGTTATGTTTACGTTATAACATACAATCAATCTGCCTAGCCTTTTCCCAACTATGTTGGGGTCGGCTTCCAGTCTAACCGGATGCAGCCGAATACCAGTATTTTACATGGAGCGACTGCCTATCTGACCTCCACAGCCCAGTAACTAGGTAACACGATATCCCGTGGTAAGACTGGTGGTCAGACTTTTGGGCTTCGGCGACCAACGGCTTAAGGTGCTTTTTGAGGCACGGAGGGGTCTTGATATGTAATAGATGGTCACCCATCCACGAATCAACCGCGGCAAGCATAGCTTTATTTTCCATCGACCCGTGCGGCTGTTAGTTTAGCCACAAGGCCCTTTATGATGTGACAAATATGTAGGTTTAAAATTAGGAGTATAAAATAGGTCCAGTCACGAGCACCAATATGTATACACTTAGCAACTTTAAAAACTGATTTGCTCCTACTGTGTAGTTTATTTTATTTACTCCAGTATTTACATGATTTAAAAACTAATAGAATTAAAATAATAATAGTAATATGTACAAGTATATAAAAAAGGGGGGGAAACGATCATAGGGCATCAAAAAATTTGTCCGCATCGCTGTCAACAGGAAAAGTGCCCAAAAGGCTGGCAGCATTGCCACGTTGTATGGCTGTGCTGATTCTTTGGCCGAAGAATAGGCCAGCCCTCTGGTCACGTGAGGAGTCGACCAGCCGCATGGCGATGTCCTGAAATACTCGATGAGCACTCGGACCCCACGGCCCTAGTGTTTCAACCCCTACTGTGTTGATTTTTATTTGATGTTTTTACGAAAGTAGTATTTTGGAACCCATATTAATATGAAATAGGCCTTATCTCAATATTTAAGTGAATATTCCAAGAGAAAATCGTTTTCGAATTTTGCAAAGTGGATACATATTGATGCTCGTGTAACAGCGGGCGACGCTATTGCCTTCGACGGGCACAAATCCAGATTCCGTGTTGCTGAAAACTGAAACTGAAAAATTCCAAATGGTAAAACAAGAAAACATTTTGCCCGACTTCAGAGCGCCCGACAACAGTCGCGCTTACAACCACTAGATCTGCATAAGGTATTCAAGTTGGGAGTGGCGCGAGGAGATGAAGCGCCGGGGTGTAACTCCACTGCCGCGAGAAATTACGGTACAGCGTACAGAGCTCCGGCGGGATCTCATGGCGGCTTGGAGAGTGCGATTGTCGCAACCCAGATTTGGGCACGCCACAATTGCGGCTATAAGTCCCCTCTTTGAGGAGTGGCTAGAGAGGCGCCAAGGAGTCCTCACCTTCCGCCTGACGCAGGTCCTCACCGGACACGGTTGTTTCGGGAGGTTCCTGTTTTGCATAAGGCGGGAGGAAACGCCCAGGTGTCACCACTGTGTAGACCGTCCGGAGGACACGGTGGAGCATAGGGTGGAGGTCTGCCCGGCTTGGGCGGAGCACCGCCGTGTCCTCGTGGAGGCGATCGGCGGCAGTGACCTCTCGCGTCCGGCCCTGGTCCAAGTCATGGAGCGGAGCGAGAGGGCATGGCAAGCCGTCACCTCCTTCTGCGAAGCAGTAATGCTCGCGAAGGAGGAGGCGGGGCGCGCACGGGAGAAGCAAATGCCGCGCCCTCACAGCCCTAGCTGCAACCGTAGGAGACGCCCCGGGCGTCGGGAATTGGTAGCCGATTTCCGGCCACCGTAGGCGCGGGCTTGTGGACGGAGAGCAATGGGTAGCTCACCGTCCGATAAGGACCAGGCCCGGGTCGACGGCGCGTCGTGTTCTACGCGCGCCTCAAAGAGATGTCAGCAAAACTGAAGGGGTCCGCTAGGGCCGATGCCTGCTGGGGTTGCGGGAAGTCCTAAGGGGAAACCGTGGCCCCTGGCACAGGCAAAGGGAAGAAACACGGGTGGGTTTTAGTCAGTAAGAGTCTGACACGCCCTTCCGCTCCACCCAGAGCGGGACAAGTCATTTGATGATTTCCCACCCAAAAAAAAGTTATTCAAGTTTCTCTTACTTATTTCTTAATTAAACAAGTTTATTTCTAGATATTTTATGTATATAATATTATGACTGCTTCATTGGTCGATTCCCGGGTCGCGGAGTGTTATTGGGCTTTCCATCTGGAATTTCTCAATAGCAGCCCGGAGTCTGAATTGCTGCCCGATTGATGGCAAAGGACATAAACATAACATGCGAAATGTGGGTGTACTATAGGTTCACCTCTGCCTAACCCTTTGGGGAAATACGGGCGTGATGTTATGTTATTTTATGTATATAAAACAAATCCATCAAAATATTTCATCGCGGAGCTGTCAACTGCTAATGAACACACAAGATTTTTGTTTCCGAAAGAAAAAAGCCGCCTTCGGGCTTCGTTTCTCAGAAAAATAATAATAAGTCATACCTATACATCACGTAGAACATTAAGAACAATGGATTCCATGAAATAATAACATAAACATTCATTATTCTGAGGTTCTCCATAACGAGTTTACGTATATAATAAAAATAATGACATATAACTGACAAAGTATAATAAGATGACAACAAGACTACTAATTAATACTAATAATTATAATAATGGCAGTGTATAGAGTGCCCCAAGCGGCATTCTATCAATACCGCTTATAGCACGTTTAAATTGCCGCAAGCGGCATTCTAGTACATCATTTTAAAAAGCTGCAAGGAGTAACATAGTATGGTACGACCACACTGTGAACTTAGCAATAACATAGTACGACAGTGCCATAAACTTATTATCGGAGATAATGTTTTTGGTTTGTCCGGAACCATTGCACTTTATACCCCGTCACTTTTTTATAATAGCATATTTAGGGTTCCGTAGCCAAATGGCAAAAAACGGAACCCTTATAGTTTCGTCATGTCTGTCTGTCTGTCCGTCCGTATGTCACAGCCACTTATTTCCGAAACTATAAGAACTATACTGTTGAAACTTGGTAAGTACATGTATTCTGTGAACCGCATTAAGATTTTCACACAAAAATAGAAAAAAAACAATAAATTATGGGGGTTCCCCATACTTCGAACTGAAATTATTATTTATTTAAAATGTGTGTCCCTCCCCTGTCACTTCTAAAACAAGAGAATGATAAAACTAAAAAAATATATATGATGTACATTACCATGTAAACTTCCACCGAAAATTGGTTTGAACGAGATCTAGTAAGTAGTTTTTTTTTATACGTCATAAATCGTAAACCGCAATTTACCTTTAACGAACTAGGTACAAGAACTTTTATATTATGTTATTTGCTGCTACGGAACCCTTCATGGGCGAGTCCAACTCGCACTTGGCCGGTTTTTTTTATAGAATAGGCCCTTTGAAAAAAAAAGGAAATTTTGTGTTAAGTGAACAAAACCAAGAAAAAAGTTGCCAGCTTCTTTCGGTATTTGTGGGATAGTGCAAGTAAATTTGTTTCCAAGTAATAATACGGTGCTGGCGCCGGAGCCCCGTCTAGCGGGGCTCCTATTTCTGAATGGTAACAAAAAGAAAGCACCTAACCTGTCCGAGTCTGGGTGCCCCAAGTCCCGAGCTCGCTTCGCTCGCTCTTGCATCTTAAGTTCTCCAACAGTAGCAGTAACATTGCCTTTTGTGCGTACACAAAATGTCAATTTAATTGATCTAACCTCAACACTCAACCAAAATAACAAGTGACAATACAATGCTTACGGCACTTTAATCGGGTCTAGGTAAATATAATCAGCCTATTAATGTTCCCACTGCTGGGGCACAGGCCTCCTCTTTGTGAGAGGGAGTGGGCCGAAATCCACCACGCGGGCCCTGTGCGGGTTGGTAGATGTCACATGTCTTCAAATTGGTTCGATGACGTGCCGGTTTCCTCACGATGTTTTCCTTCACCGTTTTGAGAGCAGTGGTGATGAAATAATTTACACATAGTAAAGCGCCTGCTTGGGTTCGAACCCTCGACCTACAACTCGTAAGTCGGGGCCGAGTCTAGGTAGCATCAGTATTATGCCACATATTGCGGCACTCTAACCGATAGTGATAGAATGCCGCTTGCGGCACTCTATACACTTCCCATAATAATATGTAGTAATATGCTAATTAGTTTCAGTACACAATTGTAATTTTCTTAAAGTTCTAATAGGTAGGCAACAGATAATTATCTAAATGTGTAAGGAGCTTGTAAAACATAACAATAATGTTAAAATGAGTAGGTAGCAGGGTTCAAGTATTACGTTGGAGTTCAACACACTTTGATATTTAATATTTTGGTATAAGTAATAAGTGGAGAGCAGTGGTAACGACCGGCCTCGACTTACGTCTAGTAGGTTGTGGGTTCGAACCCAAGCAGGCGCTTTACTTTTTGTCTAAATAATTTCATCACCACTGATCTCAAAACGATAAAGGAAAACATCGTGATGGAACAGGTATGTCCTAGATCAGACATGTGACATCATTATTAGCCCGCGCTGGGCCCGTGTGGTAGATTACAGCCCATTACTTCAAGAAGAGTCTTCTCTTCACAGGCCTCCTGCCCTGTGTCCCAGCAGTGGGACCATTATAACCTGATTATGCTACGCTTGTGCTAATTATGAATTGTTTTATTTCAACAAAGTATCATGGAAGATATCCCGTTCATGTTTAATTATATGTTGTAAATAAGTAAATTAAGCTCTGTAATTATATTCATTATGAGGGTTTATTCAATGTGTATTTATTCGTTGAGAGAATGTAATAACGTCAGAACCAAAGTCATTCAAGTATAAGACGCGAATGTAAATGAAAATTCCGAAAAGGGTTTGGAAATACATATTTAAATTAATTAGAAATACTTACTCAATCGTGTTGAGTTCCGCAATGTTTTATAAGATGATTAAAATTCAAAATTTCTTGAGTTGTCATTTGAAACTTTATATTTGGACAATGTGTAATTTAATTATTTTTCTTTGACATTTTTTATTTTTTTTATTTGATCCGTTGACAATTCTTGATGTTAATTTAATTATTTTGTTTATATTGACTAAATTGGAACCATTATTATTGTCACATTTAAACAATATTTTTAAGTATGCTTTATTTACCGAATTTAGTTGGCGGAATATGAAGAACTATTGTGTGTTCTATAATCTGTAAAATACCATATTTCAGGCAAATACACGAATCTATCTATCTATCTATAAAAGCTGGGTGAAGTTAATGAGGTTATTATGTAGCCAAAGATAATAATAGAGACAAGAGGAAAAAATCAATACTAGTCTTATGAATGATCAATTTATTATTTTAATTTGATTTGTATTAGTTTTAAATCTGATTGTAATGTATTATTATGAACTGGTATTTGAATTGGTATTTCCATTGTTTCGAAATTAATTTATATTTGTTTGTAATTTAATTTTCTATTGATTTTTTTATTCTGACATTTAAATTATAATTATTTCATAAGGCTGACATAATTAATTTTATCTTGTACCTACTCACTTTTTATTATTTGCATACCCTTGCGATGGTTAAACATGGAGGATTGGCGGCAGGCAGGCGTTCACGTTACTCCGCTCCTACTACACCGCACCCCCGTTGACACATTTCGCAGCTCCGCTACACATCCTCGTAGGCACATTTTCATCGCACAGCTTTGGTGGAAACCCCCACACATTTCCATCGCACATCTCTGGTGGAAACGCAGCCTTACCTATGGCGTAGCTCGCGTAGCTGCTGTCGATAGATTTATTTGATAAGTTGCGAACATTTAGTTTAAAACACGCTAAACGGCTCAACGGATTTGGATGAAATTTTACACATGGGTACACTATGACATGGATTGGACATTGGATACTTTTTATTCCGGTATTCTTACGGGGTCGAGTCTTATACGGGCGCAGCTAGTAAATAATAAATGTTAGTCCATTTTGAACTGACGTAATTTAAGTAGCTATGCAAATATAGTCAGTGACCAATCAGAAATATTCCATAATAATTAGCAATGCAAACAAATTATTTTTAAATTACGTCAGACTCAGAATATATAAATGTTAATATTGTACTTAGCAAGATTTCAACAACAAAATGCTAATTTAAAACATCTAATTCTCGTAATTTCTTTAGGCAGTGTATAGAGTGCCACCGGTGGCACTCTATCCATAACGGATAAAGTGCCACTACAGGCACCCTAGTAACACCGCCTCGGCCAGGCCAAAGTGCCGCAAGCATTGGATTATCATTGTCACTGTCACTAAGTCACGTCACTTGGTATTTTGTTTGATTGTCGAGGTTAGATCGCTGTAAAACACCACATTCCCAAAACATAACATTCTCTTGTGCCTAAACGGACCCTGGCACTTCGCCGGCCGCTACCGCGGCACCGCTCGCTACACTCGCTCGGCTCGTGCGTTGTGTGGTCACAGTTCTAACCTAACCTAACCTAAATAACAAGTGACAGTGACAATGCAACGCTCACGGCACCCTAGCCGGGCCGAGGCAGCGACACTAGAGTGCCACAGAATACTCGCGGCACTCTATACACTTCGATTTCTTTAACATAGCAACTAACTTCCCGACTTACTTGTACACTGTTTATGTTAATGTTTACGTTTTAAAATTATAATTAACTTATTATTATAATTACCCTTTTACATGGGACTTAAACCTAACTGGCGAAATGTGGCTTTACTATAGGTATACCGCAGCCGATGTTATGTAATAACCTTATTTCTACAAGTGTTTATACAATTATTTAGGTACATAAGTACTTGTTTAGGCCGTTTTAATTACTATAAATAAATACAGAACAATAACTTAATATGTTAAACAATTTAGTTAGTAGTAGTTAAAACAATTTAGTTGCCAAAAATGTAAACATATACGAGTTTTAGGAAAAACAACTGTAATGCCTACACATAAGGTTCAGTTTGCGCTACAACATCATATTTTCTATGACTTTTTCAACAGTATCAGCTCGCAACAGTCAGTCTAAACTCAACTGTATTTACACTTCATAAAGTTGAGGTTTGTTCGGTAAAGCCCCACCGTGTACAAATGTACAAGGCAAACTATTTTCATAGAAATAACATCAATTGCAAACAAGGACTTGAATAGATCTTATGTAGTTTAATTTGTACCGGTTTATATAGGTAGTCAAGTATAATGAGTAAAATATTATGTTCTACAATATGTATTCTAATAAAACTTACTACGTTACTTGCCTGTGTTTGGAACAAAGGGTCCTTGATGTTTACTGCTTCTTTCAAGACGAAAGACTTTTGGTTTATTATTAAACTTTAACGATTGTAACAAACAAAGGAAATTAATTATACCTAATTATTACCTCCCCTCAATTAACCTTTCCTATGTCTGTAATTACAGAAACAATTTAAAAGTCATTACGTCTCGCGTGGATCTACGATATACGAAGGGTTATTATTAAAATTGGGAGTGGTGGCCACTGGTAACGGCCCCGACTTACGAGTTGTAGGTCGTGGGTTCGAACCCAAGCAGGCGCTTTACTTTGTGTAAATAATTTCATCACCATTGCTCTCAAAACGGTGAAGGAAAACATCGTGAGGAAACCGGCATGTCTTAAAACCAAAAATTCGAACACATGTGACATCTACCAACCCGCACTGGGCCCGCGTAGTAGATTACGGCACACTCCCTCTCACAGAGAGGAGGCCTGTGTCCCAGTAGTGGGAACATTAATAGGCTGATGATGATAAGTAAAACTGAAACTGAATTACAATACTTAGCTAAATATTAGAATTACGATGTAATACCACATTTAGAAATCTGATTTAGTGAAAATAGTGACTGAAAATCCAATTTGCGCCAAATTATAGAAACGCCTGAACTGAAATAATTGTAATTTAGGTAATAAACTTTTCAACGTGCTTCGGTATAACCCGGTAATTATGATAAATTGGAATTTGAATTAATTAATTAATTACCAAAGCGAACATTCATTGCGGCATTTAAATAGTAATTAGGAATGTTTGAAATTCACACATAATATCGCCTGTTATCTCTAAAGTATTAGGCAGAAGTGTAGGTATCTATTGTTGACCCATATTACACCAGCCCCCTAATTACGCAATGCACGATCAATTTTAAATTGAAACCAATTGAAAAAGATTGCCAGTCCATTTCTTCATAAGTTCGACAAAAAAATCTGCTCAATTTTTTTTGTCGAACTTATGAAGCAATGGACTGGCAATCTTTTTAAATTGGTTTCAATTTAAAATTGATCGTGCATTACGTAATTAGGGTGCTGTTATGTTAAAGTCACATGTAATAGGGGGCGAGCCTATTGCCATCAATCGGGCAATCTAGACACTGAGAAATTCAAGATTGCAAAATTCAAAAACACTTATGTAGTTCTAAATTGGCAAATACATTATGTTGGCAAGACCAAAGAAACTTTAGATAGTTAATACCTAAAATAATTCGCCCGGCAATTATAGTGAATTCAAGATGTAGCAGCGCCATTTTTGGGTGGGTACATGTTTTATGCACGCACGGTGATGCCTGCGGATAATTATTTATATGTTATTTAATCATATTTATTCAATTACTAGCTTCTGCCCGCGACTTCGTTCGCGTGGAAGTCGTAAGACACCACAATATACTACAGTTTATAAATCTTTCCTGTATGCTACGTTTGTAATTTTGTTATCAGCAGTTAAAATATACAGAGAGTCAGGACTGGTGACTCGGGAGCAAGTGACGTACAGTGTCCGTGCAAGAAGCAGCTCATCCTGAGGTTGACACCTGCAGCCTTCATCCTTCAGTGTCGGTCCCTGTGACTTATTGATATATAATCATCGCAAAGCAAACGCTCACAGGGAACTGCATTTGTTGTTAGTAATTGTGGGGAATTAGTGATACGCGGTATAAACACTCTCGCCAAAGCCACAACCTATTCGAACTTCCGCCTCGATGTCGTTTCCCTGCAAAGACACGACTTTGAGCCGAATTCCGTTACAAAGTTTTGGCGGAGTTAAGTTCCGAAGATGCATAATCGGGACACCGACCTTCAACTGAATTTACTGCGCCGGAAGTCCAGTTGCCATGAGCGAATTCAGAAATTCTACGGGGTAATATGTGGCATTATCTTCCTCCACATCAGCATTAATGGAGGTTTATATAACTTCACTCCGTATATACCATATCCGTAATACCGTAGTTGATCGCTGCTGCTGCCAAGAATTCTCTTGGTACGGAATTCGACTGATGTCCTCGTACACCAGACGAATCAGATCTTCTAAAGTGGGAACTACTCTACTCTACCAAGAGTCTCTGGTAGGGCCACCTGACCACACTCCTCTGTTATAGTGCCTTCACCAACTTTTAGAAGAACATAGGAGAATTCTTGAGCATATGGATTCCCGCCAAGCCAAGCTCGCATGTTGATGGTCAAGCGCAGTCTTCGAACTCTTGACCATAGAGTTGACCTTCCCAACAAAGCATTTACCTCGTCAGACAGAACTGTGACACCACTCATCATGTTTTGGTTCCTGTGGATTTCCTGCAGGGTTCTGTTTATAGCTTCCAACGCTGTCTTATTTGCCATAATGCTTTCATCCCATACGATGAAGCGCAAATCCTAAGCACGCATCCCTTGTTACAGTTGCGTGACACCTCACAAACAGCGTTTAGTTGTGGCGCGCGCTTTTTTCTCACCAGAAAGCAGTGTGGCAGCGATTCCAGAACATGCATACACAGATTTTAAAATCGCTAGGACAATTAATCTGCTGTCAAAATCTGTGTAAAGTCTAAAATTAAGCTAGTTTTTTTTGTTTGTGTTTGGTCAAGGTCTCCTCGAAGTCTTTCCTGGTAGGTACTCTTTTCACGTGGGCCGTCTCAATAAAGAATCTGAAGCAACGCTCTCACAGCAGACACAGAATTAATACCTATGTACTATATAAACACCAGGTATAGTTAATTTATTTCGCAAAAGTTCTGTCTTTCCCCGTTATAACGTTAATCATAAGGTTTAAATTGCAATAACTAACAGGACTTCGTGAAAAAGTTTAAGCGAACTGTAAAAGACGAACGTTTTTCGGGTTTTTTTCAATATCGTTCGGCCTAATGTTATCCTTGATACCAAAAAACTTTTTCGCAAAAAAAACAACCGACTTCCACTATAAAGTGAAAAAGAACTAAAATTTCGGAAGTCGGTGGTAAAAACGAAAATACAAAACCAAAGACACGGATATTCGTTATATGCCACCGACTTCCGAAATTTTAGTAATTTTTCAGTTTATAGTGGAAGACGGTATTTTTTTTTGCAAAAATGTTTTTATTTCTCGCTTTCTAGAGGGTCGGTTTGTAATTATCTAAGTTACAATAGCCTAATATCAACTGCTCATCACCTTTTACAAAATATTGCTTTTCCCGATGCAGGGACGTTCATTGTTGAGGAGTTCTTCTGGTACTTTGCCAGCAGCTCCTCTTCACCCTATGCATTGTGACAGGCATACATTGCTTGGCAACCATATTAAAGTAATCGAATCGCAAGTTCGCAACCCGTCAAATACGTATTATTGAGTAGTTCCGGTGGCCATCTGTGGTCTTCATCATCAGTTCCACTTCACTTAATGGTGCTTTCCGAGAGCAAATTCAAGAGTTCCAATAAAAAATACCAAAATCGCTATAGGTGTGGCTATAATATTTCAAGAGTTCCCTCGACTTCTCCAGGATCCCATCATTCAACCCTGACTGTATGAAAATGGGATCAACTGGAAAGTATACCCTTTCAAACAAAAAAATAAATTTCGGAATCGGTCTAGCCGTCTTCGAGTAATCGGGGAACATACCTATATTAAAAAAATTAAATAAAAATATTCCGACGCACTGAGAACCTCCTCCTTTTTTTGAAGTTGGTTAAATAGATGCATATTTTATCATATTGAACTTCTTTACAATTATGCGTTTAAAAGTAAAAAGCGCTAAAAATATTGTGTTTTTTTACATTCGGCTAATGCTAAGACCCGTAAAAAAATATTTTATTCTTATAGTTTTTGGCACTAAAATTATCAGAAGACAACCTTGAATGTTTTGTGACTGTAAAGTGCTTGTGACGTAGCAGTTTCCCATAGATTAAGAAGTTTTTCTTTTTTAGTGAATTAATACATTCTACGAACTATTACAAACATAATAAAAAATATAAATAAAAAAATCGTATTACAAAATGTAAAAAGCAAATCACAAAAAAAAAAAAAAAGTGGGATTCGAACTTACAAACTCAGGTTTGCAAAGCAACCGTCCAACCGCTTAGCTATTTGCTTACTTGAAAGTTAGTTAAAATAGCCGTTCGTATATATTTCATGATTGACTGCTTAGTTCCATAAAGGTGTAGCGTGATGATAATAATATCTACAATATGCTAACCTTTTGGCGCATCTTTTTACAATTTGCGGAGAAAAATACGAACATAATGTAATATTGCTCATCCCCCTCAGCAAATAGCGTGATAGTTTATACCCTACCATTTGACCAGACTTATAGGGAATATCTATGCAAAATTTTAACAGAATCTGTCCAGTAGTATTTGCGTGATGCTGGAACATACATACAGACAAACAGACAAACAGACAAAAATTCTAAAAACTATATTTTCGGCATTAGAATCGATCCCAGACCTCGTAGCAATTACTTTTTTTCAAAAATATTCAATGTACAGTTTTGACTTCGCTACGATTTTATTATATGTATAGATAGATTGGTTGTATAGTAGCATTATATTATAAGTACTATTTGTTTTATTTTCTATATTTATGTCAGACTTGGTTTCCGTACGTCTTTTTCGGGTGACCACTGAAAATCAGCGCTGTGCTGTGGGTCCCCATAGCATAGCATCATGCTGAGTGGTACCCTTCTTGTCACAGTCATGACGTGCCAGCAGCTGCCGACTATTTCTGTTTTGAGTTCCTGATTATATTTAAATCTACCTATGTAGCAAACCTTACTTTTAGTAACCAGCGCCACTTTGATATTAGTGAAACACTACAGAGTTCCGCTGACGACTACTAAATGGCGTTGTGCAAATACGTCACGTTTCTGAATCGCGGTGTCGAGATTTTCCAAAACTTAATGACCCTCGACAGAATATTGTATTTTAATTAAGCTAAATCCCAACTAGCAGTGAGGTGCATCCGCGGATTCTCATCCTATTTGGAAAGTTCACGCAGAACACCCCTGTTAGCTGGAGGATAGCCAGATCCTCAGGGAATATATATTTTTTTGGTTTAGAGGCCTACGTCCCCCGCCTTCGTCTTAGCTGACTTGGCTGTTAGGGACTGCGCCTATATATACATATATTGTAATACTGTAACTTCATCTCCTGAAAACCTGTAAACCTGTAATTTTCACGTACTGAAAATAAACGCCAAATCCAGCATCCACGTGTTTTCTTCGTTCGTGTGACGTCATCGGCAACACCTCCTACACCTATTGTTTTTATTTTCTTGTTCTGCTCGAACTTATTATTAAGCTATTGCATAGCTTCTATCGCGGGCTTTGACCGTAGAGACCGAATCCAGAAATTCCGTAACGAAAATACCTAACGTCGACCGAGAGTGTTGTATTGAAAATTATGTTTAACTGTTTGACAATAAAGTTCAAATTTACTTAGACGAATGATCCTTAACTATTAATAGTTAAATTAAAACCTTTTTATTAGTTTGATGTTCCCATTACGTTGTGTCAAGTTTTAAAAACTATAAATGTGAATAACAGTTCCTGTCAATGTCACCATTGCTATTTCTTGTATTCGGGTTAATATTTTACAATTGAATAAGTTGATAAAAAATGCTATGCAATAGCTTTACCGCGGCAGTCCCCGAGTGCCACACGTCTTTCTTTTTTTTTCTATGCACGTGTTTCTGTGACAAATTTTTTTTTTTTTTTTTTTTTTTTCCTTTATAAAGTTTCACAATTGGTGATACTTTATTCACATTACAATCTAGCCTATTAGCTAATAAGTAATTTAAATATAACTTAAACTGCTAAGTAACTATAAAATTAAGAAATCGTCCAATAACGTCTTTCTTATTCACTATAAGTTAAGGGGAAGACACTTGATTCATGTGTTCTATAAAAATTCAGCACTTGCACTACAGGTTAAGTTCACTTACACTGCACTAAACTAACTCAAAAGGTTTTACCCTTTTTAGTCTTCGCACTAATTCAGTGGTGTCAAGGAGTTGGATCGCCTCAACATTCACGTGATGATGAAGTCTGTGTTCATGAGCTTCTGCATGTTTTTGTATAACTGTGTTTACGACATCCATTTTGAGGTCCCGGTGGAGGTCACTGTTTCTAATGTACCAGGGCGCGTTGACTATATCCCTTAGTACTTTGTTTTGAAAACGTTGTATGTTTTGACGATTGCTTGGGCTGGTGCAGCCCCATAGCTGAATACCATAGGTCCATACAGGCTTTAAAACTTGTTTATATAACAACAGTTTGTTAGGTATTGACAATGACGACTGTCTACCAAGTAGCCAATACATTTTTTTGTACCGAATATCTAATTCTGCTCTTTTCTTTTTGACATGCTCTTTCCAGCGCAGTTTTGCATCTAGGGTAATGCCGAGATACTTAGCAGTATTCGCGTATGGTATTTGTTGGTTATTGATGAATACTGGGAAGTATTTTGGCTTTTTATTCGTGAAGTCAATATGGATAGACTTGCTTTCGTTCAGTTTGATACGCCATGTTGTAGTCCACTCATAGATACGATTGATGGAATTTTGAACTTTTTCTACAGCTTCCTCGTGACTATTTCCAACAGCCATGATAGCTGTGTCGTCAGCAAAGGTTGCAATGAAATTATTTTCTAGCTCAGGAATATCGCAGGTGTATAGTAGGTACAGGACCGGACCGAGTACACTTCCTTGTGGTACTCCAGCTTTTATCTGCCTAAGGTCTGAATAGGCGTTTCTTTGTCTTATCCTAAACAATCTGTTTGTTATATACGACTCTAGGATGTCTGAAAATTGTTGAGGCAGCATCGTTCTTAGTTTATATATGAGGCCTTCATGCCATACTTTATCAAAAGCCTGGGCTACATCAAGGAAAACCGTGGAGCACACTTTCTTCTCCTCTAGTGTTCTTTCAATGATATTGGTAATTCTGTGTACTTGGTCGAGCGTGGAGTGTTGTTCTCTAAATCCAAACTGGTAATCGGGGATTAGATTTTCACTTTCGATTAGAGGCTTCAATCTCTTTAGAAACAATTTCTCAAATAGCTTTGACAACACGGGCAAAAGTGAGATAGGTCTGTAAGATGTTGTTTCATGAGGTGGCTTCCCAGGCTTAGCTATCATTATAACTTCAGCTACTTTCCATAGGTCAGGAACGTGCTTTAATCGAAATGCAGCATTAATGAGCGTGGTAAGCTTGACTATGGCTTTGCGTGGGAGATTTTGCAAAACTTCCCCTGTAATTAAGTCATAACCAGGGGATTTTCTCCGATTAAAATTACTTTTAATTTCTCTTGATACTTCTTTTGGGGTAACCAACTTAATATCTGAACTAATTTGTACACTTTGGATTACCCTCGCATTGTGAGTCTGGGCTTCGTTTGGTTTGAATATTTGTTCTAAATGCTCAGCGAATCTTAAGGCCTTTTGTTGGTCCGTCACTGCCCATTTTCCATTTTCTTCCTTAATAGGAGGAATTTGTATGATCGGGCGTTTCATGTACTTCGTAGCCTTCCATAGCGAGTAGCCTGTTTGGGTATCACTCGTCAATTGGCTTAGGTAGTTGTTTGTTAAGGTGTCGTTGTGGAGCTGAATTTCTTTTGTAAGACGCTTAGTAAGCTTGTTCAGCAGTCTTTTATCTTGTGGACATCTGGTCTGATGCCACCTATTTCTTTGTTTCCGCTTTTCGGTTATAAGACACCTAATTCCTGCAGGGTAGGCGGTTGCTTTGACCCGGTGTGTTTTTTCCGGTGTGTTTTTCCAGGCAGCTTGCTGTATACTAGTTGTAAATAGACTTAGTTCCAAATCCAGCTGTTCCGGAGTTTTTAATGGAACTCTTAATTCTATTGTATTATCCAAGTCTATTCTGAAACTTTCCCAGTCGGTATATGTATTTACAAGTGTAGGATTGCTCTCTACGCGTAGGATCTGATGCCATAGTGATAAAATTATGGGAGAATGGTCCGAATTCATGTCAAAGCATTCATCTATGCTTAAATAATTACTAGATATATTTTTAGTAATAAAAAAGTCTATTAGGTCTGGTACTTTGCGTGGATCGCTTGGCCAATAAGTTGGTTTTCCGGTAGATATAGCTTCACACTTTAGTTCTTTCATGGCACTCATGAGTTCCTTTCCTTTAGTGGTGGTTAGTCTTGAACCCCAATGTGTATTTTTTGCGTTGAAGTCGCCACCTAAGATAAATCTTTGTCCAAGTTTCTGTAAGAACCTTACATAATGGTCTTTTTTTATGTTATATCTCGGAGGCGAGTAGATGGCCGCTACGGTGACTGGATACAGTTGAGATTGTATACAAATTGCCACAGCTTGAATTTCATGGCATTCATACATAATTTCTTCATGATGACAGAGATTCTCTTTGACCACAACCGCGCTACCACCTCGGGCAGAATTGTCAGGGTGCAGTGCATGGTACACTTTATATCCTCGGAACTTAATGTATGATTGCTTAGTAAAGTGAGTTTCAGATATAAGGCAAACATCGATGTTTTCTGTGATCAGGACTGCTTCTAATTCTTGTTGATGTTTAAGTAGCCCGTTTGAGTTCCATGCCATTATTTTTAATGGATTCATTTTTTCGGTCTGGGAATAGCATTCGTAGCGCTATTTTCTAGCCTTTCCAAACGAGCGTTAAACGAGGACATCAATTTAAGAATTTCGTCCAACTTTCCTTCCATACCTTTATCGGCATTAGCATTCTCACGAATATTCGCAAGGTTGACAGTTTTAGCTGCAATATGCGCGTATGTTTTCTTGTGAGGGTTTTGTGTCACGTAATGATTTTGCGTTTGTGAGCTAGTTTGCACTATTTCGCTGATTTTGCGCTGGCTTTTTATTGCCGATTTCTTCATAGTTTTATTTTTTATGCCTTGCATTTCCCGGGCTACTATACATCCTCTATAATTAGCTGGATGCGGTTGCCCACAGTGGATGCATTTTGGCTTCTCGTCTGCCGGTTTTTTGCAGTCAGCAGTCAGATGTTTGCCTGTACATTTGACACATCTAGGTTCCTTAGAACAGTATTTGTGCGTATGTCCGTACGCCTGGCATCTCTTGCATTGAGGTACTAGCCTCGAAGTATGGAGAGGATGTACTTCTACTTTACATCCTAATATTGACTTAATGCTATAGATTTTATTTATGTCTTCCTCATTTCTGAAAGTCAGCATAAACATGTTCAGAGGCTCCTTATTTTTCCACCTCAATTTGTTTGCTGCATCTTCAATTTGGAAACCTTTACTCTGTAGGTCCGCAATTATTCTGTCAGGCTTGCATGTGAAATGAAGGTTTTTCACCATGACTCTAATTGGCCTTTCCTGCTTGTTTTCGTAGGAGTGCCAGAGAAAGTTATTGTCAGTTAATAACTTTGTTATAGATTTATATATGTCTTCGTTAACTGCATTTATTTTAACGCACTTCCCATTCAACATTTTAGTAGTGAAATTATCACCAGGCTCAGACTTCGACAATAAGTCAAACAATGCCTGGTAGTTTTCGACGCCATCTACTACTACTGGCGGAGGTGGCGGGATCTTTTTGGTTTTCGCTTTCTCTGTTTGAACAGTCTCTAGGTGTTCAATGGTGGCAGTGTGAGTGGGCGATGTGTTTAATTTTCGTTTTTTCCTGCTCTTTTGCCTGATCCACTGAGTTTCCCTGGCTAGCTCCTCCTCGTCCGTGCAGTATTCAGGACACTGTGTTGGACTCTTTGTTGGCTCAGCTGGCTTACTAGTTGTAGCTGTATTTTGTTGTGCTTTATGCTGTAAATACCTCACTTGCTGTTGGAGGCTTTCTATTTGTTTTTCCATATCAGAGATAACATTACGCAGCTGTTCATTATCTGCTCTTTCTGCACTGTAGTATTTGTACAGCAGTTGTTCATTTTCGGTTTTCACCTTAATTTTGGTGGTCTCAGCCATGTTAATGGCGAGTTAATAAATATCACTTAATAATTATAATTGAAATGTAGGTCAATTCTTACGTAATTGTGTGTGTCATCGCGGCGAGCGCGGTCCGGCCGGCGCGGTTGGTTTGCTGCGTCTGCACTTTGCATTTAAGTAGAGCACGCGATCGACGCGACTAATCTCAACGAGTAACGAAACACACTGATGCTCGGAAAGTAGTGTTTGTTTGATCCGAGTAGCGGGTGGGAGACGCTGCTTCCCGCTCTAGGGCGGGAAAGACTCATAGTAATTGCTTCCCGCCCTAGGGCGGGAATGAATTTTAAAAATAGAACTTATGGTTAGGTAGTCGGCTACGAACACAGATATAAATCTAACTAGATATCGCAAGTCCCTCCATCTTTATGAAAACCAAGCGTGCCACTTTTTCAATTGTTCTATACAGTCTTTACAGCTCAATATGGCTTAAAAAGACATTTTTCTAGATTTTGGTGGATTTCCGGTGCCGATAATGCTGAATGAAAATCTCAGATTACGATCATTGATCGTAATTTTACTCCGTTTATTGACACGCGAAGTACATACTTACGTACAATCGCATCATCTAGTTAGATTAATATCTGTGGGTACGAAACTTTTTAAGAAAAATATCGAATAGAATAAAAATAAAAGCTGCGGCAGTGTTTCCACTTACGTTTTTGGTTTTCGCCAGTTTCTTAATGAATTATCCCTAAAATTCCCTAAAAAATATAAAAATTCCTTGGTTTAGGGAATTTTTAATTTTTATGTCATTAAATACCTAGAAAACATTCATTATTAATTGAGACAAACGAAACAAACCAACTATAGGTTTAATGCGACTTATTTCTGATGTCGTCTTTAGCCACGGAAATAGTACTATTAACAATAACATGGTAAACTAAAATTAGACGAATAACAATCATTACAAGTTTCAGGAAATCCCCTTTAATCAATCGGTGGTGCCATAGAGTAAAGTAGTACATTGGGTTCTGCCTACTAATTAAACAATAGGGCTAACAACTCAAGTTACATTTTTCCCTAAATCCCTGCCAAAATAAAATATCAGTAAACCATGCTTATTATTAGCCGTTTTCCCTAAAAAAAGGGAGAAATCCCTAAAAGTGGAAGCACCGGTCTTGTGAGTATATTTATTATAAACAGCCAGTGTCAATAAAAAAAAAAAAACTTACACGCGGGACGGCCTGCAGCGGTGATGCGGTGCGTTCCATATTTAAACATTTTTACAAATTGTTCTAACTTGTTAGTTCATTTTAAATAGGTACTACTCATGTTATTCAATATGAATAAATATTTTAAACACTATTTTTTACTTTCCTTATATTCGAAATGAAAAGTAGAGTGTTTAACACGGGTGAAAGACATCAATTCCTACTCGGACTATAGCCGCCCTCGCTGCGCTCGGGCGTCTAAATACCTCGTATGGGAATTGATTCCTTTCCACCCTTGTATAACAATCTACTATTTCTTTCTTTCTATGCACCTAATTAGATACCTTGACAATATCCCAGACTGCTACTGTTTTGAACCAAAACGAGACAATAACGATTCGTTCAATGCAGATGTGAGTGGTAAAGCCAGTAGTGGACCTCCTAAAAGAACATAAATATAGTGACCTTATTGGCGATGTATCAATCTTATAATAAGAAGAAAAACAAACATAGCAGACGTGGCTTACACAATTAAAAAACTAAAATGGAAGTGGGCAGGTCATGTCATCAGGGGTAAAAACGAAAGATGGGCCAGAGAAGCAACAGAATGGTATCTCAGAGAAGGAAAGAGGAAAAGAAGAAGACCATTTCAAAGATGGGAAGACGATCTGAGAACTACTGCGGGAGGGATGTGGAGGAGAAAAACTCACGACCGTGAGCTATGGAAAAGCCTGGGGGAGGCCTATGATAAAGAGCAAAGCAGTCTGGAGAATTCTGATGTCTAAACCTTTATTTTAAAATAAATTGTAAAACAAGTTTTAAGTAAATTTAAATTTGAAATTGAAATTTGAAATATTGGCGATGTTGTTCAGAAAGGTCAGGTGCGTAGTAACCGCACGGCGTGCGTGTATGACCACATGTATGAACGTAAACGAGGCAAAAGTAGTATCTAAGGCTCGTAGCAGGTGCCCCATGGGAAGAAGGTGTGAGTTTATTTATGTATGATTCGTCTAATTTGAAAATCCATGTTTGAAATAAGTTGTCGCGCAATCGTACTTTAGACGGGGCAATATTGAAAGACATTTCAATTAGCAACAAGATATTGTATGAGAGTTGCAACCCACTCTCGATTGATCGAAACCTCTGTACTGCGCCTTATGAATGCGCGGTGAAGCGGGGGGTGGCGTTGACGAATGAGTGGCGGACACCGTGAGCGTTTAGGAATGAGCGGCGGGACGCCGTAAGCGTTTAGGAACGAGCAGCGGGACGCCGTGAGCTTTGACGTATGAGCAGTATGCACTGCCCCGCCGTCTCTAACTAAGGCGCGATACAGCGGTGACGTTCAAACTATAACTTCTACCCGCGACTTCACCCGTGTGGTAGTCAACTATACTATAAAACATACCCTATATATGGCACATCGAAATCAGATCAGTACTTCCAGAGATTAGCTCCTACATCCAAACTTACAAACTTAAACACTTTATAATGTTAGTGTAGATTTAATAATATTATGTTTATAAAATAGATTACTTAACATTCCCCTTTAACACACGGTTAGTTTTACTTAAGTAAGTTTCTTAAGATAATATTACTGTTGTTTAAGATCCAAGATCTTTGTTTTAGTAATATTAGTATTTTAGTAATTCCTAGGAGTCTTAGTATGTATTCCGAAACATGTAACGAAATACCTCACAATATAAGATAAGTAGATAACATAAAGGAGCCATATTATGTAGATTGCTCGCTCTTTACCTGAACTATGCCTATGTCAAAAGATTGGATGACTCCTTTGTGCCACATTTTTCTTCGTAGCAGTCTTGTCAGAGTGGTCGTGGTCTTCAGTAGTTTCTTGTTCAGGGGCTGGTGTGATTCGCCTCACGATTTCTTGCTATCTACTCCCATTATCGGTATTTTTTGTGCATACAAGGGAACCCCACTGCGGATTTAATTTTGTGCCACATTCATCGAAGGGAAATATTGACCTTTAATGATGGACTTTTAAATTAATGATGCAAAGTTTTTTAATAATTGAGCCACTTTTTATGTTTTTTTGGCATTTTCTCGCAGTAACTAAGCTCATTGTCACAAGGCACAAGAGAATGTAAAACACCACATTCTCTTGTGCCTAAACGGACTCTGGCACTCCCCGGCAACTGCCGCAGCACCGCTCGCTTCGCTTGCTCGGCTCGTGCGTTGTATAATATTATGTGGTCACAGTTCTAATCTAACCTAACCTACCTTTCAGCTTTTTTCATTTGCTACTTATTTTTTAACCAAGGGGTTTATTACGGCTGCACTTAAGTTTAGCCGGCTAACCGCCAGTTGCAGAAACGAACGTTAACTTTTAAAGCTGTCATTAATTACTAATCTTCCATTAACTGGTTGCAGAAAGCAACATTAGACTCGATTTTAATGGTTCTTTCAACAAGTTAATGAAATAATTAGCGTTAATGATCCATTACGTAATGTGTGTGCAATGGGGTGTGATGATGAAAAGAAATTAACATTAGCCGCTCCTCAAAATTAATCTCAGGTTTAGCGGCGGTTTTAAGTTTATTTCCACACTCGAGTTCAGCCATAACATATATATTTTACCTTTATAGACTCTGTCTGTTCAGTTAACAGCAATAAAACCTCTACCTCTACCTCTTATTTTTACATGGATACTTAGGTATAAATCAACCGGCGAAATGTGCGTGTAGGTACTATTACGTAGATCTTTGATTATCCCTTCGGAGAATAGGCTTGATATTACGTTAAGAAATGAATTTGTTTATTCTGTACATAGGATATTGGAATCACTTTAAACGTCATATCAAAAAATATGTTAAAAATTTGCTAGAAGAGTTCGGCGTTTCCTATCTGACTACTCTGAGAAGAAAGGCCGAAACAAACTCCGAGGTCACAGTCTCTTTTAAAAGTCCTGACATAATCTTGGTCAGGCCATATGAGGACGATGTAGACTAGTGTCTGAAATGGAATAGTTATACAACTGTTAACAAAATACCTTTTATAACAGAATCATAAAAGGTTCTGAATTCATTAAAATTAAAAATTAATTAAAAGTTAAGTAGGTTTAATATTATAAGCTCTTTGTTTAATGGGACAGAAACATTTTTTACTTAATTTTAATGTGCCCTGAGAATTTGGGGCAACACCCTCATTAAGGCCTGTTTAATGTATACGAAGAACCGAAGAACTCGGCCTGTTTTTGTTGAAACAATTTTAGAAGGAACTTTTATGAACGTAATGGGTATTTACAATATTATACAAGGAATGTGCCAAATGGGGTTTCCCATCGACAACTTATCAGGCGCCTTAGGAGATGAGTTTAAAAAAAACCAATGATATCACTAACTTTAATTAATAAACAGAAGTCTAAATATCAACTTTAAAGTCCCAAACTTCAGAAATGACCTTCCTTACAAACTTTCATCCCCAATTTAACCCCTTTAGGTAAGTAAGTAAGTAAATTTTATTTGTTGAAACATGGTGTACATGATACATGGTGTGCATGCAGGATAATAATGAGATACAGAAAAGTTCTAACATGTTTAGCCGCATATCATGGCGTACAAATTGGTAGGAAGAGATGGTGCATAAACCGTGATAATATTCATCAAAATTACATTTCATCATTATTCATTAAATATTAGGTATAATTACAATTCAATAAACATATTTTTTTATACAATTCAATGTCAAAGTAGTCATTATATAAACTAATTATAGCTGTCATTAAAAATTACAAGTCTAATAAAAAAAAAAAAAAAAAAAAAATTGATTACAATAACATGTCAAATAAAATACAACATTGTCATCTCAAAAACAAAGAAAATTGTCCTCTTTCATAAACTCTGCTATACTGTAATGCTCTTTTAATTAGTAAACTCTTCAATTTACTTTTAAGAGCAGATATAGTTAATGTTCTCCATAATTTGGGCAATTTATTAAAAATGGACGGTTAGGGTATCAATTTTTTTTAAACCTTCCTTATGGAACTCTAGAGCACAATTTCATGTTTCGGGACTCAGCAGTTTAGGCTGGGCGTTGTCTGTCAGTGAATAAATGAATTTAAGGCGTTTTAGTACATAATAACTGGCAGGTATCGTTGGTATCGTTCGAAGTTGTACTCATGAATATATTTAAATAACTTGTACTTTAGGACTAACTTTCAAACTTGCTGTGAACATCATCTGATGTTCCAGACAGAAATCCAATAAGCCGACCCAATCAAAATGTACAAAGAAATGTTTTTGTCGATATTTCAGACATAATCCATATTAAGAGTTATTCATATATTTTGAGTAGGTACTTTTACTCACTGAAAGGATTATTTATTTAATACATGTAGTTCGTAAAGCCTTTCGGTAAATATCATTCATTCACAGATTCATACATAATCTATCCAGTAGGTAGTTATAAAGCGCTTGAGAGAAACACTGTTTTCAAAAGTTTTACATTGCCTCTTTTTATTTATTTATTATTATTTATTATAACAACACCTTAAATCTATCTTTACAGATTTTATAAATGTTGCTAAAAGTTAAGTATAAAGCAGAGGTGGCTCAGTGGTAACGGCCCTGACTTAAGAGTTGTAGGTCGAGGGTTTGAACCTAAGCAGGTACTTTACTTTGTGTAAATAATTTCATCACCACTGTTCTCAAAACGGTGAAGGAAAACATCGTGAGGAAACTGGAATGTCTTAGAACCTATAAATTTGAAGACAAGTGACGTGTACCAACCCGCACTGGGCCCGCGTACTCACAGTCCACTTCCTCTCATGTGAGGCCTGTGTCCCAGCAGTAAGAACATTATAGGCTGATTATGCAAAGTATAGTAGGTACGTAGGACGTCTGCTTACCTTAAAAATTATCGACGTTTTTAAGTCTTTAGGGGTATGAGGAACAGGGTGTAAAGTTCACTCATCCACCATAGAAAAGGGAGGATCCTCCAACCAGACGGGTTGTTATGTCTGGCGGGCAACTGCCCATAGGTTGATTTCGGATAGTCTTATCTATGTTATTCGCTCGGTAAACTCTAACTGCGCGATGCAGGAATTGTGTGACGTCATGTCTTTTTGCTGAGTAGTTCGTATGTGGCGGAGTAACCGCTACAAGTCTCTTAACTTTAGGCAAGTTTTTAAAATAAGGTTGATTAACACCCGGTATTTCATCACCACTGCTCTCAAAAACGGTGAAGGAAAACATCGTGAGGAAACCGGATGTCTTAGAACCAAAAATTTGAAGACATGTGACATCTACCAACCCGCACTGGGCCCGCGTGGTGGATTACGGCCCACACCCTCTCACCGAGAGGAGGCCTGTGTCCCAGCAGTGGGAACATTAATAGGCTGATGATGATGAACACCCGGTTTCAGAATTCAGAATTTAAAGTTGAGAACTTGTTAATAAATAAATAAAATTAAAATAAACATTTAAAAAACGTATAGGTTTTTTAAGCAGACATGTCGAATTTCGCGGGCAGCATTGAAAGAATCATCAATAGGTAATGTATTTTTAATACTTAATATTACTTAAAAAAAAGGAATTAAAGAAAACCCTTTTCATATTATTTTATCTCAAGATATTTTATTATTTATAGAGCGAAGAGGCTATCAAGGGTCACTACGCATACATACCGTTCCCAAACTCCGTTTAATAAATTATACATATTTATCCTCTCATCCCTTACCTAAACCAACACGGCATCTCCGGGCTGCATGTTTTTATTAAGAATACCCTAATCCTTTACAAGACAAAAATGGCGGATAGGTACTCTCCTTACGTTACTGTTTTTAAGAATGCGGTATAAAAGAAATAAGTAGAGATATGTCCAAATACACCCGCCAACCCGCACTGGGCCCGCGTGGTAGATTTCAGCCCACTCCCTCTCACAGAGAGGAGGCCTGTGTCCCAGCAGTGAGAACATTAATAGGCTGATGATGATGTCCAAATAAGTCTGAAATCGCCAACCCGTCGATCACCACGCTTGCTCAAGCAAGCGTGGTGATCAATGCTTGCGCCTTCTCTGTATGAGAAGAGGCCTTTGCCCAGCAGTGGGAAAGTAATAGGTTGGTATTATTATTATTCTGTGTCCAAATGGTCATCCATCAGGTTAAGCTAAGCTTGCCAGGGTTGGTCTGTGGATAGGTGATCATCTTAACATACCGAGACTCCTCCGTGCCTCGGACAGCACGTTTAGCCGTTGGTCCCGGCTGTTAGTCGTGGATTTTTGACTGTCGCTACGGGTCGTCAGAAGCCCGAAAGTCTGACAACCAGTCTTGGAGTATCGCGTATTACCCAGTTACTGGATTGTGGGGGTCAAATGGGCGGCTGCTCCATGTAAAAGACTGGTATTCAGCTGCATCCGGTTAGAATGGAAGCCAACCTCAATATAGTGGGGAAAAGGCTAGGCAGATTAATTGATGTGTCCAAATGCCCTTATTTTGTAACTAAATATTTATAGTAAAGTGGTTTGCTAGTTCAATTAAAATCAAAATATTTTATTTCACATAAACCTACATGGGCACTTATGAAGCGTCAGAAGCTAGGTGCATGGTTCCAATTGTTCGTTTCCTATGGAGAAGAGCCGGCAAGAAACTCCAGTTGAAATCAGTATTGTTTCGTTTAGACAACTTTTCAATTATCTAAATCTATACTACTGTAGACACTTTGGTAGTCTACGGTACCGGGTGTTAAATATAAATACTTATTCACGGTAGAACTCGAGTAATAAATTGGGTTAAGAAACCATTTATAACATTTTAATATTTTTATTCTAGCCGCTTGACAGATCGGGGGACAACCGTTTGCCCTTTTTACCCAACTGCCCCAGAAAGAGGGTATGTATGTATGTAAGTTTGCATGTCTGTATTTATGTCTATTTCTTTGGCATGCTCTGTAGCCTAAACGGCCTGATGGATTTTAACATATGGGGTGTCGTTAGATTCGTCTTAATTATGGGAGTGACATAGGCTATATAATATTTATATATTGCATCTGCAAATACAAAAAAAGAGAGGGGAAGGTTTTTTAAAAATAAATTATAAAATATTTGTATCAAATAAAAGCTAGTAATGAGTCAATCCCAAATATATATCTACTATACCCTTTTTATGCTACCATTTCGACACAAACTAAAGAAAAGTGCGTTTAAAGAAATTACTGTAGGTAGTGTGACGACATCTATACGGCCATTTTCTAAAATCCTGTTAACCCTACTTTATGTATAGCTTGTTTACTTACTAATCTTAACTGAACAACTCGTTCTTAAAAAAAAACAAAAATTCGAAGACATGTGACATCTACCAACCCGCACAGGGCCCGCGTGGTGGATTACAGCCCACTCCCTCTCACAGAGAGGAGACCTGTGTCCCAGCAATGGGAACATTAATAGGCTGATGATGATTCAAAATACAAAAAACCCGACTGCTTAAACATATAACTGAAAAGAGAAAAACAAGCATTATAATCTATAGAATTTTGGTATCGCAGGCCAAACAGCTAATAACCGGAAATATGGTGTAAGTTTTGTTTGTCCCCGCCTGCGATACCAAAATTCTATAGATTATAATGCCTGTTTTCCTCTTTTCAGTTATATGTTTTAGCAGTCGGGTTTTTTTGAATAATTTTCTTTTTCTATTCTAAATATAAACTGCTAGAAAGTTCGAATGTAGCCATGGCTGTTTTCTTAACAGCGTGTACAATATGAGATTGCATAACGCATAAAACTTACAATACCTACCTACTCAACACTGCTCTATCTGGAAAGCGAATATAGAATCTAACATTCGGCTATAAACTAATACCTATTACATGAAAGCATATTAAAGTTTTTATGGTATACCTGAAAACAAATAATGTATTTTTCGTAATAAGTACTTATATTGAAGAAAATATATAAACATGTCTAGCGGCTCCTGGGAAATAATACCTAAATGTGATCCTATTCAATATACATAGCCTTGAGTCTAATCCGCGAGGAAAAATGAAAAAGGCTGAAGCACAATGTGTACTAGTATCTAAAGTAAACAAAAAATAACCACAATTTCGAAAAGGCTTTTCAATTTGCATAGTATTATCGCGCTTGAACCACATGCATGAGTAAAGAAACGGAACAGAGAGGGGTGTTTTCTCGTGGACCTACGTTTATGTCCTACCAGTAGGTCCACGAGGGTATGTTATTTCTATTGGTCCTACTGAAGTGTTGAAACCAACATGAACCTATTGTATAAAGAAATAAGACTAGGTGGGGGTTTAAAGGTCATCACACAATATTGGAAGAACTTAGGACATGACATAGGACCGCGAACAGGCGGTGTGGGGTCCCCGCGCGGATGACGTGACGGCCTGCGCCAGCATGCATTTAAGCGGGCGGGCACGAAACCGCCAGCGAGGAGCGATGGCCGAGAAGAGCGGCAGCGGCGGCGGCGGTACTAAATTGTAACCACTTGCGTTAGTTCGCCAGGGAGCGGGCTGCTAGCTTGAAGCATGCGGTCGGCGCGATGTGTGACGGCTCGTGGCCCACGAACTGTCCACTATTCTGTTTTGTCACCGTAAAATGTATTTGAATGCATTTGATTTAAAATCTTTTGGTCTTATTTCTTTATAAAGGAGGGTCATGTTGATTTCAAAACTTCAGTAGGACCAACAGAAACAACATACCCTCGTGGACCTACTGGTAGGACAAAAAAGTAGGTCCATGAGAAAACACCCACAGAGAGTAAGCTTCATACAACTTATAGATAGGTAGACTAGTACAAGCATGAGGCGCGTGTTAACGTTGCACGTTCGTACTAGAACTTCTAGGTAGTTAAAGGACACGGCCGGAGTTTCTTTGTGTTTGTGTGTGTTGTTTGTTTGGCCGGGGTTTGTGTTTGTGTGTGTTTGTTTGTGTTTGTCGGTGTTTGTTTGTGTTGTCGGAGCTATGCCCTAACAAAAATATTCATGTACATTGACATACAGTACGTCATATTTTAGCTTACAGGTATGTCTTTACAATTATTAGCAATGGATTAGTAATTTCCTCCAAAATCCTTCGGATTGTGATTGAAAGTATGTTACGCAATTGGGTTGCAGAACATTGGGTTCATTCAGGGAAATTAATTAGTAAGCAAATGGATGCGCAACGTTAATTTTCCGTCTTATAACCATTTCATACAATACAACTGTCAAAGAATGACAGTAATTGTGATCTGAAGAATATTCGAACAAATTAACTTGGTAGTCACTGTTTAACAATTAATTTCCCTGATTTTACCTTCTTTTGTATACGATTTAATTTGGCACAGGGTCATTAAAACGTTAATGTAGCTTTAGTGACGGATGCAGTGACGATTTGACCCTTATAACGATTCAACGTATTCAATTTGAGTGTGAACTTTCGTCAGGGAGCAACTAATTGCGGGGAAGGATTGGTTGGGTTGCGGGAAAGTCCTAAAGGGTTACCGAGGCCCCTGGAAGCGTACAGGCAACTGAAGGAACGCGAGTGGGTTTTAGTCAACAAGAGCCTGAGACGCCCTCCCGCTCCGCCCAAAACAGGAGAAGTTATTTGATGATTTCCCAATCAACAAAAAAAAAGGGGGCAACTAGTTAAACAGTAATCTACAAAGACACTTGTTAACGTGTCTGAATTCCCCGAACGGGTTGCTAAAGTAAACTCACGTTAGGGCTTAACCCTATTATCTATAGACTTATAATTTAACTGGAGTTAAATTATAAGTCTCATGTAATAGGGTTAAGCCGTCCAATAACTAGGCTTACATCCAAACTGCGGCCGGCTTCTAAGAAATATAAATACAATGGAAGAGCCCACTGTCGCGGTACGCCGAACGTCTGCCGCAGATGCACACACTCGCATCGGTCATCATGATACTCGTGCGAGTGGCAGCGTTTAAAACCTATCCCCGTCTTTTGATTAGGACGTGGTACCTCACGAACGCCGTATTTGCTTTCACGTGTACGCTATGTAGGTACGTGCTTGTGAAACGACCCACAGGCACGAACCGCGAACAGCTGGCGATATCGATAGCCGTAGCCACACGTTAAATAGTTTTTATGAACCCAAAAACTGAATTTCGACAAACCTTGTTACGACAAGATTTTATTTCGGCAATATGGAACTCCGACACGTCTTCATTTCGACAATTCAAAATACCTTTAGTCCGACACTACTGTATTCCGTTCCGACAAAGTATTTCTTCGACGATGACTTAACTAGGAAACGATGCGTTTTCCACGAAATATTCTTCAACAACGATGCTCCGGCATGCAGTGATACATCCAAGACACGAAGCTACTTCGAAATTATTAGGTATAAAATAAATAAAATTGAAGTGTTTGTTTGTAATATCAAAATAACAGCTTTTTACTAAATGCCTATGAATGAATATAATAAAGTAAATAAATTGTCTGTCTGTATGTCTGTCATCGGGCTTATCTCTGAAACGGTTTACTAATGTTTGCCATAATTTAATATGCCATAATTTTATATGCCATAATTTTATTTGCCATAATTTCATTAGTAAAACGCTTCAGTTGCCATAATCGTGAAATGACATAAAATCATTTTCACTAATTTCATTGGTCATAATCGATCAAGTGTCATAATAATTTTAATCCTTATATTCATTAGCTATATTTTTTATTTTCAATAATGTCGTTTTCCATAACATTTATTAATATTCATTTGCCCATACTAGCACAACAATGCTAGTTCAGTATGTACCATGCTTGCTTTGCAAAAGAGGAAATCTAGCACTCGGCGGCCGCTGCCGCGGCACGCTCGCTACGCTCGCTCGCCTTCGCGCGTTGTTTGGTCACAGTTCTAACCTAACCTAACCTACCCGTTTCGAATTTGACAAACTGTTTATTGTCTGAACAAGAAAACCTAAAAATTACCCTAATCTGCCATGCATGCTTGCTTTGCAAAAGAGGAAATCTAGCACTCGGCGGCCGCTGCCGCGGCACGCTCGCTACGCTCGCTCGCCTTCGCGCGTTGTTTGGTCACAGTTCTAACCTAACCTAACCTACCCGTTTCGAATTTACAAACTGTTTATTGTCTGAACAAGAAAACCTAAAAATTACCCTAATCTGCCATGCATGCTTGCTTTGCAAAAGAGGAAATCTAGCACTCGGCGGCCGCTGCCGCGGCACGCTCGCTACGCTCGCTCGCCTTCGCGCGTTGTTTGGTCACAGTTCTAACCTAACCTAACCTACCCGTTTCGAATTTGACAAACTGTTTATTGTCTGAACAAGAAAACCTAACCTATCCTATTTTGCAAATGTACGTATGTATGTATTTAAATAAACATTCGGAATACATATCATATGATACAATACTGAGGACATCTGTCTGTAACGTTTCTAAATAATGTTAAATGTTGCTTATGTCAAGTGTCGATTATGTAATGTGTTACTTATAGAATCTAATGATTATGACACATGTTATTATGGAAACTAATATTATGGCAAATAAAAGTTATGTCAAATAAGTTGATATGGCAAGCGTTATTAGTATAAATGATAATAGTGCAAGTAAATATTATGAGTGGAGACGATTATGGAAAACAATAATAGGACAAATAATATTATGGAAAACAATATAATACCCTCTGAAACGACTAGACCGATTTTGACGCGACTTTCACTGGCAGATAGCTGATGTTATAAGGAGTAACTTAGGCTTTTATTTTAGAAAAAGAATTAGGCTCCACGCGGGTGAAGCCGCGGGTAGCAGCTATAGTATGGCATAAAGAATAACTTGCAATGGCATGAACGGAGCACTAGTGGATGGAGTAGCGTATTTTGTTTTTATTTTAAATCCCAAAATCTTTGTAAAAATGTAAGGATAAAGAACAAGCTAGTACTATTACTTTTTATTAGATAGAAAGAAAGAATAATATTCTATCCGGGTCAAGCACAAGAAATACAAACAATAATTGTCAAACATCATCATTCTCCTGCCCTTATCCCAATTTTATTTGTGGTCGGCGCAACATGTCCCTTTCTTCCATACTTCTCTATTAGTCGTCATCTCGGTAGTCACCCCCTTTCTAGCCATATCATCTTTCATACAGTCCATCCATCGTTTCTTTGGTCTTCCCCTACTCTTAAAGCCATCGACATTCATACTCAAAACTTTCGTCACGACATTTTCCTCATTCCTCCGCATCACATGCCCATACCATGACAACCGATTTCCGCACAACTTTTCGGTCACCGGTGCCACTTTCAGACTTCCTCTTATGTACTCATTTCTGACTCTATCCATTCGTGTAACACCACTCATCCCTCTTAGCATTCTCATCTCAGCTGCATGCAACTGCCTTTCATTCATCCCTTTGGTGGCCCAACATTCTGATCCATATAAGACAGCAGGCCTAACCATTGTTTTATAAATCTTTCCCTTAAGTTTAAGGGGAATGCGGGAGTCGCAGATTGTTCCCGTGACCTGCTGCCATTTCATCCATCCAGTGTTAATTCTGTGCTTAACCGCCCGATCTATGTCGCCATCGCTTTGCACGACAGTAATTGTCAAAACTAATAAATAAAAAATAAAGAAACAAAATTTAAAAGTTATTAAATAACGATGTGGTTTTATAATGTTGACTAGTTACAAACCAAGCTTTTCTTCTTAGATACATATTACAGTTCGTTTATAATCTATCGTTATTACCTATTTAGATTATAAACTGTCGATTTTTTTTAAAGTGGGTGAAATACTTGGACGTAGCACGGTTGGTCACAGTTCTAACCTAATCTAACCCGATTAGGTTAGAACTGTGACCAACCGTGCTACTTCCAAGTTGGTCGCAGCGGGGTATTTACGTATTTAGTATTGGCGCAAGGTGCGTTACGTCGCAAGCAAGTTTGATACCAGTTCACAATTTGTCTGTTTCCCATGGATAGATTATAAACGATTGAAAAATAATGCATTAAATTATAAATGGTTTGTTGCAGTTCACAGTTTTCCGACAGTTTATAATCTATCTATATATAAAAAACGTGAATGTTGCTAGTATTATACAACAGTTCGGGCTATTTTTTCTGGCGCACTGGATTTCCAACTCTCGGTGTTGACCCGAGGGTTGAGAATTCAACAGAGTGCATCCCAGCGTGTCAAAAAACTACTTTGTTGGATTTTCTTGACACTCTCGGTGCTAGGCAGTGCGTTGAAAATTCAGTGCGTTACAAAAAATCGCGCACCTGGTCTTAAAAGGGTTGCGTTTGCCTGAATTACAATCAAAGCCATGATATGGTGAGCAAACAACGCTGCCCTTATACATAGCAATAAGCCAAACGCATTTAGTTAACTATCCAGCGGCATCCAGTAATAAGCATTCGTTCTGCGAAATTCATGTAGTACCTACAGAACTAATACGCCAATGATTACAATGAATAATACAATCAACTGAAAAAAGAGCTCTTTGTGGCAACGCTTCCATAAAGAGGTCTATTATCAGTTCTCACTCAAGAATCCCGCGCGAGATGCGGAGCTAGCGCGAACTACGGTGCGGTGAGTTTTTGCCGCACGGTATAACAAACGCAGTTACGGGTTCGCCCACTGGCGTTAAAAAACCCGAACCGGTACCGACTTGTCTTTACCGGGACCCGCGTCTTTGTGAAAGCATGGGGTACCAATTCGAACAAATTATAATTAGTCTTGAAAAAAGATCATAGATGGCAGCATAGGTAACAATTGAAGCATTGGGTGCAACAAGGGCGTTACACAAAAAAGTGAGTTTTGAGATAATTGAAGTTAAAGTTTTAGATGTATTATAAATTCTAAATAAATAAAGATAAAACTCTAGCACTTTTAAAATTTAAGAGTACCTTAAATCAGTTATCAGATTCTAATATTATTATTATTTTTAGGTAGTTAGAAACTTCAAAATAACATATTTTTTTAATACATGTTATCCGCCCTTGTTGCATCCAACCCGTAAATTAATTGGGCGTTCATATTTTAAAAGGTTTTTATGGCATAAATAATAGCTTTGTGTGCTTAAAAGAATCATTTTTATTTAAAAGTAAATCACAGCAATCATTTGGTTTCATTATTTAAATGATTAATTATTATAAAAAAAAAAAATTTAAAAAATTACTCTTTTACTTCGAGCTGATGTGTACTCTCTCCCAAAGATCTCTTAGCCCTGCGCACATTTTTCTTCCTTAACTGTATATTTTTCAACTTTTTTTTCCTCCATTTTTTGGGGGAACATAATCAGTCTGATCATCATCTGAACTAAAATCACTGATTTAACTGACTTCAGACATGTTTTTACATTAAAATAAATTTTCGCAAGCAGCAGGTCGTAATGTGTTTGAAATTCAAACGCTTATCAATAATCCATGCAACAACGGCGTAGCGAAATCCTCTCAATAAATTCCTATCACGCCGTCTAGAATCAATGAATCAAAATGAGTTTTTGTCATATTATGAAACTAGATAGCGCAATGCTTAATTTGATGCAATAATATCAAAACGGACCTTGGGTGCCGAACGCCCTTGTTGCTCCCAATGCTTCAATTATGAAATTAACAGTCACTAAAAAGCGATAAACGGAAGATTTTGACTGAAGTAAGATTAGTAAAAATTAAAACTTCCTTGTTTAATGCTGATTTATCTATTGTAACTCATAAATCTCGTATTTTCAACAAAAAAAGATAAAACCTTTTTGTTTAAGGCTCTTTGCAATAGATGGCGTTTTACATCACTGTACCACATATATGCTGTAGCCAGACAATAGCCCGACTTTCTTTGTATGGGATTGGGTATCTGTACGTAGGTAGTATTATATTATCTGTGGTGAAAGCATCCAACGCCCACAATTCATTAGTTCTGTTGTTACGAGTACATTTCTTAGTTCCACGTAACAGAGGGCGAGCTTCTTGCTTACTAAAACAACAAATAACATTATGCCTGTTTCCCTGAAGAGTAAGGCAGCAGGGGCGGGACATGGTTGCTTATTAAAATTGAAATAAATAAATAACTCCTTAGTGCTGGCTCTACAACTTTTTTTTTTAAAGATTTTAAATTATACCTACCTACAAAAAAATCTTTTCTTGCGCGTGGTTGGTCACAGTTCTAACCTAATCTAAACCAATTAGGTTGGGTTAGATGGGATGTACTCCCAATACCGAATCGGTTGTAGTAACTAAACTGTTACTGCGACTGATTCGGTATTGGAAGTCACACCATTGCTTATTTATGACTGCAGATAAACCATTCCGCATTTCGTCTAAACATGGTTATCAGTTTTGTTAAACGTAGCGCAAGGGCAAACCAGCTATAACGGAGCTGTTTTGTAAAAAACCTAGCGGTTATGTGAAACAGCGGATTTAACAATCCATCTACGACATCTATAATATATTGGGTGAAAAAAATCAGCTGTTCCAATGTTCCATACACTTTGACGAATTTTGCGAACATAAATGTAGGGAACAGCTGATTTTTTTTGCGCGATTTCAGGTTTGGTCCCATAGTAAAAGTTGTTCATAATGATGAGTAAAGTCACGTGTTTAAGTATCGGTCACTAATTACCAGTCACCCTATATAATGACCAAGACCCTTTGAAAATTGGGTTGCTTATTAATGGCGCACAAGTCCAGACCTCTTTGACGGGCCTTTAATAAGACTTTCCTAAAACTTGTCGTGACGTGCCTCTGGCTGTCAAACCCACGTGACCAAGTCGCTCAGCACCAGGCTCTCGATCAAGAGGTAGTTAACTTTATGCGACTATTAATTGGTATGTAAAATCTTATAGATATCTATATCTGTACATGGTGTCGGTAAATTAAAGTTGCTTTTTGTGTCTGTCTGACTGTGTTGTTCTTCTAAACTATGCAACGGATGTTTTCACCATCATTTACAGAATTTATTCCGAAAGGTTTATGTATGTAATTAATATAATTTATATTAAACTTTGTTTGTTTGTCGTCATGATTTTTTTTTTTTTTTTTTTTATTAAATAGGAACAACAAACAGCTACATTATGCAATATTCCACACAGAAAAACATAAATAATTTAAGTAATAATGTAGCCCACAGCGCTGTTCACAGATTACCATGAATGAATAAAACCTTAAGTCACTAGGAGGTGAACTGTTCATGCATGACAGTTACACAAATATTATAAAAACAGAAAAAAAAAGTATTTACAATTAATTTGAGTGTTCAAGCGTTTCATACAAAAGGCTACGAAACCTTTTCAAAGAGCATGTAAATAATATGTCTGACGGATGTTCGAGCGGCTGAGACACTACGTGTCGCTGCTGGTCCATCATCTGTTGGTCTTCCATCGCGGGCGTGTACGTGCAGGTGTTTTAAAAATAATACTCGCAAAATAAAGCACTTAATTTACTTGCAAATATCGTAATAAAACTAATCCACAAAACTTAATGATTACAATGATTGACACTGATTAAATTATTTACAATAATTCTTAACCTTAAATTTAGAGCCAATGGATTTGTGTGCGCACCGCGTGACGATCGCATCAAAAGTGATCGCCACCGCCGCCATGACACTCACAACCCCATTCGGTGTTACCCGCCCTAAATAAAAATACCAAAAACATCGACTAAATCATCGCGCGCCGACACGGCTATCCTGCATCTTCACACGTCCTCGTGTGTGTTTTCTTCATTATCTGTGGACAAATGAACAACCACTTGTACACACACTTCAAAACTCGGTCATTCTGACCAAACCACAACAAACACGTTATGAGGAGAATTTATCAAAATTTTACGCCAATAGTTAGTTCAATCGTCACTAAAACCGAACACACTACTAAAACCGAATGGATACTAAAACAGTGCTACACAAATCAATGCGCGCCCTACAAGCTAGTCACATGAACAATTGCCACACAGAACATACTGCCACACAGGCTTCTGCAGGTGCCACACAGACATACAGGTACCACACAGACTACGGTTGCCACACAGGCTACGGTTGCCACACAGGCTACGGTTGCCACACAGGCTACGGTTGCCACACAGGCTACGGTTGCCACACAGGCTACGGTTGCCACACAGGCTACGGTTGCCACACAGGCTTACGGTTGCCACACAGGCTACGGTTGCCACACAGGCTACGGTTGCCACACAGGCTACGGTTGCCACACAGGCTACGGTTGCCACACAGGCTAGGGATGCCACACAGGCTAGGGATGCCACACAGGCTAGGGTTGCCACACAGGCTAGGAGTGCCACACAGGCTAGGAGTGCCACACAGGCTCCGGAAAATCAAATAAACTACTTACTAGCTAAACTTCACTTAATCAGAGAGTACTTAATACCGGAGTCAAAACAAAATGAAAACGACTCACCGGATTAGGAAGAAAGGAGATCTGTAGGTGGTGCAGATATCTACTCGTTTCTCAACTCGACTGTTGCCGGAGTCAGCTCCTTCTTAGGATAGCGTGTGGCGATGTGACCCGTCTCGCCACAGAAGAAACAGGTCACCAGCTTCAATACTTTCTTCGAAACACTTGTCTTTGCCAGGTTGTGATCCAGTATTTCCTGAAAACTGAGATTGAGAGTTAGCAAAAGAATCGCAAGATCTTTTAATAGGCCAGGTTATTCCTGGAAAAGTATTCTGAGCTAGCCAAGTAGCCGCCGAACCTTTAAGGGCTTTACTCATCGCAATAATCAACCTACTGCTAGATAATTGTTTTTCTTGCATGCACAAATCGACGGTATTGCACCAAACTCGAGCATCAATATCTCGAGAGTCGGTATTAAATTCAGGTAAAGCTAGCTTATTGACTTCTGACCTAGGTTCTTTAATCGTGCGAATCAATTTCATCATTTGGAATAACAATTTTCAACGGTTATTTTCACTTGATAAACAAATCAACACTCTGACCTGACTGTTCCTGCGCCGTTCCGTCGTATCCCAGTTCTGATGACGGATGTTCGAGCGGCTGAGACACTACGTGTCGCTGCTGGTCCATCATCTGTTGGTCTTCCATCGCGGGCGTGTACGTGCAGGTGTTTTAAAAATAATACTCGCAAAATAAAGCACTTAATTTACTTGCAAATATCGTAATAAAACTAATCCACAAAACTTAATGATTACAATGATTGACACTGATTAAATTATTTACAATAATTCTTAACCTTAAATTTAGAGCCAATGGATTTGTGTGCGCACCGCGTGACGATCGCATCAAAAGTGATCGCCACCGCCGCCATGACACTCACAACCCCATTCGGTGTTATCCGCCCTAAATAAAAATACCAAAAACATCGACTAAATCATCGCGCGCCGACATGTCTATGTGTTCGAATGCTTCATTGTAGGTTGCTGCCATTCGCCGAACTGGTGAACGTAGACCAGTGTTAGATCGGCAGGTACCTACTGCAAAGAGTTGGCCTGCACGCACCTGCCGTCTATGGACAGTTCTGGGGACTGCATAGCATTACTCTGAGGCATAGCACAATACATTATTCAAATCTATACAGTCAAAATTGCCATTAAGGTGAAACAATTTGAAATTTTTTCCATACAAACTTCGGAGGGGTTTTACTCCACTGTTTGACATCGTACATTCAAAGTTTAACATGATATCGTTAGGTCTCATTATTAATTTTGTCTGTACGGAAGCAGAATAGTAAAATAAAAAGCCATTATAAAGTTAAAAGCCAACAAACATTAATTTTTCTTGCAAATTTTAACACAACTTTGGGCGTAAATAAATCATACAAGAAGTGTGAAATCTCGAAAGCAAAATCCGTACCGACACAGAAAAATTATCGAAGATTTCAATAAATTTTATTTGTAATTGATTTATGCAGTGGTTCTTTCAGAAAAACCTTTTTTCCAAAGGCCTTTTCGTAATTTTTGACGCGCTCGTTTTACTAAAATTGGTCGGTACGGTGTTTCTGTGCGTGCGAACTATACGTTGTCCATGTAGACCAGCTTCTAACTGCTCATCACTGATACTATCTCTGTCGGACACGATGCCAGGTGAGACAGCGTGGTTTTTGGCCATGCCCACCATTGAGTTCGAGCCCGCGACTAGTTCCACCTTAACAATGTTATACAATGTCAATATTAATATAATATTAAACTTACTGAATGTAAAGAAGTCTCGATGTCTTGTCAAGTTGTAAAATCAGTGCAAATCAGTGGGCGTCACTAGTATTTATAACTTCTCTTTAGGTATACCTAATAAAAATCGTTTTTTTCGATCGTCGACTTCGATCGATCGATCGTCGATCGATCGTCGACTTACGGAAGACCGGATTGTTGTTATCTTTGCTCCTCAGTTTTTAAATGAGTTTAGTGGTAAAAAGTGGATGTTGCAGAAATAATATACTGTAAACTTAAAGCCAGTGAAGCGACCTATTGACTTATGTAATTTTTATGATAATTGGCTTGAGTTGTACAAAGTTATAGTGAAAATAAAACTGTGGAAAAAACTCTAAATTTGAAAACAGTGTTAACGAACTTTATCCGTGACCTACGACAACCCGCGGAGCGCTCGATACCTCCCGCGCTAACCGCCGCTGTCCCCGCTGTCGCCTGCGCTTTAGTACTCACCCCAGCGCGTAGAGATCAAAAATTTCGTCACCATATGTTAAGTCTCGCTGGCGGAGTGGATTGTGTGGCAGGTTTGATGTACTCGACGTGTCGCCGCTGGTTCAAATCTCACGAAGTGAAATACTTTTTGTGTTATATTAATTCTCTACAATAACACTAACGACGCTAAATATGAGCTTCTTCGAGAATATTACTTTTCGGAGTATGCGTACCCGTACTCAATCACTTAATGAAAGTATAGTGGAACAATGTAATAATTCCAGTGACTCGTCCCTAAATGGCACCACACACAGTTTACCTACAATATCGGATGATGAAAACGACGAAGTCACACAATTAAAACAACAAATTGACCAACTCAACTCAGAATTACTGGCGGCCCATGAAGAAATAAATAATTTATCATGTGAAAACACTGAGCTAAAGAGAACGATTGACTCGCTAAACAACAAACATAAACTTGTAAAAAAAGTCACTAAGAAGCTAATTAGCGACATTGGGACACCTAATAAGGAGCAAGCCACTCCTATTCGAAATTCAAATCCGCATAAACTGGAAAGTTCTGCAATGACTTTAACTCCAAAACATGTAAATACTTTAGTTTCGAAACAGATTAATACAATACAAAATAGTCCATCGCACACCGTTACACCAAGTATGGAGGTAGTTAACAATAAACAACAACAAAAACATAAATTGTGTATTCTGAGTTCTGATAAGACAAACAAGATCTTATCAATAGCAGAAACAACATTCCCGAACTATAATATATGTCACTACCTCAAACCATATTGTGGGTTAAGGCATCTCGTCGGCGACATCGATAAAAAATTGGCTACTTTTACCACTGATGATTACTGCCTAATTCTCATCGGCGAAGAGGACTTCAGCACAACAAACAACTACCATGATCTAATTCTTAACTTGCGTGAAACACTTATAGCTGTGAATAAAACAAATATTATAATATGTTTACCTACATATAAATACAGCTATTACTCTAATATGTACAACTTAAGAGTAGAATTATTCAATAACCTGCTATACAATGACATTCAGATTCACAACTATGCATTTCTATATGACTCTAATTACGATCTACCCTTTGATTATACAATGTTTTCTAAGTTGAATGGTGTGATTAATAATACTGGTATGAACAATATTTTTTGCAATGTAAAATATGATATTGACATGACCCTTCATAATTGTTTTTCTAATTCTAATAATATAGACAATGTCTCTCATAAAATAGATGCTCCTAAAACTGGGAACAATCAAAATCTTTTTCTTGTATAACCATATTCATGTTATTCATCAAAACACAAACGGTTTAATAGGTAAATCGGACTTATTAAGCTTACATATAGATGATCTTGCTAGCCTTGGTAAACATGTGGATGTACTTTGTGTTACAGAACACAATATGACAGAAGAGGACCATTGCAATCTTTGTATTCCAAATTATACTCTTGCTACCTTCTATGCAAGAAAGTCCCGGAGAGGTGGCTCATGCATCTTAGTAAATAATAAACATCCGTATAAAATTCTCGACTTAAAAGAATATTGCAGTTCTTGTATCTTAGAATCTTGTGCAATTGAATTAATCGAGCATCAAATAATTATAGTCTGTATTTATAGATCTCCTAAAAATAATATCGACTCTTTAACTTCATTTTTCTATAACTTTGATGGAATCTTAAGGAAAATATGTTCCAATTCCAAAAAAAAGGTGCTGATTTGCGGGGACTTTAACATTGATATTTTAAAAAAGACGAAAATGTCAATGCAATTTCAAAATCTCCTACATAGGTTTAATATGAAATTAGGTGTGCGTGAACCAACCAGGCTAGGTAGCGGTACATGCATCGACAATATTATACACAATGTAAGAGGAAGTGTATGTGAGGTAATGGAGCTAGCCGTCTCTGACCATACAGCTCAAATGATAAAATGTCCTGTCAAAAAGACCTGCACGATCACACACTGGTTCTCTTATAAACGCGATTTTTGCCAGGAAAATGTCAAAAAATTTAAAGAGGCTCTCCAAAGTCTTAGTTTTAATAGTGTTTATAGCTGCAAAGATCCAAACAATGCATTTAAAGAATTTCATAACGTATTTAAATTATTTTACGATCTGTGTTTCCCTTTAAAGAAAATAAAAAATGTAACTAATAAACCACAGAAATGGATCACAAAAGGCATTAAACTGTGCTCTAAGCGTAAACGTGAGATGCTATGGACCTTCAGGCGGCATCCAAATGTAGTCAATAAACAAAAATATAATTCCTATTCTAAACGTTTAAAAACAATCATCAAATTGACTCAAAAATCGCAAAATAGCCATTTTATCAATAACGCTGTAAATAAAACTAAAGCAACCTGGAGGGTTATAAACTCATCAAAAAATAACATTCCAAGGAACAGTCCTTATAAACTCCATATTAACAATAAATACGTAACAAATCCAACTGACATTGTTGAATTATTTAATAATCATTTTATTGACCAAATACAGCCAACAAACAATTCTGACCATAAAATAACAGAAACAAATTCAAACATAAATTCATTATTTCTATCACCCACAGCACCAATTGACATTTATAAAATAATTACGACTCTGAAAAATACGAATAGCTCTGGATTTGACGACATTGAGACTAAGATAATAAAAAGCGTAGCTGTTGAAATTTCACCGGTTTTTAGCTTTATTACTAACCTATGTATAGAACATGGTGTTTTTCCCGACGACTTAAAACTGTCCGTAATAAAACCACTACATAAAAAGGATGATCCTCAAAATATACAAAACTACAGACCCATTGCTCTTCTTTCAATATTTTCCAAAATCATTGAAAAGGTTATTTATAATAGTTTATATATGTTCCTCGAAAAAAATGGCATTTTAACTAAAGAACAGTATGGTTTTAGAAAGTGTAAAAACATAAACATGGCCATTTATGAATTGATCAATGAAATAGTTACAAATATGGACCGAAAAATACCTGTAACAGCCTTATTTATGGATATGACTAAGGCTTTCGATTATGTTGACCATGGAATCCTTCTAAATAAGCTATATAAATATGGTATTAGGGGCAAAGTCTTAAACTTAATAAAATCATACCTTACTGGCAGAAAACAGGTAACTAGTATTTCAGCAGTCGATGTTCAAACTAAAACTGAAATTAATTACCAATCGAGAGAGAGGAAAACTTACTATGGTGTGCCTCAGGGAAGTGTGCTTGGCCCTTTATTATTTTTATGCTATATAAATGACCTTCCGAAAACCATACCACATCCTATGACCCTATTTGCTGATGACTGTACTATAGTATTTGCTGGTAAAAATAGTGACTCATATGAAAATGACATAAACAGTAGCTTAAGTTTAATAATTCAATGGCTAAATAATAACAACTTACAGATTAATTTTAATAAAACTCAAATAATGACATTTAATCAAAGAACTAATCCTAAAATTATTGACATTAATTATGACCAAAATAAGATTATTAAAACGGAACGAACCAAATTTCTAGGTATTTGGCTGGACGAAAACATGACATGGAAGACACACATTGAGACTATGGTAAAAAAAATTCATCAATTTTGCTATGCTTTACACAATTTGAATAAGGTTGCAAATCGTAATACTGTCCTTACTGCATATCATGCATATATCTCCACAACTCTTCGTTATGGCATTATATTTTGGGGCAACTCTACCAATAGAGAAATGGCGTTTAAGGCCCAAAAACAATGTCTTCGAGCCATATGTTTGTTAAAAACCACCGAAAGTTGCAAACCTTTCTTTGTTAGTTTAAAAATACTTACGCTTCCATCCCTCTATATTTATGAAATCTCAATATTTGTTAAGGAGAATCTATCTAAATTTGGAAAACTTAATACTAGACGTCACCAAAGCACACTAAAATCTAAAAAACACAATACTGCACTTTTCTCAAAGAGTTGTCTCGGCATGGGTCCAAAGATTTACAACAAACTACCAAAAACTTTAAAAACCATGACCAACATAAACCATTTTAAATCACAACTTAAAAAATTCTTAATTGAAAAGGCTTACTACTCTATCAATGAGTTTTTAGATGATAGAAGCATAAGATAAAAATGTCCGATCCACTTATTATTCTGTCTTATTGTACTTGTTTGAAACAGTTTTATTTAGTTTGTAGTTTTTTTCCTTTTTTTGCACCTAATTTGTACGCCTTGCAAGGCAGAACATAGTGATACTACGCAAATTTTATACCATGTACTATAATTTACCTATGTTCAACAAATAAAATACTTTGACTTTGACTTTGACTTTGACTTTTTTATTGCATACATACATAACATCACGTCTTCCCCTAAGGGTTGGGCAGAGGTGTACCTGTAGCAGGTACACCCACATTTCGCCAGTTATGTTTAAGTTCTATGTAATAGGGGGCAAGCCTATTGCCATCAACCGGGCACAAATCCAGACTCCGGGCTACTGCTTTTTTTATTAATTTTGTTTAAATATTATTATTTTATTGTGTTTGGGTAACTCACAACTCACTATATATACAGAAGTAATTTATATGGAGATAATTCACGAAAAGCCATTTACAAACCTCCGCAATAGAATATTGTTCTATAGTACAAGTTTTGAAATTGATTAACTATTCATTAAACATAACACTAACTAATAACTAAGTATAACATAAACGATTAAGAACGTGGAATAGCAAGACCAATTTACTTAACCTATAAACTTACAGTACGTATTTGCAGATACATTTCGCTCTATTTAGCAAGAAGATTTTTTTGACATTTTTGCTACTTTTCCGAGAAACTTTAATGTATAACTGTATTGTATTTTTATAAGTTATTGAATTTACTAACATAGGCTAATTTAATACTAACACTATATGGATACGTAATCTGATATATTTATTCTGAACTTAATTATTTTTTCGCGCACGACAATAAACTTTGCAATAATAATGAGAAAATATTTATTCGACTTCAAATAATTGATTCAAAACTTCTTTTTAAATACTAACTATGTACTACATCTTATTAATTAAAACTTTTAGGTACCTACTCCAGAGTAAGTTGATGTTAAAATGAATATCAATCTGTCTGCCTTTTCCCAATTATGTTAGGGTCAACTTCTAGTCTAACCGGATACCAGTATTTTATGTGGAGCCACACCTCCACAACCCAGTTACTGGGTAACACGATCCCCTTGGTAAGACTGTCTGTCAGACTTTTGTACTTCTGACAACCCGTAACGACTGTCAAAGATCTCCGAATGACAGGCGTGACGTGACTGACGACTTAACATGCTTTTCGAGGTACGGAGGAGACTCGATGTGTAATAGATGGTCACCCATCCACGAATAGACCGCGGCAAGCGTAGCTTAACCTTTGATCGACCCGTACAGCTGTTATAATTAAGCCGCGGATCCTTCGTTGAAAAGAAGAAAGGAAAGAAGTTGGGTAGGTACTTTTTTATTTCTTACTAGCTTTTACCCGCGGCTTCGCCCGCGTGGTTGTCGCAAAATATCCAAAATATCCCACGGGAACGTACTACCGGGAATTCATACCTAATAGCCGAGGTAAAGGTCATTGACTAACTTTCAGCGGACGCAGTGGTAGGCTACTGCGCCCGCGTAACCCTCAACCATAATTAACTGTTACGCGTAATTTTTAAACTGTCGCGGTCGTATCTCTTAAACTATTCATTTAAATGATATGATGTACAGGCATATTTTAATCGAAATTGAATGCCCAATTTAAATAACATATTTTATTGGATAAGGATTAATATGATACCGGTCAAAATAGCTTCGGAAATAATAATGAAATGTTTATCAAATTCTGAAAGATAAAAATGGTTACTGTTAAACGTATGCCATCGCGGACTTTTTTGTTGAACTTTTTAAGATGAACCTTTCTTTAGAACACAATTTTTATGTACCTTCTAGGGATTACGCGGCGTACGCCTGTAAAGCTCCCAGTCGGCATGATTTTTTCCGACATCTTTAACAATAATCGTCATATTACAGCCAATTTACACAAAACCTTAATGAATTATATACTAAAACCTTCCGCATGAATCACTCCGTCCATTATTAAAAACCGTTTTAAAATCCGTTCGGTAGTTTTTGAGTTTATCGCGTTCAGACAGACAGACAGACAGACAGACGCAGCGCCGACTTTGTTTTATAATATGTAAGGACAATATGAAAATGTGCGGTATTAATACAACAAAGCTTTTAAACGCGTTTTGAGCGGAAGTTTCGGTTCCAGACGAAGAATTATGTGTTAATTTTCTGCCACCAAAAACGGTCAAACTTATAAATAAAACGACCATAATTTAAAAATAAAATTTCCAACAAAACTAAACATGTGGAATTTATGGTTAAGGCTTTCCTGAACTGGGTACCTACCACAATGCCCTCTGGTAAAGCGCAAACAGTTGGCTGGAGTAATATTAATGAGATGATTTAATTAAAGGTAACCCTGCCGTTATCCCTCTCATTAAAACATTACGAAGATGTCTCAAGGGACTGAAACAGGGGAATTCTAGGAACATACTAATTGAAGCCTGTCCAATTCCGGTTTTTAACAGTATTGAAGACTTTTATGTGTCCAATTCTTGTTTTTTTTTGTTAAAACAGCAGGTTAATCATTTAACTACTCGGTAGAGGTACCTACTATTCTACTGCATTAGTTATAGATACGCGTCTTCGCAAATCCAAAAAGGTATAAAATGTTACATAGTTTATATAACTTAAATTGCGGGTATACTTACAACATAATTTACCGCATTTTTATCTTGTCTGTAGTCACGTATAGAAAGAATGTGAGATTATTTGGGGGTTCTAGTGGGTCTCCTGAACCCTCCATATTTTTTTTTGTCGGATACGTTTAAAAGAAAAAATGTGTTTTTTTTAGGTAAGTTTAAAAAAAATCTCCTTACTTACGGATGCAAGAGCGAGCGAAGCGAGCTCGGGACTTAGGGCACAGGAGACATTTTTTCAAAGTTTATGTCAAACGTCTCGAAGGTTATGGACAAATAAAAAGAAAGAATGTAACAAGGCAATTTTTTTTTTTTTTTATATAAGTAGTCGACGGAGCCTCACTTTTAACGGAAAACATCGTGAGGAAGCCGGCATGTACTAGAACCAAAATATCGAAGACATGTGACATCTACCAAACCGCACTGGGCCCGCGTGGTGGATTACAGCCCACTCCCTCTCACAGAGAGGGAAATAAGTGATAGACTGACAGTCAAAGTAAGCTGACACAAGGTTAACGACAAAAACATTCACTATGATTAGAAGACGGGCGCGACGCGAGTCTAGAGGAACAATTTCTTTGAAGTTTTCATAGTAATTGATCTACAAGTCGTGTCGTGCGATCGCGTCGCGTTAACTCTTCGCGCGGTCTGACGGGCCTTTCTGTAGGTACCTTAATAATTAATATTAGGTACGTATTCCCGGTAGAACGTTCCCGTGGGATATTTTGCGACATCCACGCGGGCGAAGCCGTGGGTAAAAGCTAGTTTACGAATAAGTAAAAATTGTAATTCTACCCAAAGTCAAACAACTAACAAAGTAACTAACTCTCAAAATATTAGACTACCCACTCGTTTCGTTTAAGACGCAGACATATAACAGTGACCTTGAGTGGTTAGCTTGCGTGTTCTGTACTGACCTCACGCAACGCTTCGTACGTGCAGTCAGTAATAGGACTCGCCCATCAAGGAGCGCTGTCCGAAATTAGACGCCTTATTAATTTATCGAAGTGTATAGAGGACCGTTAACGGCCCTCTTATTAAAGTGCGTTTAATGCGGCATACTAGTAGCGCTGCCTCGGCCCGGCTAGAGTGCCGTAAGCATTGTATTGTCGATGTCATTGTCACTGTCATTTGTTTTTTTTTTATTGTTGAGGTTAGTCCACGTTTGCTATAAACTTCAATAACCTTAATGTTCAAAAATTCGAAATTTTGTTTTAAGTACTTATTTTTCTTTACTTCTAAAACTATTCTGTCGTAATATCGTAAACTATAATAACTGAATCTCCTAATTTTGAATGAAATAAAGTCATATGTGCTAAGTATTGTTTTATATAATGTGTATTAGTCCGAATGTTCATTTATAATTAAATTGTTAGTCCTAAAACATTTGCTAAAAATTAGGTTTTAGTAACAGAAACGAATCGCTGTAAATCCGACTCCACGTAGTCTTGTCTGCCCTACCCCTAGAGTGTAATTTAGAATCGCGTAGGAGCGTTGAGGAACAGGTGAGCGTTAAACCATCTGCGACGAGAAGCTCGCGTGAGACCGCCGGAACCCCGCAGCGCCTGCATGTTGCATGCTCGCTTGCATGGTGCATGCTTGCTTACATGCTATAATATGTTGCATGCTTTGCTTACATCCTACATGTTGCATGCTTGCTTGCATGCTGCATGCAAGTTACATGCATGGTGTAGTTTAAAACATGTGTTTTGTGGTGGTTCCCTGTCGTACTGTACTATATTACCCGTTGCGTTTTTACCCGACTACGGCAAAGCCAAAAGGAAGGGTATGCATGTATATATGTATGTATGTATGTATATATGTATGTTTGCTTTTACGTGTGTTCCACCGTAGCGCCTAAACTACTGAACTGATTTTGATGAATGAGGTATCAATAGATTCGTAATAATGGTCCGGGTGACATAGGCTATATAAATTCTCCGTAAATTCAATATGGTGGACTTTACACATAAATTTCTAAGCTCGAAAAAAATTAAATTATGACGTGTGTGGTATCAAAAGAAAGGCCTTGACAAGGACATTATAAATATGTATATATATCATATTTACAAAGCAAATAAATATGTTTAAATAGTTGAAAACTAGCAAAAATAATACTGCGCTATATACGGCGCGAGATGATACCAACGCGGAGTCAATCAAATTTTAACGGGGGCTTATCCGTATTTACCTGTTTTAGAATCAATTTTGAGCTCAGAATAAATATTTCGTAATTATATTTTAGTTTTAATTCATAATATTGTTTTCAAAAGTGTGATTATTTTTATGCGATATGATGACGTTTAATTGTCATCTTACAATAGTGTTTGACACATTAAAAATTATTATCGATAAAGTTATAGTCGTATAGAATTTTTTATCGTCATTAATGAAGAAGTTATAATAAAACACACGTTTCTAAGATTTTAATCAGATTCATCCATGTTACTACATTTTGTATTCACTCCCCATCGAACTGTCTTTGCTACTATCATATCCTACATTAGCAAACACAATAAACAATGTGTCCGGTATCGGTTGTATACTGTAATAAAGAACATTAGAAAAAAATTGCTGTTTAAAAAAAAGTGCTATAATAAAACGATGAATTGTATTAGCGGAGCTAGCAACACAAGATTTTTTTTCTCGCGCCGTGATTTTATCGTATTGGCTCTGTATAAACAACTTTCAGTTTTGAATACAAAAAGTCACTGTCACGAGTACTACTGTAAGTATACGATAAAATGTCGTTCTAAAATGTCGATGGCCTAAAATAATAGATTCGATAAATATAGGCTGTAGCAGTAGGTACGTCACTTGACAATAAAGTACGGTAATTGTTTCTTCGTATGTAGCTGTCAATATTTACGGATCTTCATGAGCGGTGAGAAATATCCAAAACAAAAGAATATGGTCACAGTGTAAGCGAATCAGTAAGACCATTTTTAGCCCATTCTACTTACAGAGATATCCAAAGTTGTAAAAAAAGGCAGCAGAATAAACGTCAAAGAATATTTTAATCAATCGCACTAATAAATAAAAATAGTGTGCCTCAGGGTAACATTGTCGACCCTTTACTTTTCTTGTTTTATACAAGAAAAAAACCGACCGACCGACTGACCGTTATAAACGGTCTTCCGGATGCCACATTCCGTCGGTTCTCCATGGACCAATTGAAATTTGACCAATTGGTCTATGAGGAAAATTACATGTTTCCATCGTCCAAATACCAACTGGACTATGGAGAACACTGGACTTAAACAAAAACTATGTTCCATTATGACATTAAAGCCCTAAGTTTGTATTTGGTTTTGAATTTTCGTTTTTTGTCACCGACTTCCGAAATTAAAGTAATTTTTCACTTTGTAGTGTTTTTTTGGAAGTCGGTTGTTTTTTTTTTTTTTTTGTAAAAAGTTTTTATAATTTTATCGTGTTAAGATATCGATACCATCACGTCTCTAGAGTTCCGCTAGCTAATTTAATTTGACCCTGTATTTTCCGGTTAAAGAGAATTGTATTTTCAGGTATAGAAAACTGGTGTGAACTTAGGGTTATAATGTTATAATGGATCATAGTTTTTGTTTAAGTCCAGTGTTCTCCATAGTCCAGTTGGTAGTTGGACGATGGAAACATGTAATTTTCCCCATAGACCAATTGGTCAAATTTCAATTGTTCCATGGAGCACCGACGGGATTTTCCACGAAATCGTATGCAGTGCATCGTAAATAAATACGTCGCTCTGCATTTGGGGGAGGCAGAGGTAGCCTTTCAAAGGCCTACAGGCCCGGAAAACATAGCCTTAATTATTTGTAATGCCACAGAAGAAAAACAAGTACAACAAAATATTTATATTTTTCTTCAAAGATCGATGAATGGTGTTGGCGTCGAAACAAATCGGGCAATGGTTTCGTTCAAGGCACTATGCACTGCTATTTGAATTTAAAATAGTTTAATTACTGACCTATTGGATCACTCTTATTTACATTGTCGTACCGTTTATCAAGTGTTAAAACGGAAAAGTATAAAATAAAAAATTGAGTTTCAAAAACTGTAACCCGACTACGGGAAAATAAAAGTGATCTAAAAAGTACGAAACAAGAAAATCTTTCAGACAGAAATCAAGACATAGGTACAAAAATGGTCAAGATAAAGCCGTGGTCGCATGCCTGTACACCATGTGGGTGCCAGGAACACCATCAAAATTATAATGGCATGCGACCACGGCTTTATCTTGACCATTTTTGTACCTATGTCTTGATTTCTGTCTGAAAGATTTTCTTGTTTCGTACTTTTTAGATCACTTTTATTTTCCCGTAGTCGGGTTACAGTTTTTGAAACTCAATTTTTTATTTTAAATAATACTTCATTTTTGTAACCTTATTTTTTTAAACAAACGTCACTAGTATGTCGCAAACTGACGGCACTTAAAACACTGCTGAGATAGAGTGACGTTAACGGTACTTAATAAACTGCGGAGACTGAGTGCCGTTAACGGCCCTCTATACACTGCCTTAATTTTATTATACATAAAACAAAAGGTATTTTAAAACACGTACACTAAAAGATTAATAATTTAATTATTATTAAAATGGTGAAGGTTTCAGAAAAATATGCTTGATAGCTTTTGCGTAATTCTCAGTTTTTTATCCGCGTTAAACATAATTTTGCAAATTGATTTCACTATGTAATATAAACATAATCTAAAATATTCGTACCTATATTAAGTCATTAAGAAAAAGCTCTTATTTAAAATATATTTTTTCCAAATCATTAACACTACTCGTTTACACGTAATTTTCGGTATAAAATCATTAAAACTCGGTTATCGTCGCCTTAAAGAGTTCAATCAAAGGTTTGAATAGCACCTAATGCACACACGATGTTATCAAAGTTATTTCTAGAAGTACATACTTGGGTATTGAATAGAGCTTTTCAGAATTTAATTCTAGTTATAAAGAAATACTCACAAGGGATTTCGTGCGGGATTGGATACTACGAGTATATTAAAGGCTTAAAGGAGAATGCTCAAGCTCCATAGAAAAAAAACCCAGCTTCGGGGGAAAAGCGATATATCTCAAATCATCAATAATAATAAGTACTGAAGTAATAACCGGTCATGATCGTGCGCCTTACTGGCAAACATATAAAAATTGCCAGTTTTATTATGCAGATTATGAAGTCGTCTATATAAGAAATTGATAATTAGTTTTAATTACTTTATTCAAAAATATTATGTTAAAATGCGGCTAATATAATATTTTTTTACAATGCTTAAAGTCGTTGAAAGTACTATGGATATATTTATTGTAACAGAAACTTCGAGAGTTCGACATCAAAATAGTCAGGATTTAACAGAATCGTCACGTGAAAATACCATTGTTAACAGCGATACTACCTATGATATTGATTCGATAGTTTGGAGTCCTATATTATCGCCATCAACGCCATCTATACTATCAATAATTATATAATCACGTGAGGACACTTGAACTTTTGGGAGTAGAGGTGAAATCAAACCAGAGTGTATTTATAACATTTTTTATTTGCTGTTTTAGAGGTATGAGGAACAGGGTGTAAAGTTCACTCATCCTCTATAGAAAAGGGAGGATTCTCCGACCAGATGGGTGTCGTGTATGACGGGCAACTGCCCAACGATAGATGTCAGGATCTTGTATATATGTTGAACTTTGCTTGCGCGATGCAGGATTTTGATGCGTAGTTTGCATGTGGCTTCACAGTGCTAGTTGAGGTTCCAGTGAGTCGGAACCGGGTGCCGCATAGTTCGTGGTGAGTCGAAACTGGGTGGCGCTGCATTATGATCCAGTGAGTTGAATGCGGCAGCGCCGGGTTGTGGCTGACATTTGGCGTCGACGAGGAGAGGGTAGAAAGGGCTCTGTTGTGGACGAGCCAAACGTGCAGTGTGCTGTTTCAAAGTTGCTGCTGAAGCTGAAGGTGATGACAAGAAATGTTCGTCCGTTACATGCTGTTATATCCTGACTATTTTGTTGTCGAACTCTCGAAGTTTCTGTTATAATAAATATATCCATAGTACTTTCAACGACTTTAAGCATTGTAAAAAAATATAATATGAGCCAAGCTCGCATTTTAACATAATATTTTTGAATAAAGTAATTAAAAACTAATTATCAATTTCTTATATAGACGACTTCATAATCTGCATAATAAAACTGGCAATTTTTATATGTTTGCCAGTAAGGATCACGATCATAACCGGTTATTATTTCAGTACTTATTATTATTGATGATTTGAGATATATCGCTTTTCCCCCGGAGCTGGGTTTTTTTTAAGCATCCTCCTTTGCCGCATATGTTGACTGAAATATTACATGCATAACATGAGATCACACCAGTATTCTCCAAAGGGTAAGGCAGAGGTGTACCTATAGTACCTACGTACACCTTTAGAGGAATGAGGAACAGGGTGTAAAGTTCACTTATTCTCTATAGAAAAGGGAGGATCCCCCGACCAGACGGGTGTCATGTCTGGCGGGCAACTACGCAACACTCGCGTAGTCATGGGGGCTCGAAGAATCGGTTTTGGGGATTTTTGGCCCCTTGCCAGAGGAATTTTTCTCTCCTAGAAGGAGAGCAAAATCGGTCAAACAAGAGAGCATCAGTTTGGGTTGGCGCTCCCCACAGTGGGAGTCTTCCCCGCCCCCCACAGCGTGAACCAGCTATCTAATTACGCAATACATTTTCGTAAACGATCCAGACTAATCTGTTTCATTTTTACAGTTCAAAAATATTCATTGCGTTATTTACGTTGTTCAGCAGGAATCAACGGATTAGCAATCTGTTTCAAAGCGATTCAAATTCTGATTGATCGTGTATTACGTAATTAGGTAACTGATCTAGCCAGTTGCGTTGTAGAGCGCGGAGCGTTGTAGTGTGTATCGAGCGACTTGAGTTGTGTGTATGTCGCTCGTGTCGTACTTATTTTGGGGAACTGCCCAACAATTGATGTTAGAGAATTTATATATGGTGTTCGCGCGGTAAACTCTAATTGCGCGATGCAGGATTTGTGTGACGTCAGGATTTTTGTGTTACGTCAGGCCTTTGATGACTAGTTTGCATGTGGCGATGTAAATGCCACGACACAACTACATTTAGCCAGTTATGTTTAACTGCCATGTAACAGAGGCCGAGCCTATTGCCATCAACCGGGTACAAATCACGTAAGTGCGGCGAATAGGTACCTACAGGCCACACCGGCTTCAAAGGATAGAATAGCGCTACGAATTAATGGATAAATCCCGCGCATTGAGTATATTGTTCGTATGATTTGAATTTCGATATTTTTGAATCAACTTATTTTTTTTTTCAAAATTAATATTAGGAAAAGTTTACTTCAAAGGTAGGTATTTATTGGTAGACTTTCAATTTTATTGAAAAATAAAAATAGAAATATCTATCTATGCGCCCACTCCTACGCTCCACTCCTTGATCGGTACAACTTCATTTTAATGACAAGCTATTTATATTTTTCTTAATACAAATAAAATACAATTTTTTTGCACGGCTGAACATTAAAGTTTCTTCATAGTTCAATAGACCGGACCTTGCGTTTTATTTGCGGACGACATCTCCATTCTCACCCAATGTCATGACAATACGAACTTAAACAGTACCCTTAATGAAATTCTCGGGAAAATAATAACCTGGATGAATGAACACAACCTTGAAATAAACTTCCAAAAGACTAAACTCATAACTTTCCATCCCCATCAAAAAACTCCTCTAAATGTACTCTTTTCCTTCAATAACCATATAATAGAAACAGTTAATGAATTCAAACTATTAGGCATAACCATAGACAAAAATATAAATTGGAAGTTACACATACAAAACATAAAATCAAAACTATCGAAATTTTTATATGCTTTCCGGGAAGTTAAAAAAACCACAAATTTACAGACTGCTCTGGTTATGTACTACGCCTATGCTTATGCGTGGCTGAGCTACGGCATCATTATGTGGGGATACAGTACAGATGCCCCAACACTATTCACCGTTCAAAAGAAAATTATCCGTATCCTGGTAAATATACAACAGACAGATAGCTGCAGACCCCATTTTATAGAACAAAATATCTTAACTCTGCCTTGTATGTACATACTTGAAATATGCAAATTTGCTCACAAACACCAAGACTTTTACACTAAACGAGAAGACATACAAACAAGGTACACACTCAGACACAAAACACGACTCAACCTACCATCATCCCGCTTAAAAATACATTCTACAAGTCCTCTGGTAATGTCAGTAAAAACATATAATGTGCTACCAGAAACAATAAGAAAAGAAAAAAAACTCCATTTATTCGTAAATAAATTAAAAAAGTTATTACTTAAAAAATCTTACTATAGTGTCGATGAATATTTAAGTGATAAGTCTCTAAAACTTGAAAAATAAAGTCTTTTGCAACTTTAATTCTAATGTTAATGTTATGTCTATGTTTTTAGAATAAGTAGTATTGTAATAATGATAAGTCCTCTCCACATTTATATATTGCACGACTCTTAATGCGAAGCATTAGAGTGTGCTCTACGATCGAAAAATTTTTTTTGCCCCATTTCTGTAACTGTTTTTATTGTTACACTCCTGCTAGTACACAGAACCTACTTAATTTATATACCATTGTATAGATGATTAAATGGAGATTAATACTGTACTTTTTAACAATTGATTTAATGCAGCAGAAATGGAAAAAGCATCAAAATAGTTGAAAAAAAATTCCTGTCCGTCAATTTATGAACCCTGAAAACATTGTAGCTTGCGATAAAATCAATTAATTGAGTCAATTTTTTTTTTATACATTCGTTTCAGCCGTAGAAGGAACCCTATTGAAAATGGCTCTTTTATTCAAAGTAGATTAATTATAATTAATAAAATACTAACTAAAATATAATATCTTTATCTAAATATTTTCAACCTTGGTCTTGATGTTGCCTAGCAACCGCCAAGTAAATATCTTTTCATCCCACCATCTCGGAAAAAGTATTTTTAATCTTCAATATCTGAGTGGAAAAGCCGTTTTTATTCTCTAGAGGATAAAGTAAATTGAATTTAGAACATTGTGTGCACTAAGTTTGTGAATTAAAAAAAACATTAAACCTATTTACTGCTACCTCTATGGTGCCGAATATATCATAAAACTTTTTTTTAATTTTTTTAAAAACTCAGACTCGGAACCTTCTTGGTGTTCTTTTTTCAATTTGCTTTGTACGCGGTTCTTTACGCGGCATTTTTTCACGTCATTGTTAAACCTTTTATTAAAAACAAGAAACTTGAAAACAAGTGAAAAAACTAAAATGAGTGATTCTAGCGACGAGGAAGTTTGCTTGACGCCAACAGAATTGACTGAAACTGTTAATAATGCGCAAATGAGCTTTCTCCCTCAACAATCACGCGAGAAGTATTTAAAACAGTACGATATGTTCAACACGTGGCGACTAGCAAAAGGAGCCAAAACTTTCTCAGAAAACGTTTTGCTGGCATATTTTATAGAATTATCCGAGAACAAGAAAGCAAGCACTCTATGGAGTACGTATTCGATGCTAAAAGCAACAATAAAGATGAAAAAAGACAAACATATCGATACCTATCCTAAATTAGTGGCATTTTTAAAAAGAGCCTCATCTGGTCATCAACCAAAAAAATCGAAGGTTTTCACAGTATCTGATATTGAAAAGTTTCTTAACGAAGCACCCGATTCCGTATATTTGGCGGCAAAAGTAAGTCAGTTGCACATTCAGTATCTACTTAAGTATATTAATCTCAATTAAATAGTATACTTAGTAGATGTTGATAGGCATAATTATGCGTTCATATCAATTTTATTCATTTATCTACTACAATACTCTTTACGTTACAGGTTGTTCTTATTATTGGAATAAACGGAGCATGTCGAACTAATGAACTAACACAACTTAATGTCAAAAACATTGAGAAACATTCAGATGACTTACTATTAATTAATTTACCTAATACAAAGACAAAAAGAGACCGCAACTTCGTCATTCGCAAGGAAATACGTAACGATTGTTGAGAAATATCAAGCCTTACGCCCGCCTAACACTCCAATCAATCGATTTTTTCTACAGTATCGCAATGGAAAGTGTGTTAGACAGCCTATGGGTACTAATAAAATTGGCAGTATCCCACGAGAAATAGCAACATTTCTTGAACTTCCAGAACCCCTGTTGTACACGGGTCATTGTTTCCGACGAACTTCAGCCACACTTTTGGCTGATTCCGGAGCTGATCTCCTGTCCCTTAAGCGCCACGGAGGCTGGAAGTCCAATGCAGTTGTAGAGGGATACATAGAGGATTCCATCCAAAATAAGTCTAAAATATGTGAAGGCATCGTAGGAGCCATTACACTGAAAGAGCCTCAATCGGATCCTTGGACTGGCCCTTCTACATCAAAAATAAGCCGTTATGAAACACCTAACCATCTCCCTCTCTCTCCAACATTCACGCCAAGGGAATCCGATGAATCGGTACAACTATTAAGTATGACAGATAGTTTACCGAAAAACAGTACACAAGTGACTAACACCAATATTACAGTACCAAACAAAAATATTACACTCAATTTAAATAACTGTAGCAACGTTACTTTAAAATTTTCTTAATTATACCTTAGTATTATTTTGTTATAATTTAAAGATTATTCTGTAATACTTACCTGTCATAATGTAGTAATTAATACCTAAACTGAAATAAAAGTGTACCTATCTTGTGATTGTAAACGTTTTTTTTTTTGCATTTAGTCATTTCCTCGCTGAGGTGGAATGAAAAGTTACGTGTTGCACTCGAGTGCAAAGATTTTTCACCTCGGGCTCTTTTGATTCCCTCGCTAACGCTCAGGCTTCTAATTTTGAATCACTCGCTGCGCTCGTGATTCAATTTTAGAATCCTTCGCTTGCTCGGTCATCAAAATTGAACACGCGGTTAAAAAGCAACTTTGCACTCTTGTATAACAAATAACTATTGTCAGTCTTTGACATTACGACTTCATGAAAAGTGATAAATCGTTAATTTTTGTTAAAAACTATGTTTTGAATTTCTTTTTCGTTTATGAATGAGTGTATTGTATGAGGCGTGCACTTTTGGATTCTCCAAACTATTATATCTTTTGCTGTGCCCGACAGGGTCCACGATTGTTACCTACCAAATAAATGTTTACCACCTAAGCCTACATTGTGGAATGCAAATAAAGAATTGAGTATTGAGTATTGAGTATAGAATCTTAAAATAAAATAGGTAGGTATGTAATCTATTGAAAGCTATACATAGGCAGTTTTAGCTTCTGGCCCCCAATCTTCCTAGCCTTTTCCCAACTATCGTGGGGTCGGCTTTCAGTATAACCGGATGCAGCTGAATACCAGTATTTCACATGGAGCGACTGCATATCTGACCTCCACAACCCAGTACCTGGGTAATGCGATACCCCTTGGTAAGACTGGTGTCAGACTTTCGGGCTTCTGACGACTCGTAACGACTATCAAAGATCCACTAATGACAGCCGGGACCAACGGCCTAACGTGCTTTCCGAGGCACGGAGAAGTCTCGGTATGTAAAGATGGTCACCCATCCACTGACAAACCCCGGCAAGCATAGCTTAACCTGATGGATCGATCCGTGCGGCTTGTTATTACTTAGCCACGAGCTTTAGTCGTGAGGTGCAAAAAAAGTTTGAACTACATTCAGGGTCATCGAATAAACTTTGTTGAGTGAGTTGCGTCCCTGTCATTTGTTTAAAAACAACAAACACTTTTTGTACGGGATATTGATTGGTCCTCACAGAAATGAAATTGTTGCTCATGTCGATAGGAACTTCGCGTGTTATGAGTTTTTGTTACAATTAAATCCATGCTAATATTATATAGAGGCATGTATTTCATAGAGCCTCTAATAATTCCCGTTTTGCGCTCTTACGGCGCGTTGTGTTCAACGCGTACATCAAACAGATGTCAGCACTACTGACGGGGTCCGCTAGGGCCGATGCCTGCCGTGGTTGCGGGAAAAGGTGTCTGACAGGGATACCGTGGCCTCTGGCAACGTACAGGCAACTGAAAGAACACGGGTGGGTTTTAGTCATTAAGAGTCTGACACGCCCTCACACTCCGCCCAGAAAGGGAGAACTTATTTGATAATTTCCCCCACAAAAAAAAAAGTACGTCGATCATAACTGGGTTAGGACGTAGGATACTTTTGTGCCGGTAGTACGTTCACGTGGGATTGTTACCGACATCCATGCGGGCGATCCTTTATCTCTCTCTTTATTTTTTTATCGATCTCTTGGGACCTTGTGTCATTTTCAACCAACCCAACTACATATTTCATAAGAAACACACACACACAATGACACAACATCACCCCTTGTTGCCCCGAAGGGTTGGGTAAAGGTGTACCTGTAGCAGCTACACCCACATTTCGCCAGTTATGTTTAAGTCCCATGTAATAGGGGGCGAGCCTATTGCCATCAACCGGGCACAAATCCAGACTCCGGGCTGTATTTCATATGAAAAGTTAACTAATATTATTATGAACGACTCCTGAGCGTTTTGGGAGGAAAGTTTGATCTCTCAGGCAAAGTGTTACTACGAATTGTCACAATAGACGACTTAATTTTTGAAGTGAAAACTTCTTTACCGGCTTTGTGCACTTTTTTGGGATGGGTAGCGTCAGGACGTGACCGGTCCGTAAGATCCGTTGCCTAGCAACCGACAAAGTAAATGTCAAAATAAGTAGTCTTTGACATTACGTAAAGATTGCGAGGTAAGAAATTTTACCCATATTCATGGGTAAAAAGCAGTCAAAACATACTTCATGAAAAGTGTTTAAATAAATTGTTTATTTTTGTTAGACTATATTATTTTGAAAATAAATAAATATACTACTACTACTAATGAATATTGTATTAAACCACATAAATTAAAGTACTTTTATACTGATAAATAAAGCAATTCGTTCGAAATTATTCCACCATTCAAAAATGCACAACGTTAATGTTCAAGTTTTCACTTCTGCCGGCACTCCCGGAGGGCAACCCGTTGTTTTTTTGTAGTGTCACGTTTACTATTAACGAAAAAATCCCTTGTACAAATATTGGTAGTGCTCGCTCAGTTTTTTTGCTTTTTTGTAAAAAATTTAATACTTATTGGTATTCTGCCAAAGCACATAAATGTCTGTGTATCTTTATGTTTCTCGTAAACGTGACCTTACAGCACATTACATTAGAAACCCAATCCTTTCAGTTGACACTGAGGTGACGTATAGAATAATAAATAGGTACAGCATTGCGCAAATTTTCTAAATAAATGCAGCTCGTTTTTCCGGGTTCTCTCAGGGGACAAATAACCTATACATAGTACGAATCTTGTATCGAAGGGTTAACAGGGTCAGAAGGCAATCACTTCATGTAGATCAAGTTACAAGTTGGTACGTGAGGTTCCACTTACATCAAATCACGCTTGTATCACTGGAAGGGATAGACAGAGGAGTGTGTTACATGTCGCGAGTTATTTCATAAGTCCCAAGTAATTTTGATTAGATATTGATACAGTAAGCGCTCGGTAATCGGGCGCTCACAATAGTACGGCGTTTCCTGAATTAGGTCTCCTACTCTGTAATCAGGTTTAAAATAAAAAGGTTTACAGAGCGCGCGCATTGTTCGTTGTCGTTCTGCAGTCTGGTCGGGTTCTACAAGTAGGTAAGTATTATCACGTAAGCTAATAAAGATTTTTTTACTTTGCAAATCTGTGTTAAAATTATTTCTTACTAGGTAGCTGATATTCCCAATAGAAATTCAATAAGTAATTCAGTTTACGATAATTGGCGAAAAAATATGGGTACCGGATTTTCACCAAGTAATTTATAGTAACGATAAGGTTAAAATTCAAACTTAAAATAATTTAACATTGTATGTTAAAATTTAAATAAAATTGAACAATATTGAGATGTTGACATCTGTAAATTCTGTAAAGTTTCATTAAGTAATTTAAATTAAATAAAAACCAAGTTAAACCATTTAACATTGTAAACTAAAATTAAAATATAGTAAACAATAGTTAACTACTCCACGAACAATTAATTAAAAGAGGCGTTTGCATGAATTAAAGTCACGCCATGACTTCGATGTTATTATTAGTGTTTTATTTATCTTTATTTTTCACAGGCAAGAAGACACACAACACTTCCTTTCCAAAGGACTTCAATTTAAAAGTCTTGGCTCAAGGCAAAGTTAACCAAAGTTACAAATACAAAGATCGGAGAAAGAAATACTTCCGAGTTATATTTTTTTCTGAGATGATCTTGGAGGTACTTAGTTTATAATTTTTAATTAAAATTAATATTCTGTCAATTATCTACATAATACTAAAAATAAAGCTAAAGAGTTCGTTTTTTTGTTTGTTTATTTCAACGCGCTAATCTGGAGAACTACGGATTTAAAAAAATATTTTTGCTTTTTATATTATAGCCTCATTCTTGAGAAAAGTTATAGGCCATTTAACATGACACTCCGGCTCTTAGGAGCAGAGCAAAATAAAAAAGTCAGAATGATCGTTAAGCGAGGACGAAGTAATAGCGCGGGCGTGAGATGCGATGCGATGCGACGGGGTTGGGCGGATCCTGGAGTCGCGGGCAGAAGCTAATCTATAAAATTTCAACAATAAAGAAATTCATTCTGTCGTATTTCTAGATCGAAATAATGGTGTTACCTAATCGGTAAACATTTCGGGAGTTATTTTAGTATCTTCTCATTTTACCAGTTCCTAATCAATTGAGCATTTGAATTTGAGTATTTGACAAACCCTACTTTTGCACTAATTTCGCGAAATGCACACACTTACCAATATGCATATAAAGAGGTAGTTTGGAAATTCCAAAAGTGCACGCCTCATAACACACATTCATAAACGAAAAAGAAATTCAAAACATAGTTTCTAACAAAAATTAACAATTTATCACTTTTCATGAAGTATGTTTTGACTGCTGTTTTACCCATCAATATGGGTAAATTTCTAACCTCGCAATCCTTACGTAATGTCAAAGACTATTTATTTAGATATTTACGTTGTGGGTTGCTGGGCAACACGATAAGTCAAGGTTGGAAATATTTAGATAAAGATATTAATATTTTAGTTAGTATTTTATTAATTATTATTAAACTACTTTGAATAAAAGAGCCATTTTCAATAGGGTTTCTTTTATGGCCATACGTGTTGCACTCCGGGAGTGCCGGCAGAAGTGAAAACTTGAACATTAACGTTGTGTATTTTTTAATATTTTGTAATGGTTACGGAATAATTTCGCACGAATTGCTTTATTTATCAGAATAAAAGTACTATAATTTATGTGGTTGAATACAATATTCATTAGTAGTAGTAGTTTATTAATTTATTTTCAAAATATAGTCTAACAAAAATAAACAATTTACTACCCATCAGTATGGGTAAAATTTCTTACCTCGCAATCTTTACGTAATGTCAAAGACTATTTATTTTGATACTTACTTTGTCGGTTGCTAGGCAACGGATCTTACGGTCACGTCCTGACGCGAGTTTAACATTTTTTACCCATCTCAAAAAAAGTGCACAACGCCACTAAAGAAGTACTCATTTAAAAAAATCTGCTGTTTCATAAAAAAGTGCAAACCTACGCTGTCAAAATGTATGGAAAAGCAGATATAAAAAGAAATAACCGATGGTAATGTTTAACGCAGGGGGTTCATAATCATGTACTGAATCCATGGTATCAATTTTCGCATCGATGTTCCTGCCATCCCGTATAACTTATTACAAAGTATAGCATCAACACGTTCTGCTATCTGACATTGACAAAAAAATATACATAAATGTTGTGACAACAATAAAATATTTTTACGAGAAAGTGATATAACGTCGCATACTTTTTTCTTTCTGTCAATCATCCCTAAGCTGCCATTTCTAAAAGAGAGCATTAGGCCCGGCGCCCACCATCGGTGGGCATCGGTGCGGCTCGGTACAGCCGACGAATAAAAATATAACTTATGTGTATGACAATAAAATTGAAATTCATTATGATGCCTAAAGACGTCGATGCATGCCGAAGCATGCTTAAGGACACTGCGGCGCATAGCTGATTTTAATTTTATTGACATACACATAAGTTATATTTTTCTTCGTCGGCTGTACCGAGCCGCACCGATGCCAACCGATAGCGGGCGCCGGGCCTTAAACCTTACGCGCATCCAATACAGCGAGCCCTTTGTACACACACGTTTTTCTTGCCGTGAAAAACTACGGTTTATTTGCCGTGTGTAGGCACGGTCGTCAGTGTTGTATGGGAGTCCTTCAAGTGGACTATCGTGCGAGGGACATAGGCTGTTGGTGGTTACTCCAACCAGCCCACATCCTTCCAGAGGTTAATTAAAACTCCTGGTCTGTTCAGAACATCTGTGTTAGATCTGGGTGACCCAAGGGTTTCTGTTCTAATCTGGGTGATGCCTGTGCATTCAAAAAGCACGTGCATGCGTGACGGTTTCCTCAGCCTCCATGCACGCCCTGCACAGAGGACTGTTCGTTATGCCTATTATGTCGAAGTTTTTATTTAGCGAGCAGTTTCCCGTGATGGTCCCCGTCACCAGACGCACGCCGTTCCTGTTCAGGCCGTCTTCAAAGGGCCTAAGGCTATACGTATAATGTAACCTCTAACCATAGACGTATTTTTAACAATTTCCTTTGTTCCCATTCCACGGTACATTAATTCGATATTTTCTCTGGTAACATATCGAGATGAAATCGAGGGAGAATACCCATCCATCTTACGTAGTAACAACCATTATCGAAAAAATGTCGCCCTTGAAAACCCGAGCACACCGTGTACAGAAGATCTGATCGCCATCAGTCGCAGAGAGACAATAAAAGGTTGTTATTAATATAATGTTTTTCGTTACATAATGTACTGAATTTTTGTTGCCATGTGGTAGATGTTGTTGGTATGATAAACAAGGAAATTTCCAAAGGTTTTGCGAAGGCGTTTGTGTGGGCGTCTTTATACTGTTCATGTTTAGGCTATTATAATTGGGTATAGTGTTAGGTTTCATTTTATGTTGGATTTGTACTGGCAACATCGAAAGATTCGAGATGTCAAAATGGCGGAACAACGGCCTTCTAGGTCGAGCGCTCGTAATGACAACGTGCTGTGTCGGTTTAAAAATATAGATTGGCATAGAATGGTTGGAGATGTACTACAAATTAAGGTAACTTATTAGTTCTATTGTAATTATTTGATTATTAAATAAATAGTGATATTATGTCGAGGATAGGAGATGTGATGGTATGGTGTAGATATTGAATTTGATGTTGGCAAAGAAATATAAATGAATGACAAAATGACTTGGTGTTTCATGTTATTTTCCTTATCCCTGAAATATTGTAAATATGTAGTTTTATTAGACAGAATTAGACTACGATATTGGGGTAACGAATTCAGGATTCATTTGGGGATTAGAATCTATTTTGAGGAATTACCTAGTTATTTTAGAGCCAGCGTAGTGTTTATAACAATAGTATATTTTGAATAAATTATAAGTAATTTGTAAAAATATTGTTTGCCTATAACAGCCTCCCGAGTATCTAGTATCTACCTAATGACCTTTCTGATATTTTTTGTTAAAATTAAATAGAAAATGCTTTGTAGTAGGTACAATCAGGGAGATTTAGGCTAAGCGTATGCTGAGACGCAGGTGAGGCAGCACAGCACAGTACAGATTATGCAGGGTAGGGCAGGCGAGGCAGAGAGAGTACTTTTACATTTATAATATTAGTATGGATTGATAATACCCACATAAATATAAAAAAAGACGTGTGGCACTCGGAGACTGCCGCGGTAAAGCTATTGCATAGCTGTTTTTATCAACTTATGCAATTATAATACAACCAATGCCACCTAGAGGCGAGTTGCTGAACTAAAGAGACAAGCGTGATATTTCAAAAAGTCTTTAAAAGTTCTGCTATTCATCGATAGATGGCAAAACTAAAAAGTTTCACCGCTGTGCCGGTCGGAGTGGGGGGTGTTAGGTTATTTTCGTTACGGAATTTCTGGATTCGGTCTCCACGCTCAAGGCCCGCGATAGAAGCTATGCAATGGCTTAAAAATCCGCTTTTAGCTCGCAATCACCAATATGCGTGAGTGCCAATTATCGGAAGATCGTATAGTATCGCGGTTTTTATACCTACGCCTTTTTTCTCATCCATCCTCATGAGGAAAACGGCGTGTAAAAACAAAAGCATATAATATTGCGTCGCTTTTCGCAGAGGGGGAGTTACGTTGTCACTAAAACTGACTGTTGACATAAGGCATCAATGCGGAAAAAAATGATGGAGCCCTGTCAGCAAACTACCTTATGGTTTACTGACAGGGCTCCATTTTATTGAAGTGAAAACTTCTTTAGGCGTGTTGCACACTCTTTGGGTGAACAAAAATCATGGAACTCGCGTCATCGTCACCGAAGGCGCGTTGAGCACTTATTTGTTGACAGCGCACTCTGTTTTATTTTTATGGATTTTTTTTTGGCAGTGTATAGAGTGCCACCACTGGCACTCTATCCCTATCGGATAAAGTGCCACTACAGGCACCCTAGTAACACCGCCTCGGCCCGGCTCAAGTGCCGCAAGCATTGGATTGTCATTGTCACTGTCACTAAGTCACGTCACTTGGTATTTTGTTTGATTGTCGAGGTTAGATCGCTGTAAAACACCACATTCCCAAAACATTACATTCTCTTGTGCCTAAACGGACCCTGGCACTTCGCCGGCCGCTGCCGCGGCACCGCTCGCTACGCTCGCTCGTGCGTTGTGTGGTCACAGTTCTAACCTAACCTAACCTAAATAACAAGTGACAGTGACAATGCAACACTCACGGCACCCTAGCCGGGCCGAGGCAGTGACACTAGAGTGCCACAAGAAACTCGCGGCACTCTATACACTTCGTTTTTTTTTTAATGGAGCTACAGCTTTCGTTCTTGTACTGACAGCAAGCCACCTAATATCCTGACATTTTCGTTAAATGGCGTTATGCCGCATGTTTTTTTTTATTTCAATTATCCCTTTGGCAAACAAAAAATCGAGAGGTGTCGTGGTACACGATACCACGTTATTTCTACTTTTTAGGGTTCCGTACCCGAAGGGTGACAAACGGAACCCTATTCATAAGCCTCCGCTGTCCGTCTGTCTATCAGCGAGCTCTATCTCATGAACCGTAATAGGTAGGCAGTTGAAAATTTCACAGATTGAGCATTTCTATTGCCGCAAGAGCAACAAATAATAAAATTAAAAAATAAAGGGGGGTCGCCGTACAATAAAATTAAATTTTGAAAAAAAAATTATCTGACCCTGGCATGTGGGGTATCATTTTCTAGAGCTCATCGAGTAGAGAATAAATATAATTTTTATTTGTTTTTATCTTCAAAAATGATGAATTAGGGGGCCGTAGAAGTTGTGTGTTTTAGACCATTTTTGTACGAGCTCTATCTCAACAACTAAACAAATTAGGAATTTGAAACTTGTGTGTATCATGTAACATATACTGTTTATAATCAACAAATACTAAAAACGCCGATTCATAACGTATTTTATATAATATGGGCGATTTTCTGCAACTTAAAGTAATAATTTTGTATTTCATGCTAATATTATGCGATATAAATTCCACAGATAACTATTTAATAGTCGGAGTAATGACATGGAATTAATAAGTACCTACTATCATGGCAGCATATACTATTTCGATCATTTAAATTTCGATCATCCAAAAAGGTCTACAAAATAAACTTTCTTCACAAGATTTTAAAACCGGCCAGTATTTTTTGAGTTTAAGAACTTTATCGACTTTTTTCAAAGTATCCCTAGACGGTGTTGATGTGTGTACCTCGTGATAAACTACACTCCAATAGACAATATATTCAGTAACATTGAAATGAATGCTGGCACATACAGTGTACTATTCAGTTACCTAGCTTAAACCGTTGTGGATACAATTTCATATTGAGAAAAATTATTGGTGTAAAAATATTCGGTCATGGCGGCCAATCTCAACGGAGACTGGCCTTCGGCGCGGGAGATATTATAGTGCACAAGTGTGTGCGCAGACACGAGTGCACTCTCTCTTCCCTCACTCTCATAGTCCGATGGGATGTGTAAAAATAAGTAAAAAATAATAGATTTCTGTATGACTATCAAAAATAACGTAAATAAATACCTGTATTGACCCGTGCGTTTGCACTGGCGAAACATCACGACAAAACATGTTGAAATCTCTAGTTCCTGTCAAACATTGTATGAAAAATTGACAGAAAATAGAGATTCCAACATGTTTTGTTGTGAATGTTTCGCCAGTGCAAACGCACAGTTATAATTAAAATTTGGCGTACTACTTACATTCTATTTTGTACAATATAGTCTGATGTAGCAAGAGAAATCCTTTTATTTATAAGTAACTAGCTTTACCCGGCCTGGCTTCGCACGGTTAGCACTAAGTACTTATCTACGGCGCATCTACCTTTCCTAATTACCTATTTCTACCTAATTACCTACCCTACCTACCTACCCTACCCTTCTTACCAGGGTAGGTAGGTACCTAACCTACCCTACCTACCCTACATATCTACCTGCTTACCTACCATATATACCTATTTATACCTACTAATACTATGTTAGTAGCAAATAAATAACTTTGACTTTAGTTAATGCATGTTACTGGATAAAGTTAACTTAATATTTTTCTCTTAAAATAAATGAAATATACTCCTACACCTATATTTTAACACAACAACATTTTTTCATTAAAATTAGACAATTTCTTTACAAATCTTTGTTTTTTTATAGCGCCTCTGTTGTTACCTTTACGAAAGTATTACAAAAATTAATAGTGTTAAATCTTGGACGACATGGTATGGAACCCTTCGTGTGCAAGTCCGACTCGCACTTGACAGATTTTATTTCATTTTGTTGTATTTTGTTATGTGTTTCACGAACTGTGTCCAAATAAATGTTTTCTTCTTCTTCGACACCCTGTTAGAACAAAGTTCATTTCCCTGTATTCTAGTAATCTCATCAACTCACTATATGTTATAAAACAAAGTCCTAAAAAGCTACTGAACGGATTTTCATACGTTTTTCACTAATGGACGGAGTGATTCATGATTGGTTTAGGTCAGTGTTTTTCAACCTGTGGGTCGCGACCCCCAGGGGGATCGCGAAGCCTCTATAAGGGGGTCGTGAGGTCGACGGCTCAGTAAAAGAAAAAGAAAATATTTTTCAACTTTGTTTTGTTGCTTTAGATAATTCTAGCAGATTTTCTTTTAGGTTGGTTCCCTCATCTAAGTCATCTATAGCTGCATATAAAAACATAATTACTCTACTAGGAAATCCCTCGTAGTCATGAATGACCCTCATAAAGTCATCAATTATACGACATAAAATTTACTTAAAATATACTTAGAAATCTGGGCGTAGCGAGGTACGGGAAGGGAGGGGCAGCTGCCCCCCCCCCAGAAGAGCGAGCTAATCTAGGATTCCGCCGAATCTAGGATTTTCTTTGTGCTGCCCCCCCCCCCCCCCCTATATAAAATCCTGGGTACGCTCTTGCAGTTAGGATTTAATTAGGAGGCAAGCCGGATACGCTGTCTCCACAAATCCTTCATATCGCTTTTCGTTAGGGCGATATAATAAGATTCTTAAAATAAATAGACATTTAACCCACAGTATTGTCCACGGATTAATAAAAAAAAACGACTCTGGGACTGCCGATTGAAGTGGAAACTAAGTAACGTCATCTAACGAAAATGTGAGGAATTTATGTGGCTTTCTGTCAGTACCAGAACGAAAGCTGTAGCTCCATTTAAAAAATCCAAAAAAATAAAACAGAGTGCGCTGTCAACAAAAACTTGAACTATTTACGAATTTTCGATCAGGTCACGTGTCCTGACGCGAGTTTAACATTTTTTACCCATTCCAAAAAAAGTGCACAATGCCGCTAAATAAGTTATCAGTTCAAAAACGGAACCTGATTTTAAGAATATTGTTATAAGTAAGTTATTTGAGTTAAAAGCTAATTTAAAATTTTGATGCTAAAGAAGTTATAGCGAGAGTCTGTTAATATATCTGTTAATTATGAAATTAACCTATACGTCATTATAAAAAATAATAAAATGTTGAACGTATTTAACTATTAATTATAATTATTTGTATTATAACAAAATACAGATTACATACAGTGGATGATAGGGGGTCGCGAAAAAAAATTCATACTAAGGGGGTCGCGTCATGAAAAAGGTTGAAAAATACTGGTTTAGGTTATACACACATGGTAGTAGGTACACGCATGGTTTACTACTAATAAGGTCTCTTGTCCTTCTAGGGCGTCCCCTCCCGGCGTTTCCCCTTACATCTACCAACCCATAAATGCTTTCCGTAACTATCTGCTGATTATCATAATGGATCTCTCATTAACAGCTAAGCCTTGCACACTGTATAAACATGCTCATTGCCACAATTTACACGCTTAGTAGATGGATTACATTCGATGTAAAGTGCTTCTGATATATAATCTCATAATCATCCCTTTGAATGAGGTGGATTTGCTTCCTGTTTAGAAATAGCCTATTATTTCGGGTACATGGAATTTCCAACTCAAATGAATGAACGTAAATGAAACAAAAGGAGTACGTAAGGATTGTCGTTTCTGTCTACCCTATGGTATACGTGAGTTATAAGTATTAAATATGTTCAAACTCAACACTTCATATTTAGAACAATATCTTGTCCAGCTGTTTATGCTCAAAAGGTTCCCTATGCGGAACAATGAAATTATAATTCTAATGAAAATACTTGGAATTCGGTTGCTACAGAAATAAATGATAAGCATTCAATTATAATTAAATTCCCGTTCTTCCTACCAGTGTAGGGTTGCCAATCGTTCTGTTTTCCCAGGTCATGTCCTGGTTTTTGGGATGTCCTCGGGTGTCCTGGTCCTGGATCGTTTTTAAGTAACATCCTGGGTTTTTACGTTTACACGTAGCTGTCAGTCGTTTTAATTTTGTACATAGGGTGTGGCTTTTTACTAACATTAGGTTAAGACCTTTACTAACAACTTATGGATCCTGTACCTAATTAGATCTGAAATAAATATATTATTATATTAAAGCATCCTGGTAAAGTACTGTTTTGCAAATTTCGCGCCTTCACCTTACGTTTATCGTGCTATCTAACGGTTAGATAGAGAGCTCTAGTGTGCGAAAATTGAGTTTCGTTGGACCTGTTTTCATTGAGTGTTGTTACCGGTAAAGACCCGCGACCGTGGCGCCGCGCGCGTGCGAAAATCGCCGCGGGGGCCCGCTGACCACCCACCGCGCGGCGGAGATAAGAGCTCGCTAACATAAACAAATACTGAGATCTTTTTGTTACGTAAATAGTCTTATCGTTAATGGTTTTGGGTTCCTGATTAGACAAAGGATTTTTATAATACTTAGAATCTTTGTAAGCGAACGCTAGTATTGATAAATAAACATTCTTATCCGATTCTTATAAGAAATTCCTTTGTTCATTGTTTTGATGATTTATAATAAAACTACTGGTTCGATTCACATGAAATTTCGCAGGATACATTATGAATACATATACTATCGCTCAAAACCATTATTTACGGACAAACACAATAAATAAAAACACATAATTATAATTAAAAAACTTCAATAAATAGATAACCGTATCATTACGTAACATTATTTAGTTGAAAAAAAATATTGAACTCTTTTTTTTTCTGTAATATGCATTTTTATTAGATATTATCTATTATAGAATATAAAATAACTGACTTACCAGCGATTACATACACAAAACACACACAAAACTCAAAATTTCACAACAATACGTTTTTTCATTACCGAGTTTGTTTACATTTTTTGATGGGTCCGTAATAAGTAATTACGATGTTATTTAGTGCAAATATTAACTATATACGATGACGACACTACTTAATTATTGAAATAACACCATTTCCCGTCGATTTACACTTAAAAAACAATAGAAAATGAATAAATAGAACGCGGAGTGCAGTGCATGGCACGCATGCGCGGACGCCATTTTGCCGTACCAAAAATGTCCAATTTTTACTTTTTTTTAGAGTTGTTTCTGCATATTTTGACGTTTTAGTCGATTTATTTGACAGGTATATTATCCTACCATAAATTAAAGCCAAGAACAGACTAGATCTGCCCATACATAGAGTAAAATCGGCCGTTGCATCGATGCCTATAGACTGACGCAGTGCTGCCTCATCGGGGCTTTACGGTTTTGGTACAGTGTGCCAGAAGTGTAGCAGATCTGCGTTACAAACACTTCACCGGTATTACTAATGCTCTTATGCGTCCTGTTTTTAATCCGAAATGTCCTGGTATATTCACATTTTAATCCTGGTTTTCAAAATTTTGGGATGGCAACCCTATACCAGTGAGACGACGGCAGTGGGACGAACGGGAATACACGAATTATAATTAAATATACCTTACAATGTGTTACAAAAACCCTGTCTCATCCGAAAAGGGGACATAGGTACTGCAATAACAGTACCAAAATGTATGTATTAATAAAACTTATTATTATTGAACATAAAAAACTTATTGCCATTTAAAATTCACGTTTTTGGTACCAAAAAAAACATTAAAAATTGGTAAATTTTCAACAGGGGTCATAAATTATGAGTTGTATTCCCCCGCTAAAATACTACTCGGGATAATTCCCAAAAAAAGCGGCGATAAGTTTTTCTTTTTTTCCTAAAATTACCTAATACCTAAATAAACTCTCAGTATTATTCTTAACAACAGCCTCACGGTTTGAATAGGGTTTTTGTTACACGCTATATATTGTATATACAGGGTGTTAAAGTAATTGCGTGCCATAGCTTCAGGGTGAGTTCAGTACCGATAAAGGAACGCGTAAAAAATAAAAATTTAATACCTTTAAATTTTTTTTATTAAAAATCGAAAATTATCATAAGATGAACCTAATGTAGTACCTACTAATTAAATAGCGATCGTTTAGAATTGATTATAAAATTGCTTAAAATATGTTTTTATTTTGTTTAAATGCTAATTCATAATTTCCTAGGGTTACCTACCTACCTACTATCGAACGCAATGAAATACCTACGCCTGAACACTTCGATAACGCCGGGTGGAGGATAGGTAAATAGGTACATAAATTACAATTCCAAGTATTTCTTCTTCCTACTTTAGCGTGCCTATCTCCTTCAAAATTAAAACCTACAAAATAAAAAAGTTGATTCTACTATTATTATTTTTTTCCTCGGTTCCTTTATCGATACTGAACCTACCCTGAAGCTATGGCACGCAATTACTTTAACACCCTGTATATTGTAATATTCTCAAGTTTATTAAATATTTAACGATGAAGGAAAACATCGTGAGTAAACCGGCATGTCTTAGAACCAAAAATTCGAAGATATGTGACATTTACCAACCCGCACTGGGCCCGCGTAATAGATTACAGCCCACGCCCTCTCACAGAGAGGAGGCCTGTGTCCCAGTAGTGGGAACATTAATAGGATGATTATGTATGTATGTTTTGTATTAAATATGTGCAGGTATTAAGCCGTTGGTTCCGGCTGTAATTCGCAAATCTTTGACAGTCGTTACGGGCCAGTCAGAAGCCCAAAACGACGACCAGTCTTACCGAGGGTTCATAAGGGTTTAGAACAAGAACTACCCAAAGGGGATGTAGTGTTAACTAGAAAGTGGGTTGTAGCCTTGAAGGTCAGATAGGCTGTCGCGTCATGTAAAATACTGGTATTGGTTAGACTGGAAGCTGACCCCAAAACAGTTGGGAAAAGGCTAGGCAGATTGTTGTGTGGAAATTGTTTGTGGTATATTATGGGGAATGAGGAAAATGACGGGAGGAAAGTTTTGAGTAGGAATTTGGATGGCTATAAGAGTAGGGGAAGACCAAAGAAACGATGGATGGATGGTCTTACAGATGATATGGCTAGAAAGGGGGTGACTACCGAAATGACGATTAAGTAATAGTGAAGTATGTAAGATGTATACAGGCTGCGCCGACCGACCCTAAAGAGAGCCGTCCACCGCCAGCTAAACTAAGTTAGTTTCGTTTAAGCTCGGCAGTTTTTTATAAATAAACAAAAAAAAAAACATTTAATTCAGACAATTTTTGTCCATATTATTTTGTTACTACCTATTACATTATCTTACTAATAACTGTGATAATATTAGTATTAAGTAAACAATAATTTATGTTTTTGTTATAATCGAATCGAATTGAAATGTATGTGTTATTATTAATATTGTATATTTTGTAACTGTAAGGAATCAATAAAAGCTTTTTATTTTTATTTTATTACATTATCTATGTTAGTAATGACGAGAGCAATTAAAACATTTAGATTAAAATAAATAATTGAAAATATAAATAATGAAAAATAATAAATAAATATAAATATTTATACATATGTGTATAACTAAACTTAACTAACTTAGTTTGGCTGGCAGTGGACGGTTCGCTTAAATATCTATAAGTGACGTAATAAAATATCTTCATTGTGTTTCATCGAAATATTTTGTATGTATATATAGTGATGTATGTTTCGCTATTTTTGTGTTGATATCGGTACATCTTCAAAGTACCCACTGGTCGGCTTGAGAGCAGATAGTGCCGGTACATAAAAGAGCTTTACTATTTATCCATCCGTACACTTCAACATACCGCTTGACCGGAGCGTGCGAATCCGTACACCTACACTTCAACATGCCGTACACCTACACTTCATTATAGGTATCGCTCAACCGGAGCGTGTGGGTCCCACTGGGAGTGGGATATGCTCTGTGAAAGGTTTGATTTTAGAAATACTGAACCTATATTTTTAAACAGAATATTTGGTTTGTTAAAGACCACTTAGAGCAGTTGCTGAGTAGTTAATCTACCGTGAAATATCACTAAGTACTGCGCTTGACTAGTTATTGTTAAGTCAAGCGCGTTATTTGATTAGTTATCAATAAAGCAGACAAGATTGCTGCTTGACTAAAGATTTTACAAGAAAATAAATAAATTTTGGATTAACTTTTGCAAACTTTTGGAGACTAAGGTATAATGTGGCCTCTTGGCCGTACCACAGTCTAAACATCATACAGTCGCTTCACGAAGACGTCTAGACAGAGCAGTCGTGCGGGGCGAGACGGGTACCGAACTGTTTACGTTGCGGGGCGTGAGGGGCGAGACGCGTACCGAACTGCTAGCTGTCGCGACGTTGTCGGCATTTACCACGAGATCAAAGGCGATTTCCTACTGCAGATTTTATACTGTGGCCGTACTTTGTATGTTTCATTATTTTAAAGTGTCTCAGCTAATAGTGTCATCACAATGTCTTGTTTCCTTCTTATTTTTTGTTTTATATTGGCACCTTTAATCATGTATTTAATTATTATTTAATCGTGTTTTTGACGTTTTTCTATGTTGTGCTATGTCTTTTGTGTGCACCAAATAAACGATATATCTATCTATTTTATTCTATTGAAACTACTCCGTGCTACGCTAGACCCGCTCAAGGTGAAAGGTAAACTGACGTACAGCCAACTTAACACGTTCAGTACCGGGAGCCCTAATGGAGGGTTCACCTAGTCGCATATGGGATGCCGGGAACTCGCGGAGGGCTCATTTTAAATGTAGTTTAATTTTCAAATAAAGCACTATGAACCGTAAAAATAAAATCAGATGTATATTTTAACAAGATTTATTAGCATATGCGTTGGTTTTCAAATCAAAGACTTAATAATATTTTTTTTTTGTTTTTTTTTTTTAATTTTTTGTTCACGGTTACAAATATTCACTAAAGATTTAAAAGGTTGGTAACTACGTATAGCGACAAGACCCCCAGAAAACACTATTTCACTTCGTTTTACGTGTTTAATAACACGGTTTTAATTAAACCTAATACCGTTGACCATCCGCGATGTTTAACTTTAGCGCAAACGTAATGCTGCGAACCCTCCTGGAGCCTGGAGGGTCCACTTGCAATATGTATGGCGGCATGGCGTATGAGCTCGACGAAAATGGGTGGAGTTGAAAGTGTTAAGTACCCTAGGTAGGCATGCTAATAAAAACTTCAGCAAATTAATCAACCAAATTCACATGTCGCAAACGTTATAAAAAAAAAATATTACGTTTATCAAAGGGCGTAAACGAAAATGTCTGCCACAGTGATTAAAACCTCACAGTCGTTTCAAAAGGCTTTGCTGTTACTACGTGTGGTCACAAGCTCAAGAGACTCATCTAGTAGGTAGTCATGTTTGAATATTTCATCAAATACAATTTTTCCGTTTCAATTTGCGAGATTTGTGTTCAAAATTGTCTTAAAAATATTTTTATATTTCGTACTTTTTTTTCAACACAACGTGACACCTCTTGGCCATTCAGGTGTTTGCCATGTGATGAAGTAAAAAGTTCTTTCCATTTTTAAATAACACGACAGATTTGTTTATTCGACCGCTAAACACGACAGATATGGATTTTCATATAAACATTGCCAGCCGTTTATATGAAAATCCATATCTGCTATCTGCGCTCACATGTATTCGACCAGTACAGCATTTTCGACCTGAAAATGTATTATCGCTACTTCTGCCCCGACATCTCATTTTTAACCGACTTCCAAAAAGGAGGAGGTTCTATGTTCGACTTTATGTATGTTTTTTTTTTTTTTTTTTTTTTATGTATGTTCACCGATATCTCCGCCAATTGTGAACCGATTTTGAAAATTATTTTTTTGTTTGAAAGGGTAAGCTCCCGAGGTGGTCCCATATAAATTTTATTGACTTTGCTTAGATAGTTTTTGAGTTAGCTGCAATAATACATATTTTTCCCACTTAGTTTATATGGACGATATGATGATAACTTCCTGTCACTGTTATTTATTGCAGTTAGTGGTATTGGATATTGTGTGGGGTAGGTACCACAACTAAAAAGTGAAAAATAAAAACTTTTTACAAAAAAAATTAAAACCGACTTCCAAAAAAACCACTACAAAGTGAAAAATAACTTTAATTTCGGAAGTCGGTGGCAAAAAACGAAAATTAAAAAACAAAGACACCGACTTCCGAAATTAAAGTTATTTTTCACTTTGTAGTGGTTTTTTTGGAAGTCGGTTTTAATTTTTTTTGTAAAAAGTTTTTTCATTGACATACCGTTGACGTGGCGGTGAACAAACGGCCTTTGGCACTCGCCAAAAATCCTTGAAGCAGTATACCTTCCGTGTTCATACCTCGTTTTAAGGCTCTCCTCTCAGGTGTCAAATCAACAACAGCTTATCAACACGACGTCTTACAATTGGAGTTTATTTATTTAAACGTTTCTCGCACACAATAAGGTACAAAGGCGGGCTTAATGCCTGAGGCATTCTCTACCAGTCAAGCAAGGGCGATGAAGAGATAAGATGGCTGGTGCTCTGATTGAGAGCACCTGCCAGCCGCTGCTGACCTTGTTGCTCGGTGGCAACAATATTCTACGAAAAAAGAATACGTACATACATAAAATCACACCTTCTTCCCGACTGGGGTATGCTGAAACTACAGAACGCCACCGACGATCCTTACATACTCCTTTTGCCTCGTTTATGTTAAAAAGAAAAATAATATCCATTTATTATTTACTCACATTACGAAAAGACGCGTAACTTTGCGTCGACTCTAATGATACGTTGTTAAAAAATGGCCGTATTTTTTTAGATTTATTTTGTATATTTAAATCTTACATTACACAGTCTCTTTCGGCTGGCAAAATATTGAGCTTGCCTTCATTAAATAAAAACAACTTATTTTTTTGTAAATAAGTATCGTATTAGAAGCTTCCACGAAATATCTACATTAATATGTCAAGAATAAGTTGTTTATGGGCCGAGTATAGACTTTTGAGAGACGGGAGCGTAGGGCGCTGTCTGTCCGGTGTAATATGTTGGCTCGCAGGTTCGCACGATGTACTATAACAATGCTTTCAGGATGCTGTTAGGGTTTCCGTGGTATTGCAGTGCCTCGAGTATGTTTGCTGAGACGCGAACAGATGATTTGTTCGCGATCACGAGGTACTAAGTCGCCTACGAAACAGCTTGAACAACGTCCTGAAGGTATTGTCTGAGCGGTGGGATCTACCCCTATTGCAGAGATGCATGCAGCTACATAGTAACGCCTCCCCTCGTACTTTGTAATATTTTTGTACTGTGTTTTATTTTACTCATATTGTTTTATGTGTATGTATTACTATTTTATTTTATTTGTTATGTATGACATTTTTTGTATTTGATTTGATTGACATGTGTATGTATTTTAATTGTATCTGATTTGTTTGAAAATTATTTTATTATGTACATATGTGCTCAATATTTTATTTGAATGAAATGTATTATTATTTACGGACTTTGTCTGAAAATAAATAAATTAATTGTAAATTTTTCTATTCTAGCGATTTGATTGCTGTCAGAACGCAATATTTATTCCTGAGATAGAAGTTATCTGAAGGTTGTAAAATCGGCCCTAATAGATGGATCTCGTGTCTCCTATATTACCGCAAACTGCAACACCCTGTAGATCATGATTATCTCGAACGAAATCATACGTATCCTTCACGACATTTCATGGCTTTGATAAAGGAATACAATAGTGCTTATAATGTTTGAAAAATTCTTCTGTTTGACAACATAAACGCCAAACAAAATACAATAGACGAATTAAATTTAGTAACCTAATCAACGGATCTTAGTAATAAAGAACCCTGTAAGAAATCGACACATGTTTCACCTCTCAACGAGGCAACCTCAGGATGACGATTGACTTGCTGCGAACCCAAACACAACGTGTTGACACGTTCGCAACAAGTCATTCGTCATCCTGAGGATGGCTCGTTGAGAGGTGAAACATGTGTCGATTTAGGAACAGGGTTCTTTATGACTCTTTAAGAACTGATAAGTGAATTTTTAGGTTGCTAAAATATACGTCGTATTTTGTATTTTTTTATGGATTTTTGCAAAGTCACGCCTGAGTCAATTAACTTAAATGCCGCAATGAATATTTTTGATTTGTCAAAATGAGACCGGTTGTGAATTGTGAGTGTGATATGTCCGGTACAAATTGGTGAACCATAACATAAAATGTTACACACATTGAAACAACCCCGCATAGTTATTGTGTTACATTTACTGTTGCTTTGCATGAGTCTGACGGCTCATGTGCTACATTTCATTTTACATTTCACCAATCTATACCGGGCATTACGTAATGCTTGCTTGTTTGCTTGCTTGAACAGCAAAGCTGCTGGCGGTGGAAATAACTGTAATTATACGTTTACGAAATATTCGACAAGGAGCTTCATAAGGCTTCATTACGCCATAAAAATAGGTTAAACTTACCAGGCTCTAAGTTAAAAATGCACTCAACAAGTACACTAGTCATGTCAATTAAAATATATAATAAATTACCAGAATTAATAAAAAATTAACAAAAATTTAATTCTATTCCTATTATCTAAATGCTATTATGATATGAATGATTATTTAAATAACAAATTTTGATTTACAAGTTTTATAAAATAATTACAATAAATAGGTACTAACTAAGTAATCAAAATGAAAAGCCCTCTTCCTCTCTCCTACTTTTGCTGTGCCCGACAGGGTCCACAATGATCATATTTTGTTAAACCTACCACCTAAGTTCACATGTCATGTGGAAGCAATAAATATATTGAGTATTGAGTAAGGAAATGTAATGTAAATTCATCTTTGAAAATCAAACGATTGTCAAATTGTTCTCATCGTATATTCTGTTTTGAATACCCGAGGCTTCATTAAAATAGCATAGTCGGATTAATTAAGGCATGTCTACGCCAGCCGACATCATTAACGTGTTCGGTTGAAGCCACACAGTTTGGTGCATTGCTTGGAAATAAAGAATTAATCATTTTTATTTGACAACGACAATCATTTTTAAATTATTTTCTAATAATGTATACTAGATGTCCATTATAATTTGTACCTACATTGACATTTTACTATTATATAATTTGACATAATCATTTTAATTTAGATTCTGTTATTAATATAATTATTTTGCATTGACATTTTACTATTTTTCTATTGTGATTTATGTGTTTTGTGTAATTTTATTTTGTGTAATATGGGTTTTGCCTGAATTAAATGAATTTTATTTATTTATTTATTTATTACCGTTTATAACAAATTACCTGATGGCTTCAAAACTCTCAGCCTCAGAATATTTAAATGTAAATTGTTTAACTTTCTTTTAAGCAAATGTTATTACTCGACTGAAGATTTTATGAACGAAAAATTTACCTAAATATTTGACATTATTGCCTATAAATCATATTTTATCTCCTTGACCTTATTGAATTCTAACTTATATAATTATTCTCTTTTACAACTATTTTATTAATTTATATAAATTATTTTTATAATTCTAATTCTAATGATTAATAATTCAATTTTTAATGTAATGATGACCCACAATTTAATTACCCTATTTGTACGCCGGAAACGGTAGAATATTATGATCGTAATACATAATGCATATAACAACTTTGTACAATATTCTGACAAATAAATGCTTTGAAACACGCCAACGATATTACATATAAGTTAAAAGTGGTAGATTACCTATCCAACATCCTGAACATTCTATCTTCAAAAACAGCACAATGTCACACTATTAGATGACACGTGTAAGTAGGATGGCATGTCGTAATTACGAGAGCGAAAAAGAGACAAAGTGAAGAATGTGTCACTTTCGGATCTACCTACCTTTTTATGTACCTGAAGGAACGGAACCCTAGTACTAACCCTCAGCTGTCGGTCTATCTGTCAGCAGACTGTATCTTATGAACCGTAGAGTTGATGTGATTGTGTAGTTCTATTGCCGCTATAATAACAAATAATAAAAATAAAACAAAGTTAAAAATTAAAGGACTAATGTGTTTTTTTTTGTCATTTTTTGCTAAATATTTTACGGTGGTACGGAACCCTTTGTTCGTGGGTGCGACTCGCACTTGGCCGGTTTTCGTACTTATAATATAATTTACCGGTCATACCTGACTATATCCATATTTATAGCAAACTAACACCCCTTTCAAGCCCGACCGTATCCATCGGGATACGCGCGTCACGGCGTAGCCCGGTGGACACGGTGGGGCTGGACGGATATTCCGTTTGGTCTGTGGGTTGTTTCTCTCTATGGCCTGAGGTATATTATCGTCGATTAGAAGTAAAATTGTCAAAAAATGATAGGTAACACCGAAAAATTCTGAAAAATGTCAAAAGTGACGTAATGGGGCGTGTCAGTGTCAAACCGCGGGATTTTGACGTCACGGCTGCGCCAAAAAGGTCCAAGGTATGCCCGACAGATATTCAGTGCTACTTTGCCATGAGGACAGCGACGCCTCGGCGGCCGCTGATAGAGGCTGCATTGTCAACACTTTCCATACAAACCAAGCGTGTCACCGTTTCCTCACACTACAACACAAATGACGTATACAAACTGACAGGTTTAAATGGCGGTCAGGAGTTCACGACAGAAGTTTTGCGCTCATCGCACTTTTGGTGCCAATTCCTTGCTGTGTTTGTTGCACTTGTTCGAGCTACCCTACTAACCGCGCGGCATCACGCGAAGCTCCTAACTGTGTGGATTCAGTCTATGCCTAGTTGCCCACGTTCGCACGGACGCAATTTTCACTCCCGGAGGACACGGCGGTGCTCCGCCCAAGCCGGACAGACTTCCACCGTATTCTCCGGGCGATCCACACAATGGTGACACCCGGGCGTTTCCTCCCGCCTTATCCGGAACAGGAACCTGCCGAAACAATCGTGTCCGGTGAGGACCTGCGTCAGGTGGAAGGTGAGAACGCTGTGGTGCCTCTCTAGCCACTCCTCAAAGAGGGGACTTATCGCCACAATTGTGGTGTGCCCAAGACTCTTCTGTGCCTCGGATGTTTGAGTCGTTATGGGTCTACAGAAGCCCGAAAGTCTGACAGCCAATCTTACCAAAGGGTATCGTATTACCCTGCAGTTACTGGGTTGTGGCCATGTAAAGTACTGGTATTCAGCTGTATCCGGTTAGACTAGAAGCCGACCCCAACATAGTTGGGAAAAGGCTAGGCAGATTGAGTGCTGAGGCGAGCTTTAAAAATCCAGCGAGCGGTAAAAAACGTGGCGTTAAAAAGTGCCCGTGCGTTTGTGGGTAGCTCAATCTTATGGCAAAAGCAATCGGTAACGAGATACCTTTGGTTCAGTGGTTTGGGGTAAGTGGGTGCGGAAGCTAAACGAAAATGGTTCTTAGTAATGTAAGTAATAGCAAACAGAACACCGGCTTCCTGTGATATCACCCCAAAATACAACATATTTGCTTGTCAGCAGACATTGGTTACATAAATATTGGTAGGAAGTTCTGTTCCTCTTCCTAGTGTATCCATGGCAAATAAGAAAGTTGTGAAAATTCTAATATTACGTTTAGCCCAAAATTCAGTCATGTAAACTCCGAGGTCTTGTATAAAGGAGCATTATTAACTAAAATGTTCTGACTGTAACTGTAACTGAAAATAAATACCTCTTACTACATTCAACTATGTAGTTGGGTTAGCACCAGCCTTTTGGGCACTTTTCCAGTTGACAGCGATGCAGATGAATTTTTTGCTGCCCTATAATTGTTCCCCCCTTTTTTTTATATACTTGTACATATTATTACTACTATTTTAAGTCTGTATATTGATTGATTGATTGTACTTTAATGAAAATAAAAAAGTTAAAAAAGTATGTAGTTAGTACAAGCGTTCCTTATGAACATTTCCTACAGAGAATCTCTCAGAAGCGTGTTATTGAATAATCCTTATTCAATTAAAGCTATTTCTAGGTAATTTCCTATGAATGAAACTTACTCCATATTTAGAAACGAATGCATCACTATTCTATATGCAGATCGTGGGCACTGCCAACTTCGCGAACAAAAACTATTGGTTAACTAGTCGACAAACAGATTACAAGTTTGATACCTGTAACAGAACTCGACTTGCTAATTGGACCACACGAGTGTACCGATTGAGGCCGAACTACATTATAGCGAAGGTAAGGTACCAACACCTATTGTGTAGAATACAGAGCAAGGTGCATAATGTCGTAGCCAGATCTTAGAATTGATCATTTCATTAATTGTTCGACCATTTCATAACGTCAACGTTTTATGATATACCAGTTGACGTTTGGCCATTAATTAATGTAGAGTATCCATGGTTTAAGGTGTATAGTAAAAATTGCCAAATTATAACTGCGACCAACTTGGAAGTAAATACCTACTTGATCACACCTAGTAATACCTAGTTGATCACAGTTCTAACCTAACCCATGTGGTCGAGGTGCCACAAGCGGCGTGAAATACAACATAACACTTAAAATTAGTTAAGTTTTGCACGACTCATAATGCGAAGCATTAGAGTGTGGTCTACGATCGAAAAAATTTTTTTGCCCCATTTCTGCAACTGTTTTTATTGTTACACTCCTGCTAGTACACAGAACCTACTTAATTTATATACCATTGTATAGATGATTAAATGTAGTTTTATTAATTTAATGCAGCAGAAATGGAAAAAGCATCAAAATAGTTGAAAAAAAATCCTATCCGTCAATTTATGAACCCTGAAAACATTGTAGTTTGCGATAAAATCAATTAATTGAGTCATTTTTTTTTTCATACTTTTGTTTCAGCCATGGAAAGAACCCTATTAAAAATAGCTCTTTTATTCAAAGTAGTTTAATTATAATTAATAAAATACTAACTAAAATATAATATCTATAGGTAACTAAATATTTCCAACCTTTGACTTGACGCCTAGCAACCGCCAAGTAAATATCTTTGTAGGCCGCCGAGTGCCAGATCCCCCCTCTCTTGTTGGTGAACCATTTGGGTTAGGTTAGGTTAGAACATTGACCATTAACGCGCGAAGGCGAGCGACCGTAAGGAGCGTGCCGCGGCAGCGGCCGCCGACTGCCAGATCTCCTCCCTTGTTGGTGAACCACTTGGGTTAGGTTAGGTTAGAAGAGTGACCATTAACAAGCGAAGGCGAGCGACCGTAGCGAGTGACCATCTTGGCAGGTGGTAATCAGTTAAGTTTAACTACAGTATCTACCACGGAACAGTATTTATCTGTTCCGTGGTATCTACTCAGGTTATTTACTGTGATAGAAATTACATATTAGACTAAATATGTTTTATGTCTTTTGAGTGGTATATCAAACGATATTATATTAAATGTATGTTATGATTATAAAAATTAGTTATTTTAAAATTATATCAATCGTTTATTATATTAACTGATGATTATATCAAATAAAATTATAGATTCAGTTGTTATATCTTGTAAATATTAGTCATTTTGTAATTATACCATATATTACTTACCCTTTTGAAGTACCAATTTCTTTTACATAGTTTTTAATGTTTGTTCCGAGAAATCTATTCATGACCTTCATTAAGTTGGATATGTAGTATATGCCTAAGATATCTGACTAAGAACGCGAAAAAAATTAACTATTTATAGACCTAGAAATATCTGTTTCGTGCTAAAAGTCGCGTCCAATAGGGGTAAGTAATATATGGTATAATATACTACATATCCAACTTAATGAAGGTCATGAATAGATTTCTCGGAACAAACATTAAAAACTATGTAAAAGAAATTGGTACTTCAAAATTCAAAAAATTCAAAATATTTTTATTGTGGGCATATGTCAGTATGGGTCTTAATAATAAATTAAAGTTTCAATATGTCCTGCCTAATAGGCATACAATAATTACGTATTATCATTAAATTAAATTTAATATTATTTTACATGTCAAATTTAGTTATTATAAATGTCAAAATATCAAAATACACTGAAATAATACTTGGTCAACAATTAAATCAATAAGTCAAGAAATCTTGGATCGTATAACATGCTTTATCAATTAAAAAGTTTCGTAATTTATTTTTAAATACTGGAAGTTCCTTAGTGCTCAGAATGTCAATAGGTATTTTGTTGTATATTTTTGATGCCATGCCAAAGAAGCTTTTGTTAAATAAAGCCGTTTTATGTGGTACATTAGAAATTTTAAACATGTATCTTTTTGATTTGAGTTTCTCAAATAGATTTTCGTTTGTTTTTATAAATACAGCTACTTCATAAATGTAAATTGCAGGAAACGTCAATATTTTAAGTTCTTTGAAATATGGTTCACATGAATCAGGAACACGGATACCAGCAATCGCACGTACACATCTTTTTTGCGCTTTAAACGCTAAATCCCTATTAGTGGCATTGCCCCAATATATGACTGCATATCTCAGTGTTGACGAGACATAGGCATGGTATGCGGTCAAAAGAACTGATTTATCAACAATTTTGGATAATTTATGTAAAGCATATGAATACTGATTTAGTTTATTGCATATTGTGTCAATGTGTGTTTGCCAAGTCAAATCACTATCTATCCATAGCCCTAGAAATTTAACGCAGCTGACTTGTTCAAGTTTCGTCCCATTATAATTAATATTCATGATGTTATTTTTATTTTTACGCACGAAATTGACTAATTTAGTTTTTTCTAAATTGATAATTAAGTTATTATCCGTCAGCCAGTTAATTATATTATGCAGAGTGGAATTTATGTCATTTTCTAAAGTATCAGTATTTTGACCTGTAAAGATGGCTGTGCTGTCATCAGCAAAAAGGATCATGGGATGTTGTGAAACTTTAGGCAGATCATTTATGTAGACTAAAAATAGAGGTGGTCCTAACACACTGCCTTGAGGTAGTACTTTTTTGGGCATGGATTTATGTTTTTGTTCGGTATTATTTAAGAGATTAATATTATTTATTTCTACTACCTGATATCTATCATTTAGATAAGATTCTAGTAGTTTATGGACGTTACCCCTTATTCCATAACTGTACAATTTATTTAAAAGCGTTCCATGGTGCACATAATCGAACGCTTTTGTCATATCCATAAACATTGCAGAGACAGGAACATGTTTATCAATATTAGTGTACACTGTTTTTAAAAGGTCATAAATTGCTACGTTAGTTGACTTATTTTTTCTAAAACCTTTTTGTTCCTTAGCAAATAGATTGAACTTCTCTAAGTGAGTATTAATTGCATTACATATAATCTTTTCAAATATTTTGGAAAAAATAGGGATAAGTGCTATTGGTCTGTAACATGCCATGTCTTCCTTGTTGTTTTTCTTAAAAAGTGGCTTCACTACGGATTTTTTAAGTTTAGTTGGAAACACACCATGTTCAATACATAAGTTAAATATATGACTGAGTACTGGGCTGATGATGGGAGCAACTTCCTTTATTGAGGATGTTGTAATGTCATCATATCCAGCACTTCTAGTATTTTTAAGTGATTTAATTATCATATTGATGTCATAAGGTATTACAGGATTTAAAAACAAAGATTTACAAGAGCTATTGGGTAATGTCAATTTTTTATTGAAAGATGTCAAATTTATATTAGGATTATTATTATTAAAATTGTCCACAATTGATGAATTATTATTATTGAGCAAATTTATTGGTTTTATTAAATTAATATAGTAATTATTAAATTCTTCAGCAATTGATCGTGGGTCTAATATTGTATGATTGTTTACTTTTATTTTATTAATATTTTCTTTTGGAAGTTGGCTTTTGTTTGAGTTTATAATTTTCCATGTGGCTTTCGATTTGTTCTCTGCATTGGATATTAGGTAATTATTTTGAGACTTTTGGGTAAGTTTAACAATTTTTTTGAGACGCGAACTATATTGTTTGAGAGCATTTTTCTTGTCTTCACTGGGATAGAGTCTATACTTCCACAGTTGTTTTCTTTTTTGCCGACAACAATGGCTTATCCCCTTAGATAGCCATTTAGGTTTTTTAATAATAGTGTTTTTAATTTTTATAATAGGAAAACAGAGGTCATAAAAAAGTTTATAATGATCGAAAAATATGTTGAACGCCACTTCTGGATCACTAGTTGAGTAAACATCATGAAAACTTAAGCTCATTAAACATTCTTTAAATTTAGTTAGGTTTTCTTTACTAAAATCTCGCCTTTCTGTATACCAGAAGTTGACCGTACAAGTTTTTTTAACAGGAAATTTTAATAATTGCGCCGTGTGATCTGACATACCTAAGTCAATGACGTCACATTTGCTACCTCTAACATTATGGAAAATGTTGTCAATGCAAGAGTTACTCCTTGGCCTTGTTGGATTGCGTGTTCCAATTTTCATATCAAAGCTAGTAATAATATGCATGAGTTTCAGAGAATTGGAGGTTTTTTTTAACAAATCAATGTTAAAATCACCGCAAATAATATTCTTAATTAATTTTCGATTGCGTAATTTATAGTGTATTGTATGAAGTATGTTATAAAATGTATTCAGTTCGTTTTGTGTAGTTTTTGGAGGTCGGTATATACATATAATTACCACATTATGACCCAGAAGTTCAATGGCGGAACATTCCACTACATTAGGAACACTAAGGCTAACTAAATCTTGAAGAACTTTATATTTATGAATATTTTTTACGAGTATACACGATCCTCCATTTCTGTTATGTCTATTACAACTTGCCGCTAAAGTGAAATTCGGTATGGTTAGGTACATAAGGTCTGAGTCAATCATATTATGCTCTGTAATACATAAAATGTCAACCTCCCTCTCAGATTTTTTTAGATATTCAATACTTACACACAATACATCAGATTTGCTTATCAATCCGTTGAGATTTTGATGCATAACAGTTAGATTATTATACACGAAAAAAATTTTTGTTACTGTCCTGTTTTTCGAAATTAAAACTATCACTATCATTTTCATTCGGGGACAGAACAGACTTGGACTGTGACAGAGTAACATCATTAAACATGTTTATCTCAGTGATGAGCTCCAGAGCATCATGTAGTATTATGTTTATACCGTTGTTATTAATTGCGCCTGACCCCTTATGGAACGAAGTATAATCATAGTTTAGATTTAAGTTAGAGTCTAGTACATATGCATACTCATGCGACATTACATCCAGGCAAAGTAAGTTATTAAAAATTTCAATTCTACCATTAAACATATTTGTGTAGTAATTAAATTTATACGTGGGTAGACACAAAATAATATTTGTATTATTTATATCTATGAGGGTGTTTCTTATAAACGCTATCAATTCGAAGTAATCTCTCGTCCTTTCAAAATCCTCAGGGCCAATCAATATGACGCAGTAGTCATTCATAGTGTACCGTTGTAATTTAGACTTTAGACCTGTTAACAACCGTTCAACTCCACTGATAGGCTTTAAATAATGGCATATATCGTAATAATTCCGGAACACTTCCATAGATGTTGTTAGGATGTTATTATTCTTGTTACCACTTAAAATGCAAAGTTTATTCTTTCGCTTAATTTCGTTTACATTTTGTCTATTTTCTGATCGTATTCTTTCGTATTCTCTCGTACTTCGCTTGCCTTCACCGCATAACGAATTCTTAGAATCGCAATTTTGTAGAGCTGTAGTTATTTTAATACTGTGACATTCTATGGCGACTTCTCGTGCGTCCACATCATCCTTACATATTATAAAACAAAGTCGCCCGCCGCGTCTGTCTGTCTGTCTGTCTGAACGCGATAAACTCAAAAACTGCCGAACGGATTTTCAAACGGTTTTCACCATTGGACGGAGTGATTCATGCGGAAGGTTTTAGTGTATAATTCATTAAGGTTTTGTGTAAATTGGCTGAAATATGATGATTATTGTTGAAGATGTCGGAAAAAATCATGCCGACTGGGAGCTTTACTGGCGTGCGCTGCGTAAACCGTGAGAGATCAATCAAATTTATGTTCTAGAGTATTGTATATCTTAAAAAGTTAAACAAAAAAGTCCGCGATGGCATATGTCTATCTTCTAAGGGTGACCCACAGTAACCATTTTTATCTTTCAAAATTGTATAAAATTTTCATTGTTATTTCCGAAGCTATTTTGACCGGTATCTTAATAATCCTTATCTAATAAAATATGTTATTTAAATTGGGCATTCTATTTCGATTAAAATATGCCTTAACATCACATCATTTAAATGAATAGTTTAAGAGATATCACAGTTTCAAAATTACGCGTAACAAAATAATTATGGTTGACGGCAACGCGGGCGCTGTAGCCTGCCACTGCGTCCGTTGAAAGTTATTCAATGATCTTTTCCTCGGCTATTAGGTATGTATTCCCGGTAGAACGTTCCCGTGGGATATTTTACGACATCCACGCGGGCGAAGCCGCGGGTAAAAGCTAGTTTTTAACCCCCGACGGAAACCGAAGGGGTGTTATAAGTTTAACGTGTGTATCTGTGTATCTGTGTGTCTGTGTATCTGTGTATCTGTGTATCTGTGTATCTGTGTATCTGTGTATCTGTCTGTGGCATCGTAGCTCCCAAACGGTTGAACCGATTTAGATTTTTTTTGTTTTGATTGAAAGGTGACTTAATCGGGAGTGTTCTTAGCTATGATTAAAAAAAATCTATTCAGCCGTTTGAAGATTATCAGGTCTTTTCTTATTGATGAATGGATTTTAGCATCTTCCACAGGTCTGATTGAATTTAAATTTGGTAATCTGTTACTTCAATGGTATTAGAATAACATAGTAACCTTGAAATGATGCTGCAGCATTACCTGGTATTTGCAGGATACCCAACTCCTCAACAATTTACAGCAATGGTATCGTGTTTGGGCTCATTGGAATGGTCTCAATGAATAGGTTATAGATAAAATTATATATTTATCAGGGTCTGATGATAGAGAAGCAAAAAAAAAAATCCGGATAAATTAGTAACTAACTTTACTGTGGGAAAAATACGTACAGCTGCGTAGATTTAAGCGAGGCACGTGTCGATCGTATCGTATGTACTAGTAATACGTATATAAAGTTTAAAAAGCTGGAAATAAAAGTTAAATTTAAAATTTAAAAAACCCCCGACACAAAAAAATCCTTTTAAAAGCTAAAAAATAAAATATACTGGCCCTTATAATTTGTAGTTAATATTTTGTCGTCGCGTCGGGGGACGGCGAATGAAAAATTGAAAATATATTTTCTACAATAGCATGCCGCGTCCCCCGACGCGACGACAAAATATTAACTACAAATTATAAGGGCCAGTATATTTTATTTTTTAGCTTTTAAAAGGATTTTTTTGTGTCGGGGGTTTTTTAAATTTTAAATTTTTAATAAAAATATCCAGGATGAAGCAGTAGTCTTTTTTCTTCTCCAGGTCCCAAGCTATTATTTGCCAAATGTCGTATCTATCAGTTCATTGGTGTAGACGTGAAAAGGTAACAGGCATACAGAGTTAGCCCAGATTCGTACGTGCATATTTTTCAACAGAGTGCATCCCTGTGCGTCAAAAAATCATACTGTTGGAGTTTCAACTCTCGGTGCTTAGCAGAACGTTGAAAACTCAGTGCGCGAAAAAAAAATCGCCACGGTAAAAGTATGCCCGTGCCACAGATAATATAATACTACGTACAGATACCCAATTCCATACAAAGAAATGCGACCTCCCTAATTCGGGCTAATTGTCTGGCTACAGCATAAATGTGGTACAGTGATGTAAAACGCCATCTATTGCAAAGAGCCTTAAACAAAAAGGTTTTATCTTTTTTTGTTGAAAATACGAGATTTATGAGTTACAATAGATAAATCAGCATTAAACAAGGAAGTTTTGATTTTTACTAATCTTACTTCAGTCAAAATCTTCCGTTTATCGCTTTTTAGTGACTGTTAATTTCATAATTGTTACCTATGCTGCCATCTATGATCTTTTTTCAAGACTAATTATAATTTGTTCGAATTGGTACCCCATGCCCGTGCGTACCTGGGCTAACTTTCGTATTTCAAATCCTAACTAATATTATATAAATGTGAAAGTGAGTTTGTTTGTCTGTTGCGCTTTCACTCTAAAACGGCTGACCAAAATGTTGACACATGAGTAGACCATGATATACGGTGCATTTTTTAAGCCGATATAAAAAAAAAAAAAAAAAAACATTTATTGGAAACAAAAAACAAATACATACAAGTCAAAAAATGTTAAACGATGATAGCTGCAATAGTTAAAAACTGTGGCGCAGCTACCAACGCCCGACTCCTAATGAGAGGGTAGGTTGTTCCAAGACGAATACATAACTTTTAACAATTATTTAAAGAAAAGACAAAAACAAAAAATTAAATTATTAAAATTAAATTAAATATAATATTCCCACGATATCGAGACTTATGTGGGTAAAACCGCGGGGCATAGCTAGTGTTAATATAGTACTGAATTATAGATTAGTAGTTATACAAAATAATGCCTTATAAATCATAGATTTCCTATTCAAAATTTCCCATGAGTGAGAATTAGCGTGAGTGCTAATTATCGGGAGATTGTTTAAAACCTCCAAGGGCTCTTATACCTCATTAATCTTGAGACTGGAGTACAATAGCCTTGTTTAACATTATTTCTGTGGCATATAGGTTTCGTAAACGATTGAGGGGTCTAGGGTTCAATCGTAGTGTTGGCAAAATGAGGATAAACATCTGAAATAGGACCTCGGTAAAAATGTACCACCTATTCTTCAAAAGTAAATATGACAAGGCGCTAAGAAATGACGTCAAAAAAATGAGTAGCAGCGTCCAATGAAGTGCACATTACCATGTCAACTATAGCTTGAGCGATTCTTAAATAGTTCGAGAGAAGAACAAACTTCTACTGTTAATGAAGAGTCCAGGGAAAGAATGATCGAAGTAATTTTGAAGAGAACTGAAAACGCATTTTTTTTACTTTGAAAACTTATAATTGCTTATAAAATTGACACACAATACAAATGCTGTAGTATCATAAAATTAGATAATATAATTATATTTATTACATTAAAAAATAACACTACAATGTGTTATTTTTATATCTTATCTTATAATCTTCACCAAAAATTCTGGCAGATCATAATGATATCAACAAAAAGTCGAGATTTACTGCTTTTTTTTTGCTTATGTAATAAATTATATTGGAGGAAGGACTGAATTTTCCTTAAAATAATTCTACACATTTTAATAAACCATCCACATGCAATTTTCATAAAATTGAGTGAGAGGAACAATTATTATCTCTTATCATCAGCCTATTGAACATTAATAGGCTGATGATAAGAGCCCACTGTTGGGACACAGGCGTCCTCTCTGTGAGAGGGAGTGGGCTGTAATCTACCTCGCGACCCCAGTGCTGGTTGGTAGATGTCACATGTCTTCGAATTTTTGGTTCTAAGACATGCCGGTTTCCTCACGATGTTTTCCTTCGCCGTTTTGAGAGCAGTGGTGATGAAATTATTTACACAAAGTAAAGCGCCTGCTTGGGTTCGAACCCACGACCTACAACTCGAAAGTCGGGGCCGTTAGGCAGAGGTAAGCCTATAGTACACTCACATTTCACCAGTTATGTTTAAGTCCCATTTAAGGGCGATTAAAATAACTCATTTATTATAAGATGTCAATCTGACAAAGATAGAAAGAAAAAAGAAAAAAATAACGTTTATTTGGATTATAGCCTTCAAGCACACGAGCTGTAGACTGGATAAAATGTTTTCATTTCGGTCATATGTTCCCTTCATAAGGTAGGCAACAAAATACCGAAACACGAAACACAACAATATATTTTCGAGTACCAACGTACTAAAGAACACGCACAGTTCTTGAGCTTTAATGAAAATGTACTGTCCCTCGTAAATCTACGTCAAGTAATAAAGTTTTTCGGCATGACTTTTTTTGGGAAAGGAAACCCTTAGCCCTTCCGGAAATGCCCACAATAGTTAAACTACGTAAAAAAATGGCCACAGTAAAGGGTTGCGTGGTTAGGATGAGGACAGTACTATTTTAGTGCCCGCAAAATAAGTTTGTATTTCATATTTCGAATTTTATATTTGCACAAAAAATGTTATTTGCTTAAAAACTATCGATTTAAATAACACAGTTTATTTATTTATTTATTTAAAGGCTTACCAACTAAACACATACACAGCATTAACCCAAATTTTTGTTATAACATAGATCTCGCATGTATCTAAATTACAGGAAAGCACAACACTTACAATTAGCGTACTAGAACATTATACATTAAAACATTAAACAAATCGCTCAACGCGCCTAAAAAAATAATAATCAAATAATAATTTATAAACATCAAATAATAATAAAAACAATTTAAAATAAATAATAATGTTGATTACTGTGTTACGTTACAAATAAAAGTGATAAAAACTGGGTTTTGTTATACTAACACTTTACATTTTATTAAGTATATTTTTACCTCTGGACCGTTGGTGGGCTGCGTCATGACCCACGTCAAAAAAGTCTGAAATGTTCATGGGTCATGAGGCAACCCGCCCGGTGCCCAGTCCATTTTGTCTGTTATTTGTATTATAAATAGTGTTTACTTTCGTGGAACAGGTTTATATTTAAAGTCTATGAACGAACGATGACATAAAACATGACATGACCGACATCTGACAGTAAATTCATTGAATAAATTCAATATTTATTCAGTTCATACGGTCTGCGCGCAAAATGGCCGCGCGTGTGGTGTTTGTCTCGTGTTTTGTTTTCGATTTTATTTTGTTTTAGTTAATTTCGGTAGTCCTCAAGCCTTTGTGTAGTGTTTTCCCATGAGTAAATAACATCATAAGTTCGAATGTACATTCAGATTTGAGTATAGTGCAACGTAATAAAAACTGTGATCCAAATAAAACGTTCGTGTTAAAACTTTTAATGGCGTGGTCAAACGTGGTGTTATTTTTGTTAAAAATAAACAATTATATCAGTTGAATCTCTGTTAGCTATTGTATAAATGACGAACAAAAGATAAACTTCAGTGTAAAAAGTGTTTGTGTGTTAAGTGATAAGGAGAACAAAGAAAAAACAGGTTCCGTTATCGGGCCGGCGGCCGTCGGAAGGTGACGTCATTGCGCCGGTAAGTAATAAAATATTTTTTTATGTGAATATTGTGTGGAAACGTGTAGTTTTTTATGTAATTCTTTAACGTTAATTAGTATATCAATTTAAAAAATAATAATAAGTGATAAAAATATTTTCAATATTTTTCAATTATTTTTTTCTTTACGGTAATGGGGAAAAAGCCCCCTTCTCGTGATTTTACATTAAAATTAAGAATATAATAGGAAAATAACATTTAGTTATCTAGTTTTATTGTGTTAGCTTATTTTATACCGATTCCAACTACGTAAGTATTATAAATAGCTCCCATACGAAACTTTAGAGATATAGTCGTTCTAATCTCAAGTAGCAGGCTTCGTGGGGGGTCTCGGGACCACCCACGCGCCGTTTGACAGCTGACGGCTTTGCGCCGGCGCGGCGCGTGACAATCCAGAGGATAAACACAATTTACCACCGAAAACATCAAGATCGCAACTGTGGAATAAGTCAGTCAATTACTTTGCTTTACAAAAGGAGGAGCTCGTGGCTAAGTAATAGGTAACAAGCGGCACGGATCGATCCATCAGGTTAAAGCTACGGTTGCCGAGGTTGGTCAGTAGATGGGTGACCATCTTTACATACCGAGACTCCTCTGTGCTTCGGAAAGCACGTTAAGCCGTTAGTCCCGGCTGTCATTCGTAGATCTTTAACAGTCGTTACGAGTCGTCAGAAGCCCGAAAGTCTGACACCAGTCTTACCAAGGGGTATCGTATTACCCAGTTACTGGGTTGTAGAGGTCAGATAGGCAGTCACTCCATGTAAAATACTGATATTCAGCTGCATCCGGTCAGACTGGAAGCCGACCCCAAGATATTTGGGAAAACTTTTCCCAAATATCTTGATTTTGCTTTTCAAAACAATTTGACATCCGGAGAGATGGCACGTCGGAAAGACTAACATGATGAAATTATAAGTATTACGTTTTAGCCATTAGGCTACCGAACCCTAAAAAGAGCAGGTCTAACTATGTATAGTCCGTGGAAAGGTTCTAGTATTAGGCTTCTAGTTACACGAAAAAGCGGCCTCAAACTTTGAAGAACCTTTTCTAATTCCCGTTTGTACTAAAGACATATTGGGTAATTTCTAATTAAGGAACGCTTAATTAAGACCAAACATAAATATCAACTCTATTGACAGAGACAGGCGGGTCTGTCTGGTGTTATACTTTGGGATGAGCAAACGCGAGTTTTAAGTATTCTTAGCCAACCTATGCTTACTTTGGACATACGACTTTCAGTCGGGACTACTAGTACCTGCTATTGCATTACCATACAACGTGGCAATGCCGCCAGTTTTATAAGTACACTAGCTTTTATCCGCGTCTTCGTCTTCGCCAATTATCCCATGAAAACGTGTCTGTCAAATTTCATCCAATTCCGTTCAGCCGTTTGCGTGATGGAGTAAAAGACATCCAAACATCCAAATATTCGAATATAAAATATGTCGTAAGGATATTGCGAAAACACAGATAACTAGAAAATGCATGGTGAAAATATTTCTGCAAGTTACATGGAAATAGCGCTCGCTCGGGTCACGCACGGTTGGTCACAGTTCTAACCTAACCTATTTCAACCAAATTGCCCGCAGAACATTTCCTCTGGACTGGCAGCCGGGTCCCCGCGGTCCGACGTCAAAAACGTATTGACTGACGGGAGGACAATTTGGACCCCACCGGCCACTCAGTTAATTTTGAGTATTATTTGTATTATAAATAGTGTTTACTTTCGTGGAACAGGTTTATAATTAAAGTCTATGAACGAACGATGACATAAAACATGACATGACCGACATCTGACAGTAAATGCATTGAATAAATTCAATATTTATTCAGTTCATACGGTCTGCGCGCAAAATGGCCGCGCGTGTGGTGTTTGTCTCGTGTTTTGTTTTCGATTTTATTTTGTTTTAGTTAATTTCGGTAGTCCTCAAGCCTTTGTGTAGTGTTTTCCCATGAGTAAATAACATCATAAGTTCGAATGTACATTCAGATTTGAGTATAGTGCAACGTAATAAAAACTGTGATCCAAATAAAACGTTCGTGTTAAAACTTTTAATGGCGTGGTCAAACGTGGTGTTATTTTTGTTAAAAATAAACAATTATATCAGTTGAATCTCTGTTAGCTATTGTATAAATGACGAACAAAAGATAAACTTCAGTGTAAGAGTGTTTGTGTGTGAATTATTGAAGAGAACAATAGAAAAAACAGGTTCCGTTATCGGGCCGGTGGCCGTCGGAAGGTGACGTCATTGCGCCGGTAAGTGATAAAATATTTTTTTATTTAAAAATATTGTAGGGAAACGTGTAGTTTTTTATGTAATTCTTTAACGTTAAATAATATATCAATATAAAAAAAAAATAATAATAGATAAAAATATTTTCAATATTATTCAATTATTTTTTTCTTTACGGTAATGGGGAAAAAGCCCCCTCCTCGTGACTTTACATTAAAATTAAGAATATAATAGGAAAATAACATTTAGTTATCTAGTTTTATTGTGTTAGCTTATTTTATACCGATTCCAACTACGTAAGTATTATAAATAGCTCCCATACGAAACTTTAGAGATATAGTCGTTCTAATCTCAAGTGGCAGGCTTCGTGGGGGGTCTCGGGACCACCCACGCGCAGCTTGACAGCTGACGGTTTTGCGCCGGCGCGCGCGTGCCAATCCAGAGGATTTTCACCATTTTCTAATTTTTACTCATTTACAAATATGTATTTTTTTTTTCTTGCAACTAGAAAAACATAAACGAAGCAAATAAATAAATAAATAGCTTGTTAAAATAAAATGAAAGATCTTTTTTTAGTGTTAGTTGTTATAAATATTTTAAGTGCTTGTCTTTGAATAGCTTAGAAGTTGTGTTGACAAGTTATTTTATAAAGTAAGTGTTCAAGTAAGTGCTTAAGGCTGCCTTTCCACTGGAGCCGAGAGGAGAGGAGAGGAGCGGAGATGTGTCAATATTAACCAATAGAATCGCAACTCTGGAGCGGAGTTTTGATTCTATTGGTTAATATTGACACATCTCCGCTCCTCTCCTCTCCTCTCCGCTCCGATGGACAGGCAGCCTAAAGTTTTTAAGTGTGAAAATTTCTTAGAATGATCGTCAAATAAAACAATGAAACTACAAGATGTTTATAAAGACGCAATTGAACATCTCAGAGTGTGATGTTATTTCTGAGAACAAAATTAAATGAAATTACTTTTAGTTATAACATAAAGTAGCTCTTGTCTTCAGTTGTAAAACAAGTATATTGTTACTATTTTCTTTACATCGGTTTCGTTTGTAGAAGACAATTAATTCTAACATAGTCATTTTTATCCTTTTTGGCTTGGAGGCTAAAATATCGAATAGTTAGTGTTTGAACTTTGATCTTTGTTTACCTAGACAAAGACTTATTATTTTTGGAAATAAATATTATTGGTGTAAAAGAAGCTTATATAAAGATATACCATGTTTAGCGAATCAGTATTTTGTAAGACTATTGTTCTTTCTTTATATATTTTTGTTCATTAGTATAACTTTTTCTAAAACGCGGGTCTTAAAACGTTTTTTTTGCTTCGTAAGCCTGACATTGCTATAGAAATCTTTTTAAATATCCTTAAGATACTTACAATGAATGATAAAACAAATGTCATAGAAGATTGAAATCAGACGTTAATTAAACTTAAGAGGGTTTACGTCGTACGGCATTTCATACAAACTTTCAAGCCCATGTTTTTCGAAATGACTTTTAGACCTTTTTATCCTGCATATGCGTATGAAGTTTCATTAAAATCGGTTCAGTCATTTCGAAAAACAAGGGCTTGAAAGTTTGTATGAAATTCCGTCCGACGTAAACGCTCTTAATGAATTTGAGCATTCACAGTAAAAAAAATCTTACCCTAAACCTATTTATCACTGATTTTTGTTTGCCCAGTTAGCATACACTTTTACTACCTTTTTTTTTTGTTTACGCTTTAGTTTACCTTCGTTTAAAGTAATCCAAGATATTCTCAATAGCTGAAAAAAAAAAACTTTTCTCCGAAATATGTCAAAGGTGATGCGGTAATGTGATGAGAAGATCTGAAATATGTCAAAGGTGATACGGTAATGCGATGAGAAGATCCGAAATATGTCAAAGGTGATACGGTAATGCGATGAGAAGATCCGAAATATGTCAAAGGTGATACGGTAATGCGATGAGAAGATCCGAAATATGTCAAAGGTGATACGGTAATGCGATGAGAAGATCCGAAATATGTCAAAGGTGATACGGTAATGCGATGAGAAGATCCGAAAATCACATGACTTCTCCTTTTTTTGTGTGGTTAGTGAGTAACCTGGGTGTCACAGTTTTTATGCCGCGCATGAGCCTCTGCCTTGGCTGACGGCATGCCGTCGAGAAATATCTCTCAGGCATGCCGTTTTCGAAGCAAATGTTAATTATACAATACGCACATGATTTCGAAAGTCAGAGGTGAGTGCCTTGGATTCAAAGTCGAGACCTATGAGTTGGAGTGCGATGGTCACACCACTAAGCACACCGCTGTCACATGAATAGACAATTCCTGGAGCATTAACAACAGTTTAAAGAAGCACAAAAGACTTCTCAACGTTCAAAGTTCAACGTTCAAAAACCTACAAACCTACATTTAAAGTGCCGGGAGCCCTCCGCGAGGGCTCCCGGCACTTTAAATGTAGGTTTTTTTCGCGAATACAGCATTATAAACCGTGAAAACACAGAAAACACTATTTCAATTCGTCTTACAGTGTTTTATAATACGGTTTTAAACCTAATGTCATTGACCGTCCGCGATGGTTAACTTTAGCGCAAACGTAATGCCGGGAACCCTCCCGGAGGGTCCACTTACAATATGTATGGCGGCATGGCGTATGAGCTCGACGAAAATGGGTGGAGTCGAAAGTGTTAACTAAGATAGTCCGTCATCAACAACGACTTGAAGAACGCCCGTAGGTAGATGTCTCGGCGAAACTTTGTCTAGGACTTCTGGGTCGTCGAGACCCTCGACGAGGTCCGAGGTCCTTGACAAAGTGACTTTCTATCAGCAATAACGATGATGAAAATGTCAAAAAAGTAATGGAATGACATAAACTGACAAAAAAAAAGTAAATCCTGTTTAGAGGCGTTGTAGAAATACTAAACGTTTGCGCGAAAGCGATCGCTACTTATCTAGGCCCATTAAATTAAATGGGTTATCCCATTTCATGGTATGTATAGAGAGAAGAAGATGAAAAGAATAGTTTTGTCAATTTCAGTTTAACACACGTACTTACGGTTTAGCATACACAGCATTGTGTTGGTGTAACGTGTCCCATCCGAACAGAAGAAACGCACTTCTCAACTCGTAGAAATTTTCGGGAATGTACGTAGGAATCTTTGATTGTATTGTAGCTAGACTTACTTGTAAAGGAAATAGCACACATTATCAACTCAGAAAGGAATCGTCACCGTATCAACTCGACCCATTCAGTATTCTCTGTATGAAACTCCTAATCACGCACACTAATCGGAATAGTAACGTAATCGCCTCGCCTCGGGACAAGCTCCCGAACCGCGACGATACGGTGACTGGTCCGAGTTGATATGTGTGAATTTTTTACTAGGTAAAAAATTTCCTGTTGACAGCAATGCGGACGAATATTTTTATGCTCTATGATTCTTGCCCCTCCCTTTTTTATATACTTTTACATATTATTATTTTAAAATTGTTAGCTTTCAAATTATGTAAATAATTGAGATTAAGTTACTTTCAGTTTTGTGTTATTAAGATTCGTTAAATTAGTAAGTACTACTTGTAAAAGTACGATGAAATCGACATTCAAAAAAGTTTTATTAAGTATAAAAACTTACCTCCAGAGGAATAACTCCACAAGTAACACAGACATCGGCGATAGCTAGATGGGTCATCATCAGGTCTACCCTTGACTTCCTCCTCCTAGACCTGGCCAGGCTGACCAACACGGCCACATTGCCCACACCCCCCACAGCCAGCAGGATGCCGTAGATGAACAGCACTGGACCCTGGTCTCGAAGAACAGTCTCCGTGATGTTCGAACTTGCTGTAGTGGCTCCATCGAAGTAGTCCCAGAATTTCTTGTCAATCTCTGACGTGGTGAGCAGAGGAATCTCTTCCTCATAATCGTAGTTGTTTATCATATTTGGCATTTTTGCTTAGTTGTTTATCATATTCGGCATTTTTGCATGTTAGTTTTAACTAACGCGGAGAAATGTTTTGTATTTTTTTTTTTTGCTTCTTTTAGTTCCACTTTTGCACACACACAACTGTGTAGTATTTTAGTTAGAAAGACTTTAGAAAGTTTAAATTTTTTAATAGTATTTAAGTAAAAAAACTTTATGACTAAAGTTTTATTTTTAATCAAACACTTTATCGAAGAACACTAAACTTTTATCAAAATACTAACTACCACCATATACTAATTTAACTTAACTAACCACATAAAAAACTCGAAGTAACTTTAACACGAAAAGTTCGTAACACTTCGTTCACTTTCGGCCGGTGCGGGAACGCGACTGGCCTACGCGGCTACGCTGCTACGACTGTCGCTACGGAGCTACGGCGTAGACCTGCTGAAGTTTTGATAACGACTGGCATGTTTATGTTTGGATTTGATAACGTTTTCCACTTTGACCGGCTTGTTGGTGCATAATTTGGCTTGAATTTATTTTTTACTTCAGGATTAAATAAAATAGAGACCATGACAAAGACTTTCGTAAAATAATATTTTTAGGAATAAGATTTTTTTGTTGCTGTTTCGCATTCCAGCCGATCTCTTCTGTAAATACTTCACCGTGAAAACTTAATTGAAGAGAACTGTGAATAGTGTTAATTCTTAGCCAGTGGAATGACGTAACTGTCACTTTATTAGAGCACTAACACACTGGACACCATTTCTTGTATTTTAAAACCAACGCATAGACTTATAAATCTTGTTGGAGTATACATCAGATTTTGATTTCGCGGTTTCTATATAATGCTGTATTTGCTAAGAAAAACCTACATCCGCGAGGGCTCCCGGCGTCCCATATGCGACTAGGTGAACCCTCCAGGAGGGCTCCCGGCACGGGCCAACTGATTGCCAGGACGGACGGCCGCGTGTTACTGGCTACTAATTTGGCAACCTCGTTTGGCTACAGTAGGTAGCTAGAGGTAGCCATGGCTAGGGTACGTAACCAGCAAAGTCAAGTTAAATGATTTATTTCAAATGGGCCCTTGTAAGGCACTTTTGAACGTCATTTACAAATAAAATAGTATTGATTCTAGTCGAAGAGGAGCTCGTGGCTAAGTAATAACAAGCCGCACGGATCGATCCATCAGGTTAAGCTACGCTTGCCGGGGTTGGTCAGTAGATGGGTGACCATCTTCACATACCGAGACTCCTCCGTGCCTCGGAAAGCACGTTAAGCCGTTGGTCCCGGCTGTCATTTGTGGATCTTTGACAGTCGTTACGATTCGTCAGAAGCCCAAAAGTCTGACACCAGTCTTACCAAGGGGTATCGTATTACCCAGTTACTGGGTTGTGGAGGTCAGATAGGCAGTCGCTCCATGTAAAATACTGGTATTCAGCTGCAACCGGTAAGACTGGAAGCCGACCCCAAGATAGTTGGGAAAAAGGCTAGGAAGATCGATTCTAGTCGCCCCTTCCAAAAGGTAGTTTTCGTATGGATAAGATAGGCAAGAAACTCCACAATCACTCTTTTAAAATGTTTTACAATATTTTGTATAGGTACATTAATTTTATAATTATATGTGAAGACGATGAATGAAGAGATCCGCAGGAGAACCAAGGTAACCGACATAGCCCGAAGAATTGCCAAAGTTAAGTGGCAATGGGCAGGACATATTGCTCGCAGAACAGATGGCCGATGGGGCCGAAAGGTTCTGGAGTGGCGACCACGTACTGGAAGACGTAGCGTCGGAAGGCCTCCCACAAGATGGACCGATGACTTAGTAAAGGCCGCAGGAGTTCGGTGGATGCGGGAAGCACAGAATCGGTCGAAGTGGCGGTGCTTGGGGAAGGCCTATGTCCAGCAGTGGACGTCTTTCGGCTGATATGATGATGATGATGATGAAGACGATGGACCTAGAATAAAATTACTATACTACAATAGGTAAAAACAATAAAAATTAAGCAACGACTGATCAATTAATTATGTCATAGATACATGGTGCTCACAAACATTGCAAAAGTAGACGATTTAGTGTGTAATGGCTCCTACACACAGTGGGCTTTTGCCGCGCGGCACGTGCCACCGGCTTTTGCGCCTTCATTTTCTTTGCGTTTCTTTCTGCGGCTTTGTGCGGCAGGTCCGGGCGCGCCGCGGCTTGCCCGGTGGCAAGTGTAGCAGCCATTGGTCAGTCAGTTAACTCACTAAGTGTGTTTCCCTAGATAGCGTTATTTGGCATCTTAAAGTGCTGTCTCGCATTCCAGCCGATCTCTTCTGTAAATACCTCACCGTGAAAAATTAAATGAAGGTAATATGACGTAACTGACACTTTATTAAAGCGCTAACATACTAGGTATGTTTCCCTAGATAGCGTTTTTTGCCAAAAAAAATGGCAGCGGGATTTCGCTACCATCATTTTCATGATAGCCGTCACTGTAGCCGTTATATGGCGGCCACCATATACTGTCCCAGAAAACCAAAGCTGCACCGCTCCAGCACAGTAACGCCCCGGCACCGCCTCGAAATGTCTAGTCGTCAACGCGCCGTAAGCAAGGCGACGGCTAGTTGCCAACGCGCAGTAAGCAAGGCGACCGCTAGTCGCCAACGCGCCTTCAGCAAGGCGACCGCGCGCCACCGGTGAAGTGAAAGCTTGTTGTTCATTCACAAGCGAGGTGTCACCGCACGGCCGGCGAGGCGTCACCGCGCGGACTGCGAGCGGGCTCCTCGCTTGAAGCGTGCTGTCGGCGCGCCGTGTGACGGCTCGCGGGCCGCTCACTGCCGGCGAGTCGTCCACTATTTTGTATAGTCATCTTAATAGACTTTAATACATTTGACTTAAAGTCCCAACTTTATTGACAAGTTATTTGTCGTGTCGGAGCCGTGCTGCTATAATGAGCGATGACCTTTAGTGAAGTATCACTAAAGGTCATCGCTCATTATAGCAGCTCATTATAGGAATAACGTGTGACGTCCATTTGTCACGTGCCACATATATGACCGTCCCTTGCCACCGCAAAAATCACTATGGCTGTCAAGGCTTTTAACATTCCTATAGCTAATAGAGGATCAATCCCCGTAATTTTTAAGAACGTTCGGTTTTGCATCTCATTCGCAATCTGTCAAAAATACAATCAATTTACCATTTGACAAGTTTGACAGCTTGCGACTTGAATGTGAACGTTTTTTTATGTTCGAGAATTGGCCTTCAGAACTAATTACCAACTTTTCTATACAAACTCAAATCACAAAAACACTAAAAGTACTTGTAAATACCTAATTATGAAACTCTTGCCGAACAAGTAATTAGAGAATTTGAAAGGTCGTTTCTCTTAAATTAATGTTTTCAGAGAGAAGCGACTCAGTTCGTATAATAAAATACGCTTTAGTAAGTTTCAATGAAATTAGACCAGAATACCAGATGGTCGCACTTAAACAAAACTTCAACTACAAAAGTTCTTTCTTCAGTATAGCTAGTTCCCATAATTCAGACCCCAATAAAAATCCCTAATAAAAATATAAAGTACCTAATTAAGTAAGTTTAAGCGTTGCAGAGCAGTGGTGGCCCAGTGTTATCGGCCCCGACTTACGAGTTGTAGGTCGTGGGTTTGATCCCAAGCAGGCGCTTTACTTTCTGTAAATAATTTAATCACCACTGCTCTCAAAACGGTGAAGGAAAACATCGTGAGGAAACCGGCATATCTTAGAACCAAAAATTCGAAGACATGTGACATCTACCAACGCGCACTGGGCCCGCGTGGTAGATTACAGCCCACTCCCTCTCATAGAGAGGAGGCCTGTGTCCCAGCAATGGGAACATTAATAGGCTGATTATGTTACTTTATGTAAGCGTTTTAAGTTATAATAAACAAAGAAAAAAGAAAGAAAATGCATTTATTTAGCACAGACAAAAAGGCAGACAACACAGCATAATTATAACACGAGTAAAAAAATAAAAAGGAAACAAATAAAAAGTGTAAAATAATAATTTAACAGGTGTAGTGGTTACACCGCCACATACGAACTACGCAGCGAAGACATGACGTCACTCAATTCCTGCATCGCGCAGTTAGAGTTTACCGAGCGAAAAACATAGATAAGACTATCCGAAATCAACTTACGGGCAGTTGCCCGCCAGATATAACACCCGTCTTCTATGGTGGATGAGTGAACTTTACACCCTGTTCCTCATACCCCTAAATTGGTGACCCCGAGTATGAACGTCAACGCAGCCTTCGTGTAACTACTTCAGCGTGACGTCATCATCATCACTCCCGCAAGCTTTCGTGAGGCGAGTCACACAGCCAGCCAGCACCCACGGCTTCAACGGGTATCCTGACCACCAGCATGCAGCGGACGCGCATTCCTGGTCATCACCCTCAGCCACATAACCCCGACTCACTGGGGAATCACCGCAATCACCTCAATCACCGTAATCACCACAATTACCACAATCGCCGCAATCACCGCAAACAGTACCGACCCACCGTGAACTGTGCGGCTCCCGGTTCCGACTCACTGGAACCACAATCACCATCGCCGCAATCACTGCAGACAGTTACGACCCACCGTGAACTGAGCGGCACCCGGTTCCGACTCACTGGAACCACAGCTGGCACTGTGAAGCATCGCAAGATCCAAGACTCAGCCCACTATCGACCTTCGGTCTCCGGAGGGAAGCAATGTAGTGGTTACACCGCCACATACGAACTACGCAGCGAAGACATGACATCACTCAATTCCTGCATGGCGCAGATAGAGTTTACCGAGCGAAAAACATAGATAAGACTATCCGAAATCAACTTACGGGCAGTTGCCCGCCAGATATAACACCCGTCTGGTTGGAGGATCCTCCCTTTTCTATGGTGGATGAGTGAACTTAACACCCTGTTCCTCATACCCCTAAACAGGAAAGCGCTAATACTGCCTACCTATAACATTACAACTTTCATATCGACACTAAAATATTTTTTTCAACACAGCTGCTCGTAAAGTGGCTCTTATTTAACCGCTTTTAGGTTCATAATGCGGTGTGTGTGTTATAGACACGTGCTTTTTTCTTTACATAATCGCACTAGTGCGGTAATGTGCGCCATAGATAACTATTTACTAGTCGGAGTAATGACATGGCAGTCTGGCAGTATGGAATTAGTAAGTACTATCAAAGCACGACATGTCTTTCTTATTGCGACTTAATATAGTGTGAAAAAGTAAACAGGTTTTTGGAACGAAGTTCTTTAACGCGGCTTCATTCTTGCGTCTGTCTTTTTCTAATTCGATAGAGAGAGAAAGAGAAAGTGTGAATTTCGTCAAAATGGAAATCTAAGATGGCGGCTGCGAAAATTTTCTCATTTTTCGTCATGGGTATCGTTTTCATAGTTTTCGATGGTTCTAAAGCCGATAGTGAGGTCAAAATGGAAATCCAAGATGGCGGCTCCGAAATTTCTCTCATTTTTCGTCATGGGTGTCGTTTTCGCAGGTTTCGATGGTTCTAAAGCCGATAGTGAGGTCAAAATAGAAATCCAAGATGGCGGCTGCGAAAATTTTCTCATTTTTCGTCATGGGTATCGTTTTCGTAGTTCTCAATGGTTCTAAGGCTGATAGTGAGGTCAAAATGGAAATCCAAGATGGCGACTGCGAAATGAGAAATTTTTACAGCCGCCATCTTGGATTTACATTTCGACCTCACTGTTGGCTTTAGAACCATCAAAAACTACGAAAACGAAACCCATATGATGAAACATGACAAAACTTTCGCAGCCGCCATCTTAGATTTTGATTTTGACCTCACTATCAGCTTTAGAACCATCGAAAACTACGAAAACGAGACCAATGACGAAAATTTTCACAGCCGCCATCTTGGATTAACATTTTGACCTCACTATCGGTTTTAGCATGATCAAAAATTACGAAAACGCCACCCATGACGAAAAATGAGAAAATTTTCACAATCGCCATACTGGATTTTCCATTTGACCAAATTCGCACTTTCTCTCTCACTCTCTCTCGATAGAGAATAATTAGTAATAATTAGTAGCGAAATCTAATTTTTTCAAGTTTCAAATTTTGTCTCCACCTCCGACCGAACGTGATGGTAGGCTATTCAGCGGTTTTGTCAATGCCTTGCGCGCGCATCGCTACCCGAAAAAAAATCCAGCGCGCCATTTTTCATAATATTTGATATCGTATATGTTGTGTGGTTACTGCAGGTTACATATTAAGAAAAATACCAACCGACGTAGAAACGTTTTTACAGAAAGTGGATAGTCAGTACCTGGCAACAAAGGTCAGTTGAACTTTATAAATCTAAATGTATCATTTCTCTAAAGTTACGTTATTGTAGCACAAGTTCTTACAACAAGACGGTTTCTTTCCTCGCAAATGTGTTGAAAAACGTCGTATGAAACGCGTGTGCTTTGATCATTACCCACTCGGCTATATTATCGCCTTGTGGGTAATGACCAATACAGCACACTCGTATCACAATGTACTATTATGAAATAAACCATTTAAAAAAGATAAAAGTATGTTTAGATAGCCAGTCAAAGCTTAGAACTTGTGAAAAAAAATTGCGTCCAATTGTTAGCCGCTGTTTAAAGTTATTAATTTTGTTTAATTTCTATTTCTGGATTAGATTACTTATTAAGGATGCACGAACGTACAAAAGCCTATAAACTAAAGTACTAAAAACAATTTTTATAAATGGCAAAATAAGCCCAGCTTATTAGGCTGACAGCAGATGGCCGATATAGACGTCGTATAGCCTAATAATGCCCAAAAGTTACTCTTAGCTAATACTTGATTAACAAAGAGAAATAAATCAAATATCTGGACTTGGCACGAGAAGTTGTCGACAGGTGGAGTGTGATCTCGGCTGTCATTGTAACGGCCAATGACCTTGTCCCGGAGTGTCCCTCTGTGCCCTCTTGCTAGCTCAAGTGAGGGAGACTGACTGGACAACGTTGGTTGGAGTAGATAAGTAAAGACAATGAAACAGGTGGAAGTTAACTGTTTAATAACTTAGCACATTACATGTTAAGAGAAAACTTGTTTATAATAATAATAAGCACATCATAAGATAATACGAAACTGTTAAATGATTTGGTACTTTACAAGATTATAAAATAGTTTGGAAATTCCAAAAGTGCACGCCTCATAACACACATTTATAAACGAAAAAGAAATTCAAAACATAGTTTCTAACAAAAAAATTACAATTTATCACTTTTCATGAAGTATGTTTTGACTGCTGTTTTACCCATCAATATGGGTAAATTTCTAACCTCGCAATCCTTACGTTATGTCAAAGACTATTTATTCAGATATTTACGTTGTGGGTTGCTAGGCAACACGTTAAGTCAAGGTTGGAAATATTTAGATAAAGATATTATATTTTAGTTCGTATTTTATTAATAATAATTAAACTACTTTGAATAAAAAAGCCATTTTCAATAGGGTTCCTTCTATGGCCAAAACCAATGTATTAAAAAAAATTGACTCAATTAATTGATTTTATCGCAAGCTACGTTTTCAAGTTTCATAAATTGACGGACAGGAATTTTTTTTTTCAATAATTTTGATGTTTTTTTCATGATGTCATTTCTGCTGCATTAAATCAATTGGTAAAAAGTACAGTATTAATCTCCATTTAATCATCTATACAATGGTATATAAATTGAGTAGGTTCTGTATACTAGCAGGAGTGTAACAATAAAAACAGTTGCAGAAATGGTGGAAAAAATATTTTTCGATCGTAGAGCACACTAATGCTTCGCATTATGAGTCGTGCAATTATAACTATGTTGCAGACAATAACGAGCGATGAAGTGACGACCAGACTGAAAAATGAGTGCATGTGTATGTGGCGTTCTGAATTTGAATTGAAAATAGAATGATAATGTGGCTTGACATTTGGATTTGAATGGACCTGGGTTTGACCTGAATTTGAATTGAGAATTAGAATGAATGATGAAGTGGCCTGACATAAAAAGATTGCCAGTAAGTGATCGGATAAGTGAGTAAGCAAGGACTTCGTCAAAACCTGATGACCGAAAGCCTCAACAACCGTGTGAGTCTATCTGGCAGGCCCCAACGAGATTTATCAACAGGTGATAGGTTTACATAAGGACATTATTTTGTACCTATAGAAAATAAATAAGATATATTTTGTACCTCGACAGTTTTTGATTAAATGAGGTTTCTATGAAGTGTCTAGCTAGCGGGCCGCTTATGATTATTTTTATTGTTATTATACTTTCAGATCGCCCAGTAGTGCTCGGAGTTAGAAAATATTATGTACCTTACAAATCCGAAATTTCGACTTTCTGTGAGCTATACTTTAGGAGATATTCGTTACTTAGACAAACGTCCAGCCAGCGGGCCACTTTTTAAATACTACTGTTTTATATCATACAATAGCAGTAGGAGCTTAATCCTATTATGTACCTTACAAATCCAAAATTTCGACTTTCTGTGACCTATACTTTAGAAGATATTCGTTACTTAGACAAACGTCCAGCCAGCGGACCACTTTTTAAATACTACTCCTTTATATCATACAATAGCATTAGGAGCTTGATCCTATTATGTACCTTACAAATCCAAAATTTCGACTTTCTGTGAGCTATACTTTAGAAGATATTCGTTACTTAGACAAACTTCCAGACAGCGGGCCACTTTTTAAATACTACTCTTTTGTCACATACAATAGCATTAGGAGCTTGATCCTATTATGTACCTTACAAATCCAAAATTTCGACTTTCTGTGAGTTATACTTTAGAAGATATTCGTTACTTATACAAAGGTCCAGCCAGTGGGTTTGTTTCTAAATACTACTCATTTATATCATACATAGAATAAGAAGCTTGATACTATTATCACCCATCAGTCTATACATCATACAGTCGTCTGATGAAGACGTCTAAGACAGGGTAATCTTGCGGGGCGTGAGGGGCGAGACGGGGGAAGCGCGCTCCCGGACTGCTTACGCTACCGTGTTAGTAGTTCGGGAAATAACTTTCAGGGCTATCCTGTTGAATTTAATATTGTTTTAATTTATGTATAATATTATAATGGTGCATACGACGTGTGTTGTGAAGAGTGCAAGTCGTCATCTTACGTTAATAAAAAACTGCGATTTCATCAATTTCAGCTTAAAATACTAGCCGTGATCGCTTCGGAGGACTACAAGTCCCTCAGGATGATTTTGTGGATTACATCCATAGCTTGGAAACAAAATTGATGTCGATTTTTAATTTTTCTGGAAACAACATTGGGTCTAAATTGTTTGAGCATTTGAGTCAAATAGAATTCAATACCAAACCATGTTCATGCTTCCCAATATTCAGTTCCTCGCCGTCCAGCACAGCGAATAGACGTGTGCACTCGCGTAAACTAGTCGCGCTAAAATCTATTCAACTAAATTCTGATTGGTTTAAATTTAAAATTCTAATTCTCGTTTCTTCCTGGAGCATCTATACGAGTAGGCCACTCCCCACGACAGTGACAACGATATTTTTGTCACCACCCTTACCTAAAGCATTCAAAGGGTCTATCGTGATTGGATTGATAAACTCGGTTTTGAACCGCCTCCACAGTGCGCGTAAGCCGGTGTCACTTACCGCTAAGCCAAACTGCGCTGACGCATCGTTGCGAAACACCGCATCCCTACCACCTGCGCCGTAGCGCCCGGACTGCTACGAGAGTACGCGTCATCAACAATCGGCTACGTGCGGAAAGGCTACGAGTGCTACGCTGCACCAAACAGCTGTGCTACGCGTTGATCGACTACGAAACGGGTTCTAAAAATTAAGAGGGCTATTACATTTTGACCCTGATTTTTGCGTAAATGGACAACTTTGGCGTTCTCATTCTTAGAAACTGAAAGACTTCGACAAGTATGAGTTATTGAGTGGTGGAGAATAGTTATTATTATAGTACATAACGGCCTCACTTTTTGATTTTTTTTCTTATCTACTTAAATAAAGCCAAAATTCCGAAACAAGTTTTTCATAAAATGCGCGACGGCACTTTTTCGAGCTCGTGGATTGAACTATTGCATATAAGCAAATGAAATTAAAAAAATATAATAATATCTCTTAAATAGTGGTCTAGTTCATAGCGGCCTCGGAATTTTGAAATATGTATGGAATAACTGTAAAAAAAATCAAATTCAAAAACATAAAACTACTAAAAACGCTCAGAATTAACAGTGAATTTCTCCTTACTACATTAAGATTACTACGTAAAATTTATACCAGAATATACGTTAGTTCATAAGAAATTAAAATATCATAAATCAAAAAAATTCAAAAATATATATAATTCAAAATAAACGTAATTACAACCTGCCAAATCGCTTTATAATACGATGCGTGGACTTCTGGCGTTCAGTACTGCGCGAGCGCTCGTTGAGGTTGGACCTGTGCCGAAATTTTTCGCGCCAAATGATCCAGCAAAAAGCGTATAGAGCGACTAACTATTTTGATCATGAAAGTATTCTTTGTAACTCTTGTTATATTGAACAATTATTTTATACTTACTAGCTGCCCGCCCCGGCTTTGCACGGGTAGCACTAAGTACTTCTCTACGGCGCACCTACCTATCTACCTACCTACCTACATACCTACATACATACATACCTACCTACCTACACCTACCTACACCTACCTACACCTACCTACACCTACATACACCTACCTACACCTACCTACACCTACCTACACCTACCTACACCTACCTACACCTACCTACACCTACCTACATACATACATACCTACCTACCCTACCTACTTACCTACCTACCTGCCTACCTGCCTACCTGCCTACCTACCTACATACATACATACCTACCTACCTACATACCTACCTACGTACCTACCAACCTACCGTGCCTACCTACCTACCTACCTTCTTACATACCTACCTATCTACCTACCTATCCTACCTACATATCTACCTACCTACTTGCATACCTACCCTAACTTCACCTACCTATCCTAAGAACCTTCTCCTTACAATAACAAACTACCCTACCTACCTATCTACCTACCTGTCCTACCTACATACCTACCTACCTACCTATCCTACCTACATACCTACCTATCCTACCTACATACCTACCTACCCTACCTTCACCTTCCTATCCTAAGAACCTTCTTCTTACAATAACAAACACAACAAAAAAAGAATTAGCGAAAATGGTCCAACCGTTCACGCGTGATGCCGTGACCAAGTAAATAGGGATTCATTTTTATATGTATACTAGCTGCCCGCCCCAGCTTCGCACGGGTAGCACTAAGTACTTATCTATGGCGCACCTACCTACCTACCTACATATCTACCTACTTACCTAAACCTACCTACCTACCCTAACTACCCTTCCTGCCTACCTACCTACCTACCTACCCTAACTACCCTTCCTGCCTACCTACCTACCTACCTACCCTACCTACATACATACCTACCTCCTTGCAAACCTACCTACCTACATACATACCTACCTCCTTGCATACCTACCTACCCTACCTTCACCTACCTATCCTAAGAACCTTCTCCTTACTATAACAAACATAACAAAAAAAGAATGAGCGAAATTGGTCCAGCCGTTCACGCGTGATGCCGTGACCAAGGAAATAGGGGTTAATTTTTATATATAGATATACCTACATGTATATAGGATAGAAGATAGATGGAAAAGTTTATTGTTGACTCGTTATAGGTAATTTAAAAAAAAATACTAATTGTTCTTTCACTATAATATTATATGGCCGAAGAAGCCTTACGAACACTTCCCCTCTGGGTATGAACAACAACAAAATGTTCGTGTACGTTCATAAAAACTACTTTCAAAACGATTCTAACGCACTTCGTTAATCGTTATAAGGGCGCGCGGAGCTCCGTGCAAATGTCTAGCTGTGCTGTTAAATTCTGTAAAAAGCGTTCAAAAACGTCAAACTTACGTACCTACAGAACCCAATAACCTTCCACATGTTAATATATTTTTTATAATATTTACTCTTGTTTTTATTGAAATTAAAAATCCTAACCTCATAATACTTACATATCGATTTTTCATTCGATCCAACCATGATTCAACATAAAACTCAATTCATAATCGAGTATTTTCCTCACATTGCTTCTGTGACGTTACAGTCTTGGTACATCTCGTTTAATGTTATAGCGAGACTACCTTGTGTGATTAATGCCAACCACACACGTAACGATTTGCTTGCGCAAATTTAGGCTTGCGCAAGCAAATCGTTACGAGTGTGGGACGAAATTTGCGCAATCTGTTTTGAAAACACAGTAAGATTTGCGCAAGCCTAAGTTTGCGCAAGCAAATCGTTGCGTGTGTGGCTGGAGATTTATGCAACCCTAAGTTTGCGCAAGCAAATCGTTACGTGTGTGGCTGCAGTTACAATTTTCGATTCTACGCTTGTGCAAATTTGAGTTTGCGCGCTTGAGCGTGTGTGGGGCATGCGATCAAATTTCAGTAGTTTTTTTTTAATCAACAATAATAGTACTAATTTGAAGTAAACTTTGTCCTCCCGCTGCGAATGTCTATCTGCCTAAATGCGATAAACTCAAAAACTATCGAACAGATTTTCATACGATTTTCACCAATGGACGAAGTGATTCATGAGGAATGTTTATGTGTATAATTCATTAAGGTTTTGTATAAATTGGCTGAAATATGACGATGAAGGAAGACAATTGAAGATGTCGGAAAAAATCTTGCCGACTGGGAACTTTATCGGCGTATGCCAAGAACAATTCCGTAGCTGACTACATGCGGCAACTGCACTGACTGGCTGGTTTCTATGGATTTCTATGAAGGCGACGGCCGATTCGCCGATTCGCTAGATTCGGAAGGCAATTCACGAAATTAGCAAACATTTATTTTACGTATTTTCTTTTTTTTGTAGCGATTATTAGGCCAACTATTGCCAAAGCGTCATCAATGGATGCCATTACCACGTAACACAACACACCTGGACTACTAGAAATACTATCGACTAAACAGAAATGATATCGTTACAAGCAAATTTGAGCCGTGTGTGGTCAATACCGGTGTCAAGCAAATTTGCGCAAGCCTAAGTTTGCGCAAGCAAATCGTTACGTGTGTGGCTGGCATTAGTCTTCTCTAGCTTCTAGGAAATAGAACAATAGCTGATCGCCCGGGCGAGAACCTATCGTTTTTTTGTTACCTCGTCCCCTGCCAAAATAGACAGACTTTTTTGTTCGGAATACTGTGCATAATGCCAACCACACACGTAACGATTTTTTTGCGCAAACTTAGGCTTGCGCAAATCTAAATTGACGGGTTTTCAAAGAAATTTGCGCAAATTTCTTCCCACACACGTAACGATTTGCTTGCGCAAAACTAAATTTGCGCAAGTAAATCGCGGAAGCACATACGGATGGCTTTCATGCCATTATGCGTAAGAAAGCAGCATTCTTACTACAACGTTTACGTAACAGTCGGAATGGCATCCTGAAAATGATTGTTGCGAAACCAGACTGTCTCATTCAGAGGCACCTGGTGGAGGTGGCTTTAGGTTTAACAAGTTAATTAAAGAAACTCACTAACATTACTAACATAGCAGGTAAGCACAAATTGTTACTAACTAATTACTAACAATCTATGGACTGTAACGTCTGAAATAAATAATTTTTATTTTATTAAATCGTTACGTATGTGGCTGGCATAATGCCAGCCAAAAAGGTAACGATTTGCTTACGCAAAATTAGGCTTGCGCAAACCTAAATTGACGGGTTTTCAAAGAAATTTGCGCCACTTTTGCGAACTTTGCGCAAACTTCCCACACACGTAACGATTAGCTTGCGCAAGCCTAAATTTGCGCAAGCAAATCGTTACGTGTGTGGCTAGCATAAGGAATTGTAACTTACTGACTGTTATGTTTATTTCTAGCATGGGTCGAAAAGGTCGGCGAAAACGGGTACGAATCTATTGATTTTTGTGATACCTACCAGTTTTAGTCCCTCATCTGATTATTCAATTACTTTTCATTATTAACAGTATTTTAAATTAGATTATCACTGGAGAAGCCTTATGCGCAATATTCCGAACAAAAATGTCTGTCACTTTTGGCGGGGGACGAGGTAACTTCTACGAAAAAAAACAATAGGTGCTCGCCTGGGCGATCAGCTATTGTTCTATTTCCTAGAAGCTAGAGAAGACTAAAAGGCGTTCATACCATTTTTTTTATCGATATCGATATTCATTTGGTATTCTGCTTGAATCCATGAAATAAAACAGCTGCATAAAATAGAAAAATTTTAACAAGAAGAGAAAATAACTACAATTAAATAAAAGTAACTAAATTGTAATAATCTCAATAATAGAATAGGACAAGTAAAAAAAAAATGCTAAACCATTTCAATGGACATACATAAAACACAAAACAATCAGGAAAAATAAAAAAAAACAATTATCAAAAATATTTACTAAGTAATTCATTATAATGAATGAGTCACACACGTAATGATTTGCTTGCGCAAATTTAGGCTTGCGCAAGCAAATCGTTACGTGTGTGGGAAGAACTTTGCGCAGATTTCTTTGAAAACACGTTAAGTTAGATTTGCGCAAGCCTAAGTTTGCGCAAGCAAATCGTTACGTGTGTGGGAAGAAATTTGCGCAAATTTCTTTGAAAACACGTCAAGTTAGATTTGCGCAAGCCTAAGTTTGCGCAAGCAAATCGTTACGTGTGTGGCTGGCATAAGGAATTATCGACATGTCAATTTAGGTTTCAAACATGACCTCAACTCTACGGTAGTCTCGCTATCATTTTTACTAAAGGACATAATCGCATGTCAATCGTAAGTAAATTTTGTTGATTTTGCGTATATTTTCGTAATGCAAAATGAAAGTATTTTGATCTTTATGAACATAAAATCGAGATGTACCAAGACTTGTTGACGTCACAGAAGCAATGTGAGGAAAATACTCGATTATGAATCGATTTTTATGTTCAATCATAGTTGGATCGAACGAAGAATCTAAATGTATTATGAGGTTAGGATTTTTAATTTCAATAAAAACATGAGTAAATATTATAAAAAAATATTGACTTAAGGAAGGTTATTCGGTTCTTTACGTAAGTATAACGTTTTTGAACGTTTTTTACAGAATTTAATAGCACAGCTAGGCATTTACACGGAGCTCCGCGCGCCCTTATAACGATTAACAAAATGCGTTAGAATCGATTTGAAAGTAGTTTTTATGAACGTACACGAACATTTTGTTGTTGTTCATATACAAAGGGGAAGTGTTCGTAAGGCTTCTCCAGTCATTATATACTCAAAGTATTTTAAGTAATATATATAGTAAGTAATAAACAATAAGAAAAATAATAACAAATAACTCAATAATAAAAAAGTATCAAAGTCGTTTATTCGTAGCTACAATACAGTGTAGTGAACACGTGACACCGAGCGAGTCGTCGCCGTGCTTCAATATACCTAATCTGTGAGAACGCAATTTTGTGATAGGGCTCTTAAGGGCCTACGTCTCGTTTAGTACCGTAAAACGGTCACTTTAAAAAGCTATCTTCTCCTTAACGGCTTAGTTAAATGATTTGAAAAAAATATATGTTTGCTATAGATTCATCTACAACATATCTGAAACCGGGTTTTTTCGTATGACTAATACTTTTGCCTTAAAAAAATATTTACCATAACGCTATTTTTGGCTAATATTCCTAACTACTTCTAAACGGCTTTGACGATTGGAAAAAAATTTACACTGAAAAATTGTTGATTAAAGGTACTACAAATTTGAAACTGCATTTGTAAATCAATCAATATTTGTTAAACAAAATGTTCCCATTTAGAGATAGAGGTTCAGAGGGGCTCTGCGCGGGACGCGGGCGGCAGTCGCCCGTGAGCATTGAGACGGGATGGCTGTGTCGCTCGCTGGTCCGCTCCGGCTATCAACCGAGTATGCGCATCACAGAACATATATACTCTACGAGAAGAAGGTCGACTTAGAACAAAAATAGGAAAGACATTTTTGCTGTACGCCATCTAGTGGTAGCCCACTACTGTGAAGGACGTGAATAGGGCGGGAAATTCGAAATATCTAAAATGAATTTTTCTTTCTGGTTGTGCAATAGAAATGAATGTTATGTCAAATTAACAATAAATTTTAAAATGAAAAAAATAATGACGTACTATTTACATGACATTATTTCTTTCATTTTAAAATTGTTTGGTAATGCTAATTTGACATAACATTCATTTCTATTGCACAACCAGAAAGAAAAATGTATTCTCGTTCATTTCCTACTTTGCTTTACAAAACATTAGCAAATTAAACTCAGGAATTATAATAATTTTCTTTATTTAAATACTTTTTTAAATATATAAAAAAAAAACATAAAAACATTTAATTTTAGTGCTGTCATATTAGTTTATTTTGCTGTCATATTAGGTTATTAGTGACGGTCTGTTTCAATTCCTCCTGATAACTTAAATAACACGTAAATTAATTTGACAGCACTTAAATTCTAGCCATCCCTTTCTTATAATTAGTAGTATTAGTTATAAGACCGGGTAAATTAGGTCTGAACCCTGCACTAAATCCTAACTGCGATATTTTTCTTAATTGTTTTTGAACAGCTCTTCAACTAATATAAAAAAATAAACATTTTCAAGGGTCGCATTAAGTTAAAAAAAAAATGCGATTTTGTGAATAAAAACAGAAGCAAAATAGTTAACAGAAATTTTTTGCTTGCATTATGTAAAACATTGTTAAAACATAATTATATTATTTCAGAATAAAACACATACTACACGGTCGCCAACTGCGTCCCGACAGAGGTAACTTTGGCGGTTTACAACCGTGTAGATGATGGTTTACGACCAAACGTTGAACTACTTTGCCGGTCGCCAACCAGGGTCACCTCTGTCGGGGATGCGGTTGGCGACCGTGTAGCAGGCGTTTTAAACATTTTCCTAGACATTTAAATAAAAATAATGTTACGAAATATTTGAATTGTACTTCTATCAATAATGCTAACAGCGTTTTTTTTTGCATTACATACCATCATACATAATCAGCCTATAATGTTCCCACTGCTGGGACACAGGTCTCCTCTCAGTGAGAGGGAGTGGGCCGTAATCTACCACGCAGGACCAGTGCGGGTTGGTAGATGTCACATGTCTTCGAATTTTTAGTTCTAAGTCATGCTGCCCTCACGATGTTTTCCTTCACCATTTTGAAAGCAGTGGTGATGAAATAATTTACACAAAGTAAAGTACGAGTTGTACGTCCTAGGTTCGAAGCGAGACGGGGTTCCAACCTACGAACTTACAACTCGTAAGTTGCGGCCGAAACCACTGCGCACCACTGCTCCTCTACTGCTGCTTTTTGCAAATAACCTAATTAAATATTTTAATTTAGTATCCAACAAAATAAAACATATTGTACTAGCACAAGATATTATTAAAAGTTTTTTGATAGATAATTATGTGAGATAGCGCCTATAATTCCTGAACCGCTATTGAAAACAAACTTTGATACCTTGCGCTAATACAAGATGTTTACTTTTGTTGGATAGCGTATTAAAATATTTAATTAAGTAGGTACTTAATTTAATGCAAAAACAAACTGCTGTTAACATTTTTGCTTGAAGTACAATAAAAAAAAAAAATTTCGAACAAGAAAATCAACACCAATATTATTTTTATTTGTGTTTTAGAATGTCCATTTTTCTTTTTAACGCAGCTTTCGAAGCGTCCTCTGAGAACTGACGATTTTTTAATGCAGTGTCTCTTTACTCAAATGTATGAAATAATTTCTATAAAATAATTGACATTTTTTCCCAATGTGCTGGACAAGCCTTTAAAAACTCATTATCAACTGATTCTTTAATTTTTTGTATTACTATTTAAGTACATGCTTTTCATGTCCTATTTCTTTAAACATTCTGTTTACCACCGAAGCACAGGATTCCACATAATTTATAACATTTAAATGAGGATACTTTAAGCTCTGCTTTTCGGAATTGTATTCTTTAAATTGTATGAATAAATGTTCAACTAAACATTTTTCCTTGGAAATTAAAATGTTATCGCAGCTTGTGCAAGGACAATCAAGTCTTTTAATTAAAAATCCACAAACATATGCACATGCCTGAGCTTCATCACGTGATGGTGCAGCATTACACAAATTTTTCAAGTTCCTCAGAGAATTCTAAGGAATATGAACAATTCTGCAAAGTTGAAATTGTATTTGTGTATATGTTCGTGGATTTGGTCAATAACTCTTTGTAGTTATTAATTTATTGTTTCGCAGTAATCGTTTTCACAATTTCCTGTGCTTAGGTGAGCTAGATTGCTCAAGATAGAAGTTTTTAAGGCTGCAACAAATTGTCCAGCAGTGGGATTGCAGTTTGCACCGCAATTACCCCGAATGCAGCCAAACAGGTTTTCTAGTGGGTCCTGCTGTAGTCTGCGAGTGGCAAGACTTTGAATAATTGAATGCTTATTGCGGAGTTTATTCCATAAAAGTTCAACTACATTCAGGGTCCACACCCATCCTTCTTTTGAAGGTGGTGTGCGTGTGCAGTCTACAAAAGTTAAAGTATTAAAAAATAACTTAATTTCCTTAAATAACTGAAGATGCGGTGTGGTCGACTTTAAATTTGTCGCATGCATTTTCCCGCGGTGCAAATCTGAGCAGTCGCTGTTGACAGAATCAAATAGTTCGTCCATATTTGAAATGGCACCTGCAGTTACAGCTGCTTCTGAAGTCAGTGTTCCTGAAAATGTAAATAAACATGTATTACTTTATTGTTTAGCAAATAATAAAAGCCGGCAAGTGCCAGTCGGACTCGCACACGAAGGGTTCCGTACCACCATACAATATTTATCAAATAAATGAAAATACTCAACGAAGACTGTTATTATTTTACATCCTAAATTTAAAAAAGCGCAAAAACGAACTTTTATTTTGATAATGTTACTGTGAATTACAAAGTTTATTTATTGCAGTTGCAGAAAATCACCAATATTTAAATAAAATACCTTATGAATCGGCGTTTTTAGTATTTGTTGAATATAAACAGTATTTATGATACATGATCTACAGAAGTTTTAAATTCCTAACTTGTTTATTTGTTGAGATAGAGCTCGTACAAAAATGGTCTAAAACTGACACCATTAACGGGCCCCTATTTCTTCATTTTTGAAGATTAAAAAAAACCAAAAATATTTGTTTTCTACTCGATGAGCTCTAGACACCCCACATGTTAAGGAATAATATTAATAGAGTATTATTTTTCAAAATCACAAGTTTATTTTAGTATAGACCCCCTTTTAATTATAAAATTTATAAAAAAATTACTATTTGTGGTTACAGCTGCAATAGAAATACATAATCTGTGAAGTTTTCAACTGTCTGACTGTGTGTGCGTCTGACGGATGAACAGATGGACAGCGGAGGCTTAGTAACAGGGTTCTGTTAATAGATTGAAATAATATTTTTAAAACATATGTACCTTCTGAATTTTTTGCTAGCATCCCAGCAGCAACTGTATGGCTCAAGGTTTATGCCGTCAATTTAACCTTCATTTTTTGCTTGCTGTTAGGATTGAGGTGTTCCAATCTTAAGCCAGGGGCAAAAACAAAATTGGGGTTCTGATAGTCCAGTTCACAAAAAGTGTTTATATGGCTCCATTTTGCAACACCTAAAATAAACAAGTTTATGTAATATATGCATAGCAAATAAAATGTACTAGGTATATAATATCATTATTATCTACTAAATGAGAACACTTCTTAGTTCTATAATATTCTTAGTTCTTACCTATTCCACTTTTGTTGTTTGATGTTATTTGTGTAGTGCATTGAATGTCATATTTCATAAATAAATTTCTGAAATATTTTAGAAGATGGCGGGTCATACATACTGATAATCTCTATATTATCAGTAGTAATGGAGGGTTTTTCTACAGTGGAACCCAAGATGGACAAAGCTCGTCGATTTACCCCATCCATATCGCAAACTGTTGCCGCAATGCCTTAGCATTGCGGCCCACCTCACGACATTCACGTATTATCTGAAAAAAAAAAGACAATTAATACAATAACACATGATTATTTTATTTATTTTGTGGAACATGTCTTGGGTTATGTTTTGTTTAAATCCAGTTAGTAAAATTGTTATTTAAAATCTATATGTTTCAAATTACATCTTCTAAACACGTTATCTGTGTACAGAGTACTTAAGAAAGATAACAGTACAATTATAATAGAGTTCTGCATAGTAAGCAGTAAAATTATAGTATTTTGCATTGCTTTGATAACATTACCTCTTTTAGCAAGACTGCTACTCGGTCAGCTGTTACATACTCGCTTGATAAGTAATAAGCTATAGGCTGCTTCATCTTTTTTCGAATGCCAGCTAACATGAATACTAGCACATGTGATGCTAATTGTGGCGATTTGCCTTGAAGTCCATGGTCTTGGAATCCTTCTATTATATCTGTCTTTCGGTTATACATTCTATTTTTTCTTATTGACATTTCATCAAACATGATAATGTATTCATTGTCGGATGCAGCTTGAAGTTTTGCTGTTCTTTTTAAAACAGAGAAAATACATTTATTGACTCCCACTTCGAGGGAAAATTGACTCAAAAGATTTAAAGTTGATTGAGCTGGTAGACAAAACAATCTTCTCATCAGTCTATAGCATGTTCGTGATCTTTTAGACAACCTCAGAGCTATAATTTTTTCATCAGTAATCCATCTTCTTCCTTTGTTTTTTTTTTTTAAGTTTTTAACCTGTGATTGCAGCAACAAGGCAAATGTACGAGGGTCATTCAATAAATACTTAGCCTACAAAAAGTAAACGAAAATTTTGGAAAAGTGGGAATTAATTTTTCAACATAGTCTCCTTTTAGTTCGATACACTTAGCCCAGCGATGCTCCAACTTTTTTAATCCGTCCGAAAAATAGTTTTTGTCCAAACTCTGCAAAATAGGCCTCCGTGGCGGCGATGACCTCCTCATTCGATCCATATCTATTCCCGGCGAGTGATTTTTTCAGATTAGGAAACAGAAAGAAGTCACAAGGGGCCAAATCTGGAGAATACGGTGGATGGGGCAGCAAGTCGTAGCGTAATTCGACCAATTTGGCCATGGCAACGGCAGACGTGTGAACCGGTGCGTTGTCGTGGTGAAACAGCACTTTTTTCTTCGCCAGATGGGGTCATTTTTTCTTTAATTCGGCGTCGAATCGGCCCAATAAATTGGCATAGTAAAGCCTTGTAATTGTTTTACCCTTCTCGAGGTAATTGATGTAGATCACACCTTGTGAATCCCAGAAAACGGTGGCCATAACTTTTCCGGCCGATTTTACAGTTTTCGCCTTCTTTGGAGCACGTTCCCCGGTCTGGATCCATTGTTTTGATTGCTCCTTGGTCTCTGGTGTGTACCAGTGGATCCAGGTTTCATCGACGGTCACAAAACGACGCAAAAACTCCGCTGGATTCCGCTTAAACAGCGCCAAACACGTCTCCGATGTGGTCTCACGATTGCGCTTGTTTTCTGGTGTGAGTAAACGCGGCACCCATCGCGCCGACAGCTTTCTCATGCCGAGTTCCTCGTGAAGAATATGATGCACTGTTCCTTCTGAAATGCCTACAGTCTCAGCTAGCTCCCGAACCTTCAATCGGCGATCTGCCAATACGAGATCATGGATTTTTTTAATGTTTTCCTCCGTAGCAGCTGTTTTCGGTGCACCTGGACGTGGTTCATCAAAAACCGACGTACGGCCGTGCAAACTCGTTGAACCAATTCTTGACGGTGGCCATCGATGGAGAAGAGTCACCGTACACAGCATCCAAGCGCTCTTTGATTTCGATGCGCGTTTTCCCTTCCAAAAATAGGAATCGAATCACCGAACGATATTGCTCTTTTTCCATTTTTGTAAAACCGATCGACACGTTCGCTTCCCTAAGTTGTCAAATTAAAACAAATGAAGGGATTGGAATGAAAATTTGAAAAAAGAATTAAAAAAGAATGTGCTACACTGTGGTAAAACTCTTTTGAAACTACAGCGCCCTCTGGCGATGAGGCTAGGTACTTATTGAACACCCCTCGTAGGAGTTAATTTTTTCATCAAAATTTCAATTGACTCAATTTAATTAATTCTTCTGGTATATTCTTTCTTTTTAATTTTTTTATTCTATTTCGCAATTGGCAAATATGTTTTAAAAGTTTTCTGCATTTTGCCAACAAATATTTTTCTTTTGGAGTTTTAGGTTGCCTTACATTCGTTGATGTCTGAGATGGAGGGTTAATTTCACTCAGCACTTTATTTTCTTCTAATGAAGCATGCATCACATGCGAAGTCCCAGGTAGAGGTTCAAGTGTTTTAAGTTTGGTACTGGTTATGGTTTCAAAACTTGCACTTGACAATATGATGCACTTGGTTGAGGTTCAGTCTGAAATTTTAATAAAAATATTGTGTAGTCACTATATACAAAAAATAAAATTGAAGTGTCTGTTTGTAATGTAAAAATAACATACACACTCTTAATACACAAACACAATCATTCACTCCATCTGCTGTGTTAACAATCAGTTTAAACAAACAGAAAAGTCACGGTTGTCTATACTAATATTATAAAGAGGAAAGATTTTTTTTGTTGGTTTGTACCGAATAAACTCCGAAACTACTGGACCGATTTCAACAATTTTTTCACCAATAGAAAGCTAAATTATCAGGAAGTAACATAGGCTATAATTTATAACATAATCTGCGTTCCCAATGTATTTGCTAAACATGTAAACAAACACGAGTTTTAGGAAAAACACCATAAACTGGAAATGTATAGCTTGATGTGTAGCCGTGCGTACTAATAAACATATCTTATCTTAGATATTCACAATACAACTTGATTTGAGAACTTCGTCGGTCAAAAAACAACAACAACGGTTAGACGGACGGATGCATCAGTGATCTTTTAAGCTATTTTAGTATGGAAAATAATGAAATACATTTTACTTACAACATATGAGTTTGGAGTCTGTATAATATCAATAGTTGAACTAGTTGCATTTGAAGTTCCACGCAAAGTTGTACTAAAACAGACAAAACCATTTGAATTAGTGAAAGAAATTAAAATGTAAGGATAAGTGCTGCCTATGAAGTTTTTTCCTTATTATAGAAACTAACTAAATACGATTAATCATAACTTGCTGTGCTAATTTTAATAACAACTAACAAATACTCAAGTAGAACTGACATGTCTTAAAAAGGTATAGTTGAGACAATAACTCCGAATCTTAATTCAATATTTATATATATTTTGTTTTGTAATGCATTGTAAAATTATGTTGGATCAAAAAAAGCCTAAAGTCTCTGAGTGTGGAAACCACACCCAATAACATAACAACAACCCTAAAGTGATGAAAAACTAAATTAATATCTAATATGTTTATATTTTACATAGTTCAAAATGGCGTTAAATTCTTATTATCTGATCCAAGTATGTGTAAAGACAATATGGTTTTAGTAAGTCAGAGTTAGGGACAAATTAAGTGATTTGGTTTCACATAGATTTATTAAGACTTTCTTCGTAATTCAAGGGTCGGTGGGGCGCCTTGAAGGCGTCAATTTAATTTGTTCTTTAAAAATTCTGTGTTTAGAATATATATATGCTTGTGTAGCATTTATCATGGACATATTCTAACCTAACCTAAGACTAAGTTTATGACAAATGGAATATGAAATTCTAAGTAAACTTAAGTAGCCCTGAAGCCGTATTTGAAAAACTATTATGAATATTATTAGGACTAGTACTTCTTAATAAAAAAGATAACTTACATCTGATGATGTCCTGGTTCCGGAAAACGATGTAAGACCAGTGCCGAATAATGTTCTGTGATGCATTGCATTTATGCGGGGTTTCGATGCAAAGGCGGAAAATACTCAATTCGACGCACTTTGAACAGAAAATCACACGAAATATAGGAAAAACAACAACAAAAACTAATAAACCGACATTTTGAAAAAAAAAACCATCAAAGCACGTCAACGTCATGATCAGTGACCACAGACTACAGTGTCAGTGACATTAGAGATTTGCAAAATATGTGGAACTTCTTTTAATTAAGTTAAGACCTTTTATGTACCATATTTTATGCAAAATAAAGAAATTCTAATTCTAATTTTAATTCTTCTAAAGAAATTCTAATTAGTGGCATGTAATTTTTTAGTCTGGTATTCCAGCTTCCATTTTTAATTTTTTCACTCTAGCCACACTTGAAATAGCCCACTTAGGTATGTCCTTGATTCGACGTATAGAGTCGACACCCTCTGATGCGCATACGTATGTGTTAGTACGAATATTTATGAACTTATTGTATTAGTGTGCGTTTATAGACGAGCTTGCTGCAGAGAGTCCAAATCGATTGTGCGCGTAGGCGCTTTATTGTTGAGTTGTTCTTTGATGTACAATTATTAATACTTTTTTACATTGACAATTACATACAAATTAACAATTTACAATATAAACTAAAAAAATGTAAATGTAAAATATAACATCACGACTGTATTCCCCGAAGGGTTAGGCAGAGGTGTACCTATATAAGGTGTTAAAAAATTTACTTTAGAAACTTTAAGAGGTGTTTTAGACCATCGAACTGAATAACTTTTACTTTGGGACATACATTGATATCGCGAAAAAAAAAAATCTGTTGTTCCATAGTAAAGTTTAATACCTACTGTTCTAAACTGTATGGGACAGCTGTTTTTTTTTCGCGATTTCAAAGTTAAAGTAAAAGTTATTCAGTTTGATGGTCTAAAGCACCTCTTAAAGTTTCTAAAGTTAATTTTTTTTAAATCACTAAAATTTGTTTAGTCCTGTCAAACGAGCATTTCCCATTCTGAAATAGACTAAGGTGACACAACACTATATTTTAGTTTGACAGCACTAAGATTGCACTGAGTTATTAGTTTAGTGAAAATGGCAATTTTGCTATTCTGAATTTGACGTTTTTCACCTAAAAATTTAGATTATCCAACTAAATCAGTCTATTTTTAAACGCGATTAAAAAGGAGTGGAATAAAATTAGTTGGCATGAACACACACTTCACACACTTCAGCTGCAAAAACTGTATCTTTTTTTTTATTTTGCTTATATCTCGAAAACGGTGCGTCCTAGCGCAAAAATAATGGAAATTTCGACCCCCTCTGCCAGCCGTAAACCCATATGCCTCTACTCATAGGTAATATGTAATCATATTTTCTATACAAAAAGTTTAAAATTCCATACAAAACACGTCAAGGCTGCCCCCCCCCGCGCGCCTCTGTCTCTAAAAAAATTCACGGGGTAGAGCAAACAAGAATTCAATTTTAGATGTGTCAAAATTATTTTTTAATTTAGAGATATTTTTCCGCAGAATAGCTTTTAGATTCTCATTATAGCCAAAAGTAAGGAATTTTAGTCGTAGTTTAGTTAGTTTAGTTCGGTGTACAAGAGAATCGGCACCAAATATTTTCTTAAGTTACGTAGGTAAGAAGGTTAAGAAATAAATCTTGATTGGTGCCGATTCTCTTGTGCACCGAACTAAACTATCACTAAAATTACTTGCTTTTGGCTATGAGAATCTGAGATTCTGCAAAAAAATATCTCTAAATTAAAAAATAACTTTGACACATCTAAAATCGAATTTGCGTCGCGAACTCGCGACTCCACGTGGTACTTGTTTGCTCTACTCTGTGAATTTTTTTAGGTCCAGAGGCGCGCAGGGGGGCAGCGTCGACGTGTTTTGTATGGAATTTTTAACTTTTTGTATGGAAAATACGAAAATTTGTTACCTTTGTGTGGGGTAAAGGGGTTTAAAGGTTTCCTAAAAGGGGGTCGAAATTTTCATTATTTTTGCGATAGGACGCACCGTTTTCGAGTTATAAGCAAAATAAAAAAAAGATACAGTACTGTTTTTGCACCTGTAGTGTTGGTGTGAAGTTTAGTTCATGACAACAAATTTTTATATTCCATTCCTTTTTAATCGCGTAAAAAAAATAGTCAAATTTAGTTTGAATAATCAAAATTTTTAGGTGAAAATCGTCAAATTCAGAATAACAAAATTCCCTGTTTCACTAAACTACTAAGTTAATAACTCATTGCAATCTTAGTGCTGTCAAACTTCGGTGGCAGTGACCTCTCGCGTCCGGCCCTGGTCCAGGCCATGGTGCGGAGCGAGAGGGCATGGCAAGCCGTCACCTCCTTCTGCGAAGCAGTAATGCTCGCGAAAGAGGAGGCGGAGTGCGCGAGGGAGTGGCAAAGGCCGCGCACTACCAGCCCTAGCCGCCGCCGCCGTAGGAGACGTCCCGGGCATCGGGAATTGACTGCGACTGGACTGGAAAGGGCTAGGCATCAACATCAATGGCGAGTATATCACTAACCTTCGGTTTGCCGACGATATAGTTATCATGGCTGAGACCATGGAGGACCTCAGTATAATGCTCGATGACCGCAGTAGAGCCTTCAAAACAGTGGGTCTTAAAATGAACATGGACAAGACAAAGGTCATGTCAAATGCCCATGTAACACCCGCCCTCATAAAGATCGGTGACGCTACGCTCGAAGTTGTAGACGAGTATGTTTACCTAGGACAAACTGTCCAGCTAGGTAGGTTCAACTTCGAGAAAGAGGTCAATCGTCGAATCCGACTCGGCTGGGAGCGTTCGGGAAACTATGCAATATCTTCTCGTCCCACATACCACAGTGTTTCAAGACGAAAGTCTTTGACCAGTGCGTGTTGCCAATGATGACTTATGGCACTGAAACGTGGTCGCTCACAATGGGTCTTATCAGAAGGCTAAAAGTCACCCAAAGAGCAATGGAGAAGGCTATGCTTGGAGTTTCCCTACGTGATCGAATCAGAAATGAAGAGATCCGCAGGAGAACCAAGGTAACCGACATAGCCCGAACAATTGCCAAACTTAAGTGGCAATGGGCAGGACATATTGCTCGCAGAACAGATGGCCGATGGGGCCGAAAGGTTCTGGAGTGGCGACCACGTACCGGAAGACGTAGCGTTGGAAGGCCTCCCACAAGATGGACCGATGACCTAGTAAAGGCCGCAGGAATTCGCTGGATGCGGGAAGCACAGAATCAGTCGAAGTGGCGGTGCTTGAGGGCCTATGTCCAGCAGTGGGCGTCTTTCGGCTGATATGATGATGATAATGATGATATGCTGAGTTATAGGGGTTTATGGATTTCATAAAGGGGGACGAAATTCACATTATTTTTGCGATAGGACGCACCATTTTGCGATAAGAAAAACCTTCTCCCATCACACATAAAGGCAATGCTTGTACAGTCCCTAATATTTCCCATAATTGACTATGATGATGTGTGTTACTATGACCTGAATGCAGATCTTCTCAATAACTAGACCGCCTTCTTAATAACTGCATTCTGCATGTTTCGTTTTCTCCTCTTCTGATCGTTATTTCTCCTCTACCGATCGTTATTTCTCATGACAAAGTTTATTCTGTTTATTATGTATAATATGTATTTATTAATTATAATTTCTTCTTGTATTTTTTTAGTTATTTTCGTGTTATCAATTGATTGATTGTGTATTACGTAATTAGGGTACGGGGCACGTGCCCCGGGCGACACCGTTAGGGGGCGCCAAATTCGAGCATGACAGACAAGTGCACCACCCAGCGCACCGCAACTTTGCAACAAATGAGACGCGCAGCAATTATAATCTTTCTCTGAGGGTGGTGCACTGAGGAAATTATTGATTAGCGTAGGTTTAGGTCGTCAAACGGTCTGAGCGGGTTGTGAGTACTTGTGAGCGGGCGCAGTTGTATTCTACCAGGAACTCGATGAGCATTTCTGTGGTCTATTTTTTAAGTTTTGCGGTGCCGGGCGTCTTGCTTCAACGCCGACGACGCCTGTGACACGACTTACTTTAACTTTTACCACAGTTTTGGCGCCCCTGTTGGATTGGCGCATTTTCGATCGATTTTTGATTAATATGTTTATTATGCCTAAATTTTCGAGCTCGCTTCGCTCGCTCTTGCAACCTAGTAAAGTAACTCCTAAAGCAAAAATCCAACTTATCTCAGGCAGAGTGAATAAGGCTAATCAAAATAAATGTCTGACACGTACTAGTATATTTAAAAAAAAACGGTTTTTTTTTAAGAAAAAAAAAACGTTTCGGGGTCAGGCGATAGGTTTTGCCCCGCCTCGAAAGATCCGTTCCGTTCTAGATCCGGGGCTGCCCCTACCAAATATCACTCAACGCGCTTAAAGAAGTTTTTTCTAAAAAAAACAACTATGATACCTTCAAAACATTTCTACAGTCAAAGGCCGATTCTCTTGTACACCGAACTAAACTAACTACAATCACTAAAATTCCTTACTTTTGGCTATGAGAATCTTAAAGCCATTCTGACAAAAAAAATCTCTAAATGAAAAAAATATTTTGACACAATCTAAAATCGAATTTGACAATCGCGTGACGACTCCACGTAGTACTTGTTTGCTCTACCCCGTGAATTTTTTTAGAGCCGGAGGCGCGCAGGGGTTGGCAGCCTCGACGTGTTTTATATGGAATTTTTCACTTTTTGTATGGAAAATATGAAAAATTATTACCAACATGTTGGGATATAGGGGTTAAAGGGTTTCCTAAAGGGGGTCGAAAATTTCATTATTTTTGCGATAGGACACACCATTTTCGAGATATAAGAAAAAGAAAAAAAAATACAATACTGTTTTTGGACTGAGGTCGAAGTGTTGGGGTTTTAGTTCATGCCAACTTACTTTATTCCACACGTTTTTAATCGCGTTTAAAAATAGTCAGATTTAGTTGGATACAACAAATTTTTAGGTGAAAAACGTCAAACTCAGAATAGCAAAATTGCCATTTTCACTAAACTAATAACTCAGTGCAATCTATTGCACGACTCTTAATGCGAAGCATTAGAGTGTGCTCTACGATCGAAAAATATTTTTTGCCCCATTTCTGTAACTGTTTTTATTGTTACACTCCTGCTAGCACACAGAACCTACATAATTTATATACCATTGTATAGATGATTAAATGGAGATTAATACTGTACTTTTTAACAATTGATTTAATGCAGCAGAAATGGAAAAAGCATCAAAATAGTTGAAAAAAAATTCCTGTCCGTCAATTTATGAACCCTGAAAACATTGTAGCTTGCGATAAAATCAATTAATTGAGTCAATTTTTTTTTTATACATTCGTTTCAGCCGTAGAAGGAACCCTATTGAAAATGGCTCTTTTATTCAAAGTAGTTTAATTATAATTAATAAAATACTAACTAAAATATAATATCTTTATCTAAATATTTCCAACCATTGAATTGATGTTGCCTAGCAACCGCCAAGTAAATATCTTTGTCAGTCGTTGACATTACGACTTCATGAAAAGTGATAAATTGTTCATTTTTGTTAATAACTATGTTTTGAATTTCTTTTTCGTTTATGAATGAGTGTTATGTATGAGGCGTGCACTTTTAAATTTTCCAAACTATTTTTAGTCTAGTTTAGAGGCATTTGTGACAAAAGAATCGGCACCGCGCAATCATGCGACAACAGCGCCTCCCAACAGCGCGTCCAACTATAGCTAAGAACCATCCAAGTGACACAAAAAGAATTGAAAAAAAAACATCTAAATCAGTCAAGCCATTTAGCATAAGAAGACACGCACACCGATATTTTATTTATTGCCAGGAAAACAAACAAAGTATTTAAAATAATATGCGGGTCAAAATATGGTAGTCGGCGTACAATTTCAGATTTGCCTACGATTCCTTCTCTTAGGACTAGGAATCTTAGGCAAAAAATGCGACATACGTGCGCATGTCTGCGCCTTTGTCTAGTCTTTGATCGTCGTTTTAGTGTAGTGCGCCACCGTTGCACGTTTTACGTATTGGAGAGTAGGGCGTTTAGCTCCGCCCACATGCACAAGGTCAGTGAGCCTACTATACACCTTAAGTAGTGTATTACTTACTTAAATTAGCTATTATGCCGAGGGTTGAGCGCTCGCCCCCAGGTACTCCTGCCGTTGTGATGGACAATCCACCTATTTTCTCAACTCCGGACATTTTTAATAATCCAAATGAGCCCGAACCCTCAACAAACATTAACTCGCGATCCAAGTCCAAGCGACTTCGACCAGACTTCTCTCCGGAGTACGAATGGAAGAATCTCGAAGTTAACATAACGGAGTTATTTACCTTTTGGAAAACTGAGCAAGAGGTTCTGCTTGGCAAACTAACGTCGGAGTTGAGGGCAATTAGACTACAAAATGCGGAGATTCAAAAAACGAATACTGAAACCCTAAAAACTGTAGAATTTCTAAGTCAAGATTACGATTCTCTCAAGAAATCAATGCAGAAATTAGAAAACGAAAACAGTGAACAGCGCAAATATATACAGGATCTGGAAAAAAAAGTAGTAGAAGATATACAGCTGAGCTCGCGGTCATCATGTCTCGAGATTAGGAATATACCAGCAATTGAGAAGGAAACAACTAGTGACTTAACCTTGATTGTTTTAAAAACCTGTGAGACCCTCCAGCCGGCGGTAAACCCTCCTCAACTACGTGACGTTTATCGTTTGCCCGGAAAAAAGGGCTCAAACAGACCGATAGTAGCAGAGTTCCTGACTGTGCCCGCGAAGAATCAAGTGCTGGACGCCTGCCGTACGTTCAATAAGGGTCTGCCATCAACTGAGAAACTAAACACGCGACACATTGGTGTCCCCGGTGAAGTCAAACCAGTCTATATCGCCGAACACCTACCTCGCACCCAGCGACAACTATTCTTTGAGGCTCGTTCTTTTGCTAAAACATACAAATATAAATTTTGTTGGTCGCAAAATGGAAAAATTTTTCTTCGTGAACGTGAAGGAATGGATTCCGTTGTTATCAACTCAACCTCTTGTCTTAAAAAACTGCTCACCCCTGCATGAAGAATGCAAGGCATCTCATTTTCATTATTATTGCATGTTTTTAAAATATTCTAGTACCCTACAATTTTATATACAAACTCGAGCGCTTGTAGCCTCTTACAAACCTGTTTTTTGTTACTTCATAAATACAGCTTGTTACCTTTTTATAAAAATTGCTTTGAGATTATCAACTTTGTATAATGTATACTGTATATATCAGCCTCTGTATTACACATCGTACCTTTTTAGACTTTGTAAAAATTATAATAATTTAAAACTTTATTATCACAAACACAAAACTCATATCATACCTGCGTTTATGTACATCCTATCGACTATCTTATTTCTAAGTCTAATACTTACAGCTTACAAAACAGAATTATTAAATGTAGTCAAAATTAAATTACACATAATTCACGTCATATCTACGGTTGCAATCAATATGCACTTAACATCAAACATCAATATTCGATTCCGACACTTTAAATGACATTGACTCTTTTGGTATAAGTGACTCACATATCTGTGTACCTGAGTCATGTAGAAGTTTCATTAATAACAATAGTAAGTCGCTTAATATAATGCACCTTAATATACGCAGTGTAAATTGTAACTTTGATGGTTTTCTTGTGCTGCTAGCTAGGATAAAAATCTCATGTGATGTTTTAATTTTATCGGAGTGCTGGCTGATGGTGTCAACAGTCCCACCACTGGAGGGGTATGTTTCTTATCACACGACTAATCTTATCAACCAGAACGATGGTGTTATAATTTATGTAAAATCAGAATTACCTCATATCGTTACCGAACCTTCTATATCTGGTGCAAGCTGTTTGTTCTGTAATGTAAAGTCTCATAATATCTTACTTTTAGCGCTATATCGCTCTCCGTCCACACGCAATCTTGATAATTTTATTGATAATTTAGACACTGTTCTTTCTCAGTCGCCAGTCCAAAAAAACTTAGTCGTGATGGGCGACATCAACATTGACATCACTCCGAATGCTATCTCCCCACAAGCAAATCAGTACCTCAACCTTATTGCTTCACATGGCCTCCTTCCTACACATCTATTCCCAACTCGTATTAACTCTTGCATTGATCACGTAATGTTAAGATCTGATCTTAAAAATACGACTCTAGTTTTCGACACTTACATTACTGATCATAGGCCTACGTTTATAAGCATTCAACATGAAAAACCACTCCCTACCTCTAAAGTAAATCGCATAGTTGTTAATTATACAGCTTTAACTACCGAAATTTTATCAATGGACTTTGGTGGAATATTGACCATTCAAGACGCTAACAATGCCGCCGAGTTTCTGGTTTCCATAATTAGCTCTGTCATCGCTAAGCACTCTAAATCGGTGTACATGTCGTCGAAACGCAGAATCCTGAAACCTTGGATTACCAAAGGTCTGCTACGTTGTATCCGAAATAGAGATAGCATGGCTCGAACCCTAGAGGCAGATCCTGAAAATTACATTCTCATGGTCACATATAAGCGATACCGTAATTTTTGTAACAAGCTTCTCAAAAATGTAAAACATGACTATGAAAGGAAGGAGTTTCAAACGGCTAAGAACAGCCCTAAAGCAACTTGGAAGATCATTAAAAATATCACCGGAACAAGCCTTAATGCGAAATCCCCTAACGAGCTACTGAGTATGTCTTCGGATGAAAAGTCTTCGGTAAACAAAGTTAACGAGTTTTTTGCCAATGTTGGCAAGAACTTGGCTGACAAATTCTCTTCCACCTCGTATACCTCGGAGTATTCTCTCGATACGCCGCCTTCTAATTCGCTGGTACTTCTACCCACAGATGAAGTGGAGGTCTCAAATATCATTGTTGGGTTACGAACAGATGCTGCGGTGGGTTGGGACGGTATCTCACCAAGGCTGTTAAAATCCTGTCTGCCCGCAATTGTCCCGGCCATCACTCATATCTGCAATCGGTCTATTTCCACGGGTTGCTTTCCCAGGGTTTTTAAGAGAGCTGTTGTTCATCCAATCTTCAAGAGTGGGGACAGACACGGTGTAGATAATTATAGACCGATCTCAGTCTTACCTGCCATCTCTAAAATATTGGAAAAGATACTTAATAAACGGTTAGTGGACTATCTTGAGTCATACAAATTATTAAGTGACAACCAGTATGGTTTTAGAGGTGGCAGGTCAACTGAAAATGCTGTAGCTGCCTTGGTGGATGATGTAGTGTCTAAACTAGATAGTAAGCTGAAATGCTTGGCCATTTTCCTTGATCTTTCCAAGGCATTCGACACTGTGTCTTTTCCCCACCTCTTATCTAAGCTGGAAGCTGCGGGCATCCGCGGACATCCCTTAAAAATTTTCAAGGATTACCTGTGTGATAGAAGTCAATCCGTCAAAATAAATGATCTTATTAGTGACACTCAATCATTGAGTTTCGGCGTTCCTCAGGGCTCAATTTTGGGCCCTACCCTGTTTCTTATTTATATTAATAACTTGTGCAAAATGTCTCTAACGAACTGTTCCATTTATACTTACGCAGATGATACGGCCTTGCTTCTTCATGGCAGTGACTGGCCTGAAACAGTAAAATACGCGGAACTTGCTCTAAACTCAGTGATGAAATGGCTATCAGATAACATCCTAACCTTAAATCTTAAGAAAACAGTCTATTTACCTTTCTCCTTACTATCCACCAACCTCCCTCCACCGGATTCAATGGCTCTAAGAGCTCATACTTGCTCACGCGGTCTGTCCTCTTCACAATGCAGCTGTCCACAACTCACTAGGTGTGAGTCTGTTAAGTATCTCGGAGTCTATTTAGATAGTTCTTTGAGCTGGAAACCTCACCTTAGTAATCTCATATCGCGAGTCCGCAAGTGTATATTTATTTTTAAAAAACTAAGGCACTCCGCGGACCACCGTACCATTAAAACTGTTTATTATGCCCTGTGTCAAAGCATAATAAACTACTGCATCACAGTGTGGGGTGGGGCTCCCAAGACAACCTTACTGCCTCTGGAACGAGCACAGAGAGCTGTCCTCAAGGTTATGACCTCGAGGCCTTTTAGATACCCTACCTCGGCTGTCTACACCGAATGTCGGGTCCTCACTGTGAGACAGCTCTTTGTTCTTGGTACTATTCTGCGCAAGCATCCCTCTGTGGTATACAAGCCGAATGCTGCTAAAAAGCGTAGATACTTTGATGTATGCTCAACCCACGGATGTAGAACGGCCCTTGCTCAGCGTCATTATGATATTCTGTCCAACCATTTATATAATAAAATAAATAAACTATGCACCATTGCTCCCATGTGCCTAAATGAATGTAAGACAAAGGTCACAGAGTGGCTATTGACACTGAGTTACGATACGACTGAGGACTTACTACATGTATCAATCGCTTAACCTATTGTAGATAATAAAATCATTTATGTTTATAATTAGGTATATTTATACAGTATTACATAAACACAAGTTTTCACCATATTTATCTCTCTCAATACATACACATACCCCCACATAGGAACTTTAATAAGCCACATCATATTAACTAGTAAGTAACTTAATAATAATATACTGTGCTCGTCGTACAACTACTGTTATAAGTTCAAATTATAGGCGAGGACGCTGGCACCCTAAACACAAGTTAAATCTTACTCTGGGTGCCAGAGTTCATCGAAAACACTCGATCCCTTAGTTGTAACGCTGCATAGTGTTGTTTAGATAAGTGTTTCTGTACAATGGAAGGTAATAAAAACATTTTTTTTTTTTTTTTTTTAATATTTTTTTTTGTATTAGGATGAGGATTTTTATATAAATAAGTTCAACAACAGAAATTTCAAATCCAGTAAATCTAATGACTAAATCTAGTAAATCTAATATTTCTCAGTCGCCCATTTATAAAGATACCTACAGTTTTATAGATGAGTGGCTGGTGCATAAAAAGACGATCTTTTTGATAATTCTTAATTATTGTTTATAATAATGTTGATGCCCATGTTGATCTAAAATAAATTAATAAAATAAATATTGTTAACTTGGGACAACCCTAGCTGTCGTGACAATGCCTACACGTTGTCTGCATTTACCACGAGATCAAAGGCATCGTCCTACTGTATCTTTTTATACTGTGCTATTATGTACCTTCAATCTGCCTAGCCTTTTCCCAACCATGTTGGGGTCGGCTTCCAGTCTAACCGAATGCAGCTAAATACCAGTATTTATATAGAGCGACTGCCTATTTCACCTCCACAACCCAGTAACTGGGTAATACTATTATGTACAGACGCCAGCACATCAACCTACTCCAATCTGTCAAATTTTCCCAATCAACATTGAACCTTATTCTTTAGCGATAAAGTTAAAAATCTATTAAAGAAATTTGACAGATTGTAGTAACTTGATGCTGGCGTCTGTACCTTACATATCCAAAATTTCAACTTCCTATGGACTTCATAAGGTATTCGTTAATAAAATAAGCGCCTAGCTGGCAAACCCGTTTTCAAACATTATACCTGCTTTCATAATCACTCAATAGTGCTACAACAAAACTGGGATTAAGAAAAAGAGTAGTTCTTTTAAGTAGGGCGCTATGTAAATGATTAAAAGAGAAAATGTAATACCTAGTAATTATAATCTTTAATGAGTAAATGATAGCTTGAAGATTGACATGGGAGAATGGAATAACTTCTAAAGTATAGCTCACAGAAAGTCGAAATTTTGGATTTGTAAGGTACATAATAGTATCAAGTTCCTTATGCTATTGTATGATATAAAAGAGTAGTATTTAAAAAGGGGCCCGCTGGCTGGACGTTTGTCTAAGTAACGAATATCTTCTAAAGTATAGCTCACAGAAAGTCGAAATTTTGGATTTGTAAGGTACATAATAGGATCAAGCTCCTAATGCTATTGTATGTTACAAAAGAGTAGTATTTAAAAAGTGGCCCGCTGGCTGGACGTTTGTCTAAGTAACGAATATCTTCTAAAGTATAGGTCACAGAAAGTCGAAATTTTGGATTTGTAAGGTACATAATAGGATCAAGCTTCTACTGCTATTGTATGACATAAAAGAGTAGTATTTAAAAAGTGGCCCGCTGGCTGGACGTTTGTCTAAGTAACGAATATCTCCTAAAGTATAGCTCACAGAAAGTCGAAATTTCGGATTTGTAAGGTACATAATATTTTCTAACTCCGAGCACTACTGGACGATCTGAAAGTATAATAACAATAAAAATAATCATAAGGGGCCCGCTAGCTAGACACTTCATAGAAACGTCATTTAATCAAAAACTGTCGAGGTACAAAATATATCTTATTTATTTTCTATAGGTACAAAATAATGTCCATATGTAAACCTATCACCTGTTGATAAATCTCGTTTGGGCCTGCCAGATAGACTCACACTCAACAACCATCTCTCGATGCTCCACTCTTGTACCAAGGGGCTGAACTTTTCGATACGGCTCGCATAGTGAGGAGGTTTCCGTTTCTGGTGCCCTAATCATCGTTAGCTTGGACCCTGCTCCCGGCATCAGCGGATCCCTAATTTTTATGTTTTATTTTTTATACAAATATAAAAAAGGGTATTTTTATAAATACATTTTTAAATATGGAATACAATGAATAAAGGAAATCTAAACTAATATTACAATTTTACAAAGAGAAAAGATTAGATTTTTTCAATGTTTGTAAGTTTTTATGTTTGTTTGTTACGCTTCCGCTCTAAAACGGTTGAACCGATGTAAGAAAGAGATGATGAGATGAAGATGAGATGAAATTGGGTTAGGTAGGACATAAGTTACTTTTTATCTCGATATTCCCACGGAATCGAGACTTATGCGGGTGAAACCGCGAGGTGCTGCAAGATAATTTGGATGATGGGAACCTGGTACCCGGTCCAACAGCAATAATTTTGATATCACTAGAAAGGGTTTTTGATGTATAATAATAGGTACTTCGGCGCTTGTTTTGTTTTGTTGTCGGTTTCGACTTCGAGTAATTTTGAATTAAATTTTTTATTGTTTTTTTTCTATTATTGTTGACTAATGCCGAATTAACGAGTTTGTGAGAGACTGTCACCATCAAATATCGGGTTTTGATGAAAATCATCATCGCCACCATTATTATCTGGGTCATACTATTTATTATAATATAAAGAAAACATATTTTATAGCTATAAATGACAGACAGGTCTCTAAGTCCTTGAAAAACGACCTTCGCCAATACAATACGAACCGTACCTATTAAGGACGCAATAGAGCGGAACGCGGGCTAGGGCAAGAGAACTGTCTATTGGGCAGAGCCAGTTTGAGAAACTGAAGACCGATGATGGCAGAATCGTATCCGCCAAACCTGACCTGTTGAGAGAGATCGAGAGTTTCTTTAGACAGTTGTACACGTCAATCAATTACCCCGGTACGAATCTGGCAAACGACCCAAGAACTAGATTGACCCGATACTATACCGAAGACATCCCGGACGTCAGCTTGTACTAGATTAGGATGGTAACGACATAGTTGTAATTGCTGAGACCATGGCAGCCCTCAATACAATGCTCGATGACCTTAGTAGAGCACAATGGGCCTTATCAGAAGGCTAAAAGTCATCCAAAGAGCAATGGAGAGGGCTATGCTTTGAGTTTCTCTACGTGATCGAATCAGAAATGAAGAGATCCGTAGGAGAACCAAGACAACCGACATAGCTCGAAGAATTGCCAAACTTAAGTGTCAATGGGCAGGGCACATTGCTCGTAGAACAGATGACCGTTGGGGCCGAAAGGTTCTGGAGTGGCGACCGCGTACCGGAAGACGAAGCGTTGGAAGGCCTCCTACAAGATGGACCGATGACCTTGTGAAGGCTGCAGGAATCCGCTGGATGCGGGAAGCATAGAATCGGTCGAAGTAGCGATGCCTATGTTCAGCAGTGGACGTCTTTTGGCTGAAATGATGATGATGATGATAAATGACATTTATGGTACCAATATGTTATTATAGACGATATTAATGTAACTATGTAGGTGAAATTGTTATACATTTATATCATCTATTCATCGTTCAAAAACATTGCAGGAGCAATAAAACCCTCGAGTCTAGCGTATCTTAAATACCATAATGTATGCTTACAGTACGTCGTCTTGTCAAACACGTGCAGTAGTGTTGGACGATATCGTCTTCCATCGTGTGGTGATTTTTAACAATAGTACACTCTAGACCTCACGTAACGTGACCAGTCACGTCACGTGAGGTCTAGAGTGTACTAGTGTACGTATCCAGATACGTACACGTAAAGCCACGTGTCTTCACCTATGCCATAGTCTGACAAGTTGTCGAGTGCACTTTCTCGGTATACTTCAATAGTATAGAGCCTATTTTGCAAATGCTCGCTGCAGTATGACTTTGCTAGCTTAAGTTTATACGTGCCTAGGGACAGTACAATAATCTGCTCTTCAGTAAATCTTCACACAGCACAACAACATTACCGAACGAATGCGGCTCGCTCGGCGAGCGTACTTGGCGGCGAGTAGATGGGGAAAAAAAAAGAGAAGAGGAGGTGTTTCGGCGGCCGTTCGGTCTAAGCATATCGTGTGGTGAGCGTTTCCTTAGTTGTCCTCATAAAAATGAACTGCAATAATACAACATTATAAAAAAATAAACTGCAAAATATAACTTCCGTGCACTTCATACTCAAGCGTATGGCACTCGTGGGTTGCAGCTGAAAATCAGCGTCAGGTGGTACACTTTGTGTTGCCATCTGACATTATGCTGAGCTGAGGCCCTTTTGGCATTATAATCTCTGGTTTCTGTTTTAGTTATAAGGTGTATTTTTCTAATTTAATGCCAATAAACGCATTTTCTTTCATTTTCTTTCTTTCTTTCAAAATAAGTCATGTCCATTTTTTTTTTTTTTTTACCTTCTACAGGGAAGCTCTTGGCCTGCATCTCACCTGATGGTAAGTGATGATCAGGCCGAAGGTGGAAGCGAACTTCACCCGGAATCCCCAACCACAGAGGAACTGGCGATCTTATCTCTAACTGCCGAAACACAACAATGCTGTTAACATTGTTGTTATGGCGAATTGGCGACAGACTTAGATAAGATGGTGGTAGCTAGCCAGGCGGACTTAGAAAAAGCCCTACCACCAACCAAACCGGGCAGAAAATTTTGCTCCCACTGGGAATCGAACCCGGGACCTCTGGGTCTGAGACCGGTGGCTTAACCACTAGACCACAGAGGCGGTTATACCGGTGGTCATACCGGGATAACTCCGAACGGACAACGAATTGGTAAAAGTCGTTATAGTCAATATTGTTCCTATTGAAAAGACCTTTTCAACGACACCACAATTATTGCTGCTGGAGGGGGGTACCAAAACGCCCATCATCCTTGTGAGTTTGTATTTAGGGGGTAATCTCTGGAACTAATAATCCGATTACGAAAATTCCTTCACTAATGGGAAGCTGCCGTATTGCATATTCACATAGTATATATTCTTATGTAAAAAAAAATTAAATTTCACACGGATGAAGTCGCTGGCAGAACCTAGTTTATTTATAAAACTAGGAACATCTGTATGAGGCGACGACCTCTCTCAAAAAAGAGTTTATCTCAAAAAGCCGAATAAACTACGATAAAGCGAACCTTTTGTTTAACAAAAGTTAGGGGGTACCTACTATAAATAACTACACCTTCGAGGCCAATTTCTGACGACCTCTTGAGGGCAATATCTCGAGTATTTGTTGAATATTTATATCTATCTTCATAGCTGTTATTAGAAATAGGAATCAGGAGTATGTGGCTAAGTAATAACAGCCGCACGGGTCGATCAGGTTACGTTGTGCTTACTACTTTCAGTAAGTAGTTTACCCATTTAAAATTATTTATTTACTACAAAACAACACATAGATACTCATACAAAAAAAAACTGTAACTTATTTCAACTACTGGTTTATAAAAACCTTCTTGCAGGAAGCATTAATTACAAATAATCATGTAGGCACTGGCCACTTGAGGTAAAAAAAATATCGAAATGCCATTACATTTTGTTTTTAATTTAATTTTTCGTTCGGATTAAAAGGCTGTCACTTCGTATTTTTTTAAGCTAGAACAGCCAAGACTTTTATTAGAATAAATCAAATTCAATGTAACCTTTTTTGATTATTTTTATGAATGGAAAAGTAATCCGTTTTCACATGTCATAGATCTTGACTTCGCAATTGATATGAAACTGAAAGGATCGATAGAGTTTATGAAGCATTTGAAAAATAAAATATGTCAACTTTTTTTTTTTTTTTCTATACCCTTTATTAGTCGTCATCTCGGTAGTCTATATAGTCACGTTTCTAGCCATATTAAGCAAAATGCTGTTTTGCATATTCCTGTTGCTGTACTAGGTAATCAATACAAGCATTAGTAGGTACAGACGCCAGCCCATCAAGTTACTACAATCTGTCAAATTTCTTTAATAGATTTTCAACTTTATCGCTAAAGAATTAGGTTCAATGTTGATTGGGAAAATTTTACAGATTGGAGTAGGTTGATGTGCTGGCGTCTGTACCTACGTACTGAGCAAAAGTGGTGGTAGCTGTTCGTCCTTTCTCTATAAGAGAAGGGACGTGAGAGAAAGTGTGTTGAACCCAATTGAACCCATGAAATGTGGGTAGGTAGATTTCCAATAAAAATAAAGATGTTTAGTGTAGGTAAAATAATGCTGCTATCTGCTATTGATCAGTTTACCATCCTGCCATCTTATCGAGTCAGCTAGTCTGCACGTGTTGCCGCTCCAACCTACTCATCATAACACTGTCGGCGATGACACATGGCTCGATCTGATTCTCACCTCAAATCCTTCCCTCGTTTCCTCCCATGGTCAACATGATGCTCCTGGCTTTTCTCATCACGACATGATTTTCCTTTCCTATATCCTTAAACCTCCCAAACCCAAGCCCAAGGTTCTGTACAGGCGTTGTTTTGCGCGGATGAATGTCGAGAGACTCAACGAGGATGCATCTGTGGTCGATTGGGAGCCCATGATGGAAGCCACTTCAGTTGACGACAAGGTTGCCATCTTCAACGATGTTGTAGTAAATCTTTATGACATCCATGCTCCTGTCAAAAAGGTAAAGTTGAAACGCCCACCTGCACCATGGATGACAAGAGGAATACAGATGGCAATGCGACGTAGAGACCGTGCGTTCCGTAAATTCAAAAGGGACCGTACTGACGAGAACTGGACAATGTTCAAGGCTGCAAGGAACAGATGCAATCAGATGATACGCAATGCTAAACGCCGCCACATTCTGGATACTATCAATTCTTCATCTTCTGCCGATATTTGGAAATTTCTAGGGACTCTTGGTATCGGTAAACCGCGACATTTAGACCTTCCTAATTCAATTGATTTAGACGATCTCAACCGTCACTTCTCTTCTGTTTCTACCATGGATCGTCTAACCAAGCAACAAACTCTTTCCTTATTATCTGGTCTAATGCGTCCACGTATTAATCCTTTCAGTTTCATTCCAGTTGAGCCGGGAGAGATCAGAAAGATCATTCTTTCTATTAAATCAAAAGCTGTGGGATGCGACAATATCACCCGTAGTATGATCATAACTATTCTGGATCATCTCCTGCCTGCGATTACCCACATTGTAAATTTTTCCCTGTACACCGGAGTATTCCCTTCCCTGTGGCGCAAAGCGTATGTTCGACCACTACCTAAGGTATCTAATCCCTCTCTTCCTACTGACTTCCGTCCAATTTCTATACTTCCCTTCCTATCCAAAGTGCTCGAGGCCTGTGTCCACAAACAATTCTCCAATTTTGTTCATCGTAACTCACTAATTAGCCCTCTTCAATCTGGGTTCAGGCCTGGGCACAGCACTGTTTCCGCCCTCCTTAAAGTGACTGGCGATATAAGGGCAGGACTAGAAGACACTAAAGTTACTGTTCTAGTGTTGGTTGATTTCTCGAATGCCTTTAATGCCGTCAGTCACGACATCCTGTTAGCTATCCTGTCCTATGTTATGGTCTCTCCCGAAACACTGGAATGGTTCTCCTCTTACCTTCAGGAACGTCAGCAGTCCATTCATGTTGGGGATTCTTCTTCCTGTTGGTGTGACTTGGAAGCTGGCGTTCCTCAAGGCGGTATTCTTTCTCCTCTTCTGTTCTCTATTTTTATTAATCTTATAACTTCCGAGCTTCAGTGTGCGTATCATCTGTATGCAGACGACTTGCAGTTGTACTATCAAGGGAGGGTTGATGATATACCTGATGCTATCGACAAGTTAAATACGGACTTGGCAGCCATAAAATCTTGGTCTGATAGATTTGGTATTGCAGTAAACCCTAATAAGTGTCAGGCGATCATAGTTGGGAGTCCTCGTAGTATTAGTAAGGTGGATGGTTCAACTTTGCCACCAGTTCTCTACAATGGTACGATCGTTCCATTTAGCACTGACGTAAAGGATCTAGGCTTGCACATCGATGCTACCCTGAACTGGCGTAGTCAAGTTGCTAGGGTCAGCCAGAAGGTTACTGGAACGCTGCGGACTCTGTACCGACTAAAAAATTTATTACCATCAAGTACCAAGGCAATGCTTGTGCAGTCCTTAATTTTCCCTATCATCGATTATGGTGATGTGTGCTATTATGACCTGAATGCAGATCTCCTCGACAAACTTGACCGTCTTCTCAATAATTGCATTCGATTCGTTTTCAATCTCCGTAAATATGATCATGTCTCTGCGCATCGGTCGCTTCTAAAGTGGTTGCCCATACGCCAGCGCAGAGAGCAAAGGGCATTGACTACCTTGTTTTCATTTCTTGACTCTTCCTCTTCTCCTAGTTATCTAGCCCCCCACTTTCAGTACATTTGCGCAAACCACAATAGAACTCTACGGTCATCACACAATCGTCTTCTACTATGTCCCACTCACCGCACTGACTTCATTCACTCTTCCTTCTTCGTTCAATCTATCTCTCTGTGGAATGCGCTCCCCCAAGAAATCAGGATGGCAACCAACCGATTATCCTTTAAAGTTAAAGTTCGCGAGCACATTCGTAAGAAGCTGGCGGTATCATCACAACGGTAATATTTTTCCCATTGTTTGTCATATTTGTTTTAAGTATATTCGTGTATGTATTATTATATTTATGTATATTTTAGGTATATTATATATATAGTTTTGATAGGTATATGTATATCCTTAGATTTAATTAAATATTTATTCCACAATTTTCGATATTGCACCTACCACTGTTTGTCTCTGCATCACCCAAAGGTTGACTGGTAGAAAATGCCTATGGCATTAAGTCCGCCTCTGTACATTTGTGTGCTTAAAGTGTTAAATAAATAAATAAATAAATCAGTTTTAATTTTAATAAGCTATTATGAAACTCATAATTTCGGCAAAAACTATATGTTTTTGGTGACCGACCTAGATTAATATTGCTCGCGAGTGTATCACAAGCTTTACAAGCTCGAGCTGAAGCGAATACAAATATTTTCACTTACCTAATTCTCTTATTAAAGGATGTGGCATTTTTAAAAGACATTTTTAGTTGTTTTGATTCGTACTAAACGATTTGTTTAGACTAAATCCAATTAAACGTTCGTAAATACCGGGATAACGAATGGGCCAATTTTTCTCGGAAAAACTCCGAGAGAACCCAAAGTGGGTTAAGTCGGTATTTAATGTTCGGAATCCTTAAATAATGTTTTTATTTCAACGATAGTTGATAGTGAATTAGTGATGGATCATCGTACCTAATTCTACTTAGTTTCGTGCATCGATCAATATTATTTTCTTTATATTTGTTTCTATAATCTCGCTAATGTAGGTGAATATTATAGAGTAGTTAATCCTGAGTTGGCTCTATACAGAGTGGCAGAGACATCGTTGCGCAACTTGTTACCATGCATTCAGTACAAGATTCGGAACCCCAAGGATATTGAAATTTTTTGATAGTAATTTAAAAAAAGAAATTGCTGTTCCATACATTTTGCATTTGCGTAGGTCAGCAGTTTTTTTATGAAACAACATAATATTTTTATATGTGATGAATAATTTCTCGCGGAGGGATCTAGAATCATGTTCTGAATTCATGGCTACCGTTTGCGCGTCGTGCGGGCGTCCTTGCCTCCCTGTATATAATTTTGGCGAACTCACATTATATGCTTCATGGACATTATTAAAATAAAATTAAATCAAGACTTTTACTATGGGGATTGATTTTAAATCGCGGCACATGCAGTGAGCTAACACATATCATTACTACTACTATTTCATCACCTTCTGTCAAATTACAGATCTTTACCCAGCCGATAATTAGTCAATAAAAGGTAGATAGATAAATTATGGTAATAATTATGATTTTGATCTATTTGGTCTATTAACCTTTAGTAAGTAGGTACCAGCTTTTGCTCGCGGTTTTGCCCGCGTGTATGTCGAAAAATATCCCTCGGGAACGAAACCACTACAAGGATATAAACTATCTGTGTGTCAAATTTCTTCCAAATCCGTTCAGCCGTTTTTGCGCCATTATGGAACATACATCCAGACAAACGGATAATAATTCTTCGTTACTATTTTTAACCGACTTCATAAAAAGGAGCAGGTTCTCAGTTCGTCGGATTTTTTTTTAAATTATCTATAATATATAACATATAACCCCCCAGGGGGTTTCAGAATCATGTACTGAATCCATGGTAACAGGCTTCGCGTCGATGTCCCTGACACCCTGTATATATAACATAGCACCTAGGTACTAAAGGTTCATAGACCAAAATAATTCACGTGTAAACTGATAACGCAAAAACACAGGTGTTTTCCAACTGAATAATGTTCTGTTCGCTGAGTCAATGAAAAGGGCCGATAGAGATATAAATGGAAACAATACATTCTTAACTAACAGACAGATTCATCGCGATATGTAACAAAACGGAGTTATTTTGTGTTTTTAAAAGAGTAAGTTTTTGGAGTTTCTTGCTCATGAAACTAGGTATAGTGCGCGCCACGAAAGAAGGCCCGCGGAAAATGGTGAAACTACATAATTTTTTTATACAATGTGATGCAATGATGAAATGATAGCAAGGGCAATATTAAAATATAACTAATTTATTTGATAGGAATGTTAGCACAATAGATAGATGATAAAACAAGAGAGCTTCATACACCATTGACAACAACTGACACAATAATGAGTCAGACTCCTTTTTAGTTTAGTGCAGGGTCCATACAGTCCATACTTTCATCAGCCTCTCCTGGACGCAAACGCTTCAAAGTCAAGCCCATTGATGTGATGAACCCTTCATGCTTCGGACGATGGAGTCCTTTCGTTAAAGCATCGGCGATCATGTCTGTAGTTGATCGATATCGAACAGCAACTTGGTTAGCAGCAATCTTCTCTCGAACAAAGTGATAACGAACATCAATATGTTTGCTGCGTGGATGGTACATGGCGTTACCTGAAAGACTAATTGCACTTTGATTATCACAGAAAAGTGTGATTGGCGTACCTTTCAGTTTCGGTGAGAACTCTTCTTCAAGCTGTTTTAAATAAAGTGCTTCTTGTATTGCAGAAGCCATTGACATATATTCAGCCTCTGTGCTGGATAATGCTATAGTTTGCTGTTTTTTTGAATTCCAGCTTATGGCTGCTCCCTGAAATAAAAATATATAGCCTGTGCAAGACCTTCGGTCTTCTAAATCATTTGCCCAATCAGCCATAAATATTTTCATTCAAATTTTTCTTGAAAGTAAGTTTTATAATTATTAATTGTACCTTTCAGATACCTCAAAACTCGTTTCACAGCCATGCCAATTAAGTATCTTATTGAACAATAACGAACTACCGGGGCATATTTTTCTTGGTAATCAATATCCTTTACTTGTTTATATCCTTTAATTACAAGTCTAGCTTTGTAACGTGATATGGATCCGTTTTCGTCTATTTTTGTTTTAGAAACCCATTTACAGGGAATGGCTACTTTTCCTTCTGGTAAGTTTACTGGTGTCCAAGTGTTGTTACTTATTAATGACTGATGTTCTTCCTTCATTACTCTTTTCCATTCATCAGCTTTGTCACTGTTGAGAGCTTCTTCAAGGTTCTGTGGATCTCTATTTAATAAACTCATAGTTGACTCACCATTCATACACATAAATGATGTGGCATCATCATTCTGATGTCTTTCTACTCGACGTGGACATGGTCTCAGAGTCATGTTGAGTTGTGGCGGAGATTCCAGCGATTCATCAGGTAAGTATGTTTCATCATGAACATCTTCAAATAGATCGGAGTCATCAGAGGAAATTTCACGAATTTGAGAAGTAGACTGTGTTTCATTTGTTTCATCTATGTTTTCTGTTCCAGATTCATCGTGTTCTGCGAATAAAGGTAAATCTACTGTTTCTTTTATTAAATTATTCTTCTCCAGTTTATTCTCCTTTTTATCCGGACAAATTTCTTTCTCTTTAATGTTTTCTTCCTTTCCTTGTATGTTAAAAACTTTGTTTTTCTTTACTGTAGCTTCTAAGAATACAACATCTCTACTTATAATTCCTTTTTTTATTTCAGGGTCTATGAATCGGTAGCCCTTAGTGGAATCACTGTACCCTACAAATATCAATTTACGTGACTTAACATCAAGCTTTGTCCTTCTTTTTTTAGGGATATGTACCATTACATGACACCCGAAAATCCTCATATGACTCAAATTAGGCTTCTCTCCAGTCCATATTTTATGTGGGCTCACATCGGATAAAGCACGAGTTGGCGAGCGATTGACAATATAGGCGGCTGTGGCTACTGCTTCAGCCCAGAATATGTCCTGTAATTCAGCATTAAAAATCATACATTTAGCACGCTCTATTAATGTCCTATTCATCCTTTCGCTGAGACCGTTTTGCTCGGGAGTGTAAGGATTAGATGTCTGGTGCCATATTCCATAGTTCTTAAGATAGGCTTCAAATTTATTATTTTTGTATTCGGTACCATTGTCGGTTCTTAGAATTTTTATTTTTTTGTTTGTCTCATTTTCTACTCTATTCTTAAATTCCACAAATTTGTCAAAAACTTCGCCTTTACTTTTAATAAAATATACATGTACACGACGGGAAAAGTCGTCAATAAAAGTTACGAAATACCTGGCACCTCCGATAGAAACATTTTTCATCGGCCCACATACGTCACTGTGAATGAGCCCTAGCAGCTCCGTTGCACGCGAACCTTCGCTGGGAAATGGTTGCCTGGTGTGCTTGCCCTCGAGACAAGTTATACAAATACTATCTTCCTTTTGCGGTGACAGCTTTACCCCCTCTGTACATTTAGGCATTTTACAAATGTCTGAGAAATTTAAGTGACCCATCCTTTGGTGCCACAAGTAAGTATCATAATCAGTTTTTGCTGACATTGCTTGAATTTCTTCATTTTTTGTAGATTTTAACTGATAAGTATCATTAATGAGATTTGCTTTTGCAACTAATTTATTATTTTGATTGTAAATTTTACAACCAACCTCATTAAACTGGATTTTGCATCCATTCGCAATTATCTTGCTGACTGACAGCAAATTTGTTTTTAATTCTGGTACATATAAAACCTTTCTCACCTGTATTGTCTCGGTGCTGTCATCATTTGTATTCACTTTTAGAGATACATTACCACAGCATTCAACTTTCAATACCTTATTATCGGAAATTCTTATGTTCTGTACAGGTGGAGCCGTGACATCGCTGAGCCAATCCCGGTGCATGGTCATGTGCATGGAGGCGCCTGAGTCAACATACCAGTTCCCAGAATCATTCATCATGGATGCTGAAAACGCTGCTACGAATCCTGTGTTGTTATCAGTTTTAGCGTTGTTCTTCTTGAACCAACATTTTTTACCGAGATGCCCATATTTGTTACAATTAAAGCACCTTGGGCCTTTTTTAGGTTTTTGCTGATCATTTTTAGGCGGAACTTGTTTTGTGTTTGTATAAAGTGCGGTAGTGTCTGATGATTTAACCTCTTGTAACAGTTTGTTCTTTACTAAATCAGCACTAATCTTCATACCTGAACTTTCCAACCCCATAATCATTGGCTTGTACATATCTGGCAAGCCTGCCAGCATCAGAGTACCTAACCACTCATCATCTACATAGAATTTTATATTTCTTAATTTGTGTGCCGCCGACATTATCTTATTTACATAATCTTCCACTGAAACACTGTTATCCAGATTAGTATTTATTAGTTCTTTTAATAATCCAACTTTTCGACATAGACCACTGTCTTCAAATGCTCTTGCTAAACTTTCCCAAACCTGTTTAGCATTTACTGCCTCTTGGATGTGTACATATAGTATTGGGTTAATTAACAATATTAACTTCGATTTGGCTTTTAAATCTTTCTTCATCGAGTTGGGATCAGTGGATAAAGGTTCGTTGAAAATACAGTCATATAAATCTTCATGTTGTAAGTAAGCTTTAACTGCGAAACTCCAACTTGCCCAATTATCTCTGCCTGTGAGTTTCTCGATTGATATTAATGAATTAGAAGCCATATTTCCAAAAGTATTGTATCTGAAAATCTGAAATAAGCTGAAACGGAGCCGGTAAAAAAAATGACGTTTTACCACGGATTTTTTTACTATGACTTTTTCACTTATATAACTGTTCAGATTATAAAAATATCACTATACGGCAGGTACGGGATGGCCCATAACCTGATGAAATGATAGCAAGGGCAATATAACTAATTTATTTGATAGGAATGTTAGCACAATAGATAGATGATAAAACAAGAGAGCTTCATACACCCGTATTTAAGTGTATTATCTATGCATACACCATTGACAACAGCTGACACAATAATGAGTCAGACTCCTTTTTAGTTTAGTGCAGGGTCCATACAGTCCATACTTTCATCATGCAATGGCATAGACACTAGCGCTGCGTCTGCGGGACTTCTTTCGTGAAATGGACTTTACCTACCTTTTGGAACGGATCTAGAATCAATCACATTTTTAACCGACTTCAAAAAAAGGAGGAAGTTCTCAGTTCGTCGGAATATATTTATATTATATATATATACTTTTATATTTTTATGTATGATCTCTTATACGTTTTTACGTTCAAATGTGCCTACCTATATAAATAAATGAATTGACTATGACTTGACTTTACTTTGACATAGACTTTAACTTTAGACCAGTGGGCTAGACGGACCAATAAAATAAAATAAATTGAAAAAGATTGCTAGACCATTGCTTCATAAGTTCGACAAAAAAAATTGAGCAGATTTTTTTTTCGAACTTATGAAGCAATGGATTAGCAATTTGTTTCAATTTATTTCAATTTAAAAATTTTTACAAAAAAAAATTCAGCCGACTTCCAATTAGTTCTACCGTAGAACTGTTCAGTAGAACTATTGGGAACAAACCAAACAAACCACTACAAAGTGAAAAATAACTTTAATTTCGGAAGTCGGTGTCTTTGTTTTTTTTAATTTTCGTTTTTTGCCACCGACTTCCGAAATTAAAGTTATTTTTCACTTTGTAGTGGTTTTTTTTGGAAGTCGGTTGAATTTTTTTTTGTAAAAAGTTTTTATTTTTCACTTTTTAGTTGTGGTACCTACCCCACACAATATCCAATACCACTAACTGCAATAAATAACAGTGACAGGAAGTTATCATCATATTATCGTCCATATAAACTAAGTGGGAAAAATATGTATTATTGAAGCTAACTCAAAAACTATATAAGCAAAGTAAATAAAATTTATATGGGACCACCTCGGGAGCTTACCTACCCTTTCAAACAAAAAAATAATTTTCAAAATCGGTCCACAATTGGCGGAGATACATAAAACATACATAAACATACATAAAAAAAAAACATACATAAAGTCGAACATAGGACCTCCTCCTTTTTGGAAGTCGGTTAAAAATTGATCGTGCATTACGTAATTAGGGTACAGTTCGAATTCGAAATCTACCAAATTACAATACCATTTCCCAATTTACGAGGTTGTTTTTTTTTGAGATTTTTATTTGACTATGCGTATAAATGCGAAAGTGAGTTTGTTTGTTTGTTTGTTTGTTACGCTTTCACGCTAAAACGGCTGAATGGTTTTGGATGAAAATTGTCACGTAGGTAGACCATGACCTGGAGAATGGCATAGGATATTTTTTATCCCTCTATTCCCACGGGATCGAGACTTATGTGACTGAGGTAACCGAAACAGAAAGTAGGTACATAAACGTTCAGCCGGACATTACTTCAGCACTCCAGCAAAAGAGAGAAAAAAAAAGCAGGAGTGCCGGCAGAAATGAAAACTTGAGCCCGGTTTCCACTGCGAAAGGGTAATGTGCGGAAAATGGTTAGGCGGAACGGACTCCTTTTTAATGAAAGAGGTTTGCGTTTCCACCAACGAAGAGTTGGTCATTTGATTTCCACTGCAAAATGAAACTGAGATAGAGAAATGAGCGGACTGAGCTGAACGGAAAATGAGAAATGAAAAACGAATAGATAATTTCCACAGAGAACGAGTTCAGTTGAAGTTTTGAGCTGGTTGCGTGTGGTCGTGTTGTTGCGATGTTATCGAGTGACACGGAATCGAGCGAAGACAGTGATTATGTATACAGAAAAAAGAAGCACGCATTGTTGTATCTTATGCAAAGAAAAAAACGCGCTAAACGAAGATTTTGGCTGTGCCAGCATATTCGAGATCGTAAATTAAAAGGGGAATTTAGGCTGTTTTATGATTTAGACGACGAAAAATTTAAGAATTATTACAGGGTTAATAGAGAACAATTTCAAGAACTTTTGTCATTTGTGGAGGTCGATATTTTGAAACAAAACACCAACTTCAGGAAAGCTATTTCACCTCAAGAAAAGCTAGCTGTGTGCCTCAGGTAAGAAATAAAACATTGTTAATAGGTAATTATTTTAGACTTTACTCAGAAATAAAACAAATCAGTAAAATAATGAAAAAAAGAACATTATGCTTAGTTATCATAATCATGTAACGGGGATGGCTCAAATCTTCCCGAGCTACTGTAGCCGTGGTATGTCGTATTATCAGAACGTGACGCTGCTGCTTCCGGTAGTGTGTATACGTAATTGGCAGAACGTGATGATCCTGCTACTGCTGCCGGCAAGTTATTATTTACAGGGTCTCTCGACGTAGTGTATCCGTAATTAGCAGAACGTGATGATGCTGCTGCTGCCGGTAAGGTATTGTTTACTGAGTCTGGTGTAACACAAGTACTATAATTTTCTAGTTCTTCCTCGGCGTCACTAACGATTAGAAATATTTTTTTCTTAACGCGATTTTGCATCCACATAGGCATCGTTTTTATGGTGATCGCCATACTTTCTAAAAACAAATCAATGGCACCTTTTTCTTGTGTTTTTGTCATTGTGCGTCTTAAATCTCTTTCTTCTTGTCTTTTTTGGTGATTTTCCTCCATTTCTTTCATTAATTCTAAAAAATCTCTATCTGCGGTCCGCTTCCTTGTCTGAGTTTTATCTCCTTGTGGTGCACTAGCTTCCGTATTATTGATTGTATCGTTTGTTGGAACTACAAATATTTCTGAATTATTAGTATCTTCGTCATCTTGCGCTATGGAGGTTTCAGGTGTTGCCGATGATCGTATATCTGAAGAATTTAAATTGGTAGACCTACTACGATTTTTCATATATGGAAGTAAAAATTCCATCAATTCCGCATATCTCCAAGTATTGAGGTTTGTAGCTGCCTGCCCAGATCTGGTGGCTTTCATTCTCTTTAAACTGTCTCTATGGTTATCCCTTAACTTTTTCCACTCGGATTTCGCATCCTGGACTGAAACAATAAAGATAATTAGGTTCCGGTACTTAGTTTCGAATGACGCTGTAGCGACTGACTTTTTCTTAACTTGCTATCGTTAAGCAAGTTAAAAAAACAGGTTCAAGCGATTTTCGACCTTATTGACATTTACGCAAACATCAGATTTTAATGAAGGAGCAATGTTAGCCAACGAGAATGTGAGAAAAAACAAACTAAATTTTAAATGTCAATAAGGTCGAAAACCGAACCTGTTTTATTTTACTTTCTTAACGATAGCAAGTTAAAAAAAAGGTTCAAGCGATTTTCGACCTTATTGACATTTACGCAAACATCGGATTTTAATGAAGGAGCAATGTTAGCCAACGAGAATGTGAGAAAAAACAAACTAAATTTTAAATGTCAATAAGGTCGAAAACCGAACCTGTTTTATTTTACTTTCTTAACGATAGCAAGTTAAAAAAAAGGTTCAAGCGATTTTCGACCCTCCACCCCACTCCATTCCAGTACAGTCGTCCATTCCATTCCATTCCATGGTAATAAACACATTACCCTCCTTTGCGTCGCGCAGTCGGGTAAAAAGTGTCGTGACAACTTTTGGTCTTAATTTTTTCCGTCTAGCTCCCTTTCGCAACGCGCGATAAGGAACTTCGTTCCAAAAACTTTATTATTTATTAATATTATTATATTTTGTTTCAGATTTCTAGCAACAGGCGACGCATTCAAAACAATAGCCTACAATTATCGCATGAGCACACCAACTGTTTCAAGGATAGTACACGATACTTGTATTGCAATTTGGAAAAAATTACAGCCTATTTATTTGAAAGAACCCAAACGGCAAGATTGGGAAAATATAGCAGAAGCTTTTGAAAATATATGGCACTTTAAAAATTGCCTTGGTGCCATTGATGGTAAACACGTAGCGATTAAATGTCCTCCACATTCAGGAAGTCAATTTTACAACTACAAAAAATATTATTCCGTAGTATTACTAGCGGTTGTTGATGCACACAAACGTTTCATAATCATTGATGTTGGATCGATGGGGCGTTTCAGTGACGGTGGTATTTTTAATGATAGCGTGTTTGGAAAAAAAAAAATTAATAACCAATTAAATTTACCGGACGACCGTCATTTAGATGAAAGTAGTTCAGTCAGAGTACCTTATGTATTTATAGGTGACAAGGCCTTTGCTTTACGTAAAAATTTACTGAGACCATATACAAACGTAATAAATGATAGACCGAAAAGAATATTTAACTATCGACTCAGCAGAGCTCGAAATGTTGTAGAGAATGCTTTCGGTATTTTATCCGCTAGATGGCGTCTTTATCGGCGACCACTAGAATGCAAACTTGAGACGGTCGATCATATAATAAAAGCAACTTGCGTGTTGCATAATTATTTATCTGTACAATTATCGCACTACCCACATCGGCTGCAGATTATCAAAATGACAATTATAATAATCCACGACCCAACAACATGACCTTTGATAGACTGCGAGCTACACGAGAAGCTTTTAATGTACGTAACATATATTGCGATTATTTTAACAATTCCGGTAGAATAGCCAGTCAAGATTCACTTGTTTCATAAAATAAATTCAATTAAAAAGACACTTACTGTTTTTTATTTCAGCCAAATTCACATCATCAACTATAGATTTCCATGCCGCTTCTTTTATATCTATGTTTCGGTATTCTTTAATTGATACTTTCCACAAACATGGGTATTGTCGTACAGCTTCTATAAATCGCTCCATTTCAAACCAAAACAACACGTGTTACTCGACTGCTATAACAAACAACAATGCGGTGATGCGAGCGCCAGCCGGCGCGTAGCTGCGGGAGGCGAGAAGCGCGGGGGGCAGACAGCGAGCGAGTCCGTTCTGAACTACCTAGTCGGTGCAGGCCTGCGCAGCGGACTCTTTTCAATTTCTTTTTACTCGCTCAATCCGCCCCGCTCACCACTTTCTGTGTGGAAACGCTATTATGTAAATTGTAATTGCGAGTTGAGCGGAGTCCGTAAGTACTCCGCTCCGCTCCCTAGAACTGAGCGAGCTCATTTCTACTCTTTCTACACGCTCGGCTCTTTCCGTCCGCCTATTTGTTGGTGGAAATACAAGTATGCAGTTTGCGTTTGCGAGTTTAACGAAGTCATTAATGGGTCCGTTCCGCTCGCAGTGGAAACCGGGCTTTAATGTTGTGCATTTTTGAATATTTTGGAATGGTTAGGGAATAATTTCGCACGAACTGCTTTATTTATCAGTATAAAAGTACAATAATTTATGTGGATAAATACAATATTCATTAGCAGTAGTAGTATATTTATTTATTTTCAAAATATAGTCTACCAAAAATAAACAATTTATTTAGACACTTTTCATTACCTAAGTATGTTTTGACTGTTTTTTTACCCATCAGTATGAGTAAAATTTCTTACCTCGCAATCTTTACGTTATTTCAGAATATTTATTTTGATATTTACTTTGTCGGTTGCTAGGCAACGGATCTTACGATCACGTCCTGACGCGAGTGTAGGTAACATTTTTTACCCACCCAAAAAAAGTGCATAACGCCGTAAAAACTCGACGATGAAATAGTATATTATGCAACTAATGAATAAAGGACGGATTTAAATCGAGGGCCATAGATGAATCACGATCAAGTGAAGGATTCTAACAACTGAATCACGACCGTAGGGAGTGATTCATGATGATTGAATCACGAGCGTAGCGAGTGATTCAAGTGTTTGAATCCTGAGCGACGCGAGTGATTCATGGCCCTCGATATAAATCCGTTTTATTCAAGAGTTACATACTATACTTTATACCATGACTACGAGAAAAGCGAAAATAGACATTTAATAAAAGGTTAACACGTTCAGTGTCGGGAGCCCTCCTGGAGGATTCACCTACTTGGATATGGGATGCCGGAAGCCCTCGCGGTGGGCTCATTTTAAATGTAAACGTTCAGTGTCGGGAGCCCTCCTAGAGGGTTCACCTAATAGGATATGGGATACCGGGAGCCCTCGCGAAGGGCTCATTTTAAATGTAGACGTACAGTGTCGGGAACCCTCCTGGAGGGTTCACCTACTTGGATATGGGATGCCGGGAGCCCTCGCGGAGGGCTCATTTTAAATGTAGACGTTCAGTGTCGGGAGCCCTCCTGGAGTGTTCACCTACTTGGATATGGGATTCCGGGAGCCCTCGCGGAGGGCTCATTTTAAATGTAGACGTGCAGTGGTGGGAGCCCTCCTGGAGGGTTCACCTAGTCGCATGTGGAAGGTTCATTTGAAATGAAGGTTTTTCTTAGGGAATACAGATTATAAACCGTGAAAATAAAATCTGATGTATATTTTAACAAAACGTAATGCCGGCAACCCTCCCGGAGGTTTCACTTCCAACTACGAATAATAAAAGTCGTAGACTTCCAATATTTAAGGCGGCATGGCGTATGAGTTCTATAAAAATGGGTGGAGTCGAAAGAGTTAAGGAGGTTGTATAGCATTGAAATAGCGGTCGAATATATTGACGTGTTCTAAATTCAAACACCAAAATAGTGATTAAAAGAGCTTTTTATTCACTGTTTTCAGTGAATAAAATAAGCTTTTAAGAGAGGGAATGGTATAAACTTGTTTTTAGAATTAAGTGGGGGGGATAGGTACAATGTTCCGATTTTCGCAAGGCACATTAATTGAGCCAATTTTAACTTACAGAGTTATATTTATGATTAATATGAATATTGTTTTTTTTTTTAATCTATAAAAGTAATAAAAACTAAAACCCAACTACGACAAAAAATTCTACTAAAAAGGTGTCGATGCTCGATTGTCCGAAAGACTGGTGCAGCTCGATAACAATATTATTATTGTCTCATTAGTGACAGTGAAGTGGATAAAGTACAAGACGTAACAAACAAACAAATAAAAAATCTGGAGTCACACGCGATTTTTTGTAGTTTTCGAGTTAAAATTTTTTTTGTATTTTTTTTTTAGTTTTCTGCCGGTGGAGTTTCAAAAATTCATATCTATACCCCTGGGCATGAGGAATCTAATTTTTTTAATGACGTCGCAAAGAAAATATCTGACAAACACTTACTATAAAAACATTACCCTCCTTCGGGGGCAGTCGGGTATAAATAGATATGAATTTTTGAAACTCCAACGACAGAATACTCAAGACAAAATACAAAAAAAAATTATAACTCGAAAACTACAAAAAATCGCGGAACATACATGGGGTATTTTCGGATATTCCTGGACATTTCGGATTTTTAGTTTATACCTTTTTAGTAGAATTTTTTGTTAACGAGCGGGTAACGAAACGCAATTTTGACATAACGTTGCTTGTCCAACGTCAACAAGTAAATGTCAAAAATGGAATGTAATGTTGCGATTTCACTGATTAGAAAAGTTTGGACGCAAATATCTAAATTAGAATAAGTATCCAGTGAAGTGTTTAAACTGTTATATTATCGAAAATGTCGGCCACGACATCCTATAATAATGATAAAGTGGTGATGGGTGAAGTGGAGTACCCGGCAAGCGATCCAGCTTCTGGGGCGTTTTTCCAACCAGATTTTAAGAAGTAAATAAATGTTTTATGTGTTATTAGCTGTATAAAACCATCCTTCAATCATTCAAAAATAATTTAGTAATTTTTCGGTATAATTTCAAGTAATATTGTATTTTAACAATTATTATTAGGTTTACAGGAAATATTCTTAAAATATCAGAGTAATTCCAAAATTTTCCTATTAATATACAATCCGTACATAATTTACATACAACCATAAAATATTCCTATCAAATTCTATGGCACACATACCTAACAATACATAGACACCACTGTTTTTAAATTGTTTGTATTTCGTAGGAATGAAGACTTAAAACTCATGTTAGATGGGTCCAAAGACTCCCTCAAACTAGAAGCTATGAAAAGGATCATTGGCATGATTGCCAAGGGAAGGGATGCTTCTGATCTGTAAGTATTTATTTTGTCACAGTATCAATAAACATGGTTTTACATTGACCTGTAATAGTCAGTAGATCAATGATAGTGGTAGAACTTTCACTAGTGTTTTGTTTTGTACACAACAGCCAGCATTGCTAGATAAGTGGGATTTTGAAAATTTGAGTAAAAAAAGCGGAATTCTTTCATCAAAGGCAGGATATAATATAGAAACTTAAATAATTAGTACCTTTTTATTTTTTCCTACTTATCCTGTTATTTGATTTTCGAATTGTTTACAGTGATGATAGATAGCCGTAGAAAATATATTTGAATGAAAATACTAATAACAATAACTGTGTGGTTTACCCTGTAAGGCAGTTAAGTTTTCAGAGGAATATAATATAAATAAGTCTGTAATACATTACTTAAATTTGGGCAAAAAGTCGGGATATCCAAAACCAGGATGCCTGGCAACGCTGACAACACCATAAGATCACAGCAACTTTGTCTCCCACATAGGGAACACAATATTAATTTAATATTTGGAGAGGTAGAAAACAGGTACAGTTAGACTGAGATTTTACATGTACATAGTAGTTTTAGCACTAACTTTTGTGTAATTGGAAAACCATTCTTACCAATACTGCTTCCACAATGCATAACATATCTCGGAAAATTTATTATAGTTATCTAAGTTCAACATTAAATATATTTATAACTAGCTGACCGGACATACATTGTCCTGTTTCCTAAAACTCGATAGCACCGCCACCGACTGAGTTGTATTGTGAATCTAACTAAACCATCCAGGGCACAGACATACAAAAAAAAATGATCAATATGAGTCCAGCTGTTTAGGAGGAGTTAGGTGACAAACAAACACACTGAAGAATTATATAATAAAAATAAACTGCCCAGACATTCGCTTCTCAGTAAAACATCTCCATCTTAAGTATTAAATCTTTGTTTCATAGGTTTCCAGCAGTAGTAAAGAATGTTGTCTCAAAGAACATTGAGGTGAAGAAACTAGTGTATGTGTACCTTGTGAGGTATGCTGAGGAGCAGCAGGACTTGGCACTACTGTCCATCAGTACCTTTCAGAGGGCTTTGAAGGTAATGTTATGACTTCAATGTTGCATTATGAATAAATACATGGGAGTTTGAGAAAAAAGAGTGAAAACATAATACCAATCTTCAATAAGTATGATTTAACTATGAAATTAAGGCCCGTATTACAGAACCTCACGCAAAACTCAAGCTTTACTTAAAACTCGCTTAAAGACTTTTGATTGATTGAAATTAGTTTTAAGTCATGATTAAGTCTTGAGTGAGCTTCTGTAATATTGGCTTTAATGTTTTTGAGCCCTTGATCTAAGCCATATTCTAAAAAACTGCTTGCCTCTTACTCTATGCACACACAGCATAGATGTAATAGTTATTTGTGTTACACAAAGTAATATTTTCTTCTTCCAGGGCGTTATTTTGAATTCAGAGCTAAGTGAAGTATTCTATAGTAGAATCCCGAGCCTAGCGAGGGATTCTAACGCAGAATCCTGAGCTTAGCGAGGAATTCAATATACGCCGCCCGAGAACAAAATACATGGGAGTCCCCGAGTAATACACACTATTTTTCATCACTACCTATGAGAAAAATAAAAAGCTACATACTCGATTATTTTTTTACATTAAACCTTCACGCGAGCGCCTCCAACCTAACTACGCAAATCAGAACGCTATCAAAAGCACAGAGTGGACCAATCTGAAGAGAGAAACCTCAAACTCCCTAAGGAGCAAAGTTGAATTTTGCTCCCGCTATCCTCTATAGGCAATTGTCGTTTTTCGAATAGGTGTGATGAAAATAATCTTTTTGACTGTAGCTTTATGAGAGCTTCTTATTTAAAGACATTGCTTGAAGTCAAGGCTTTTATGAGAAAACGACACACAAAGCTATCTAAGACAAGATAGTCAGTGAATTTGATTCACCGGGCCTATCTTGTCAATTCTGCAGTAAGTGGTCTAACTTCAGCTGCAACTAATAATAAAACGGTCTATTCCCCTTTTTTTCCAGGACCCTAACCAGTTGATCCGTGCGAGCGCTCTCCGAGTCCTCTCCTCCATCCGCGTCCCCATGATAGTACCCATCGTGATGTTGGCCATCAGAGACTCGGCAAGTGACATGAGTCCGTATGTCAGGAAGACCGCAGCTCATGCTATACCGAAGTTGTACAGGTAAGTTGTTATTGTTGATAAAGGTTCAAAAATAAAGTCGGCAACATACACATGTATTTGGAGGCAGATTTTTCTATCCAGGGTCAAATTAAAATAGTTAGCGAAACCCCGCAGACGTGATTCTGTGTACCTAAAAATTATTTAAAAAAAATATATAAACTGATATATCAAGGGATTGTTGAACCCAAAAAAAAAAAAATTTGTTTGCTAAATTACTGATTTGATGTTTTCAAATCAGTAATTTCGCAAACTAAATTATTTTGACATTGTTTGGTTTTTTTTTTTTTTTAAAAGTCAATTAACAAACTAATGTTTATCTGCAGTTCTGCCATTGTCATAACTTTCATTTATTATGTGAAGAAGTAATCGAATTTGCCACTGCTGCAAACTGCACGAAGTACTCGACGCTGTCGTCAAATGCGTCCTATATGCGGGAAAATGATTTTAAAAGATAATAAATAACCACCACTCCACTCATTTTCTGTTTATCTTTTTGTACTTATGTACAAGCCTGGACATTTGCAGTGAACCACTTTTCACCCTTATGCTATTAATAATAAGGTTGAAAAGTGGTTCACCGCCTGTGTCCGTGAAGGTACATGTTTCTGTGACAAACAAACCTATATTTGTCTTTCTTTCTGTGTAATATAATGTGCCTATTCCATTTTCATATAATTTAATGATTAATTATGGTTATATCTTTGATTATAATCTTCTCCCAACAGCTTGGACCCAGAACAAAAGGAGGAGCTAGTCTCAATCATAGATAAGTTATTATCAGACAAGGCGCCACTTGTAGTCGGTTCGGCGGCCATGGCTTTCTCTGAAGTGTGCGGAGAACGGATGAGTCTAATACATAGGAGTTACAGGTAAATATCACAATTCATAAAGCGCAGGCGTGGGCGAAGCGAACGAAGGAAACTATACAAACTACGCGAAATATTGTAGCTCGCGGTGTGAACCGAAGTATGTAAAGAGGTGAAACGATGTTCGCCCGCCCGCCCGCTAGCTGGCGGTGTGGCCTGCGCTTTACACGTAAAAAAGTAAGCATGAGGTTCTGGGTTCGATTCTCAAGTTGGCAAACTGTTATTGGATTTTTTTTCATCATGGTGACGCCAGTATTTCCCCGAAGGGTTAGGTAGATTATAGTACACTACTTGTGTTTGTCTCCTGTTGGCTGCGAGCATATTGCCATCAATCGGGCAAAAATCCAAATTCCGGGATAAACTTCGTATTTCCGAAATTCCGAATTAATACGAACTTAGCGCCATTAGAGTAACTCTTCATAGGAGCAAAGCTTCTATGTTTTTACTGCCTCTGTTTAGTTACCTACACTGGTCGCAACTCGTTATCTGTCCCTCATAAATTTTGAAACCAGGTAATACAAAATAGGTATTTTTATGGTTGCAACAGTTCTCAACTAGATCTCATCAACACGTGTTCGTATCTCCAAAGATACACGATGATTGCCACAGCTCATATTTTTTCTGATCAATCGTACCTGCTTCATACGTGTCCACAGGAAACTGTGCTCACTGTTAGCTGATGTGGACGAGTGGGGTCAACTCACATTGCTCAACGTGCTTACTGTGTACGCTAAGACATGCTTCGCGGATCCTAACAGTGAGGTAAGCATAACTATCGCAACTATTCTGTACTGTGTCGAAACGTTTTATAATAAGGCCTTTTCGCCACCTTATTCGGGGTTAAAAATTTAACTATTTTTTTAAAGTATACTGAATTCAACTGCAAACTCGTCAGTACAAGCTGATCTGTGAGTTTGTAGCTTAATACTACCATTTCACACCACAATCAACACCACACCACTACCATACTTACTGAACCATATTTTAATCAACTTACAACCTGACTCTGATCTGCAAATTGCATAAAACGTAAGAAAATTGTAATTTCGCGGGCTTCCATAACGCATCCCCCTTAACTGACGGAGCAACGTCCCCTAGACGTACTCCAGCGACAGCGACACGGACAAGCCGTTCTACGAGTCGTCCAGCTCGGGCGGCACGCCGCGCAAGCACTCGGCCACGTCGCCCAGCCTCGACGCCGACCACCGCCTGCTGCTGCGCGCTGCCAAGCCGCTGCTGCAGAGCAGGAACTCGGGCGTTGTGCTGGCTGTGGCGCAGCTGTTCTATCATTGTGGACCAGGTGAGATAAAACAAACATTACGTCTTGTTGTGACGAAAATGTCATTCACAGTTTTTTTTTTTGCATGCTGAATTTATAAGATCATTTCGCGCGATGCATGATTTTGCGTGTATATGGCGATGTAGATACCGCCACAATCATATATTAAAGGCGAAAACCAAAAAACATGAGCAAAGGTGGCTCTATTTTGGAGAATGCTGAAAATATTAAAAATTTTGAAAAAGCGTCCGATGTATCCTGGATAAAAAAAAAACTCAAATTTTATCCTTATCAATATATAATAAACAAATTGCCATTTTTTGTTAAATAAAAACTAATAAAAAGGACCTTTTTCGAAAAATAATATCCAACCTATAGTTTTACACTGAACGGCAATCTTGTGCATAATTATCAAATCCTGTTTATTTTTACTAAGTTACAGTTGTTATAATACTAATTTGTATGTATAATTTTAGCTCAAGAACTGCCTCCAGTCGCGAAGGCTATGGTTCGTCTACTACGCGCACCTCTTGAGGTACAAAGCGTTGTACTGAACTCTATCGCGTCCCTCACAGTTACCAGAAGGGTAAGTTACATAAATTTTATTACAAATCCATGCACGTAATTCAAAACTTGTTAATAATTTAAATATACATTTTATAGGAGTCAAGAAACAAATTAATTTTTTTTTAAATAAGTTTTAATTGCCACAGAAACGGACGTTTGAACTGTAGTAGAATATTATTGGAGTTTCATAATTTTTTTGAGCAAGAAGCAGTAGTATAAAAAAGGGGTATCGTAGTACCCAATAACTGGGTGGTGCTGGTCAGATAGGCAGTCGCTTCATGTAAAAACTGGTATTCAGCTGCAGCCGGTTGGACTGGAAGCCGACCCCAACAGAGTTTGGAAAAGGCTAGGAAGTTAAAAAACAAAACGCCACCTTTCACCCATTTTAAATAAGATTAGGTCATTAAACATTTAAACAAACCTTTTTTAGAGTCCGTTCAACCGATTCTGAATTATATACCGTAGACATTAAAAGCAAAAATGCGGTTAAAATATCAACTCTTTACTGCTACTGCCATTTGTCATGCCACCAAAGCAATAGAATTCAAAATCGGTTGAACGAACTGTAAAAAAGGTTTAGTTAAATGTATAATCTTATTTCAAATAGAGTATAGCTAATATTATTTGTCATTTTATTTATTTAAAATATCATAATCTTTAAAAAAATCTTCCTTTACAGACACTATTCGAACCATTCCTCAAATCGTTCTTCGTACGCAACTCAGACCCGACTCACATCAAACTACTCAAGCTAGAGATCCTCACCAACTTAGCAACGGAAGCCTCTGCCGGGGTCATTCTGAGGGAGTTCCAGACCTATGTGACCTGTAGCGACAAGGCCTTCGCCGGGGCCACGATACAGGCTATAGGAAGGCTAGCTGTGGCTATACATTCGGAGACTGAGACGTGTTTGAACGGGTTGCTTCATCTGCTTTCGAGCAAAGATGGTAAGTTATAGACTATGCTGTAACCTTAGTGGACTGTAGATTTGTTGATCAACTTCAATTTTTTTGTTAAGTACTTGGTACTTGTTCAATGACCTACACTGTCCTCCCATACCTATTAACACTGTTATATGAAAATATTGTAAAAGCCAATTATTTTTTAAAGAGAAACCGTGGAGTTTCTTGCCGGCTCTTCTCCATAGGAAACGACCAATTGGAACCGTGCACCTAGCTTCACATAAACCGACACCGCCCTTGTAGGTTTATGTGAAATAAAATATTTTGAATTGTTGACTAGAATTTGCCCACGGATTCGCTCCTGCGGTATTCGGGCATTTTTTTTTGGCTGGTATATCCTTTTTACTCTCCTTAGTCCTACCCATCCTAATATTATAAATGCTAAAGTGAGTTTGGTTGTTTGTTTGTAATGCTGCGGCCACATCCGCGTCTATCGTGACGAAGCTTCGCACAGTGATATATGACCAACCATTATCGGTTATCGTTGCGATAGTTCGGGCTGCATAGCACTTATCGCCCGGGTGGCGGTACATAATAAACGTGGTGAAGCCGCTAATGGGACCACCGCATTAGCGCGATAATTTTTTAGCGAGCAAATCATACGAAACTTCGGCACGCATTGCTTTGTCACGATAGATACAGATGCGGCCGCAGTATTACGCTTTCACGCTAAAACGGCTGAACGGATTTGGATAAAATTTGGCACATGGGTAGACCATGACCTGAAGAAGGATATAGGATACACTTAGAGAGATACACGATAGGTCGACACTTACGCGGGTGAAACCGCCGGGCGCAGCGAGTAAACTGTGTATATCTATGCAAAGAGTCACGTTGATCCGTCGCTCCGTTTCCACTAATAAAGAAAATTATTCAAAAAACAAAAAACCCGACTGCAAAAACACATAACTGAAAAGAGAAAAACAAGCATTATAATCTATAGAATTTTGGTATCGCAGGCGGGGACAAACAAAAGTTAGGTACACTATATTTCCGGTTATTATTGTTATACTATTATTGTCCCCGCCTGCGATACCAAAATTCTATAGATTATAATGCTTGTTTTTCTCTTTTCAGTTATGTGTTTTTGCAGTCGGGTTTTTTGTTTTTTGAATAATTTTCTTTATTTCAAGTTTTTTAGTTTTATTAATATTAATCTTAATTTGGAATTGACTCATTACCAGCTTTTATTTGATACCAATATTGTTGTAATTTATTTTTAAAAAAACCTTCCCCTCCCTTTTTTTTTGTATTTGCAGATGCAATACATAAATATTATATAGCCTATGTTACTTCTACGATTAAGACGAATCAAACGACACCTCCTATGTTAAAATCCATCAAGCCGTTTAGGCTACAGAGCGTGCCAAAGAAATAGACATACATACATACATACATACATACTCTCGAAAAACATTACCCTCCTTCTGGGGCAGTCGGGTAAAAAGAGGTACAAACAAACACACTTTTGCATTTATAATATATAAATACTTGTAGCTTATTTGCCTACTTTTCATGTAGAAACCACAATAATTACAAAAAACTTACAAAGTTTAAGTTGTCACTGTGCTTGTCACTGTACTCTGTGTATGTTGTCTGCAGAGTGGGTGGTATGCGAGGCTGTGGTGGTGGTGAAGCGAGTGGTGGGTGGTGGAGCCACGTCTGCCAGGGCTGCAGTGTCGAGAGCCGCCAAGCTGCTGCGATCTGACCGGTAAGACTTAATATGTTACTTGTGTTATGAAACTGTTGAAAATAATTTAAGTTCACAAAATATATGATAAGAACAACATTGATAGTTATACATTTGGTAACAATTTTAGATTTTTTTATTAATATTTTTAACCTATTTTAAAAAGAAGAAGGTTCTCAATTCGACTATGTTATTTTTTTCTTTTTCTTTGTTTTTTGTATGTTTGTAACGCGATTACCCCGCTAATTATGAATTGATTTAGATGATTCTTTTTTTTTTGGTAGATCATACTTCAGAGGTTGGTCCCATATAGATGGGATGTAGTCTGTAAAGGTGTTATAATTGTGTATTAAATAAATAAATAATAAATAAATATAAATGTGGGTACCACAACTAAAAACTTTTAACAGTTGGTGGCAAAAACAAAAATTTAAAACCAAAGGCATATACTTCCGAATATAAAGTTATTATTAAATTAATAGTAAAAAAAAAAATGCATTTCAAACTATACTTTCGTAGCCAAACGATACTTTAAGAAAATAATTAAAGCAAAAGGAGTATAAATAAGGATCGTAGCAGATGGCGTTCTTTAGTTTCTGCCTGCCTCCATGGGAAAAAGGCGTGATGTGTGTATAACAAATCCCCCCCCCCCCCCCCCCCAGCCTGGCCGGCAACGCGCGCGCCGCGGCCGTGTGGCTGGTGGCCGAGCACGGCGCACGCCACGCACGCGCCGCCGCGATACTGGCGCATATGGCCGCTAACTTCGCGGATCAGGTAAGACCTATACAAAAAAACATTGAACAGTCACGAGCATAAACACCTTACAGTTACGGAAAATTCAAAAAGCATTTTTCTCGTGAAATAAAAAAAAATACTGTGAGAAAAGACCTACTTTTGTTTCAATAATACAAGCTCGCTTTTCTCATTCTGGACACTTTTTTGTGCGACTCAATATGGTGAGCGCAAATCTACGATTTAAATCTTTGCTTAAAACTACAACAGTCAATACTACTTTTGACCGGTCAAAACTATTTTAACAATTACTTACTAACATTAAGTTTTGTGCCCCTTTAAAAATATTTTTCTAGGTTTCTAGATATAACTCAGGCATTCCGTAAAAAACAGCCTTTAAAAGAGAAAATGCGATTTAACTTAAGCTCAACACTCACACAAGGGGGTGCGTGTCGGGCGCGGGTCGGGACAGCAGTACGGCGGGCTTGTATATATTGTAATTTCTTGTATTATATGGATGTCAGCACACAAAACGCGTCCGCAGATCGGGCGCGGAGCGAGTCGGGAGCGGGAGCCGCGCATGCGTTTCGTGTGCTGACATCCATACAATACAAGGAATTTAAAATATAAACACGCCCGCCGTACTACTGTTCCGACCCGCGCCCGACACCGACCCGCCTTGTCTTTGTGTTGAGCTTTAATAATGGTTTTGACTGAAACCAATTAGCTGTTTTAACTATAAAACAAATCACAGTTAACACGCTCGCCTGAAAACATTATCCTGCTAAACACAACATTCTTTCCCCACAGGACGAGCTAGTAAAGCTCCAACTACTTTCCCTTGCAGTGAAACTATCAGTGACACAACCGGACACTATCCCTGTCTGTCGTTATGTTGTCTCGCTTGCACGCTATGATGTCAGCTATGACGTACGAGATCGCGCACGCATGCTGCGGCGGTTCATAGAGCCTCAGGAAGGAAAGGTGCTACATAATTATGTCGCGGATATTTTCTTGCCTGAAAAGCCGAAGCCTGATATACAGAGTAGTTTTAAAGGTGAGTTTATTGTAGTATAGAACTATTGCTATTGCTGCACAAGCTTTTCCCCGCGGCTTCGCCTGCGTGGATGTCGGAAAATATCTCACGGGAACGTACTACCGGGATTACATACCTGATAGTCGAGGAAAAGGCCATTGACTCCCTAGCGCTGCGCCCGCTGCCATCAACCATAATTATTTTGTTACGCGTAATTTTGAATCTGTGATAGAATTTAAAGTATTCATTTAAATGACATGATGTTAATGTAAATCCCAATTTAAATAACATGTTTTATTAGATAAGGATTAATAAAATACTGGTCAAAATAGCTTCGGAAATAACAATATTTTTTTTACCAAATTCTGAAAATTAAAAATGGTAACTGTGTGTGGGTCATCCTCAGTCAGAAGATAGACCTAATAAGATGCTATCGCGGAGTTTTTTTGTGGAACTTCTTAAGACCCATAGAATCCTGTAGAACATTAACTTTATGTATCTCTTCCGGTTTCGCGGCGCACGCCGTAAAGGTCCCAGTTGGCATGATTTTTTCCGACATGTTTTAGCCAATTTACACAAAACATTAATGAATTATACACCTAAACCTTCCTCATGAATCACTCCGTCCATTGGCGAAAACATTTGAAAATCTATTCGTTAGTTTTTCAGTTTATCACGTACAGACAGACAGACATATAAGTATAAGGATTTGTCAATCACTTATTTGAATATACTGCAGCAACTATAGTTGTGTGGGATAACTCCTGTACCGTTGCATTCAAAAGCACAATTTTGCGTACGTTACATTGCGAGCTGCCGTAAACAGCGATTTATGACACCAAAAATAAAAGTTGTTCCCCAGCAATAATTTTGCGTACGTTACATTGCGAGCTGCCGTAAACAGCGATTTATGACACCAAAAATAAAAGTTGTTCCCCAGCAATAATTTTGCGTACGTTACATTGCGAGCTGCCGTAAACAGCGATTTATGACACCAAAAATAAAAGTTGTTCCCCAGCAATAATTTTGCGGACGTTACATTGCGAGCTGCCGTAAACAGCGATTTATGACACCAAGAATAAAAGTTGTTCCCCAGCAATAATTTTTGCTCAATGCCACTTAACTTGATGCACAAAACACATAGATAGGATAAAGATATTTTATTTTGCAAATGTGGGTCCTTATTGGTGATGTTCTTCAGAAAGATCAGGTGCGTAGTAATCTCAACCGGCGAGCGTGTATGACCTGTGTGGCTACCATGAGTTTCATTTAACCTTCTCGATCAAACGCATCGAGCGCGTTCGGCGTTCCGATTGGCCCTTCACCGGTGAAGGCTGGCCGGCTGCCAATCGGAGTGCCAAACGCGGTCGCTGCGTTTGATCGAGACAGTAAAATGAAACTCATGGTAGCCACACAGATGTATGAACGTAAACGAGGCAAAAGTAGTACGTAAGGATCGTAGCAGGACTAGCAGGTGGCGTTCTGTAGTTTCTGCCTACCCCCATGGGAAGAAGCCTTGAGTTCATGTGTATGGGTACAATACATGGTGATATAGGAAACAGATTCAGCCACATTTTACCAGTAGGCATGCAAAAGTTACAAAATAAAGTTAAAGTTACATATAAATTAATCCACAAAACTAATCTACACTAAACAAACGTAACAAAAAAAACACAAAACCAAATTAAAATAATTTTAATAAAACATCATTCTTATTTTCATTAATATTGTGTATACAGGGTGGCAGGGACATCGACGCGAAGCCGGTTACCATGGATTCAGTACATGATTCTGAACCCCCTTGCGTTGAAATTTTTCGTCGGTTATTTAAAAAATAATCTGCTGTTTCATAGAAAAGTGCAATACCTATGAAATTTATTTATTTATGTATAATATATTTTAATTTAATGTCTATGTGCGACCTATTATTGGACCAATGAGTTGCCTTTTTGAATAAATGAATTGAATTGAATTAAAACATTACAAACAGTCTAAGTTACATTTGTTCTAAGTTTTTTTTTTTTATCATTCTCTTCAAAAAGACCTAGGTTAATCCTTGTAAACAGGGACTAAGATAGCTTTTTAATCCCTAGAGACTAAAAGTGATTTGAATTTGGAATGTGGATATTATTAGTAAAAGTTAAAATCATCAAAGCGATCAATCACGAACATTGTATGAACAAGTAACAGGCTAGCAAGAGAGAGGGAAAGATAGCGGATGCGAAAATTTTCATATTTTTCGTCATAGGTATCGTTTTCTTAGTTTTCGAGGGTGGTAAAGCCTTTAGTGAGGAAAAAGTAAATCTTAGATGGCGGATGTGAAAATTAAAAAAAAATCGAAATCGATACCCATTTCGTTATAGTTTTTTCTTAGAGGGTGATAAAAAGTAGAGTGTTCACCTCGGGAGCAACACTATTTTAAGCTCGAGTGACGTAAATTGAATCTCTCACTGCGCTCAGGATTCTACTTTTGAATCTAGAATCCTTCGCTCCGCTTTGGATTCAAAGAAACACTCTCGCCTTAAAATTAGTTGTTTGCTCCCTTGACAAACAATCTACTATTACCTTCCATAATCATCATGTCGTACTTTGAGCCGTATTTTTAATACCTTTTACGTTTCCAGACCGCGGCACATTCACGGTGGGCTCGCTGTCGCAGTACATCGGCTCGGCCGCGGGCGGCTACCGCGCGCTGCCCGGCAACCCGCGCGCCACGCTGGCCGCGCACCTGCGGGAGATCGCGCCCGCTAAGCACGACGCGCCCGCCGACAACCATGACGACACCAAGGTATCCATTTCCCACTGGCGGGGTAATTGCATGCACACCAGCGCACGCGCAAGAACCGCGCGCGCTAGGCGCCTCGAATGGATATGGACGCGTAACATTCTACTCGCCCGCGCGCGCGCATATTGCGAACGATTCGCGTGCAAGGATCCACACCTGCGCAATTGAAGCTCACGCGCACGAATCTTAAAATGAAGGTGTCCATATTATGATCTAAAGATGCACGCGAACTGCACTGTTCGAGCACGTGAGAGGAAATTTAACTTGCAAGCATACTGCTCGCTAGCCGCTCGCGAACATGTCCAAAGGTGTCGATATTATTTATTTATTTATTTAATACTTCAAGCACAGAAATGTACAGAGGCGGACTTAATGCCATAGGCATTTTCTACCAGTCAACCTTAGGGTGATGCAGAGACAAACAGTGGTAGGTGCAATTTACGAAAAATTGAGGATGTTTTATTTTATTTAAGTTAATATAAAGAAACACATATACCTATTACAAACTATAAACATAATTTATATGCCTAATTATATAAATATAAGTACAAATAAATATACATAAATACACGACTATACTAAAACAAATAAGACAAACAATGGGAAAACATTAACGTTGTGATGATACTGCCAGCTACTACTACTACTACTATCTTCTTAAGATGCACGCGAACCGCACTGTTAATGCGCGCGCGTGTGCAAATGTGGACCCGCCTTTACACAAATAAAATGACCATCGATCGCAATGCCTTCTATTTTCGGCCGCGTTCATTGCGTTATTTACGTTGTTGACCAGACGAATTGTTCAAACCTATAAAGCAATGCCATATGTTTGTGTTTTACGCAATTACCCCTCTGTTTCCCGCATCTACTGTTCGTCGAGTTTCCAAAAGAGTTAGCTAGTAAACTAATTCTAATTCGGTTGTACATAAACGAAATATTTTATTACTCGCACAAATAAAGAACAAAGAAACTAAAGTAATAAAATTAGGTTAACTTACGACCTAAAAATTCTGTACGAGTGTAATTATTTAGTTTATTTATTTATTTATAGCCTTTATTCAGAGTTACAGAGTATTTTAATAACAATTTGTATTAATTCGTTCTAAGTCTCTGTGTGCCCTTTGGCAAAGGCCTCCTCCATCCCCTTCCAATTCTCCCTGTTCCTTGCCGGTCTAGTCCATGTTTTTCCCGCCGTCCTCACCAAGTCATCCTGCCATCTTTTGAAAGGTTTCCCTTTCTTTCTCTTCCCATCCCTAGGGTACCATAGGGTCACTTTCTTGTTCCACTTCTCTTCTTCATTTAGTTTATTTACTTACACCTAATTTAAACTTGGTCCTTACTTGTCTTTTACTACCTTACGAGTTTACGACACAAATAATCAACTCAAGACTGGTTCACTATCTATAAAAATTCAATACTTTTCATTTTGGTAGGAATACTTATCTATTCTATAATTGAAAAGTATTAAACTTTTCAATTCAGTCGGTGTTCAATTTTTAATTTTTAATATAAACGATTGTTTCCAGAGAAACAAAAGTTTCTACTCGGAGCCAGAGAGCAGCGGCTCCGGATCGGCCTCGTCGTCTTCAGACGATAGCAGCTCTTCAGACTCTTCAGACGAGTAAGTGCCATATTAAAGACATCGCTCATTTTAACAGCACCGTTCCGACACGGCAAATAACTTGTCAATCAACTTAGGATTTTAAACCAAATGCATTAAAGTCTATTTTACGATGGCTATACTGAATAGTGGACGGCTCGCCGGCCGGCCACAGCCCGCGAGTCGTCACACGTAAAATAGACTTTAATACTTTTGATTTTAAATCCTAACTTGACAAGTTATTTGCTGTGTCAGAGCGGTGCTGTCATAATGAGCGATGTCCTTTATTCGGATGCATTGTATAGTCGAACATGTAACTGTTTTACCACCCCAAGTTTGAATATAAATAAATAAATAAAAAAAATAAAAAAATATATATCACTTGGACTTCATAAAATGACAAGGTCTATTTTTGCTTATAAGAAATGTCATGTGACTGATATATACTTGTTATTTAATATCTAGTGGTAGTAGAGGAGATGTACAAATATGTAAATCACATTCCCCATTTCTCTACAATAATTTTGAGCCACATCCAGCAACGCTTATCTGTGTTGAACGAAAACTTGTTTACTGATGATGTCTGTGCCCGTGAATCAAGCGAACATTGATTTGTTTATTTTATATCTACCCACAAAATAATTATTGTACTTACAAATGACTACGTTTGATAAATGACGTATTGACTTTTGTTTTAGTTTTAAAATTCACATGTCGTTTATTGTATTTTATAATGGATTTCCGCATAACTACTCATTACACTGAAGACACGCAAAATCCTGCATTGCGCAAGCAGAATTTACCGCGCGACGAGTATATACACAACGTCCCGACATCAATCGTCGGGCAGTTGCCCACCAGACACCGCCACTTGTCCCCTTATTTATCAATTTATTCCATTTATTAGGGAAGAGAGCACAACTGAAGACAAGAAACCAGAGAAACCCGCGAAAGAAACTAATAACTACAGGTGAGTGAACTACACACGTAAGATTAATTCATTTCATTTACATCATTCTATTTTCTGTCAATGCTTACACGATCTGTCAGTCATAGGTCATCCAACTCCGGTACATCGGACAGTGAGTCGGACAGCGGATCGGGCAGCGGATCCGACAGCGAATCGGACGAGTCGGCCGACAGCAGTGAAGATGAAACTAGTAAGAAGATTGATGTTAGTCGCAACAAGAAGGTACGTACAGAAGACTTATTATTACTATAGAAGAATATGGTATAAATATTAATTATTTATTTGGTTATGGTTTATTTTGTAATGTAGATTTAATATTTATGTTGTGTATTGTGTATGTTTATTTATTTTATTGTATTTATTTATTGGTTCAATAAATATGTGCGCACCAATTTTTAGGCTTTTTATTTTAATTTCTAAAGCATGCTGGGTACTATCCTCCTATTTTCCATTTTCTATTCTTCATTTAAAGTATAAGAGCAAGCTAGTTCATTTCATTTTCGTTATCAACTTGCACCTCGCTATTCGCTATAAATATTCAACGGTGGTTATTAGTACTTGAAAATTCGGAAAAAAAATTGGAACAAGACCGAAGACAGAAATAATAATAATGGCTACGATAAACATAATGCACTATATTTATAAACAAATTTTTAGTAAAAAAAAAACATTTGGTACAAAATATACTGAAAAATTGTGATGATGAAGAATATGGGATTCATTTTTGTTCCGTTCTTTTCACTACTCACACCTCTCCATGCTTCGACAATACATAGACAATGCCTCAAAGGGTATGCAATAAAAGCACATCATTACCATTTCACTAAAAAAAATCTTCCATTTTAGCAAAACGCTCAACAACAAGAGAAGCCTACAAAAGAAGAACAGAAAAGGAATGAAAAGTCAAACTTGGAGCTACTGTTAGAACTAGACGAGGTGGCGAGCTCCTTGCCTACTATGACGCCCACGTGTGGAGGGTTCTTATCGCCGCCTAGTATGCCGTCACACGGGATTGGGGATGGTCAGTAATTTGTTTTTTTTTTTTTTTTGTAAATAAAAAATGTTTAAGTCCCATGTAATAGGGGGCGCCATCAACCAGACACTAATCCAAACTCCGGGCTGCTACTGAGAAATTCCAGACGGAAAACCTCATAAAACTTAGCCCGACCTGGGAATCGAACCAAACCCAGAAAATCTTGCTCAGCAGTAGCGCTTACGACCACTAGTCCAACTTCATCTTTTCGAAATGCTGGTTGTGAGTCGGAGTGTGTTTTAGGGATTAACAGCTGTTTTTAAAAGATAGTAATGTTTTTTTTTATGAAATCGTGACTGTTTTTTAATAGAATTTTAGAATCGAATTTTTGCTTCCTAGATTATGGAACGTCGAAGTACGTAAGATGATTACATTTACTAGTTTCACATTGATATATAATTATCTATACTATTTGCGTAAACTTATATATAAACTGTGGATTACCACAGAACAAGGCAAGAGTTTAACAACAATACAAAATGAATGTCTCATTAGACGACCCCTTAAAGATAAAATTGTAAGAAAAAAATCTTATGGCTATGTTATAAATTTTTATTGTTATCGAGCTGCATCAGTCTTTCGGACAGTTGAGCATCTACAGCCTATCGGGTACACGGCTTGTCGAAAGTTTCTCTTACGATTACGTGCAACGGCATAATGGAAGACCCGGGCGTAGATGCCGGGACGAACTTGACGCTTATAGGATAGATTGTACATATTGGCTCAGGACCGAGTTGAGTGGAAAAAGGAATATAGGCCTTTGCCCTGCAGTTGACAATACGGACTAATTATTATATTATTACTAGTTGCCCGCCCCGGCTTCCCACGATTAGCACTAAGTACTTATCTACGTACCTACGTACCTACCTACCCTACCTACGTATCCTACCTACCTACCCTACCCAACCTACGTACCCTACCTACCTCCTATCTACACTACCTACCTACCCTACCTACACCTACCTATAATCTTATCCTGAGAATAACGAACACAACAAAAAAAGAATGATCCAATTTGGTGCAGCCGTTCCCGCGTGATCAAGGGAAATGGTTTTTTTAAAATATATATACATACTTTTGTCTTATCTTTTTTTAGCGGATAGCATAACCCCAGTAGGTCCATCGTACAACTCGGCCGGCACCACCGAGCTAGTATCTCGCGTGGTGTGGCACGGCGTGTCGTGCGCGCTGCGCTGGTCGCGCGCGCCGCACCTGTACTCACAGAACATGTGCGCTATTGATCTACTGTTCACCAACCACAGTGCCAATGACGTCACTAATATTAGGATACATAAGAAGGTGAGTTAGATAATGCGGTGTAAATTATATCCGCTTTAATAGTGCCGCCCTTTGTACTTACCACGAAGCGCATGCTTCCAATGGACAAAACAAATTGTAATGTTGTCTTAATAAAACTTCCAATTCTAAATAAAATGCATCAATTTTTTTTTCGTTGAGTTTAATGTATTTCTAAAGCCTTGTTCGTATTTCAGCACAGTTTAATAGAACTTCAAAACTGTCTACATGTTTAAGGAAAGAAACGAAAAACTTAAATATATGTACTTAAATTGATCGTAGTTTCGACAATATTTCATAACATTTATGCCTTAATACTACCTACTACCCTTACAAAGTTATTTAATAACTTAGTAAGGGTACTGGTTGCAACACCTACCTGTTTTGTTAACTAGCATAAATCAAGTGTACCTTAGAAAGGGTTACCGTGGCCCCTGGCAACGTACAGGCAACTGAAGGAACACGGGTGGGTATTAGTCAGTAAGAGTCTGACACGCCGTTCCGCTCCGCCCAGAGCAGGACAAGATATTTGATAATTTCTCACCCAAAAAAAAATATAAAAAATAAGTTTTCCTACAGGTGCTACTATTTAATGTTAACACTGTTATTTGATTAAATAAACTAAATTATAAAAAATAAAAAAAATATTACATGTTTTAATTGTGCTTTCAAATCGCTATAATTTTTCAATCTATGCTCTTAATTTCCAGACACTAACAGGCTCCCGCAACATCCACGACTTCGCCCCGCTCCCGCTCCTGTCGCCGTCGGCCTCGGCCACGGTCACGCTGGGCGTGGACTTCGCAGACACCATACAACCCATAGAATTTACCATCAGCGGGTCTATAGGTATGTTCTATAGCTATTACTGGGATTCACACACTTTATTTTTTTTTGTACCTGGGTGGAAAATCCTCATGGATGTCCTCCGCCCTGGGGTGGGCGAAGGGGTCTGTCAGACTCTTACTGACTAAAACTATCAGACTCTTACTGACTAAAACTATCAGACTCTTACTGACTAAAACTATCAGACTCTTACTGACTAAAACTATCAGACTCTTACTGACTAAAACTATCAGACTCTTAGTGACTAAAACTATCAGACTCTTACTGACTAAAACTATCAGACTCTTACTGACTAAAACTATCAGACTCTTACTAACTAAAACTATCAGACTCTTACTGACTAAAACTATCAGACTCTTACTGACTAAAACTATCAGACTCTTACTGACTAAAACTATCAGACTCTTACTGACTAAAACTATCAGACTCTTACTGACTAAAACCACCCCGGTGTTCCCTTCCCACACTGGGACCGGGGGTCATGAGATCTAGTGCTCGGCCACGTCAGCGCGTGGTCCAGTAGGGCTGAGTAGACATCACATCGAGGTATGAAGAACAGGGTGTAAAGTTCCTCTATAGAAAAGGGAGGATCCTTCGGCCAGACGGGAGTTATGTCTGGTGGGCAACTGCCCGTAAGTTGATTTCGGGAGTATGTATATATGTCGATCGCGTGGTATACTCTAATCGCGCGATGCACGATTTGTGTGACGTCATGCCTTTGCTACGTAGTTCGTATGTGGCGGTGTAACCGCTACAGGGCCGCGTGGGCCACTCCGCACGGCGACCTCGGCTCGTGCTGGATGGGGTTTCACATACACACCTCGCCCAACCCGGATATACGCCTCCATCTTATTGTTCAATACATTTCACAAAACAATAGAACAAATGTTAACCAACAGCGTCCCGCTGTCAACGTGAATCGGTTCCCTTTTAACAGTGTAGTCGCTCTTGCAATTTACTTTCATTGCCGCTTACTCAATTATTAACTTTAGCTTTATGTTGTATAAGTTGATTTTTGAGTGACCATTTGTAATAAAAAGGTCCTAGATACATTTTGATAGCGATTGAATTTGACCTTTGTAATGTTTGAAATTGACTTTATTGTTCCTAAACTTAATAACATGATCGGCTCCCGTAGCAGTCAAACCAACTTTATAATACATTTTCTTTTCGTTTTAGGTGAAGTGCCAGTATCAATAACGCCACCAGTGGGTGAGCTGATGAGATCGGTGACCATGTCGCAGACGCGCTGGGACTCCGAACATAAGAAGTTGAGAGGAATGACTGAGGTAATTTCTTCACTTATTAAGGTACAAGCCGATGTGATTTCTTTTTAATCGAAGTAATAAATTTATTGCAAACGATAATAAACTGTATGTTTGATTGTTAAGGTTTATAATCAAGTTGCATGCAATCGCGGCGACTTGAGCGATGTGTTTTTGTTCATCTAGTGCTATTGTTAATCGAAGCTACTTACAGTTCGCGTCAAATAAATTTGCCACTCTGAACTAGGATACAAATGACTGCACAGTAGTCAAATTGCCCTATAATACAGTAACGCGCATGCCAGCACGCATGCGCAACTTGACTTCAGAACTGTACAGAATAAAAAGATCGATGGTCGGTCGTTCGTCGATCAACCTTCGATATTTTTTGTTCTGTATTTGCTGGATCCAAAGGATTCTTTTTACAACAGAATTATTGTTTTTCAGTGTGACAAGAAAGCAGTAAAAGTAGAAGACGAACAAACTATATGCAGGCGTGTGTTTGAGACTGCTAACGTTTCAGCTATAACGTCTACTGGAGACTTTCTCAGGTAAATATTAATAATATGTTAATTTTTCCGAAGTACTTACAGCAAATTAAGCTTTTAATTTGAATGCCTACTCTTTACTTAATATATGGTGACCCCTATTCCTACCGGTTCCACGCGTCATGTTCGTGAACGGGCGCCGTCAGTTGGGACTGGTCATCTCATCATAGCTGCCGTGGCTTATTTAAATTTAATTTTTGAATTGTTTTTGGTTTTCTCTTTTTATTACGGACGCTTTTAATGTTTTTCCTCGCTCTCACATGTATAACTTGAACATGAATGATGTAACCAATATTTTGTAACCATATTTTGATTTAAATTAAAAGTGTCCGTGGAGTTTCTTGCCCGTTCTTCTCCATAGGAACCTACTACGCTTTGGAATGGGCAACTAGCTTCATCTTTCTGACTGACCGACCCCTTGACAGTTTAAAAGTGCCTGTAATTGGTTTATTTGAAATAAATGCTATGAGTTTGAGTTTCCTTTACTCTTTATAGGTGACAAAGTGAATCAAACATGAATATAAACAACTTTAGGATGAAAAAAGTCATGAAATCATTGGCATCCACCATTGGCGGACCCCCCTTAAGGTCACGATTAGTGTGAAAATAATAAAACTTTATAATTAATAACAATTTGCAACATCATAATCTCATTGTTTCAATGTTTTCAACACCAAACCCACAACATTACCCGGTATACGATAAAGTAAAAAATTCGTATATTATATTTCGTGTCTGTACCGGTGACCGTTAAGGAGTTCCTTCGTCTACAGCCAATCCTGGATATAGAACCAGGTAATGCATCATAAAACTGCATTGTCTTTGAAACAGAAACAACATGTAAAATTTCAACTCCGTAGGATAAGAGAAAATGGTTTTAATTCAGCTTGCAAGATTTGACCAATACATACTAACACACTAAAAAAACGTTAAAAACAGTATGCACTCGACTTACTTTATCAAAAAATTTAAACCTAACAAATTCCTCAACAGATTCGCCGGCCGCATGATGTCGTCACAAGACCTAGTCCTTATATCAGTGCGGACTGACGAGGACAGTTCCCGCGTCACAGCCAACTGTCCCAACATGGCGATAGCTTCTCTCCTTGCCAACGAAGTGGCACAGGCGCTCGCCAGGACTTAGGACACTACACGACCTACTTTGCTCTGCTCACCGATACAATATTTGTTCTGTATTGTCTCCTAAAGTATCTGAAGAATGTGAAAACAGTTCAGATTCTAACGCAATCACTCATTAAAGAGAATTAGTCAACATCTGTGTGTAGAAGGTTTATATTTCACCACTTTTTTCTAACAATTATTGTCAAAAGTAATTGAAGATTGAGGTTATAAAACTAACCTCATTAAAACATCTTTAAAGTGATTTAACATTGAGAGTTTAAAATATTCAAATAATAGAATCAAAGCCCTTTTGTAAGTGGCACTACATATTGGTGTTCACAGGTACCATCGAAGACATTCAATTATCTATACACCGTAAGGACTATTTCTGCTTGCAGCGCTCGGCAGCTATAGAACCGGGGCGGTAACAGATATGGTCCAAAGGGTTTTGTTTTTTCTAACTGGTAGTACGTTTTCTGATCCATTTGTTTTCATTTTCATCTGATACTTTAGTAACAGACTATAATGTTTCCATAGAGTATATGAATTGTTTGAAGTAAGATGAATAAACATTACGTCGTATTATTAAGTATCTATAAATCTCATTCCAAAATAAATATTTTGTCCTCTTCTCTAGTTAAATATGAGTCATGGGGTACCAATTCGAACAAATTATAATTAGTCTTGAAAAAAGATCATAGATGGCAGCATAGGTAACAATTATGAAATTAACAGTCACTAAAAAGCGATAAACGGAAGATTTTGGCTGAAGTAAGATTAGTAAAAATCAAAACTTCCTTGTTTAATGCTGATTTATCTATTGTAACTCATAAATCTCGTATTTTCAACAAAAAAAGATAAAACCTTTTTGTTTAGGGCTCTTTGCAATAGATGGCGTTTTACTCAATTTGTCATAACTGTAGTACATTTAGCCAGTCAATAGCCCGACTAGGGAGGTCTCATTTCTTTGTATGGGATTGGGTATCTGTACGTAGTATTATATTATCTGTGTATGAGTGTCACGCAAACTTGACTTGTATGTAACCTATTAATACAAAAATAATGATTGAATTTATTACGAAAACTGTGAGATAGTGGCCAATCACGATCTTGTAGACGATATTAGATTATTCTGCAATTAAAAGGCTATTCTAATAATATAAGATACAGATAAAAGAGCCTTCTTGTCTATACTTTTAGTATGTATTATATTAATATCCAGTCGAATAAAATTTATCTTTGTACTTAAGACTGAAGTATAATTATTATTAATCATATAATCAAGATTTTGTAACGACTAATGCCCGTATTCACCGACAACTAAGTGACACTAAATAAAAATGCACTGTTGGATTTTCAACTCTCAGCGCTGAACCTAGCGTTGAAAATCCAATAGTGCAGTTTTATTCAGGGATTAATTTAAGTGTCACTTAGTAAAGGGCATTTTGAAAATGGGCTTTTTCACTCCACAGAGAACAAAATGATTTACGGTCGTGTCATTCCAGCACCACTGCTTTCAAAACGGTGAAAGAAAACGTAATGAAACCGGCATGTCCTAGAACCCAAAATTCGAAGACATGTGAGCTCGCGCCCGCGTGATAGCTTACATCCCTCTCGCCGAGAGGAGGCCAGTGTCCCAGCAGTGGGAATATTAAAGGCTGATTATACTACTGTGCACACACAAACTCGGAACTATCCAAATATTACAGATGATTGTATTGTTGAAAGTACGTAAAAGTTTAACAAAGATTAATTATCTTGAATTATACACATATGAATATTCGATTTTGCCTTTATACCAATATTACAGATCTCTGTTGAAAGTATGTAAAAGTTTAACGAAAATAATATTATCTTGAATATATTATACACACTTAAATATTAGATTTTAACGTTATACCGTTCCGAACAAGTTTGCAGCACGCCTAAGAGAATCTAAACTATGTTCTAAGTTTAGTAAGTATTTCCAAGTTTTTATGGTCGAGTCTATTGAATATTATAAAATACAGGCAAAGTATAAAAAATCGTGTTTATAAAGATATTGGCACAGAGAATTTCTATGTGACGTAGGATGATTTGATCATTCCATTTCTACAAGCAACTTAATTGAAATAGGTTAGGATAGAACTGTGATCAACCGCTATTTCCAAGTTCGCAATATCCCTAGGGCTTTCAATTCGAATGATCAAATCACCCTACGATATATACAGCGGGAGTTATTGAAGAAAATAAAACAATTATTATTATGTACACAGCGTGTATTTTTCTTTAAAAACTAACGATATACATACATATATACGTCCTTTGAGATTCTTTCCAACATTACATAACATTACGCCAGTATTCACCAAAGGAGTGGGCAGTAACCATGTTTCTAATCTTTCCAATCAACCACTAAATTAAACTTCATTTATACAATTAATTGTGTGATGTAAAGTGTCTTTTACTGAAGAAATAATCAGAAAGGGTAAATATTAACATAACTTAGCAACATAATGAGAAAAATACAAGGATAAGGGAACAAACATCGTCAAATGATCAAATCCTAGTCTTACAATACATAACTTATTCCTACATAATTAAGACATGATAAAAAATATTCATGAATTTAGTCAAAAATACTACATGATCAGTTCATTGCCACACATGATGCCACCGATGTTTTGAACACTGCACCCTAGGGTTATAGAAATAAGACCAACAGGGCTAACATGCGTAAGACGAGTCGAAAAAATTATTACATTCAAGTTGGCAACGTCGCAATAGCTGTAAATTTTTGAAGTGAAAACTTCTTTAGCGTTGTGCACTTTTTTTGGGATGAGTAAAAAATGTTAAACTCGCGTCAGAACGTGCCGTAAGATCGGTTGCCTAGCAACCGACAAAGTAGATATCAAAATAAATAGTCTTTGATATTACGTAAAGATTGCGAGGTAAGAAATTTTACCCATATTGATGGGTAAAAAAGAAGCAGTCAAAACATACTTCGTGTTTCATGTTTGCTTCGTGTTTAAATAAATTGTTTATTTTTGTTAGACTATTTTTTTAAAATAAATAAATATACTACTACTAATGAATATTGTATTTAACCACATAATTATAGTACTTTTATACTGATAAATAAAGCAATTCGTGCGAAATTATTCCCTAACCATTCCAAAATATAAAAAAATGTACAATGTTAATGTTCAAGTTTTCACTTCTGCCGGCACTCCCGGAGTGCAACCCGTTGTTTTTTTTTCGCTGTTTTACACAAAGCAGCACGCGTAGCATGAACACCGTAGAAACAGGTTTTGTCGACGGAAGAATAGACAAAATGACAGACAAACAATGACAATCTGTCATTTTGTCTATTCTTCCGTCGACAAAACCTGTTTCTACGGTGTTCATGCTACGCGTGTAGGTGCGTGTCGGGATAGGAGTACGGCGGGCTTGTAAATATTGTAATTCCTTGTATATGGATGTCAGCACACGAAAAGCGTGCCCGGCTACCGCGCTCGACCCGCCCCGCACCCGACCCACGCACGCTCAGTATTTTCATTGTCAACAACTTCCTTTTTAGACGTTGTCATCTCTCAAAATGAAAGTGCATTCTTAACAATTTGTTTGTGGTATGTGCTGCCATGTGCACAACTCGCATTTAAACCCTGCTAGTGTGACCATTATAAAAATATTTAAAAATTAGCAACATCATAATCTCACTGTTACATTTCCTTTTTGAAGGCATTCACTGCCGGAAACACGTCTAATCTCATCCTGAGTTTTTAGCGTCAAATATTCTAAAAAAAAACACTAAATAAAATATATAAATATTTCAGTAGCCTCGCCAACTACGATTTACGAAACAATCACTGTACTGTAGATAGGGGAATCCTAATATTAGTATCTGGTTTTTATAAAGTTCTTGGTGTATCAAATATTTGTAGGTCTGTCCCGATGCGGGAACTGAAGCCTCTTGGCACTGAAAGTACGCTTCATTACGCCATTCAAATTAAACATCTTATGTATTGATCACGCTATGCGTATCACTAGCGGTTTTTTTTATTTAAGACGTATCTTCGGCAGCCAATACCTTCAAGAATATCACCCTCAGTGTTGCGGATAGTGTCCCCACCCGGGCGGAACTCCTAAACTATAAGTTGGAGTAGTCATAGATAGGATGCGAGGCCTCTTGCTCATATCTTCATGATGGGTTTGATGATGCATCTGCTGCGGATGATGGTGCGTTTGCTGCGGCGGTGGCGGCTGTACGTGAGTCTGGTGATTCTCCAGTATCCTGTCTTTTTTTGACATCCGTTTCTTAGGAGCCCCACACTCAGGCACTACGCGACGCTCGTTCCAAAGTCGTTCTACAAGTCTCGCTCGTGCTTGAATACCATCCACAACTTCAACTTGCTTTCTAGGTACAGGGCCGTTAGCTACCTTCTGTTTCATAGCCTCTAAACGCTCCTCCGTTTGGGTCATAGGAGGTACTGGTAATCCGCGTCTATTGCAAATGTTATGCAACACGCAGCAAGCTACTATCATCATGGCTACTGTAGGAGGGTCGAACTGCTTGTTGCAATTAGCTTGGAGGCATTTCCACCTGCTTTTCAACTGTTTGATAGTTTCGACGGCGGCGCCATGTGTCTGTGCGTGTATGTTCGTGTAATACTTTTCCGGTGATACGGGGGATTTCTTGGTTACTTTCGGGATTGGTGTCATTATGTACGGTTTTTGGGTGTAGTGTGGTCCGCCTGAAAGTTCACAGTCAAAATGAGTAAGAACAATAAAATGTATCTGAACAATAAATTCAGCAAAATAAGTTTGTTTATCAGTTGGTTCAGACCATAATATTAAGACTACTGCTCAGCTTTTAAAGTATTTAAATACTTGTTTCCATTTGATCTATTGCACTTAAACAAACATCAACTTTACGGAAGTGTAAATAAAGTTAATTTTACACTGACTAGTACTGTCGAAAAAGTCATAAAAATATGAACTTGTAGCGCAAACTGAACTTTATTGCAGTGCATTACAGTTGTTTTTCCTAAAAATCTTGTTTATTTACATGTTTGGAAAATAAATTGCGAACACAGATTACATGACCAAATGAAATTATCTAGAGAAACTCCGCAGACATGGTTAATATTAATATCTTAAAAAGATATAACTAAACAAAAGATTTTGTTCTTTTTTTGAGGTCAACAATCTTTTTTTTTAGGTCTATACAGAAGTATCGATACTTGACTTATTTGAATGTTTTAGAATTTGCAATAATGTTTTTTTACCAGTTGTAGCTGATCATAATATTGTGACTACTACTCAGCTTCTATTACATATTCAGGGGTCATCCTATCAGGAGTAAAAAAATACAGTAAAATTTTATGATGATGAATGATAAATCACTTACCAATGAGCCAGCATGCTTCTCCAGAATAGTTCAAACTGTCCAGGTCTATCCTGACGGCATGTCTGTTGAGGACGTTATCATGCGAGTAGGACCCGCCAGCAGTCGCGTCCACACTTATGATTGTTAAATCACTGTCGCAAATCTGAGGGAAGATGGAAAAATGGTAAGTAAAAAACACAGGGATCAAGCTTCATAAGTTCATAACATAGGAATATTTTATCATCAAATTAATAGCCCTTGTTTATTTTTTTGTTTGTCAAGCAATATTAAACCATAACTAGCTTCCGCCAGCAGCTTCGCCCGCGTTACGTGTTAGCCGACGTTCGCAAGGACGTAATAAAATCGCGGTGATTTTTTTCCGCGTATTGGATTTTCGACGCTCTGCTTAGTGCCGAGAGTTGAATATCAATAAGCGAAGAAAAAACGATTTTATTACGTCAGTGCGAACGTCGGCTTACTCAGTTAAGTATAGTATTCTTAGTAGAATACTATACTTAACTGAGTTACTAACAGAGTGTACTAACAGATTTAAAAAATTAGTCCAGTAGTTTTTGAGTTTACCCATTACATACAAACAAACAAAAAATCAAATCTCTTCTCTTTATATTATAATATTAGTTTACTTTAGCTAAATAATGTAATTTTTTTGTAGTAATAGTACTCTTTTGATTAAAAAGTTGTGGAGACATTAATTCTGTGTAGTGGTTACAAACATGTTTTTTTGGGTACTTACAACCTGCACCTTCTTGGAATGGTAAGACTTATTGAAGTGGCTTTTCTGGTCATCATCAGGGCGCGCCATCGGTACATGCGTGCAGTCTACGCATCCAACCACATTGGGGATGCCATACTTCATATAGAATCTGAGAAGAAGAGAAGTCATTTAAGTACTTAATAAAAATCTTAAATTCATTGACAGACAATGCATAGCATAAATCAATGTGTCTACACGAGTCTATACTCCATTTAAAATAAGATTAGATATTTAACTAAGCCTTTTATACAGTCCGTTCAACCGATTTTGACTTCTATAGCGTTGTGGGCATGACAAATGGCAGCTGCAATAAACAATTGGTAAATTGTAACCACTTTTTTTGCTTTTAATGCCATCCTTATGCCTACAGTATAGAAGTCGGAAAAAAAAATCCCTTTCAGCCACATGCAAAACAAAGAACTCGACTTTTCAAATCACAGTTTTGTTTAAATTATTTTTCCCTTTCTCATAACAAATGAAGAAATTTGATGAAGCCACTTAAGTAAAACTGTTTTGCATGGAACAAGCTGAGTAGAGAAATAAACAGAAAGCATTTGTTCCATGGCCAATCCTCTATGACACTTTTTTTTATACAGTTTCCTACATTTTTATAGTCATCCTGGTTTTCTCACCTAGCTTTAATAATATCCCTCTCCTGCCTAAGATGCGGGAAGTGGATATACTTCTTGACTATTGCAGGGTGGTTCATAGCCTCCGAGACCTGTACCACTGATGTTGAGACAAAGTAATGTGTGATGCTGGGATCATTTTTACCAATTATAGACTTCTGAAACTTTCCTGTTGCAAAGAATGAGAGAGCTGCCATTACCTGCAAAATTAGATAGAGATTAAAATTTAGTAACAGCCCGGAGTCTGGATTTGTACCCGGTAAATGGCAATAGGCTCACCCCCTATTACATGGGACTTAACTATAACAGGTGAACTGTGGGTGTACTATTGGTACACCTCTGCCTAACACTTCCAGAATAACAGGTGTAATGTTATTAAATATCTGTTGTTGACAAAGATAGGTATTAAGTACTTTAGGGGCCAGTTTCTTATTTTAAAGCAAAGTCTTTGCTGTTTGGGTCTGGATCAACTTTCGAGAACTAAAATTTTCTAGTTAGTGATGCAGACTAAATCAATGTGCATACCTGTGATGCCAGCAATAAAATTATTTACCTGATTTTAGATTACAAAACACGCAAGTTCTTAGTAGATAATATCTAAACAACGCAAAAGCACAAAATAAACTATGATTTTCTGCTAATAAGTAAATAAAATTCCTTTTCTTTATTAGCATTTAACTCGCACTGAACAAGCGCATTAGCGCACTAACCCCGCGGTAAGCGTGCCGTTCTATTGCTACATACTTTCTATACAGACAACAATGCAACTTACTTTACTTTCAACAGAGAATTCAATAGACTTTACAGAATCAGGCATCACAGGTTTCAGTTCTTCACACAAATTTCGCGCCAAATCCTTGGACAATCTATAGGCTTCTATAAAAGCAGGCTCATTCAAATCAAAAGGGTCCACTTCCGCAGGCTTGAGAACTCTTTTCTCCGGACTCCTCGGTTTTTCAATAGGCCGCGGTGGTTGCTCTGGTTTCTGAGTATGTGACGAATCCCATTTTAGTAACTCGAAAATTTCAGGTTCTTCATCCACAACCGATATGTAGCCTTCCTCCGGTGGTTTTTCAGCCATTTTACTGTGTATAAAGTTTATTTTGAAATAAAATAAACGCAGCTTGGATTTTTGTTTGTCAAGCGAGTTTTGACGTTTGTTGTTATGTTGCCAGCCCGTTAAAATATTTATTACCATTTTCATCTGGGTTAGTGTTACAAGATTTAATATTTTGAAGTTCAAAATATAAAAATAAATAGCTTATATGAATGACTGTGTCGAATTTCAAAGTAAAATCTTACTATTCTTACTGCTACTCGTAATCGTGCTAATCGTAATTTATTTTTGCACTTCGGGGCATACACTATTAAGCTGTGGCTCATAGTACAAAAATAAATTTTATTACCATGTTCTAAAGTTTCTTTTAGCGTGATCGGGAGCGTGTTACAACTTTAGACCGTATACTGTACGGTCAGCTAAAAACAACACATGCTTTCAAACTAGGGCAATAATCCCCTCATTTTAGGAAAGTAAGTTTTTCCTAGGCTCAGGCAAATATTCCAACACATTAATAAAAATAATAATAATAATAATAATAACCCCACCGCCGTATCTCTACGTTGACGTCGTGGTGGGGCTTGCGCGCTCCAAACTCTAGGTCTGTGCCGGTAGAGTTTACTTTGCCGGAACAACTCTAGAATGAGGAGCCAGACCAAGAGAGATACAGAAAACCGCAGGGCAGCATGTGGCGAGCTGTTGGGCAGTAGCGACCCCACGGACCCTATCTCCCGGGAGAAATCTTGTTCCTCATCTCTGGCTTGCCTTTATTGGCCGGCTGGAGTGAACACTGACGAGGAACAGAGCTCCCACCTCATTCTTGCCTTAATTGGCCGGCTTGAGTGGAGATTCGCAAGAGCAAATGTGCTCGGAGGAAGGAAGTATTCCAGTAAGATGCTGGTAGGGATCTTGACCGTACTTCCGGGATTGTCCTGATAGCCGTGGAATACCGCTCCACTCCTCATAAGCACCTCAGGACATGTTGCCCCCTTGTCGCTACGACACTTTGTGCAAGCGACCGTTTTCGGGGGCCCATTATTGAGTGTGCAAGTCACCCCCTGCCATTTTATCCGTGTATATATAAAACATTGATCAGGCAGGGGCCATAGTCCTTCCATAGTTCCAGGTCACCAGTCAACTTTAGCCACCCAAACCCATAGTCCATTAAATTTGTTTCCATTGCCTGCAATAGTCCTACACCAACCGGGGGTTGTCCTTGGGTGCACTTGCATAGTGCATACAGGGATAATCGCCGGTTGGTGCTTCATTTCATTAAGCACGTCTAACGGGCCTCTGCGAGTTGGCTTTGGCCCCTCGTACGCCTTCCAAAGGTCCGGGACCCCAGGGTCCCGAGATATGTAGACATATATATATAAATAATAATAACCCCACCGCCGTATCTCTACGCCCCACCGCCGTATCTCTACGCCCCACCGCCGTATCTCTACGCCCCACCGCCGTATCTCTACGTTGACGTCGTGGTGGGGCTTGCGCGCTCCAAACTCTAGGTCTGTGCCGGTACAGTTTACTTTGCCGGAACAGGTCTAGGATGAGGAGCCAGACCAAGAGAGATACAGAAAACCGCAGGGCAGCATGTGGCGAGCTGTTGGGCAGTAGCGACCCCACGGACCCTATCTCCCGGGAGAAATCTTGTTCCTCATCTCTGGCTTGCCTTTATTGGCCGGCTGGAGTGAATACTGACGAGGAACAGAGCTCCCGCCTCATTCTTGCCTTAATTGGCTGGCTTGAGTGGAGATTCGCAAGAGCAAACGTGCTCGGAGGAAGGAAGTATTCCAGTAAGATGCTGGTAGGGATCTTGACCGTACTTCCGGGATTGTCCTGATAGCCGTGGAATACCGCTCCACTCCTCATAAGCACCTCAGGACATGTTGCCCCCTTGTCGCTACGACACTTTGTGCTAGCGACCGTTTTCGGGGGCCCATTATTGAGTGTGCAAGTCACCCCCTGCCATTTTATCCGTGCATACCATAACATTGATCAGGCAGGGGACATAGACCTTCCATAGTTCCAAGTAACCAATCCACTATAGCCACTCAAACCCATAGCCCCATATTTTTTTGTTTTCATTTTTTTTGCAATAGTCCTGCACCAACCGGGGATTATCCTTGGGTGCACTTGCATAGTGCATACAGTGATAATCGTCGGTTGGTGCCTCATTCCATTTAAAATTGTCTAAGGGGCCTCTGCGAGTTGGCTTCGGCTCCTCGTACGCCTTCCAAAGGACCGGGACCCCATGGTCCCGAGATATGTAAACATAGAAACTAAATAATAATAAAATCGTTTATTTATAAAGGGGCACGTTTACAATAAATACTTAACAATTTAAAATAGAGTACAGTTACTTATTTGCCTGAACTAGGTTGAACCTGTGCTTCAGGCTAGAAAGTGCATAAATACTAATTCCAATAAATTAACAATGAGTGTATAATAAAAACTAAAATTAAAATTTAGGTAAATAAAAGCAAAAATAGCATGTTAGCGGTTCTATTTGCAGACAGCAAGTAGATCTTCTGTCTGTGCATAATCTACGGTTAGTAAATATTTAAGTACAATTTTTTTACAACTAAAGTAATTTAAATTATATAAACTAAGTTTTTTATTTAATCTATTGTATAGAAATGGTCCTAAGAATGTAAAGAATCTTTCTACAAACACATGTTTTGAGGATGCATTAGATATGCATACTATATCATTCCGTCTCTTGTTAGTATTGCCAGCATTGTAGGTAAGCATGGTGTGCTGTTTTAATACTAAGTGCATAATGAAAAGCTGGCGAACCGTCAGTACATTGCAGGATTTATATAGGAGATCTGTGGGAAAGAAGAAGGGATGGAAGTTTGCTACCTTTAAAATTGCTCTCTGAGCTCTTTCAAGAGGAAGTAAATTAGTTTTTGGTGCGCCACCCCAAGAAGTGATACAGTATTGAATTATGGATTGACATAGGGCGAAATAAACTTGTGTGATTAATTTTGTATCTGCAAATGATCGTAATTTTTTAAAAACATATATTAGTCTGCGCACTCTTTTAACAAGGCTTTCAATATGTTTTCTGAAAGAGAGTGTGTCATCTATTATTACCCCGAGGTATTTTAGGCTGCTCGTTTTGAGGATAAAAGGACAATTACAATTGTTGACTGTACGGTTTCCACATTGATGGGCAATTATATGAGGGTTAGTAATGTTAAGTGGAGACTTGCGCATGGAGAAGTGAATATATTTTGTCTTGTCAGCGTTTAATGTTAGTAAATTGCTTTGAAGCCAATTAGTCACAGTATTGAAACCTAGTTGAGCGATTCTGAAAAGTTCGCTACTGGTTTTAGCGCTAAAAATTAAGGCCGTGTCGTCGGCATAAGATATAATTTTGCCGTCTTTTATATTAAGGCCACACAAGTCGTTAATATAAATCAGGAATAGCGTAGGGCCCAGAATACTCCCTTGAGGCACGCCAAAACCAGTATTTTTCTGCTCATCGCTCGTAATATTATCTATTCTAACACATTGGTACCGGCCATCTAGATAGTCAGCAAAGAGTTTCAGCGGCGTTCCTCTTATTCCTATATTCTCTAATTTGTTTAGCAGAACAGAAACAGACACCGTGTCGAAGGCCTTGGCTAAATCAAGGAAGACTCCCAGGGTTTGATTTCCTTTGCCGAGTTCTTTTGAAATATAATCAGTCAGGTTATGGACTGCATCGGCTGTCGATAGTTTAGCTCTAAAACCAAATTGCGCAGGGGATAAGAAGTTATTTTTTTCTAGGTAGTTAACTAGTCGACTGTTTATAATTTTCTCTAGTATTTTGGATATTGAGGGGAGTAAGGATATTGGCCTATAATTGTTAACTAACTCTTTGCTTCCAGATTTAAAGATAGGGATTACAACTGCCTTTTTGAGACAACTAGGGAAAATTCCTTCAGAAAGACATATTCGAAAAATATGCGTTAAAGGAGGTACCAAAATACGCTTAAAGAGCTTAAGGATCTTATTGCTAATATTATCACATCCAACTGCACAGCAATCTTTTAGCCCAGAAATTATTCGAGTTATTTCATCTTCATCAGTGTCCAGCATAGCAAAAGATTTCGGATTACTTGATTTTTGGAGAGATGGTTGGTCACAGTGTTTCGGAATCTGTTCGGCAAGAGTTTTCCCAACATTTACAAAAAAGGTATTTACATTGTTAGCTGCCAAGAGTGGTGAAGGATTAGTAAGCAGTAAACTCGAATTTGATTCACGCTGTTTATACATATTGGTGACATTTTTAATATGTTTCCAAAGTTGCTTGCTATTGTTACCTGCTCTATTTAATTCATTTTTATCGTAACTATTCTTTAAATTCTTTAGGAGATTGTTGCAGAAATTCCTGTATCTTTTATAGGTGATTTGGATGATTAAATTTTCAGGGTATCTCTTTGTTCTTTGATGAAGTTTATCTCTGTGTCTTATACACCGGATTAGTCCAGGAGTAATCCAACAGTATTTCCCGAAGATGTAGGCTCGCCGTCGGGCAATTTGTAGGATTCCTACCCACATTTCGCCTGTGTATTGTGTCCAATGGAATAGGTACTGAGCCGTCGAAGCTATTGACATGTTCCATCAACCGAGCACAAATCCAGACTCTGAACTGCTACTGAGAAATTCATAACTGCATACAAGTGTACTATAGGTATGTAGGTTGTCGGCGCATCACATATGCGTATGACTCACTGCGGGGAAGGCGCGGGGTCTCGGGGACCGAACCCGCTACCAACAACGCCCGCTGTAGGGTCAGTCTATGTGTGTTATAAATAACGCAATTACCCCAACTAACTGCGCTGTAAGTGTACAAGCTCTGACCAACTGCTCACTGAGATTAGCTAAATGAGTGCGGTAATTAATACTCGTCAAAAATAGCTTATCTACCAAAATATTAATTGTCATGGCGCCTTGTCGCTCATCCCGTTCCCATGGTCATGTGTGAGCGAGCAGCCGAGAGTAATTAATTCCTAACGCAATATCCTATTTTATGCGATGACCCAGTAATCAGCGTTATGTCATCTATTATTGTCCTCGTGATGAATGTCAAACTAATATTTCCAGAATGGATTAAGGAAGACTACTTTTGTAGGTCCATAAGGAAGGGAAGGTATTAGTACCTACGCTCATACCGTTCCCATGGTTATGTGTGAGCAGACGAGAATAATTAATTCCTAACGCAATATCCTATTTTATGCGATGACCCAGTAATCAGCGTTAGGTCCCCTCCGTATCAAAACGTCCTAATAGCAAATAGTCCTATTAGCAAAACGACCCATAAGTAATCAAAACGACACTTTAGCAAAATGTCCTATTAGCAAATCGTCGTATGAGCAAATGGTCCCAAAAACAAAAGAACGGAAATGGTACAATCATACCACACATATCTGCTTAACCTGTCACCTATGCGTGACAGGGACAGGTTAAGCAGACATAACTAATCGAACGGGAGAAGGAAGGGGTTTGTAAAATAGTCACCCTTCTGAATCACCACCACAGAAAGACATAATTATGTGAATGAAAGAAGCGAACATAAATGGGCGCGAGAAAATAGAAAAAAAACCGCAAGTGCGAGTCGGACTTGCACTTTGGTTCCATAATAGGTTTACTCTAACGAAAAACGCCGAAAAAACAAGTTTGTGTGTGTTTGAAAACTTCTTTAGGCGCGTTGAGCACTTTTTGGGTTAGGTAAAAAAATTTAAACTCACGTCAGGCATCACCTGAGGGCTTAGTGTGAGTTTCATTTTACCATCTCGATCAAACGCATAGAGCGCGTTCGGCGTTCCGATTGGCCCTTCACCGGTGAAGGCCGGCCGGCTGCCAATCGGAGCGCCAAACGCGCTCTATGCGTTTGATCAAGATGGTAAAATGAAACTCACACTAGGCCCTAGATCGAAAATTCGTAAGACGGAGGGAGAGTAGATTTGACATTTTTACGGGTAAGGAACCCTAACAACACCCAAACTCTTGCCTTTGACGTCACCTATAACACAATATACTATACATACTGTGCCTATAAGAAGAGAGGGGGCAAATTTTGACGGCATGGATGAGAATAGCGGAGGCTTAGTAACGTTTGCTACCCTTCCGCTTCGTATCTCATGAACCGTACCTAGTAGGTAGACAAATGAATTTTTTACGGTTAAGGAACCCTAACAACACCCAAACTCTTGCCGTTGACGTCACCTATAAGAAGAGAGGGGGTAAATTTGACGGCACGGTTGGCACGATTGACTGCTGCGCTGCGTGTCGCGGATTCGATCCCCGCACGGAACAAATATTTGTATGACCTACAAGTAGTTATTCCAGGTCTGGCTATTTGTGTATGTGAGTTTAAATGTTAGTAAAGGCACCCACAATGCAGGAGAAATTCCTAGTGTGGGGCAACGTTTTTCTTAAAAGAGAAAAAAAATACGAAAGCTATACTTAGCTATGGATCTTGTCCTTCATTAGCTCGGTTTAGGATTCGATTGAGACCTGAATCACCAGCTAGCAGAACATTCAGCATTAAGCTTTGTGCAGACCAGCGCGACACCGGTTATTGTTTTTTTTCATACCGTGAAGTTTTCTTAGAAATTGTATTGTTCGTGTTGCGTCGTGTGCAAAAGCCTTTTACAGTCTTCTGCACGTCCGTGGTACATAGCAAAGGATCGGTTTCCGTAGTTCTAGTGTTACTACAGCGATGATGTGCTGACAGCAAAGGATCGGTTTCCGTAGTTCTAGTGTTACTACAGCGATGATGTGCTGACAGCACACTGCACAGTCAACTACATAATTAGTGGTAACAATTTGACATAAACAGCACCTACAATGTCGTAGCTGGTAATGGCGATTGTTGGGGTAATTGCGTAGGACACATAAATTTACAATAATTGATCGCAATGGGTTTCATTTTGACAGTTCGCCCACGTCCATTGCGTTATTTACGCAGTTGAGCAGACGAATTTTTTAAACGTATGAAGCAATGAATGGATTGGCAATATCCTACAAAACTCTCGGATTGTGATTGAAAGTGTGTTACGGTGCTGTTACCACTGATGTTGATTGACTGTGTGTACCTGTCGCTGACCGGGAGACTCATAAAACAAAATCAGCCTTATTGCTCTAAGTAATTCATAAAAATAAATCATGTCATGCATAAGGATTCGTCGTGGGTGGGTTGTTAAAGTGCATCCTACATTATACGTTACAGCAGTGTTTTTCAAAGTGTGGGTCACGACCCCCGGGGGATCGCGAGGCCACAAAAATAGAAAAGAAAAAAAAAAACTTTGTTTTGTTGCTTTAGATAATTCCAGCAGATTTGCTTTAAGGTTGGCTCCCAAACTTGCCTCATCTATGGCTGTATTTAAAAACGTAATTACTCTACTCGGAAATCTCTCGTAGCCATGACCCTTATACTGGATCCACATAGCCCGGCGAAATGTGCCAGTGGCTTGACCGGCGGCCATTTTGCCGGCGTCACCTCGCGGCATCGGGGGAACATCTTCTTTGCTCTTTTTTTTTCTTTTTAAGACAGAGAATATACACCAAAATTGCATCAGCAATTGCGATGTTATCGTCCATTTTTGTCTTCAGTATCTGCGTACAACTCAGTTCACCGAAAGTCACAAGATAACTGGAAAAATCGATTCACAGCCGCACTTGCGGGTTTCTGCTGGGGCGTCTCTTAACGCCGCGGCTTCGCCGGCGGCTGTGCCGCCGGGCTGTGAGGGTCCACCATTATAAATCCATCAATATTATAAGACATAAAATTTACTTTATATACTTAGGATTTAATTCTTTCTCTCTTATCGCTTTTCTGTGGAGGCGTATGGCGTTGTAATTAAATATGTAATTAGCCGATACTGCATAATAAAAAATTATAAAAATGTTGTACGTATTTGATATTTGTATTACAATAAAACACTGATGATAAACAATGGAGGATGCAATGATGAAATTTACCTACTAAGGGGGTCGCCTCATGAAAAAGGTTGAAAAACACTGCGTCACAGGACACGTATTAGACATCGTAATGCTATAGACGTTACGATGTCGTACAGTACCTAACTATCTATTTATTAATTATCCATTCAACATTACATTAAGGAATGTATCGATAACTAGCTTTTCCCGCGGCTTCGCCCGCATGAACGTCGAAAATTATCCCAAGGAAATGTGCCACCACGATAGAAAGTATCCTATGTCCTAACCCGTCATGCTCTACTTACATGTGCCAAATTTCATCCAAATCCGTTCAGCCGTTTTAGCGTGAAAGCGTAACAAACTCACTTTCTTATTTATAATATTTCCTAGTTAGGATTACACGTAGGTAAATGACACAACACTTAACTATGTAAGTATAATCATTACATAACCTGTACCCTAATTACGTAATACACGATCAATCGGAATTTAAATAAAATTGAAACATATTGTTAATCCATTGCTTCATAAGTTCGTAAAAAAGATCATTGAAACGAAGTAAATAATGCAATGAATGTTGTTGAACTGTCAAATTGAAACAGATTAGTCGGAATCGTTTACGAAAATGTGTTGCGTAATTAGATAGCTGTTCATGAACTACTAAGTAGGTACATAAAAGTATTAACAGCATTCTTGTTCTATCCTGTGTTACTGCTGTTACCTCTGTTCGCCCAGAGTTTATGTAGTGACTAGCTGTTGCCCACGACTTCTTCTGCGATCCAGGATAAAAAGTAACCTAGGTATGTCCTTCTCCAGTTCCTGGTCTACCCATGTGCCAAATTTCATCCAAATCCATTCAGCCGTTTTAGCGTGAAAGCGTATCCAACAAAACAAACTCACTTTCACATTTGTTAGGATTATGGTACAGTAGGCTACACGTCATTGGTTACCAAAACCAGTACCTAGAAGCTGGCCTTACATCCTATTGAAACTTCATACCTTTACTAGACTACCTGTTCCATTCTATTTATTGTTGCTAACAGTTAATCTCAATTAAAAATAGTTTCTCCTTCCATCTTTCGCAAGCCCGCGCGACCTCCTTCCAGTTTTGACGGAACCTATCCAGCATTCTGCTCGTCCCGCCATCTCCTACGTGGTCTGTCACGACCCCGCCTCACTGTCTCAAACAAACACTTGGTTTCTCTTGATTAGGGCCCTGCGTTCTCAGTCACAGCCATAAACACCCAGATCCGGAGGGCAATCAAACAATAAAGCTTCGCGTGGGATTCGCAACTCGAATCGATGTGCAGAAAGCTTCTAATCGCTGAGCCACTGCGCCACCACGACCACACCATTGAATATTTTGATTTCTTGAATCCTCACTGCAGGTATGTATTACCTCCAAAACAGAAATAATTTAAAGGCGTGTACCTATACCTACCTACGTTTTCTCTGCGCTTGCTACCTGCATTAGATCACGTCCTCCTTGAATTAACTTGAATAAGTAGGTACGGATGTTTTAGATCCCTACGCTGATAATCCTCCACTGCCTCGTAGGGATCTTGACCATCTTCCGGGCTCTGGGATTGTTCTGAAAGCCGTGGAATACCGCTTCACTCCTCAAGCACTTCAGGACATGTTGCCCTCTTGTCGCTACGACACTATGTGCACAATAAATAATGGGCCCCTGATACTGTGGCTAAGTTTCCGGGGGCCCTTTAGTGTGCAAGGCACCCCCTACAATCTTATCCGTGTACATTATATATCATTGGTCAGGCAAGGGTCATAGTCATAGAAATATAAATAACAGTAGTCCTTCCATAGTTCCTTGAAACCAATCCGCTATAGCCAGCCAAACCCATAGTCCAATGTTTTGTTTCCACGTTCTGCAATAGTTCTGCACCAACCGGGGGTTTTCCTTGGGTGCACTTGCATAGTTCATAGAGGGATAACCGTGCGTCGGTTGCTGCCTCATTCAATTTAAAATTGTCTAAGGGGTCTCTGCGAGTTGGCTTCGGCCCCTCGTACGCCTACCAAAAGACCGGGACCCCATTTTTTTTTTTTTTTTTTTGGGTGGGAAATCATCAAATGATTTCTCCCGCTCTGGGCGGAGCGGAAGGGCGTGTCAGACTTTTACTGACTAAAACCCACCCGTGTTCCTTCCCTTGCCTAGACCAGGACTTATCCGCAACCCCAGTTGTAGGCATCGGCCCAAACGGACCCCTTCAGCTTCGCTGACGACTCTTTGAGGCGCGCGTGGAACACTACGCACCGTCGACCCGGGCTTGGTCCTGATCGGACGGAGAGCTACCCATCACTCTCCGTCCGCAAGCCCGACCGGGACCCCATGGTCTGGAGATTATGTAGACATATAAAAATAATAATAATAATAACCTCCTTCTTTTGAGATCGGTTAAAAATACCATGGAGTCAAATTATATACTTAATTAACATTATTAACTGTTGAGTCCATCAGTCAGTTAGAGCCAGGGTTGCCACCTTTTTTATATCAAATAAAGTATTATCGAAGCCGTTGCCGGTAAAAATATAGTAGAAAAATACAAGATATTATAAAAGAATATAGTGTTACAAAAATATATTTTGCTCTTATGAACTTTTATCACTCATACACTCTAAACTAGGTTTTTTTTTATCACTCATACACTCTAAACTAGGGTTACAAAAAATAAAATATACTGGCCCTTTAAGTTTAATATAATTTGTAGTTAATATTTTGTCGTCGCGTCGGGGCCAGTTAAAGGTCGGCCGGTTAAAGGGCCAGTAGGTATATTTTATTTTTTAGCTTTTAAAAGGATTTTTTTGTGTCGGGGGTTTTATAAATTTTAAATTTAACTTTTATTTCCAGCTTTTTAAACTTTATATACGTATTACTAGTACATACGATACGATCGACACGTGCCTCGCTTAAATCTACGCAGCTGTACGTATTTTTCCCACAGTAAAGTTAGTTACTAATTTATCCGGTTTTTTTTTTGCTTCTCTATCATCAGACCCTGATAAATAATTTTATCTATAACCTATTCATTGAGACCATTCCAATGAGCCCAAACACGATACCATTGCTGTAAATTGTTGAGGAGTTGGGTATCCTGCAAATACCAGGTAATGCTGCAGCATCAGTTCAAGGTTACTATGTTATTCTAATACCATTGAAGTAAGATTACCAAATTTAAATTCAATCAGACCTGTGGAAGATGCTAAAATCCATTCATCAATAAGAAAAGACCTGATAATCTTCAAACGACTGAATAGATTTTTTTTAATCATAGCTAAGAACTCTCCCGATTAAGTCACCTTTCAAACAAAACAAAAAAAATCTAAATCGGTTCAACCGTTTGGGAGCTACGATGCCACAGACAGATACACAGATACACAGACACACAGATACACACGTTAAACTTATAACACCCCTTCGCTTTCCGTCGGGGGTTAAAAATACCATTAATTGAGCTTTTATGAGATAAATACTGGCCCTATTGCGATCATCTCGCTATTTTTAACCGACTTCCCAAAAAGGAGGAGGTTCTCAATTCGGCCGGTATGTTTTTTTTTTCTATGTATGTACATCGATTACGCCGCGGTTAATGGACCGATTCGCGTGATTCTTTTTTTGTTCGACGCGAAATAGCTGCCAGGTGGTCCCATAAAAATTTCTTTCAGTTTGGTCTAGTAGTTTTTATTTTATAAGCATTATTGTTATAAAAAAACACTACAAAATGAAAAATAACTTTAATTTCGGAAGTCGGTGGCAACCAATGACACCGACTTCCGAAATTAAAGTTATTTTTCATTTTGTAGTGTTTTTTTTGGAAGTCGGTTTTTATTTTTTTATAAAAAGTTTTTTGTATAATAAAAATATAGTAGTTTCGCATACTATATTTTTTCTAAGCCTCAAATATAGCAGGATACTATGGATTCAGTAGGTACATGATTCTGAACCCCACTGCGTTAAAATTTTTCGTAGGTTATTAAGTAAAAAAAAACAGCTGATCCACACATTTTGACCGCGAGGTAGTTATTGCACTATTCTATGAAACGGCAGATTTTTTTTTTAATACTTAACCGACTGAAAATTTCAACGCAGGGGGGTTCAGAATCATGTACTGAATCCATGCTAACAGAGTTCGCGTCGATGTTCTAACTAGGGTTGTCAAACCTACTATACAGGGTGTATAGTAGGTTTGACAACCCTAGTTAGAGCCTATTAGGTTGCTCACCTACTTGATAATTTAAATGGGTAATTTGCATAAAAATACATTGTGTATGGCAGTCACATTCATGAATGAATGAATTATCTTATAAAGGTTTACATTATTATAGCACAGCCGTTACGCTAACGATTCATGCGTGAAGGTTAGGTATGGTTGATAAGCATGGGTAGGTACCTAATAAATATACCTACACTTTTAAAGACCATGATTGTGGTCAGTATCATTTAGCGGTGAACTGGTTCAACTGTCATTCATTATCATCATCATCAGCCTATTAATGTTCCCACTGCTGGGACACAGGCCTCCTCTCTGTGAGAGGGAGTGGGCCGTAATCTACCACGCAGGCCCAGTGCGGGTTGGTAGATGTCACATGTCTTCGAATTTTTTGGTCCTAAGACATGCCGGTTTCCTCACGATGTTTTCCTTCACCGTTTTGAGAGCAGTGGTGATGAAATTATTTACACAAAGTAAAGCGCCTGCTTGGGTTCGAACCCACGACCTACAACTCGTAAGTCGGGGTCGATACCACTGGGCCACCACTGCTCACAACTGTCACAATAGAATGTCTATTGTTATCGCCCTCTAAAGGCAAATCGACATCTGACAGCACTCACGTTCAGTGCCGGGTGCCCTGGAGGTCCTCCTGGAGGGTTCATCTAGTCGCATATGGGATGCTGGGAGCCCCTCCCGGAGGGCTCGTGCATGCTGAAATGTAGGTTTGTCTTAGCATTATAAACTGTGAAAATAAAATCCGTGTAGGTACCTATATTTTAACAAGATTTATTAGTATTGCGTTAGTTTTAAAATCTAAGCATTTTTATTATTTTTAATTTTCGGTTGGAGATTACCTACATAAAGCGACAAGACGCCTGAACACACTATTTTACTTCGTTTTACAGTTTTGTAGAACACGGTTTTAAACCTAATGCCGTTGACCGTCCGCGATGGTTAACTTCCACCGCGGTGGTTAACCTCCCGGAGGGTTCACTTCCAATATGAAAAGTGGGTGGAGTCGAAAGTGTTAAACTAGCGTAAATTATGCTTATCATTTAAAATGATGAGTTAAACAGTTGATTATGGGATCGCCAGTAGCCAAAACCATGTTGTATCATCTAATTTGGCTGTAATATAAAATATCGTAAGTCAAACATAGCTATCTCATTTTTAGGGTTCCGTACCCGATGAGTGCCAAACGGAACCCTTTTATGTAAAAGCCTCCGCTGTCGTCTGTCTGTCAGCGGGCTGTATCTCGTGAACCGTAATATTGTAGACAGTTGAAATTTTCACACATTGTATAATTCTATTACCCTTATAAAAAATAATGAAAATAAAATACTTAAAGTAAAAAATTAAAGGGTGTCCCAATACAAAAAACGTATTTTTTGGAGTTTTTTTTGCTAAATATTGTACTGTAGTACGGAACCCTTCGTGTGCCAGTGCGAGTCGCACTTAACCGGTGTTTTTTTAGGAGTTCTCATTCATGTTTGAACACTCGAAAACCAAACCCATTAGCCATCAGAGTCAGTCTCGCCAGGACGCGCAGCCGGCATGACGTGTCGCTTATAAATAAGTTTTATTTACTTTATGTACAAACTATACGACATTGATAGTACTAGTTTATCTAGTAAATAGTGTAAACAGTGATATTATGTGTGAAGTTATTGGATTTTAACTCTTATTAACAAAACAGTAAGTTTGACAACTTTTTTGGTGGTTTTAATTTATGGCAGGTACCACGCTTACCGGTTACCATGGAAGGTGAATGCATAGTCTGTGGGTGAATGAAATTCGGTAGACGTGTAATTTTTTTTTGGGTTTTCTCTATAAAAATCCTGAACGCATATAAAACGCTATACATATATTGTCTCTGGTTTAAAACTATATTCGGATGGAATTTAGAAACATAACAGCAACATCTTGAGAAGTGGATACGTTGGAGGTTATACCAAGCATTTTTTAAAAAATTTAATTGTATAATTCTAGTCCATAGTTTTATACTCATATATTTAAATTATAAACTATTTATCATAAACTATTTAAAATCCTAAACAGAAAAAAACCCAAAATAAAATTGTAATTATTTTTTAATTATTCAACAACTCATTAAAAAAAAAACTTTTCAAAATTTAAAGTCAAATCATAAAGAAGTTATTTGATAACTAATTTATAAAAGTGTCTGGGTCAATAAAAACCCTAGACTTGCCTGGATACAATGATTCCTCACATATTTTATTGCAAACATAATAATTATGTTCATCTATAATTTATGGATAGTGTATAACTACTATCATGTTGTAATGATACATTATTTGAATTGAAAGTGTCCGATTCGCATGTGCCGGTTTTTATCTATATTTGTTAAGTAGGTATTATTATAAATTCTACGAACAACATTTTTTTATCTACTTTTTACAATGTGGACCGGCAGAATTAAAATAAATTGTTTCATCTCCTTATCACTGTTCGTTAGTATGTGAATGTAGTAGGTTTGGTAGGCTACAATACGTTCTGTAAAAATCCCATTATCATTTCCGGGGTTCGAATCTAAGGCCTCATCAGCAATCAGCATTTGCAACCATTAGACCAAACGAGACAATCAATGGTATAAATATTATACTCTAAGTACCTACGTACGTTAGGTAATTAACACTATAATTATGTTCATCTGTATATTGATCTACTGGTCGCAAGCTGCTGAGTATGAGGTACTGGGTTTAATTCCCAGGTCAGGCAAAATGTTATTGGGTTTTTTCATCAAGAATTTCTGAGTAGCAGCCCGAAGTCTGAATCTGAGCCCTGTTGATGGCTATAGGCTCTCCCCCTATTACATGGGACTTAAACATAACTGGCGAAATGTGGGTGTACTATAAATTCAAAATTCAAAAGTCATTTATTCAAACTAGGCTGAGAATCAGCACTTTTCGAACGTCAAAATTACATAAGACAGTCCCCCTAAAACGCCCGCCCTTCACTTATAGGTACCTCTGCCTAACCCTTCGGGGATTACAGGCGTAATGTTATGTTATGTATGTACATCTAAGTGAAATCGTAGCAATTTAACTTCCACTTTCAATGGTTCCAAAAATACAACATCCCGTATAAGTTGATGATTGCATAACGAGAAAGGGATCTTGAAAGAGCTCCGCCCCTTGCCCCGATCGTACCTACCTAGATGCCACCTGTATCTACACACGTCTACATATTATCAAGCTATACATTTCCAGTTTATGGTATGCTGATCTCGCATTGTAAGGATTTCCGTACAATGCGAGGTCATCTTATAGAGGTATAGCTTGATGTGTAGCCGTGTGTATCTACCTGATACAGGAGCCCAAAGGCACGTGAACCGCATTGGTTTTTTTTTTTTTTTTTTAACCGACTTCCAAAAGGAGGAGGTTCTTAATTCGCCTGCATGTTTTTTTTTTTTTGTTAGTATGTTACGCAATTTCTCCGTCAATTGTAAACCGATTTTGAAAATTGTTTTTTTATTTGAAGGGTATGCTCCCGAGGTGGTCCCATATAAATTTTATTAACTTTACTTGGATAGTTTTTGAGTTAGCTTCAATAATACTTATTTTTCCCACTTAATTTATGTGGATGATATGATGGTAACTTCCAATCACTGTTATTTACATAGCAGGTTATTCGAATTTGTGTGAGGTAGGTACCACAACTAAAAAGTACAAAATAAAAACTTTTTACAAATAAAAGAACAACCGACTTCCAATAACAAAAAAAAAACAACCGACTTCCAAAAAAACAAAGTGAACAATAATTTTTATTTCGGAAGTCGGTGAAAAAATAATATTCCAAATCGGTTCATAAATGACGGAGATAATATATGAGGTAACAAACATAAAAAAAAAAAATACAACCGAATTGAGAACCTCCTCCTTTTGGGGAAGTCGGTTAAAAAAGACACTACAAAGTCAAAAATAACTTTAATTTCGGAAGTCGGTGGCAAAAAACGAAAGTTCAAAACCAAATACACCGACTTCCGAAATTAAAGTAATTTTTGACTTTGTAGTGTCTTTTTTAGAAGTCGGTTGTTCTTTTTTTTCTTTCAAAATCATAGGTGGGTACTTGTGTAGGTTTATTTATACGCTGCTGTAATCAGCGTATAATGTTCCCACTGCTGGGACACAGCGACATAGGCTTTTTCTGTGAGAGGGAGTGGGCTGTAATCTACCACGTGGGCCAAGTGCTGGTTGGTAGATGTCACATGACTTCAAATTTTTGGTTCTAGCGACATGCAGTTCCAGTTGCCTCACGATGTTTTCCTTCACCGTTTTAATACACCTTTAGGGGTATTAGGAACAGGGTGTAAAGTTCACTCATACTCTTAGAAAAGGGAGGATCCTCCAACCAGACGGGTATTATGACTGGCGGGCAACTGCCCGTAAGTTGATTTCGGATAGTCTTATCTATGTTTTTCGTTCGGTAAACTCTAACTGCGCGATGCAGGAATTGTGTGACGCACATGTCTTTGTTACGCAGTTCGTATGTGGCGGCGGCGTAACCGGGGAACCGCTCTAAACACTAATATCATCATAATTAGGAAAAACAAAAATTTTATCAGCCTATAGGGTAATTTAGGTACAGTCACACACAAGTCCTCCGCTACACGACTCCGTATCAAAGTTGCGACAAACAAATGTGCGACAAACGCTAGGGCGACAGTACGATAGGTCGACCATCAGCGGTGCGACAGCACATCAGCTCGACGAACGTTAGTGCGACAGATTGTTTTCACGACGTTTTTCACAGGCGCCTAGCTTGTAGATAACCATCGCACGACCTACCTTATTGTAGACGAATCGATAGACACAACATAACATCACGCTTGTATTCCCCGAAGTGTTAGGCAGACATGTACCTGTAGTACACCCACATTTCGCCAGTTATGTTTAAGTCCCATGTAATAGGGCGCGAGCCTATTGCCATCAACCGGGCACAAATCCAGACTCCGGGCTGCTACTGAGCAATTCCAGATGGAAACCAATAACACTATGCCCGACTCGAGAATCGAACCCAGGACCTATGCTTAGCAGTAGCGCTTGTGACCACTAGACCGACGAGGCAGTCGATAGACACCTCATGTATTAAAATTCGTCCTGCCGTTTGGATGCTGAATCCCACATACTTACAAAAATAACTTCATAGATATGCGTGAAATACACAAACCGTAACGTTGTTGGTTAAGTTGGTTGTTGGTTAAGTCGCCACACGTTCATGATGGAAATTAGTCTCGCGGCAGGTTTATCATTATTTCAATTAGGCACGTCCTATGAGGTAATTACAAAAGTTAATTAATACCTATGACTCTGCAGTAGGGTTCAATAACCGAACCTTTATCAAAGTGACGCACACACAATGTTTGCGCCCCGATGAGATCAATCGCCGTCTGGCGTTGCTATAAATAGTAGGTATACTAAGACCCAGACTCCACCAAAGTGGAGACGAGACGACAGGAGAGATGTGTTAGAAAAACCCAATAGGATTTCGTTATTTAATAAATATAATACATTGGATCTCGTCTCCACTTAGATACTGGATCTATACGGTTGAGTAGAGAGGAGAGGAGAGGAGACGAGAGGAGATGTACCGTATTTTGCTTAGCGCGATTAAACCAGGGATTTGTGATGTGAGCGGCGCGTGCGGCATGCGGCGAGTGGCACAGCTAGTACCCCCGCGTCGCACATATTGTGGCACACACAAGTCACACACAACCCACCTGCCCGCTCGCGCTCTAGCCAGTAGGCTAGCTCTCCGCACAGCTTCGGTGGATACACCCACGTTGTTAATCAAGTCCTCCTCTCCGCTTCGCACATCTTCGCCCATCTCCGTTTTTGTGAAGTCCGGGCCTCAGGCAGCTGTCCCACCGCCGACGATTAGCGGAAAGCTGTTTGATTGACAGAGACTTGCCGTTGCCAGTGTAGTGGTGTGACCAGTCAGAGATCAACGATTAATATATTACTTATGTATATTTTGTCGGCATGTCTTGGAACCAAAAAATTCGAAGACATGTGACATCTACCAAACCGCACTGGGCCCGCGTGGTAGATTACAGCCTACTCCCTCTCACAGAGAGGAGGCCTGTGTCCCAGCAATGGGAACATTAATAGGCTGATGATGATGATGTATATTTTCAAATATTTTGTAGGATTCTTGATTGAGAAAGTAGTCGATAGTAATTCACTTCCTCGTCGACAGTGGGAATGGTGCACTTGACCGATTGAAGATTTTATCGTGCTTTCAGTAAATAATATTGTTTTTCCAGACCGTTTATTTCTGTCTTAGTTTCTGGTTTACTTGGTGAATTTCATCAGTTGTGCCAACGCTATTTCGAAGACAGTTTTCGTAATGTGGTGAAATATGGAAATGTGGAGTAGCTGTAGTGGCCCTGTGGTAAACTGGTAACACATTGGGAACCCAGGCAGGCATTTTAATTTGTGAAGTTTATTTCATTTCCACTGCTCTGAAAACTGTGAAGAAAAACATCGTAAAGAAACCGGTATTTCTTATAACCAAATATTCGATCGTGATACTTATCCACCAACTCGCACTGGGCCCGCGTGGTGGATTTCAAACACACTCCATCTCACAGTCGCATGTTCCAGAACGTTGTAGCACAGTAGAATATATTGTGGTTGTATAGGCTGATTATGTTATGAGGAAATAGAGGTAGGTAATTCTAAAAGGATATTTCTGAGGTCAGCTACCTACCAAGTGCAATTTTTTTTAAATTAACCATTGTAAAGTATTTCCTTAAATAGTAGTAGTTAGTATAGGGTGTTAGATGTCCTCTTTTTCCTCTTATGTAGGTACATATTATGAGTATTTACCTAGGTACATGCATAACCTATTCATCATCATCATCATTTCCGCCAAAAGACGTCTTACCTATTCAAAACAAAATTATAATGAAAATTCCATGTTTCTGAATCAGGGTTAAAGGAAGGAACAACAGGAAGTTAGGAACTGTTTATAAAACGTATCTAACACAATGATTTGGTTATTAGGTACCTTATAGACACTGTCTCAAAGCAACAATTTAACCTTTTTAAACCACCTTTATTTTTTTTAATTTCGTTTTTGGTGGGAAATTATCAAATGACTTCTCCCGCTCTCGGCGGAGCGGAAGGGCGTGTCAGACTCTTACTGACTAAAACCCACCTGTGTTCCTTCCCTTGCCTTGCCAGGGGCCACGTTTTCCCCTTAGGACTACCCCCCAATCCTGAAACTTCGGTCACAATACTCACAATGTTGTGAGAAGTTTTGAGCATGAATGTAGTTGGTCATAAAGTAGTGGAAGACTAAAAACACAATGGATGGATATAGTGTCAAAGATGATAGGTACCTATGTCTAGTAAGGCTGAATGAATACTGGGATTTTAGTTGATACAGAAGTGTAGAAAAAGACAGCTGACATCAAATAAATTCGCATTCGGGCAGAAGGAGGTTGAGATGTAAATCGTGTTGAAACATATTTCCGCTTCTGACTCACAATTTGATTATCTACACTACTGCCAAAATTTCTTGCAGCTGAAAATCAGCGTCAGGTGGTGACCTTGTGTTGTCATCTGATATTATGCTGGAGCTGAGGCCCTTTTGGCATTAAAAGCAAATTGTTTATAGTTTTAAGGTGTTTCTTTTTTTTTTTTTGCTGTAGTGCCAATAAACACATTTTTCTTTCTTTCTTTCTTAAACTCGATTCGAGAGTGACGAGACTATCGATTCGTTGAATAGACAAACAAACTTCGTACAGGATGGCGGCCTATGGAATGAGAACACTTTGGTTGTTACTACACTAACTAATTTAGCTAATTTTATTAAAAAACTGTACACGAAATGTTACAATGAAAAACGTGTATCAGACAAAATTTGCTGGGTTGACTGCACCGCTATGCCACGGTATACAATGTCGCCCATGCGCATGTGACCGCCCGTAATTTTCTGAATATTCATGAAAAAATATCGAAAATAAACTTCAAAAGTATAACATTTTTCATGTTATTCAATTTTTAATTTTTTAAAGATTTGCTTTCTGTTTTTTGACACATTTCCGAAGTTTATGAATCGATTTGGATTCTGTTTATTATTTCCAAAAGCTTATGAGTTATTTTAACAGGTTACTTAAAAATTTTACAAAAAATTATCGACTACGAAAATAAAAACGGAATCGAAGTCATTTTTTCGGTAAAAAATTGTGTATTTATTTTAAAAAAACTAGTGAAAAATGTTATAGATAGACCCCCCCTTTTGAAGTTTATTTTCGATATTTTTTCATGAATATTCAGAAAATTACGGGCGGTCACATGCGCATGGGCGACATTGTATAGCGAGCGGTTCTTTTAATAATTGCTTTGCTGGGACATAACACACAGACCTCCTCTCTTCGAGAGGGAGTGGGTTATAATCTACCACGCGGGCCCAGTGCGGGTTGGTAGATGTCACATGTCTTCGAATTTTTGGTTCTAAAAAATGCCGTTTTCGACACGATGTTTTCCTTCACCGTTTTGAGAGCTGTGGTTATGATATTATTTTACACAAAGTAAAGCGCCTGCCTGGGTTTGAACCCTCGACCACTCGTAAGTCGGGGCCGCTACCACTGGACCACCACTGACTCACATAAAATAGTTTATCTTCATCAACATTGCGTCCTCTTCTATTTAGTTTCTACTGACTTACGTAAATACACGAATTATCTAACGATCTCTACAAATCTAGATCTTAAGATTAAATTGAAATAAATTAACACCAAGGTTAGTAACTACGTCAGTTGTAGTTAGTAAATAATCAGGAGCGCTATCCATTCCATGATGATAAAAATGTTGTAGGTATTTGTTTAGCAATTAGTAACTTTACATAGTCACAGTATAAATAAGTAACAGTATTATATCCCGGCAGTAAACTTGAAAAAATGAACAAAAATTGAAAAAAAATATAAATAAATTAAAACTATTCCTATTATTTAAATGCTATTATGATATCAATGATTATTTAAATGACAAATTTTGATTTACAAGTTTTATAAAATAATTACAATAAATAGATAAATACGTACTAACTAAGTAATCAAAATGAAAAGCCCTCTTCCTCTCTCCTACTTTTGCTGTGCCCGACAGGGTCCACAATGATCATATTTTGTTAAACCTACCACCTAAGTTCACATGTGGAAGCAATAAATATATTGAGTATTGAAATAATTTCCTACGACTGCTCGGTAGTTAAACCTTTCGCGTCCGTGCGTAACTGCCGCGCACTTTATATATTTGGGTACTGACTAGCAAGCACGGCCTACTGTGACATGGCTCGAGTTACACATTTTTATCACATTTATTATGAATAAACTGTGATAAAACTCGAGCCAAGTCACAAGGCCGTGCTCGCTAGTCTGATATACACTGAGATCTCGAAGCGCGACGATTCGGCCGTTTTTTATGAAGATTATAATACTGTTAATTATTTATACTGTGACAGAGTGTCGCTTAGGTTATCTATCACACTTATCACATTAAATAGTGTATAGGTACAGCTGTTATTAGTTCTTATTCAATAATCAATTTTACTAAAAATAGAAAACTGTATTTTTCAAACAAAATAAATGGCGTTAAAATTGGCACGAAATAAACCACTCTTGATACTATTATCAAGAGTGGTTTATTTCGTGCCAATTTTAATGTGATAAGTGTGATAGATAACCTAAGCGACACTCTGTCACAGTATAAATAATTAACAGTATTATAATCTTCATAAAAAACGGCCGAATCGTCGCGCTTCGAGATCTCAGTGTATATCAGACTAGCGAGCACGGCCTTGTGAAGTGCCTATGCACTAATGACACGATGAACTCGTGGCTAAGTAATAACAGCCGCACGGGTTGATCCTTCAGGTTAAGCTACGCTTGCCGGGGTTGGTCAGTGGATGGGTGACCATCTTTACATACCGAGACTCCTCCGTACCTCGAAAAGCACGTTAAGCCGTTGGTCCCGGTTTTCATTCGTGGATCTTTGACAGTCGTTACGAGTCGTCAGAAGCCCGAAAGTCTGATATCAGTCTTACCTAGGAGAATCGTATTACCCAGTTACTGGGTTGTGGAGGTCAGATAGGCAGTCGCTCCATGTTAAATACTGGTATTCAGCTGCATCCGTTTAGACTTGAAGCCAACCCCAACATAGTTGGGAAAAGGCTTGGAAGATTGATATTGATAGATAGTAAGACACATGGCACGAGCGGGTCGATGGTATCAACAATAACAATTCAATTCAACACAAACATATGGTATTGTTTTGTTACCAAATAATCACAAATTATGGTATACAACAGAAGCCTCAGGAATCCGAGCTGGATGCGACAAGCACAGAACCGGTCGAAGTGACGGTGCTTGAGGGAGGCCTATGTCCAACAGTGGACGTCTTTCGGCTGAAATGATGATGATGATGATGAATCACAAATTGAGTTTAATGTGGTTAAATACTAAAACGAAAAAAAAAGGTCCCAACTACTCCCAAGGCTAGAATGTTAATTGTTATTAATTATTTTAATTGTGTATGTTTAAAATACATAATGTAGAATACGTGGTTATTAAACCTAATCGCCACACTGTAGGTATAGTTTATTTTTAATTTACTGGGGCAGTATGTGGAAATTCGTATCCATAGGAGATACGGGGAGATTGTCGTAGGAACAATTATTGGCATAGGTACATAATTTTTTGGTGAAGTGCGAGTTCTCCAGAGGTTTTTTTTAAATTTACATTTTTCTTTATCACCACATAATACAAAGTCTGTCAACTCTGTTTTATGTGATAATCATGATGATGTTTCAATGTGTTGGAAATAAAAAAATCTGGACAGCATTTAAAGTAACAAACAAAAAATAATAAATAATAAAAATCAGCAGAAAGCCACACTCTTGAACATAAACGTATAAATTGGCTTAGCAGTTTCTGAGCTACGACTGAACATAATTTTACAAATAAACAGTTAAATTATTCATAACCCTAACTTGCCGTAGTCGGTAGATATAAATCCGCACTGAAAAACTCGAACACTTCTTGACTTGGCCATGTTTTCCTGAAACTATACGTTCTCCCATCACTCAAGATAAAAACGGATCCATCTTCCAAACAATAATGAAATATGATGTAGTTAATCATAACAGGGGCATACGGATTACTTCTAAACACGCTAAACTGTTGCAAGAAATTCATTATGACGCTAAACTGTTCAATAAACTTTGCTATTGGCCTTCAAACGTGTTACGTGCTTCTTGCACTGATTTATAAGGGTCTTATCTTGCTTGTTTTATTGTCGAATCGTGCCCAATCTGTAGATATTCTTTAGGTTTAAAATAATAATGTAAGTGTTAACAGTGGAAGACAATGGCTTTTTCATAACCTCTATTGCCATAGGTACTTGGGCAACGATCTTCAAACTTCATACCAACTCACTGTTAAAAATAAATCAGAATTATCAGCCTATTTCGTTCGCACTGCCTGGGGCAGAGGCCTCCTCTCTGTGAAAAGGAGAGGGCCTTAATCCACTACGCCAGCCCAGTGTGAGGGATGATAATGATATTATAATTATGTCCGATATCTTCGAATTGTTGGTTCTATTCTCGGACGAGCCGGTTTTCTTTCAGATTATACTTACTCAAAACTCTTACCTACTGAGCTTGTCTCACCATCAACTTATTCCGTATCTACGTAGGCAGAGGAATTTAATTACACCTGAAGCAATTTCTGCCCATCTTTCCGTATGCATTCCACTGCAGATGGCTTCATCATCCCCCTGTCGGTCGAAACAATTTTCTTACCCCTGTCGAATAAACCGTTTTACACATTTAGCTAGATGAATTTCGTAAATTGTGTTTTTTTTTTCATAAATACCTAAGTATATCTATATAGAGATACCTCAAAGGACATAATTTTTTAGATTTTCTTTACACGATTTCGGACTTTCGGTTAGTCAAAATTAAAAATAAATATTTATCAGTTTATCACAGCTGGATAGAAACGCTGTAAGTACTTATGACCTGTTTAGAAAATGAGGACATTTTAGGTACCTACGCTCGATAGGTACTCATTATAATCCTAGTTGAACCTATCGATGAGTCATCATCATCATCATCAGCCTATTAATGTTCCCACTGCTGGGACACACACACAGGCCTCCTCTCTGTGAGAGGGAGTGGGCTGTAATCTACCACGCCGGCCCAGTGCGTGTTGGTAGATGTCACATGTCTTCGAATTTTTGGTTCTAAGACATGCCGGTTTCCTCACGATGTTTTCCTTCACCGTTGCGATGAGTAATATTACGTAACTATGTATTATCTTTATCTACTAGCTATTTTTAGTAATAAAACGATGAATTATAATAAAATTGTATAACCCAGGCTGCTGACCCAGACTGCCTGTCTGACCTCCACAACCCTAACTGGGTTGTGGAGGTCAGACAGGCAGTCTGGGTCGTCTGGTCTGGGTCTGGGTCTGGTCTGGGTCGGTCTCTCCTTGTAAATTACTGGTATTCAGCTGCAACCAGAGACTGGAAGCTGACCCAAACAAGTTGGAAAAAGGCGCGGCAGACTGTCCAATTCAAGGTTTTATTTTAAAATTGCAATGTCTACACACATCGAATGTAGCTTACAAAAATCGATAAAACAAAGTCTACCGTTTTAAATAACGAAGTATTAATACCTATATTGGTTGTACATATGCTATCAGAAACAAGGTCAGTCATGTTTACAATTCGTTATGTAATACCTACCGTGTTACTACTATAACTCATTTCGCGGTCAAGTAATAGTATAATATTTAACTACATACATTTTTGTTTAAGACAGCACGCATGACATTATGTATTTTCTATAATATCTCTACTTTTATAAAATTATATAGGGTGACTGGTAATTAGTGACCGAAACTTAAACACGTGACTTTACTCATCATTATGAACAACTTTTACTATGGGGTCAAACCTGAAATCGCGAAAAAAATATCAGCTGTTCCCTACATTTATGTTCGCAAAATTCGTCAAAGTGTATGGAACAGCTGATTTTTTTTTCGCGATTTCAGGTTTGGTCCCATAGTAAAAGTTGTTCATAATGATGAGTAAAGTCACATGTTTAAGTATCGGTCACTAATTACCAGTCACCCTATATATTTCGTGTGCTATCTCTACTTTTATAATAACATGCAACGTCTGACTGACCATATTTTAGATAGTCTGGTTTGTGTCTGTGTCCTTGAGCTTGTCAAAATATTTCTGCGCTGCAAATACACCTGGAGCAAGTTATACAATGTAAAAAAAAACTGTCTGATCCGAAAGGTGCACATTTGTACTAAAATAACATTACCAAAAAGTTATTTAAATAAAGAAATATTATTACTGAAAATAAAAAAGTTATTGCTATTTAAAGTTCACGTTTTTAGTACAAAAATTACCCCCGCCCACGCCCCATTAAACCCGGGAAAATTCCCCATTGAAAAGAAATGTGCCGATTTTTTTTTCTGCTCAAAAATTCTACATTAATATACTATAAGGCTGCCTGTCCACCGGAGCGGAGAGGAGAAAAGAGGAGCGGACATGTGTCAAAACCAATAGAATCTTGACTCCGCCCCTGAGTTTAGATCAGTGATCCTGAGTCAAGATTCTATTGGCTAATATTGGCACATCTCCGCTCCTCTTTTCTCCTCTCCTCTCCAGTGGACAGGCAGCCTAAACACCCTCACGGATTTTTTTTTACATACATGAAATTACATCTTTAAGCCACTGAACTTCAAAAAATTGTTTTAGAAACCCTTTTCGAAGCCGAAAAAAGTAAAACTAATATCATCATCATCATCAGATTTCAGCCGAAAGACGTCCACTGCTGGACAAAGGCCTCCCCCAAGCACCGCCACCTCGACCGGTTCTGTGCTACTCGCATCCAGCGGATTTAAAACTAACAAGCCCGTTATGAAAACCACTCTGGAAGTTTTGATTTTAATTAAGCGGTTAGAAGTAATTGATTTTAATTTTAATTGTCTAATCACAGAATCAATCACATATTTTAATGTTAGGAATTTGATTTAAAGCCGCCGTTTAATCGAATTAGGTAATACACTGACAAGCAATATAAAAAAAAATAGTTTGGAAAATCCAAAAGTGCACGCCTCATACATAACACTCATTCATAAACGAAAAAGAAATTCAAAAAACATAGTTTGTAATAAAAATTATCAATTTATCACTTTTCATGAAGTCGTAATGTCAAAGACTATTTACAAAGATATTTACTTGGCGGTTGCTAGGCAACTTACGGACGTCAAATCAAAGGTTGGAAATATTTAGTTATAGATATAATATTTTAGTTAGTATTTTATTAATTATAATTAAACTACTTTGAATAAAAGAGCCATTTTCAATAGGGTTCCTTCAACGGCCGACGCGAACGTATAAAAAAAAATTGGCTCAATTAATTGATTTTATCGCAAGCTACAATGTTTTCAGGGTTCATAAATTGACGGACAGGAATTTTTTTTCAACTATTTTGATGATTTTTCCATTTCTGCTGCATTAAATCAATTGTTTAAAAGACAGTACAGTATTAATCTCCATTTAATCATCTATACAATGGTATATAAATTAAGTAGGTTCTGTCTACTAGCAGGAGTAGCAGGAGTGTAACAATAATAACAGTTACAGAAATGGGGCAAAAAAAAATTTTCGATCGTAGAGCACACTCTAATGCTTCGCATTATGAGTCGTGCAATACAAACTTGCAAAGTGGCAAAAAAATGGCCGTGTAGGTACCTACATGAAGTAAAAAAATCTTGAAATCAGTTACATAGGTGTTTTTATGTGCTATTAATTACACTTGAATGTTGGTTTTTCATCGACTTCCAAAAAGGAGGTTTTTGTTTTTATTTTTTATATAATTATGTCCGCCGATTTCTCCGTCAATTGTGGACTAATTTTGTAAATTGTTTTTTTGTTTGAAAGGGTATGCTCCCGAGGTGGTCCCCTATAAATTTTATTAACTTTGCTTGGAATGTATGAGTTAGCTTCAAGAATAAGTATTTTATATGGATGATATGATGATATCTTGCTGGCACTGTTATTTGCATAGCAGGTAGTGGTATACGAATTAGTGTGGGGTAGGTACCTACACACAACTAAAAAGTGAAAATAACTTTAATTTCGGAAGTCGGTGGCAAAAAACGAAAATACAAAACCAGAGACACCGACTTCCGAAATTAAAGTTATTTTTCACTTTGTAGTGTTTTTTTTTGGAGGTCGGTTTTTATTGTTTGTTACTTCAAGAAGCTATCTTGCGTGGTTTCGGTAATATTTCATGATAAATTGGTAGCTTTTTTATTTATATTGCTCGTCGGTGTAGTTCCTTGGTATTTTATTTTATCCCCAATTCCATTTTCTAATAACAGATCGTTTTCCCAATAGTCTTTATCACATACATTTTGTGAGATACTGAAACACGTCTGACAACCAGTCTAGCCGTCTAGACAACCTTACTCTTTGTACTTGCTCTGTAAATAGGTTGAGGATATTGAGGTCAGATGGCAGTGCCGCCCTGTTGTTCAACTCCAGAATAGTTGCAAGAATGTGAGGCAGGTCACTCATATTATCTTTAATGAAAAGTAGCTGCATCACCCCTATGCCGTCTGCGCACGCGCGTTAAGAAAGGAGAATACCTAGCGTGAATGCATTCTTGGGACTTCAGAGACACTACCTATCAAAGTAATTCGTGGAATGAGTCCATCAGTGGCGTAGCTACCGCTGTATCAGCCACTGCAATGACGCGGGACCCCCGAGCTACAGGGGCGGCCCCCGACGCAATGTGTGTAAAAACATTATTCAAAACCCCAAATTCTTATTCAGAAGAGTAATGATTGACTAGCTAATGAAATACGTATTTGTTTTTGGATTATAAGCTACAGGCGCGGTTCAATTCTCAAGGTCCTGCATTCATTTAGTTAAATCACACAAAAAATCTAACCTATCCAAGTCAGGTTGCTCAAATTTTCGCATTATCCCAGAAGTCACAATGAAAACTTAATCTATCCCGGTCCAGAATGCTCCAACTTTCGAGCACATTTCGCTCGCTTTCGATAACATTGGATTCGATTCAGGGCGTTCCCGTTTTCAAGCTCGTTTCGCTCGCTCTTGCATTATCTTGGTAAGATCACAATAGCAGATTAACTTTTCAAGTCAGGATGCTAATATTTAATTTCTTTTTTAAAAACAATACCTTCCTGTAGAGCTTCGCCGTAGATGAGGGGAATGTTGGACAGACACATAATTATTTTATTGTAACTTAGGTATATTTTATATCAGTGGTCGCTCACAATGGCTTATTAGAAGGTTGAAACTCACCCAAAGGGCAATAGAGAAGGCTATGCTTAGAGTTTCCCTACTTGATCGAATCATAAATGAAGAAATCCATAGGAGAACCAACATAACCGACTTAACCCGAAGAATTTGCAAACTGAAGTGGCAGTGGGCAGGACGCATTGCTCGCAGAACAGATGGCCGATGGGGCAGAAAGTTTCTGGAGTAGCGACCGCATACCGGAAGACGAAGCGTTGGAAGGCCTCCCGCAAGGTGGACCTATGACCTGGTGAAGGCCGCAGAAATCCGCTGGATGTGAAAAGCACAGAACCGGTCGAAGTGGCGGTGCTTGGTGCAGGCCTATGTCCAGCACTGGACGTTTTTTGGCTGAAATGATGATGGATGAAGATGATATTTTATCAGAGTTCGTGTTTAAAGTACATAAAAATTTATAAATGTTTCCGCTATCGTCATACATCCACTGTATGCAGTTATGGCGAGATGTCGAGAGCTAGTAGTCATGGTCAGTCATCGTGCTGTAGTCATCAGATAATTAAAATAAATAGGTTTGCCATATAAGTTTACTAGTGGTGTGACAAAAGTGACTACGAATGTAATACTAGATCATCATCATCTGCCGAGCCTTTTCCCAACTATGCTGGGGTCGGCTTCCAGTCTAACCGGATACCGGAATACCAGTATTTTACATCGAGACACTGCCTATCTGACCTCTCCTACCCAGTAACTGGGATAAAACGATACCCCTTGGTTATTCAGAAACCCGAAAGAAACCTCAGCAAGCGTACCTTAACCTGATCGATCGACCCGTACGGCTGTTATTTCTTAGGTACTAGCCCAATATTAGGTACGTACGACCCTTAATAAACTTAGGTGTCTACAGATCTATAGATTATGTTAGCTTTATTAGCTTCGTTTGATATTAATTATGATGTAGGTACCCATCTATCTACAAGTAATCAGACTGCGACCAATCAATGTGCATCACTCTTGACTCTTCGAGTATTTTAGCCGTGCCTCATCATTAATCATTATCACCCTATTAATGTTCCCACTGCTGGGACACAGGCCTCCTCTCTGTGAGAGGGAGTGGGCTGTAATCTACCACGCGGGCCCAGTGCGGGTTGGTAGATGTCACATGTCTTCGAATTTTTGGTTCTAAGACATGCGGTTTCCTCACGATGTTTTCCATCACCGTTTTGTGAGCAGTGGTGATGAAATTATTTACACGAAGTATAGCGCATGCTTGGGTTCGAACACACGACCTACAACTTGTAAGTCGGGGACTCGGGGCCGCGCCTACCACGTCGGAATTAAATGAATAAACTTGAATTAGTACACATGTGATATCTAAAACGTGTTTATTTATTAAGATAAGCACATTATTGATTATTGATAAGCATACTTACTACTACCCGCTAATCGTTCAATTATCGCGACTATAATCGCCGATAATGATAACTTTCAAATGTGTCATCTATAGTCTTTAACAAACTAAGGACAGACCATATGCCACAGTGTTACGCATCACTAAAAGGGGTGTTAGAAGGCACGCGCCTTATCTAAATATCTAACTGACAGGGTCAGACGTTACTCTCATATTATATGCACCGTTGAACGCATCTAACGGCGGCGAGGTGATATGATCGACAGATGGCCGATTTACGACACAATTTCCATTTCGTTATTCTAAATAATTGACGACTACCAGCTGTTAACGTAGACTGTTTCTCGGTCACCCATCCGAAGTTTTGAAGAAGTCTAATGTCCAGCAATTGCCGTAAACTGCAATAGGCTGTTGCTTATTGATTAATTAACACGAGAAAAAGAAGAACAACTCTACTACTCTTACTCTCTACTCTTTTTCTCGAGTCAATTTGAGCAATTTGAGAAAAAACTAACTAGGCAACAAATTGATAGCGCGGCCCGCGGGTGACTGTAGAAATCATCGGTTGCATGTGAAGCTTTCGTCTTTCGTCTGATGCACGATTTCGTCCCATTCAATCAACTAGTGAAATTATTGCAGTTTCTTCAGGAGTTTCTTCAAATTAGCTATATCCACGACTTGGATATTAAGTACTAGGTCAATATGAACCAGCATCTATCTACGCTCTGATGACATCACACGACAATTACTAATCTTCACAGTAAGCGTCGTGATTATGCCACCAAGGTTCGTTCATTGTCGTGGCCTATTGAGAAGGAGATTAATTTAGATGCATATATGATAAAATGTACGGGATCTAATCATTCAAATGAAACGTGTGACTGATCATCCAACAACGAATTCATTTACTTTGGTACATTTCGTTTTATCACACTATAGGGATCAATAACACACATAACATAACATCACGCCTTGTTTCCGCGAAGGGTTGGGCAGAGGTGTATCTGTAGCAGGTACACCCATATTTCGCCAGTTATGTTTAAGTCCCATGTAATAGGGGGCGATCCTATTGCCATCAACTGGGCACAAATCCAATAGGGATCAATACTTTAAGTTAATTATTGTATAATCACAACTAGGTATACTCTTATAGAGTTTATTTTATATACATTAAAATAATTATATACATACAATACATAAACAACTGCTACTAAATTAAATTTTAATGACTGAGCTAACTATACAAATAAATACAAAAACAAAAGGACACTTAGGCTGCCTGTCAACTGGAGCGGAGAGGAGAAAAGAGGAGCGGAGATGTGCCAATATTAACCAATAGAATCTTGACTCCGCCCCTGAGTTTAGATCAGTGATCCTGAGTCAAGATTCTATTGGTTAATCAAAACTCCGCTCCCGAAGTGCGATTCTATTGGTTAATTTTGGCACATCTCCGCTCCTCTCCTCTCCTCTCCGCTCCAGTGGACAGGCAGCCTTAGGCGTCGAAGTACTCGTCCACATCGCTGTCATCCGAAAACGTGCTCTGGAGACTGGTAGCATTACCACGTTGAATGTCAATGCTATTACTTTTTGACCATAAAAGGAGTCGGCCCTCTTGCTCTATTGTTGTATAATAAGATTACTTCTGTTTTAGTCATTAGATAATTAAATTTTAAATGTGTAATTCTATACGCCGTTTATTTACATAACTTGAACAATGAACATGTAACCAAAATAATCTGTTGTTTTTTATGTTTTCAGATCACCGGAATCTACAAATAAAATCAACGTTATGCTATAAGGAAACAATTATGGTTGAAACAAAGGATGCTGAGAAACTTAAAGAAGAATCTAACAATGGCCATGCAAACATTCACAACAATACAGATATCAACACAATTAATTCCATTAAATCAGAAGAAAAAGACATAGTCGCCCATTTTACTAGAGATGAGTCAGAGTCGCCCGTCGAAAGGGTCAAGTTTAAAGGACTAGATGATAAAGATAGTATATGTTCTGATGAGAGTGATGATGAAGCACTACCTCCAATACCAGACGGCGGGTGGGGTTGGGTAGTAGTAGCGTCAGCGTTCCTTGTATCAGCATGTGCCGATGGCCTGGCATTCTCCTTTGGACTCCTCCATGAGGAATTCACTTCATACTTCGAAACTACGCAATCGAAAACATCATTGATTGGCAGTCTTTTTATCGCTACCCCGTTATTAGCGGGCCCAATAATGAGTGCCTTAGTAGATAGATATGGATGCCGAATTATGACCATGATCGCTGGAGTGCTGTCTACGATTGGATTCCTATTAGCTGCTTTAAGTAACTCAGTAGAAATGTTGTGTTTAACTTTCGGGTTTATTAGTGGATTAGCTATGGGAATTTTGTACGTAACTGCTGTAGTATCGGTAGCATTTTGGTTTGATAAGAGAAGGAATTTAGCCGTATCGTTAGCTTCGTGCGGGATAGGTTTTGGTACGCTTATTTATTCACCAGTTACTCATTATTTCTTAGAAATATACGATTGGAGAAATACTATTGTTTTATTAGCTGGTACTCTACTTAATATGTGTGTATGTGGGGCATTAATGAAGAATCCAGAGTGGTTAGAAATCAAACAAAAACGGGAGCGGAAGCTCTCCAAAATTAGGTCTCGAAGATCATCGAGCGCTGGTTCAACATCGTCAAGATCTATTGGAGGAGAATCAGCATACTTGGACTCTGAGGAATTAAAAACTTTATTGGAATGTGGAAAGAGCCCCGAATATATTTTAGCGACATTAGCAACAAGCATAAAGGAGGCTGAAGAGTTGGAGGCCACCACGCAAGCAAACGCGGAGCAAACAAATAAGAGAATGCATTCAGCCATTCATCTACCGACGTTTGTACAACAAAATGAAAAGGTAGGTCAACGCATTTTGATTAGATGACGCTATTTCATATTATACAGTGTACATAATATTTTTTTACTTTTCCCAGGTTCCGACTGAAGTCATAGACAAATTGATGAAAAACAAACGACTGTACAACATCATACTGCAAAATTATCCGGACGTGTTAACACGGAGGCATTCTGAGGTTAACTTATACTCTGACAATACAGCAAATGCGCCACCGCCAGCTCAGTTACCTGTTGAAATAAAAGCAAAGAAGCCTAAAGACGGGACAGAGAGAGAAGCAAAAAAGAGTGAGAGTGAAGGTGTGAAAACTGAAGTTGTGAAGTCAAATACAAACATAAATTCTACGAAGCAGAAAGTTGTTGCAAAAGACTCAAAGATATCGCACCAGCAGCAGCAACAACAACAGCAACAACAAAGTTGGTTCAGACAGATATCTACTGACCATCATTACTTGAGAGATGTGCCTTTGTATAAAACCAGCATGATGCACCGAGGTGCTATGATGTCTATCACTAGGTACAAGCTTCGAGCTTCATCTTTGCCAGATATGTATAGGAACTCATCTTGGTCCCTTGATTCTGTATCTGATGATGAAATGGTAAGTTTATAATAATATACTTCATCCAATTATACAATGTGGAGACTACCATACAACAAAAAATTAAAATACTGGCACGAACTGTCAAATAAATCCTAGCTCCGAAATAAAAAAATGAGTTTTTCAAACAAATTAATTGTAATGTATGGCCGGATCCACCCTAAGCCTATAAATTCCGTTTACCCAACTAGGCCTTGGGTGAATCCTCTGGCATACATTTCAGAATATCCACCTTAGGATGGATTTTTGGAGTGGATAAACGGAATAGCCCGAATCGACTATGGATTTTGCCGAGCTATAATGACTAAACTATTGAATAGATTCAATTGAATTTTTGTATACAGAATGGGAACGTCATTATGGACACGCCGTTTAATTTTTGTTGTATCTTCGTCTCCACCTTGTATAAGAACCTCTATATTTTCTGAATTGTCTTAACATTTCTCTTTATGTTTTGCAGAGATGGTACAACCGCTTCGGACTAACTCTCAAATCGATGTTTGACTTCAAAATGTTCACGGAGTTCCATTTCTTGATGTTTAATTTGTCTTCCCTGATTCTCTCTGTGTGGTTCATCGTTCCGTACTTCTTCCTCAATTCTTACATGAACGAAATGAATGTGGAGGGTGGACCTATGATGATTTCTATTATTGGAGTTGCTAGCAGTATTGGAATTGTAAGTACTAGCTTATGTATTGAACTATAGTTTTAAATAATGTGGTGACATTATGGATCTTTTATGTCTGATTATAGAACTTTTGATTTTGTTGTCGTATAAATGACAAAATCGAAGAAATCTGTTTGTGATAAAATAGATTTAGATTTGGAACTCTCCTTTTGATTATTTATATGCCCATCATAAATGAGATGAAAAGCTAACTGGCGGGTAATCCTCGAAAATATTTTTTTAAATAATTAATTTTTTATTCATGCCATGTTTCTTATAAGATCTTTAGGCAAAGTAACTACCAGAAACCTAATACCCTTTAAAGACAGCTAAAGACAATTTTCCTTTTCCGTTTTCTAGGTAGCCCTCGGCTGGGCAGGCGACCAGCCTTGGTTGAACGTGACCAAGACATACGCCGTATGCCTCATCATCTGCGGCGCGTCAGTGGCCACGTACCCCTTCTTCATCACCAACTATTGGGTCGTCGCCGTCATATCAGCAGTATTTGGCCTCTCCTTCGCCAGTTCCTATTCGTATACCCCGACGATTCTGATGGAGTTGATGCCTCTTGATAACTTTACTGTGGCGTATGGACTTATCCTGCTGAGTCAGGGTATTGGGCATTTAGTTGGACCGCCTATTGGAGGTAAGAACTTTTGTAAACTTACAGAATGAAATAATAATGTGTTAAGTTCTAATTGACTTTGGACGGGAAAGATATACTGCTGTTGCTTCATTTCCAGGAACTCTTGAACTTTTTTTTGACGTTGCGTCGTGACTTTGTTACATATAAACGGTTATTTAAGCACATATCGTCGTTGAAGTTCTAACACCGCGGAAGTCAAAGTATCAGTGTTGTACAGAAATGAAACTGTTTTTTTCTCTCCTGAAAAGTTGTCTATTTTGACATCCGCTGTGTAAGAACAGAACTTAAGCGATGTTATAAAGGGTGACTGGTAATTAGTGACCGATACTTAAACACGTGACTTTACTCATCATTAAGAACAACTTTTAGTATGGGACCAAACCTAAACTCGCGAAAAAAAAATCTTCTGTGCCCTACATTTATGTTAGCATAGCTCGTCAAAATGTTGGGAACAGCAGTTTATTTTCGCGATATCACGTTTGGTCCCATAGTAAAAGTTGTTCATAATGATGACTAAAGTCAGGTGTCTAATTACCAGTCACCCTATATAAGACTATACTTCATCTCCATCAACATGTTCCGCACTATATCCCAGAAGGTAGACACAAAGACTAGACACATTTTAGAATGTAGAATATTCTGTAATTTCCAGGTATGCTGTACGATCTCACCGGGTCTTGGGACCTGACATTCTACATGGGAGGTGTCTGGCTAGTCATATCTGGTCTGTTCGTGGGAGTGATCGCGTACACCAAGGATCTACGCTTATGTGGGTCATCTCCTCTCATGAAGGAGGCGGAAGAGGCCAGGATTGAGAACGGACCCACCGACGTATGATATTGTAGCTTATGACTTTCAAATAAAGTTCGTTTTTAAATGTTGAGATTTATTTCTCTTGTTCCTACTCAGTTCTAAATCAAATCCTGCAATGCAAATTATTGACTTTACTATCTATTTGATTCTCAATTATATTATACCCTCTTCTGTATTTCTGATAATTATTTTGAATTGATTGCTACGTTCACATTTCGTTTCGGTACAACATCTGTAACTTGTAAAAGGTTTTTTACCCGACTACCCCAGAAGGAGGGTAATGTTTTTTATATATTTACATGTACCTGACCCAAGTGACTCAACATTGATACTTCAAGACATTTCCGGTCACAGTCCAGCATGTCCCAAGTGGTGACACGTGTATATCAAACCATATTATCATTATGTATGTCACGATTTCACGATGCCTACAGATTACTGAAACTTATCAACGTCGGTAGTTAGGTAAATAAATTAAATAAAATAAACTCACCGACATTATCAACGACAGATAAGCTAGCCTGTCGTTTCAGTGTAGCGAAAAAAAATATAAAATGCTTATTTATAATTATGTTTAATTCGTGGAGCCATTAGTGCCATTTTCCTCACAATTTTGTGCCTACGGGACAACAGCATGCCTGCGCTTCTACATACAAATGTATTCCCCTTTTTTCTTCCTGAATAATGTCTCTTGAGCATTTTTTTCTCTCTAAAAATCAAGGTCTGCTTTAGACGCGTCCCTGTTATTTCCTTTTTTTCAGGAACTTATTGGTAAAGAAAACGTGACCCGCCAAAAACTACAAAAGCACCCCATTTTTACCGCCTTGCTTAGAGGACTACCAGAGGAATTCTAAAAGTTTTTAACTTAAATAAGAAAATTATAGGAACCTAGACATACTCTTTCTTAAAATATTAATGTAAAAAATTATTGATTCGGCTCAGTTTTCGAAGAAAAAAAAGGGGAATACGAAACGTCGCGTCGACCACGTCAATTTTTTTTGTGTTAAAATCGGTCTGAGCTGCAGTTGTCCCTATCGCACTCTACGGAGGCAGACTTGAGGTAAGACGACGGCAATAGTTTCTTCAAATACCTATTTTTCAAATTCCTCGCAAGCCCTGTTCCCTCTTAATGATGTTGTAACAATGTTGTTTCATTAATCATCATTTGCTCTAATGATTCTTAGTTTCCGGTTGATTGTGTATATCCTTTTGAAGGATTACCACATTCATCGTACCTTAGTCAAAACATTCAACTACATATCCATCTATTCACCCTACATGTATCTCTTGAAATCTTCACTGGTGCTGTTTTTCACATTAACTGTAATTTTGCTCTGCCGTTTCAAAGGTAACCTATTCTTAATAATAATTTTATAAAACCCATTGAAATACCTAAGCCGCATCTAACAGTCATTAAAGTCAATACCAACTTCCTGTTAACAGTCATCATTAAAAACGGAAGCGACATGTGGTTAAGATAAAAAAGTAACAGGATAAATAAATAAGACACATATAGAAACTTTACAATAACAACTTTATTGTGAAGGGAACAACAATCGAGGAAGTCAGATCTGTCAACAACAGTTGTTGAGTCGACACCAAGTCAGATACATTGAGAAATATATTGAAAATGTCAATAACATAATGCCATGCATGATTATAATTGTCATGATTCAAGTTTGGAGAATACACATACACGACACAGGCGCTATCTGTACTTAATTTGGACCTATAAATAGACCGAGAAAGAAGTATACTTCTCTCTCCCTCTCTCCTTAACCGTAAAAGTTTTTGCTCCTAATGGAATTACTTAGGTTAGGACCACTCCGACCACTCCCGCGTAGACGTGGGTCATGATGGGTGACGTGAGATAATTTGATAATTTTTAGTTTAAAATATTAGGATTGGATTTTAAGGCGCATAATAATAATAAACAAATTGTGTAGGAAGAAATAGTACTGGATAGTCAAGGAAATTAATGATTTCAACAACATGCTTTTATAGGATTCCTAGTAGATTTATGTCTTAAACAAAGAAGAATGAACAAACGTTAAACAAAAGAAAAGAAAATTACGTTCGCGAGCTTAATTAAGGCGCATCTCGTAAATACATTTTGCCTTGACAGTTCCTACCTACTAACACATGGAAAGAATAGAACTCCTTTTATTACTTCTTACATCGAATGCAATGCTACATAATGTATGTACGTAGTTATTTTTCATCTGACAAAGGTACTAGAGATTTAATCAAAACTAATATAATAATCGATCGGTAAATTATAGAAATGGTTCAAGTAAAAACTTCTCGTTATAATTCGTATGAAATCTGTCAAGATTCCTTTTACAACAATATATTATTTGATGTTGTCTAAATAATCCGGTCTCCTCTCAGTACAAGAATTAAAAAAGAATGTTTGTTTGTCTATACAGTTATAGATATCCGGCGCCCATGAAAGATTCTGTTGTTTTTAGTGAACAAATAAAACAGTTATGTCCCACGATCGTTTCTACGCGGAATCAGCTTTAATGTGATTGACTTTTGGCTCAGATTACGTTGACCTGTGATCGTAAATTTTATGTCTGCGATAAAAGTGCAAAGTGCCACTAAATGTACTCGGCAAATTCGTTTCGTTGTACCTAATAATTAGTATAGCTACTAATGAAACCATCGTCAAAAATATAGAAATATCGATGCGTTTATGAAAATATGACTAAGTATAAAAGAAAAAAAAGTAAATACTTAAGGAACATTATATTGTAGGTATACAAGAAATAACTTTGAGCCTAGTGATGTAATTCAATGGCCATCAGAATGAAAAATAATTAAGTTACTAATACTTACTAGAAGTCAATAACCCTATAATTATGTTACATTCCAAATCATTCATTCAGTATCAAGGACATTTTAACATTCGCCTAGCAACTCGATACGAAAGGACAGACAAACAATGGAATGCTCATACGAAATTCATGAATAATGAATACATCGATAACTTCAACCATGGCTGTTTTTTTGTAGAGTTTTTTGTTGTCTAAGTAAATTGTACAAATGATGTCTCGAAAATCTGTTTTAGTCTTCAATAATACTATTATTTAATATTTATCTACATTATTGATCTTTTTTGTTTTATTGTAGTAATTATTATGGCTTGGGAGCTTTTTATTACACTTCATTATAAACTCGTTCCGGTATAATATATTAATTTATCGTTACATATTTCATTGAAGATACTTTGTTACAGGTGCCTACATAGATATTTCCTTCGCATCTGAATTATTTCCATTATAGTTATTTTTTCTTTAAAATTATTTGTGTTATTAACCAAACCAATCTTCTTTAGGACAAAATAGTCTGCCAGAACATCCACATTACCAAAAAATATTGTTTCTTTTTCAATGCACTGACTTGGCGTAAACTTGGAGACTACAGTATACAGAACACGAAAATAATCTATTACATTTGTATGAATTGTAATAAATCTTACCACTTACATGTAAGTAAGTACATTTAGTTCACAGATATAGATATTTTGCAGTCGCTCAGTGATAATGGGTCTACCAAGACTTAGCATCCAAAACATTGTTAGTTTATCATTATATGCCATTCACCAAATTTTCAAGTAGGCAATACCGGATCATCTAGCCATCCCATATCTTCTATAGATAATTACAGAAATAGGTATTTTAGCTACAGACAATAATCATCTCTTCTAATGTCATGGTCGTATGATGACCTTACGTTGAAGCTATCACTTTCTCGTTTACACACAAGCGTGCTCCGATGATTTGTATTAAGAAGGCGTAAGTTGTTTTAACATATACATTTATTTCATCTTCACCTTTCGTTAATACATTGATTGATTCAGATACTTGCATGTCGTTTTTCTATCCATCATCTCTTGGTACTGCATCTATGTACTACATGTTATTATTTATAAGTATTACAATAAGGCTATGTTTAAACAGTTGATAAGCATATGACACACAATATAGTTTTATTACGGACTAGATTACCTAGGTTTGTAAATATTTGTACCTGAACAGGTGGCATAATTGTATACCGACTCTTGAATGAGGAAAGTGGAAGCAGCAGTAAAAAAGATGACGATAGAAATGCGAATATAAATTATTTTCATTATCATACTCAATATTATTTATTATATCCACAATGTGAACTTAGGTGTTAAGTTTTACAAAGACAAATGATCATTGTGGATCCTGTCGGGCACAGCAAAGTAGGAGAGAGGAAGAGGGCTTTTATTTGACACACAAACGCACACACACTCAGCATCACGAAATTTTCAAGGACGGGGTTGGCAGAGGCGTATTGCACTCTCGTTTGACGAACCGTGTCTGGTGAGGTGACGAAACGTTTGTGTGAAGTCTCATGTAGTGAATAAATTGCTGATCACAGCTCCAAAAACCCAGTTGCTACTTAAAAAAATGTAATGTGGAAAAAAAGCCCCATTAACACTGTCCTACCTGAGAACTAAACCTGGAACTTCAGATCACAGCGGCCAGTGGGACCACTAGACCGACAAGGCATACTATGTTAAACACGGTACAATGAAACGGACTAATTCTAGTTAGAGTAACATAATTCTAAAAATAACATCGTTTCTGAAACAGGAAAAATCAATAAACGTGGTTGTACTTATGACATCATCGAAAAATATGTTGACATTCTTATTGATGCTAATAGAAAATATAACAAAATGATCACAGGTAGTGATAAGGTTTGAATCATTACATCCTATAATAATATGAGAATCTTTGATTTGTATGAAATAAATTGCAATAGTCAATAGAGTCTGATTTCCTTTCATCTTAGTTTGTTTTTCGTCTTAATATATCACTGAGCGACAACATATAGTCTTGAGGGGCCATCGGGGGATTACTTTACGAAAAAAATTATCTAGATTTTCATGATCTATTATGACAAATGTGTTCACATTCACAGCCAAATTATGATTATTTAGAACTTGAATTTAAATTTCAATCATAGTTTCAATATGGTGGCCAAGTGCTTTAATGTTTTATATTTTCGTTTTCAAAAAACTTAAGCCCCATATACACGGTGCAAGTTTCTGGAACGTTTGAGAGCAATAGTCGCATGCCATTCAATTATTGCTATTCAAGAATTGCTTGCAAATGTTTACACGCGTGCGGTTTCCATAAAATGACTTATAATAATTGAAGGCAAGTTTTGCCGTTCAATAAAATTTCATGCGACTTACACCAAGGCAATTTTATTGCAAGGTGATTATTGCATGCAAAGTTTTGCCTCGTCTCTAAACACAGAGTTGCTCGTCCATAAAAAGTTGGTTCAAGTATTGCCCGTTTTGCGCTGCCAAATATTTCATTAAAATTTATTGGACGTCTTTTCAAGATTTTTTTAAACTTGTTTCATTCGTTCGTTCTTGTAGAGTTATGCGATTTAATTGTACGTGTAATATTATTGCACGTTCAATTTTATTTAACGTGTTGCTTACACCTATACCGACCTGCTATCTACTTACGCAACACATTTTCGTAAACGATTCCGACTAATTTGTTTAATTTTGACAGTTCAACAATATGCATTGCGTTATTTACGTGCTTGAGCAGATTTTTTTCTCGAAATTATATGCAATGGATTAGTAATCTGTTTCAAAACGATTCAAATTCTGACTGATCGTGTATTACATCGTGAGGAAACCGGCATGTCTTAGAACCAAAAAATTCGAAGACATATTATGTGACATCTACCAACCCGCACTGGGCCCGCGTGGTAGATTACGGCCCGCTCCCTCTCACAGGGAGGAGGCCTATGTCCCAGCAGTGGGAACATTAATAGGCTGATGATGATGTGTATTACGTAATTAGGGTACAGTTTAGAATGGCAATTAAGTAACTTGCCCGTATCTTGAAACAATTATTGTACGTGTTGTTTACACGGTGCCAGTCAATTTTTGCTTCAATTTAATGGTATGCCACAGGCAAAAAACTTGTTCCGTGTAAATAGAGCTTTAGTTTCGAAAAATATGTTTGTAACATTGTCTTACTTAGGTAAATATCTATGTACTTAATTATGTATACGGGGTGGCAGGGACATCGACGCGAAGCCGATTACCATGGATTCAGTACATGATTCTGAACCCCCCTGCGTTGAAATTTTTCGTCGGTTATTTAAAAAAAAATCTGCTGCTCCATACATTTGACCGCGTAGGTATTGCACTTTTCTATGGAACAGCTGTTTTTTTATTTAATAACCGACGAAAAATTTCAACGCAGGGGGGTTCAGAATCATGTACTGAATCCATGGTAACCGGCTTCGCGTCGATGTCCCTGCCACCCTGTATAGAATCTAACACAGATTATAATTGTATCTGATACAGTGGGTGCTATTTTGAAGTTTGTATTTCTTAATAAAAGTAGTTAAAACTAGATACTGTATATATTGATATATGTATTTAGACCCGATGACCCCATGAGCAGTGGGTAAAAAGTTAATAAAATTTAAACATCAATATCTTCACGACAACTTACTTATATTCTGATAATTTTCTGTACTAAGTTCTTTTATATTGTCGAAGTTTATAAACAATTATTTTAAAATACTTAAATAACTAAATTAAATAAAGCTGAGAAAATATGTTACAGTTTTTTTCTTAATTACAGCTTTGTTGTTTAAAAAGCGGTTTAGGCAACGTAGTTAAGACAAGCAACTGCTTTTTTTGTGCAGTGCCAGGGAATCATTAAAGGCACAGATAACATAATTTAAAGGTTTTGATATATGATTCATTTTTACAATGAACGGAGTTAAAAAGCTTTCAAAAAAGAGAGACCGCTTTACTCCAACATCATCTTCAATAACAATATATATGTTATTAATACAGAAATGCTAGATATATTATATCATCTTTAACATTCCGAATTTATTTGTGGTTGGCTTAGCTATGTTAGATATAATGTCCGTTTAAAACAAACTGATTATAGGTCTATTTAGTGCTTTCAAAATCAAACACAACACCTAGGTATTGACACAGATCAATACAGATGCTTCACCCCGCAAAATCATTTAAATAAAAAGCGACTCTTGCTACGACACAATAAAGTACAATTCAGGTCACACACCTACAGTTATATTCACCTAGAAGCTGCCTCTCTTTCTATCGCGTAACTATTATATCTTCTGACTACGTTACACTCACTGAATTGCCCCGACAAAACGGGCCCACCGCGTAGGTACCTACTTGTCGCTTCGTACATAGAATGCGGAGTCTTTCTTTTCGGTTAGTGACTAACCTGGTGTCAGGCTTTTAAAGCCGCCCATGGCCCCTCTGACTTGGGTTCATATGCCGTCGAGAAATATCTCTCAGGCATACCGGTTTCCTCACGATGTTTTTTCTTCATCGTTTTTTAAGCAAGTGATAATTATACAATACGTACATGAATCCGAAAAGTCAGAGGTGCGTGCCTTGGGTTCGAACTCGAGACCTATGACTTGGCAGTCTGACGGTCACTCCACTACGGTATCACTACCCAATACGAAGTGAACCATCTCTGTATTCATCTGTGGTATTGATGTATCATAAATTGAAGAAATTGCACTGATATAACTACAGTTGTCTACCTCCACTACGTTTACTAAAAGCTTTCTAGACGCGCCGCAAGATCAAGCCACAAGTCTTTCTAAATCCGTCAGTTTATCGTCGATATCCGTCAATAGCATCAGCATTACCTACAATTACTATGCCATTACAAGTGGCTAGTGCAACACTAAAATTAGCCGTTGGAATAACGCCAGAATTAGAATTCATTCCTGTGCATTGTTCCACGTATTGTGGAAGTAACTACTAAATATTATTGCATTGCTTTCTTCTGACATATTTCTTTAAAGTATTTTAAAATATTGATTCATTGATTGCTAAGTCATGATTCGTGATTATTGGTTTTTAATCACTTGATTCACGAAATCACGATTTTGAGACCGCCTCATTTATCCAAATAGCGTAGGCTTGCTCAATAAAAATCATCAGGTGTTCAGGTGGAAGATTATTTATTTATGCGATGTAAAGGATAAGTACAACTTAATTAGGGATAGTTGATAACTGTGGTATTTTGTATGGCGTTTTTCTTTCTCTTTGGACCAAATAAGAAAGTGACCCTGGCAGAATCTCACGGCAAATACAATTTAGCTGTGAAAGGAAATATTAACAAATGAAATCTTAAAGTTACTTTACAATTATAGAAAATATACAAGACTCTTTAATAAATAATAATACAATTACTCCGTAAGCACCTACAATGTAATAATATAAATCTAACATTGCATAATTATGTTAATACGAATCAGTTTCTAGTAATTTTTGTTCTGTAACATTACTTAGCTTGCATGGGTAAGAAAATTAAGCAATTCTGTATGATATGTGTTTCTTTTTCATACCAACTTTCAGAATGTTACCAAGCAAAAATCACTAGATAGAATATACACAATATGTTTCACAATAAACTTTATTTTAAATATTTTCAAAATAAATATAAATCATATTCGGAACCGTAAAGTACGCTTAATATAAATATAATCTTGATATTAAATTAGATTTTTAATTCTGTAATATTAAGAACATTTATTGAAGAGGTAGATCCGAAGATTAGTTTTTTTTAAATATATTTTTTATAATTACGTATTCATTAAAAATCCTTATTGGATATTTCATAAGAGATATTAAAATCGAAGCGTAGTCGTGTTGAAATTTCATAAGTAGGTACATATTTTACAACGATTGTAATTAAATTACAATAACAATCGTTTTTCCTATTTCAATTTATTGTAATCTAATACAATCGTTGAGTAAAATATTTCAATCTTAGGGCTACTAATTCTACTTAAATTAGGAAAAAGATATAATAAAAATCATATTTCAGGGAAGACTATTAAAAGTAAACAAAATGAAAAGATTCTTATCTACACAAGTCATAATTAAAATCTTACTTTAAATAAGATAAGTAGTTGTGACAGCCTTTAGTGATAATACTTTTAAAAATTGTGCATATAAAGGTAAGTGGAAATTCACCAAAATATTTTTTTATAATTTCAAATTCCTATTTAAAACAGCCAATAATTTTATAATGTATAATGACTATAACAGTACTTTTTATACTTTAGATACATACTAATTACCCTAAACTTTGCCACAATCAAGCGAATACTTAATGAGATTTTAAGATAATATAATTCGCGATGTAACCATCTTAAAGTAGCATTCTTAAAATTGTGAAGTTGACATTGCATAAGAAGAAAACAATGCCTGTAGACGACAATGATCTCATCTCGACTACACAATAAGGTACATTAAAATCTATAATAACACTAACATTAAATGACATAGAAAAGGACGTAGAAAAGACTTACAGACAGTACTCTCACTTGAAATCACGTTTAGTTTACGTTTAGTACGTCAGACATCATGAAGAAGTTTCATCATTCTTAAAAATCGAGGAAAAACAATTATGTTAACATCAAATTAGTACCTATAACTATAGATCATAATACTGACGAAAATTATATTCATTTACTAAAACAGTTACATTCAATTTAATACTAACGAGTACTTAAAAACTTAGCATTTTATATTCACCGTTCAACATATTTAGTAATATACTCATTTAAATAAACTCACATCACCGATGGAATTGACCATTCTGATAATACTTATAAAATAGAAACAATCTAATGTAAGTATATTTAGTATACTCCATATGATTAAGGTAAAACGGGTCTTATTATAGCTCCTTGTGGTACACTTAAGGTCTTAAAATACATTATAACTAACAAGCACGGTAGAATAACAGGGGAAATATTTAAGACGATCGTGTAAAAGCAGTCGAAATGACAATAACAACCATAGTAACATGTAACAACCACTTTCATACTGTTTCATATACTTTACACTATAAGACGCCTTGAATAAATCTCACGCTGTAATCACAATCCTTGATAAAATGTCTACATATTTGGTAAAGTAAGCTATACCATTCGTTTAGGAACAGTGTGAAGATATGTATGTTAATGAATAAAAAGGATAATTATCTAACTTTTATAATCCGTTGTAGTCATTGCAGAAGTATGTTATTTGAAAATCTCATGCCTCTTCATAACATTTTTTTCGTCAATATTTTCAAACAAGTCTTGGATGTTTTAGTTTAATTTAGGCCAAACCGCATACTAATTCAAAGCAAGGTAACCTTCTTTGTTGTTACTTACCCATCTATGCTTTATACGAAAGATCTTATGTTTCAATCAGCATTCTAGGTTAACAGTATGTCGCACAAGTGCTAAATAATATTCAAGAATTGTTTGTTTATTAAACTTTCATTCCACTATTTGACTTGAGGTATCATTAACATTGGGATCCATAGGGAGACATCGATTTTATTATAGCTAGGTACTTAATTTTATTTTACTTAAGTTTTTTAAGATACTTTTTATCATCTTTTTGGAAACTATTTACAAAAGCTCTCATTTCTATATTATTATATGTAACGATAAGATTCGTATTACTCATTTAACGACTACCCTTTTAAGGATTCACTATCCAAAGTCATTGTGTGCCTTGAGTATTTATATTCTTGGATCTTTCATGTTGACTTTCATTTTCAATTTTATTCCCATCCATCAATGTATGGTTTCCCCTCGTGTATATATTGTTATATTTGACACTCCCATAAAATTTATTTTGTCATGCAATAATATTTAAGTTTTCAATCCGTCTTACAACTTATTTAAGTATTTACAATAGATAGATAAAATTGCAAGTATGTCATTATAATGCATTGTTGAGTGCATCAAGTCAGATGTTTTCAGTGATATGTTTTTGCTTATTAGTATTACCTACCTAATTGACAAATAATGAAGATCATACAAAAATAGAGAACCATTGTAGGCATCTTTTACTTCTTCCATTCAATCTCATTTTCAATAAAGTTTAAGAAGAACATAATATATATGCCTTTTATATGACTCTTAACTTACATTATGTTTATCTTATATTATGTTTTCAAATACTTTCTTTATTAGGTACCTTAAAACTCATAATCTTTAGAATTGAGTTTGCAAATAGTAGATTTGTGTTTGTACATGGTTACATTCTATATTATTTTCAAGCGCATAGCGGAAGCGTGTTTGGCTTTAGCAATATTTTATTTTAGGGTGTATTTTTAATTAAAATCATTATTTTAACTGATGATAACATCATTGCTGTTGAAGAGATTGGAGCAACTAACAAAATATACTCGGTACAGAATTTAAGAAGCGAACTAAACTACTCCTACTAAAAGTACATCGAATTTAAAATGCTATAGGAGGTACAGTATAACTTAATTTAATCTCTACAACTAAGCTACCTTGAGTCTAACCGTGTTATGACCAATTTCTAAAATCGTTGCTTTTATCAGCATGTTTGTGGTATTAGATTGCTCATATTCATTATACAATATTTAGGAATTGCTCACTGTTAAATACGCAGGCTTTTTAATGATAGCACGATCTGCTATTATTTATAGCCTGCGTTTCAACTAAACGGTATGATAACAGAAAATCTTTGTGCCATTCACTCCTGAATTCTCAAACTACTTAAGTTTCTGTTGCTACAATACACTTGAAAGTAACAAAGACAGCATCAGCATTTCTGATTTACAATTGAGTAAAATTTGAGAATGCGACCGCCATTCTATCAGAATCAAACAAAACATTCGCAAACCATCTTAGATCAAAGGAACTTAACTACGAAAGTCAATAAGCATCTTTCTCGCAAATCACTTGAAACTAGACACATAGAAGTGGAACTAACTATGATGAGGTGGTTGCAAAGCTTGCGTGTGCGACTCCCCTGGTCCGCTTAGCGGTCGTTGCGCAGCGGGGCTAGCGCGGCCAGGGAGGCGCGTCGCCGCCGCTAGGAGCCCGGGGAAGTGCCAGCAGGGAGACCAGCTCCTGATCCACGGGCCGCACGTGGCTCTAGCTCCAGGGATAATGTGTACTGACGCTCCTCTGGTATTACGAGGGAGTTGTCCAGTAAGAAGTCACATACCTGTAGCAAATCGAAGAGTTTAATTTGAATTTTAAGAAGACGAAAGACCGGAAGACGTGTCGTTAGAAGGCCTTTTAACTATACGTCCTTCTGACGATTAACGGATGACCTGGTGAACGCCACCGGAAACCGCTAGTTGCGAGAAGTACAGAATTAGTTGAAGTGACGATGTCCAGCAGTGGACGTCTTTCGTTTGAAATGATGAGTCGGAATTTTTTCTAACGTTTATGGTGTGTCACAAGAGTGTGTTGTAGCCATTATAGGTCCACTCACATAGATCGTATCAACAAACCAAACCTATTAAACGAAAATAACTATTAAATATTGTAAAAATTAAAAAAACCCCCAACGCAGATAAAGAAAACCTAAATACCCATTATTCGTCTAAGATCCCTAACAGTAGCTAACAAAAAAGAGCTGATGACCTTGAAACGGCTGAACCGATTTTGATAAAACATGTCTAAGAACCATTGCTAGAAAACCTGCTTTCAAATAAATAAAACCGCATTCAAATCGATAATAATCGTTTCATTAAACACGTCTAACGGGCCTCTGTGAGTTGGCTTCGGTCCCTCGTACGCCTTCCAATGGTCCCGAGAAATGTCAAAGACGTAAAAAAAATATTACAGGCGACACAGCCTCATAGAAAAATACCTTAATCTAAACTTATATAATATTTTAATCGGTGCTAGACAGAGACACACACTTAGCGGTCAAACTTATAACACCTTTCATTTTGCGTTAGGGGTTAATTAAACCATATAACTAGTTAATAATTAAAAACAAGTATACACTTACCTTGGGTATATGATCAATCTTATATGGGGTTTGCTGGAAATTCCTTATTTCACGGATGACATGCGCTATCTGTAACCCCATAAATATTTGTATTATCATGACTGATTAGCGTATCAGTTCACTTTTACTTTTAGAGTACATTAAGAGCCCCAATAAAGTATCGTTTCACATTAGTCATTGATAAATCCTTTTTGCATTCGCAAGCTGAGCACAAATTAACAACTTACCATTCTCATCTTGGAGAAATTGAGAAGACCATCAGGCGTGTAGTTGGTAGTTCCTTCTTCAATAAACGATAGATCAGATAAATACATCCCCAAGTAAGGAATGCATGGAGGATCACACCTGTAAATCAAAAGAAAGAGATACTTCAGTTCTTGAGTTTACTTTCTTATTTGCATAGCATTGTAATAATTGATATTGAAGTTATTTGATTCATTAACCTGTGCAAAGCATCCCGCAAAATTCTGAATCGGCACTCCGACGATATTATCGTCTGCATTCGTTCTATTGTCTGTTTACTCTGTAACATTAAGAAATCTGGAATTAGCACCATCTTCCCCGCTATGACATAATTATCTGAAACCATACATACCGTTTTGGACACTTTCTCCCAAGTTTTCTTGAGTCTGTACACTGACGTGTTCGAAAGTGCAGCACACACTTGCAGCACTCCATTAAAGTTGTGCAGACAACGAGCTATGTCTGCCACTGCTGCCCATTTCTCTATTGCTGCTACACGGCCTGGTAAAACCTCAAATATTTTAGATTCATCTTTAGAATTTACGATGGTGAAGAAAGAAGAACAAAATTCAAAATCATATCGTTATTGTAATAAATTTTAGAGAGTAGTGGTGGCCCATTGGTAACGGCCCCGACTAGAGCAGTGGTGGCCCAGTGGTAACGGCCCCGACTTACGAGTTGTAGGTCGTGGGTCCGAACCCGAGCAGGCGCTTTACTTTGTGTAAATAATTTCATGACCACTGCTCTCAAAACGGTAAAGGAAAACATCGTGAGGAAACCGGCATGTCTTAGAACCAAATATTCTAAGACATGTGACATCTTCCAACCCGCACTGGGCCCGCGTGGTAGATTACGGGCCACTCCCTCTCACAGAGAGGAGGCCTGTGTCCCAGCAGTGGGAACATTAATAGGCGGATGATGAATAAAATTTAAGCAAGGCTTCGAGAACACACTAATCATCATCACAATAACAACCAAAAGTCGTCTTCTGATGAACAGATATTCATAGAGAGAAAAAACATTGAATTGAGCGATACAATGAGTAATTTATCTTACAAACACTTTAGGTACTCTTTCTCAAGGAGTGCCACAAAAATTAATTCATAGATGCATACCAGCCAAAGTATACTTCTTTAGTATCTCAGATATGACCAAGTTAGAGATGTGGTTGAAGTGGGAAGTCATCATGAGGATGTGAGGAGCTCTCTCGGCTTTGTCTGCCTTCGTCCAGGCCTGTCCTAAGAACTCCCTTCAACAGAAATGAATATAATTATTAGAGTTATTGTGAGCCATTTAATATTTAAACTGAAGTTTAGTGAAACTTACTCGCTGTTGATCGAACTGAAGATTTGGTAATCGAGATAGGTCATTTGCTCTGCTATTTCTAAAGCTGAGAGAGTCTCAACGCTTTCTTTAGTTGGCACCTGAAAAAATAATTTAGCGCTTGTCTGTACTAGTATATACTCGTAGTAATATTATAAAGAGGTAAGTTTGTTTCTTTGCAAGTTTTAACTTAGGGGGCAATCTCTGAAACTATCAGTCGAATAGTTTTGTATGTAAATTGACTTTGATAACCCAATTCTTGAGGAAGGCTCGCGGACGAATTCAGGACGTATTTCTACAAAATATCAAAACTTCTGGGTACTTTACACTTGAATATTAAATGGCATTATATACACTGACGAGCAATATAAAAAAGCCACTTCCATAGATCCAAAAAAATCTAAATATCTCCTAAACCACACAAGTTAGCTACATGAAGTAAATACTTAGTAACTTTATGATTCTAGCGTTGATGTCTTTCGTTCGAGCGTTAGGTGACGATGACGCAAGTTCCATGATTTTTGTTCACCCAAAAAGTGCTCAATGCGCCTAAAGAAGTTTTTACTTAAAAAAATCTTGAACACAGTTTTTAATGTGTTTTTATTATCAAATACACTTGAATGTTGCTTTTTACTTCAAGAAGATACGTGTGGCTTCGGAAATATTTCATGATAATTGTTCAAATTCAAATTCAAAATTATTTATTTTGGGACAACGAGATCCGTTAGTACTTATACAAAAACTTAGACACTATTGTTAGTACTTAAATAAAACTACAAAGGACAACACTCATCATATACAGCATAAATAATTCTATACACACATGCACCTGTGATGAGACACCCTGTCCCGTCAAGATAACCTATAGGGAGACACACCTCCCTAAGGATCATCAGACGAACGAAATGCCTCAACATAGGCGCACGTACATCTTCAGCTACAGTTTTTAGGATGCTGTTGTGACTCCCTCGCACCCTCCTCATAATTGACACGACTTTTTTCTGGATGACGACATGAAAATCGTCAGTACGAGAATTATGTTAGTGGCTTTTTATATTGCTCGGCAGTGTAGTTCACAGTTCTCTGAAACAGATCTTTGGATATTGTTTGAAATATGACAGTTTGGGAAGGTAGAAGAACATTCTAAGAGCATAACTTACGTGAGGAGGTACAAACAATGACTTCAAATCAACATTTCTCTCCGGTGCTCGTTCCAGAAGACGCAGCAGTTGGGCTGCAGCTTTGTGTTCTGCTGGCAATAACCCTGGACTGCCTTCTATCTCTTTGAGGAAATCCATTGTGAGATCTCGCAGTCGTTCCTCAGACCAGAAGTCATGGGAGTGTTTGGAGATCCAGTGCCTAAAATAATAATAACAAAATTATTCAAAAACAATTTGCTGAGAATAATACGAACATAATGCAATATTGCTCATCCCCCGTAGCAAATAGCGTGATAGTTTATACCCTACAGGCTGACCATACTTATATGGAATATCTATGCAAAATAACAACATTATCTAAACGGTACAATATGCTTGATGTTGGAACATACATTCAGACAAACAGACAAAAATTCTTAGAACTATATTTTAATCGATCCAAGACTTCGTAGCAATTACTTTTTTCAAAAATATTCAATGTACAGTTTTTGACTTCGCTACGATTTTATAATAATGTAGAATTGTAAATTCTAAAACCACAGACTTTTGCTAAGTCGTTGAATATAGATTTATTTTAGTTTTGGTCACTTACCTTAAAACATTGAGCACTCTCATAGTAGCAGCTGTAGATATAACCGAATCTCTTCGTGTAGCTAGTGGTGAGTTTGGTGGAGGTGATCTTGGATTCGATGAAGCTGAAGTGGCCACTGCAAATGCCACTGCTGCAGTAGATGTGCTGCTCCTAGACCAGCATTATGGATGTGAATACATAAGCATTTGATATCGACGTAACTGTTCATTGGAATTTACTACCCGACGATGTTCTGACAATGGTTAGTAGTGATTTTAAAAAGTGAATGAAGTGGTGAAGAGTAGAATTTGATTGTGAAGAGTAAAGATAGAATATAAGATTAACATAGAATAGTATATACACATGCAAAGACAGAAAGACAGACAGATATAGGAAAGAAAGTGATAGTATCAGAAAGATAAGTTATTCCTCCCGGAATAATTGTTGTGTTTTTATATTACCCGATTAATTTCGTAGTAAAACATGCAAATTTTGACGATCTATTTAATTAAGAATTTTGAAACAAATAAAAATCTAATCAAAATACCAATTGCCAATTCACTCGCTAATTCCAAAAGTACTTAAAAAAAAAACGATAGTGCAGTTATTATCCTAGTCAAATAACCGAGGTGAGTTAAAATGTTAATTTTATCGCAATTTTTTATCTAATTCTAATTTGTCATAAGCCAAATGTGTAAAATTAAAATTTTCTGTATTTCTGTGTGAACTTCTTTTTTGAAGAAGAAATGATAGTTGTAAATGTTAATATGATAAGTGATAGTGAAGTGAACGTAGTTGATAAAGACAGTGAATTGGTAATATCCACCGCACAGGTTAATCTGAAAAGAATCCTGACATTTGAAAAGACCTCTTCAACACGCAAATTACAACCACTGTAGTGTGCGAAATTCCTGGAAATAATCGGAAATATTGTACAAGAAATTTCGACGAAATAGACAGATAAACAGGCACAGATAACTGCTTCAGTTAGCACTGTCCTTTTTTATCCTTTATAATTGTCAGTGCAGAGTACTCACGGTGGTTATCGCAAGTACTAAATTCTTATATTCTTGTTAGTGCTGTCAGGTGTCCCATTTTGTTGGCTTGACCAAGTTTGTTCAGTTTTGACGGTATCAGTAGTGTTTGCTGTAGTGTCGTGTCTACTTTTTACATTAGGTTTTACAAAATTGATAAAAAAACGGTAAGGAAACGTCGGAATGCTAGGTAAAGCGGGATTATTAAAAATACTCTTCTACGGCATCTCTACTAGGTTTCTCTCTACATCTTTTACCTTACCAATCACTCACCATAAGAGGTCTTTTCCAAAGCTGTTAAATCAATATTAATATTTTCATTATCATTTTTACAGTCATCAAGTATGAAGGAACTATGTCGAGGCTAGAAGGACTCTCTCTCAATAGAATGTCATGCAAAAGCATCATGACTTTAGTAAAACTTACAAATACTTTTAGATGGTTAAGAAAAAAGTGATTAGCATGCCACAACATTGAGAATTGTGAGCTCCCATGGGTGCTAGATCAATAATCAAGTTGGTTCGCAATCCTTCAAATTACAAGTATACAATGTGGAGACTTCAATACAAAAATAAATGCAAATACTGACAGGCACTACTAATGCATAAGAGTATTTTTGAACTATCAAATAAATCCTAGTATCGAAATTAGAAAAATTAGTTTTTCAAACAAATTAAATAGTAGTGTAGCCGATCCACCCTAAGCCTATAAATTCCGTTTATCCAACTAGGCCTAGGGCGGATTCTCGGACATACGTTTCCGAATATCCACCTTAGGCTGGATAAACGGAATTACCCGAGCCGACTATGGATTTAGACGATCTCCTACTAGCTGTATTGACTAAACTATTGAATATATTTGATTGAATTGTTGTATGCAGAATGGGAACGTCATTAGAGACACGCCGTTTAATTTATTGTTGTATGGTCTCCACCTTGTATAATGTTATGATAAAAATGGATTAGATGTTAAACAGAGTTATATTCATCTTACCTTCTGTGAGATTGTCTGAACGATGTTATGACGACTCCCGCTTTTGGTTGGCTGGTCTCGCGCCGATAGTTCTGAATTTTAAAGTGTAACAATCGTTAGGGCCCGATCACACGTACAACAACCACACCACAACGACAACATGTGGACGGGCGCTAATTTGTATGAAAATTAATAGTTTATTCACACGGACTACATTTGGCCATCAAAATCAACCGTGTGAGCGAAATTTACCACATGACGGCCACGTCGCAGCCACAACGCAACCACCAGCAAGAAAGACCGCGCACTAGCAGCCGGCCACAGCGCAATCACAACGTTTCGTCGACGCGACGACACTGTGCGCCCCTCATTCATTCTGTTGCGTTACCCACAACATAACCACATCGCAACTATTAGCGACAACGCACCTGCTGCGGAGTGCTGCGACACTATTCACACGAAACCACTTCTTGTCCACATTTTGTCAGTAGGATTTGGTGTGGTTGTGGTACGTACGTCTGATCAGGCTTTTATTCAGACATAATATTCATTCCCGATTTGGTTGTAATTTATCACTATGCTATGGTTATTACTCACTTTAGATGACTGTGCTTACTAGCTAGTGCTCGTAAAACAGATACAGTTGTACTCATACCTGTGCATGTGACACCTGCGACGTAACAGAGGAGCGTGGCTCAGAGCCGCCCCAGTACCGGCGACGCTCACTGTTGATCGATGAGTTGGTATAGCGACGCTCACTAGAGAGATAGAATAAAAATATAGATGTAGCTTATTACACAAAAATCTTTCTAAACACACAATCACAAGGTTCATTAATTTGATAATAACACATAGCGGTGTTTGTGAGTATATGAGTGGGCATGTGTTGTGTAACTAAGGATGTATGTGTGGGAGTACAATTTACAAGTGAGTATTAATATAAACTGATCACCTGATGATTTGGTCAAAGTTGTCTTTGTGTGAGTGTGTCTTAGTAATCCTGTCAGTACCGAATGAAAGAACAGGTGGTACTGCTGATGGCATAAGAAAATAAAACTACTTTTGATTTAATGGCTTGTATCTAAGTCTGTAATTTTTATGGTGTACATAATAAAGAGTATTCTATCTATCTTCTATCTATCTTGTCCTCTTCTTGTATAGGAGGCTATACAAATTTTCTCAATGATCTTCTTGATGTGTACTTGTTTTTTAACACCCAACATCATCATCAACTTAGTTTTCTACATCTTACCTCACAGATCTTCTAGCAGCATATCTCGTTCCAGAATCGGACGCCCGTCTGGGTTCGTCTGTAGCTGCAGCTGCAGTTTCAGCAGTTTCTCGGGCACTATCAGACCTGCGCCTAGCTTCGGAAGCAGCTGACGATGGCTGCAGCCGTCGGGGAGACTCCGACATAGTGCGTACACGCTGTTGGATAAACTGTTTAACTCGTTGTGTTTCTGTCACTAATCTCTAGTTGAAGCGATGACGATAGCAGATGCGATGAACACTGCCGCGCTGTCAGCTGCTTTGATGGAGCCATGTTGAAGCCCTCTATACAACGTTAGTTTTTAACCTCTTAAGGGGTCATTGTATTCATCATTATGAAAAAAAAACTCGTCAAAATGTAGGGAACAGCAGATTTTTTTTCACGATTTCAGCGTTGATCTCATAGTGAAAGTTTTCATAATGATAAGTACAATGAACCCTTAAGAGGTTTAATATAAACAAAAAATAAGGTTGTATAAAGCATCGAATTTGTGGGAAATCTACTTTGTTTACATTGAATACGGGGATTTAATAATACGTCGTTTTAGCAAGCTACATTCATAGGGCTTTCGCAAAAGATTATTTGGTATGGTACAGTCAGTATTAAGCAAGTCATTCAGTTACTGCACCCTAATTGCGTAAAGCACGATCAATCATAATCTGAATCATTTTGAAGGATATTGCTCATCCATTGCTTCATATGTTCGAAAAATTTGTCTGATAACAGAGTAAATAACGCAATGAATGTTGTTGAACTGTCAAAAGGAAACGGATTGTGATCGATCGTTTGTTATGCAGGTGCTGGAATGTTTACAGTTCATGACTAAAGCAATAAATATATTTTACTTATAGGATTATGTTTTTGATGAACAGTTTTGTTTAAAGAACACATTTGACGATTTGTCACAAGACCCAATGGTTCCCATTAGCAAGACATCCACTAAAGATTTTATTACACACAAGAATCCCTACAGCATTAAAATCATGTCACAAAGTTTACCTCTGAAAACCGTTGTGATATTTTAAACTTGTCATCTGGCTTCTTCTTATTCTTTTCCTGTTCCTCTTCCTTATATTTGACGTCTTCATCACTCTGGTCTACCATCTCTATACTCTCATCTTTCATAAGCGCAGCTGCTGCAGCATCATTGTCCTTAGGTGGTTTCTTCTTGGTATTCGGGTCCGTAACTGGACTGACCTTCTTTGGACTTCCAACAAGAGTGACTGAACTTATTGCTCCAGGGGAAGATGGTGATGTTCCTACAGTAGAGTATAATACTTAGAAAATTGGTGAACGTTTGGATTTACGAGTAGTTAAGCGAATTCTGTAGAGCAGTGGTGGCCCAGTGGTAACGGCCGCGACTTACGAGTTATAGGTCGTAGCTTCGAACATTAGCAGGTGCTTTACTTTATGTCAATTATTTCATTACCACTGCTCTCAAAACGGTAAAGGATGATGTCCGAGAACCAAAAACTTCGAAGACATGTGACATCTACTAATCCGCACTGGGCCCGCGTGCTGCATTATGGCCCACTCCCTCTCACAGAGAGGGGGCCTGTGTCCCAGAAGTGGCAACATTATGGTTGATTATGCATTATGCAAGGAGTTTCACCAGATTAGAGATAAATAGACAATGGTCTAGACTGGATTTCCGAATGCAGTAATAAGGAAGCGAAAATTTTGTCTCAAAACCAATGGGATATAAAACAACTATCTTGCAAATAATAAAAAAGTGGTAGGCATGTACCTTTCAACGTCTCATTACTGGATGATGTTGCCATTATTTTTGGTATTGTTAAGTGACTGTTATCCTCCTCAGTCTTTGGGTGAGCGTGTACACAGAATTTTGAATTATTAGGACTTATTCTATTTCACGTATAAAAACAGTAGTGAAATAGGTTAAAGCCCATCACAGACGTAGCTGTAGTTTATATTATAGCAAGACATATTACGATATATTTCCATAGTAATCTTCGAGTGATAATATATATTTCTAGTACGCACCAAAACTACGCAAAAAAAGCAAAGTATATTAAATATATATTACAGTTACATCTGTGACGGGGTTAAGTGTGTATTTCAATGTAAATGAAAATGGTAATGAAAACTTCATCGTTGGAGAAACATTGAGTTTAAATGAATTGATAAGTATTACCTTACTAACTGTTGACGTCCTTCGCGATGGCGCCGTCAAGTACGGAGACAGTTTGTCTTCATCTTCGCCTAGAATCCGACAGACTTTGTTACATAGAATCACGTTTCTTGCTCCGTATTTCCAAAGCAAATGTTTCTACAATACTAATGAGTACATCTATAGACTTACTTTTTCGCGAAGCTCTCCAGAATCTTGACTGCCAATCCCGGTCGCTGTATTCCGATCCGTAACCTGAAATAGTTTGTGCTTTTTTTCTGTAAGTTTAAGTAACAACCTGCTTATCTTGAAAATTTGTATATTTGTATTATGGGCTTTTTAATCTTAAAGGAACCCCACTGCATGCGTCAGTTCTGCCGCGTCACTACTGGTCCCATACATTTTCATTAGGTTTACATTCCGACCACGTGAGTAATACTGCCATGCTCGGAATGTAATCTATACTAATACTAATTACTACTAATATTATAAAGAGGGCTTTATAAGGAGAGTTTGTGAGGTTGTAGAGGGTAATCTCTGGATTTACTGAACCGATTTTGAAAATGCTTTTACCAATAGAAAGCCACGTTATTTGTGAGTGTCATAGGCTATATATTTATGGTTACCGTCCAACGAAGTGGGCACGGGTCTAAAATATAGAAAATATATAAAGTATAAACCTATAGAAAATATACGGAGACCAGCACTGCTGCGTGCAGCGCGGGGTTCAGAATCATGCCTTAAATCTTATTTATTTTCAATCAACTTTTGTTCCTTTTCTTACTGCAACTTTTACTCAATCTTTCTTGTTTTTTTTAGGGTTCCGCACCCGTAGGGTGACAAACGGAACCCTATTAGTAAGCCTCCGCTGTCCGTCCGTCCGTCTGTCTGCGGGCTGTATCTCATGAACCGTTATAAGAAGAGTAAGCCTCCCGTCTTACCGCTCACATACATCAGGCTATATTTCCTGACTGAGAGCGGTAACGCGCTCATTTCTAACCTTTTCACGATATTATATTTTCTCCGCCTAGCCCTAGATACAATACGAGTGACCCTCCTTATGTCTACTTTTATTATTATATTTTTACTTTGAGTTCTCACCAGAAACAGAGCTGGCCGCGCTGGTCTTCCTGGTGGCGTCAGGAGGCGGCGCCAGCTCCATCTCCTGCTGCGACTGCTCGTAGAACACCTGCTTCAGCGCCTCCAGCACCGTCACGCCGTCCGTGAACACGCGGTAGGTCAGCAGGAATGTGTTCAGGAAGTCCACGGAGAGGAAGCGGAGGTCTGGAAGATTTGATGTGGGTATTTTGGGGAAGAGATTTTGGAATATTATGCCATGAAATGTGCAGTAGTGAACTGCAATAGACTTATGATAATGGATTATATATAAAGATCTTAGATTTAAAACTTTGTTACAAACAAATATCAGGTTCTTAGTTTTTAAAGATCCTAACTCCATTAGAAATAAAATTACACATTTAACTAAACCTTTTTTACAGTTCGTTCAACCCATTTTGACTACTATTGCGTTGGTAGCATGACAATGACAGCTGCAGTTAACCGTTGAAATTGTAACCACTTCATTGCTTTTAGGGCTCTCACCCACGGCGACTTTTTGTAGCGATGCTGTCGCGCGTTTTGTAAACGCGCTTCTGCATCGCTACTATCGCGCAGGATTCTTCATACATAATTACAGCATCGTGGCTATATCGATGCACATGCGCGACAGCATCACTACTGAAACAAAAGTCGCCGTGGGCGAGGGCCCCTAATGCCATCCTTATACCTACGGTATAGAAGTCAGAATCGGTTGAAGGTTTGTTTAAATATCTAATCTTATTTCAAATGGAATATAGTAGAGTACGCGAGTGTTAATATGGCTCAGCAATGATTAGAAGTTTAACTTAGTAAAAGTCTCTGTCACTCATTACATTTGTGTAACATTCTCTTTCTAGAACTCAGTGTACAGTTCTGTGACCTGTATAGCCCGAACCCTCTTCTCTTCTTCTTCTTTTTAGGAGGGGTCAGGCAGAGTATTGACCGCACCATAACTAACGCCCGGAACTGTGTATATCTTAGCTCTTGAAATATCTACTTATTTAAATCTACTCATAAAATATACCCCGAAGGGTTGGGCAGAGGTATAGCTATAGTACTCCGACGTTTCGCCAGTTATGTTTAAGTCCCATGTAATAGGGAGTGAGCCTGTTGCCATCAACTGGGCACTAATTCAAATTCCGGGCTGTTACTGAGACATTCCAGATGGAAAAACCCAATAACACTTTGCTCGCCCCGGGAATCGAAGACCAACGAGAAGATCTACTCCCTTCATTATAATAAACTTTCACATTAACTTTTGCACATGAGAAATTATTAACAGTCCCCCAGACCGTATTTCAGCCATGGCGGCTAATCTCAACGGAGACTAGCCTTCGGCGCAGGACGTGACATAGTGCACAAATGTGTGCGCAGACATATTATTATGCACTCTCTCTTCCCTCACTCTCATAGTCCTATGGGACGGCAATCTGACACTCGCGGAGAGAGATCAGGCGCAGAACCAACGGCTTAACGTGCGCACCAAGGCACGGGGGTATCACACCGTCAACATCCAAACTCCGTGCTGCTACTAAATAATTCCTAATGGAAAAATCCAATAACACTACACCACCACATGAGAAATTATAAAAAGTTGAACCACTCACCAGTCAGCCTCTGCAGCAACCGCTGCGGTGTTGCTGATCTGATCTGCGGCACCTTGCAGGAGTTCAGCGTGCGACTGAAGCGGATGTCCACGTCGTCCGTGAACAGCGCGCGGTCGGAGCGGCACGCCGGCAGGCTGGCGGACGCCGCGCCGCACGCGCCGCACGCCCGCAGCAGTTCTGTCAGAGCGGCGCTCTCCATGCACTGTGCTAGCTCGCTTGTCCATCCGGCTTTTTCTTCGACGCTGCCAGCGACTGTTAACAGCAAGTTGAGTTTGAGGAAGAATATAAATTATAAAGAGTGTAAACTAAGAATGTAGAAAGAAATGCTGGATCAATGTGTAATGAAGAAAGAACACATTACATAATGACACTATCTTCCCTTCCGAAAGAAGTGAGTACTGATGACGGTTAATAAAGATGTACTTATAGTAGAAAAGGCCAAGACTCCTCGGTATATACCGAGATTCCCTCCCGTCCCGGCTGTCATTCGTGGATCTTTGACAGTCGTTACTGGCCGTCAGAAGCCCAAAAGTCTGACAATCAGTCTTAATAAGAGGTATCGTATTTCCCAGTTACTGGGTTGTGGAGGTAAGATAAGCAGTCAGTGCAGTCACTCCATGTAAAATACTGGTATTCAGCTGCATTGGGTTAGACTGGAAGCCGACCCCAACATAGTTGGGAAAAGGCTAGGCAGATTGAAGTAGGTGAAAAAAAAGTCAAATGATCTTACCTAAATGTGCACAAATCTGCTCGCCCTTGACTTCAACTAGAATCTTGAAGTCTTTGCCCTGGTAGATGTCTCCCCCGGGTGATGAACATACTGATGTTGTATCTGGAAATAGAGGTGTAGATGAGAAATATTACTAATTCCAAAGCTCCTATACCTACCTACTTTAATTCGGGTCGGTGTTTTGCGGACTATGTACTTACTGAAGCATTACGCATATTCCCACTGCTGGGACACAGGCCTCTTCCTAGTTTATGGGAGTGGGCCGTAATCCAACACGCGGGCCCAGTGCGGGTTGGTGGATGTCACATGTTTTCGAATTTTTGGTTCTAAGACATGCCGGTTTCCTCACGATGTTTTCTTCTCATAGCTGCCATGGCTTATTTTAATTTGATTAAATTTTTTAATTGTTTTATTTTTGTTTTTATCTTTTATTACGGACGCTTTTAACGTTTTGCATCGTTCTCACATGTATAAGTTCAACATGAATGATGTAACCAATATTTTGTAACCAAATTTTTATTTAAAAGAGTGTCCGTGGAGTTTCTTGCCCGTTCTTCTCCATAGGTACCTACTACGCTTTGGAATGGGCATCTAGCTTCATCTTTTCTGACTGACCGACCCCTTGACAATTCAAAAGTGCCTGTAATTGGTTTATTTGAAATAAATGCTTTGAGTTTGAGTTTGAGTTTGGGTTTGAGTTTTCCTTCACCGTTTTGAGAGCAGTGGTGATGAAATTAAATACATAAAGTAAAGTACCTGCCTGAGTTCGAATTCACGACCTACAACTCGTAAGTCGGGGCCGCTACCACTGGGCCACCACTTAAATTCAGTGATGTTTTTAATCAATCTAAATTGTGGAAGATCTTGACGAAAGCTGTGCCTTATTTTACTTAGTACTTTATTAATACCTTTATTTTATTTATTTCAAAAGTGTGGTACCTATATATAATTAATAATACAATTTTACAATTTAGGGATGAAGACAACAAAACTTTACATTTCTTTTAATGTGAAGTGCTTACCGTCATCGTCATGGTTAGCCGGGTCCTCAATGAGCAGTGCATCATGCAGCGGCAATCGTCCGGCCGGCGGCAGGTGCAGCCTGCCGCCGGCGGCGCGGGTGGTCAGCAGCAGGTGGTTGCTGAACAGGAACGCCTGCCGCGCCTGCAGGGTAGCGCGGCGACCCTTGCCCACCACTTGGGATAGGGTTCCTGAGGATAACAGAAACGAGTAATGAGAAAATCATATATCCATTTTTGAAGTGAAAACTTCTTTAGGAGCTTTTTAGTGAACAAAAATCATGGAACTCGCGTCATCGTCACCTAACGCTTTCCATGAGCATTGCATTAGTATCGAACGAAAGACATCAACGCGAGAATCAAAAACTTACTTAGCGAAAGACATGAACGCGAGAAACAAAAAGTTACTTAGTTTTCACTTCTATCGGCAGTCTCCAAAGACTGTCCGATTTTTTTTTCTTAATTTTCAAGTTGATTCCTGCCTGTCCTTCTCTATAGAAAATGAGGAACCTATTACGCTTTGTATGGGCTACTAGCATCATCTTTATGCCTGACTGACTCCTTGATAATTTAAAAATGCTAGTACTTGAATAGTTTAATTCAAATAAATGCTTTGAGGAAAATTTTTCTTCAAAGTCATTGGGCTATCTCTATCGTCATAGATTTTGTCATTTAATGTATTTTCGAGACCTTTTAAGAGTTCAATAATTTTAGATTGAACTATCTTTTTACATTTATGTTTTGTTTAAATCAATTAAATACCTTGGCGAATGAAGACTTGGTTGACATCTAGCAGAATGTCACAGCCCTCGATGATCATTCTTTCCACGGCCAAGTTCTTCCTTAGATTTTCCGTTTCACTGACCTGTGATAAATTTAACATTAGTTAATTATTTTTATACATATTTCTCAGTAGGATAGAAGATGTTTTTAAATTAAACAGTTAAACAGTGATGTTTCATTAGGCTGAGCTGAATTTTAAGTGGCCACATTTCGGTGTTCCTTCTCAAAGTAGTCGGATAAGTCGGATTTTTTTAAATACTATTGATGTGTTTGCATAAAACTACTTACAGAAATAAATATAATTTATCATTATCATAGATATATGTATATGTAACGAAAACTTAAAAATATTTAAAACATTAAGTACCTCATCGTGCATCTGTCGTGATAGCTCTTCTAGTTGCGCGCGCGCATGCTGCAGACTTCGGCGCTCCACGTGGTCGTGCGGCGTGTGAGCCAGCAGCTCGTGTAAAGTGATGATGTAGCGAGGGATCTGGAATAATACAGGTCGAAGTATGAGCCCACGTCATCATTGTTGGACATTGTAACGAATAATTAGAAAATATACACCCGCATTACTGCAACGGCACGTGGATCTTTTCCGTTTTTCCAATACAATTTCTGTGACAATTTCACAAAATATTTACCAATAAAGCCCCCTTGTAGCACTCTAGATCATTGTGGCAAAGTAATCTTGATAACTAAGTCATTTTAACACAATATTGAAAAAAAATCGGCTAGAAATGATGAATTGCAGACACATCATTTTGCTACCAACCATAAACAAAATTAACTAAGCCGCTGCCGCTGGGGTAATTATTTTCCTCCTAAATTGTTAAAAGAACGATACGCCTTCTGAATGTTACCGACTTTCTCATTAATTACCTATTCCACGCTAAAAAGAGCACAAAAAGTCCGATTTTACGATTAAAAACCGCATTCTAGCGAGATATTTTTGTTTTTAATTGTCTCTCTAGGAATATTTATTTTATAATCAGTTCAGCAGTCATAAAAGTTACATGCACGTTCTAATTTAGGTACACCTCCCCTAGATTCAGAACAATTATGTACCTGTCTCTAGGCCATACAAATGATGAAATGTGTCATTTCACTAACAATTTATAGTCAAAACGTTTACAACGACCAGGGTTGGGCAGTATTTGAATTACTTGTAATTGAAATACGTAATTGAAATACAAATACGTAATTGGTATTTGTAATTCAATTACTTCTTATTAATGTAATTTGTAATTAGTATTTCAAATACCTGACGCCGAGGTATTTTGTACTTAGTATTTCAAATACTTATGGCTCCAAAATACATTTGAACATAAATACATTTAGCGATCTTATGAATGGGTGCGATCTGCAGAAAATAGCGCTCGATAGCTTTCGTAAGCAAAATGGCGACCGCTAAATATGTAATATCTTTAAAGTTGGCAACACTGCACTTAAACTGTACTGTAGTCTGTACTTTAGGTACATACGTCAAATTGTCAATTACATAACTTGTCAATTGTAATTTTCATTCGGCGATGGAGTGAATCCTGTGAATGCTGTGACATATTTAGCGATCGCCATTTTGTAAAATATGATGGTAAGAATATATTCCCTTTGCCTTAGGCTGGGCTGGATTAGTTCTATTCTATGTATATACCTAACCTAACACCAGACTGTATTTTGTAATTTGTATTTTGTATTTTAAATAAAAATAGTCAAAATACTGTATTTTGTATTTTATATTTCAAATACACGACTTAAAAATATTTTGTAATTTGTATTTTAAATAAGTGCGAGACAGTATTTTGTAATTTGTATTTTAATTAAAGCAAAGCATGTATTTTGCCCAGCTCTGACAACGACATCGTTTAAAACGACGTACGACGAAATTTTGAGGTGCCAGCATTTCTGTTTACTTATCATAGCTTTTAGTTATAACAACTATCGGCTATAAGGCTTGTGCACAAAACTGGGAATCGGCGCGATGCGAATTCGCACCGCAGAAGCTTCGGAATCTTTAAAAATCTAGGGAGCCGTCGCTGATTTTTGCGATGCGACGTCGCAACGTAGTTTTGTGTACAAGCCCATAACAACCTTAATCTGAAGGTCCCTTCGAAGTCGTTATAAACGGTTTTGACTGTACCTTTCATCTTTTATACCGCATCTATTGCAAATAAATGTCTTTGACTTTGACATAAGTTTAAAACATACCTGGTGCATCGGATACGTCAAAAACGTCTCCAGCGACCGGCTCTGACAGGCCGGCTTGCTCTCCAGGCGCGCCAACAGCTGCGCGAACGGCTGGCTCTGTTTACACTCCGTAAGGACTTGCAGCGAGTAGTGGTGGTTCCTCACGTACTCCTGGTAGATGGTCAGCATCGGCAGCAGCATATCGAATAGGTCTCCTGTATGTAGGTGCACTACTAAGTGTAATCCTTTGTTTACTTTTCAATTGGTGGAAGGTTTTACGAAAGTGGTGGGTCTCTCATTTTGTAGTTTTGATAATTTGAAAAATGTATCCAGGGATGAGCTTATTGAGAGATGAGATATGATGTAAAAGGTTATTTTATAGATAAACCATTCTAATTTTAATAGTTAATCCAATATGCGTTTATCAGGAGTAAAAACAAATGAAGGTCTTGTTTTATTGTAGAAGTTACAAAACTGTCTACAACATTAGAAGTGAATGTTTAGATGAGCATTTGACTAAAATAATAAATTCATATAACACTCACCTAAGACCAGTGTAGGCCAGGACTCCATCCTCGACGTGAGGCCTTTGAAGAAGATCTGGTGGAGGAACAGCACAGTCTCGCTGTTTAGGAAGATGGAGTTCACATCCTCGTGCGTGCACGGCGGTTTCTTGGAGCTAGCCGCCATTTTGAATGGCCGGAGGAAGCAGGTTACCTGGGAGAGACGGAAATATTATAATTAGTACTTGAAGAACTCAAAAACACGATATTTTTATATTCTGTGGTGTAGACATATACCTACTAGCTATGACTCTAGGTAAAGACAAAGAAAATTATTCGGAATTAATGGACAGCCTTCAAATAGGTACATTGCTATCTCTGCTGAATGTCGTAACAGAAATTAATCTGTGAATATTTTTACATGTAGTACTTACTAAATGTCCATTTATTCGTGTAGGTGCAGGAATGAATGGACGCGTAGTACTAGATACTATGATTATAATTTATATAACATAATCTCGCTACCCTTGCTAAATGAAGTGAACAAGGTGAAACTAAATATAATCATAGTAATAAATAAAAATTATTTATTTCAGACGTTACAGTCCATAGATTGTTAGTAATTAGTTAGTAACAATTTGTGCTTTCCTGCTATGTTAGTAATGTTAGTAGATAACTCTGAGTTTCTTTAATTAACTTGTTAAACCTAAAGCCACCTCCACCAGGTGCCTCTGGATGAGACAGTCTGGTCTCGCAACAATCATTTTCAGGATGCCATTCCGACTGTTACGTAAACGTTGTAATAAGGATGCTGCTTTTTACGCATAATGGCATGAAAGCCATCCGTATGTGCTTCTGCAAACATGCCCGACGCACTACAACGCCACGACAGCCGCAATAGCATCCTGAAGGCGTTGTTATATTCACAGTTGCAATAGTAATGGTAGTCAAAATATTGACATAAACCAAATAAACTCAAAAAACCACAAAATATTTTAAATAAGAAAGAATAGTGTAGACCCACCATGATTTCCATCTGCTCAAGATACTCCTCTTCAGCCTCCACCATTTTGAAGACGAGGCTGTTCCTCTTGCGCATGCTCTCGGCGTGCGGGCTCTTGATGTACTCGTCCACGATCTGTTTCCAGCGCCGACGGCACAGCCAGCCGCGGAAGAAGCTCTGTACAAAGTAACATTATTAAACACGCCGTCCCTCCGAGGTCCTCCAAGGACCTTTGTACAACCATGGTTATTTGCGGTGAACCACTTTTCACTCTTATTAACTCTTATGCCCTTAGTAATACGGTTGAAAAGAGGTTCACCGCCAGTGTCCGCAATGGTACCTACATATAGTCAGTTCGTGACGGTTAACGAAGTTATGATTCTACCTAGTTAAAGTTTACGGGAAATAGACGCCTCCATATGCTCTAAAAAATGCTCATACGTAATGTGTACCTATGGATCGTTGAGGAAATAGGACGGCAATTCATAAAGGTCGAGTTAACAGCCTTATTTCAAAATAGTCAAATAAATTAGCGATGTGACAACTTACTTGAACTTTCTTGATCTTCTTGAGCTCAGCCGGGTCTATTTCTGGCGAGTGGCTCGGCGAGGAGCTTGAGGTGGAAGCGGCTCGTGTTGCTGGCTCATGCTCCTTCTTGTATGTGCACAACTGTGCAAGAAAGCAAAACTTTATAATCTCGCAATCATTAAGCTACACCAAATATTTTTTTCGTTCTGTCATCTACGATGCAAAGAAATGATCCTAAACAAAAACCTCTTTCGAGTTTACTTGTATAAGAATCAAATGCTCGGTAATGAACACACTACAATGCAAAACATAGTGTCCCTAGAAAATTTTCGGGAAATTATCTTGAAAGTTTACTGCAGACAAAGAAAACTACATAGCCAGTCTATTCTGTAAAAAACGTGAAAACTGAGGTGAATTGATCTGTCATTCCCACTTAATGCTAAGGATTAAAACTTTTGACAACTCACTTAACTTTTGTTTTCACTGCCATCTTGATCAACAAGTCTAATTTCAAGTTTACTAAATACTCACTTCAGTCCTCAGTTTCTTGACCTCACTAGACAGTTCATCGCACTGCTGTGCGTACTGCCAGCGCGACGTCCTCTCACTCTCCACCACTTGAAGGAGGTGCAGCTGCTTCTGCTCCAACTCCTCCTTCTGCAGGAGGAGCTTGTTGAAACTGTGGACAAAAAGGTTGGTTGAGGTCTTTTCAGACCAGCGCGATTTGTCGCGCGACGCGACACCGGTTATTGTTATACCGTGAAGTTTTGTTCGTGTCGCGTCGCGCGACAAATTGCGCTGGTCTGAAAACAGCTTTAGACTGTGCGTTGTCTGTCAGTGAATGAAATTAAGATTTATTTATTAAGTTGTGTATTAATTCTTGAACGTCATTAGTTACAAAAAAACAGCTCGCAAGACGACTTCTCATCACCGCTTCCCAGTCTTTTAGCTAGATCACAAGGAAGATAAATAAAATAAAAAATGAAAACGATCCAGCTATTAAGTAACTATTACGCCGCTAGCCCACCTCCGCCGCGAAACCATAGCAGCAAAACCGCAGTAGTTCAATTCAACTAGCACGCGTCATGTTCCGCTACTCTAGTTGGATGCTAGTACCGGAACATGACGAGAGCCAGTTCAGTTAAACTACTGCTGTTTCGCGGCAGAGGTGTGCTACTGGCGTTAAAGAACGACTGAAAAACGAGGAGATGTTATAAGCTACATGATGCTACAACGCTACTGTTTACGAATGTTCCTAAGTAAGTAACCCATGAAACCTACCACCATAAGCAATTCGGTAAATGGTCAAATAACTCCTTTAATAAATATCGAGAGCGACCATGCAAACCAATATTCATCGGAAAACTTTTAAGTATTCCCATTAAGACGATAAATGGTTTTAGTAGTAGTAGTTATACAGTCTACCGACCAATAAATTTCCCACTTCCTAGTAAAACAAAAGTTCTTGGATCTAAACTATTTGAATCGGTTAATAAATAGAAGATGTAACACTACAAAAGCATTATTTCATTTCCTATTTCACAAGACTTAGGCTGCCTGTCCACCAGAGCGGAGAGGAGAGGAGAGGAGCGGAGATGTGTCAATATTAACTAATAGAAACAAAACTCCGCTCTAGAGGCGCGATTCTATTGGTTAATTTTGGCACATCTCCGCTCCTCTCCTCTCCTCTCCGAGCGGAGTGTGTGTGTGTTGGACAGGCAGCCTTAAACATAGTATACTGTCGAAATGTGTATGTACTAGGTAGTACCTACATTTCGTGATTTTATGTCATGAAATGTTGAAATATTTATTCGCAAGTGCAACTATTAAAAAGCTCTTCTAAAAAAACACCAAATTTAATTTGCAAAAAAGAGGCTGGATTGAAATTCATTTATCTCTTATTGGCCCGAGCCCTGCGTCCGGTTGGAAAACTATTTACTCATAAACGGATCACGGATGCAAAATTGAAGGAACAGCAGGTTTATTAAATTGTGACAGGGTTTCTGGGACATCGCTTTGACGTGTTTTCTGGGTTATAATATAAAATAAAATAAATATTATGGAGTCAGGAATTTCACAGGTTAATGAATTGTGTATTTCAGACAATAAACTAATGTCAAAAGTTTTCTCAGTGGGATCATTTTTAATAAGTTTCAGATTGCCAAAATCCGCAGTAACTATTGCCTAAAACTTTCAACTATGCTCTGAATTTCAGGGAGTCTGAAAAACTCCTATGAGTGCTGCGAAACAATTCTTCAGAGAGCAGAATTAAAAAAAAATCTAAAATGATTCTGGATTTTCCTATAGTAAGGTGAAATCAGGTTAATCGGCAACCAGATGCCGCAGACTTTAAATTCACATTTTTCTGTTGAAAGCTTCTCTGTAAAAGTAAAAGCCTACTGAAACAGAATACTCCCCAACATTTTCTAATTTACTTACAATTATACGGTCATTTAATAATTCAAAACCGTCGCATCATGTTCGTAACATTAATACCGAGACAGGGCGCTGAGGGACGCCATGTTATTAATATACAGGACAATCACCACGACAATCTCGGTGACGGATAGCTTGTTACTGTGTGTACGACAATAGCGTGACCGGCATCATTCTTTTTCGAATAAATTATCAAAAAATAAATGATTGAAGTTGAACCAAATAGAGGGACTCATTCTCTAAAATGCTTCGTAACAAGAGTGAAATAAAATGAAATTAAATTGTTTATTCCGTAAATAGGATATTGGAATCACTTTTACATGTCATATTAAAAAATAATATTTTTTAATATTTTAAACATTTATGTTTAAAATTAGCTAGATTAGTTCGGCGTTTCTTAACTGACTACTCTGAGAAGAAAGGCCGAAACAAACTCAGAGGTCACAGTCTCTTTTAAGTCCAGACATAATCTTGGTCAGGCCATACGAGTCCGTTCATACATTCGATATACCTACATATTACTTTTAAGTAGTAACATTTTGAAAAAATTGTGAGTACATAGTCTTCCGATTTTTGAAGATTTAATTTGATCGAACCTATATATATAGTAACATAATATAATTATTATATTATATAGTTATGGCTTATTATAATATTTTTATACCTAGAAATAAAAACAAGGCATGTCAACAAGATTGGAATGTTGACTCATTGACAGCTAAATAGTAACGAAGATTTTTTTTCCGTTTGTCTGTTTGTCTGGATGTATGGTCCGGATTGGCGCAAAAACGTCTGAACGTATTTGTATGAAATTAGGTACACAGATAGTTTATAACCTGGATTTAACACAAAGGGTACTTTTAATCTCGGTAGTCCCGTGGGATATTTTCCGACATCCACGTGCGCAAGACGCGGGCAAAACCTAGTTCTCTCAATGAACATAACATACTTCGGGAAAAACAGGCAGTTTCCTGATCTCATTAGGCATTCTCTTCATTGATAAGGAGTTACTGACACCTCAGATACGGAAATCGTATTCCAATATATAGGGACAAAGGTGCCTTTTAATATGTTACTTGACTATTCAAAAGTGCCTGTTGAAATAAATGCTTAGTTAGGCTCAGAATAAAGCTCATTTTTCAGTGTAACACCTGACTTTCTACATGATTGCTGCGCGGAGCGCCTGTCGTGTATTTTTTAAACTCCTTGGAGAAATCATGTTCCCGTTGGATAATTTTCTCGGAGTCTTGGAATGGCTGCTCATCTAGGTGTAATTGGGGTGTCTGAATTGGTAATTCTTCTTCTTTAATATCGGCACAAACTAATCGAAGATACTTTAAGGCAAGCATATTAGTCAGTCAGCTTTGCACGCTTGCACGATTAATTAATGAGTTAATTAATTTATTTATTTATTTGCTAACATGTAAAAAACTGGTTAGTAGGCAGGCATTAAATTTATTGCAATTCGTACAAGTAGGTACCCAATAGAATCAATCAATCAAGTATGAACATATTCATTTTTATTTGCGGAGTTAGTTGAGTATATATTCTAAGAGTGCTCTTTAGTTAAAAACACTTGTTTTTTAATTTTATTGTGTTGAGTTTTGGATTTCATTCTACCTATAATGCTCTAATGGATTAAAAGCCACTTTCAAACTTTGCACTTTCTGACTCTCCGTTTTATGATCCGTACCCTAATTACGTAATATACGATCAATCAGAATTTGAATCGTTTTGAAACAAATTGCTAATCCATTGCTTCATAAGTTCGAAAAGAAAATCTGCGCAACAACGTACATATTGCGCAATGAATATTGTTGAACTATCAAAATGAAACAGATTAGTCGGAATCGTTTACGAAAATGTGTTACGTAATTAGATAGCCGTTTGCAATTCATTCTTTGTTATTTTAATCATTCAAAGATCTCTTGATACAATAGACGCAGTTCGAAATTCCGGGTTTAATTTCAGGGGAACCTTACATAATTTATTTGTTCATTTTTCACTACTAATTGCTGCGCATGGATTAATTATCCGAATTACAGAAAGCTACTATGCATTCCCGACATTTTAATTACATGTTTCACAACACTAATTAAAAATTGAAACTTAATCCGAATTCATTTTCACCGAAATCAGCGAAGAATATCGTTTTTAATGATGATTAACATATTAACAGTGTAAAGTGTACCTACAAATACAATCGGTAACAGCGATCGCATTATACAGGGTATCAAATTGAAGGGCCTTCTTCAATTTAATATGCATAATACTGTATAACATCACGTGAAGTATTTTAATTTAAAAAATTTAGGGTTGTGTATTTGTACCCCAGAAATGCAAACGGGAGCATAATGGCTATTTACTAAGTTTACGTCAACTATATGTCGGTTTATCGTTCTGTCCATCAGTCTGCAAGTCTGTCTGTCTGTCTGTCTTCCTGTCTGATTTAGGCCCGGGGCTATATCTTTTAAAAAGTAAAAGGTGGCCAGTTGAAATCGCCACATAAACATGTGTACTGCAACCTCTAACGTGGCAAATAATAAACATAAGCTAAAACAATAATGGTAAAAGAAGAAAAAAGGTTAAGTAAAGAAAGCAAGAAAAAAAAATTGTTTATTTGTCACAGAAATCAGTACACATATAAAAAGATAACTTACTTCTAGATGTCTAATGGTACGAGTAATAGTCGATTTTATATATCGAGTAGGTACAAGAATTATGTTTCATAAAATCCGTGTAAAAACAAAACAGAAGCTAGGTGTATAAATATGTAAGGAACCCTTAGTGGGTGAGGCTGGCTTGCACTTAGCCGAGTTTTTAATACTGATTAACAAAATATTGTCAGCGTAAAGTCTAAAAGCACAATCGGTAATAGCAATTGTATCGCGGTCATAATATTATTGTTTGTTGAAATGTTTTTTAATTTTCACCTGAATCTATTGTTTGCACTGCATTGTGTTGTGTTGTGACGTTTGTTTTCCTGGCTTTTAATTACTGTGGTAAATTGTGGTTCACGTACGTTTTAAAGGAACAACGGTAGGTATAATGGCTAGTGTTTACTGAAACATAAAACTAAAAGCTTTTAGCTCTGTTTTACTATAGTAAATGATTGGACCTATGTAGTCCTGTCCCACACTGGGCGCCAAACCTGTCCCATGCTGGGCGCCAAAACTGCCCCATACTGGGCGCCAAATCTGTCCCAAACTGGGCGCCAAACCTGTCTCATGTTGGGCGTCAAACCTGAACCACGCTGAGCGCCGTTAAAATGAATAGACCAGACTGTTTATAACAAAATCTTTTCACGAATCTAAATTACTTCATACCTGTGCTGCTCCCATCATTTAAAATACCTTCTTGCTTTGAACATTGTAAAGTCCACGTCCATACCAATTTACTGACCTAAAAGGTAGATCTGATAACTTACTTAATAATAGATATGTAATAAGAGTATCATGGGGCTAGGGGTGTCATAAATAATATCACTGCTTATAAAATTAACGTTATTATCATGACGTCAACGCACGCTCCTAATAATATCAGCACCTAATTAGGTAACGCCCCATCTCCCATCTATAAATTTTAAAATAAAATGTGTGTCCATGTTATCAGAAATGTCGAGGTGACCGTGACCCGGTTTCCATGGCAACCGATATCTCTAGTTACTACGCTTGCCCGCTTATGAGATGACACGGTATCGTATCCGATATTATTATTAACTTATGCTTGAATAGATCCAGGATATATGTATGTAACCTAGATTTTTATAGACAGTTAACAAAAAGGGTTCGTAATTGCAGGAAGCTAGCTATATATCTACTTTTGATCCTAATTATTGTAAGTTGTTAAATCATTCACTTATTTGTCAGTGAGTACCTATTAATGTACTTATTAAAAGTTTCTTGACTTACCTAACTCTTTTCTTGACTGAGCGATACACTGTCACTCTGATTATTTGAAAACGCCATGATTGACGATACTCAAGTTTGTCTGGTGAATTATCTAACTTGCTGAATGGTTTTACATTTTTACCACATAATGAGCTATTGTCACATAGGTCGTGACAACACGAGAGAACTAAAAGATGGATTATATACACGAATTTGGGCTTTCAGAACTCTGTTTCGGACAGAAATTAGGTATACTTTAAGCAACGTTCGTTTGTACTTAATTCAAGCTATGTAAGCTTAGTGCTAGCTAGCAGCTTTGCAGTGCACAATGTATAATAGCATTTAAGTAGTTGCTATACGACTTTAAGTTGCTGTGCACTACGTTCTAGCACAGATTAATATTTAAACTTTGATTCGCATCACCAGGTAAATAAGGACCCAATTAACATGAAGTAAACCTTCGGTTTTAGAATAATTAAATGCAAAAATTGTCATAGTCGCCCCACACAGTTACATCAAGATTTGTTAATGTAATAAGTAGGTTTTGTAATATCTAATGAAAATGTAATACTTTCAATAGCTTAGTTTAGTAATAATTAGTAATAAATTGTTATATTTTGCATTTACATACAACCACTACCTAAGCATGACTTGCAGAATTTACTGTAATTCGTTGCATTTACTTTAGATTTTTAGGAATAACATTTTACAAAATATATAACAATTGCAAATACAGTAAAATTTGTTTATTTTCACTATTACAACTTACAATTTTCCCAAAAACAAAACGGTTTTTAATAACCGACCAAAAAAAAGGAGGAGTTTCTCAATTCGACACGTATATTTTTACATTTCGGGTGGTGATTTTATCTCTCCGCACCCCGCAAAGGTAATAATTGGATATCATGTTGTCATAATATTCAATAATTTCTCATTCATTGAAAAGACAGTATCCCTGAATAGAATCCCTCCTTTTTATCATCAACTCGACAACCGGTTCATACCCACCCACAAGTCGCAAAGAACTTTTTAAATGCTACACCGCAAAGAATATGGATCGAAAATATGATACTAAAAATAGTTCTATAATGTGTACAGTTTAAACTATATATCAATCGATCAACGTTAAATTACTGTTCGTTACAATTACCAACTACTAACCGTTATTTTTACTTTATCAACAGTTGGTTAATAAATCTAACGAAATAACTGACAATAAACACTCGTAAAGTGACATTTGTCATAAAAAATCAGTAGCAACTGACTGGCAACTCATTGATACTACCCTCCAATAATTTATCTGTTCTATGTATTGCGATCGAGAAATTAAGTATCAATGAAAATTTTATTAGCAACATCGAGCAAATAGACTCATTTTTACAAGTGTCCTAAAAATAATACGGGAGTGGCCACGAACTGAAGAAAGGCTAATAAAAACATGTTAAAGGTTGAGCCACATTGAGTCTTCCCAATATTTCATTCACAGGAAGCAAATGCCGTGTCAATATTTTATCCAACCGGATCAAGATAAGATGACACATTAAACATTCATATTTTATCTACAAAAGCAATAGATTCAGGAGGCCTTTGACTCCTCAGTGAGTTCCAAGATGGCGGCGGTCCCAGAATCGCCGAAACTTACGGCACACGGCTAAATTATTCAGAAGCTTTTATTATTAAAGTTACGCAGTATTATTTGGCCGCGAGCTGTGCGAGTCGATGATAAAATTAAAATTTTATGAAAAGGCCACGCGGGTAAACAAGCTTGTTCAAACTTGGTGAGAGCTTTCGTATTATCGAGGTAACAGTTGGGGGGACAGGTAGAGATGTAGAATTTACTTTTTTTTTACGTAAAATTGATTGGTACTTGTCTGCAAAGGATTTCTTCACATCATAATCTTCTGGCAAAATCTAAATCACTAAAAAATAGAAGGTAAAGTAGACGGTACTAGCTCTAACATTTATCTAATGGTGGACCAAGATTGTTCATGCTCCCAAATTGGAAAAAAAATAACAAAGCAACCTAGGAAATCTAAGTTTCAATGTAGATTCCAGCACCCTAATTGCGTAACGCAGTTTCAATCACATTTTACATGGAGCGACTGCCTATCTGACCGCCAAAATCCAGTAACTGGATAATACGATACCCCTTGGTAAGACTGGTTGTCAGACTGTCAGGCTTCCGATCCGACGACGACTCGTAACGACTGTCAAAGATCCACGAATGACAGCCGGGACCAACGGCTTAACGTGCTTTCCGAGGCACGGAGGGGTCTCGGTATGTAAAAATGGTCACCCATCCACGGAACAATCCCAGCAAGCGTAGCTTAAACTGATGGATCGACCCGTGTGGCTGATATTACTTAGCCACGAGCTTCAGAACGTTTTAAACAAACAAAAGTAATAACAAACTGGTTTATTCTCAGAATACACAACATTTATGTGTGAAAACCACTGTTCCATCCCTACCCATACCACCCTCTTTACGCTTTACATAACACAGAGTAAATGCACATATCCCGCACACGAGCGCACAAAATCAATAACTAATTAATATCAAATTTGGCGGAACGAGTGGCGGGACACAAACGGATCCCTGCCTCATGCCTCATGCCTGTAACTGGGTCCTATGGGTCAAGGGCGGCTATGTAGGACGTGTCCTCCACAACTGTCTTATAGCTTTGATGTTTTCTGATTTCTGCTCAATGTTTATAAACTCATTTACGAAGCTCAAGTAGTATAAAGGTATGTAAATAATCAGCCTATTGTTCCCACTGCCTTGACACAGGCCTCCTCTCTGTGAGAGGGAGTGGGCCATGATCCACCACGCGGGCCCAGTGCGGGTTGGTAGATGTACGTGACTTCGAATTTTTGGTTTAAGGCATGCCGGTTTCCTCACGATGCGATGTTGTCAAATCGTTGAAATTTACGTTAGAATCGTTTACTTCGCGCTTTCGTACTAAGACCACGGAGAAACAAGGTAAACTAAATACAAACAGGTGGTCCTCGAAACAGGGTTGAAAAAAAATATTTTAAAGTGTTTATTCGCAGATATAGTTTTTTACATAAAATCATTACTACACACACACACACACAGCTCAGCAGATGATCCTCTGACTCATCATCATTACACAGTTTCCCTAAACGGGATAAAAGATAAACTGATCAGTGAAACACGGAAAACGATACAATGATTAGGGAAATATGAAGATGCGCGTCTTATTAGCCGGCCTCCGACGGTGCGCCATATCGCGGACGCACGCGCACGCGCCCGCACGACCACGGACTACGCACCACGCACCAAGGCAACTCCGACGGTGCGCGATAACGCGGACGCACGCGCACCGCGCACCAAGGCCATTCCAACAGTTCGCGTTATTGCGGACGCACGTGCACCAGCCCACATGGCCGACGACCACGGACAGCTACAAACCAAATCCTCTTCCAAAGGTGCGCGTCAGTCTGTAGGCTTTGATTGAGATTCAAAGGCATTTTGTCGTTCCAAAATGCGTAAAAGAGAACGTATCGCTGCAGCTGCGGCTCTTGTGGTTTTACGATACCTACTTAATAATATTGTCGATAATTACGATAGTTTTCTCTTTAATCGTATTATTAAACAAGTGTAATCTATAAAAACGCTTTTTACGATTTGTTTACCTTTAATTAATTACCTAAACCAATTGAGTTTATTTTGTTAACATTTTTAATTGTGAGAGCCGCACGGGCGCGGCGACACGATGGCATCGTCCTACTGATCACTTAAGCCTCGTGCAGACTGGCGCGACACGACAGCGCGACGCAACACCGGTAATAATATTTTGTCTACCGTGAAGTTGTGTTAGAGTCACCTCGCGCCAGGCTGCAAGAGGTTTAAGTGATCAGGGGGACGATGCCATCGCGTCGCCGCGCCGCGCCGTCACCGTATGCAACATTGCCAGCTCGCTGTCGCGTCACACGCGCCGCGCGCCGCCGCCGCGCCGTAGATTGTAAAGTGATATGGCAATAAAGAAAATTATTTAAAAAACAAAAAAACCCGACTGCAAAAACACATAAATGATTTTCTTTATTTCAAGCTTTTTAGTGTTTAGTTGTATCAATATATCTAAATTTGGAATTGACTCATTACTAGCTTTTATTTGATACCAATATTGTTGTAATTTATTTTTAAAAAAACCTTCCCTTCCCTTTTTTTGTATTTGCAGATACAATAGATAAATATTGTAGAGCCTATGTCACTCCCACAATTGACGAATCTAACGACACCTCATAATTATGTTAAAATCCATCAAGCCGTTTAGGCTTCAGAGCGTGCCAAAGAAATAGACATACATACATAATATGCGTTCGCAATTCATTTGCCAAACATGTAAACAAACACGAGTTTTAGGAAAAACAACTGTAATGCCTACATATAAGGTTCAGTTTGCGCTACAACTTCATATTTTTTATGACTTATCCAACAGTACTAGTCAGTCTAAAATCAACTTTATTTACACAAACATAAAGTTGATGTTTGTCTAAATGGAAAACTCGTGTTTGTTACATATTTGGCAAATACATTGCGAACGCAGATTACATACTCTCGAAAAACATTACCCTCCTTCTGAAGCAGTCGGGTAAAAACAAGCGGAGATGCGGCTCGGCAACGGCGCGGCTGCGGTGCCATCTACACGAGCCCTTAGGCATTGATTATGTTTTATGTTACTAAAGCCCGTCATAAATGTTAATTGTAAAAAATATATTTATACTCTTAACTGTGCGTTTGCACTGGCGAAACATCTCGACAAAACATGTTGAAATCTCTAGTTCCTCTCAAACATTGCATGGAAAATTGACAGAAAATAGAGATCCCAACATGTTTTGTTGTAAATGTTTCGCCAGTGCAAACGCACAGTTACTGGCACTGGCAACAACAAACAAATTATAATAAATATGATAAGGTTGAATTAAAATAAATATCTACTTACCTCAGAATTCTTTGTTTTTTTTGGTTTGTATACACGGTCCAAAAAACTAGACATTACGTTATAAAAGGGCCATTCCGGTTTGTGTATTTCGTCAGCACCACTACCAGTTCCCATAGACTCTTTTACTTTGGATCTTTGCCTTCTGTACGTCGACATTAAATTATCTCGGTTTTTTAGGGTTCCGTACCCGAAGGGTGACAAACGGAACCCTATTCATAAGCCTCCGCTGTCCGTCTGTCTGTCAGCGAGCTCTATCTCATGAACCGTAATAGGTAGGCAGTTGAAAATTTCACAGATTGAGCATTTCTATTGCCGTAAGAGCAACAAATAATAAAATTAAAAAATAAAGGGGGGTCGCCATACAATAAAATTATCCCTGGCATGTGGGGTATCATTTTCTAGAGCTCATCGAGTAGAGAATAAATATAATTTTTATTTGTTTTTATCTTCAAAAATGATGAATTAGGGGGCCGTAGAAGTTGTCTGTTTTAGACCATTTTTGTACGACCTCTATCTCAACAACTAAACAAATTAGGAATTTGAAACTTGTGTGTATCATTTAACATATACTGTTTATAATCAACAAATACTAAAAACGCCGATTCATAACGTATTTTATATAATATGGGCGATTTTCTGCAACTTAAAGTAATAATTTTGTATTTCATGCTAATATTATGCGATATAAATTCCACAGATAACTATTTGATAGTCGGAGTAATGACATGGAATTAGTAAGTACCTACTATCATGACAGCATATACTATTTCGATCATTTAAATTTCGATCATCCAAAAAGGTCTACAAAATAAACTTTCTTCACAAGATTTAAAAACCGGCCAGTATTTTTTGAGTTTAAGAACTTTATCGACTTTTTTCAAAGTATCCCTAGACGGTGTTGATGTGTGTACCTCGTGTCAAAACTACACTCCAATAGACAATATATTCAGTAACATTGAAATGAATGCTGGCACATACAGTGTACTATTCAGTTACCTAGCTTAAACCGTTGTGGATACAATTTCATATTGAGAAAAATTATTGGTGTAAAAATATTCGGTCATGGCGGCCAATCTCAACGGAGACTGGCCTTCGGCGCGGGAGATATTATAGTGCACAAGTGTGTGCGCAGACACGAGTGCACTCTCTCTTCCCTCACTCTCATAGTCCGATGGGATGTGTAAAAATAATAAGTAAGAAATAATAGATTTCTGTATGACTATCAAAAATAACGTAAATAAATACCTGTATTGACCCGTGCAAAACATTGTACGAAAAATTGACAGAAAATAGAGATTCCAACATGTTTTGTTGTGAATGTTTCGCCAGTGCAAACGCACAGTTAAAATTAAAATTTGGCGTACTACTTACATTCTATTTTGTACAATATAGTCTGATGTAGCAAGAGAAATCCTTTTATTTATAAGTAACTAGCTTTACCCGGCCTGGCTTCGCACGGTTAGCACTAAGTACTTATCTACGGCGCATCTACCTTTCCTAATTACCTATTTCTACCTAATTACCTACCCTACCCTTCTTACCAGGGTAGGTAGGTACCTAACCTACCCTACCTACCCTACATATCTACCTGCTTACCTACCATATATACCTATTTATACCTACCAATACTATGTTAGTAGCAACTTTGACTTTAGTTAATGCATGTTACTGGATAAAGTTAACTTAATATTTTTCTCTTAAAATAAATGAAATATACTCCTACACCTATATTTTAACACAACAACATTTTCTCATTAAAATTAGACAATTTCTTTACAAATCTTTGTTTTTTTATAGCGCCTCTGTTGTTACCTTTACGAAAGTATTACAAAAATTCATAGTGTTAAATCTTGTACGACATGGTATGGAACCCTTCGTGTGCGAGTCCGACTCGCACTTGACAGATTTTATTTTTATTTCCGTAATTGTAATAGTATCATCCTTTAGGTTTCTTTTTATTCTGTTCCATGCATCATAAGAATCATTTTTGTTTCTGTGTTCTGGTGCCGCTGCATTCCATAGCGTGGGTTCGTTTTGATAAAGATTAAAAAAATCAAAAACAAGCTCGTTCGTCCACTCCATTATTCACAATATTCACACTACGTGAGCAAGAAAGTTCGTGTCCTTCACCACACAATCCTCACTTTTGAAAAGTTCATGAAATTGAATTTTGAAAACGCCAAAAAATAGTCAAGAAATAGTCATAAATAGTCACCAAAATTAAAAAAATAGTCGCATTAAGATTCCGAAGTTATAGCTATAAGTTGGTGAGGATTGTGGGGTGAACGTCTCCACACAATCCTCACCTCAGTGCAAGCAAACAGCTCGGAGTATCGACTTGGTTTCAATTCCAAAAAATAGTCAATAAATAGTCGTAACGCTATGCCAAATCTCGAAAATAGTCATTAAGAGGTTCCAGAGATATAAAGGTGTCTTGGTGAGGATTACGTGGTGAGCCTTTCTCGCCACAATCCTCACCTGATTACCGCGGAATGCTTACGTTTTTTCATTTGAAATTGGTGTCAAAAAATAGTCAAGAAATAGTCGTCTCCAATCACCATAATTTCGACCTGGTTTAATATGTAGAAGTATGTTAAATTTCCATCTAAACTTCTACATACATTATGTTTTGGTACAATCGCGAATACTTAAATTGCAAATTTATTTTAATATTGTTGTATATTAATATACGGTAATAAAATATTGTAGTTACTTACGTTTTTATTATTTCTGTCAGAGTTTAATAAATACCAATCTACCTGTACATGATATTCCTCCAATTTTAAATATGTTTCTTGCTATTATTTCATTTAGACATTTCCTTCCGGTTGGCTTTGAGTTAACTGATTTCACAAATGAAATTGAACGCGATCAGCATTTCTAAAACGCGTTCAAGAGCTGTCAGTGTCAAAATTGTTATAATTGAACGCGTTTAGATGTGCTGAACGCGTTTAATTTCACTGGTGAAATCCGCACTAAGTCTTTATTTCAGATTAATTTTATTGTAGTATGAGAAATTAAGACTTCTACCTACTTACCTATTATTAAAATACCTACAGATATTCATTATAATTTTATATTCTCTACTTTGTTTAAGTAGGATGGTATAATATTTACTTTATACGTGCTCGGTAAGCACCATTATACTTTTTTTTAAATGAGGCAGAATGTACGTCATCATTATTGTTGTACAAATGTGCGGATAGAAAAAATTTATGAAAATTCATGGTTAACGTGCTGAGTAGGCAGAAAAGGTATATGAAAATCCATTGTTAACGTGCTTTTTTTTAATTTTGGGCAATTCAGTAACTAAATATAGTATAATGCCAAAAGACAAACAAGTTTTTAAAGTCCGCAAAATTATACTGGCCATCTTAATTATTGTTTTACGAGTTTACGATCGAATAGTTTTGTTAGGAAAATAAAACATGTTACACAGTTTAACAGGTATGTGTATGTAGGTACTTAGTAACATAAATCATGAATTCTGTAGATTCAGATATATAAAGATAATTATATACCCGGCTTCGCAATAATTCTATACTACACTTAAACCTTCCTTATAAATCACTCCGTCAATTGGTGAAAACTGCAGGAAAACCCGTTCGGTAGTTTTTGAGTTTATCGCGTTCAGACAGACGCGGCGCCGGCGGAGGGATTTTGTTTTATAATATGTTATGATTATGTTATTCATTATTATATATAAAACATAGTTAAAATACCTACCTAAAATAGCTACATAACTAACAATAATGCAAACAAAAAATTTGTTGACCACTACAAATACGAACATAATAATTTTGTGCTCGGCTGTACTCGACTCGAAAATGTATGTAGAAGTTTAGATGGAAATTTAACATACTTCTACATATTAAACCAGGTCGAAATTATGGTGGTTGGAGACGACTATTTCTTGACTATTTTTTGACACCAATTTCAAATGAAAAAACGTAAGCATTCCGCGGTAATCAGGTGAGGATTGTGGCGAGAAAGGCTCACCACGTAATCCTCACCAAGACACCTTTATATCTCTGGAACCTCTTAATGACTATTTTCGAGATTTGGCATAGCGTTACGACTATTTATTGACTATTTTTTGGAATTGAAACCAAGTCGATACTCCCAGCCGTTTGCTTGCACTGAGGTGAGGATTGTGTGGAGACGTTCACCCCACAATCCTCACCAACTTATAGCTATAACTTCGAAATCTTAATGCGACTATTTTTTTAACTTTGGTGACTATTTATGACTATTTCTTGACTATTTTTTGGCGTTTTCAAAATTCAATTTCATGAACTTTTCAAAAGTGAGGATTGTGTGGTGAAGGACACGAAAGTTCCACTACGCTAGGGCTGCCATACGTCCCGGTACACCGGGACATGTCCCGGTTTAAAGCGTTGTGTCCCGGTGTCCCGGTCATCAAGTTATCTGTCCCGGTATGCACACAATTCGCAACCTACCCCTGTGTAGTTAAGTACTACGTCTGTGATCGGCGAGTTATCGAAGTGAAGAAGAACTAAAGAATGAAGGCACAATTAATACAAATCAATCGGAAGCATTTGACAAAGAAACGGGAGATTTCTTTAGCACTGCTATCCGTTATCTCGAACAGTGGACAGAACCGATGACAAAATTTGATGTTTTCGCTTGGATGATTTTAAATGATATTCCCCAATGGCAACAAGTAGAAGAAACTACAAGATATTTAAATGAAAAAGATATAGCAGTAGATGATTCAATGTTTGAAGAATTTATGTACTTAAAATCGTTTATGGAATGTGAAATGACCGATGAATGGAAAGCTAAAAATATGCAAGAAAAATGGAAATACTTTTTTGAAAAAACCGAAGAACTGGAAAGAAAAGCGAATCTTCTTAAAATGTGTCAATATATATTTGCAATCCCTGGCCACAATGCTCATGTGGAACGAGTGTTTTCGTTAATTTCAGCTCAGTGGACGAAAGAACGAAATTCACTCAGTGTAAGCACAGTGGAAAGCATCATTCAATGCATTTATAATTATAAAATGACGTGCGTAGAATTTTATAATTATGTTAAAGGGGAAAAGGAGTTATTGACAAAGGTCAAATCTACTGAAAAATATGAGTGGGCAAAGAAAAGTGTAGTATAAGAAGACTTCGTTTTTTTATTATTAAATTTTCTTAATATTACTATTGTGTTTTTAATAATCCATGGTTTGCCCTATTTCTGTTCTAAATGTCCCGGTCGGCGTCTCCGAATTAATGGCAGCCCTACACTACGCGTGCACGGCTCTCAGCGAAATAGACAGGACAGCAAGTCGATTCTGTACCAAAAATTACACGGTGAAAACTTAGGCGAAGTGATGGTGGAGTGAGCTGTCAATGTCATCTCACTGGTGCTAGGGATGACCAAGCATTACATTTACAATCATAATCGAGATTTTAATTACATATTTTTATGCTAATTCAATTGATCATTTTATATTATTTCAAAGCTAGTATTTAAGTGTCTAAACATTACTATTTAGGGGGTTTTAAATAAAATACTAGCAAAACAGATATTCAGTCAGAAACTCTATTTTGTTTTATTCTATTTTGTTCCTAGACTAGTCCATAATATAAATACCTAGTCTGAGGCGCACGCAGGTGCCTACAATAAATAAAATAAAACATAGGTAGGTACCTACTATCTACACGTTGAAAATGCGCAACGACATAGTTCGTAATTATGAACCCATTGTTGACTGATTTATAACGCAATCGAGTGATAATAGTGTGTAATTAACCCCAAACAAACTATGTGGCAAGTTGGCAACGTACCTACCTACCTTAACGATGCAGGTACTTAGTCATTTAAATGAAAATACATGTAGATTATACTATTATGTCCCTAATATTTTACTGGAGATTCTACCTACGTTGCCAATAATAAAATAATATTCATCAAATCATTACAAAATTCTTCAGTTCAACAGCTGACACTCTTGCAACGGGCGCATCGAATCACTTCACCCCACGCTGAAAAGGTAAGAATCGCGCTTGCGCGCTAAGCGGACACTATCACATTGTGGTTTTTATAACTTACCTACCCACCGACTTATCTTGTAAGTTTGTAACGCGTCACTAAATACCGACGTCCATTAATTAAGGACCTACAATGTTTTATTGTAGGGTAGTGGCACCAATAAATGAACGATTAAGCTTTTTTGACAACTTTAAATAGCTGTAACTCAGTTATTTCATGACATTCATGCATTTTTGTTTTTTTTTAATTAGGCCATAATCCTCAGGATATGACTGATTAAAAAAAGATCCGTCTAGATCTACAATTTACTTTTATAAGTTGCTTTTTGTACAAACAAATGGGATTTACCCCTATAGTTGAACACTGAGCCCTAATTATGAACATTTTGGACCCTTTACTTGAACTAGCATTTTAATATTGCCGACATCGATCCACCTTGTGGGGGCGGGCTTCCAAGGCTATGTCTTCCAGTACGCGGTCGCAAATCCAGAACCTTTCGGCCCCATTCAGCGAGCAATGTGCCCTGCCCACTGCTGCTTAAGTTTGGTAATTCTTCGGGGTATGTCGGTTACCTTGGTTCTCCTACTGATCTTTTCATTTCTGATTCGATCACGTAAAGAAACTCCAAACATAGCCCTCTCCATTGGCCTTTGGGTGAATTTCAGCTTGCTTATGAGACCCATTGTGAGCGACTACGTTTCAGTGCCTTATTAGGTCATCACTGGCAACACGCACTCGTAGTTCACAAACGCTAAGCAGAGAGGCAGTTTATACTCTTCGGTCTACGGTGCTAAAGCTTTTGGGGAATCTGGGAGGCTGGAAGTCGTCAACCCAGCGCGCGAGACGATTCGTGATGACTCTTGAAAGCAGCTTGTAGTCAACAACTTCTGGAGGGCCTTAAGAATGGGTTTTCCATCGGCCTTCAGGAGTTCGGCCGTAATTCCGCCATCACCTGGCGCCTTGTTGTTCTTAAGCTGCTTCAGAGACATCCTAATCTCGTACTAGCTGACGTCCGGGATGTCTTTGGTATACTGTCGGGTAAATCTAGCTCTTGGGTGGTTTGCCAGATTCGTGACAGGGTAACTGGTTGACGTGTATAGAACCTCTCGACCTATCTCAGTAGTTCAGGTTGACGGATACGATTCTGCCATCTTCGGTCTCCTGTTTCGCAAACTAGCTCTGCCCAATAGACAGGTCTTTGCCACTCGCTGCAGGTCTTGAAAAGTGACCTTCACCACAATACGGAATACGGACTGTGTTTAGGAATACAGTCTGTCTATTTAGCTGAAGGTATTTGAGTGCATCATCTGAAGACGATTAACAACAATTCAATTCGTTCATTTTTTGGATTAGGTAAAGAACCACAAAATGAACGAATAAAATCACTTCAGCGTTCAGCTTATGGCACGAAACCCAAAATTTGAACGAATAAAATATGAACATATTCCTTAGTTCAAATTTTGGGCATGAATCCTAAAGATGAACAGTACAAGATTTCATACTTAAATAAAGCCTTAAAAATAATCAAAAACACTAAAATAATGTGTTCAACTTTTGGTAACTAAGTTCATACATTTATTGAAATTCATTTGAGTTGATTTGTTTTGGTCTATAAGCGTGAGTTTATAAGTAATGATAGCTGTAAAAATATGCCTTTACACCATTACCTGAACGCCGTTCATCTATTGGATCAAGCAAACAAAATTGAATCCATTACTTGAACAGTAAATTTCTCTAAAAATACGGTAAATAATGTTTAAAACTATCAATATACTCAAAGCCAGATAAAACAAGATTTTATTCTAACCAAATCCACTGAAATCTATCATTAATTCTTTCTTTAAGCTGACAAAATTCTTAAATTAGGAGGGCACTTTCCTTAAGTAGGTTTCCATATAAAACTGATTTTCGGCGGAAAGCGCTCACACAATGGCAGACTGCGAGCGCGTCTGAGTTGTCACTGCCAAAGTTGTTATGTTATCGGGAAGAAAATATGTTACCATAGCTTGAAAAAAATATTGCAGACATGTATCTAGCGGGGTTTTTTATATTTTTGATTTTTTCGGTCGGTCGTTCATCTATTGGGGGTCGTTCATCTATTGGTGCCACTACCCTAGTTGTAGTAGGTACCTACCTCCAAAACGTTGCCAATAGTATCATCATCAATAATATTATGTAAAACTGACATTTGTAACGCGCGCACTGCTCACTCGCAGTGCTCACTCAGTGTTTCCAATTACGTTTTTGGTTTTCCCCAGTTTCATGAATTTTCCCATAAAAAAAAATCCTTGACTTGGTGATCATGATGATAATAGTCCGACTTTGTACCTTTTTTTAATGCGTAAAGTTTAAATAAATAATAACAAATCATTCCACATATTTAATAGCATTAAATACCTACAAAACAATCGAGATTACAAAAAAAACATTATTAAAAACCAACTCTAGATATAATGCGACTTAGTTCCGATGTCGTCAATAGCCACGGTAATAGTACAATAAAATTAACATGGTAAACTAAAATTAGACCGATTAGGTACCTACATTCATTAAGAGTTTGAGGGAATCATCTAAATCGGTGATGCTATAGTGTAAAGAAATACATTGGGAGTTGCCCACCTACTCTATACAATAAACATCAACTCAAGTTCCATTTTTCCCCAAAATTCCCTAAATCCCTGTCAAAATAAAATATCCCTTGATCATGCATAATATTGGTAATTAATTCCTAAAAAAGGGAAAAATCCCTAAGTGGAAACACTGCGCTCACTTCGCCTCGCCGAAGTGCTGTTGCCTAGGTAACCACTCGGGCGGTCACCATGGAAACCACATGAGTTTTTTTTTTAATTTTCCCTCATTGACGGCCATGTCCATATATATATGCCTATTTGTATTCAAAGACAATAAATAGTACCTATTTATTTCAATGCTTTTATATATTATTTCAATGTCTAAACCATACCATTTTTGTACATTTAAAACGTTCAGTCAGTTTATTGTCTACATTTTGTTGTTTTCAATGAAAACTGTTTTTTAAAATTAACTAGGTACCTACCTACTACTAAATTTAGCCTCTAAGTAGATATGTAACGAGTTATCACATACTCAAAACATTAGGTAAACCTTAAAATTTGCCGCAGTGTCGCGCGGAGGCAGCGTAAATCCATATAATATAAAACACGCGACTGCAGTGCTACATCCGCGCATCATTTCATTGATTTTATTGAGGCAGTGATTGCCACTAGCGGCACTCTATCGCTAGGTATAAATTGCTACTACCGGCACTTTATTAACAGCGCCTCGGCCCGGCTAAAGTGCCGTAAGCATTGCATTGTCGTTGTCACTAAGTCACGTCACTTGGTACTTACCTATTTTGTTTGATTGTTGAGGCTAGATCGCTGTAAAACACCACATTCCCAAAACACTACATTCTCTTGTTCCTAAACGGACCCTGGCACTCTAACCTAACCTACCTTTCAGCCATTTTCACTTGCTAAGCCAAGGGAATATAGCGTTTAGCCGGCTATAGATGAAAGAAATTAACCTCAACAATCAAACAAAATAACAAGTAATAGGTAGGTACTAACAATGCAATGCTTACGGCACTTTAGCCGGGCCGAGGCAGCGCCACTAGAGTGCCGCAAGAATTCTTGCGGAATTCTTCTTTATTTTATGCGGCAAATTTGAAGGCGCCCTAAGAAAATGCAATGTCCATTATGTAGGTACCTACAGCTACTACCTACAAAGCCTCTTCTCTTCGTAGTTTGCGCATAGGTAGGTACTTACATTGTTTGTTTTATGATTGTCAGCTGATGAATTGAATGCAAAAATAATTTAATGTAGGTACCTACTTATGCGCGTCTACTTATCTATACTTACAATTTGTTTATTTATCAAATCATATTTAAAAATATGGGATGTGCGCTAAACGTTGCCAATCATCATCTTCCTGCCCTTGTCCCATGTTACTTGGGGTTGGCGCAACACGATTTCCTTTTCCACTCTCCCCTGTCAACAGTCATGCAATAGTAGGTAATCACTCCCTTTTCTTTCACATCATTCCTCACACAATCCATTCATCTTTTCTTTGGCCTTCCTCTCCTGCTCCATCCATCAACATTTAGGTATATTCATCACTCTTTTGTCACATGCATTTCCTCTCTCCTCATATCATGCCCTACCAGGCCAAACGATTTCCTTTCAACTTTTCTGTCACTGGCGCCACTTTTAAACTTCCCCTTATTATAATATATAGGTACTCATTTCTTCCTTTATCCATTTTCTTCACTCCACACATCCATGTCAACATTCTCATCTCCGCTACATGCAATCTGTTTTTTTCATTTTCATCCGTCTTCTTCACGGCCCAACATTCCGATCCATACATTCACAAACATCAATTCATCATCTTGTATTAATACTAAGTTCAACAGAACTGACAAATGCGCGCGGTACATATTGCACCTCGCCGTGACGTGAACTTTCTCACGCCACGCATGCGCGCTGAAGACATCAGAGCAAGTGAAGTGAATGAATCGGGTGATCTTTATCACTTCACGCGTAGGCTCCGCAGAGCAAGTGAAGTGAATGAATCGGGTGATCTTTATCACGCGTAGGCTCCGCGCTTGCGCCAGGCGCTGCATAGATGTCACACTAAGGTTTTTTTTTCCAACATCGGAGGCCATGTCCTTAATTAATATGCCCATTCGTATTCACAGACAATAATTAGAATCAAAACAAATACGAACGAAACATAATTAAGACATATTTAGTATCTATTTATTTCAATGTCTAAATCCAACCGCTTTTATATGAAGTCAGTTTATTGAATGCATTTTGTTTTCAACAAAAAAATTTCAAGCTAAGGCTAAGGATTTTTTATTTGTACGTACGTAAAAACTAACAGCATTCAAATAATAATAATATACCTACAGTACAAGTATATAAAAAACTGGAGGAAACGATCGATCATACGGCATCAAAAAATTCGTCCGCATCGCTGTCAACAGGAAAAATACCCAAAAGGAAACAGTCGACCAACCGCTTGGCGATGTCCCGAACTACTCGATAAGCATTCGGAGTATTCGGACCCCACGGCCCTAATGTTTCTACCCCAAACGGCTCAAAAATATAGCCACCAATAAGGTTGTTATATTTGCGCCGTGAGGCTTTCTGCACCTGCAGCAGCCGCCCCAGCACAGCCCGCCGTGCTGCGATGATGGGATGGCGCGAGGGTGTCGTCACAGGTTGCATACCACATCAACGGCCTGCCCATCTTCCAAGGCATTATGGTCATTCCGTCTGGCCTCTTCCCATCATCGCGTGCCAAGTGCCAAGCCTTTGGGTTCTAACACAGCTAGCTGGCACCACGGCGGTGACAAGAGCCCGACGGATGATGTCATTAATGCTTGTGTGCCGTGCCAAACGACCAGCACTCTTGCTGCAGGAAACGCCATGGTGTCCGAGGCGCTCGACTGCTTCACCGCACTGACAGCGATGCGGAGCCCAGCAAGGTGCGCCCAAACGCAGACTAGTAGCGAGCCAGAAAGTAGTGTCACCCAGCATAGTACCTATTTGATTAATTTATTGAGTTTACCTAATTAAATAATAAGTAAAAAGAACATACACACATCAAAAAAAGTTTGCGATTAGTTTGAAAATTAGAAATCTGTTTTGGTACAGTAGACTACATTATGATTTCTTCTTTTTAGATTCTTTCAGGCAGTGAATTTCTATTAAAAAAAATATAACGTAAACACTTTGTCTTGATAAAGTTAAATTTTACAAATATGTCGACTTTTGCTAGTAATCACAAACTTTTTTGATGTGTGTAGGTAGTAATATCCCATCATCTAGATTGGCAGAAAACCACAGTACAAATTCAAAACCTTTTATTGCAAACCACTCCTGCAAACAAGAAAAATTAAAATGATTATATAATGTATGTACATTTATTCTAAGCTGATACAATTATTTAGGTTGTTAGGTTGCCGTAGTCTAATTTTAAGTTTTCCTGTTTACTGTTTTACACGCTATGTCGCATAGATGTAAATCAATACTAAGAATGTCTGTCATCCAAACATCCAACTCTTCTGATGCAGGTATACTGGAAAAAAATTGTAATGATAAATCTTTTTGTATTTTACTTTATTAAGTGTATAGTGTGTACATAAATAAATAAATAAATAGAATTTATTCATTTTTATCACATCAAACTATTTAGCTAATACATTTTTGCTACATTTTGTCTTGATGGAACGGGAACGGAGCTGAGTCGGATGTGTGTTAACTGGACGCCACCACCGCTGGAAAGAATGGTAAGCATTTATTACTATTTGATTTATTTAATTCCTACACTCATCCGAGTATAATATTTTCTTGAAATAAAATTGTGATTGTCTTCAGTATAGTAATTTAGTACTTTCAATAAGTATGTATAGTGGTGTGATTTATTTATAATAATTACTAGCTGCCCGTCCCAGCTTCGCATGGGTAGCCCTAATTAGCAATAAATTAAAATTGCGGCTATAAATTGAGATTTAAACTATCCTATCTCTCAAGTTGGATCGAACTGCACATGGTGTGCGAATTTTATTATAATCGGTTAAGTGGTTTAGGAGTCCATTGAGGACAAACATTGTGACACGAGATTTATATATATTAAGATTAGTTGTTTTGAGGACAATGAGTTGCAGCATTTCTTAATTCCATGCTCCAATTTATTTGGTCCGTAATATGTATACATATCAAAAAAAGTTTGTGAAATAATGAATACTTACCAGGATTGATAATTGTCATCAAATCAAGTAGAGGCGCTGTTCCTTTAGTGTCTTCAGTTCATAAGGCATTACTTAGAAACTGCAGGGCTCATCGGTCAGTGGATTGTCTTAGAGGCATCTGCTAAGAGATAGAATATTTATCAGATTAATAATATTCAATGTGTGCCTATTCTTTTTTTTTAGTTTACTTTTTTAGTCCTACTGCTGGGCAAATGTCTCGCCCATACTTTTCCATAAGTTGTTTTTTCGCTGGCCATGCGGTCAGGAACGAGTCCGAATCGTAACGACAGCTTTTCTTAGGCCTGCCTCGTTGACGACTGACGACGCCGGTCTTCAGGCTCCCACTGTGTGGCGATCGAGGCCTACACTTTTAACTATTACTTATTATCACCAAGATACTTGCCATACTTACCTGACTGGCTACCACTCGTTCTTGCAAAGCTAACATCAGACTGATGTTCTAGTTAACTTATTTATGAACTGCAACCCAGGAATTCTGGAGTTGAGGAACCCATTTCTTCATCATCAGCATCATCATTTCAGACGAAAGACGTCCTCGTCCACTGCCAGCAGTTAAATAATATTGTGCTCTGTCTATCATAATAGTGCTCTGTGACTGCCAGACATAGGCGCCAAAATCCGCGGTAAATTTTTTAGAAAAACTTTTACCAACATGTCAACATTCTGTCGTATTACTACTTAGCACATTCACGATTACAAACTAGTAATTATTGTCACTGACAAACTAATTCAAAGTAGGTACTAAATTCAAACTTTCATTTGTTTATTTTGTAGATATGATATTATTGGACTTTTGGATCAACAAGTGCAAAGGCAAACCTCAGTGCACGCACAGATTAATATTAATAGATAGGTAGGTAGTGCGCTAAAAAGTTGCGGACTCGTAGAGTATATATGTTCTGTGGTTGCGGACCGAACCATAGTGGCATTTATAGACATTTCCACCACAGATGATTAAGATTTGATGAAGTTTAGTAATCTTGATCATAATTATAAAAATAAATAATTACTAATTTTATTGTAACTAACAAATTAATTCAAAGTATTTGTGCACTTAATTGATACATTTGTTTATTTTAAAGTTGCTGTTATTTTTAAAACTTGGAACGTTGCGGGCGGTGCGAGCCACCAGTCAACAATAATTGTATAATTCTTTGACAATAGATTAGTTTTGTTCATTACCTATTAATAATCAAGTGGCGGATAGACATACGTACGTAGATCGCGGTTTTTAAACTCGCCAACTTACTCGGCTCGCCGTTCGGTGACACACGTGAAGATTTCTCACACTGTATCGCGATGTTTTCGACTTTTCAGAACCAAACTACGTCAACGTCAACCAAACAATCATACGTCTGTCATCGCCGCGAGTCGTGAGCCAGCATTTTGTTTCGTTATTTGAGTAATGTATGTTTAGTTTGGTTCAGAAAAGTTGAAAACATCGCGATACAGTGTGACAAATCTTCACGTGTGTCACCGACGGCGACGGCGAGCCGAGTAAGTTAGCGAGCTTAAGCTCGCGCATTTTAAAAACCGCGATCTTTAAGTATGCATGTCTATCACCCACTTGAGTATATAATAAGTAATGGAAACAAAACCAATCTATGGGGAAGGTCACGAAAAGCTAATTGTAGATGGCGTGATCATAGTTAGGTCCCTACATACCTATTAAAATTGACATAAATTTGACGTTTAGTTCATACATGAAATATTATGTTCATTCATGAGTTTGCTTATTCACTATTTCGTTGTTTTCATTCATTTCAATATTTTAAATCAATTATTTGACATGGAAAGTGTCAGAATTTAACACTATATTTCCTTGTAATCACTTTCTTCAAAGTGTTTCCGACATAACCTCGTACTCTGCGAAATTAAAAAAAAAAAACTTCACGAATAGCTATAAGGAACAATCTTTTAATTTTAGGGTCTTTCGGGAAATGGTGAACTCCAATTTCGAAGTATTTGGGAACACAACAAAGCGAAAAATTCAAAAAAAAAAAAAAACCCACCTTGTAATAGTAGCTTGTTTTGGAAACTAGCTACGTCAGCGCCATTTTGACAGTTGTATAAGTTGTATTCCCCATTGTCAAAGAAAGAAAATTATTGTTGTGTTGACTGGTGACTCGCACCGCCCGCAACGTTCCAAGTTTTAAAAATAACAGCAGCTTTAAATAAACAAATGTATTTTTTACTTAAGTACATAAATACTTTGAATTAGTTTGTTAGTTACAATTTATTATTTAGTAATTATTTATTTGATCAAGATTACTAAACTTAATCAAATCTAAATCATCTGTGGTGAAAATGTCTTGCTATGGTTCCGTCTGTTCTCTATGTAGTCTGTGGTTCCGTCCGCAACGTTTTTTGTGTTTGCAGTTCCAAAAGAAAGTCCAAAATTATATAAAAAATAAACAAATGAAAGTTTGAATTTAGTACCTATTTTGAATTAGTTTGTCAGTGACAATAATTACTAGTTTGTAATCGTGAATGTGTTAAGTAGTAATACGACTTAATGTTGACATGTTGGTAAAAGTTTTTCTAGAAATTTTGGCGCGGATTTTGGTACCATGTCTGGCAGTGGACGAGGACGTCTTTCGTCTGAAATGATGGTTAGCTTTGAAAGAACTAGTGGTAGTACCACTAGTTCTTTCAAAGCTAACCATCATTGGTACCACTGTGGTACCTAGGTAGCCACTCAGGTAAGTATGGCAAGTGTCTAGTTAACTTGGTGATAATAAATAATAGTTAAAAGTGTAGGGGGGCCTCAATCGCCACACGGTGCCCGAAGACCGGCGTCGTCAGTCGTCGTCGTCACCGAGGCAGGCCTATGAAACGCTGTCGTTACGATTTGGACTCGTTCCTGACCGATTGGCCAGCGAAAAAACAACTTATGGAAAACTGGGCGAGACATTTACCCAGCAGTAAGACTAAAAAAGTAAACTAAAAAAAAAGAATAGGCACACATTGAATATTATTAATCTGATAAATATTCTATCTCTTAGCAGATGCCTCTAAGACAATCCACTGACCGATGAGCCCTGCAGTTTCTAAGTAATGCCTTATGAACTGAAGACAATAAAGGAACACCGACTCTACTTGATTTGATGACGTTGTTATAGGCGCGCGTGGCGCGCTTACTTGGGTATGTTGATGCTGCTACAACGTCAATCCTGGTATATTCATTATTTCACAAACTTTTTTTGATAAACACATCATTTACGGACCAAATAAATTGGAGCATGGAATTAAGAAATGCTGCAACTCATTGTATGCAAAACAATTAATTTTAATAATTATTATAAATAAATCAGTATATATACTTAACCAGTATATATACTTATTGAAAGTACTAAATTACTATACTGATGACAATCACAATTTTATTTCAAGAAAATATTATACACGGATGAGTGTAGGAATTAAATAAATCAAGTAGTAATAAATGCTTACCATTATTTCCAGCGGTGGTGGCGTCCAGTTAACACACATCCGACTTAGCTCCGTTCCCCGGCATCAAGAAAAATGTAGCAAAAATGTATTAGCAAAATAGTTTGATGTGATAAAAATGAATAAATTCTATTTAATTATTTATTTATGTACACACTATACACTTAATAAAGTAAAATACAAAAAGATTTATCAATAGAATATTTTTCCAGTAGACCTGCATCAGGAGAGTTGGATGTTTGGATGACAGACATTCTTAGTATTGATTTACATCTATGCGACATAGCGTGTAAAACAATAAACAGGAAAATTTAAAATTAGACTACGGCAACCTAACAACCTAAATAATTGTATCAGCTTAGAATAAACAAACATACATTTTATAATCATTTTAATTTTTCTTGTTTGCAGGAGTGGTTCGCAATATTTTAATTTGTACTGTGGTTTTCTGCCAATCTAGATGATGGGATATTACTACCTACACACATCAAAAAAGTTTGTGATTACTAGCAAAAGTTGATATATTTGTAAAATTTAACTTTATCAAGACAAAGTGTTTACGTTATATCTTTTTTAATAGAAATTCACTGCCTGAAAGATTCTAAAAAGAAGAAAAAATCATAATGTAGTCTGCTGTACCAAAAAAGATTTCTAATTTTCTAAGTGATCGCAAACTTTTTTTGATGTGTGTATGTTCTTTTTACTTATTATGTATTTAGGTAAACTCAATAAATTAATTAAATAGGTACTATGCTGGGTGACACTACTTTCCGGCTCGCTACTAGTCTGCGTTTGGGCGCACCTTGCGGGGCTCCGCATCGCTGTCAGTGCGGTGAAGCAGTCGAGCGCCTCGGATACCATGGCGTTTCCTGCATCAAGAGCGCTGGTCGTTTGGCACGGCACGCAAGCAACAATGACATCATCCGTCGGGCTCTTGTCACCGCCGTGGTGCCAGCTGTGTGAGAACCCAATGGCTTGGCACGCGGCGATGGGAAGAGGCCAGACGGAATAACCATAATGCCTTGGAAGATAGGCAGGCCGTTGGTGTGGTATGCAACCTGTGACGACACCCTCGCGCCATCCCATCATCTCAGCACGGCGGGCTGTGCTGCGGCGGCTGCTGCAGGTGCAGAAAGCCTCACGGCGCAAATATAACAACCTTATTGGTGGCTATATTTTTGAGCCGTTTGGGGTAGAAACATTAGGGCCGTGGGGTCCGAATACTCCGAATGCTTATCGAGTAGGTATTTCGGGACATCGCCAAGCGGTTGGTCGACTGTTGCCTTTTGGGCACTTTTCCTGTTGACAGCGATGCGGACGAATTTTTTGATGCCGTAAGATCGTTAACTCCACTTTTTTGTATACATGTACTGTATATTATTATTATTTTAATTCCGTTAGTTTTAAAATTAGGTAAATACGTTGTGTGTACAAATAAAAAGTCCTTAGCCCGAAAATTATTGCATCTTCGTAGGGCGCCTTCAAATTTGTCGCATAAAATAAAGAAATGTAGAGAGTGCCGCAAGAATTCTTGCGGCACTAGTGGCGCTGCCTCGGCCCGGCCATAAAAATTGCATTGGCAGTGGTATTTGTTATTTTGTTTGATTGTTGAGGTTAGTTTCTTTCATCTATAGCCGGCTAAACTTAAGTGCTATCTAATCCCTTGGCTTAGCAAGTGAAAATGGCTGAAAGCTAGGTTAGGTTAGAGTGCCAGGGTCCTCTGCCTCAACAATCAAACAAAATAGGTAGGTACCAAGTGACGTGACTTAGTGACAATGACAATGCAATGCTTACGGCACTTTCGGGCCGAGGCGGTATTAATAAAGTGCCGGTAGTGGCACTTTATCCAGTAGGGATAGAGTGCCACAGTGGCACTCTATACACTGCCTAAATAAAATAAACGAAATGATGCGCGGGTGTAGCGCTGCAGTCGCGTGTTTTATATTATATGGATTTACGCTGCCTCCGCGCGGCACTTTGCGGCAAATTTGAAGGCGCCCTTAATGTTTTGAGTATGTGATAACTCGTTACATATCTACTTACAGGCAGGTTAGTAGGTAGGTACCTAGAAAAACCGTTTAATTATTGAAAACAAAATATATGCAATAAACTGACTGACGTTTTAAATGTACAAAAATGGTATGGTTTACACCTTTTTGTTGTAAACCATACCATTTAATGTAATTAATACTTATATTTAATATTTACAAATTATTTAATGTTGACATACAATTAGTACATTGAAATAAATAGGTACTAATTACTGTCTCTGAATACGAATAGGCTTATGGACATGGCCGTCAATGAGGGAAAATTAAAAAAAAAAACTCATGTGGTTTCCATGGTGACCACCCGGGTGGTTACCTAGGCAACAGCACTTCGGCGAGGCGAAGTGAGCGCAGTGTTTCCACTTATGGATTTTTCCCTTTTTTAGGAATAAATTACCAATATTATGCATGATCAACGGATATTTTATTTTGACAGGGATTTAGGAAATTTTGGGGAAAAATTGAACTTGAGTTGATGTATATTATATAGAGTAGGTGGGCAGCACCCAATGTATTTCTTTACACTATAGCATCACCGATTTAGATGATTCCCTCAAACTCGTAATGAATATAGGTACCTAATCGGTCTAATTTTAGTTTACCATGTTAATTTTATTGTACCTACTTACTATTACCGTGGCTATTGACGACATCGGAACTAAGTCGCATTATATCTAGAGTTAGTTTGTTTCGTCTCACTCGATTAATAATGATTTTTTTGTAATCTCGAAAGTTTTGTAGGTACCTATTTAATGCTATTATATGTGGAATGATTTTTTATTATTTATTAAAACTTTACGCATTCAAAAAAGGTACAAAGGCGGACTATTATCACCATGATCACCAAATCAAGTATTTTTTTTTTTTGGGAAAATTCATGAAACGGGAAAACCAAAAACGTTATTGGAAACACTGAGTGAGCGCCAGAGCGCGCGTTACAAGTGTCAGTTTTCGTTAATGATGATACTATTGGCAACGTTTTGAAGGTAGGTACCTAGGTATCCAACTACAATAAAACATTGTACCTAGGTCCTTATTGGACGTTAGTATTTAGTGCGCATACGTGACGCGTTACAAACTTACAAGTTAAATGAGTCGGTGGGTAGGTAAGTTATAAAAACCACCATGTGATAGTGTCCGCTTAGCGCGCAAGCGCGATTCTTACCTTTTCAGCGTGGGGTGAAGTGATTCGATGCGCCCGTTGCAAGAGTGTCAGCTGTTGAACTGAAGAATTTTGTAATGATTTGATGAATATATTATTATTTTATTATAGGCAACGCGTAGGTCTCCAATAAAATATATGTATTTTTATTTAAATGACCTACCTGCAACGTTAAGGTAAGTTGCCAACTTGCCACATAGGTATAGGTAGTTTGTGTGGGGTTAAATTACACACTATTATCACTCAATTGCGTTATAAATAAATAATCAGTCAACAATGGGTTCATATTAACGAACTATGTCGTTGCGCATTTTCAACGTGCAGATAGTACCTATGTTTTATTTTATTTATTGTAGGCACCTGCGTGCGCCTCAGACTAGGTATTTATATTATGGACTAGTCTAGGAACAAAATAGAATAAAACAAAATTGAGTTTCTGACTGAATATCTGTTTTGCTAGTATTTTATTTAAAACCCCCTAAATAGTAGGTAATGTTTAGACACTTAAATACTAGCTTTGAAATAATATAAAATGATCAATTGAATTAGCATAAAAATATGTAATTAAAATCTCGATTATGATTGTAAATGTAATGGTTGGTCATCCCTAGCACCAGTGAGATGACATTGACAGCTCACTCCACCATCACTTCGCCTAAGTTTTCACCGTGAGATTTTTACAGAATAGCACTGCAGGAGAGTTGGATGTTTGGATGACAGACATTCTTAGTATTGATTTACATCTATGCGACATAGCGTGTAAAACAATAAACAGGAAAATTTAAAATTAGACTACGGCAACCTAACAACCTAAATAATTGTATCAGCTTAGAATAAACAAACATACATTTTATAATCATTTTAATTTTTCTTGTTTGCAGGAGTGGTTCGCAATATTTTAATTTGTACTGTGGTTTTCTGCCAATCTAGATGATGGGATATTACTACCTACACACATCAAAAAAGTTTGTGATTACTAGCAAAAGTTGATATATTTGTAAAATTTAACTTTATCAAGACAAAGTGTTTACGTTATATCTTTTTTAATAGAAATTCACTGCCTGAAAGATTCTAAAAAGAAGAAAAAATCATAATGTAGTCTGCTGTACCAAAAAAGATTTCTAATTTTCTAAGTGATCGCAAACTTTTTTTGATGTGTGTATGTTCTTTTTACTTATTATGTATTTAGGTAAACTCAATAAATTAATTAAATAGGTACTATGCTGGGTGACACTACTTTCCGGCTCGCTACTAGTCTGCGTTTGGGCGCACCTTGCGGGGCTCCGCATCGCTGTCAGTGCGGTGAAGCAGTCGAGCGCCTCGGATACCATGGCGTTTCCTGCATCAAGAGCGCTGGTCGTTTGGCACGGCACGCAAGCAACAATGACATCATCCGTCGGGCTCTTGTCACCGCCGTGGTGCCAGCTGTGTGAGAACCCAATGGCTTGGCACGCGGCGATGGGAAGAGGCCAGACGGAATAACCATAATGCCTTGGAAGATAGGCAGGCCGTTGGTGTGGTATGCAACCTGTGACGACACCCTCGCGCCATCCCATCATCTCAGCACGGCGGGCTGTGCTGCGGCGGCTGCTGCAGGTGCAGAAAGCCTCACGGCGCAAATATAACAACCTTATTGGTGGCTATATTTTTGAGCCGTTTGGGGTAGAAACATTAGGGCCGTGGGGTCCGAATACTCCGAATGCTTATCGAGTAGGTATTTCGGGACATCGCCAAGCGGTTGGTCGACTGTTGCCTTTTGGGCACTTTTCCTGTTGACAGCGATGCGGACGAATTTTTTGATGCCGTAAGATCGTTAACTCCACTTTTTTGTATACATGTACTGTATATTATTATTATTTTAATTCCGTTAGTTTTAAAATTAGGTAAATACGTTGTGTGTACAAATAAAAAGTCCTTAGCCCGAAAATTATTGCATCTTCGTAGGGCGCCTTCAAATTTGTCGCATAAAATAAAGAAATGTAGAGAGTGCCGCAAGAATTCTTGCGGCACTAGTGGCGCTGCCTCGGCCCGGCCATAAAAATTGCATTGGCAGTGGTATTTGTTATTTTGTTTGATTGTTGAGGTTAGTTTCTTTCATCTATAGCCGGCTAAACTTAAGTGCTATCTAATCCCTTGGCTTAGCAAGTGAAAATGGCTGAAAGCTAGGTTAGGTTAGAGTGCCAGGGTCCTCTGCCTCAACAATCAAACAAAATAGGTAGGTACCAAGTGACGTGACTTAGTGACAATGACAATGCAATGCTTACGGCACTTTCGGGCCGAGGCGGTATTAATAAAGTGCCGGTAGTGGCACTTTATCCAGTAGGGATAGAGTGCCACAGTGGCACTCTATACACTGCCTAAATAAAATAAACGAAATGATGCGCGGGTGTAGCGCTGCAGTCGCGTGTTTTATATTATATGGATTTACGCTGCCTCCGCGCGGCACTTTGCGGCAAATTTGAAGGCGCCCTTAATGTTTTGAGTATGTGATAACTCGTTACATATCTACTTACAGGCAGGTTAGTAGGTAGGTACCTAGAAAAACCGTTTAATTATTGAAAACAAAATATATGCAATAAACTGACTGACGTTTTAAATGTACAAAAATGGTATGGTTTACACCTTTTTGTTGTAAACCATACCATTTAATGTAATTAATACTTATATTTAATATTTACAAATTATTTAATGTTGACATACAATTAGTACATTGAAATAAATAGGTACTAATTACTGTCTCTGAATACGAATAGGCTTATGGACATGGCCGTCAATGAGGGAAAATTAAAAAAAAAAACTCATGTGGTTTCCATGGTGACCACCCGGGTGGTTACCTAGGCAACAGCACTTCGGCGAGGCGAAGTGAGCGCAGTGTTTCCACTTATGGATTTTTCCCTTTTTTAGGAATAAATTACCAATATTATGCATGATCAACGGATATTTTATTTTGACAGGGATTTAGGAAATTTTGGGGAAAAATTGAACTTGAGTTGATGTATATTATATAGAGTAGGTGGGCAGCACCCAATGTATTTCTTTACACTATAGCATCACCGATTTAGATGATTCCCTCAAACTCGTAATGAATATAGGTACCTAATCGGTCTAATTTTAGTTTACCATGTTAATTTTATTGTACCTACTTACTATTACCGTGGCTATTGACGACATCGGAACTAAGTCGCATTATATCTAGAGTTAGTTTGTTTCGTCTCACTCGATTAATAATGATTTTTTTGTAATCTCGAAAGTTTTGTAGGTACCTATTTAATGCTATTATATGTGGAATGATTTTTTATTATTTATTAAAACTTTACGCATTCAAAAAAGGTACAAAGGCGGACTATTATCACCATGATCACCAAATCAAGTATTTTTTTTTTTTGGGAAAATTCATGAAACGGGAAAACCAAAAACGTTATTGGAAACACTGAGTGAGCGCCAGAGCGCGCGTTACAAGTGTCAGTTTTCGTTAATGATGATACTATTGGCAACGTTTTGAAGGTAGGTACCTAGGTATCCAACTACAATAAAACATTGTACCTAGGTCCTTATTGGACGTTAGTATTTAGTGCGCATACGTGACGCGTTACAAACTTACAAGTTAAATGAGTCGGTGGGTAGGTAAGTTATAAAAACCACCATGTGATAGTGTCCGCTTAGCGCGCAAGCGCGATTCTTACCTTTTCAGCGTGGGGTGAAGTGATTCGATGCGCCCGTTGCAAGAGTGTCAGCTGTTGAACTGAAGAATTTTGTAATGATTTGATGAATATATTATTATTTTATTATAGGCAACGCGTAGGTCTCCAATAAAATATATGTATTTTTATTTAAATGACCTACCTGCAACGTTAAGGTAAGTTGCCAACTTGCCACATAGGTATAGGTAGTTTGTGTGGGGTTAAATTACACACTATTATCACTCAATTGCGTTATAAATAAATAATCAGTCAACAATGGGTTCATATTAACGAACTATGTCGTTGCGCATTTTCAACGTGCAGATAGTACCTATGTTTTATTTTATTTATTGTAGGCACCTGCGTGCGCCTCAGACTAGGTATTTATATTATGGACTAGTCTAGGAACAAAATAGAATAAAACAAAATTGAGTTTCTGACTGAATATCTGTTTTGCTAGTATTTTATTTAAAACCCCCTAAATAGTAGGTAATGTTTAGACACTTAAATACTAGCTTTGAAATAATATAAAATGATCAATTGAATTAGCATAAAAATATGTAATTAAAATCTCGATTATGATTGTAAATGTAATGGTTGGTCATCCCTAGCACCAGTGAGATGACATTGACAGCTCACTCCACCATCACTTCGCCTAAGTTTTCACCGTGAGATTTTTACAGAATAGCACTGCTGGTCTTGACTAGACTTGGGTAGCGAGTGAACGAGTGATAGAAAAGAGCTGTAGGCTGAGACGGTTCCTGAGATAGCTGCGCGGTGCGGGAGGGGTGACAGTTTGCACAAGTTGACGAATCACAGAGCTCTCGCATCACGACACCAAACCTCTCCCGCACCGCGCTGCTACATCAGGAACCGTCTCTATTAAGTGGACGATTGACGTCGCTCTCGCTCACTCACTCGTTCGCCAAATAGTGCATTCAGTCTCACTAGCTTAGTAATGAAAGTATAGTAAGGGGTCAAATTATTCAAAATTCGCATTTTTGTTGTACCTAAATACTTTAATATGTGCTTGATTGCGTTAGAATTATTTTTGTTTTTAAATAAGCAATGACCCAACTGCTCACTTTACTCTATGGCACCAGCGATTTATTAAAAGAGATTCCCTCAAACTCGTAATGAATGTAATTCGTCTAATTTTAGTATATGTAGGTACTTACCATGTTATTGTGCTATTACCGTGGCTAAAGACGAGATCGGAACTAAGTCGCATTTTAACTTGAGTTGGTTTGTTTTTCATTCTGCATCGCGAACAGGTTGAGGAACAATACCGATAAAATATTTTTAAATGTGCAGCGAACAAGGGTAAAAAAAAATGCTTCAGCTTCTGATCTTGTAAATTTATGAATGTTTTGTACCTACTGTATTTTATGTTATTAAATATTATGGAATGATGTGTTATAATTTTTTATAATCATGCTCCATAAACCAAGGAATTAATAAAAACAGGGAATTTTACGGATAATTCTTCAGTCTGCCTCGGAATTAGAGGTGTCGGCTCAGCAGACATATCACCGAGCGAGACGGACGGTGAAGCCACCAACCGAACGGTTCTTTCGGCTCGCTGCGGAATACGTCATTGCAAACTTATCACACGACTGTCACTGTAAATCTATCTTTATTATCAATACGTTAAAGTAGAAAATACTTTGCCACATTATCAAAAGGACTTGTTTAATTATGCCTGTTGTTTCGTAAATTCATAATAAAAACAAGGCAGTGTATAGAGTGCCACCAGTGGCTCTCTATCCCTATCGGATAAAGTGCCACTACAGGCACCCTAGTAACACCGCCTCGGCCCGGCCAAAGTGCCGCAAGCATTGGATTGTCATTGTCACTGTCACTAAGTCACGTCACTTGGTATTTTGTCTGATTGTCGAGGTTAAATCGCTGTAAAACACCACATTCCCAAAACATTACATTCTCTTGTGCCTAAACGGACCCTGGCACTTCGCCGGCCGCTACCGCGGCACCGCTCGCTACGCTCGCTCGGCTCGTGCGTTGTGTGGTCACAGTTCTAACCTAACCTAACCTAAATAACAAGTGACAGTGACAATGCAACACTCACGGCACCCTAGCCGGGCCGAGGCAGTGACACTAGAGTGCCACAAGAAACTCGCGGCACTGTATACACTTCGTAAAAACAAACAGCACTCAAACCGGAAAAATCTTAATAATAATAGTATTTTTCGGTTGTTTTGACGAAATGCTTTTTTGCTGCGTGCAAAGTAGGTAACTATAGTGTATCTATATACAAAAATGAATCCCTATTTTCCTTGGTCACGGCATCACGCGTGAACGGCTGGACCAGTTTCGATAATTCTTTTTTTGTTGTGTTTGTTATTGTAAGGAGAAGGTTCTTAGGATAGGTAGGTGAAGGTAGGGTAGGTAGGTAGGTAGGGTACCTACCCTACCTACCTACCTACCCTACCTTCACCTATGTAGGTAGGTAAGTAGGTAGGTAGTTAGGTGCGCCGTAGATAAGTACTTAGTGCTATCCGTGCGAAGCCGGAGCGAGCTAGCTGCTCGCTGCTCGTTTACTATATATTTTCCAAAGAGCTATTGAGCTAGCGGAGCCGTATCCGTTGACGCGCGTGCGGTACTGCGGTGTGACTACGCAAATGAGCTAACAGTCGGGTCTGATCGACTGTCGACTGATGGTATAATTTACGAACCGTTATTTGGTTAAAATTCAGACCCTTTTGTATCTTTACCTATAATGAAGCAAATACCTCATAGCTTTGCATAGTAGGTAGGGGTCTACCTACTATGCAAAAGCTATGAGGTCTTCCCATAATAGAAGTAGCTATTAAAGGTAGGTAAAATTAGTAGACATGCGTCAGATATATCGATACGTGTCTAAAATCCGATTTGAGTCACAAATCATATCGTATCGATAATCCGAACTAGACAAACCGAATTCACAAAACCACGGCAAGAGTAGATTTGCGTAAGCAAGTATTTGTTTATGTTTGGATAGTTTTGATCGATGCCATTACAATCGAATTGTAATATTACTAAAGACGATCGAAACTACGAACCGGAGGCGTCAGAACCGCTCCAGAAATCGACGAATAAAAATGGATTTTGTAAACGTTTCGTAATCTGAAATAGAAAATTAAACCATTTGCGTAAAAATCCAAAACGCCATGTCTAAATATTTGCTTACGAATCTATTTATATGCCGAGTTAGGCAATGAAAATTCTAATATCATTGGCAAGGAAAACGATTCGTTTTCGTTTATAGGAACCGAGAATACCTCGCGCACCTTTGAAGTTTACCGAATCACCGCGGATCGGGCGCACCGCTACGGACGCGTCTGCGCTACCACGCACGTTACCCTTTCCATGGTGCGTGTCCGTGCGGGCTGATCCGCGCACGTCGGTAACTTCAAAGCGAATGTATCCAAACCAGGACGCACCGCCACGCACGCGTCTGCGCTACCACGCACGTTAGGTTTCCCACGGTGCGTCGTGCGCGCTGGTGCGCGTGCGTCCGCGATATGGCGCACCGTCGGAGGCCGGCTTAAACGAGCTGTTTGGAATATGAAGCTCTTATTCAATTATTACCGTTAAGAGCCCTATCACAAAATTGCGTTCTCACAGATTAGGTATATTGAAGCACGGCGATGACTCGCTCGGTGTCACGTGTTCACTACACTGTATTGTAGCTACGAATAAACGACTTTGATACTTTTTTATTATTGAGTTATTTGTTATTATTTTTCTTATTGTTTATTACTTACTATATATATTACTTAAAATACTTTGAGTATATAATGACTGGAGAAGCCTACGAACACTTCCCCTTTGTATATGAACAACAACAAAATGTTCGTGTACGTTCATAAAAACTACTTTCAAATCGATTCTAACGCATTTTGTTAATCGTTATAAGGGCGCGCGGAGCTCCGTGTAAATGCGTAGCTGTGCTATTAAATTCTGTAAAAAACGTTCAAAAACGTCATACTTACGTAAAGAACCGAATAACCTTTCTTCCCACACACGTAACGATTTGCTTGCACAAACTTAGGCTTGCGCAAATCTAACTTAACGTGTTTTCAAAGAAATCTGCGCAAATTTCTTCCCACACACGTAACGATTTGCTTGCGCAAGCCTAAATTTGCGCAAGCAAATCATTACGTGTGTGGCTCATTCATTATAATGAATTACTTAGTAAATATTTTTGATAATTGTTTTTTTAATTTTTCCTGATTGTTTTGTGTTTTATGTATGTCCATTGAAATGGTTTAGCATTTTTTTTTTTTACTTGTCCTATTTTATTATTGAGATTATTACAATTTAGTTACTTTTATTTAATTGTAGTTATTTTCTCTTCTTGTTAAAATTTTTCTATTTTATGCAGCTGTTTTATTTCATGGATTCAAGCAGAATACCAAATGAATATCGATATCGATAAAAAAAATGGTATGAACGCCTTTTAGTCTTCTCTAGCTTCTAGGAAATAGAACAATAGCTGATCGCCCAGGCGAGCACCTATTGTTTTTTTTCGTAGAAGTTACCTCGTCCCCCGCCAAAAGTGACAGACATTTTTGTTCGGAATATTGCGCATAAGGCTTCTCCAGTGATAATCTAATTTAAAATACTGTTAATAATGAAAAGTAATTGAATAATCAGATGAGGGACTAAAACTGGTAGGTATCACAAAAATCAATAGATTCGTACCCGTTTTCGCCGACCTTTTCGACCCATGCTAGAAATAAACATAACAGTCAGTAAGTAACAATTCCTTATGCTAGCCACACACGTAACGATTTGCTTGCGCAAATTTAGGCTTGCGCAAGCTAATCGTTACGTGTGTGGGAAGTTTGCGCAAAGTTCGCAAAAGTGGCGTCCGTCAATTTAGGTTTGCGCAAGCCTAATTTTGCGTAAGCAAATCGTTACCTTTTTGGCTGGCATTATGCCAGCCACATACGTAACGATTTAATAAAATAAAAATTATTTATTTCAGACGTTACAGTCCATAGATTGTTAGTAATTAGTTAGTAACAATTTGTGCTTACCTGCTATGTTAGTAATGTTAGTGAGTTTCTTTAATTAACTTGTTAAACCTAAAGCCACCTCCACCAGGTGCCTCTGAATGAGACAGTCTGGTTTCGCAACAATCATTTTCAGGATGCCATTCCGACTGTTACGTAAACGTTGTAGTAAGAATGCTGCTTTCTTACGCATAATGGCATGAAAGCCATCCGTATGTGCTTCCGCGATTTACTTGCGCAAATTTAGTTTTGCGCAAGCAAATCGTTACGTGTGTGGTTGGCATTATGCACAGTATTCCGAACAAAAAAGTCTGTCTATTTTGACGGGGGACGAGGTAACAAAAAACGATAGGTTCTCGCCCGGGCGATTAGCTATTGTTCTATTTCCTAGAAGCTAGAGAAGACTAATGCCAGCCACACACGTAACGATTTGCTTGCGCAAACTTAGGCTTGCGCAAATTTGCTTGACACCGGTATTGACCACACACGGCTCAAATTTGCTTGTAACGATATCATTTCTGTTTAGTCGATAGTATTTCTAGTAGTCCAGGTGTGTTGTGTTACGTGGTAATGGCATCCATTGATGACGCTTTGGCAATAGTTGGCCTAATAATCGCTACAAAAAAAGAAAATACGTAAAATAAATGTTTGCTAATTTCGCGAATTGCCTTCCGAATCTAGCGAATCGGCGAATCGGCCGTCGCCTTCATAGAAATCCATAGAAACCAGCCAGTCAGTGCAGTTGCCGCATGTAGTCAGCTACGGAATTGTTCTTGGCATACGCCGATAAAGCTCCCAGTCGGCAAGATTTTTTCCGACATCTTCAATTGTCTTCCTTCATCGTCATATTTCAGCCAATTTATACAAAACCTTAATGAATTATACACATAAACATTCCTCATGAATCACTTCGTCCATTGGTGAAAATCGTATGAAAATCTGTTCATAGTTTTTGAGTTTATCGCATTTAGGCAGATAGACATTCGCAGCGGGAGGACAAAGTTTACTTCAAATTAGTACTATTATTGTTGATTAAAAAAAAACTACTGAAATTTGATCACATGCCCCACACACGCTCAAGCGCGCAAACTCAAATTTGCACAAGCGTAGAATCGAAAATTGTAACTGCAGCCACACACGTAACGATTTGCTTGCGCAAACTTAGGGTTGCATAAATCTCCAGCCACACACGCAACGATTTGCTTGCGCAAACTTAGGCTTGCGCAAATCTTACTGTGTTTTCAAAACAGATTGCGCAAATTTCGTCCCACACTCGTAACGATTTGCTTGCGCAAGCCTAAATTTGCGCAAGCAAATCGTTACGTGTGTGGCTGGCATTAATCACACAAGGTAGTCTCGCTATAACATAAAACGAGATGTACCAAGACTGTAACGTCACAGAAGCAATGTGAGGAAAATACTCGATTATGAATTGAGTTTTATGTTGAATCATGGTTGGATCGAATGAAAAATCGATATGTAAGTATTATGAGGTTAGGATTTTTAATTTCAATAAAAACATGAGTAAATATTATAAAAAATATATTAACATGTGGAAGGTTATTGGGTTCTGTAGGTACGTAAGTTTGACGTTTTTGAACGCTTTTTACAGAATTTAACAGCACAGCTAGACATTTGCACGGAGCTTCGCGCGCCCTTATAACGATTAAGGAAGTGCGTTAGAATCGTTTTGAAAGTAGTTTTTATGAACGTACACGAACATTTTGTTGTTGTTCATACCCAGAGGGGAAGTGTTCGTAAGGCTTCTTCATCCATATAATATTATAGTGAAAGAACAATTAGTATTTAAAAAAAAATTACCTATAACGAGTCAACAATAAACTTTTCCATCTATCTTCTATCCTATATACATGTATATCTATATATATAAAAATGAACCCCTATTTCCTTGGTCACGGCATCACGCGTGAGCGGCTGGACCAATTTCGCTCATTCTTTTTTTGTTATGTTTGTTATTATAGTAAGGAGAAGGTTCTTAGGATAGGTAGGTGAAGGTAGGTAGGTATGCAAGGAGGTAGGTATGTATGTAGGTAGGTAGGTTTGCAAGGAGGTAGGTATGTATGTAGGTAGGGTAGGTAGGTAGGTAGGTAGGCAGGAAGAGTAGTTAGGGTAGGTAGGTATGTATTTAGGTAGGTTTAGGTAAGTAGGTAGATATGTAGGTAGGTAGGTAGGTGCGCCATAGATAAGTACTTAGTGCTACCCGTGCGAAGCTGGGGCGGGCAGCTAGTATATACGGGGTGTCCGGGATATCGACGCGAAGCCTGTTACCATGGATTCAGTACATGATTCTGAACCCCCCTGCGTTGAAATTTTTCGTCGGTTATTAAAAAAAAAATCAGCTGGTCCATACATTTTGACCGCGTAGGCACTTTTCTATGAAACAGCTGTTTTTTTTTTAATAACCGACGAAAAATTCCAACGCAGCGGGGTTCAGAACCATGTACTGAATCCATGGTAACCGGCTTCGCGTCGATGTCCCTGCCACCCTGTATACATATAAAAATGAATCCCTATTTACTTGGTCACGGCATCACGCGTGAACGGCTGGACCATGTTCGCTAATTCTTTTTTTGTTGTGTTCGTTATTGTAAGAAGAAGGTTCTTAGGATAGGAAGGTGAAGGTAGGGTAGGTAGGTATGTAGGTAGGATAGGTAGGTAGGTAGGTATGTAGGTAGGACAGGTAGGTAGATAGGTAGGTAGGGTAGTTTGTTATTGTAAGGAGAAGGTTCTTAGGATAGGTAGGTGAAGTTAGGGTAGGTATGCAAGTAGGTAGGTAGATATGTAGGTAGGATAGGTAGGTAGATAGGTAGGTATGTAAGAAGGTAGGTAGGTAGGTAGGCACGGTAGGTTGGTAGGTACGTAGGTAGGTATGTAGGTAGGTAGGTAGGTATGTATGTATGTAGGTAGGTAGGCAGGTAGGCAGGTAGGCAGGTAGGCAGGTAGGTAGGTAAGTAGGTAGGGTAGGTAGGTAGGTATGTATGTATGTAGGTAGGTGTAGGTAGGTGTAGGTAGGTGTAGGTAGGTGTAGGTAGGTGTAGGTAGGTGTAGGTAGGTGTAGGTAGGTTTAGGTAGGTGTAGGTAGGTGTAGGTAGGTGTAGGTAGGTGTAGGTAGGTGTAGGTAGGTGTAGGTAGGTGTAGGTAGGTGTAGGTAGGTGTAGGTAGGTGTAGGTAGGTGTAGGTAGGTAGGTATGTATGTAGGTAGGTAGGTAGATAGGTAGGTGCGCCGTAGAGAAGTACTTAGTGCTACCCGTGCAAAGCCGGGGCGGGCAGCTAGTAAGTATAAAATAATTGTTCAATATAACAAGAGTTACAAAGAATACTTTCATGATCAAAATAGTTAGTCGCACTATACGCTTTTTGCTGGATCATTTGGCGCGAAAAATTTCGGCACAGGTCCAACCTCAACGAGCGCTCGCGCAGTACTGAATGCCAGAAGTCCACGCATCGTATTATAAAGCGATTTGGCAGGTTGTAATTACGTTTATTTTGAATTATATATATTTTTTAATTTTTTTGAATTATGATATTTTAATTTCTTATGAACTAACGTATATTCTGGTATAAATTTTACGTAGTAATCTTAATGTAGTAAGGAGAAATTCACTGTTAATTCTGAGCGTTTTTAGTAGTTTTATGTTTTTGAATTTGATTTTTTTTACAGTTATTCCATACATATTTCAAAATTCCGAGGCCGCTATGAACTAGACCACTATTTAAGAGATATTATTGTATTTTTTTAATTTCATTTGCTTGTATGCAATAGTACAATCCACGAGCTCGAAAAAGTGCCGTCGCGCATTTTATGAAAAACTTGTTTCGGAATTTTGGCTTTATTTAAGTAGATAAGAAAAAAAATCAAAAAGCGAGGTCGCTATGTACTATAATAATAACTATTCTCCACCACTCAATAACTCATACTTGTCGAAGTCTTTCAGTTTCTAAGAATGAGAACGCCAAAGTTGTCCATTTACGCAAAAATCAGGGTCAAAATGTAATAGCCCTCTTAAGGCGCGTTAACACTATTTCGTGACGGTTAATTTATTGTTGGATTTATAGTTAATTTACAGTTAATCGTGTCGCCCTTTAAGTGAATTTCACCTCCATTTAAATGTACAAGCCACGACGCTTGAAACTGTCGTCACGACATAGTGGGACCGTTCCCAATATGTCGTGACGACAGATCATCGTGTATCGCATAACTAAGGCCCCGTGGCCATATATTTAGTTTATTTAATACTCCTATGTACCTCTGCCTCACTACAGGCATGTATGAACGTATGTAAGTAAAACAGAGTGGTTATGTAAATCAATTTGTAGCGCAGTTTGCAATACATAACGATGTCGTGGGACGATGTGGCTACAGTACAGACAACTGTTGAATAGCGTATATTCTTGTCTAAATATTGCTGCATTGTCGTGTTACATTTTGTTTCTACAGTCCTTTAGAATTATTTAAAGTCTGACGGCAACCCAAGCAGCAACCCACCAGCAATCTTATCAGAATGAGAATAAAGATCATTTTGATAATGACAGTTGTGCAAAATCAGAGGTAAAATAACTGAGAAAGGACTATATGGGTTTAGGCTGAGATGACATGAATATGATCAAAAACTAGATTATTTATTGATACAACCAGAATCAGAACTAAGGTATCTTTTATATTTCAACGAAAAAGCTTTTAGTTTATTGTTTCCTAGAAAAATATTATTAGGTAGATTCTATAGTATTTGTTTTTGCAGACATTTTTGTAACAGGATCAAACGATCCAATAAACATACATATACCTACTCATAAACTCACGCCTTCTTCATATGGGGGTAGGTAGAAAGTACAGAACGCCACCTGCTACGAGCCTTACATACTCCTTTTATTGCTTCGTTCCAATAAAGAAAAAAACCCTATTAAAAAAAACTATACACTTGTGTAGATTGAAAAAAAAAACGAGTCAGTCTGGGACTGCCGATTGAAGTGAAAACTAAGTAACGCCATCTAGCGAAAATATCAGGAATTTATGTGGCTTGCTGTCAGTACAAGAACGAAAGCTGTAGCTCCATTAAAACAATTCCAAAAAAATAAAACAGAGTGCGCTGTCAACAAATCCTACTCTCCCTCCGTCTTACGAATTTTCAACCAGGTCACGTGTCCTTTATTACCCATCCCAAAAAAAAGTGCACAACGCCGCTAAAGAAGTTTTCATTTCAAAAACAACAATTTGCATCCAATTTTATACAAATAATACAGAGTAATAAAACAAATCAGAGGCTACTCGCACCTTTTGTGAAGCGCTGCACAGAGTAGTCATAGTTTTCAGAGTAAATATGTAATGCTGCATAGGAAGGTCAGGTACGTATTTCGAGAGTAAACTGTGCCGGTAAAGCGGCGGGTTTATGTGCCTTTTTCACACAGTACCTACACTAGTTTTTCTGAACTAAGCCCAAGTACGCACGGACGTATTTTTATCGCGGCGATTTCGGCGACAGAGCGCATTAAGCGCGTATCCCAGCGCGTCAAGAAAACACACTGTTAGATTTTCAACTCTCGGTGCTGTGCTTAGCGCCGAGAGTTGAATATCCAACAGTGTATTACAGACCGTCAAAAAAATCGCTGCGATTTTATTACGTCCGTGCGAACGTGGGCTTACGGTTTCAGTTCGTAGGTAAGATAAAGGGACGGTAACCGCTGAAGTGTGAAAATTATGACATCCGATTAAACTGTTACTGTGTACACAGAAACAGGGTGTGTGGACAGGTGTAAACAACAGGGGTTGTAAAGCGGCAGGAGTAGTGTTCATCTGAGGGAAATTGCCTTTGCTTCCCCACAACACGGCAAAAGCAATACCTAAATAAATGTCCATGTGAACACTAATCTACACTGACGAGCGTTAGAAAAAATCCACTAACTTATCATGAAATATTTCCGAAACCACGCAATATAGCTTCTTGAAGTAAAAAACAACGTTCAAGTGTATTTAATTGCGCATAAAACTGTTTTCAATTTTTTTTTAGTTTATGCTGTTATAATATTTAGATTTTTTGGTACTTTGCAAGTGGCTTTTTTATATTGCGCATCAGTGTATCAACACAAACCCACATGAGCTTCACAATTTTCATTACTTAACATGCAAAGTAGCCAATTGTATACGCGACTCCTTTGCATCTATAGTACTAGTTCTTTCTTTGTACAGCAGGAATAACTAACCAAAACTATATTGGTATAACATAATAAAAACCTACTTACTCAAGCAGGTATTATTTATAACAAAAATTTACATAATAATAATGATTAAAATACTTTAATAAATTAAATATTACGAAAAGAAGAAAAAGTGGTAACAAAATGAAAATACAATTACCACAATACATACCTACTTAATTAAATAATATAAGCGCTCTTCCTCTCTCCTACATGCTGTGCCCGACAGCGTCCATAATTGTTTCTTTAATTTTAAGCCTACGACTGTTTTAACAACATTATGGAATGCAATAAAGAATTGAGAATTGCCTTTGATATTAATCATGAAAAAGATCAAGTATAAGCCGCTTTGCTTACCACTGCTACAAGACTCTAGACATAATAATCATTATAATCTTGCTTTACTGATTGAAGTAATGTCCAAGGCATGTTTAGCCACCACAAAACATAATGTAATGATTAGCTAACCTAACCTATCCTCATTGTTTCCGTGGTCTGTCTAACACCTTGTCACCCTGCAGTTAACCACCAAATGTATAATTCAGGCAACAACCGCCGTCGACCACATGTATAGAATGTAGCTACTGTAGTAGTAACTAGCGAAGTACTAGATATACATGACTGCATTTAGGTACGGTTGCCTGCCTATTATACGTACCCGGTACGTCTACCATCTTGTTCTTGCCTGCAAACTCAAACTTAAACAGAAAACATGTATTTCAATTAAACCATATATTATACAGGCACTTTTGAATTATCAAGGAGTCGGTCAGTCAGAAATATGAAGCTAGTTGCCCATTCCAAAGCGTAGTAGATACCTATGGAGAAGAATGGGCAAGAAACTCCACGGACACTCTTTTAAATAAATAATTGATACAAAATAGTGGTTACATCATTCATGTTGAAATTATACATGTGAGAACAATGTAAAAAGACGTGCACGTTAAAAGCGTCCGTAATAAAAAGATAAATAAGCCATGGCAGCTAAGAGATGACCAGTCCCAACTGACGGCGCCCGTTCACGAACATGACACATGGATTAACCACATTGCAGGAACCTCAGCAAAACGCACAACATGGAAAAATGGCGACCTCATTGTTATATTATTCATCCGACAGCGCGGCAACAAAGACAAGGTTATGTTTTTAACGCGTATCTATGTATGATGGATTATTTGGAGGAGCTCGTGGCTAAGTAATAACAGCCGCACGGGTTAATCCATCAGTTTAAGCTACGCTTGCCGGGTTTGGTCCAGGAATGGTGACCTTTACATACCGAGACTCCTCCGTGCCTCAGAAAGCACATTAAGCCATTGATCCCGGCTGTCATTCGTGAATCTTTGATAGTCGTTACGGATCGTCAGAAGCCCGAAAGTCTGACAACCAGTATTACCAAGGGGTATCATGTTCCCCAGAAACTGGTTTGTGGAGGTCAGATAGGCAGTAGCTCCATGAGAAATACTGGTATTCAGCTGCATCCAGTTAGACTGGAAGCCGACCCCAATATAGTTGGGAAAAGACTAAGCAGATTGAATCTTTCTGCATGCATCTGATGATGGATTCGTAAATAAATAATAGCCTCAAAGCAAGCAACCACTTTTCAAGCAGGCTGATGTGTTTGGTGGCATCAATTAATCTGAAATGGAACTAAAACAACTGCACAATTTAAAAAAATTGACATGTGACATCTACCAACCCGCACTGGACCCACGTGGTGGATTACGGCCAGTCCCTCTCACAGAGAGGTTGGTCTGTGTCCCAGCAGTGGGAACATTATAGGCTGATTATGTCACTGCAAAAGTAATCTTGTTTTGGACTTTTTAGTTGCACTCGAGTTTTTTGAGTTAAGAAATCGTTGAAACTATTGAACAGTCTAATAGTTTGGTGTATGAGCACGTTTCTGTCAGACCGATGGGATCAGCTTTGTCTTTTCAGATTCTGTCAATGAGCGGTAGACTTTAGAGTGCACCACTGCATTACATTGCGAGGTGAGTGCAGGCAGCGCAGGTCACGGTCGACACTAATCCTTGTCTATGTAGCTAGCCTTATGTTAGTTATTCGCTACATTTACCTCCTCTTATTCGCTTATATACCTCTGAGTTGGCCACCCTGTGTATTACATAACATAACATCACGCCAGTTATCCCGGAAGTGTCAGGCAGAGGCAAATCTAGTACATACAGCTACATTTCGCCAGTTATGTTAGGTCCCATGTAAGTAATAGGGGGCGAGCCTATTACCATCAACCGGGCACAAATCCAGACTCTAGGCTGGTACCGAGAAATTCCTGAAGGAAAAACCTAATAACACTTTTTGCCCGACCTGGGAATCGAACCCAGAATTTCATACTCAGCAGTAGCGCTTACGACCACTAGGCCAACGAGGAGTATATGTACAGTCAGCTTCACGATGTGGGTACCCTCCTTGAAAGCACCTACGTTCGAACCTCGCGATGGCCGCATAGCAAGTTTTGTATTTAATTGTAATATTTTCTATTACAATTAAATACATGTTAATATATTTTAATATTTTATTTAATATATTTTGTATAATTGTCTATTGTGTTTTGTAATATTTTTTCATTGTTTATAGTTAAACAACAATGCGCAAGAATATTTCTGAACTGTTAGCAATAGTTTAGTTGGTCTAGAGGTCAAGGAAATGACTGCGATTCCGCTGATACAGGTTCGATACTGGCAGTCTGATAGTAAGGTTTTTGTTTCGTCAAACACTTTATTTTTCTCTAAGTTATACTATTTAAGCAACTTTTTATTTTTAATTATTGTTATAACTAGTAGGTTTATATTAAAATAAAAGAAATATAATTTATTTTTAAGATCTAAAATTTATTATAAATCGAAACACTTAACTATAAAGTAGGTATAACATTATAGGTAACTGCAACATATAAAAAGTTTGTATCGCTTCACTGAAAAATAGTTAACTTACAACAAATACTTATAATGGTTGACATTTTACGGTTAATCAATCGAGTGACAAAGTATACGAATTATTCAATTTATTTAATTATTAAATAATATTTGATTTACCGCTATGCCCAGCTGTCTGGCAATCCCTTTAATGCTTGTATTTTGTTCGTACTCATTAGTAAAGAACCACAATCTTTGTTCTCAAGAAATTATCTACAGGATGGCAGGGACATCGACGCGAAGCCGGCTACCATGGTACATGATTCTAAACCCCCCTGCAATGAAATATTTAGTCGGTTATTTAAAAAAAAAACAGCTGTTCCATACATTTTGACCGCGTAGGTATTGCACTTTTCTATGAAACAGCAGTTTTTTTTTTTAATAACCGACGAAAAATTTCAACGCAGGGGTTTCAGAATCATGTACTGAATACATGGTAACCGGCTTCGCGTCGATGTCCCTGCCACCCTGTATAATTTTTAAATTGTTTTTAACACAAACACGTATACTAAGCGATGAAGCGAAAGGTGAAACAAAACTAGACTCATCAGACGGTAACTTCATTGTAGATTAGTAAAATGTATGCACACTACCCTCAAACTATGCAGTCTGGTTTACCCTCAAACTATTTCTATCGATTAGACAGAGACAGAATTAAAACGTCAAGTAGGTAGATTGATAATTCACAAAATTATTATCTACCTAATTGGCTTAGTTGGTAAGAGCTCGCGTTTATCAAATAGTACTCGTATCCAATGATGCTATGGTTCGAATCTTGTGCGGACATAATTATGTGTACTTTTTGTATTATTCTTAAAACTGTATATAATGTTTGAATTGCAATGTTGTAGCAAAGTTAATTGATGCAGCCCACTGTACTAGCGACCCGCACCCTAATTACGTAATGCACGATCAATTTTAAATTGAAACCATTTGAAAAAGATTGCCAGTCCATTGCTTCATAAGTACGACAAAAAAAATCTGCTCAATTTTTTTTGTCGAAGTTATGAAGCAATGGACTGGCAATCTTTTTCAAATGGTTTCAACTGGGGGGCCGCTCCTGCTTCGCTGCACGGTTTTTACGACGTGACAAAACATCGAGATTTCTTAGGTAAACGTAACTTTAATATTAACGTATAATACACACAAACCTTCCGGAATAAATTCTCTAACCGATGGTGAAAACCTCGTCAAAATCTGTTGCGTGATTTAGAAGAACAACGCGGACATTGATACAGACAAACGGGAAAAGTGACTTTGTTATATAGGTAATAATATTATGATAATGTAGCGGTTAGACCGCCACATACAAAAATTACGAAACAAAAAGACATGACGTCACACAATTCCTACATCTCGCAGTTAGAGTTTACTGAGCGAATAACATAGATAAGACTATCCGAAATCAACATATGGGCAGTTGCCCGCCAGATATAATACCCGTCTGGTAGGAGGATCCTCCCTTTTCTATGGTGGATGAGTGAACTTTACACCCTGTTCCTCATACCCCTAAATTGGTGACCCCGAGACTGAACGTCAACGCAGCCTTCGTGCAACTACTTCAGCGTGACGTCATCATCATCACTCCCGCAAGCTTTCGTGAGGCGAGTCACACAGCCAGCCAGCACCCACGGCTTCAACGGGTATCCTGACCACCAGCATGCAGCGAACGCGCATTCCATAACGTGGGGTCGTGGGTTCGAACCCAAGCAGGCGCTTTACTTTGTGTAAATAATTTCATCACCACTGCTCTCAAAACGGCGAAGGAAAACATCGTGAGGAAACCGGCATGTCTTATCTGGACCAAAAATTCGAAGACATGTGACATGTTCCAACCCGCACTGGGCCCACGTGGTAGATTACAGCCCACTCCCTCTCACAGAGAGGAGGCCTGTGCTGTGTCCCAGCAGTGGGAACATTAATAGGCTGATTATGTGATAATAACTATGTGGATATGATACTAACTTTCAGTCACATCGCTTTAGACTGAAAGCTGAACCCAACATCATTCGGATAGAATAGATAAAAAAACTAACTCCTCTGAAAACAGATAGTCCAAACTCCAATAATAAAATTGAAGAACATCCGCCCCGTAACTTTTGCACGCGTAACCGAAACCAAGTCCTGAAAAGTGCAATGTAATAGAATTGCAAGCACAATAAGGATTGTTTTCCGTCAGCAGAAACATAGTCCTCTTTGCGATCGGATTACAAAGGGAATGCTAGAACAATAGTCACCACCTATCGGAAAGGTCAGTTTGCAAGCGCTTATTTTTGTTGATCGTACATCGAATTTACAAAGCAAAAGCGCTTTGAAAGGTTATTGGGTGCTTTATCCAGCACGTTTCGTGTTGAATATGTAAAGTGAGATGGCTGACACAACTTTGCTCGAAAGCTTTGTAAAAACCATCTGCCTATTCCATATTCAAATCCTTGTTTGCCACATAGCAACTTTATTAGTATACTATTGAAAAAAAGTTGAAATTGTAGCACAAACTCAATTTTATTTAAAAAAAAATAAAAAATCTTTTCATTCTTAAAAACGCAAAAGTGGAACCCAAAAAATGATCACGTTTAATGATTTCATGTCGCAAGACTGAACTATGCATAAGCCATGCAGCATATATGTTAAAGTTATAATTATGTGTGTTTAATTATAGGCTGATAAAGCAAGTTTATGACCAGAAAACGAACCACCCAGGTACTTTACAGAAAGTAACCCTGCTTATGTAGGCTAGGCGTGTTTGTGTTGGACCGTGTTGGTGTATTTAAAGTTTGAATACACCAACACGGTCCAACACAACACGGTGCATTCTAGAAGTTGGCAACGTCGTAAATAGCTGTCAAATATTTACCTGTTTTGATTAATTTGGAAATAATATCGTATGGAAATAAGAAATGTGACCAATTGTACCATGTTTAATGTTAATAAATATAATATTCTATTCTGTTCTATTCTATTCTATGTCACATTTTCAGTTATATTATTAAACGGGGCCCAGGTGGTAGGAACATGGTTGTAACACGCAGAGCTTCATACGATATGTGCAATAAATGTATTCAGAATTGAGTGTTTTATTACTGAATATCGCACTGCCGCACACAGGCTACCTACCCAATTGGTTAATTTCACGTTAATTTACACATTTCACGGTTTACGCTACTGTGTTTTTGTTGCCAAATAACTAGTGACCGACCGCAGCTTCGTTTTGGCCACTTTCGGCCAAAATATTATGACTCGGCCATAGACAAAAAAAATAGAAAATCATTTATAGCTCGAAAAAAAAATATTACGCAAACATATTACAAAATAAAGAAATATAAATACTAACTTGTATTTGAACTGGAGTCTGGACTGAACAACCTATACGAACACATTAAAAAATAATCTCAGGGGTCAGATTGGAAATGTCGACTCCATATAACTTTTTTTTTTTCTTAAGACCTGTAAAAGTGATTCCGATATCCTATTATTTTACAGAATAAACCATATAAGTTATCCACCGCTAGGTTTGTCAGCAGCACCTAGTCTAAAATGTACACGGTGTACATAACAATTTTTTTTTTTGTCCGCACCTCATTGCAATCTCGTCATGGATTCGAAACCCAACAACTGCAATAGTTTTTGGTAGTTTTATTATTTTGTTACTTTTATTAAAGTAATAAAAAAGATTTTTTTAATACTCCGACTGATCAAGGATCGAGCATTCAAAAGGTAATGGAGTCCTCGCACAACGTATTGGATGTATACCTTGACAATTCTCCCATAGATCGGGGGTCAGTCGCTTCAAAAGGCGCTCCTGGTAACAGGGGGGCCTACTCCCTTAGCGATATCCGTAGTTTCGGCCGTAATTACGGGCGCTTCGCTTTCCGTCTCACTTACTGGCATACTGTACTGTACTACAGTATGCCAGGTAAAGGTAATGTAAAGTATGTTAGGGAGGAGGATATCGCTTTGAGGAGGATGCAAAACCACACAGTTAACTCGACCCCCTTTTATACCTGTTTTCGAAACAGGGTTCTGTATTTTACCCACAGATATTCATACTTTATATTGATGTTTGATACTAATTTCCAAGGTAGGTAGGTACTAATCTTTGAGTTCCGTACCCAAAGGGTAAAAACGGGACCCCGTTACTAAGTCTACTCCGTGTGTCTGTCCGTCAGGGAGTCATACCTACTGTATCGTGGCTGTTTCTCTGAATCCGCGTGTTACTAGGTTGAGCGTTTAAAATAGCAAATAATTTAAAAAAAGAAGGTAATCTTAATAAGTTTTGGTGGTTGTACCTACTTACGGAACCCTTTGTCAGCGCGTATGTCTTGCAAGTTTTATGTCTTTATTTTGTACTTAGCTGATAGTTATTTTTACTTTCTTATCTTATCTTATATCTTATCTTAGCCTTTATTCAACAATCTTATAAAATATGAATGAAAGTAGTCTAAACTTCAGTATAAAGTAACTAATTAGACTTAAATAATCATTATTTGACACCGGTATCGCGATAGTCTTGCCTTTTACTTGTTTTTTACTTTACTTGTAATTAAAAAGCAAAAAATATAATTAACTGCTCAACTAAATATTGTTTCAAAAGGACACAGTACCCAATCATGTTATCGATTCGAGACGCAGCAACTGCGATTATTTTTGTATTTTTTTCAATGTTTTTTTTGTTACTTTCATTGAATTAAAAAAGGTTAATTCTCTAAGTAATCTGAATGATTACTAAAATAGTCTTAATGATTACTATAATATAATAAAAAAACAAACTCAAATTGAAATTGGAACTCACTCTGATCAACCATTTAAAGTCCTAGATCGCGCAATCAAAGTTTTCGTGCGACTATGTATACAAAGTTTATCCTTTTCTTAGTACATCGGGGGTCAGTCGCCTCGAGGGAAGCCAGTATTCGTCAAGCTGGTCTAAATTGACGGTCATTCAGATGTACTGAACCCGTCATGTACTGAACCCGACAGGGTGGTAAATATGTCAGATAATACACCCACAGATGAACACCGACGCGAAAGCGATACAAGCCTGGTCATAGGTTACGACCACCTCCGAGGAAGATAATAAAACCAATCTGGTTAACTCGACCCCTTTTTTATTTAATTAAATTTCGAAAAGATCTTTTTAATAACAAAAAAAAAAACCTACTAAAGATTTTATTAAGCGACAACAACATAAAAATTAAAATTTTATTTATTTATTTGCTCTCATGTACATCAGACGTTTTACAAAATATTAAGTTGTTGGTATAAGGAGTTAGGTTATTTATTAATGTGGGTATACAGTATATACTTAAGTAAGTACAGACTGGAGCACATCAGCCTACTCGAATCTGTCAAATTTTCCCAATCAACATTGAACCTTATTCTTTAGCGTTAGTTAAAAATCTTTTTTGACAGATTGGAGTAGGTTGAGCTGCTGGCGTCTGTACCTACTTTAATTATAATTTTTCTCTCATTGACTACCGAAAATACAATACTTTATCACATAGGTAGTTGTTTAACAGAATTGATTTTATTTGATGAAATCGAGAAAAAGGGTAGCGCGTCCCCGACAAAAACGCCGCTGCGCATTTTGTGCAGTTTTTTGAAGCTATTTATTTGTTATTTCAAAGAAATGTAATCTAATAAAATATACATTTTTATCCAACTTCGGCGAAGCGAACAAGAGGGTTATGATTTTGACCGGTATGTATGTATGTTCATCGGTTACCTCATAACTTCTAAAGTCATAATTTGACAAATGAGGTATCGTTGGAAGCGTCTTGGTCGTCCGCTGGCTGTGACGTCACCTCACATAAAGTTAAATATGGCGCCCTCTAGAAGACATAAAGCCATGAACTTATTTTTATTTTTTTTATGTTGTCGTGTTGGGTGAAAAGGGCAGGCAAATGAAAGGGGAACACCCAAATACTCCGAAATATTTTATTCCAAATTTCGATGTTCCAAATCAAATCAAATCAAATCAACCGATTACCGATTATTTTACCGAAAGTCGTAAATGCGATTTGTTTGTTTTCCGATTTTCATACGTTCGAAGAATCAAATGCTCGATGGGTTCTCGGTCTGAAAAACGACATTCCGATTTTTTATACTTTGAATTAACTGCTAAAATTAAGATTCTGATTTTGATTCAATTGATTATTATTCAGTTACGCATATAAATTTAAAAACGTCTACTTTGTAATTTGTGTATTAATATTATGTTTTTGTATTTTCTTCTTCTCCTTAAGTAAGTAAGTAAGTTTATTTATTTATTTGAACATGGTGTACATACATTGCATGCAAGATATTAAATACAGAAAAATGTTCTACGAGTATCATGTTCAGCCGCGTATTGTGGCGTACAAATTGGTCAGAAGAGATGGTGCACAAACCGCGACTATATTTATCATTACATTAAAAAAGGAGATTGCCTAGGTTTGGACCAAGTGCTGCCTAGGAATGTGAGTTGGTCTAGGGGTACTGTATACACATGAACTATAAAAAAAAAAAAAAAAATCCCAGGAAAAATAAATAAATCCAGTTTTTGTGATAATGACTAATCTTGCATTAAACAACGTTTTTGATATATTTTTTCTCAAAAATGTAATTATAAATACCCCCCTATACTCCCTTATGGACCCAGCAACCGCGCCCCCGCCTCCCGTGCCTTTAGCGAGCGTTCGCCTAATTTTAATTTAGAATAGTTTATGCCCCTGGATGGAGACTTTTAGTGTAGTAGCTAAAGGCAGCCACAGGAAAGTTCGGTTTACCAGCCAGGACCTTAGTGGTAGCTGCGAGATGCCAGTATTAAAAAAAAAACCGACTACTTTTTGCTGTCTTACGTCACTTGTGATCTATTTTGGTGATCTATAGCCTTTTTCATTGCTCTTTGGGTGACTTTGCCTTCTGATAAGGCCCATTGTGAGCGACCACGTTTCAGTGCCATAAGTCATCACTGGCAACACGCACTGGTCAAAGACTTTCGTCTTGAGACACTGTGGTATGTGGGACGAGAAGATATTGCGTAGCTTCCCGAACGCTGCCCAGCCGAGTCGCATTCGACGATTGACCTCTTTCTCGAAGTTGGACCTACCTAGCTGGACAGTTTGTCCTAGGTAAACATACTCGTCTACAACTTCGAGTGTAGCGTTTCCGATCTTTATGAAAGTGGGTGTTACATGGACATTTGACATGACCTTTGTCTTTTCCATGTTCATTTTAAGACCTACTCTTTTGGAGGCTCTACTGAGGTCATCAAGCATTATACTGAGGTCCTCCATGGCCTCAGCCTATGTCGTCGGCAAACCGAAGGTTAGTGATATACTCGCCATTGATGTTGATGCCTAGCCCTTTCCAGTCCAGAACCTTGAAGACATCCTCCAGTACAGCGGTGAATAATTTCGGAGAGATAACGTCTCCTTGTCTCACACCTCGCTGCAGAAGTATAGGTTTAGAGGTCTGGTCGTAGAGTCGGACTGACATACTCACACCTTTTTAAAGAAGAGTAGTACCACGCCTCAGTTCCATGCGTGTGGCGTTTTACCCTCGAGTATGACGGAATCAAACAGCTTCTCGAGGGCCTTAAGAACGGATTTCCCACCGGCCTTTAGGAGTTCCGCCGTAATTCCGTCATCACCCTGCGCCTTGTTGTTTTTAAGCTGCTTTAGAGCCATCCTAATCTCGTACAAGCTGACGTCCGGGATATCTTCGGTATAGTGTCTGGTTAATCTAGCACTTGGGTCGTTTGCCACATTCGTAACGGGGTTACTGGTTGACGTGTATAACTGTCCATAGAACCTCTCAATAGTTCAGGTTTGGCGGATACGATCCTGCTATCATCGGTCTTCAGTTTTGCAAGCTGACTCTGCCCAATATCACGTCCTTAACGCGGTCTGCACTAAAGCGGTGAAGAGGTCACTTTTCAAGGACTTAGAGATCCGTCTATTGAGCTGCCGGTACTTGACCGCATCGTCTAAAGATTGGAGGATCATCTCGCACCTCTCCTTCATGAGCTGAATAGTAGGATCAGAGAGCTTCTTGTTTCTATTTGTACGACGGGTCTTAAAGATCTTGGATCCGACTGTATGGTCAGTTTCCACGAACCCATCGTTAAAATCGTCCACGGAGCTCCCTAGGCACTCGAAACGATTCTGAAGTTCGAGCTTAAAGCTCTCGGGGTTTTGGACTTGGATTGGTGCTGGACGGAGCGTAGACTTCATCAGTCGAGATCTTTCCAGCTTGATAATTAAGTTCAATGTGCCTCTTACCATGCGGTGATCGCTTCCGGTTTTCACCACGTTGATCACAGAGACATCATTGAATACTTGCTTCTTTGTCGACATATTTACGACTCGTAACGACTGTCAAACATCCACGAATTACCACCGGCGACCAACGGCTTAACAGGCTTTCCGAGGCACTGAGGAGCCTCGGTATGTAAAGATGGTCACCCATCCACTGACCAACCCCGGCGTAGCTTAACCTGATGGATCGACCTTTGGGCTGTTATTACTTAGCCACGAGCTCCCAGTTTAGCAAAGATACGGTAAGAAATAGGAACCGGGTAATGGAAAATTGCTGCTTGAAAAGTGTGATTTTCTCATAGCCACAAACATACCTAATATAAACCCTGAAATTCTTCCATGGAACCTCATTCCTAAGCTTCATTCCTTTAATAACCCTACAATGCGCTTACCGGGTATAAAGGTGCCACAATAAAATGTAACAGGTAATTTAAAAATAAATTTTTACTCTCCGGGTGTTGCGGTCCCCGGGGAACGGGTCAGGGTCACCGTGACCCTAATCCTATGGTTTCCATGGTTACCGACAGTAATGTTTGAAGAGCCGTGTTTTGAACTTTCAATTGAATTTTACTTATAATGGAGTTGTTCCTGCATGGATGTTTCGTGTATTCAAATTCTAAATTGGATGATTCTGATGGAAATTACACGCGTTTTCCATTATGAGTGTTTATTCTGAAAGTGGGCAACGTCGAAAATACCTAGATGTCAAATATGTATTTCGCTGTTTTGATTAATTTGGCAATATTACTGTATAGAAATAAGAAATGTGGCTAACTAGCGAACTAGAATATTGATTATGAAATGCAATCATTAGGTAATATCGTAACACCATTGATAAGCTTGTAATACATCAATGCGTAACACCGAATATTTGGTTATAGATGTAAAAAAAAGGTTCTAAATGCCTTCTTGTGCAGCTAAACAGTGTTTTAATAATACTAGGAAGAAAAAAAAGACACACGGGATTACTTACCACTCGTAAGTATAGCCAAAAATGCTAATTTGTTGAAAGTTATAATAATTTTAATGTTTGCTTTGCCATGTTTGTGAGAGCGAGATAGATATTCCATACATGCGTGAGAGAAACGATACGCACATAATGCGCGACTTGCGAGACTATATTGGCGACGAGTACTAGAGCTAAAACATTCGGCCAACATTCGGCAGCTAACGCGATTTCGCTCGCACGACAGCGCCGTCTCCTATCTCTGTTCTTGTCTATCGGTAACTGTAGGTTTGCGACTGTGATCACACTGATCACAGATGTGTGAGTTTTGGTGCATGTACTCCAGTACCCTAATTACGTAATGCACGATCAATCAGAATTTGAATCGTTTTAAAACAGATTGCTAGACCATTGCTTCAAAGTTGGAAAAAAAATTAGCTCAACGCATTGATGTATTAAAAGGAGGTAATACATCAATGGCTCAACGACTTAAATAACGCAATGAATATTGTTGAACTGTCAAAATGAAACAGATTAGTCGGAATCGTTTACGAAAATGTGTTGCGTAATTAGATAGCTGGTTTACTGATTGCGATGTTAGCGCGTACGTAACATATTATCTTCCTCCTTTTAATATATCAATGGCTGTACCATTGGTGGATTTTTGAGATGGGGCAGTAAGGGCAGCTACCGGAATCGTTGTAGCTACAGGAAAACGGTCTTAACATTTTTGAGAAATTTTGATCTGCATTCACAGATAAAAAAAAATACTGTACAGTCAGCAAGAAAATGGTCAGTTTTCACAAAAACTTTTTTTCGTTCCTGTTTTTTTATAAGGATCAAAAAACTCGGTTAGATAGACCAACTGAGGTTTGAGTACTAGAAAAGTCAGAAATTGCAGCTCATAAAAGCCTATTTTCTTGCTGACTAATCATATTTTCAAAATGTCTCAAAAAGTTAAGGACAGTCTTCTAAGACCGTTTTCTTGCAGATACAACGGTTAAGGTGTCTACATCTCTTTGTATCCTATCGTATCGCAGGTACCTATACTGGAAGAGATTTCTCAAAAAATAAGCATCACCTTTTTACGTATTTTTCTGTTCTTTTCTTCTTGTCTGTTTTTAAATGTGTGTACATAAATGGTTAAATAAATAAATATATACGGTAGGTGCCCTTACTCCCCATGTCAAAAAACCACCCTGTATAAGTATCGTCACTAGTAAAAGCTATTTTAATGCACGATCTAACGCGGACGGTCACAAACACAATATAGGTAGTACACATGTCATGACATAACATACTTAAATACTTAAAATCAATTCTTTTCACTCCAAGGCCGCATATGACGGGTTGATTATCATGGATGTCACAAATGATGGGATTGCGTGCCACGGTCTCGTACAAAACGTTCAATATTTACTTAGTTAGGCACACATCTTCATACTATATGACTAAAATGGTTTAGTTTTAGTCTGGGTCTAGATAAAAGTTTTCTTTGTCTTTGTACCTATTATGGAAACTAGGACTCATAATTATCTGTCGTAGATATGAGTTTTCATAGTAATCTATTCGGCCACACGACAGATATGGATTTTCATACAAAAATTGCCGGCCGGGCGCTCGCATGTATTCGACCAGCACCCTAATTACGTAATACACGTTCAATCGGAATTTAAATCGTTTTCAAACAAATTGCCAATCCATTGCTTCTTAAGTTCGAAGAAAAAATTTGTTCAACAACGTAAATAACGCAATGAATATTGTTGAACTGTCAAATTGAAACAGATTAGTCGTATTCGTTTACGAAAATGTGTTGCGTAATTAGATACCAGTTTGGAAATTTCGATTTATCCCGGAGAAGGCTGTCAAAATAATGTTCGAATTTCCAAGCATGTTTGAGAAAAGGGTAATATTATAAATATCGAAATCACGAAGTATAAAAAGATATCTGGCAATACTTTTAAGTGTTTTCCTGTGCAATTATGCTATTTCTTCTTTTAGCGGCGGTTATTTTCCATCAGCACCCAAGTTGCATTCAATCACAATCCGAGAGTTTGAAGGATATTGGTAATCCATTGCTTTATAGGTTTGAAAAATTCGTCTGCTCAACAATGCAATGATGAATGTGAACTGTCAAAATGAAACCCATTGCGATCAATTGTAATTTTATGTGTGTTACGCAATTACCTCCAGGTAGGACACGCCAGTACCCTAATTAAGTAATACACGATCAATCAGAATCTGAATCGTTTTGAAACAGATTGCTAATCCATTGCTTCAAAAACTCGAAAATAAATTCTGCTGAGCAACGTAAATAACGCAATGAATGTTGTTGAACTGTCAAAAGGAAACAAATTAATCGGAATCGTTTACGAAAATGTGTTGCGTAATTAGATAGCTGAAATTCAAACGATTTTTATCCAAAATATGGCATTTGGTTTATGTTTTTACATCAAGCACAATTTATTAGTACTTATCACTCATAAATTATGAATAAAGTCTCAAAAAACGAAGTGAACTCCTAATTATGTGCGAAACAAAAGTACTTAATTTTAAAACGTTCGTGTAAGGCCCACTGTTCAGTCAAAAAACATCGTTCTAAAGTAAAAAGTCTACAGTACCTGGCTTCACGTATGGCATCGACCCAGTGAATGCAGTCCACCTCGGAGGCAGCACGCAGCTCGTATTGCCGCTGGCTCTCACGACGGTATGATATGATGAAACAGAACTGGGAACAAATATTGCATGATTAGTCAGCTTATAAACAATTAGCGACCCGCCCCAGTTTCGCATGGTCGGAAAACATCTCTAACGCCAGGAGCACACCACCACCACGAAACCTTAACAACGAAACCGCAGTAGTTCAATTCAACTGGCTCGCGTCATGTTCCGCTACTCGAATTTCGAGTAGCGGAGGTCGAGTAGCACTACTGCGGTTTCGCGGCGGAGGTGTGCTACCGGTGTAAATGCGGAAAACCGCATCAAAATCTGTTGCGGAGTTTAAAAGAAACAACGCGGTGATACACGAAAAGCGATTTTAATTTAAAATAATGTTTACATAGATTTATTAGATTATAATAGGGACTTGTTCGGCAGAAGCCTTTTTAGTTTAAACGTTAGAAAAGCTCGCTTATTTTGGGGCTTTCTTAATGGTACCTCCTCACTTTACACTCTTAGCATCTGTGCTAAGGGACATATAGATTGCTTTGCACCCGTCTGCATAGTTCAATCTACCAGGACCTGCTTTCCTCTTGTAGTTGCATAGGGCAAATATGTTGGTAATTTCATCACATTGGAGAATCTACTAAGCTTTGTAGCTTCTTCTCGCTGTCAGTCGAAGCATGCGAAAAGGCACCGACTCGATAAAGTTATGTTGCTATACAGACATAATCATTGTAAAACTTATAACCGACGCGTTCCTCTCCATGGGCGCCTTGTTGAGTCGCTCGCAGTATACGAACCCTCCAGAATGAGCACGCCTGTCAGACGTATGTTGTTCTCCTCTCAGAGTACGTCTATACGACTTACCGAAGCGTTCGTCTCCATGGGAATCTTACTGAGTCGCTCGCAGTACGAGCTCTCCATCATAAGCACGCCTGTCGGACGCGTGTTGTTCTCTTCTCAGAGTACGACGAGTTACCGAAGCGTTTCTCTCCATGGGCGCCTGGCTGAGTCGCTCGCAGTACGAGTCCTCCAGCATAAGCACGCCTGTCGGACGTGTGTAGTTCTCTTCTAATAGTACGTCTATACGACTTACCGAAGCGTTTCTCTCCATGGGCGCCTGGCTGAGTCGCTCGCACTACGAGTCCTCCAGCATAAGCACGCCTGTCGGACGTGTGTAGTTCTCTTCTAATAGTACGTCTATACGACTTACCGAAGCGTTTCTCTCCATGGGCGCCTTGCTGAGTCGCTCGCAGTACGAGCCCTCCAGCATAAGCACGCCTGTCGGACGTGTGTAGTTCTCTTCTAATAGTACGTCTATACGACTTACCGAAGCGTTCCTCTCCATGGGCGCCTTGCTGAGTCGCTCGCAGTACGAGCCCTCCAGCATGAGCACGCCTGTCGGACGTGTGTTGTTTTCCGACTCATAGTAGAACAGCATGTTCTGTACAAGATATTGTATATTAATGTCTGATGAACAAACGGATTTTTATGCAAATTATAATAGGCGTATAGATAGTGATATAGCCATCCACGAAGACGCGCCCCACTCTTCTGCTGCTCTTCTACTAATCCCTTACAGTACAAGTGTTTTAGTGTTGTCGTGTTTACTAATTACCCACTCATAGGTAATTAGTGTGCATCGACAATAATAAGTATAGCACTAGCGGAATGTTGCACTCTTGTACTGTAAGCATTTGGGGCGCGTCTTCGTGCATGGCACTATCTACATATCGTCGGCGTCAGTGCAGGACCTTGTATCTACATTTTTTGGCGAAATCATTATTTCATCAAAATTGATAAATTTAGTAGCCTGCCATCATTGCTGCCATCCAACGGGAAAACGGGAAAACATTGAGGTAGCTAGTCAGTGCGCACAGTCGATAAAACAGACGAATCTAGGACCTTCGACATGCTTGTTGAGTGAAAGCAGTTTTTAGTGTCCTGTAAAAAAGGGTGTAGTGCATTTACAAGTTCCTGCGCTGACGCCGACGATATAATAAGTCTTGTGGTCAACAGAGGAGAGAGGAAAGTGGAAGGTTCTTGGTCTATTCAACATTCCGAGTAAAAGCTCCAGTCTAGATTTGCTAGATATGTGTCCGGCTAGTGGCGAAGACTGGCCCTATTACATAGGATTTAAAGGTGAAAAGGTGAACCAAACTCCTGTTTTTTTGTTTTTTTTGTTTGGGAAATCATCCAATGACTTCTCCCGCTCTGGGCGGAGCGGAAGGGCGTGTCAGACTCTTACTGACTAAAATCCACCCGTGTTCCTTCCCTTGCCTAGCCAGGGGCCACGGTTTCCACTTAGAACTATCCGCAACCCCGGTGGTATCCGCAACCCCGGTGGTAACTAAACCCCTGTGCCTACTCCTTCGGAAACTACAGGCGTCGTTATGTGCAGAAAGAAAATTTACATTCCTTGTAATAATTTCAAGCCACATCCAGCTAAGCTTATTTCTTGAAACTTGTTTCTTTTTACGTATTTGATGTTTGAGCCCGTTTATCAAGCGAACATTGAGTTGTTTTTTCCTAACTACCCACAAATTGTTTATTGTACAATGTCTAGTTTTTGTAAAACACCCAACAGTTTTAGTTTTAATATTCTCATGTGAGTGAAATTATTGTATTCATATAAGAACTTTATCTCAAACCTCAAATTAATGGTTTTTAATTCATACAGCATACCTACTTAAAAAGTACTATAATCCCGACACAGAGGAAAATTAAAAAAAAAACGGTCACCCACTTACAACTTCCCGTATTTCACAAACGCCCTGAAACTTTGTGTAAAAAACTTCAAAGTTTATAACAACTTGAGTGGCAGTGGCTTTCAGCGCAAGGGGAACGTGTTTGTGGTTTGTGGATCGCACTCGCGCCGTTCGCGTTGCGCCTGTCTGCGGGAGTCTTAAAACATACAAAAAAAAACTGTCTATATATTATCGTGTCTAATATATGGTGAATGCTGCATATACCTATAAAAGGTATACAAAAAAGTAAGTACGTTTATTATGTTATTGTTTTGTTCTAATTCTTTGCATCTACTGCTGTTAGTGTACCAAAACAAATTAGGTTGACCAGCTTTTTGAGCTTATAATTTACTAGATGATTTAACCGGGAGTTATACAGAGGTGGTCCCTTACTGATATTATAAATGCGAAAGTAACTCCGTCTGTCTGTTACCACTGAACCGATCGTTATTAAGCTTGAGAGATAAGTAGGTAGCCTGAAATCTGGAGACGACGTATATAAAGAGTCATACCCTGTAACAAATCGACACGTGTTTCACCTCTCAACGAGGCATCCTCAGGATGACGATCGACTTGTTGCGAACCCGGACACGTGTTACCACGACCGGCGCCGAACGCAAAGTGACTTTTTTTATGACTCTTTAAGAACAGTTAAGCGGATTAGGTTACTAATATACGTTGCCTATTGTATTTTCTTCTGAGTCAATTAGCTATACATAGGCTAGTTTTCATCCTGGATAATTATTTAAAAAACCGGCCAAGTGCGTGTCGGACTTGCACACGAATGGTTCCGTACCACCGTAAAATATTTAACACTACATTAATTTTTGTAAAACACATTTCTTTTAAGGGAACCCCTTTAATTTTTAACTTTATTTTATTTTTATTTTTTGGAGTTATATCGGCAATAGACATACCCAATTTGTGCAGACTTCAACTGTCTACCATTATAGTTCATGAAATACATCCCAGTGACAGACGGACGGACAGCGGAAGCTTAGTTCGAAGGGTTCCATTTGGCACCCTTCGCGTACAGAACCCCAAAAAAGGTACACGCAGACAAATTATAATATACTATAAGTATAATTGTGGTTTCTATCGCAGTAATGGCACGATGACGAAGATCCCCCCCCCTTCCTAGCCTTTTCCCAACTATCTTGGGGTCGGCTTCCAATCTAACCGGATGCAGCTGAATGCCAGTATTTTACATGGAGCGACTGCCTATCTGACCTCCACAACCCAGTAACTGGGTAATACGATACCCTTTGGTAAGACTGGTGTCAGACTTTCGGGTTTCTGACCACTCGTAACGACTGTCAAAGATTCACGAATGACAGCCGGGACCAACGGCTTAACGTGCTTTCCGAGACACGGAGGAGTCTCGTTACATAAAGATGGTCACCCATCCACTGACCAACCCCGGCAAGCGTAGCTTAACCTGATGGATCGACCAGTGCGGCTTGTTATTACTTAGGCACGATGACGGAGATACATAAGTAATTATTATCAAGCTGACCAATCTACCCGCCATATTAAAACTTAATAGCATAAAACATTTACTTTCAACTTGCTCTCGCACAGCACAAAGCTCCTTAATTGGATGGGCTGCCACAGTGTGCTTTTCATTTTGGGCTATTAACTATAAAAGGATTCCAATCAGTTAAGTAATTGCCTCTTTAATAATATGATAAGTTATGTATTGTGTTACTTTTTGTGTTCAAAAGAACACTAAAGTTAATGCTGTGTGAGAATATAGCACCCTTATGAAATTGCGACCTTGGATGGGGCTGTCATTATTCTACTGTAGCAGTTGTAGTACCTAAGTATAAAATATGTTAGCCTAAATTTCCTTCTTCCTGGGCTTTTTCGTCATAAAAACGCTCTTTATCCAAGGATATCTTAAATGGCACCTCGGGGGTGAAGAAGTGGGTCTGCAGAATCACTTTCTGCTCACTGTGACTGTCTGCATCCACCAAGGATGGAGATAATTAGTTGCCCAATATTCAGTAGGGGAGACAGGGGCCACAATTAACAAAAAAAATACTTTTAGTTCTATCTTCGAAATGATTCAACATTTAGACTACATTTTTTTATTAAATGATGCTTTAATTATTCAGGTATCATGTTATTAACATAAATGCAACATAAAAGAAATGATGTCTTAAATAGAACACTTTTTCTCCAAAAAGTCAGTTGTTAATTCTTACCTCATCTTCGGGGCTAGAATTAACAGCTCTGAGGTAAGTATTAACAGAAGGGGCAGCAATATCTTATATATCAGAAAACTGATCTAATATATGTATGAGCATATTTTTTGGTATTAATGAAAGTGAAATTAATACAGAATTGTATGGAACACATTTTCTTATTAATTTATAATAAATATCAAATACAATGCAGGCAAAGGTATGATGTGATGTCGCCTTTGATACACCTAGCTTAGACCCGGTCATTGCAAGAGATAGGTATATTGAATCTAGTCAGCACGATGTATCTTTATTACAGGAGACGCCCTAAAAAATACAAAAATATTTATTGATGTATTTTATTATTTATGTATATGTCGGCGCATCATTGCCGTCGTCGCCGGAGTCACACATAGGTTGCACCAATATATCACACAAATAGGAAAATATTTAAGAGAGTACAAAGAAAATACTTTACTTCAACTCAGGGTGTTTATTCCAGGAGCAACACACAAAGAATGTCTTTCCATTCGTATTACAACAGTATTTATTACACAAAATTACCGCTAAAGTTTACCGCCAAACTTAACCGCGAACCTTAACCGCGAAACTTTACCGCCAGAAAGAATATAAATAAATCAAGCGGATATGCGAGTCAAAATAAGTCCATAATAATATAAACTCTAAAGGAAATTACATTTAAAATAGCAAACGGATGTCAAGATATATCCTGAATAATATTAACTCTATACATTTAAAATAATTCAAGCGGATGTCAAAATAAATCCTTTAAACTAACATAGAAACTTAAAATAAAGTAAACCGGAAACACAATATTTCAAATAAATCAAACGGAAGTATAAGAAAAGAAACTTTATACAAATTCAACCGGAAACTACAATATTTTAAATAAATCAAAAGGAAGTACGTAACATAATTTAAACTTTTATAAATTCGACCGGAAACCACAATATTTTAAATAAATCAAAAGGAAGTAGGTAACATAACAGAAACTTTTATCAATCCTACCGGAAATACAAGTATTAATTCAATAAATAACATGAAAGTCAGATTAAGTACTAAATAATGAAAACAAGCTTAAAATTAAAATCAAATAATGGTTTGGCGCCCATACGGCCATTCTGATCCAGCGCGCTCTCTGCGCTGTAAAACATTTTATATCAAAACGGCATCACTCACTTCGAGCTTAGCCAAAATAACACGGCATCACCCGCCTTGGATCTAGTCATATCACATGACATCACCCGCCTGGGATATAGCCCCCTAACACGGCATCACCCGCCTTGGATCTAGCCATATCACATGGCATCACCCGCCTGGGATATAGCCCTAAGACCAGGAAAAAGGATACACATGGTGGCCAGCCAGTGTAATAGGGAGGAAGGTGGAGTAGCTAACCCCCTAACACGGCATCACCCGCCTTGGATCTAGCCATATTTCATGGCATCACCCGCCTGGGATATAGCCCCATAACACGGCATCACCCGCCTTGGATCTAGCCATATCAGATGGCATCACCCGCCTGGGATATAGCCCCCTAACACGGCATCACCCGCCTTGGATCTAGCCATATTTCAGGGCATCACCCGCCTGGGATATAGCCCCATAACACGGCATCACCCGCCTTGGATCTAGCCATATCAGATGGCATCACCCGCTTGGGATATAGCCCCCTAACACGGCATCACCCGCCTTGGATCTAGCCATATCACATGGCATCACCCGCCTGGGATATAGCCCTAAGACCAGGAAAAAGGATACACATGGTGGCCAGCCAGTGTAATAGGGAGGAAGGTGGAGTAGCTAAGATAATTTACAAATCATCCGCCCATACGGTCGGTTCATTATCATTGTCATCTATATATGGATAATTTTGAGCCAGAGGTGCTGGTCTCAAAAAAAACATGAATAGCGATCTTTTCGGAACAGAACACAACCTTAAATTGACATGCTTTACTTTGTAGCGATTATTATGCAATACTTCTAGAACTTCCAGAGGACCTTAAATTCACATTAAGGACTAAGTTTAGTCGTATGTCTTTCACGCTTATGCATGAAAAAAATTTAAAAAAAAACAAAAACAAAATCAAAGACAAAATCTCCCTTTTCAAAAGGTTTGATTTGAGCTTTGCCTTTGTCAAATCTTAACTTGTCTCGAAATGATCGCTCGTCCATCCTTAATTTACATAATGATCTAACAGTATTAAAATCTTCAATTGGTTCGTCATCATCGATTTGTAAGAGCTTAATACCTGGTGGTGAACAATTTTTCCCAAACAACAACTCCATAGGGGTATTGTCTTGTGTTCCATAACATTATTTGTACTATTATTGTTTTCCAAAATCGTCCCCTCTCATAATATTTACTTGCACTATTATCATTTATACTAATAACGCTTGCCATATCAACTTATTAGTCATAACTTTTATTTGCACCAATATTAGTTCCATAATAGCATGTGTCACAAGCAATAAATTCTATAAGTAACATTCCATAATCGATACTTGACCTATGCAACATTTTAACATAATTTAGAAACGTTTATTGTTTTGTAGAAAAAAAATATCATTAAGGCATTTCGTCTGTAATCAAATGATATAATTACAGCAAACAATCTTTAGACAATAAGCAGTTTGTCAAATTCGAAACGAGTAGGTTAGGTTAGGTTAGAACTGACCACACAACGCGCGAAGGCGAGCGTGCGTAGCGAGCGTGCCGCGGCAGCGGCCGCCGAGTGCTAGATTTCCTCCTTTGCAAAGCAAGCATGCATGGTACATACTGAACCAGCATTGTTTGCCAGCTAGTATTGGCAAATGAATATTAATAAATGTTATGAAAAACGACATTATTGAAAATGAAAAATATAGCAAATGTATTTATGGATTAAAATTATTATGAGTCTTGATCGATTATGACCAATGAAATGAGTGAAAATGATTTTATATCATTTCCTGATAATGGCAACTGAAGCGTTATTTCTAATGAAATTATGGCAAATACAAGTATGGCATATAAAATTATGGCATTTTAAATTATGGCAAACATTAGTAAACCCTCCATAGGAGATCTTCCCGTACTTTTAAAAACGGTAGAATTAATAGTCAACTGTAAATCTCGAACAGCAGTGTGCCACTGTTTATTAAGCTCCACAACATAATACGTTTTACCTGACCGATTGAGAGCCACTGCATGCTCATGCACCGGGCCGCGATATATCCTTTTTTTCCCACACATGAAGCAAACGAAGGGCTTCGCTGACTGCTGTGGGGCTGCTTGGCACGATAATGAAGATGTCGCAGATCTTCTGCTCCATTTGGAACTCCAGAAGAACCTGGTACTGCCTCTCGTCCAGTCTCCACAGCATAGCTGCGAGACGCTCTTGATCTCGTTCCAGCTTCTTCTCGCGTAGACTCAACCCCCAATTGGGGTTGACAGGCGCCGCGAGCTAGTGCTTTGATCCCGTGGCATGGTTCATAAAACAGAAATAAAAAAATGGGTTAGAATTGGTAAACTACACAAAAAACGTTATGAAAACTTTTGCAGGGTATTTCGCAAATAAGAATAATAAGAATAAGTTTTATTTTCTCGCCACAATATACATACATAAAATACATGGTATCTAGAGCACATTTGGTGGGAGACTGGTGCCTAAACTAGGCTTGGGGCCTGTATTTCAGGACACCAGGTCTCCACCCTTTAGGTTATATAACATTCCAATGCTTTAGCAGACAGAGTGGTCGCAAAATAGGAAAAATTTTAAATTATGCAATTTCTATGTCTATATAGTGTTAGTATGATTAGTATTGTGTGGGGATGAGGTAAAGTGTGGGGTTGAGTGTGTTTTGGTGTAGTGAGTGAGGATGAAGATGGGGGATTTTCTGCTGCATGTTTTTTAATTATTTTTTAATGTTTTATGAAATTGATTTAACATCCTGTGATTACTTTTTCAAATACTGACTTATTAATTGTACGTTTTTAGGAAAATCGTCAATATTAACAATGTTTGTAAGTATATTAAGCACATAATCAATTTATCTGTCGTTGCTTCATTCATAATATCTATTCTAAATATCTCAGAAACGGTGCGTCTGAGCTCAAAAATAACCAAATTTTATCACCCTTTTATAAACCCCACGAAAGGGATAAGAATGCTAAATCCACAAAAAAAACTTATTTTTCTGTCCTACCCTCGAATTTTATTATTTTTTATTTTCAAAAATACGGCACGCTAACGGTCATTTTACCGTTTTCTTTGTGCCTGAACCAACACGAATCCGAATTCTGATAACGGAGACTAATTTGGGCAAAGAGTCAGGCGTATTACGTAACAGTTCACATTTAAAAAAAATCAGGGTAGACCTGTGATAAGAGCATCAATTACCTCGGTGTCCGCAGCTTCGGGCCGCACTCTCTTAAACAGCGTCCATCCCGTGGTTGCGTAGTCCGCGTAACTGCTCGCCTGTTCCGACGTGTAGTCGCGCCACCGCTGGACGTCGTCAGCATACCGGAACTCTTCGCCGAACGTCTGGATCAGGTCTTTCTTAACTTGCTGAACGTGGTGGATTGAAGGGACCACGTATCAGCCCAAGTCTTTGGGTCTTCCTTTCAGCTGCAGTATTGCCTTCATGCGAGCTTCATGCGGTGATATGCCAATAGTTGCAATGGTCTGGTCAACATTGGCACACCAGTCCCTGATGTCGTGTGAGCGCACATCGGGATCGGATGGCGGTACGTAGAAATTGCCACGATCCCATGAAGGCGCTGGAGTAGCGGACAGCGCTGCGGCTACGGCGCTCGATGAGGCTTGCTTCGTGATTGATGTCACCAGACTCATCACTTGCTCCATGGAGAAAGTTGGGTCTGGCAGTCGGCACTGGTTTTCGTACCCGGAATCCAGAAGTCCTCAGTAGGGGCGAGGTGGATCCCACCGCTGCTGTCGGCGCATCATTGCCGTCGTCGCCGGAGTCACACATAGGTTGCACCAATATATCACACAAATAGGAAAATATTTAAGAGAGTACAAAGAAAATACTTTACTTCAACTCAGGGTGTTTATTCCAGGAGCAACACACAAAGAATGTCTTTCCATTCGTATTACAACAGTATTTATTACACAAAATTACCGCTAAAGTTTACCGCCAAACTTAACCGCGAACCTTAACCGCGAAACTTTACCGCCAGAAAGAATATAAATAAATCAAGCGGATATGCGAGTCAAAATAAGTCCATAATAATATAAACTCTAAAGGAAATTACATTTAAAATAGCAAACGGATGTCAAGATATATCCTGAATAATATTAACTCTATACATTTAAAATAATTCAAGCGGATGTCAAAATAAATCCTTTAAACTAACATAGAAACTTAAAATAAAGTAAACCGGAAACACAATATTTCAAATAACCTCTGGACGGTCACGCGCGCGCCGGCGCAAAACCGTTAGCTGTCAAGCTGCGCGTGGGTGGTCCCGAGACCCCCCATGAAGCCTGCCACTTGAGATTAGAACGACTATATCTCTAAAGTTTCGTATGGGAGCTATTTATAATACTTACGTAGTTGGAATCGGTATAAAATAAGCTAACACAATAAAACTAGATAACTAAATGTTATTTTCCTATTATATTCTTAATTTTAATGTAAAGTCACGAGAAGGGGGCTTTTTCCCCATTACCGTAAAGAAAAAAATAATTGAAAAATATTGAAAATATTTTTATCAATTATTTTTTTTTTTTTAAATTGATATATTATTTAACGTTAAAGAATTACATAAAAAACTACACGTCCCCCTACATTATATTGAAATAAAAAATTTATGTATGACTTACCACGCGATGACGTCACCTCCCGACGGGCCGCCGACACGTTATCGGAACCTGTTTTTTTCTTTGTTCTCCTTATCACTTAACACACAAACACTTTTACACTGAAGTTTATCTTTTGTTCGTCATTTATACAATAGCTAACAGAGATTCAACTGATATAATTGTTTATTTTTAACAAAAATAACACCACGTTTGACCACGCCATTAAAAGTTTTAACACGGAAGAAACCGAACCAGTTTATTTGGATCACAGTTTTTATTACGTTGCACTATACTCAAATCTGAATGTACATTCGAACTTATGATGTTATTTACTCATGGGAAAACACTACACAAAGGCTTGAGGACTACCGAAATTAACTAAAACAAAATAAAATCGAAAACAAAACACGAGACAAACACCACACGCGCGGCCATTTTGCGCGCAGACCGTATGAACTGAATAAATATTGAATTTATTCAATGAATTTACTGTCAGATGTCGGTCATGTCATGTTTTATGTCATCGTTCGTTCATAGACTTTAATTATAAACCTGTTCCACGAAAGTAAACACTATTTATAATACAAATAATACTCAAAATTAACTGAGTGGCCGGTGGGGTCCAAATTGGCCGCCCGTCAGTCAACACTTTTTGACGTCGGACCACGGGGACCCGGCCGTCAGTCCAGAGGATAAATCAAACGGAAGTATAAGAAAAGAAACTTTATACAAATTCAACCGGAAACTACAATATTTTAAATAAATCAAAAGGAAGTACGTAACATAATTTAAACTTTTATAAATTCGACCGGAAACCACAATATTTTAAATAAATCAAAAGGAAGTAGGTAACATAACAGAAACTTTTATCAATCCTACCGGAAATACAAGTATTAATTCAATAAATAACATGAAAGTCAGATTAAGTACTAAATAATGAAAACAAGCTTAAAATTAAAATCAAATAATGGTTTGGCGCCCATATATACTTACACAGTAAAATATATACAGATACTACATTTTTAATGCGTTTATACGTTTTTACTGAGCTCGTGCTAGAGCTTTTAGCAGAGGTCTTATGGTTTTGGACCAAGAAATCACTAGCATCTTTCAGCATTTCTGATGATTCAGCTACCGGTTCATAAGATATTTGCGCTATCATCACATCTGGGGTAGGTATTAACACGTTAATACTGACCACACCGATTTGTTAATTATAACCCCAAAGGTACATTTTTAGTATTAAATAACATAACAAAATATTGGTAAATAATTACACTAATACAGCAATGTAGCATTATTAAGTATAAAATATGCTTCTAGGAAAACATAAAACATAATCATTACACCGTATATTTCAAGAATAAATCAAAAAATTTAAAAGTTAAAAAAGTTCGTTACGTGCGTGAAAATGTCGTCCGGTATATAACATATTCGGATGATGCGCAGACCGCGGCTGACCAACCCCGAGCCATGCGGCGTGATCTGGTCGGCATATTGAAGCACGCGCTGTAGGTGTAGTGTTTATAGTTTTGGAGAAAATCATTTGTTAATACTTACCTCTGTTAATTGTAGCCCCGGTCTCCCCTACCTAATACGGTGAAGGAAAACATCGTGAGGAAACCGTTCTAGAACCAGCTCTTAAACCCTCACCTCCTCATCTTCACCAAAAAGCATACTCCTTCTCCACCAAAAATAATAAATCGGGAACAAAGAATGTGGTTCATTCTATTCAAGGATTTATGTATTTCGTCGAATGAACATGGCTGGATGTGCCCCGAATCCCAGTTTTATGGAAACCTTTGACGATTTACTGTTTGATTTTTGTATTGCCGAGATGTTCGTGAATTTGATTTGTGTATCGTTTCTACCATACGTTGGTCGTGACGTTACTTGCTCCAACAAAAAGCTACCCTTATAACCAGGGTTGTTCTCTATATGATTATTTGTGTTGGACAAACAGGGCAAAACTTTTATTTCAGACACTTGTAGGAGGACATGATGCTGCAAACATGAAAAAAATGTAGGTGACAAATAAAGATTTATTGACATTAAAATACCGTCAATTAATTTTTAAAGACGATAACAATTTTAGGCATTTAGTAATTCATTAAGTTTAAAGTACATCAATAATATTGGCAACATAGTTGGGAAAAGACTAGTCGGCAGATGATGACTATTGTATCAACCCTGACTGCCATGAAATCATTTGTTTCCCAAGTTTGCCGATGCAGCAGCTGATTCTTTTTTGCGAATTTAGGGTTGGTGAACCTTAAGAGGTTTCAATTATTTCAAGTACATCTTGTATAAGTATCTCTCGTCAAAACAGGCGACAAGCTAACCAGTAGCGGATCCAGGGGGGGAGCCACGGAGCTTAAGCCCCCCCCCCCCCCCCGAAAAGCATTGAATCAGAGATCTTCGGTGACAAAGCAAGCATTACACTACCTAAGGTACAATTTGTCATCAATTATCCTTAATTAACTTAATAGGTGAGTTTAATGTTTTCAATGTTCCCACTGCTGTTACATAGGCCTCCTCTCTGCTGTAATCTACCACGCGGGCCCACTGCGGGTTGGTAGATGTCACATGTCTTCGAATTTTTGTTTCTAAGACGTGCCGGTTTCCTCACGATGTTTTCCTTCACCATTTTGAGAGCAGTGGTGAAATTATTCACAAAGTGAAGCGCCTGCTTGGGTTCGAACCCACGACCGACAACTAGGTATGTCGGGGCCGTTACCGATTTATATTTCTGACATTATGATTTACATTTAAAAAAAAATTAAACTATTAATATTTTGACATTATAAATAATCCATTTTTGATGAATGTATGATGAGTCCATTAATTTGACATTCAAACTTAACCCAAATTTTCATAATTTTATATAAAATTCATAAAATGTATGTACTTAGTAACCTAGTTCTGATTTGCATGTACCTAGCTTATTTTTTAATATTTCTACACCAGCAATGGTAGTATGTGTGAAACAGTGTTATAATGTAAGATCTTAATGTACCATATACTGAGAAATAAATAAATACAATACATCATCATCATCATCATCATCATCAGCCTATTAATGTTCCCACTGCTGGGACACAGGCCTCCTCTCTGTGAGAGGGAGTGGGCCGTAATCTACCACGCGGGCCCAGTGCGGGTTGGTAGATGTCACATGTCATCGAATTTTTGGTTCTAAGACATGCCGGTTTCCTCACGATGTTTTCCTTCACCGTTTTTGAGAGCAGTGGTGATGAAATTATTTACACAAAGTAAAGCGCCTGCTTGGGTTCGAACCCACGACCTACAACTCGTAAGTCGGGGCCGTTGCCACTGGGCCACCACTGCTCTTTAGTAGATTGTCTTTTTTAGTGTTTATTTTATTAAAACTGACCCTCAGACGGGGTCAAGCCCCCCCAAACGACAATCCTGAATCCGTCACTAAAGCTAAGTAATATCTCTCTTATCGCTCTAGCCACGCGGGTACAACATTTTCCGTAGCTAAAACCAATAAAACAAGCATTTATTTATTTACAAACTTTCCACTACGTGTAGTGACTACACGTTACCAATGTCAACCTCCCTCCGTACCGGTACCGTCCCGTCCCGTTTCCGGCATTATGCACGTTCCATTTCCCGTGAAATGTGTTCTCGCGGGAATTTCCTTTGCGTTTGAAGTTAGCGATAAAATGTACGACACGCTTATTTCGCTTTCAAGCTTATGTGCGACGGAATGCTTCGTCTTTATGTTCGAGTTTCATGGTATTTTCTGACTTATTGCTTCTTGGAGGGTGAAATTTGAAGGTAGTCAAGAAAGGTTGTCACTTTGAATAACTTTATGTAACCTTTGGTAAGTTACATAGAGTCAAATCCAGATCTCAGTTCAGATGGAACCAATGCCGTCTCATTCTCCTGTTTTGTCTTATACCTAATCGCTCACATACGGCTCTTCAAGCGAAGACTAGAATTATTTGGCCTTTGTTTGAGTATATAAAGATTCAACCTGACAATGAAATTCGAATTTTCTTACGTTTTTTGCAATATCCTGCATATTGCAAAAAACGTAAAACGTAAAATTAGAATTTCGCGGGCTACCTTAGCGCTTCCCCCTTAATGAAATATATTAACAACGTTTCAGACTAAATAAAAGAAAAAAAAATCTGTCAAGTGCGAGTCGGACTCGCACACGAAGGGTTCCATACCATGTCGTACAAGATTTAACACTATGAATTTTTGTAATACTTTCGTAAAGGTAACAACAGACGCGCTATAAAAAAACAAAGATTTGTAAAGAAATTGTCTAATTTTAATGAGAAAATGTTGTTATGTTAAAATATAGGTGTAGGAGTATATTTCATTTATTTTAAGAGAAAAATATTAAGTTAACTTTATCCAGTAACATGCATTAACTAAAGTCAAAGTTATTTATTTGCTACTAACATAGTATTGGTAGGTATAAATAGGTATATATGGTAGGTAAGCAGGTAGATATGTAGGGTAGGTAGGGTAGGTTAGGTACCTACCTACCCTGGTAAGAAGGGTAGGGTAGGTAGGTAGGGTAGGTAATTAGGTAGAAATAGGTAATTAGGAAAGGTAGATGCGCCGTAGATAAGTACTTAGTGCTAACCGTGCGAAGCCAGGCCGGGTAAAGCTAGTTACTTATAAATAAAAGGATTTCTCTTGCTACATCAGACTATATTGTACAAAATAGAATGTAAGTAGTACGCCAAATTTTAATTATAACTGTGCGTTTGCACTGGCGAAACATTCACAACAAAACATGTTGGAATCTCTATTTTCTGTCAATTTTTCATACAATGTTTGACAGGAACTAGAGATTTCAACATGTTTTGTCGTGATGTTTCGCCAGTGCAAACGCACGGGTCAATACAGGTATTTATTTACGTTATTTTTGATAGTCATACAGAAATCTATTATTTCTTACTTATTATTTTTACACATCCCATCGGACTATGAGAGTGAGGGAAGAGAGAGTGCACTCGTGTCAGCGCACACACTTGTGCACTATAATATCTCCCGCGCCGAAGGCCAGTCTCCGTTGAGATTGGCCGCCATGACCGAATATTTTTACACCAATAATTTTTCTCAATATGAAATTGTATCCACAACGGTTTAAGCTAGGTAACTGAATAGTACACTGTATGTGCCAGCATTCATTTCAATGTTACTGAATATATTGTCTATTGGAGTGTAGTTTTAACACGAGGTACACACATCAACACCGTCTAGGGATACTTTGAAAAAAGTCGATAAAGTTCTTAAACTCAAAAAATACTGGCCGGTTTTAAAATCTTGTGAAGAAAGTTTATTTTGTAGACCTTTTTGGATGATCGAAATTTAAATGATCGAAATAGTATATGCTGCCATGATAGTAGGTACTTACTAATTCCATGTCATTACTCCGACTATTAAATAGTTATCTGTGGAATTTATATCGCATAATATTAGCATGAAATACAAAATTATTACTTTAAGTTGCAGAAAATCGCCCATATTATATAAAATACGTTATGAATCAGCGTTTTTAGTATTTGTTGATTATAAACAGTATATGTTACATGATACACACAAGTTTCAAATTCCTAATTTGTTTAGTTGTTGAGATAGAGCTCGTACAAAAATGGTCTAAAACAGACAACTTCTACGGCCCCCTAATTCATCATTTTTGAAGATAAAAACAAATAAAAAATATATTTATTCTCTACTCGATGAGCTCTAGAAAATGATACCCCACATGCCAGGGTCAGATAATTTTTTTTTCAAAATTTAATTTTATTGTATGGCGACCCCCCTTTATTTTTTAATTTTATTATTTGTTGCTCTTACGGCAATAGAAATGCTCAATCTGTGAAATTTTCAACTGCCTACCTATTACGGTTCATGAGATAGAGCTCGCTGACAGACAGACGGACAGCGGAGGCTTATGAATAGGGTTCCGTTTGTCACCCTTCGGGTACGGAACCCTAAAAAAGTGTCGTGTTGGTCAAAATATTACACTTTTTTTTGTGAAAAGTGCGATAAAAAACGTTGTTCCAATTTATAAGAATGGAATTTGGATTGTATTAGAATCACAACAACACGCCTGCAAACCATGGGATAAGCAGCAACAGTACCCACAAATTGCCCTAATGTTTTATGACCTTGGTGAGACGAGCGTCTGTGCGAAACTACAGTTATAACTTGAGAATCACTTCTCCGATGTTTCCTTTAAAATAATATAATGCTCTATGACAGGTTTTAATAATAACTAGTCTACGCAAACGGAGCAACGGGCACAGTCAGCCACGCATAAACTTAAATCATAAATCAACAATTCCCTATCAAAATCAATCATTTATTCTCTGTTCCCCTTCGATCCATCTTACAGTATCGCCCAATAGATCGGAAACCGTTGAACAGGTTTAACAAACGTCCCTGAGCCCCCTTCGAGGAGAATGGGGGCCAAGGGGGCCTCCATTCTCCTCGGTCCTCATTCTCCTTGCCCCTTCGCTCGAATGCACTCTGATCGCGTCGTAGCTACTAGCCGTATAATCTGTAATCCCTCTATTCCTCTCGGGAGCCGGAGGAGTATAGGTACTCCCAAACGGTATTAGGAGCGTCTATAATCCACTTATATTTAAACTTCGGGTCTTCAACTCAATGGTTCTTGGGCGTAAACCGCTCTTCAAACAGCCTTCTTTGGAGAGGTAACTGATCTACCTGAGTATAACATAATAGGCATAGTACTTCAAGTGACTGTCGCAGTGACATCTTTATTACCGCCATCGGTATGTACTCAATATGTGGCGTACAGGCCAGGAGGCTGTGGTATAGCATAATTAGTCTATAATGTTCCCACTTCTGGGACACTGGCCGTCTCTGAGGGAGTGCGCCGTATCCACCACGCCAGCCCAGTGCCGGTCGGTAGATGTCACGACTTCGAATTTTTGGATCTAGAACATGTCAGTTTCGTCATGATGTTTTCCTTTACCGTTTTGAAGGCCGTTGTTGAGCCATATCCCCCACTCCGGCCCAGTGCGAGTTGGTAGATGTCACGTCTTCTTATTTTTGGTTCTAGGACAGTATGCCGGTTTCCTCATTCTGTTTTCCTGCACTGTTTTGAGAGTTGTGGTGATGCAATAATTTACACAAAGTAAAGCACTTGTCAGGGTTCGAACCTACGACCGTAACCGGTCTCGAAAGTCGCGGCCGTTACCACTGGGCCACCACTGCCACTGCTGTGGTATACAGAGGCCAATTTGTGGTTTAGGGCAATGTGTGTTAATGAACAGCCTATAAGTCTGCGAATACTGTGATCTATTATAATAGTTTGTATCTCAACATCATACTTTTACCTTTTCTCAATTCTTCAAAGTTTTCAGTACCTAACTCTTAAGTGTCGTAAATATTGCGCTGCGCTCCGTACTGTACTGTAAGCTGTAAAGTACGGAGCGGAGTAGAGTGGGGTGCGTCTTTGTGGGGTGCACTGTCTATAACCTACTTTATATTTTTTGGCAATTCGGACTAGGGCAGTTGAACATGATCTCTGATGCACGATCAGACTAACTCTGCACGGTCTACCGCGACAAATGCAGCTTTTTTTAGTATCTTACAATACCACGGTTGCCACGTCACGCGGTTGCGCGTCATTTCAGAATGGACAAGTTATAACAATAAACCACGACCCAAACTTACTTGAAAACAGCCATCAGTCTTTGAAATGTTCTGATCCCGTTACAAGCGAACAATATTAAAAGGATCTGTAAAGTTAAAAAGTTTGCCAAGAATAATGTAACGTCCGCAAAACAAGAACACGTTTAACTGTATATTTTATACTGGCTTTTGCCCGCGGCTTCGCCCGCGTTAAGGTTAACTATCCCACGGGAACATACTGCAGGGTTTCAAAGTATCCTATGTACTAACCCAGTTTATGGGCAGAGTCTATAGGTACGTGTGTGCCAAATTTCATAGAATTCCGTGTAGTCTTTAAGGCTCCGTGCACGAAAAAAACCCATTTTCGTCAATAACTTATCTAATTGTAAGAAAGCTTAAAATAATTGAAACATTAAGTCTGTGTAAGTATAAAAGTACAGTTTACGTAGTGCTAAACCATTCGTGTCAGTCACAGCACCTTTTAGTATTTGCATCACTTCTGCGCTTTCGAAAATACGGTTTATTTCGCCTTTGATTTAGGTACTTAATGAAGATGTTGTATAATCATAAAATAAACTTTTGATTTTATTTCGAGGATAGCTGAAGACTAATGTGTGTTTTTTTAAATTTTTTGATATGGTTTGCTAAATAATAGGAAAAAAAAACATTACGGAAAGGGTTTTAAAAAAAATATGGTTCTTTTCAACATTATTTTTCTGCAATATTATTTATCGAGGTTGAAAAAAGTGGTTCCGCCACATGCAAGTAGACCATATAAAAATGTTTAAATGTCCGAAATCAAAAGTAGTTTCTTGTAAAAAAGTGATCAAACGTCAGTCTCGCGTCAAGTTTCGAAAAACTTGTTGCGAATATTTGTGATTTTCCATGAATACTTAATTTATTTATTTGAAAAATCCCTTTCCACCACATGCAAAACAAATAACTCACTTCAAATCACAAATAGTTTTGTTTAGATTATTTTTCCTTTTCTCAGAACTAATGAACAAAATTGATCAAAATCAGTCGATTTCGTGCACGGCCCCGCGTGAACAGACAGGACAGACTTACTTTCGCGTCTATAATATTAGATCGATATGGATTAGTAGCTTACTACATTAGTGGCTTTGTGTTAATTATTTGATCACCAATGCTCTCAAAACAGTGAAGGAAAACAGAGTGAGGAAACCGGCATGTCCTAGAACCAAAAATTTGAAGACATTTGACATGATCTATCAACCCGCACTGGGCCCGCGTGGTGGATTAAGGCCCACTCCCTCTCACAGAGAGGAGGCCTGTGTCCCAGCAGTGGGAAGATTAAGGCTGATTATGCTTATGCTATGGATTAGTATGGATTGGTTTATGCAACACTCTAACGTCCGATGAACTTTAGAATAATAAAGTTCAGTCATTTCTCATTTCTATTCGTGCTACATTTTTGCTGTGATTTAAAAGGTCAATGCCTTCTTATAAGTAGGTACTGAGGTACCTCTAGCTTTAGTAGGTAAATGCATTTGAGTGCAGCAAGCAGACTTATGACATATACTAAGTACCTAAGTAAGTTAATATATAGGTAGCTAACCTTCAAGAAACTGAATGTTAAACTATGGATTTCGCTTGGGGTTACTTTTCATGAAAATATTTATATTATAATAGTTTGTAATGTTAAGTTTTCTTTTTACTTACATAAGTATGACATAGGTATGTCATTAATGACTTCTGCAAAATACTGCATTCGGCGCTTGACGTGCAGGGTAAATATTTCAGAGACCCAAAATTTATGTCTCGCTACAATACTCATCAATACTAAAGAATTTCAAAGTCAAACATTTTTATTCCATTACTTAAATAAATGATAAAGATGCTATCGGAGCCATTTTGAGCTTTAAATCACACAAAATAAAGATATTCAAATATTACTTTAAAAATCGGCAATTTATGGCGTGTCGCCTGGGTATAGTTTCCAACATTTCGTGACATAAAAAATTCAGTGTATTGAATGTGATACATTGTGTTAATAAATATTAAACTTAGATAAATAAAGAACGTTTTTCATTACAATAATGTTAGAAATTTTTATTAAAAGTTACTCTAAAATGTAATCAAACAATGTTCAAAAAATAAGCGTCATTATCGGCAACAATGTTGTATGTAATTTTTTTACTTATAACGAAACGCGACCGAAGAGTCAAATGATGTTTAAGCGACGCTTCTCCCCGCGCCTCAGTCGGCCGACACGCTTTGGAGTGTAAGGACGTCGCGCGAATTAAGCAGTAAGTATTTCATTTTGATTCTCCAAAATTTGTCATCACAATCGTCATTCTTATTTTTGACTGTATCTCAATTATTTCTTCATAATGAAGTGTTTTTATGTAACAAAGTTGAAGTACGCGTGAAACTAATACTGCATGTGGCACTCTCTCCGACGAATATACCTAATTATTTTGTAAAATGGTGAACTTTCCAGAATTCGTCATTATTGGCAACATCATTTTCAGCAACGCAATATAGAAACAAGACCATGTTCTACATAATCACCCAAATTTATAACGATTTCTCGGAGTTAAATAAAATCACGTGGAACTACTCTGAGGCCGGCCACGGCAAGGGTGCCCCAGATGGTGTTGGAGCTACATTAAAAAGAGCAGCGGATCAAATGGTTCTCTACGGTGAAGATGTGGGTACATTCGATCAATTCTATAATCTGATTAAGCGACGCGTCGAAAACGAACAGCTCAATATTATTGTCAAAAAAATAGAAGAACAAGATATAACACAAAAAAGTAACTTGATTCCCAATAACATCAAACCCTTCAAGGGCACATTTTCCGTGCACCAGGTGTTATGGGAGAAATCAACAAAAAAGTTAACCATGAGAACAATGAGTTGCTTTGAATGCTCCGCTTCACAAATCTGCGTTCACGGACATCATCTTGGGCACCTTGCCAATTTCAATGCTGCGCCAAAAAATTTAGAAAAAGCTGAAACTAAAATTTCAATCAGAACCTTCGACTTCAAGGGTTATGACCAAAAACGTGGTAATATTGTCGGATATTTCACTAAATGTGCTTAACACGCAGAAATCTCCACTGAAAGATAAGACGTCCACAAAAACAAAAAAAATTACAAAATCAGAAAATAACCCAAAAATTTTTTTTTTTTTTTTTTAATTGTATTTATAGCGTAAGTCGAGCGTTTTTTATTTCATTAAACTCTGTTATCGTCAGGATATCCAATCAGGAGACCAAAGAATCAATATATAGGAGGATTTAAATTTATTTTTATATTAAATTTTTTTATTATAATATTGCATTTTATTTTCCTTGTCCATATCATAATATCATAACAAAATACTACCCAGAATAGTATTTAAGTCACATGTAAATTCATCTCCATATTTATAATACTTATTCAACTCATTGTCGGCAACACTGCGTCATTATTTTTTACAATAACGTCATTATTCTCACAATGTGACATTATCAGCAACAACGTTTTTTAATGATTTTGAAAAATATCCAAAATTAATGGACTGCTTGGGGTGCCTTCATTACAACATACTATATATTTGATATATCTATACATCTGGCCTTAAATAGAAGCTCTACCGCGAGGTTTAGAAAATCTTAATTATTTTTGTCAAGAATATTATTTTGAGGAGATCCGCCCGACAACACGTCGTGTCGACGTGCCAATCGTCATTCTGACGATGCCTCGTTGAGAGGTGAAACACGTGTCGATTTCTTACAGGGTTCTATAGCGGATTAGGTTACCAAATATACGTCGTCTATGGTATTTTATGTCTATGGTGATTTACGCAATCACGCCTGAGTCAATTAAATATCATGAGTTTTGCATTTTAGATTTGTTTCAGATTTTGATTATTACATAACATAACATCACGCCTTGTATTCAGGTTTACCTGATCACCCACATTGTGGTGGAAAAACCGAATCTATTAACACTTTGCTCGACCCGGGAATCGAACCCAGGACCTCATGTTCGGCAGTAGGGTTTGCGACCACAAAACCAACGAGGCAGTTTGATTAGGTAAAAACTTGAAACGCTTTGGCACAACCTCTATTTTTATTCACCAGACACAATATCCAGACTCCAAGCTGCTGTTAATAATTTCCTAATTGTAAACCCATTTTTTTCCTGACCCGGGAATCGAACCCAGCTCAGCAGTCATCGGTTGCGCTTGCAACTACTAGACCAATGAGGACGAAACAACCCCAACAAGCGGGTAGGTGTTTTATTCGTGCTCATCCATCCTCAAACACACGACACGGCCCGCGTCAACGGCAGAGGCAACTGCAGCCGTCGCGTCGCCATGCCTCGACGACAGCTGTTGACACCGTTCACAAATACACGAGAATGCTCTTATAAGGCTGCCTGTCCACCGGAGCGGAGAGGAGAGGAGAGGAGCGGAGATGTGTCAATATTAACCAATAGAATCAAAACTCCGCTCCAGAGGTGCGATTCTATTGGTTGTTTTTGGCACATCTCCGCTCCTCTCCTCTCTTCTCCGCTCCATGGACAGGCAGCCTAAGCACTCTACGGGCTGTCAGTGTCAATATTCCACAACAATGATGACACAGACAGTTCTTGAACGCAACTTAAACGTGTTGATCGCGTTCAGATTAATTGGTGAAATTATAAAAGGCTCTAAATTATAAAAGGTTTCAAATAAAAACCTATGTTTTTCTTACCTGATAGAGGATGAACCATCGAAGCTGCCATTTGGTGTTGTCAGAGCTTCGTTTGTGCAGGTAGCCAGTCTACAAAAATAAAAAAGTTTGTAGAAGTCTTATAACTAAAACTGGCACATACCTATTCTCTGAATAAGATTTGATATTTCATGTATGTGAGTTTGCATTTTAGTCGATAATTTTATAAACAATAGAGTTCTCTTACAGGAGGGAGGCCTGCGTGTGTCCCAGCAGTGGGAACGTTACAGGTTGACAATGCTAAGCAGAGTACCTATTCAAGGACGAGAATATTCATGCATCTCATGAAACAAAAAATAAGTACCTTGAACCATTTATGAAGTAGGTGTTCAAGTTTGTTACGCTTTTCATAAAGTTCTTTTATAGAATTTCATGATATTTGCCAAGTTAGCAATAGTTTCCTGGGAAGAAATCTTAAGCTCTGGAATACTGAAAACTGTTGCTCATTCAGGTCATTGATCTAAAAATAATTTATAATCAGCGCATTGAATACGAGTCCACTGGAACTGCTGTGAACGCAGAGACGCATAAACATACTTTGGAGAAAAAGTCACCCAAATTCTTTTGTACATAATATCACGGCTTGTTTTCCCGAAGAGTTAGGCAGACGTCCATGTTATAGGGGGCAAGCCTTCTTTTTTTTGTGCCTCTCTTTTCTCCCAGTAACTTTAGACTAAAGAGAATATGACGCAGTTCTCTGATTCATATAAATTTTTTATAATGTATTTGATGCAAAAATTAGTAAAAAACACTTTATTCTTAGCAGTTTTTATTTTACGCGCCAAGTTGAATCCTTAACTACAACTTTGTTACTTTTCCGGCCACCGAGAGAAAGCTTTTCTGACACCTGTCAGTGGTAAAAGATTAGGAACTAATAAAGTTCAAATTCGTAAAACACGTATTCTTTTGTATCAGCTGACAGGTGCCAGGAGCGCATTTTCTCATCGGCCAGAGTGTAGTGCACATACGTCGAACTTACGAAATTTTTCACTAGAAAATGACGTCACAGTAATAGATACTGCACGAAAGCAATGCCCGCAACATGGATGGCCACGGACATTCATTGTTCCAGCTTACTATCTTGAGTTATCTTCAAACCCATCATACCACATACAAAATGCTCCTACCAAACTTATCTTCATCTTTTAGGTGGTAGCCTTTTGCACATCATGCTTAACCAGAAGGTCCCCTTCTGACCATAACAGCTATTAGAACTCTTCTGCAATTAAATGCCATTGAGCTCGATCTTTCCTTAGCCTCTTTAAACCGTCGATAACCAACCAACCAACCCGCGAAGATCGTAGCTCCACATAGCCTGAAGGCGTCCTTCACTGAATTTTATGACGCGGAAATCACTTTGATTCTTGACGTCCTGAACTTTTTTTGTAACATAAAACCAAACTTCCTGTGGTGCAGACTGCAGAGATGAACCAGTCTGCAGGATCGTAGCAAGGCTTAAGTCACTCTGGGAGACTTCTTCGCTTTCACGTATACTCGTACAGGCCCAGAAGTCGACGTCAAGCCGGGATCGGGTAGCCGGAAAGTCATAATAATTGTTAACAGAAAAAAAATTAAAAATCTTTGCTAAGTATTTAAAAAATCATTATTCAAATTAAAAAACGTTTAAATTTGTAGCAACAGGAGTTAAAAGACCGTCATAGGGAGTAGATTTTTTTTTTAATACATAACAAAGACTTTTTTAAATATTTTTCTGATAACTATTATGGCTTGACCTATCACCCAATTCCGGCTTGACGTCGACTTCTGGGACACCCTGTATGTAGTATGTACCTACATACAGGGTGTCCCAGAAGTCGACGTCTTTCCTAATAAGCTTGAATCGAAGGACATTTAAAGTAAGCTGCTTTTCTACCAACCTGTGAATGGTCATACTGCGCCCTGTCGGACAGGGCGAGTAGCTGGCCGTCATTCACACGTACTGACCGCTGCATCTTCGGGCTCAGCATCATCATTGATATCTGGAACAACACGTTTCGACCTTGAAGATCTGTTTCGACTGGTTTTTTATAGGATTGAGACAGTTCATATTATGATGAATGATTTAAATTTTATGAAAAGCTGCTGTGAGTTATGCCTATAGATATAAGAAAAAAATCTATGCCCCATTGTGCCCATGTAGAATGAGAAATTCTGCATGGAGTTTCAGACAAAGTTAAAAAGTTGAGCGGCACTTAGATGAGCCTGTTGTTAGCCAGTCCTTCTAACAAGGCTACTGGAAAGATCGTCGTTAATCTTTTATGTAACCTTTTAGCTCTTACTTAAATACATACTTAGATAAGTATCTACCTACTAATTTGAAATAAAATCTAATCTTGGAAATTGGTCGATCCAAAACATGATTTACGTACTTAAAGGTTTGTTATAATTAGTTATACTGCTACCTAAGTATTATCCTTACTTCACTGGCTACAGCTTCGCCTCTCGATGCCGCTAATTTATTAATACGATACCTACTCCACTACCTACCTATAATTATAGCATCATGTGGAACGTATGTTTATGTTTATAATCTTCCAAAAATATCGATTCCAACTCACCTTTACTTAATCGTATTCATTTTATAATACAATTATGTCACAGTCACTACACGATCATACGCAGGTAACATCCAGTTCAAGATCAACAACAATGAAAATAACATTATTTATAGAATGTGAACACTTAGATCACACACAAGTCAATAGGTGAACAGACAACACTTTATAACAACAGTAGAGAAAACGAGACAACGTTTAATATTTAAACTTTTAAGATTATTTACACTAGTCATAAGACTCGAGCACGAAATGTTATGAGCGCCTGTTGAATTTGTAAACGCAATGAGTTTTGTTGACACAACGTTTTGCTTACACTACTCGTACAGGCTTGAGAGTTTTTTAAATAAGCGTTTTGTTAAGTTTAGAATGATGTTTGGGTTATCAGTCTGTTATAGTCGGTATCGCCTTGTTTGTCTCCGGGAAGGTGGTGCGTGGCAGACGGCGTCGGTGCGACTGCCGGGCCAGCACCTGTAGCTGAATCGACCGTTGCGCGCGTGCGTGCCCTTGATGACGTACGCGAAACGCCATAGAACAGAGAAGAGATAGTTTTGGCTAATTAAATGAACATGCAAATCATTAGCGATGTATCTAAAATTATCTAAGTACTTATAAATATTATTTGGCAACGTGCTGAAAACAGATTGGCTTCATCTAGCCCCCCTAGATTTTGAACACGATAGAGTCCGGAATTTTAAACTTATCAACGCATAATATGCTGAAGTTCAGAACCATCCACAAATTCCAATTATTTCAGTTCTCTTAAACACTGAGTATTATCAATACTTACTACGTTTATAGCTTCCTGTTTCACGACTTCCGGATAAGCTCCGGTTAATTTATATGGCTGATATTATTTTACAGATTCTGTTCAATTTTTCGGTATATCTGGTAGTAATTGTTCATACTAGCACTGTAGAATAGGAATTGATAATATTGATATAAGGTCCTTATTTCATACAGGCACACTTGACAAGCTATGTTAGTGCTCACGTGGGTTGTTCATTTTAATTGTCGCTCAAAGATCGGATATTCCATTTTTTTGACATTTCGCAAAATTAAAAGTATGGAAATACTCTCCCTTTCCTAGCCCTGTGCGTGCTCAGTGAGTCGCAGTTTCCGCGGTAATAAAACTCCCGTGCCCACCATATCTTTGAGTCACACGCACCCTCAACTTATTCTACAACATCATGCTATAAGTAGATATTACGGACCCTGCCAATATTTGGACGGTTCTTGGGTGCTTTGCATTCTTTTTTAGATCATCTGCTTAGCCTTTTCCTTAGGGTTGGCTTCCAGTCTCACCGAGTCACCGGATGCAGCTGAATCTGCTGAATATCAGTATTCTACATGGAGTGACCTGCCTATCTGACTTCCACAACCCAGTTCCTGGGTAATACGATAGATACCCCTTTGGTATGTATAACTGGTTGTCAGACTTTCGGGCTTCTGACGACCCGTAACGACGGTCAAAGATCCACGAATGACAGCCGGGACCAACGGCTTAACGTGATTTCCGACGCACGGAGGGGTCTTCGTATGTAAATATGGTCATCCATCCACGGACCGACTGCGGCTAACGTACCTTAACCTGATTAATCGAACCTTGCGGCTATTAGATATTACTTGGCCACAAGCCCCTAGGATTCTTTTTAGAAAAGCCAATAAGCTTGAGGGTCGTCGCCTTGAATATTACCAAGACAACTCTCCAGTTTGCCAAATCATCTAAACAAATGAATGAAGAGAAACTAACCACTTAGTAAAGCCTCGGTCACACAGCGAATAGTTACTGCGATTAGGCACAGCGAGAACTCGCGGTGTGTGACAGCCTGACAGGGTACCTACTCGCTGCGAGTAGCTATTTCCGCCTGTCGTCGAAGACTGTCGAAATTCTCGTTTAGGACTCGCTGTCTGTGACAGGCAGGTAGCGAATTGTCACTGCGAGTATTGTTCGCAGAGATCAGTGGCGAGGCTTGGAGAGGTCTACTGAACATGTCTTTCGCCTGACGATTGTGATGACAATAACTAAAGTGATACAGCAATACCGCAGCAAGACCCTTAATCAGAGGTTTTGCAATACCTTTCCTTGTAAGGTCATCGATCGCAGTATAATTTTACTACCCGCATGGATCCCAATACTTCTGCCAACCCCCTCATTTTGCTCCCACTGGGAATCGAACCCGACTAATATTACGCTCATGGGAAACGGTCGCGTGTTTGAGGGGTTCCATTGGACATTCGCAAACCGCAGCACTATGTAAATCTTCGTTTATTTAAGCACGTGCAGTGTTTATGTTTACGTTACATGAGTGGATACGAAAATACATGTGCTGTTGTTTTGGAATTTGCATTATGATTGATATGTTTAAGGCAGTAGGAACAAATGAACAGTATTTCCCTTTAAATATGGAACCCCCTTATTCATTTTTGTTCATCATAAAATACAATTTCTAATGTCTACCTACTGAGTTATCCACAAGTTCTTTCCATTCTTCCATCGGTCTACTAATATTTTAAAACATAACATAAACACCTTGTTTCCCCAAAGGATTAGCCAGAGGTGTACCCATAGTCAGCCCCGGAGATCTAAGGAGGAGCAAACCGGGGCACGTGCCCCGGGCGCCAACGTCAGGGAGCGCCAAATACAACCTCAGCAGACAAGTGCACCAGCCCTAGCGCACCGCAACTTTGCAATAAATGAGACGCGCAGCACTTACTTATAATCTTTCTCTGCGGGTGGTTGGGTGCAAGGAGGAAATCTTTGATTAGCGTAGGTATTATGTTGTCAAACGGTGTGAGCAAATTTGAGCGGATTGTGAGCGGGCGTATTTGAATTCTGTGATCTATTTTTTTAATTTTACGTTACGTAGTGGGGGTACCCCTAGCGTCCCGCGTCGACGCCTGTATGTGCAAAGGCGACACGACTTCCTTTAATTTTTATCACAGTTTTGGCGCCCCTGTTGGATTGGTGCATTTTCGATCGAGGAGGGATCAGGTAATGTAGAGTATTGACCGCACCATAACTAACGCCCGGAACTGTGTATATCTTAGCTCTTGAAATATCTACTTATTTAAATCTACTCATAAAATATACCCCGAAGGGTTGGGCAGAAGTATACCTATAGTACTCCGACGTTTCGCCAGTTATGTTTAAGTCCCATGTAATAGGGGGCGAGCCTTTTGCCACCATCGGACACAAATTCCAGACTCCGGGCTGCTACTGAGATATTCCAGATGGAAAAGCCCAATAACACTTTGCCCGACCTGAAATCGAACCCAGGACCTAATGCTCAGCAATACCATTTGCAAGTTTGCAACCACTAGACCAACGAGGCGGAATATTTTAAAAATCATGAGTAAATAATAAAATATTTATTTCGCGGCTTTAAAATCTACTGCGAAATCTCGAATTAATCACAACTTTTGGTAGAATTTTTAAATCTTGGAATGGTAATACCGAAATTTTCCTGTCACGCGTCAATAAAATCTTCGAAACACTTCTGTGCTGTGTTATACAAAAATTGAGGCTAATTACTACAACAAATCACTTCAAATTGTGTCTCACACCCACATTCTTGATACAGACAGTCGTTTTCAAACATAAACAACGTGTTTCGGGCACGACCGGCGTTTCGTGTAATGTGTTATAGTTAAAAATCCACGCGTTATGGCATCTGGGTCTAAAAATGATATAGTTAATAGACTGCTTAACGTGAGGCTGGATGACGGAGGCGGTGGAGACGAGCTGCCGCCGCAGAACATGCTGCCATCCAACCAGCAGGCGCGGCAGCTCGGACAGATACAGGAGGAAGACAACGGACAGGCGAGCGAGCCTCTCGCTTCTTCTTCCGCAATAGAAAACCTCCAGCCAATTAACAACACAGGTGGACGCTTACACAACTGGCAGGCGACGAAAACAACCGTAAAAGAAAGGTTATCGTTCCTTTTCAACAACGAGATCTTATGCGACGTTCATTTTATCGTGGGCAAGGATGCTAACCAGCAGGTCATACCCGCGCACAAGTTTGTGTTGTCTGTGGGTAGTGCGGTCTTCGATGCCATGTTCAATGGAGTGCTAGCAACTAAGTCTGATGAGGTAGAGTTACCTGATGTGGAGCCAGCGGCATTCCTACACTTACTAAAGTTCCTATATTCAGATGAGGTGCGAATTGGTCCGGAGAGTGTGATGACAACGCTTTACACTGCCAAGAAATATGCTGTGGCTGCGTTAGAGGAGCATTGTGTAGATTTCTTGAAAAGTAACTTGGGTACGGACAATGCGTTTCTCTTGCTGACGCAGGCACGCCTGTTTGATGAACCACAGCTGGCTGCGCTGTGCTTGGAAATGATAGATAAGAACACTGCTGATGCGTTAAACGCTGAAGGGTTTACAGATATTGATCAGGACACACTAAATGCTGTGCTGGAAAGGTATGTTTTTACATTCTTATTTTTAAAATAATTTTGTTGGGTCATTGATTTATCAACTTATAAAAACTATGAACAGGACTGTAAAAGTACAGTGTGAAGTAACTAAGCCTTAGTTGGTTACTACATTTTTTAAATCAAAAAATCATTTATTCAGTAGGTACTGAATACATTTTCTTTCGGAATAGCTGTCTCATAATTCCAACAAGAAATAACTGAATATTTATAGTGACCTATTATTTGAACAGACAAACCTATTATGAAGTGATGTAAGTATCAGTTTCAGAAAAAAGTTGTTTAAAAAATATTGGCCAAGTGTGTGTATTTTTATTATTTATTGTTATAGCGGTTATTTCAACTGTCTAGCTATTACGGTTCATGAGATACAGCCCGCTGACAGTCAGATGGACGGACGGACAGCAGAGGCTTAGTAATAGGGTTCCAATTGTCACCCTTTGGGCACAGAATGAACCCTAAAAATCTGCTCCAAGTATCAATTTAGAACTGATTTTTTTATTGTTAGATTCCTAACTTTTATTATCTGAATATTTATGTACCTATATGTTGGTTTGACATAATATTCTCTTACAAAAGTTGTTAAACAGCAATATTAATTATTCCTCAGACAGACAATTCAAAAATGGGCCCTTAGTTAATTATTTATATAATTGGTAACAAAAATATGATAACTTAGACAAATTGCTGTCTAGAAAAACTACTTATGTAGCTAACTACACAACAGGTAAAAATCACAGTATGTCACTAGGTTCTATTATAGGTTTCGTTCGGTTTTGTTTAATTCCTCCAATACTTCAAGATTCTCCATTGAGTGGCAAGAAATTTGAGTGTTCCCAATACTCAATACTCAATTCTTTATTGCATTCCACAATGTATGTACTTAGGTGGTAAACATTTGCTTGAGGAACAATCGTGGACCCTGTCGGGCACAGCAAAAGAAAGATAGTAGGTAGAGATTCCCTGTAATCTATAGCTCACATTATCTGTTGACGGTAATGCTAGAAGGTCATTGTCAACATGCCAACAGTACACTATATGCCAATGCCAGAATAAATGTTTTGTAAAGTTGTTTGTTTACACTGTCTACTTAATTTGGTAACAGCGGCTACACATAGTGCCGGCGGCAATGCCGCTCGGCTATTGCCGAGCGGCACGTGCCACTGGCTTTTGCGTCTCCATTTCCTTTGCATTACTTTGAGCGGCTTTGTGCGGCAGGGCGATCCGCGGCTTGCCCAGAGGCAATGCCACCAGCACTGTGTGTAGGAGCCATTATGCACTGACCGTGGAGCCTTTTTGGCCTCGCACAAGTCTTTTTTTTGTTTTCATGATTTTGTTAGTGTTAAAAAGTATGTTCTTTTTAGGGTTCCGTACCCGTCGTCATCATCATCATCATCATATCAGCCGAAAGACGTCCACTGCTGGACATAGGCCTCCCCCAAGCACCGCCACTTCGACCGATTCTGTGCTTCCCGCATCCACCGAACTCCTGCGGCCTTTACTAAGTCATCGTACCCGTCGTACGGAACCCTATTACTAAACCTCCGCTGTCCGTCCGTTCGTTCGTCCGTCAGTTCGTCTGTCTGCCTGTCAGCAAGCTGTATCTCATGAACCGTATTTGGTAGACTGTTGCAATTTTCACAGATTGTGTATTTCTATTGCCACTATAACAACAAATAACAAAAATTTAATAAAGTTAATAAGTAAAGAAAACAATAGTAAAGTATTAAGTAAATAAAACAACCGAAAAAAACATGTTCCTTGTACCCCTCACGAAACCGTTGAACCGTTGTTTTTTTCGGCGTTTTTTTTGCTTAACTCAACTTGTGCAAGTCCGAATCCCACTTGGCCTTTTTTGAAGTAAAAACTTAGCACTTTTTGGGTGAACAAAAATCATGGAACTCGCGTCATCGTCACCGAAGGCGCGTTAAGCACTTTTTTATTGACAGCGCACTCTGTCTTTTTTTTTGTTTTTTTTTAATAGAGCTATAGTTTTCGTTCTTGTACTGACAGCAAGCCACATAAATTCCTGACATTTTCGTTAGATGGCGTTACTTAGTTTTCACTTCTATCAGCAGTCCCCAAAGACAGCCCCGCATGTTTTTTTTGTTTTCATGATTTTGTTAGTTTTAGGTTCTTTTTTAAATTTTTATTTCCTGTGCGTGTCCCGAATTAAATATTTTTCTTTTCTTTTCAATTATTGAGCAGCCTGGCGACTATTGATCGACTAGTAGTCGCCACTCTTTAACGAGAACATGGCGTCCGACTGACTCATAAATGCAGCCATATGGCCTATGTCGTGTCGTACGACGTACCTACTACTTGATCTGTGCGGTCTGTGCCTATGCCATGAGAGTATGCGCCGCGTTCAAGTAATACAACAATTTCAACCGCAGCACATACCTCATATGGCCAATTGGCCATGTTGTGGCTTGTGGCTAGCGCCTGTGTGCTATGTTATTTAGCGGCGGTGCTCACAGCACAATACCGCTGCTAACGGACTATCGACCGTAAAATCATCTTAGATGGTGAGGCGTTTACTTTGTTGACGGGCCCGTACACATGACACTAGATTTCGAGAGCTTTTGCGTCTAATGATCGTACGCTAACTGTTGATTATAATTCCTTATTTGGTTCGTGTGCGGTTACAAACTGCACCGCACCTGTTATCGACTTGTCGTATTTGATTGGACGTGCTCCGCCCTACGTTTGAACATGACTCTACACGCGCCACTTCCATTTAAACACAGCCTAGATATCTGTAACAAGTTTCTATCTCTTTCTTTTTCTGCACTTATCGGCAAGTGCAACAGTTACTATAATAGTAGTTTTAGGTTACTGTAGTGTAGCGGTTACACACCGCTACATAGGTACGAATTAAGTAAATAAGCAAGCGCGATCGACGTAATTATAATATACAAACTCCCGACATCAACTTTCGGGCAGTTGCCCGCCAGACACAACACCCGTCGGGTCGGAGGAGAGGATCCTCCCTTTTCTAATGAGGACGAGTGAACTTTACACCCTGTTCCTCATACCACTAAAGTAGTAAATAGGTACTAACGGTTGCACATACCAGCTGGCAAGAATTGATAAGACACGTATTCATTTAAATTGAATCATTTCTCACTTTTCAATGTTCGGTAGTTTTGCCAGTTCTCGTGCTTATGATCTTCGAGTTTGTTTCTTGACGACAACAGCTTTTCTAGTACAACGTGGCCTTCATTTACTTTGTCCTCTTCGTGTTTCCTTCTCGCTTGTCGGACTGAGCTACCTAAAGAGAGCTCATTCCAATTCAACACATTAATAAACGAAGTAGTTCAGTACTTCCGTCCCTATTTTCTTGTAGAAAACCTTCAATCATTATATTTTCTTACTTTTTGATTCGTTCAGTAGTTCTCAGTTTCTCATCTTGTCTGGGTCATGAATTAGCACTGCGATACACAAAACGTTTTTTGCAATACGTTTGCATTAGGTAGTTTCCTACTAACTACTATTTATTACTATTGCGACGTAATCATTTTTCCAAGAAAAACACTGAAATCAAGAATTTGTCGACTCAGCTTAGATGACAAGTCTATAAGCAATTTATTATCGTAGCTATAGTCTGCCTGGATCAAATCTCTTTTGTTTAACTGTACAATTTCATTAGCATCGTTGCAATCATCTATGTTCTATATGCTAGTTTACTTCTAAAAAATCTTTGTTTTGTTTTTTCTATCGTATTTATAAGACTGCAGTTTACTCCATTCAATATTGCGTAGGTTAATGGAAAACAGACGTTTGTTTGGTTATAAAAGTGAGGTAGTTAGGAGTTTGCGGAATCGATCGAGACTTGTCTGGGAATTTTTAAATAGATGTTTGTTTTTATGCATACGTTTTCCTCGATATTTCTTGCATTCAATAGGGTTTTGTGGTAAAACTGGTACTAGGGAGAAAAATTCCTAGAATGTCTAGTCAAACTGGAACCTATTCAGCTTCATTCGGTTAGACTGGAAGTCCTAGTTAAGAAAAATTTTGGTGAATGATGAATGTCTGGTCATGAACTCATAACATGGCTCTTGTACTTAATTTTATTAATACTAAAGATGAAACATACTTAGATCACGAGTTTCATTTCAGCTTATTATATCACTGTTGTGCAGTTGTAGCTTAGGTTTACATTAAATGAGACTCTAAATAAAGTTCGCGTGTTTCGTGACAATATCTCAAAGACTAACATTACCAGCAATACATCAAACACAATATCAATTGTGCCCACCGCGAGAACAGCGTAAATAAATATGTCGCCACCAGGCATTGAGGAGGACCAGGAGGGGTCGTGCTTCCATCCTCTGACATTGTTGTGGGCTGTTTGTGGATCTCTGGCAATTACAAGATGATAACAGTTTCTTACACTTAGTGTATACACAAATCACAATTAACAACTATTGACCTAATTAATATTATCCATTAAAATTAATAAGAGAAATAATACAATAAAACTTGGGATTAATCTATGTGCGCACGCGTCTCATGAACGAGTGACAGTTCCTAGAGTTGAAGGGTGACTGGCGCTCCTGTTGTTTCCGGCGCCCTCGCCCTCCGGTCCTTAGACTCCGTCATAGCAAACCGACTGTACAGAGTACTTCAGTCGGCAACACTGTATTTCATGCGACAAATATATGAATTATCTTCATCGATCACTAATACATAATCCCAAACAAAAGTTCTCTTAAAAGTGTCACCAAATTGTGTTTAAGTACCTAATAATAGTTTAAATAAATATACATTAATGTAAATTCAACCTTAAACGCAATGCTTAAAGTTTATTTCACAAAGCTATGTTCAAAACGCAATAATTTTTTACGACCGATAGTAAGTGGCATGTTTACCGTCGGAGCGTTCGAATGCTACTAAATCAAAAGCGCACCCAAATGTTCAAGTGGGTGCTCATTCGGTGAGGACATTTTTTGACGCTGATTGTGTATCTAGTTCTTTATTAGTGATCGATGATTATCTTGGATGATCCATGTCTTCGCTACTATAACCGGGGTTTCCTCAAACAATACCAAAACATTACATATAATTTCCTATCTCTATTTCTCCAGGGACACACTCCGCATCAGAGAAGCCAAAATCTTCTCAGCGGTCCTGCGCTGGTCGGAAGCTGAATGCATACGACGACAGCTGCCCGTCACGCCCACCAATCAAAGAATGGTCCTAGGAAGAGCCTTCAACGCCATCCGATTTCCCTTAATGTCCGTAGAAGAATTCGCCATGGGCCCTGCTCAAAGCGGTCTTTTAGACGACCGGGAAATTGTGCAACTTTTCCTATATTTTACCGTGAACCCTAAACCGAATGTGGGGTTTCTCGACACCCCGAGATGTTGTATGACTGGCAAGGAGCTGACAGTGAATAGGTTTCCCCAGACGGAGTCGAGGTGGGGGTACAGTGGAACCACAGACAGGATCCGGTTTACGGTTGATCAGAGAATTTTTGTGGTCGGCTTTGGACTGTATGGATCGTATTTTGGGCCGACGGAGTATGAGGTGCACTTACAGGTAAGCCCTATACTTTTTAAACTTTCTTTTTATAATCTATACAACTATCTATACCTACAAACATAACAGCTTTTTACTAATTGCATATGAAAGTATTATGATAATTAGTAATTTTTTTTAGATAGGTACTTTTTTTTTTATTGGTCTGTTTGTTCCGGCTAATCTCCGAAACGGCTGAACTGATTTTGACGGGAATTTCACTGGAAGACTTTTATTTTAGAAAAAGAATTACGGAGGACGCGGGTGTAGCCGCGGGCAGCAGCTATTCAAATACTATGATTATAACTTCTTTGTGGGTCTAGTGGTCGCAAGAATTTGAGTGACTGCTAAGCTTCCTGGGTTTGATCTCCGGGTCGGGCTGATTGGGGTTTCTATTTGGCAATAGGCTCGCCCCTATTACTTAGAAATTAACATAACTTGTAAAATATTATTAAGGCTCGTTCGCGCGACGCGACACCGGTAATTGGTTTACCGTGAAGTTTTCTTAGAGACTGTTTTATTAGAGTCGCATCGCGCCTGTTTGAGCCTTTACGTAGTTACAGGGGGATCGAAAATGTCCTACATGGTTTCGACAAAAGGAGCTTTTGTTTGTTTGTGTTTGATCGACTTGGCGAATTTCTGTTCTTTTACATTTATTCTTAGCTAAACTTGGTCCAGTTCTTCTTGTAAATAAGTACAGTGATAATTAAGATCTATATTAATCTCATCTTACGACAGTAATAAGGAAAAGGTTAGCCTATTTTTAGAGCACATTCCACTACATGTAGCGCATGACCTTGAGCAAAAAGGGACCTAGAAATAGATGAGAAAACGCTGGAATGAAGGAAAATTTCACATAATATATCATTATGATGAGTTTTAATACATAGTACCATTTTAATATGATGGTCATGTAGCAAGACAATATTTAAAAGCCTCCCTTACATTAGTTTGCCTCGTTTACTTCGCGCCATATTCACAAACGAGAGAATCGCGGCGATAGTCAGTGCCTTCAAATTATAGCCGCAATGATGTCGCCGTGTGGAGATTGATTCATAAAGTTCCTATTGAATTGGATGGGGCGGCGAGACCATCGCCTGACTGCCTCTTTGGTCTAGTGGTCGCAAGCGCTACTGTTCAGCATGAGGTCCTAGGTTCGATTCCCGGGTCGGGCTAAGTGTTATTAGGTCTATTTGAAATTTCTCAGTAGCAGCCCGGAGTCTGGATTTGTGCCCGGTTGATGGCAATAGGCTCGCCCCCTATTACATGGGACTTAAACATAACTGGCGAAATGTGGGTGTACCTGCTACAGGTACATCTCTGCCGAACCCTGCGGGGAAACAAGGCGTGATGTTGTTATGTGTGTGAGGCGAGACCATTGTCGCGATTTCGTCGCCCGTGGAGATGGCGCGTTACCCACGAGATCGCTCTAGCTGGGTCATCATCATCGACGGTTAGTGGGCCCCTCACGAACTCGCGGTAAACGTATCATCGAAGAATATCTATACACCGTAAGGAGTATTTCTGCTTGCAGCGCTCGGCGGCTATAGGTCCAGGGCGGTAACAGATTTGGTCATCGTATTCACGGTATTTTGTATTCAAACTGCTTAGATATATGATGTTCTTCGATATTACCTTAAATCATTTCGAACGATTTTATATTTCAAAGTAATCGTTATTAGAGTCATCAGCCTGTAATGTTCCCACTGCTGGGACAAACTCTCTTCGAGAGAGAGTGGGCTATAATCTACTAGTCGGTCAGTCAGAAAGATGAAGCTAGTTGCCCATTCCAAAGCGTATAGTAGGTACCTAAGTAGAAGAACTAAGGCAAGAAACTCCACGGACACTGTTTTAAATCAAAATATGGTCATCATGTTCGTGTATTGCAGATAATCCACCTAGCGACGAAGAAGGTGTGTGGCTCCAACACGACGACGTTTTGCTGCGACGGCACGGATGACACCTTCCGCGCCATGTTCAAGGAGCCAGTTGAGATCCTGCCCAACACCTCTTACATAGCTAGTGCTAAACTCAAGGTAAATTCACAATCTTCCTTTTTAACCCTCTTCAAAAAAGAGGAGGTTCTCAATTCGACTGTATTTTTTTTTGGTTTGTATGTTTGTTACGCGATTACTCTGCCAGCAATGATTTTTGTTTTTGTTTGGTAGGTCATACTTCAGAGGTGGTCCCATAGATTTTTTATGAACTTTGCTTGGGTAGTTTTTAGTAATATATGTTATATACAGGGTGTTAAAGTAATTGCGTGCCATAGCTTAGGGGTAGGTTCAGTATCGATAAAGGAAACTAGGAAAAATAAAATAAAAAACCAGAAAAATAATTAAAAAAATAATATTTAAAAAAATTGCAAGGTCGACCTAATTTAGTTTGGAATCAGGTATTTACAAAGATTAAAAATCAACTTATTTACTCATGTTTTAAGTTGATTTGATTGCTATTTTAAGTTAGTAGGTACTAAATTAGGTTGACCTTGCAATTTTTATTTAATGTTTTTTTATTTTTCCTAGTTTCCTTTATCGATAACCCCTACCCCTAAGCTATGGCCCGCAATTACTTTAACACCCTGTATATATATAATACGTATTTTTCCCACTTAGTATTATAGATGATGTTATAATAAGTTCCAATCACTGTTAAATACAATAGACGACGTATATTTAGTTACCTAATCCGCTTAACTGTTCGTAAAGAGTCATAAAGAACCCTGTTAGAAATAGGCACGTGTTTCACCTCTGAACGAGGCATCCTCAGGATGACGACTGACTTGCCACGCCAAGCATGTTGAACGCAGAGTCACTCTCACTACTCTGCGTTCGGCGCTTTAGGAACAGTTAAGCAGATTAGGTTACTGAATATACATCGTTTATTGTTATTTTATAATGGATTTCCGCAGTTACTCCTTGCTCAATTAACTACCTGAGACTGTTATTTACATAGCAGGTAGTGGTATTCGAAGTTGTGTGGGGTAGGTACCATAACAAAAAAGAGAAAAATAAAAACATAGTAAAGTGAAAAAAATAGCTTTAATTTCGGAAGTCGGTGGCAAAAGTCGAAAGGCACCGATTTCCGTTTACGATCCAATTAACATTATCGTGCTCAGTTTTTAGATTTGAGTTTGGTACTAACAAACTTTATAGGAAAATTAATGAAACTCTCTCATAACTAATTGGGAATAAAAGAAAAACTGTGTACCAGTACAAAATTTTTGCAAAAGAAATTTCTACGACCTTTTTGAAAGGTTGTGTATGTCAGACTAATAAAGCATTCGTCCAGGGAGCGTTGCAATTGCAGCGTTTATGCAAGCGACAAAACACTAGTGTGTTATCACCTTTAAAAGTACCCAAATATACCAAAATTTTTTTGACAGTCTTATTTAAAATTACACAAAAATAACTTAAGAAAAAATAAAATAAAATAATTGTCGTCCTAATAATAAAAACGCGAGCTTAGAAACAACTGATGCACAATGTTTTTCTTTAATTCCCAGATGGGTGTGAAGAAAGCTCTTCTACCTGGAAAAAAATCCGCTCTCAGTTACTATTTATAAATGCAATAAAAAAAGTTCAACGCAAAGAGGTTGTTATACTTTCATTAAAATTAGTTCGGGACGCCACCGCGAAGCGTCCGTTATTAAAAAAGGCCAGTCTATCATGTTTGGGCCAAGAGCGAGCCTGTTTAAGTAATTTGTGAAATTTGAGAAAGAGGTGAGGGTTTCCAAGTAGAAATCTTCATTGATTTTATGGTTTTACGTACCTAGTAATTTTTTATTTTTGCACAATATTCCGTAGTGTGTATAGTTCAAAATATTCACTGAGTAATATTGTACTTAATACAAAAGAAATAAACTCGCTAATGCAGAATTATAATACATTTGACTAAGAAATATGCAGAGGACAATATTTTTAAAGTCCATTGTTATGTCAATTTGGCAACCACAGAAACACGAAACGCATGGTCAGCAAAATCTACCATTTTGATGGTAGCATTTTTTTGTGCCGCGAATCAATCAGAGATGCAACATTCGTTATTTTTTCCTGTAAGTGAAGGAACTCACCCTACCTGATGCACCTCTGCACGATATTCTACAGGTCACGTCCTCTTCGCACGTCATTTTTGACGTTTTATGTTTCCGTTTTTCCATCATTGCCACCACTAGAACACAGAAATGCTGCTTGAAGACACAAGTAATATGGCCACTTAGAGTGACAACACGCTGGGATGCCTCTGATATTGCAGATGATCAATAGCGTTGGAGAAATAAAAGAAAAAATGTACCAGAAAACGTCACAAAATAAATTGCGATAGACTTTTCTAAGAAAAGCTTGTGTGCTAAGTAATACAACCACACGGCTCGATCGATCAGGTTTAGCTACGCTTGCCGCGTTTGATCCGTGGATGGGTGATCACCTCCGACCCTCCGTGCCTCGGAAAGCACGTTAAACCGTTGGTCCCCAGCTATCATCTGTAGATTTTTGATAGTTGTTACGGGTCATACGGGTGCCGAAAGTCTGACAACCAGTCTTACCAAGGGGTATCGTGTTACGAAAGAACTGGGCTGTGGAGGTCAGATAGGCAGTTGCTCCATGTTAAATACTGGTATTCAACTGCATCCGGTTAGATTGGTAGCCGACCCCAACATAATTGGGAAGAGGCTAGGCAGATGAGACTTTTCTAAGAATTCTTGAGACAACCCTTAATTCGTTTGAATTAGGGTGATATCTTAATACCATTAATCTCTAGAGTCTAGAGTGCCATCTCTTCACGTTGCAATACCATCACGTGGGTTTCCTATTACGCAAAAGCACACTTCAAAAAGTACTCTATTAGCACTACAACATTATCTTAGCTATAACGTCGTCGATAAATAACCCTTTAATGTCTTTTCCAGGGCACCGATTCATACTACGGCACGAAGGGTCTTCGCCGTGTGACAGTAGACTGCAACAACGGTGAAAAAGTCGTGTTCCAGTTCTCATACGCCGCCGGTAATAACAACGGAACATCGGTCGAGGACGGCCAAATTCCGGCCATCATTTTCTACATATAATCCCACCTAAACGCTGGCAACATTTATAGAGCCGGTGTTTTAAAATAAAATTTTGGGCTGGCAACATTTATTTGAGGCTGGTAATCTTTGCGTTTTTAACGGCCTGCTTTGTTGTTTTGTTAGGAAAGACTTCCAAAGTGATGTGATAAAAACGGTTTCAGTAAATCGGAGTACCTGGTCGTAAATATGGCACATGAGTTTTGGAACAAAGTTCTATAACGCGGCTTGCGTTAGGAATTCTACCGATGATTTCTACCAGTTTACTCCTACGGTAGGAGTAAACTGGTAGAAATCATTACATAACGGAAAAGCGTAATGCAGTTTTTGTTCTGGTTTTTTAATACAGAGCCATCTAGTATAAGTTTTCAGCAACAGAATCAAAAACTTTGAAACTTGAGACCATATTAGATGGCTCTGTATTAATACATAATTTATAGCGAAAGGAACTTCGTTGCCACCGCGTGTCCCACGACACCTCCCGACTTTATTGATACAGAAAGGCTTTGTGTAGATCGTCTTCTTTGTGTCTCTTTCTAAAACCCCAATGTGTTTTATTTACGCCTGGATACCAGAATTTATTACTGTCGCCTTTTTAATAATGTATGTTTACGTCAAAATACAGCAAAACAGGCCTTTAAAAAACGCGTTTTAAATATAACTAAATAACATCGAGATTTGTAGTCTGAAGCTGAATTCGTGCGTGCTTTGTAACAACTTTATCGGCTGTCAAACTTTCATCAGATAAAAATTAGACTTCCACGACTTGCTACTAAATTATTAAAAATTACAAGTTTTTTTAAGCTTTTAAAAAGAAAAGCATTGTATTTAAAATAGATCTGTTATAGTATAAACAAATTCAATTAAAACAAAAAAAAAATGCTTAAACTGGAAACAGCAAACAGTGATTTTATTAAAAACATATCAACTTGACGCTTCAGAATGTGTCTTTAAAAGATCATAAACACAACTTTACAACACAAAATCCTTTAAATGAAAAATATAAACGAAAATAATATTAGATTTTGTACACGACATGTTTAATAATTAAATTACCAGTCCTAATCGCTTAAAAAAATTGTAAAACAGGAATTCATACTTAGAACTTTCGTAGATTTTAGTTACGGTATTGCCCCTATAAAATAATATATTTCTTCTAAATAGAATTTAATGTCCAGTGAGGTTACTGTATAAAGTATTAAATAGTCATAATGTTTGTTAATGGACTGGAATTAAAAAAGAAATTTTCGCTAAATTAATGTAAATTGTTGTGATTGCAATAGTAAAAGCAGTTGGTATGGGGATAATTTACATTTTTAAAGCAATATAGCTTTTACTGTATTTTCATATAACAGTTACTTAATAGCCTCATTATTAGTCTATTTAAGTATTTGTTGGGCATTAGAGTACTTCTGGACTAAGTATGAATAAAAATGGCCACAGCATAAATTACAATATTTATTGTGGCAACATTATTAATTTGAAAATAACTGTCGCAAATCGCCTTGTGTATAAAAATGCGTAACTGCTTTCGTAAATCCCTCTTATAGAACTATCTCTTTAGGTTCTAGATTGATCTGTAGGAATGTAAAGGGTTTGGTTCTAAAAGGAGGGTAGGTAAAATTATTGTTACAAAATTCTGTAGTATAGTACAACAGTCCTTGTATCGAAATATCAGGTTTTTGCTTGTGTGAGTGTGGTGAGGCGATATGGCTCAGAACTTACAAAGCAACTGGCGAGAAACGTTAATGTGCTCTGTAAACACATGAATGCGAATAACCGCCGAAGCATACTCTCGCCAAAAAATAAACGAGAGCCTGTGTTTGATTTCGGCTCCCACTCACGCATTACACAAAGCTTAAGTTTCGTTGTTTGGACTATTTAAGGAGGACCCGAAAAGGTAGCCCGTGAAATTCAAATTTTCTTACGTTTCTTTGCAATTTGCAGATCAGTGTCTTAACACTGATCTGCAAATTGCAAAAAAACGTAAGAAAATTTGTGAAAACACCATATGTGTTATGTTCGCGAATCATATTTTGATCAACATACAACCTATTGTATGTTAATCAAAATATGATTTGCGAACATAACACATTTATGGTATTTATAGAATTTAAATAATTAATACGTAGCTCAAGTTAGATTTGTTCTCTAAGGTCATGATTTCATAGAAAAGTTATTCAATGAAAGAAATCTAACTTGACACTGACCTGTAAATTGCAAAAAAACGTAAGAAAATTTGAATTCCGCGGGCTACGTTTGCGGTACCTTAACACAATATGAATAAGTACAGTACAAATATGTTCTTAATGTCCCTCGGTCAGTCGTCAGTGTTCCGTCAGTCGTCAGATTTCTATCAGTTGCCCTTTGCACTTGGTGCTTGTACAGACGCCAGCCCATCAACCTACTCCAATCTATCAAATTTTCCCAATCAACATTTGACCTTATTCAATAGCGATAAAGTTGAAAATCTATTAAAGAAATTTGACAGATTGTAGTAACTTAATGTGCTGGCGTCTGTACGTATTGACTCCTATCGCTGCACCCGCGTTGCCGTCAACCATAATTACCAAGTGCAAAGGGCAACTGACGAAACACGAAGTTCCTTCAGCCGCTATTAAGAAAATAATTGTACTTGACAGAAGGTTGGCTACACCGAGCGAAATCGCATGCGCACATAGAGGCGTTTCATGTACAGCATTTCTGTTTGAGATCACCGTACGTACGCGTCTATATGCGCATGTTTTCGCTTGTTGTATAGAACCTTCGGTAAAGCTTGTTCACTCAAAAATGACGCGCCCCGCTACCGCATTTTACGTACACTGTAATGCGGTTATGCGCGTCATTTCAGATTGGACGAGCTATACCTATCTATTTTGTGCTATTTATATAATAATTTTTAAGGATAGTGAGACTTGAATGGTAGCGATGAAGAAGGATAAATTCCTGTCATTTTTTTTTTTACGATTGGTACCTGCTTTATTATCAGAAGTAAAAGTAATTGTTTTAAAATATTCAAGTCTTACTAAAGGCCTGTTCACAAAACGTGCTGAATTTAAAAAAAATACTGTCTTATCTTAAATTTTTGAATATTCTGTTAAGAGCGATTATCCTAAAAATTGGCAACGTCGCAAACAGCTGTCTAATATTTACCTGTTTTGATTAATTTGGTAATATTTTTGTATGGAAATATGAAATGTGGCTAACTAGCGAACTAAAATATTGATTAGGAAATGCAATAATTACTATCGTAACACCGAATATTTAGTTTTAGATAAAGCACCGAATATTTAGTTTTAGAGAAAGCACCGGATATTTATGTTTTTAAACGGTTTTACCATCGAATTCAGTGTTATAATTGCAATTCATTATTAATTCAATTCTAGTCCGCTAGTTAGCCACATTTCATATTTCCATACAGTAATATTGCCAAATTAATTTTTATTAATTTGGCAATATTACTGTATGGAACGAAAACGCTGTTTGGTACGTCGCAAATAAATATCAAATATTTCGCTGTTTTGACAGCGACATATTTGACATTTATTTGCAACGTTGCCCACTTTCGGAATAAACACTCTTAATTTATTAGAACCAATAACACCAAGTTTAACGCAAATAATTAAAATTAAAATCAATAGTAAAACTTTAATAATGTATCGTTGTAAATAGGCCTTAAAAATCTCCCTTCTCTATAGATAAATCTGTGATAGGCTTGTGGAACGTATGAAAAGTGAAAAGTATGGATTTATTTGTTTAATATAATATGGTAGCTATATTTGTGGGACCACATTACTTTGGTCATTTTTCTTCAAATCACGAGTGAGAAAGAATTCCTTGAATATGAATCTTATTAGCTTTAGTTGTAAGTTGCCTTATTTATTGTTATAATTTTGATTTAAATTTTGATATAATCTGTCGATTTAATGCGTTCTGTCAATCTGTAACCCCGCGTCCTATTTAAGGTGATCGTCGCTCGGATCAGGGACAGGATCGTTCGAACTTTTTGTTCGGTGAACATGAAGGCATCGCGTCGACAGATGGCGCTTTTTGGTTTTCCGGACAAAAAGAGACATAAATCACGTGACCGATCGCGTGAGTACGCGGCCTTACGGTTTCTAAATAGCTACTCTTCAATGAATATAATAATAATAATGCTTATATTATTATAAATTTTAAAATTATGCGAACACATTTCTTCGACAGGCGATAAATTATACTATTATTATTTATAGAACTTCGTTTGAGCGAAGTGTCAAAAATATTATTTTAAAACAAATATTTTCCAAAAATATATTATGCTTTATTATTTGTATGGAATTAAAAAAGAGACTAGTTAAGCGATGGATTGTCTAGAAATCATTTAGTTTATGTTAAAATTACGCAAATGCAGAATGAAACCAAATTTTACGCTTTGCGCTTTTGTAAAATTTTACGGTATTTATGTATGAAGTAATTTCTATATACACGAAAAATATCAGGAGTATAAAATAGAAAATCTTATAAAAAATTGAAATCCTCGTAAAATTGGTTAATGTTTTGAAATCATTATGATCCAAAGACAGCTAAGGAACAGTTACTTGAACGAAAATTTTCGCAAAATTAATGTGACAAATTGTCAAGCGCGCGTAAAGTGTAGCGATTGGTTGAATGATTTATCAGCAGCCAATCACAGCACTTTACGCGCGCTTGACAATTTGTCACATTCATTTTGCGATAATTTTCGTTTGAATAACTGGCCGTAAGTATTTTTAAATTTATGTTTCGTTAACAATAAAACATTAAAAAATTTAAAAAAAATATGTTGATCTGCATAAAAGTGTAGTTGTTTGTATTGGTACTTTTCTAGTCAAATTAAAACATTTGTTTTGAATAAGGGATTGGCGTGCAATACTGCGGACATTCTGTCCCAGCCGTGGCTTTCATATCCGTTATCTAATGCCCGATACAGTACGACACAACTCGACCAAGTCTACGCATCAATTTTACGTATGTATTTGGTTATATGACTTTACAAGTTATTACGTTTGCGTAAAGATCATTTTCGCCTAAAGCAGTAATAAAGATTCGTGATTTTAAAGGCGCACTCAGTTCGGATGTGATCGGTTTTACGAATTTTGCCGATGCTACATACAAGTTGTGTCGAACTGTACTGATCGATGAATCGTAACATGAAATGAAAAACCAGGTTCGCACGGACGTATTTTTATCGCAGCGATTTTTTTTCGTACATTGGATTTTCAACTCTCGGTATTGGACCGAGCATTGAGAATCCAATAGAGTGCATCCAGCGCGTATCCCAGCGCGTGAAGAAAACACACTGTTGGATAGTCAACTCTCGGCGCTGAGCAGTGTCGAAAATCCAATACGCTAAAAACATTAAATGTAACACAATAACTATGCGAATTTGTTTCAATGTGTGTTAGATTCATATTACGTTTCACCAATCTGTGCCGAGCATAACTATTATACTATACAAGGTGATGTGATTTTTTAAGGCGGGATTGTAAAAAATATAAGTAAGTATTAATGATTTACGACAAAAAAAAAAACGTCTGTATGATGTAGTTGTCCTCGGTTGAAGCAGCAATTAACAGCTGCGTATTCATATTTGTCTGTACACGATAGTGCACGCCAAGCCTCAAGGATTCCGTTTGATTGAATGCTGTAATGTATTATTATCCACTTGGTGTGAAGTGCCCTCATTATTACTGTCCTACAAATGTGAACTCAGTATATTTGAATGTTGTAAATCAGTTACGCCTCAACGGCTGAACAGGTTTGGATGAAATTGTATACCTACTGGTAGGATACTTTTGTCCCCATATCTACAGTGGGTCTGTTCGCTACAAACTTGGCCGCGAGAGAGCGCCGAGTGTTTGTCCCTCGTCAAAGTGATCTTGAATGGAAAGCGACCAATCGGCGACAAGACAAAACACTTCTCGCACATGAAACTCCATTGCGAGCTAAATGAAAGTTGGGCGCGTCTTCGTGGATGGCACTACTCTTAACACCATCTCCGCAGATCTAAGTTGACAGTATCCGCCATTACATCAATTGTCCACCTACCCTCTTACTAACTAGTGTTAGTTCCTACCTACCCCATATTATACAGCTCTTAATATCCCCCAAGTGCCTTTTCATACGTCCCGGTTGCCGGGTATCCGGCGGCTGAGTGTGTGGGCATGTACCTACGTTACCTTTCACACGAACCGGCGTAATATAACGCTCATAACCATACACTTAGCCTCCGGATACTCGGCAACCGGGTCGTGTGAAAAGGCACTAACCATATCTACCTCCTTACCATCTACTTCCAAACTGCCATTGTAAATTATTTTCGAAGTTTAACGGAATCCTTAACTATATTAGATCAAAATTGCTATAGCAGCGAGCAACGATTGGTTATCCAGTATTATTTTATCATAAACAACTGACGAATTGTAACTAATAGTAGACCTTATTGTGTTTGTATAAAGCTTATTTTAGAATGTGGAAGCGAATGCAGGAATTGAGCTGTGTTTGTAGCATAAGAAGTGTATCTAAATGAAACAATATTTTGTATAGAGGAACTGATGTTGGTCTAGATGTCGTCAATAAATAATAACAGTGTAATATTGCTGTTTTATTCTTGGTAGTAAACCTACTTACCTACGAGCTGGAATTCAGACGCATTACTCGAGTGAATGTAAATTTTTGTTTCATTCGTTCAGCTGCTCCTTTCATTCCATTTTTCGATCATTCTGTAGGCCAAGCGTATGCTGAGACGCAAGTGAGTTGACGCAGGTTCACGCAGCGCAGGGCAGAGCAGATTTTATGATGCATGAACTGACTGAGAGCTGCTTACGCTGCGGCGCAGGCACATGTGACGCCACATGTGTCTACCCTGCAAAATCTGTACTGTGCTGACCTGCTTCACCGGCGTCTCAGCTTACGCTTAGCCTGATACCGAGTGCCAAAATCCAACATCGTTGAATGAATTATATAGAATCATTTTTCAATTTTGTGTTCAGACGTTTTACTTTGAGTGAAAGATACCGAATGAAAGACCCCCCCCCCCCCGCTTCTCTTAGTTTTCCCTCAACTTGTGTACTTCTTTTTATTTTGTGTTCTTTCTATGCGTCATGTTTGCCGCAAATAAACGTATTTTCTTTCTTTCAAAGACGAAAAGTGAAGCGTGTTCTACCGATAAATTACCGATGCAATTAAGCTTCCGACAGCGATGAAGTGCCATGTGTCCGAATATTCCCAGTCGTCCCCACATGGATTGCCATCAGGTGGCAATCGGGCATAAAATGCCCAGTTGCCACCGGGTGACGAGTGGGCGTCACAGATAATCAAATTACATATTTTCAATCATCATGTTTTAACATAAAAATTACCGTTGCATATGTACATTGTTCTTAAAATTTTGTATCAAAAACGATTATGAGGGGGGTTTGGGGATCCACGCCGCAGTGTACAGCGATTTGAAGTGGGGACAATAACTTCCCAGTCGTCACCTGGTGGCCGCAACCGGTTTTATTCCCGATAGCCATCTGGTAGCAATCTGTGTGGAGGAAACTGGGAATTTTCGCATGTGTCTGGCTGGGTGCATAAGTGCAATAACTGACACGATAGAAAAATAAATTAAAAAGTGCCAATCTAGGCGTATAATACGCAAAGTTGAAAATGGTTGGTGGCAGTACTTCTTTGCACGGTCTTTTCTGCACAAGCATCTAAATAACCAGCTATACCTATCTTCTCTTTGGCAAACTTAGAAAGGATCTAGGTTTGCCAAACAATCTAGCACGCTAGCTAGCAGTCTGGGAAGAAATAAAACACCAGAAAATAAACTTTCATTATTTATTCCAAAAAATCGACACACATTTTTCAAACCTCTTACAATAATATCAAATAGTTCATGCCTACAGTAACATGATTATCAAATATATAATATAAAACACAATTTAGCACATTTTGTCTAAGTTATAAGAGCCAAAAAAGCTCTGACTGTGATTCAATCATTTGATTTCAGCATCGTTATCTGACTAGTGTTGATCAAATCCGTCTGTAGGAAAACCTACGATTTACAAACTAGATTTCTATAAATAAGTAGGTAACTAATATTAATCATCGTCTACCTACCTAATAAGACCCCGAATTTAATCTAAAGACTAAGAACAGCCCATTTCATTCTGCCATTTCACGTGTCTTTTTGTTAAGTTCTTCGAGACTGGCTTGGTCTTCTCAATCGCTGTCAGTATATCGGTCAGGTCCAGTCTATCCTTACGATTGGCTACGTTACCTGAAAGAGATGTTTAAAATGGTACAAAGTTTATTAAAGGCATAGTAAGCGTCAAACTTTATGGTGGCTCTGAAGTGCGCTACTCGCTGCGCAGTACCCCACCCCTCACCCCCGCTGACACGTGAATTTGTTTATGCACAGCGACTCGCCTCATGTTCCGAGACGCCATGAAGTTTGCATCCCGATGCAAACTTCCTGCCATGAAGTTTGCATCGGGACGTACCGGGAGCTGGAAATTTACGACTATTATACCTTCTGGTTGTGTTCCTAGCTTAGAGGGAAGAGCGTCATGCTATTGGTATTTGCATCGAATATACTTTGACATAATTGTCAGTATTCCAGAATTTGTAGGATGACAATGATGTTGTCACTGGAGGATGACAATGTTTCCACAAAGTGAAAAAGGGAGCAAAAATTCATAGTTGTAGATGAATGATGATGAAGAATTAATTAAGAAGATGGATTAAGTGAAAGCTACACAAAATCTTTATAATTGAGTGGGGAGTTCCACCAGTTCGCATAGCCTACTCCGCGTTCTGGGCAATCCAGCGTCCCAATACTAACGTGAACTAACCTAATTTCACTCCAATAAGAACGTAGCTATCTTACTAACCTTTCTCACTCATAGAAGGCAGCATCTTCCTAACCGTAGACATAAGAGCCTCCTTGCAGGCCAGCTTGATATCACTGCCGGAGTACCCCTCAGTCTTGGTGGCCAGCTCCTTGAAGTCCACCTTGGGGAACAGCTCCACATTCTTTGAGTTCAGGTATTTCTGGAATAACTCCTCACGTGTCTTGAAGTCGGGGAGGGGGATGAAGATTCGCTTCTCTAGTCTTCGTAACATGGCTGGGTCGATTTCCCTAGAACAATGAAGATTTTTTGAAAAATCAAACTGTGCGTAAATGTCTCTTCTCGTCACTCAAAACAGTAACTACGTCTGCTCTCATGGCAGGACATTAGAGATTTCAGATCCTTAAGGAGGTCTTGTGTTCCTCATTGTTCTTTTTTTATCGTAAATATGTGGTAGGTATCGAAATAGTTAGAAATCAAACACAATAGGTATAATATGTTGAAAATCTTAGGATAACTCACCAAGGCATATTAGAGTTAGCCAACATGAAAATGATCCCTTCTCTTCCCTCGATGCCGTCAAGTTCAGTGAGGAGCTGAGCCTTCAAACGTCGTGACGCCTCGTGTTCACCGGGAGAAGACCGGTCGGATGCCAGCGTCTCCACCTCGTCCATAAAGATTATGGAAGGAGAGTAATAGGAAGCCATCTCGAAGAGGACCTGGAAATAACAGAAGTGACGTGGCAGCGATAAATAAGTACCTAATGGTAAGTGGTATGGTTGTTTAACAAGTAGGTATTCTATTACAATCCACTAAGGCTAATCAACCTAATAAAGCCGCAGACGGATTATGCTAGTGCCTGTTGATTCAGGGGCATGGGCTTAATCCGTCAAATATACTTATGTAGTGCGTTAATAAGCGTGGGCAGGCTAATATCTTATCAAATCAATGACGACAAAAAAAATTGAGCATTTTTTTTTTGTCGAACTTATGAAGCAATGGACTGGCAATCTTTTTCAATTGGTTTCAATTTAAAATTGATAGTGCATTGCGTAATTGGGGGGCTGGGCCCTATAACACAAAAATTTACAAGTCTACAATTTTACAAAAATTTTAAATTGTAGAAAAAATTGCGTAACACAGAAATTATAAAATGTATGTGTTACAATATTGTAGACTTGTCACTAGAATTTACATACATAATTGTAAGGTTTTTTGGTAGGTACACGTTGGTACCTACTTGTTTTCCACATTTGTAAATTTAAATTGTAAAGTTTTGTGGTATAGAGCGCTGCCTGATATCCCTAAATCTATGAAAATATCTGTTATGGTTCGATTCAAACTTAATGGCGGTTCGGAAGTTAGTTACTCGCTGCGCAGTACCCCACCCTCACCCCCGCTGACCCATAAATTCGTTATTGCGCAGCGACTCGCCTCATGTTTCGCGCCGCCATTAAGTTTGAATCGGGCTGTACCCACTCTATGAATGATAGTTTTATAATCTAAAAGGTTTATGATAAAGGTACCTTTATAATCTTCTCACTCTCTCCGCGCCATTTGTTGACGATGGTACTGCAAGAGACGTTGAAGAACGTGCAGCAGCTGTCGCAAGCAACAGCTCGCGCTAGCATCGTCTTGCCGGTGCCAGGTGGACCATGGAGCAGTACCCCTCGCCAGGGTTCCAGGAGACCAGTGAAAACTTCTGGATACCTAGACAAAAAAAAAAATTTAAGAAGTTAATGCGTAAAAGTCATTGGAATACATGTAGGTACCCACCGTAGGGGTACCTTCTTGTGTTTAAATTATTTAAAGCAAATAAAATCTTCCGATAACTCCGACGTTTTAGCATCAGATATTTGCGAAATTGTGAGCGGTTACTTAGGGAATTTTTAAAGGGCATTTTTGAATACAGAAAACGGGAAAACCCCAAAACATCTTTCCAGATTTACAGCTTTCTTACCGCACAGGATACACAACGGACTCCATTAGCAAGCTTTTAGCGGACGCCAGTCCCTTCACATCGTCCCACGACACTCCTGTAGGTCTGATGATGTCCTGGTACAAGAGTTCCACCAGCTGCTTCTTATCAGGGCTCACGTGGTTCAGGAATCCTGTGAGGGACTTCCTTTCGATAGCTGGGATTGTTTTGAGGTTTTCTTCGTCCTGGAAAAGACAGATGTCATTGATGTTGATAGTCTTTAGGAGATACGTATTAGTGAGCACCCTATTCCTACCTCATTATCATCATTTTAGCGGAAATAAATGCACTTTTGGACATAGGCCAAGCGTCAGATCGACCTGACCTTTGCTAATGTATTAGTGATTACGAACTCTAAACTCAAAGCATTTATTTCATAAACCATTTACAGGCACTTTTGAATTGTCAAAGAGTCGGTCAGTTAGTCAGTAAGTTGAAGCTAGTTGCCCATTCCAAAACGTAGATCTCTACGCTATTCCTATTTAATTATTGATTATTATTTATTTATTTATTTGCTATTACCACTTACATTTGTTTTTACAAGTGGGAACCCAATAAAACAATGTAATCACAATTTCCACACTCAGAGACGTCACCCAAAAACCGATTAAACACCACCACCAACAAAAATTAAGTCTTTTTAAACTAACCAATTTTGACTGACAGGGTCCAAATTTTTATCTGTCGATTAACGTGGATAAGCAAATAACAAGTTTCAAGTAACGACTTTGAGTACCGGCACTAGTGTACAGAGGACATTACCCTCTGGAATTCCGCCAATGAGCATGTGAAGTTATCCACTTGTGAAGAGACGCTGTTGAATATCTTTATTGCCCGCCCCACTGCTGGTGCAAGCTTTAACAAGTTTGTAAGGGCCACCGGGACTTTTAACAGCCTCTCTCTCTATTAAGGATTTTAACATCTTAGACTCAAAGTAGGAAATATTCTCAAGGAAGCAAGAACATTCAATGCATTAAATTAATCGCAAGGCACATTTTTATTTCCCACAAAATTATAAAAACCCGACGATGATGATACTACCAAAATAATATCCTAAAACCATATTTATTTGCCAACTGTAGTTATAATCCATAATAAGCCATCAACTTTGCGATGACCCTGGATGTCACTGTGACAAATTGCTGGAAGCTCGCCAGAATACCGTCATAAAACTATTTCCTTCACCTGAATTTCATTTTAAATGGATATCAAAGTTATTAACTGACCAATTCCGTACCATTTGCAGGTTATTATGAAAATAACAGACATATATTTTACTTTTGTTTTAGGTGAGTGGTCAATGCCGCCTGTGCACATCTGTATTACCAGAGACACGCAGGTGACTTCCCATTCTATTACACAATGCTGAAATATTTCATAATCTTAAACTTATGCCTCCAAATAGGTAAACCGGCTGACATAACCTTCTTTTGTTATGGCAGTACTTCCCCTCATGAGCTCCTTCACATTCCTCGATCTCTAAGACTGACTATATCTTTTTGCTGTCGTAGATATACCTTATAGATTTAGGAATCTACTTAGTTTCTTGTAAACAGTTAACTGCTGCTTTTGCTTACGTTTTAGTTTTCCCTCGTTATCCATGCTTCAAAGACCTGATGTCAACCAAATCCTGCATCGTGCAGGAAAGTTATCCGCGCGACTAGATATAAAACATCCCGACAACCGTCGGGCAGTAGCCCACTAGACACAACACTCATCTGGTCGGAGGATGCTCCCTTTTCTATGGAGGATTAGGAACTTTACATCCTGTTCCTCATAGTTCTAGACCATAATGTAATTATTAACGCAATCGTTTCTTTGGTTTTTCCCATATCTTATTTCAATCTACATTACTCGAAATTTTCCTCACGATATGCTCCTCTTAGCCTCACATAGGTACAGTCAGATAGATGTGACAACAACTCATAGGTGGTGGCTAGGTGTGTGGGTAGATGGTGACTGATGGACTGGTTAAGTACTTAACCATAATTGCTATACCCCATAGTCATAGCTCAGTAGGTACCAATGTGACTTTTTCAATTCATATGTACTTTCCAAGTTTGTCTTGGACATTACTGGCATCGGTGAAGGAACACATCGTGAGGAAACCTGGGCTTATAGTTAATATGAAACTGAAATCGCCAACCCGTCTTGAGCAAGCGTGGTTATCAATGCTCGTGCCTTCTCTGTGTGAGACGAGGCCTCTGCCCTGCAGTGGAGAATTAATTGGCTGGAACTAAAGCCACAGCCTTACCTTCAATAACTTAGTAACAGTGAAAGTAGAAGGCAGATCAGCATCTCCTTTCTCACAAACACACTCTGCGCTGACCACCGGCTCTGTTCGTTCCCTCGTCTTCCTGGTCTGAGGTCTGCGGGGAGGACGCTGCTCCTCAACCTTGCGGCAGAACTGCGGCTGCTTGTTGAAGCGGATCAGGTAGTAGCTGCAGTAGTCCTGGAGAAGAGATGGGAGATTTTAAAGAGGTATTTCAACTCAGTTTAAAATGGTGGATGTTGTAAAAATGATATATAAGCATATATAAGCACTTGAGGTTGAGGGGTGCTACAAACTTGTTGGTGTCACATGCCAATTCGAACAAGTGTGTAGCACACGCCTTTTCTTCAGTGACTTCGATTCGGTACCTATGTAAGTAAGAAGGGATAAAGCAAGGATCATGAAGGCGAAGGCAAGGATATGAACAATAATCTGAAAAAAGTCATTTTCTGCTGAACGGTAGATACCTATCTAATCCCCAAAGTGTATCTTGATCGTAAGTATTCAATTAGGTATCATATTAGTCATGGTTCCCAATAAGCTACATTTTTAATTTTAATTAAAATTCACTCAACTTGGAACTTTCCCTGACATGCGCCAAGTGGTATCACAGAAACTTTTCACTGAAATACTTCCCCATCCGTTAATTAGTCAAAAGTTCAGGCTATCATAATGTCGTTCTAAAATATATTATTTGAACAAACTACGAACAGTGCCCCGCAAGAAAGTGACAGAAATAAATAGCTGTTACTCTGTCCACATATCACGGCATTACCAGACCGTCCGGTTACAAGCTAGACAAATATCCAGTGTGTTTGCAAAGGTCCAACAACTCTAGTTTGAAATACGTTGTGTGTTGAAGTTACGGTATAATGTATTGTATAGTTACGTTGCGAATGAGAAAAATTTGTCAGTCGAGCACAGCACCGTTGCTGATTCATAAAGGTTTTTAATTTTGTGCATCAAATACCGCATTCGCTTACAGTTTACTCCAGTTCCAGTTGCATCTATCTTATAGGAACTCTATCAAACTTGCTACAGCAATAAAATATTCCGACTTACTGAGAACCTCCTCCTTTTTTTTGAAGTCGGTTAAAAATGCTTGAGCTTCTAACAAACTGGCTAATAACATACATTTATTCCCGACTAAATTAAAAACACATTCCAACGATACAAGTTGGACGCATACGGCATAACCCACATATTTCCATCAAAAGAGGGAAATGCAACGGAACTTTCAGTTACGCAACATGGCCGCCCGTGACGTCATCGGCGTCTGCGCGTCTCGCGTCGCAGGCACCAGTCCAAGTACTCGGAGTACGAGACGTGAACACACGGAGTGTGGGTATATACCTAGTTCAATTTTTTACTTAAATGCGGTTACGCGGTTTTTATGACTTGAAGAAACATCGATTTTTTATTATTATTTCTAAGTTTAATATCATAAATTATAATCATCATAATCAGCCGATTAATGTTCCCACTACTTCCCACTGCTGGGACACAAGCCTCCTCTCTGTGAGAGGGAGTGGGCGGTGATCTACCACGTGGGCCCTTTTAGGTTCTAGTACATGCCGGTTTCCTCACGATGTTTGCCTTCACCGTTTTGAGAGCAGTGGTGGTGAAATGATTTACACAAAGTAAAGCGCCTGCCTGGGTTCGAACGCCCTACAACTCGTAAGTCAGGGCCGTTAACACTAGGCCACCACTGCTCTGCGATAACAATTATTGGGATTAAATTAATTCGAAGAGAGTAGGCCTGTGTCCCAGCAGTGGTAACATTATAGAATGATTATGTTATTATGCAAATAATCATCGCAGACAAGCCAACTTTTGCTGTTTATTTAAAAAACTGTTAAAAATTAACATTGACGTAGATATCATAAAACGAATGATCTTGGCTCGCTCCAATGTTTTCGTCAAACTAAAATTATTTACGACTATCTCGGAAACCGCTTTATTAATACGCTAGCTAGAGATAGGTAGGTCATTTAGAAATCATAGTGGGAAGTTCGTAGTTACATTATCTATGAGCCGTGACCTTAAAAATATAACGACCGCTAAAAGAGTAGGTACGGTCATCAATTAAAGTCATTAACACACACTTTTACATCGTTTTTCTCCTGTCAACTTTGGTAGATATATTATGTTACTAGAGCCGATTGTAATGATTATTTTATGTAATTATGACATTATTTTTAAATGACAAATGTATTATTATGCCTTTTATTTATTTTGAGTTGACATTGTACTATTTAATTTGATTATAATTTTTAAATGATTTTCAATTCCTAATCTTAAATTCTTAATGAGTTGACATTGACAATTTTTATTGTAGGTATTTTTTAATTATATCATGATGTTAATTTTGGTGATACTGTGAGTTAAGATGTTTATTTTTGTGTTAAGTACTTGTATTATGCATGTTATTTTTTGTATCATATAGAAGAAGTTCAAACACAATGTAAATTGTTTGTGAATAAATAAATTGAAATTGAAATTAAAACTGACCTGCTTTTCAGCATATTATCATGTGATAGATAAGAGATAACATTGTTTAATTTTTATGTTTATTTCGATATTTCTTAAATATCTTGCTTGCTAGACAGTGCGAACGTAGCTAACAACAAATCTTGAGATCTGTCTTAAAACTTAGGGGTCTTGTCAATTTTTACGTGATTGAAACACATTGATGCGCAAATTGATCGTCTACCAAATGCAATTGCAGCGATTGACAATATTACTAGTTACTACAATTGCAATTAATCGTTTCGGGGATCCCTTACTCATATTTTGTTCAGTAAAAAATTTAAAAATGCAAATTAAACAAAGAAGTTATGAGATTTGTTTCACGTGATAAGTTTCGAAACAGCTACATATTTTCTAGTGCAAACTTATAGTGAGCACTACGCATCCGAGAATCGGAGTCTTAACTTCAATGTTTTTTGTGCTAAGTAACTGCTTAATATCCATGGATTACACTTAAATTTCGCATAATGTTAGTGAAAACGGGCGTAAGTCCTCCAAAAATAACCCCCTCTACTAAGTAGTAGTAGGATTATTTTTGGAGTACTTACGCCTTACTTAAGTAGTCTACTTAGTTCCGTGGGGTCACTTCGTCATTAAAATTGTCACTGACATGCAAAGAATCTCATTCAACCCAGCTAATGACCTGCTCCAGATATTTTGTGAGCGTTGAGCCTAAATAAAGGTGTACTGAAGTTTTTTTTTTAGTTGACTTGAGTTTTGTGTTACGAGTGATACAGTTTGCAAAAAGCGAGGTGAATATAAGATAATATATCCTCTATTATACATCTAAACTAATTTTATAAACAGAAAAGATTTGATTTTTTTCGACGTATGTATGTTTGTCTGTTACGCTTTCACGCTAAAACGGCTGAACGGATTTGGATGAAATTTGGTGCATGGGTAAGTCCTGACTTGGGTTAGGACATAGAATAATTTTTATTCCGATATTTCCACGGAATCGAGACTTATGCGGCTGAAACCGTGGGTGCAGCTAGTATGTATGTAGATAAAACGAATAAATCGCTTTTCGTGTCTTGTCTGTCTATGCTACGCTTAGATATTCTAAACTAAACTCCATTTGCAATAAGAATAGACATTTAACTAAACCTTTTTTACATTTCGTTCAACCGATTCTGACTTCTATACCGTAGGCATAAGGTTGGCATTAAATGCAAAAATGTGGTTACAATACCAACTATTTACTGCAGCTGATATTTTATATCCCACCAACGCAATAGAAGTCAAAATCGGTTGAACGGACTGTAAAAAAGTTTATTTAAATGTCTAATTTTATTTCATATGATGCATAGGATTTTGATGCGGTTTTTATCATTTAGAGCATTTATTTAGGTTTTATGGAGAAGTTTATATGTATAAGATTTAGCACTGAAATTTCGATGTTTTGGCATGTCAATATTGCGATGGGTCGCTATTATTTTTTTATAATGAACGGAATAAGCGGAAAAAAACATGTAACCAGAAACCTGAGGGCCAATTCCCGTAATTTTTAAGAACATTCGCATTAGCATCTCATTCGCAATCTGTCAAAAATACTATCTATTTATCAAAAATTTTGACAAGTTTGACCAATGATAATATAAGTAATAAAAAATTAAGTTTCAAAAACTGTAACCCGACTACGGGAAAATAAAAGTGATCTAAAAAGTATGAAACAAGAAAATCTTTCAGACAGAAATCAAGACATAGGTACAAAAATGGTCAAGGTAAAGCCGTGGTCGCATGCCTGTACGAGTATACCATGTGGGTGCCAGGAACACCAACAAAATTATAATGGCATGCGACAACGGCTTTGTCTTGACCATTTTTGTACCTATGTCTTGATTTCTGTCTGAAAGATTTTCTTGTTTCGTACTTTTTAGATCACTTTTATTTTCCCGTAGTCGGGTTAGTTTTTGAAACTTAATTTTTTATTTACAACTTTGTATATCTCTGTAAGTAGAATGGGCTAAAAATGGTCTTACTGATTCGCTTACACTATGACCATATTCTTTTGTTTTGGATATTTCTCACCGCTCATGAAGATCCGTAAATATTGACAGCTGCATATGAAGAAACAATTGCCGTACTTTATTGTCAAGGGACGTACCTACTGCTACAGCTATATTTATCGAATCTATTATTTTAGGCCATCGACATTTTCGAACATTTTATCGTATACAGTAGTACTCGTGACAGTGACTTTTTGTATTCAAAACTGAAAGTTGTTCACACAGAGCCAATATGATAAAATCACGGATTCGAGAAAAAAAATCTGCCTTGCTGGCTCCGCTAATACAATTGATCGTTTTATTATAGCACTTTTGTTTGAAACAGCAATTTTTTTCTAATGTTCATTATTGTTGCCAGAGTGAAATTTGTTTATCTTTATATTAGTATACAACCGATACCGGACACATTGTTTATTGTGTTTGCTAATGTAGGATATGATAGTAGCAAAGACGGTTAGTAACATGGATGAATCTGATTAAAATCTTAGAAACGTGTGTTTTATTATAACTTCTTCATTAATGACGATAAAAAGTTGTATACGACTATAATTTTATCGATAATAATTTTTAATGTGTCAAACACTATTGTAAGATGACAATTAAACGTCATCATATCGCATAGAAATAATCACACTTTTGAAACCAATATTATGAATTAAAACTATAATATAATTACGAAATATTTATTCTGAGCTCAAAATTGATTCTAAAACAGGCAACTTCGGATAAGCCCCCGTTAAAATTTGATTGACTCCGCATTGGTATCATCTCGCGCCGTATATAGCGCAGTATCACTTTTGCTAGTTTTCAGCTATTTAAACATATTTATTTGCTTTGTAAATATGATATATATACATATTTATAATGTCCTCGTCAAGGCCTTTCTTTTGATACCACATGTCATAATTTCTCAATTTAATTTTTTTCGAGGTTAGAAATTTATGTGTAAAGTCCACTATATTGAATTTATTGAGAATTGATATAGCCTATGTCACCCGGACCATTATTACGAATCTATTGATACCTCATTCATCAAAATCGGTTCAGTAGTTTAGGCGCTACGGTGGAACACACGTAAAAGCAAACATACATACATACATACATATATACATACATACATACATACATAGACTGCTAAAATCATAACCCTTCCTTTTGGATTTGCCGTAGTCGGGTAAAAAGACGATCTTCAAAAACGGCACAATATCACACTATTAGATGACACGTGGAAGTAGGAGGGCATGACGTAATTATCGGGAGCGAAAAAGAGACAAGACGAAGAAAATGTGGCTAATTAGCCCGATTTTAACGTGTGTGCTGAGCGCCTATAACCTATCTACACCTTTTTACTTATAATATCATTGAGTTTGACAGATTGCGATTTGAATTAAGTTCGAGAATAATTGGCCTTCTGATCTATAATATAGATATAGGAGAACTTATTTAATCCAGTCTCAACTGCATTAACACCTTGGGTTAATGCAGTTGAGACTGGATTAAAAAATCCTGAAAAATTCCTCTCGCCGCACACAGTGTTAAAAAATCCAAAAACCAATCTTTTTAACATAAAAGAGTCTTGAGTTTATGTGGTGGAACACACTATTATACACGTCTGAATGGCCACTCTCGGGCAGGGCTGCCACGTAGGGTTACCATTTCGAAATATGAAAAGACGACAAAAAGCCGGACATTTGCTAAAAGTCCGCACATTTGCTAAAAATCCGGACATTTAATTTTTTCTTATTCAGTATTCATTTTAATTTTATTTATTTTATCCGTGTAATAATATACATACACTTCAAGGCATAAGCCTCGTCTTATACAGAGAAGCTTAGAAGGTACGAGCATTGACTATTTTATTAAAAATTCAAAAGTCCGGACAAATGACAATGCTAGACAAAATCCGGACGGGGGGCTAAAAAGCCGGACATATCCGACAAATTCGGACGAATGGCGACCCTAGTCACATGTCCGGTTTTCAATCGACCGGTCCGATGATGACGTGATTTGTCCGGCGCCAGACGCGGCTGGAAATGAAACGTCCGGTCAATTCGCACTCATGCAGCTGCCCATCGATGCTCCCATTTCATAGAATTGACTTTCACTTGAAAATTACTATACTTTAGACTTCTTGCAAATCGATTTTCAGTGTTTCTACACATTTCTTGATGGCGTTACACTTCAATTTCAATGTCGATTTGTCTTGTGAAATTCAAGGACCAAAATAATAGGTACCTACTTAACATAACATCATAATTATAATATCTCGCCTGTATTCCCAGTAGGGTAAGGCAGAAGTGCACATACAGAACAATCACATAACGCCAGTGTTATGTTTAAGCCCCTTGTCCTCACCCAGGGTTACATACTAACAACATTTGTTATTTTCCTATTGCACTGCCGCGAGGTCTGTTTCTGTACAGCTCAAAGTCAAAATAGGAATGAGCAATGATCTCTCATTCACTCTTAAATTAAGTAATAGGTACAAACTTTTTCTATTCCATCGAACTGTAATTTTATTGTGATATTTATTTATGGTTCGTTTATTGGAATGTGCTGGGATCGTACTCACTTCAAAATAAATAGGTACAGACGGCTACACATCAAGTTAAAGATTTCCAGTATAAGCTGACCGCAATGTACGGAAATCCTATACAATGCGAGATCAGCATAAACAGGAAATGTATAGCTTGATGTGTAGCCGTCTGTACCTATGTTATGTTTTTGTTTTGAGGAGCACGTGGCTCCTCACAATTTAACCACAAAATTAGGGTCGATCCAACAGGTTAAGCTGTGGTTGCCGGGGTGGGTCCGTGGACGGGTGACCATCTTTACATACCGAGACACCTCCGTGCCTAGAAAATCTCGTTAAGCCGTTGGTCCCGGCTGTCATTCTTGGATCTTTGACAGTCGTTACGGGTCGTCAGAAACCCGAAAGTCTGACAACCAGTCTTACCAAAGGGTATCGTATTACCCAGTTTTGAAGGTCAGATAGGATAGTCGCTCTATGTAAAATACTGATATTCAGCTGCATCCGGTTAGACTGGAAGCCTACCCCAACATAGTTGGGAAAAGGCTAGGTAGATTGATATGATTTTGTTGTGCTATTTTAAGAAAAAATATGTATATTTATATTATGTATGTATGTAAAGTTTACATGCCGCTTAATAATCCTGGCGACACTTTCAAAACGGACTTGTTGAGCTGACTAAGTGCATTGCAAGTGTGTAGGAGATTATATGTTCAAATTCGAAAGTCATTTATTCAAACGAACGAACGTCAAAATTACATAAGACAGTACCCCAAATTCGCCCGCCCTTCACCACTACCTAGTGCTTTAGCTGGGAAGAAGTGGCGCAAAAAACTCCCCAGCAGAAATATAGATTTTAATGTCGCACTAAAAAACAAATAGCAAAAACTCTCTCTAAGTTATTTAATTTCCCTTTCTGCCAGCCCTGACTCCCAGCCGCTCAATTTCCGAGCTGCCATAAATAAGGTCATGAACTCACAATACCTCCTCCGTCTTCTTACACACCATGACCACGGTTTATGTAGATGGGGTAAATCGCTGTTTGAACAAGATTGGGTGTTTTTTCGTGAACCGATGATGTGCGTAGTACCGGAAGAATTTATTGGAGGAAATAAATAACGAGTCATGTTTCCGTAAACTTACATAGCTACGTAACTAAGTGCATTCCGGGATTATTGATAAATTCGTAAATCGTCAATCAACCTTTATTTTTGTCAGTTGGTTTAACCAGTGTAACGACATAAACGGAATTATTAAACTTAATTGGTTCTTGCAAGCATCAATAGGTATATGAATACTGGAATAAAGTTTTGTTAATAGTACAAGTTGTTTTTTAAATTTGATTTTGTATATCGGCATAGTTATGATTAAAAAACAATTTGTTGTTTCTCGTATATTTACCAAAAATAAAATATTTCTGTCATGAACATAAAGACTATTATTGAAAACCACCAGTTTCATTTAAATTTTTCAGCAAATAAAACCGGGACTTTTCAAAATAGCTTCGTCAAAACTTAGTCCATGCAAACGGGGTATAACATTAATTTGGTATCCAACAAACAGAACTATGCAGGGAGTCGGAACATTTGGTTCAAATTAAAAGTTTCCAGCCGCCATTTTGTTTCAAACGAGAGCTGTCGGAATGTGGATCGTGCGTGAGAGTATGTTGATTGCTTGTACGATGATGTGGATGGGTGGGTAAGCAGAATAATATTAGGTTTGTTTTTGTAAGATTTGGCCTTACTTGGAATTCTTATTTACAGTTATGAATGAAGAAGAATAATAGAACATTGTACCTATATTCAGGGACAGTTGGGTAAAATAAAATAACACAAACAGTGTTTGTTTTTTTTTCAACGTGGTTTTGACAAATAATATTGACATGAACGCCAGTTAGAGTCTGTAGTCTAGTGATATTCATTGTTATTTTATTAGAGAACTTCATTTTCAAATGTAGGCCGAGGCTACAGCGTAGCAGGCTGCAGCAGCAGCGTAGCAAACCGTAGCTATAGTATTGCTGGTCATAGCAACAGCGTAGCATGCAGTAGCAACAGCGCAGCAGGCCGTAGCAACAGCGTAGCAGGCCGTAGCAATAGCGTAGCAGGCCGTAGCAATAGCGTAGTCGGCCGTAGCAATAGCGTAGCAGGCAGTAGCAACAGCGTAGCAGGCCGTAGCAACAGCGTAGCAGGCCGTAGCAACAGCGTAGCAGGCCGTAGCAACAGCGTAGCAGGCCGTAGCAATAGCGTAGCAGGCCGTAGCAATAGCGTAGTCGGCCGTTACGGCCTGCTACGCTATTGCTACGGCCTGCTACGCTATTGCTACGGCCTGCTACGCTGTTGCTACGGCCTGCTACGCTATTGCTACGGCCTGCTACGCTATTGTTTCTACCCCACACAAATTCTTATACCACTACCTGCTATATAATATTTAAATAACAGTGATAGGAACGATGATGTTATATCATCCATATAGACTAAGTGATGTCATGATAATTATTCAGATTTCTTACAGTTGTAATGGCAATTATGTAATTTCGTTTGAAAATTGTTTTTTGTCTTATAGAGAGTATTAGCTTCCGCCAGCGGCTTCGCCCGCGTGATAAATTTATAAATTATAGCTTACTATATTATGCATGTATTATACATATAAACCTTCAGCGGGAAGCGACTTTGTTTTTACCCGACTTTGGCGAAGCAAAAAGGAGGGATATGATTTTGACCGGTATGTATGTATGTATGTATGTATGTATGTATGTATGTTCATCTGTAACCTCATAACTTCTATACCACTAATCATAATTTGACAAATGGAAAATGGTCAAAGTAAAGCCGTAGTCGCATGCCTGTCGGCTACAAAATTATAATGGCATGCGACTACGGCTTATTTTGACCATTTTTGTACATGCCTTGATTTCTGTCCGAAATATTTTCTTGTTTCATACTTTTTACAGTGTGATTTTTCAGTAGTCGGGTTTTAGTTTTTTAACTTGTATAATATGTAGTGATTTTCCATGTTGTGACTGTGAGAACGTTGTAGGCTTAGTGGACTGTAGATTTGTTGACCATTTTCTATTTTGTTAAGTACCTGGTACTTGTTGAAAGACCTACACTGTCCTCCCATACCTATTAACACTGTTATTTGAAAATTATTTTTAAAAGAGTAAAGGTGGAGTTTCTTGCCGGCTCTTCTCCATAGGAAACGACCAATTGGAACCGTGTACCTAGCGTGACGTTTCATAAGTGCCCATGTAGGTAAGTATCAATGTCAAATAAAATATTTTGTATTTTTTTTTAAACGAATGCTATGGTAAATCTGCTGCTCCGCGCTATGCGACGGAGCGCGGTGCAGTGTGATAATCGCCTTATTATTCTAATATTAATCCTTACATATTATAAAACAAAGTCGCCCGCCGCGTCTGTCTGTCTGTCTGTCTGTCTGTCTGTCTGTCTGTCTGTCTGTCTGAACGCGATAAACTCAAAAACTGCCGAACGGATTTTCAAACGGTTTTCACCATTGGACGGAGAGATTCATGTGGAAGGTTTTAGTGTATAATTCATTAAGGTTTTGTGTAAATTGGCTGAAATATGACGATTATTGTTGAAGATGTCGGAAAAAATCATGCCGACTGGGAGCTTTACTGGCGTGCGCTGCGTAAGTCGTGAGAGATAAATCAAATTTATGTTCTAGAGTATTGTATATCTTAAAAATTGCAACAAAAAAGTCCGCGATGGCATATGTCTATCTTTTAAGGGTGACCCACAATAACCATTTTTATCTTTCAAAATTGTATAAAATTTTCATTGTTATTTCCGAAGCTATTTTGACCGGTATCTTATTAATCCTTATCCAATTAAATAAGTTATTTAAATTGGGCATTCAATTTCGATTAAAATATGCCTTTACATCACATCATTTAAATGAATAGTTTAAGAGATATCACAGTTTCAAAATTACGCGTAACAAAATAATTATGGTTGACCACGCGGGAGCTGTAGTAGCCTACCACTGCGTCCGCTGAAAGTTAGTCAATGATCTTTTCCTTGGCTATTATGTATGTATTCCCGGTAGAACGTTCCCATGGGATATTTTGCGACATCCACGCGGGCGAAGCCGCGGGTAAAAGCTAGTGTGTTATAATTTAAAAACTTAAGTGCTATCAGACTTTCGTGCTTACAGTCAGGCACGAACGTTTGCAACACTCCTATAACAACAGCACGATCCGTGTCACGCCGCCGCGACGTGCTAACGTGACTATTACGTGTCGCCACTAACTAGCGACGTGTACTGACGTCAATAACAAAGGACAAAGGCACATGAATGTGTTGTTACACTGTGCAGAGGACATGACCACTGTCGAACGTGGATTTTAAACAAGGTTGGCTTTAAATAGCTGTTTTTATGCCATAGAGTTGCAATCCTTTTGGACTACAATGTTGAATTTGCAAAATGTTGAATTCTGTGGTCTAGTGGTTAAGCCACCTGTCTCAGACCCAGAGGTCCCGGGTTCGATTCCCAGTGGGAGCAAAATTTTCTGCTCGGGTTGCTTGGTGGTAGTTCTAAGTCTGCCTGGCTAGCTACTACCATCTTATCTGTCTGTCGCATTAAAATATTGTTGTGTTTCGACAGTTAACGATAAGATAGCCAGTTCCTCTGTGGTTGAGGATTCCGGGTGAAGCTCGCTTCCACCTTCGGCCTGATCATCACTTACCATCAGGTGTGATGCAGGAAAAGAGCTTACCCGTCGAGGGTAACAATAAAAAAACCTAAAATTTTGAATTGCAAAATATTGAATCCCAAAATGTAGAATTTTGTAAAAAGTTGGAATTCCCATCCGGACCACAAAGTTGAAGTCGCAAAATGTTTAATCCCTAAATGTAATCATGCAGGCGGCCCACCTGATGGTAAGTGGGTCATCACTGCCTCTGCATTACCACAGGGCCATTTCCCGTATTTTTAAGAACGTTCGTCAAAATTTTCGCTAATATACCCACATTTTTGCCAAGTTTTTGTCATTAATTGCCGCTGAGATACGATTGCAACTTGAATTTGAAAGTTTTTAAGTACGAACATTGGCTTTCAAGGGGACCACAAACCGTGCGTTGCTAAAACCGTTGTGCTGCTGTACGGCCTGCTTCGCTATAGCTCCGGCCTTCGCCGATTGGCAAATGACGTTCTCTAATACAATTACAGTGAAAATCACTATAGGTACAGTTTCAGATTTTAATTGGCGTTCATGTCTACATTATTTGCCAAATTACCAGGTTGAAATAAAACAAATGCTGTTTGTTTTATTTTACCCAAACTGTCCCTGAATTCAAGTACAAGTTTCTATGTGTTTTTGTTTGTTTTTCCAACATTTCAAACAATCAATATTTAAACATAAATAAAATATAAACATAAAATACAACGGCTTCACTACCTTAAACCATTTCCAACAAGTTACAGCCGATACTTACACGGAAATTCATCGCCGACCTTGGACATCTGCTTACCCCCAAGAGGCACATAAGCGTGAAAAATACTTCCTTTGCGTTAACGAGGCTGGCACGAGTCCACACCGCAGAAACATAACTCAATGATAGCAAAGTGCACCTCTCCAGGGAGCCAGCCTTTAGCTTAGTAGCTATTGAACGTATCTTTAAAACAATATTCAGGTAGGATCTCTCTTTTCAAGCTCTTTGGTAGGACAGGCATGGCGGGCTGATACCAGTAGGGGGTGCGCGCGAATGTACGAGTATCCCCCGGGCTCATAGTAATAGAAGGAACCATGGTATTTTCGTCAGCAGGAGTACGCACGGGACTATTAATTAGCGAACTTGTACATTATACAAAAGAAAATATATGAAAATATACATACACTGACGAGCAATTTAAAAATACTACTTGCTATGTGCCAAAAAAACATCGAAATATCTCCTAAACCACACAAGTTAACTACATGAAGTAAAAATCTTGAAAACAGTTTTATAGGTGTTGTTTATGCGCTATTAAATACACTTGAACGTTGCTTTTTTACTTCAAGAAGCTATCTTGAGGGTGACACTGAACATATTGTTCTCTGTATAACACTCTAAGGTACATTGTCCTCTGTGGTAAATAGTGACTACATTGTTGTATTGGGTTCCCACCTGTAAAAACAAATGTATGTGGTAATAGTAAATAAATAAATAAATAAAATAAAATCTTGCGTGGTTTCGGAAATATTTCATGATAAATTAGTGGTTTTTTTTATAGTGCTCTGCAGTGCATTTATAATTTTATTATTACATCTAATACCTTTAAACGAGCAAGTCTTGTATAAATAATCTGAATCTCGGAAACGGCTATTTTCATAGCCTCGGGAATGTGATAAAACGTTGGTGTACCTGGACGATATGTTTATGTTTTCACCCCGATCAGAGCTCGGCTTGACCAGATATTGTATTATGTTCCGAGTCTGACCGTTTGTTTTTGTAAATGCAACCATGATATAGGAAAAATTTCTAGTGCAGGTTTTTTAAAAAGCAAATTAAATATTTCGCTATAATGTTTTCTGCCTACTCCCGAAAGTAACATAAAATACATACTTTCACCTACTTATTTTGGTTCTCCTACCACGTTATTACTTTGACTCAAGTCTACTTCCTCGAGTTCACGCCTCCCTTGGGATTGCTTGCTTCCAGCAGCATTGAGACACCTCATTTCGAGTTTAGATATACGATGATGTGAATGAAGTTGTATGTAGTATTTTAAGACTCGCAGCAGAGCCCATAAATATCTTCGCCTACACTGACATTAACTAAATGCCACACTGAAAATGTCTAAGGACGAATTAAAAAAACAAAAATCACGTGAGTTGGATAAGTCTCGAATTATAAATGCACTAATGGAGAGACAGAGACATGTTAGAGTTAATTCAAGTGAACTTTGATAATGATAATTTTATTCAAATTTTTATCTCAATTGTATCCAATTCTATTCTATTTTATTTTGTCAAATTTTACCTAATTTTTGTTTTATTTTATTTTATTTTATTCGCAATTTTTGTCTAGTTTTATGTAATTTATTCTCATTTTTTGACATTAAGTTTTATGTAATTTATTCTCATTTTTGACATTAAGTTTTATGTGATTTAGACTCAATTTCACCATACTCTGTTAGATATAACAGACTGTTAAACACAATGTCAACTGCTGTGATTGGCTGTTGTCATGTCAGTGAGCCAATCAAAGCAGTAACCTGAGTTTAATGGCCTGTTTGCTTTTGTGTTTGGTGAAATTGGGTCTTATTCTCATTTTTTGACGTTAAGTTTTATGTAATTTAATCTCATTTTCTTTATGTAAATGTAATTATTAATAGATATTGACCGATAGCTTGTACGTGTGGTGCAAACTGTTAGTATAAGTTGGTATTTAATAATAAAAAAATAAAAATAAACTTTGTTGTGGAATTCCGCTGGACCACACAACGCCTTAGTTGGCACACAACTGTCCTATACCTCATAATTAATTGATATATTTTGGAATACGAAAGGCTTACTCCTAATTTTTCTCTACATAAAGATTAAACTACATTCTTATTTCTACACTTGAGCTTCATGAGGCTTCATGATACTTAAATAAACCTCTAAAACCTACGTTTTATTAAAAACTAGCGACTCGCTCCTGCTCCGTACGGTTTTTAGACATTGGCAAAACATTGACATTTCTTGATTATAATGTTATTTTAATATCATAATAATCCTTCCGTAATAAATTCTCTAAATGATGGTGAAAACCGCATCAAAATTATGTGAAGGAACAACGCGAGCACAGACACGAAAAGCTGTTATTTATAACTAGCATCTGCCCGCGATTTCGTCTGCGTAAAATTTCGGCCCCGACCCACCCCGTCACATCGAATCGCCCGGCCGCTCTATTACTTCGTTTTGCACGGCTCCTATGTGTCGTAGCGTGATATTAAAGCCTCCTTTACCTTCCTCAAGAATTGGGCTAACAAATGCATTTTTTTTTTTTTATCCGACGGTACCTAGTTCTAGAGATTAGCGCGTTCAAAAACAAAAAAAAACTCTTCAGCTTTAATATATAATTACTATAAAGATGATATGTATAAAAGATATGGAAAATATGAATTAGGTCAAAGATAAAAGAGTCAAAAGAGTTCGTTAGGATTCTAATCTTACTAAAATCTTTTGTCTCTTTTAACTAAATTCCTTTCTTCCTTCTAGCTTAGCGAATATTGACTCCAAAGTACACACTGCCGGGTCACCCATGAGACTGGAACTGCGACATGTATATAACGTTAAGCGACAAAAACTGACTGAGCATTATTATCTATTCTGTGCTTCGAGAGCTTCGAGCTACATTTGCTCTGCAGCAGTACGTTTATAGTTCCATATGGCATCCTAATTGAGTAGATAAGCAAGCAGTGACTGCAGCGTCGCTGTGCGTTGTGTATTTGGGAATTTGTTTTAATAATTAACTGTAGTTTCTTGGGATATGTTAAGGATGAAATCCATATTATTATAATAATGATGTTGTCATAATCTTATGAATCGAAATAGATTATGAGACTCTCACCACACTGACTTCCTCGTTCGTCAAGTAGTCGCAAGTGCTGAGCATGAGCGAAATATTAAGCTTTAAAATACAAAGTTTTGATAGTCAAGTGGGGCGACACTTGACTATCAAAACTTTCTATCCTGCCAGCTAATTGCTTCGTTTTGGTTATGTGAAAAAATTCACGGCACTAAGTATATATAACGAATTTAAAAGAAAAACTATCACAGTTAAGTAGGCTCTACAAGTTAACGAGTAATAATTGACCAACTTACATTTTGCAGTTGCAAAAACATGTTCTCCCATAAATTCCGCCTGGGAGAACATGTTGTTTAATACACATAAATTCATTCAACCTACGGAACTCATCATTGTGCGTGGTCCGACATGCACTCGGCCGGATATTTTTTTAATAGTTTCTGCTGTTTTAAACGGCACTTGTCTCATCGTCAAAATGTATTAAGTAATTTTTTGACAAATATGTCGTATACTCAGATAAAATTAATAGAGCCCTGGTTTTACCCGTCTTCAAAGCCTTACCTGCAGAATAATATCCAGGTCGATATTGTCACAGACTTCGTACTCTCCTGTCAGGGCAGCTTCTGACGCGAAGGTCTCAGCCGTGTGGCAGAAACCCTCCTGCTTCAGGTAACCCAGCACCAGGTATTTGAGGATGCGTTTCCTGGCTCGAAACAGGGCTTCCTTCTACAAATGCAGAGATTTATTTACTTAGTATCTGCAATACTATTCTATTTATTGGACACATTTATTTATTTAATACCTCCAACAAAAAATATAATGTTTCCCTCCAGACTGAAGTTTCGGCCATTGCGGCCAATCTCAAATGATTTAAAAAAAAAAAAAATAGGATACTTTTTATCCCGGTAGTAATGTCCCGTGAAATAATTTCCGGCCTGCACGCGGGAAAAGCCGCGGAAATAGCTAGTATCGACATATATGTGAGAGAAAACCACCTTATTGTGGCCCACTATAAAGTTCAGGATAATAGGGTAGCCCCGAAGTTAGCATAATGCAATCTCCGACCTCATCTGTTATTCGTTCAATCGGCTTATTGGGGAACTTTCAATCTGTTATATGTGTTACATAATATATTATATTATATTACATCAAAAGAGAGTGTGCTTTTTACTCGAAATAATTTACTTGGATATTTTTGTGTGTTTTTAGTTTACTTTAGTCCGGTTTCTGAGGTATTCATAACCGGAGTTTGTCAATTCGAGTGTTATGTACACACTACACATGCTTTTCTAATTCTTTAATGATGACAGCTAGACCCCCGGGGGTCGCGCTCATAAGTCAAGGCTTGATAAGTTAAATAGAACTTGGTCGACGTTAAAACAGAAAAATATCCTAAATGTTACCACTTCAAGCTAATGGGGTGGTATACATTATATTTAAATGAAATTATAACGCTTAGTAGCACAGAAACAGATACAGTTGCCAAACTTTCCTTGCAATGCCTCGTCGGTTTAGTGGTCGCAAGTGCTACTGCTGATCATGAGGTGAATATGTTATTAATTGGATTTTTCCATCATGAATTTCTCAGTAGTAGTCCGGAGTCTGGATTTATGCCCAGATGATAGCAATACGCTTGGGTTGGGTTGGGGCTTGAACCTCTGCTTAACCCTTCGAGGAAAACCGGCTTGATGTGATGCTATGTTAATACAAGAAGGTACAAAATGCGTTCCTTAGGTTTCTCTATAATCGTAAATATGGCTTTAATCCGACTTCATTTTAACTGTGATGTCTCGGATATAACTCTTTAGAGTTAAGGCGAGCAGAAGATCAGCTCACCATAGCCTATAAGACCCTCCGTGGCACTATTGACGCGCACAATTCTTTGTCCCAGTCAATTACCGCCGTGGCAGAAAGCACAGGCTGTTTGCTGTCCGCCATATCGCACCGTTGCGCGTGCTAAGTCCCCAGTACCTCGCACTCTGGCCGCACTTAATGATCTCTTGGACTCTAATCCAAGAAACGATATATTTGCGGACGAATGGACGAAGATTTTATTGGCATGTCAGAAGTACTGTGAGAAGGATTTATGAAAGTACAAGCTTTCGCCGGCGTGGTCGAAAATAATTCCACAGGAACATACTACCGGGATAAAAAGTATTCTATATGTTAATCCAGGTTATAAACTATCTTTGTGCCAAATTTTATTCACATCCGTTCAGCCGTTTTTGCGTGATTGAGTAACAAACATCCAAATATACATACTTTCACATTTATAATATTATATATATGTATGTGTATTATCTATATTTGTAGGAGAGTAGGATTATATATTATATTTTAGAAGGATAGTAGGATTGTTAAACTGTGTCTTTAATTTTTGTAATTTGTTTTAAACCGTCTTAATTAAATAAATAAATAAATACAGCCATCTCTTTCGACCCCTATAGAAGAGAAGGGGATGACTTATTTCCCGCTGGCACCACATGGCACGTTAGCGACCTACATAGTAAAAATTCGTCGCTCTACTTGGCACAAGGATTAGACATTTGTCTTCCGAGCTCTGGGTCACGGTTTCGATTCGAGAATCAGGACGAATGGTATGGAATGGCCTACTTAATTTGATCCTAGATATTCTGTGTACGAAAGTTAGTGAATTAGATATTATTGCAACTTTGTCTTCTATGTTATAATAATAATTATTAAATTAAAGTCGGTTTTCGTGTCTATCTGTGTGACCGCATTGTTCTTATCCGCAACTGATTTTGATGCGGTTTTCACCATTATTTATAGTTTTTTTTGCGGATGGTGTAGTGCGGTTGTATGTATAATACATTTATATTAAACTTACATATCTCGTATACCATCTATACCAAATAAATAAAATTGAAGTGTCTATTTGTAATGTCAAAATAACAGCTTTCTACTAAATGCATATGAAAGTATATACGATTCATACAACAAAAACACAATTTAATTTTTTTCTTGTCTGTCTGTCTGTTTGTTCCGGCTAATCTCCGAAATGACTGGACCGATTTTGACGGGACTTTCACTAGTAGATAGCTGAGGCCACTGGGCGTAAAATAGGCATACTTATATGTTATACTTTTTATTCCGATAATCTCACACATTGAGATGAAAAGGAAAAACTACTTTACGCGGGTGAAACCGCGAGACGCAGCTAGTATAATAAATAAATCACGATTTTTTTGCCAAGTCGTAAGCCGTGCGAAGCAGGGGTTAGTCGCTATTTAAATAGAAGGTCGTACATATGAAAACCTAATTCGTTACATGTCTTTAAACAATTTTTTTAGGAGAAGGAATACCTAGGCGTAACCGTAGCTGTACTAAAAAACCCTATCATATTGCAAATAAATTGTTTTACAGTAAGTATGAACAGAATATTATTATTTGCTCTGCATTCTCTTAAAACAATTAGTAACTTTAAGAACAGGGTGTCACATTTAGACGCTCCTTACCGTTCCTTTACGCAGCTCGCGACTTAGCAGATTACATAAATTGTCTTGGTTAGCATGAGGCTATGGTAGGCAATTTATAGGATAAGCAGCAGAAAGTAACTTCTTGTACAAGAGCCATGATTTGAAGAACCACGTGGAGTTTGAGGTCACAGGAATAAAACAACACAAATCTTTAAATAATAAATGAACAAACTCACAGTTTCAAGCTTTCTCATTTGACTCATAGGTCTTGTAACTCCAGCCATTTTATTTTCCCCGTCACGAATAAATATCTTTTGGTACCAATAAATAATTATTGCAAAACTCAAGACTTGTCATTGAAATATTGAAATATTTCAATCTGTTGCTAGGGGCGTTTCGTTGCTAGGCAACGGGCAATAAACAACCCTGGGAGGTCAATGGTTATAATTAGTCGATTAAATATTCTACTTATTTCTGGAGTTAAGAATATTTAGTATGGTTATTTTTGGTGACCCAATGGCGGAGTGGAGCGGACGGTTTTTGTGACAAGGGTCGAGGTTCGATTGTGAGACTGAAATGTCAGGTTCAGAATAACTTTTGGGGTTTTTGTTAATGATAAGGGATGATATTTTAGGCTCTGTATGCGGGTTCTTTTAGACAATGGCAGGAGATTCTTCTTAGAATTATAATTAAATTAGAATAATTTTCTAGTTTAGGTATGTACGTATATGAGGCAATTCCTGTAAATCAGGGGTCGGCAACGGCATGCGGCCCGCGACTCTCCTCTTTGCGGCTCGCGACAGTTTTGTAAATGAAAGTCTTTACCTTAGTAAATAATAACACTATGCGGGCACAATGTTTAAGCTTGCGAGCATTGATAAAATTAAAGACGTACAAACAGCTACAAAATCAGTTAACGACAGATTTGGTGACTTGAAGCAAACTGAAGATTTTGCAAACCCTTTTTCATGTGATATTGAGGATGTACTGAGTCATTTACACACGAACGTGATTGCTCTCCAATCTCATGATAACCTCAAACACTCTTTCTGTGAAATCAATGATCTTGTTAAGTTTTATGGCAGCTTGACATTTGATTTTGACGAATTAAAAGGGTTTGCTCAGCAGTTATTTACAATTACTGGCAGTACCTTTACTTATGCGAACAAACTTTTCAATTCGCAGTTACAGAAAGAAATTATATGCTTCGCGTCACACAGATGACCATATGAGAAACATTCTAAAAACTTCAACTACAAACAAATAGAAAGTAACTATAGATATAGAAAATAAAAAATATAAAAAATTATGAACAAGTGCAGCCCGCCTCTACCTCATTTTGCCAACATGTGGCCCTTGCCTGCTAAAAAGTTGCCAACCCCTGCTATAATTGAAACAATGAGAAATAAATACCGCGAGTAGTACTAGGGGGTGGTACTTTATATTATTATACGTCTTTGACATTTCTCGGGAGTCCCGGACCTTTGTAAGGCGTGTGAAGGGCCAAAGCCAACTTAAGTTTTTAATGAAGGCTGAAGGATAAGCCACCAATCGATGATTACCTAACTCTAAACGCACTGTGCAAGTGTTACCAAGGACAACTCCCGGTTGGTGTAGGACTATTGCAGGATATGGAAATAAAGATATTGGACTATGGGTTGGGGTGGCTAAATTGGACTGGCTACACGAATAAAATGGCAAGGGATGACTTGTACACTCAACACTAACTACGTCAACGGATTTACAGACAGGAATATCGACATACAGCACAAGTAATATTTAGTTTAAAAGCTTAACTGGAATTCTTATTAATAATGTTCTACTTAAATTTGTAATCACCTGATGTAATACCTGTAACAAGACCTAACATATAACACAAAGAAGCGTTAAAAACATCTAACTTTAACGTAGCGTCGCACTAAAAAAGATTCGATGAAAAAAATGCAAAAAGTGAAAGAAAGCGCTCGTCAAAAAGCTGCTGAAAGCGGTCTCATCCCTTTGAGCGTGTTTCATTAAGTTCAGCCGGCTCGTATACAGCGCTGTAAGGCTGTAATTAAAAGGTGTCATAGACAATCAAGACAGGCGTCTTCTTGATGAGTGTGGATGTTTTTTGGAGTAATTCCTTTGATTATTTATATGTCTAGATAGTTTCTTGCAGCAAAAGAACTAAAAGAAACAAACCAAGTTTGTTATGCTGGTGTGCGTGACGTTTAAAAGTCGCGCCACGTCATGGTGCTGTCATTGTACGTTTCTAGTGTGCGTGCATTTAGCGACCAACAGTTAAACGCTTTTTTCTGGACGATTTCCGTGTTTTTAAGAAGTCTGAAGTCAAAAAAGATTATGTAATGTATGTCTAATTTTATTTCAAATGCAGTACTTATAGATAATTTCAAACAAAATAATAATATCAAAACAACTACCTCGTAACGATTCAGATTTTTTCGTAGCATGCTACGAGTCTACGTCTTCCGTAGACGCCAGAGGCACTAAACGCTCTCGTAGACCGTCTACGAACTGCTACGGATTACGGTTTATTGACTGTTGAACTTGACTTGACTTTTCTATTATGTCTATTTATTTTTCTTTCAGAGAAGACATAGCACCTGTCGGATTTGAGTCAAGAGATTGTGAAATCAATTAGTACCAGATCAAACAACAATGGAGCCTCCAATCACAAAGCGCATCAAGATTAATTAGAGAGATTAACACGAATATTATTATCTTAACGTGCATACCATTAATACCTATAGTGCAGTATTGAATGTACTATGTAATGGACACTATTGTGTGTTGTATACCAACATTAATTTTTTCATTATCTTTAATTTTTCACTGTTCATACTCGTCGACTGCCTCGTTGGTCTATTGTTAGCAAGCGCTACTGCTGAGCACGAGGTTCTGGGTTCGATCCCCGGGTCGGGCAAAGTGTTATTGGGTTTTTCTATCTGGAATTTCTCAGTAGCAGCCCGGAGTCTGGATTTGTGCCCGGTTGATGGCAATAGGCTCGCCCTCTATTACATGGGACTTAAAAACATAACTGGCGAAGTGTGGGTGTACCTGCTACAGGTACATCTGCGCCGAAAGTCTGACACCAGTCTTACCAAGGGGTATCGTATTACCCAGTTACTGGGTTGTGGAGGTCAGATAGGCAGCCGCTCCATGTAAAATCAATTCAGCTGCACCCGGTTTGACTGATGGACCCGGTCTGACCCCAACATATTTGGGAAAAGGCTAGGCAGATTGATTCACTGTTCAAACTGTTTTTCTTGTTTACTCGACCACGCGGTAACACATTCTAATTCAATAATCGAAGTAGTGTGAATACTCAATATTCCAAATTGTTCATTTATTTGGTGAATACTGTGTGCTCCTGTAATAGGCACCCATGCCAATACTTGTATTTTATTATAGTTTTGTTACCTTCTGCTGTTGTTGTACCAAACAAATAAGAGATATTAATGATGCTCTATCTCTTTTGGATACAGAGCCGCTAGCGGCGTAATTGTAGCGCTGCCGCGGCCCGGCAAGTGCCGTAAGCATTAAATTGTCATTGTCACTGTCACTTATTATTTTGTTTGATTGTTGAGGTTAGTTCGCTGAAAAACATCACATTCCCAAAACATTACATTCTCTTGTGCCTAAACGGACCATAGCACTCGCCGGCCGCTAACCTAACCTAACTTACCGTTCAGCCATTTTCATTTGCTAAGCCAAGCAAGGGGTTATGGCTACACTTAAGTTTAGCCGGCCGTAGATGAAAGAAATTAACATTAGCCTCTCCTCAAAATAAAATCAACTTTTGATATAATTATCAAAAACAAATACTAAAAATCAATACAAAGGGCAACGAACTAACCTTAACAATCAAACAAAATAACAAGTTATTGCTTACGGGACTTTAGCCGGGCCTAGGCAGTGCCACTATTATGCCGCCAATTGCGGCACTTTATCCGACAGGGATAAAGTGCCGTTAGCGGCCTCTAAATACTTCCTAAATTTTTTATTCTATTTTCCCCGATATAAACTGCAGAACAAAGCCCCCTCCTCTGTCCTGCAGTATCAAAAAATGATCTGAATCTGCTAACTGATTATTAGAAACATACATATTGGCATATATACTGTAGGTATGCCGTAAATAATATGTATACTAGCACTAATATCCATAATATTAATCTACTCGGTACCACCGTATCTATCGCTAGCAGTCGTAAGGTGACAAGCAGTGAGTGGTAACTAGGTGCTGGCGTGAGATGAATGTGGCTGTATCACACACTGGTGAGCGTGGCTCCATTGACACTTATTGTAACTTAATGTGGGGTGTTTTGATTGAAGGATAGGGACGGATAGAGTTTAGTGATGAACTAGTAGCTGTAAGTTTCAGTATTTTTGTCTGAATTAATATCCGGAGAAGACCCTAAAAGCTACGTCAGTCGTCCTATAAGATATCTTGGGTCAGGTTTTTTTTTTCTCTTTATTATGATTGAAAGCTCTATTATATTGATACTGTAATACTAGTCTATTTATTTATTCAATTACGTCCGGCACACCCCCGTGTGCCGGGCGTAATTGAATAAATAAATAGAAAAAAGACCAAAGACCAAATAAAAAGAACAAAGACCTTTTTGAAACAGGTACATATCAGTTATTCACCACGCATGATCTATGTTAGCAATTTACGAGTGATTTCTTGAAACATGAGTATGGAATGATGATCGTGTACCTATTCTATTTTTAATTATTTTTAAATATATTATGTTTATCTCTTTCTTCTTTCTTTTGACACAAACCACACGAATATTTGCCAGGCAGTCAGTTGGTGGTGCGGTGAAAAATACAAAATGGCGAGATGATCGTAATAGGGCCAGTATTTATCTCATAAAAGCTGAATTCATGGTATTTTGTAACCTTAATTTAGCGTACCTATACAAATAGAATAAGACATTAAAAAAAACCTGCTAATATAGGTTCATAGTAGCAAAAAAACAACAGTTTTTACTTCTGTCGACACTCCCGGAGTGCAACTCCGGGAGTGTCGGCAGAAGTAAAAACTTGAACATTAACGTTGTGCATTTTTGAATATTTTGGAATGGCTAGGGAATAATTTCGCACGAATTGCTTTATTGATCAGTATAACAGTACTATAATTTATGTGGTTAAATACAATATTCATTAGTAGTAGTAGTATATTTATTTATTTTCAAAATATATTCTAATAAAAAAAAAACTATTTATTTAATCACTTTTCGTGAAGTATGTTTTGGCTGCTTTTTATTTACCCATCAATATGTGTAAAATTTCTTACCTCTCAATCTTTACCTACGTAATGTCTATTAATGACTATTTATTTTTATATTTACTTAGTCGGTTGCTAGGCAACGGATCTTATGGCGATATCTGACGCGAGTTTAACATTTCTTACCTATTCCAAAAAAAGTGCGCACGCCGCTAAAGAAGTTTTCACTTAAAAAATATGCATTTAAAGAATTTATTTAATGTACGAGTATAGAAATATTAGGTATGTTTTTCTATATTTTTTTTATTTTTCGCCATAAGAACTATTTTTACAGACAATGGCTATGACAAAACTATAGTATTTTTGATATAAAAAAGTTGCCAACCCTAGTCTGACTGCCCAGGTAGTGTACAAACGCTCAGTATCGCCACTCATGAAGACACTTTTTCATTACACCCCAATGTTTATTATCTTCTGATACCAACAGTTCACGCATACCGTTAGACAATGGAGGCAGTGCAAGCGTGGAGTCGTCACAGAGCGCAGTGCCGCATTCGGGGGCGCGGGGCGGGGCGTGCGGCGGCCGCGTGCGGCGAGCGTGCGACGCCTCCGGGGTTGCCAGATACTGCGGAACGTAGACGTTGTGCGGGTTTACAGTGGGTGATGTTTTAAATTAAATACTGTCTTGTTCTGTTTGCTATATATTTCAAAAGCTGTGAAATTGTGTAGCTAATGTCCGCGCTGCACGACGTGTTATGAGACACAGAGCAGCATGAAAACAGGCAGGCTCAGCCAAAAACTTTATAGGTCGTAGCCATATACCGCATATACGATTATGCAGTTGTGGCCAGAATTTTATGAAAACGTTTTAAAATAAATTTTACTTAGGGCACACTTATAGGTATAATTGCACCACAGCTCATTTAATCTTCACGCCTTCCTACAACCAGCATTAGTCTTCGTCGTAGATAACCGTTTCGTCTGCGTAAAGCAAGATAACTGATAGCTATGTTCACGAGTCATAAAACATTTCAATAACAGATTGGTACAATTTTCCCATCCGGAAAATTGGCGCACTTTTCCGCTGGTATCTAGCAACACTAACTCCCGGCGTGTCTCCGGCAGTCATGCCCCGCGCCGCGCCCGCCACGGCCGCGCTCGCCACCGCCACGCTTGCGGTACTCGCGGCTCTCGTCGGTGAGTTCATTTCGAATTTAGAATCAGCACCAACTGTCATTTGTTTTTTTAATAATTTTTATTTAGGTAGTAGTGATGGTTTTGGATTTTTCAAGGTGGCAAGTTTGTTGTGGTTGGTTTTATACAGCGGGTTGTTTTTGGTTAAGTCAGGTTATTTTATCATTTCAGTGGATTATGAATGAAAATACATAGAATGGTTACATCACAGGAAGTATACAATTTTTCATTACTGTTGGCGGTTTATTACAGCATTGTTCTAAACACGTATGAATTTATAACACAATAAAAACTAAATATAAAATCTAACCTCAGAGAAACCGGCATCTGTTTTACGGTTTAAAATGAAACGTAACATTTCGTGCTCGAACGTAGAAATACCGACAATATTCGTACAGACAATAAACTCAACCTTTCGTGCTACTTACTTATGACAACGACCTCTATAAAGGATTTCAAACATTGGAATTTTCGAAATTGGAACAGTAAGTAGAAAATACTTTAAATTGCCAGCAATAAATATTTTTTTTTAGTTTAATCATAAAAGTAAAGGTAAGAAGGTATTAATTTTAAAAACCAATCAATAAATAAAATAAACATTTCTATTACAAATAAACTATACCTAAGCGTTAAAAAGAAAGCGTCTCTATAATAAAGCCGGTTTTATTACTGCAGTATAAACAAAGCTAAGTAAAATAATAACAAGGCGCAACGAAAACTATCTGCATAATAAATGCTGCATACAACTTTCACAAATTGAAACTGCGAACAAACTAAACGAGTTTGATGCTGCCCTGGCTGATTACATGAAAAACTAAACTTCATTTGAATATGGAACACTTCTACACTGAATTTGGAAAGAGGTTTTATTGTTTTCTTTTTTATTTGGGTCAGACTAGTTTGGCTACGGATACCGCAGTGGTCCAATTGTTTTTTTAAAGCCAAGAGCAATGTTTTTTTGTCAAAGATCATAATCTCTCTCTTACCATATTGTGTGTTAAAAAAGGAGATTTTGGGACTATATCAATAGGAGTAGCAGCGTAAGCATGAAATTTTTTGCCTGTTTATGAAAAACAATCGTCAAATGTTTATTTCAAAGCAATGCGTAATTAGATACGTTTATAAACAAAGTGTTATCATAGAAGGGTGACTTTAGGAAACATTGAAGCCGTTTGTTAAGGAATAAAAATAATCACCAATAAAATGGTATTATTAAAAAAAAAGATTGTTCTATTTCTATATTTATTTATTTAGTAGTTTGTGATTTTGTACTAGAGAAACTTATAACGCGTCAGATTTAGAAATCACTACTGCTTACAGGGTTTTGTATGACTCTAGAAATAGTCAAGCGGAATAAGTTACTAAATATATTTACGTCTATTGTATTTAATTTTTTAATAACGTTAAAGTAACCTTACAATATAAGGTTTACTGTGGACGTCCTTAAAAAAATAATTAACTAAATTGTATGATGCACAAAAAATGCGTAAGCAAATAGAAGTGTCCTTCTAAACTCATAGCATGCCTAAGACTAACTACGGACATAATTATGATTTTCTTTATTATATGCTGACTGAATATAGGCCGAAGAGTTTCATCTGCGTTACAATAGATAACTGAATGGAGACATACATAAATTGACGCCTTCTTTCAATGAGGGTAGGCCTAGGCAGAAACAACAGAACGCCACCTGCTACAATCCTTAGGCTGCGAGCACTTTCGACACGAATTTGTATCGTACGTAAATGTACGACCGTCGTCGTACGAATTGAGTGCGCACACTGAATACGTTTTTCTCCGTCAAATAGGTAGTGTTCCGGTGATATCGCATTAAAAGAGACTGTGACCTCTGAATTTGTTTCGGCCTTTCTTCTCAGAGTAGTCAGTTAGGAAACGCTGACCTCATCGAACTTTTTTTATATTTTTTAATATGACGTGTAAAAGTGATTCCGGTATCCTATTTGAAGAATAAACAATTTCATTTCGAAAAATCCGAACAAGTTTGGATTGTCTTCGGACGTCGGAACTATACGTACGTATTCAGTCTGCGCGCTCCCTTAGTATTTAGAAGGTCGGGATTGTTCGTGCGTGTTCGTATGTGTTCGCACGAGTAATATTCGTACAAAAACGCGTCCACAGTGCGCACGGCCTTTATAATCCTTTTGTTTCGTTCGTTAGAGACTTTTCTGTAAATCGTATTTATTAACGGGAGCAATTAGTAACAGGCTGATTATAAAAGTTCTAATTAATCTCAACACAGCTCTCCTTCCCAGAAAGTTAATAATTAAGTGATTCTGATTAACGTTTCCTAGTTGTAGGTCAAATTACCGAGTCTGCCTGTACAAACAAGCCACCGCTAACGAGATTTACTGCAAAACTCCTGTAAACCTGCTTAGACGTTCAACTTCATCTAACCTCCGGTAAGAGGCGCTCTTTGATTAAAAATGCTGCGGTTAATAATTAATTCGGCAAGTCTTAGGTTTGAGATAATTCATATTTAATTATCCTTGTTGTTAAGAAAGGGTTTGTTGTTTTGTTGGTTCTTGAGAAATGTTATTCTATTTAGCTTAAAACAACTGGTATTTGCGTAAACCCATGTTTAAGCTCACTGCGGCAAATAACTTAGTCTGACGGCTTTTAAATAAGATTCATATATTTTCTTTTTCTCGTCCTATTTTGTGGATAAAGGATTATTTTAAACAATTCGTTCCTTTGTCATTAATGTTTTTTATTAAAAAAATCTATGCACAGTTCTCTACACTAATATTATAAAGTATATTTTTTTGTATAATGATTAAACTCAAAAAGTAATGAACAGATTTAAAAAAATCTTTCACTAGTATAAAGTATAACGCGGGCGACGCCGCTGGTGGAAGCTAGTCCAAACTAATATTATACAGAGAAAAAAAGATTTGATTTTTTGTATGTTTGTTTGTAGTGAATAAATTCAAAAAACACTAAGCCGATTTAAAAAAATAATTCACCTATAGAAAGCTACATTATCAGCAAATAACATGGGCTGTATATTATTGACTTCCACGCTACTGAAGTCGCGGGCAGGAGCTAGTTATGAATAAAATTTGAAAACATACCTTTAGATCTTCTTTACACGCGAGTGAAATCATAAACAATAATAAAAATAAACATGTCTCACAAAAAGTTACATAAAAAAGCTAATAAAAATCGTCTCAGTTTTTCCCTCTTATCCCCACTAATGTTATTTCACTCAATCTGTCAGTAACGCGACAATGAAAGACAAATTAAGTGCGTCCGCAGTTTTTGTCCAACTTATGTGACACGAACTGGGTCACCGGGCTTAGGAAAAGTCCGCAACCCGACACTATTTATTTATTTATTCAATGTTCTTGGAAAATCTCTTAGACGTTGTTTGTTTTCGTGACCAAAAGTTCAAAACCACGATTTTTGCATACAAATAGCATCTAATTAAACAAAGTCGCCCTTCGTGTCTGTCGTGTGAATGCTTAGTTCTTCTAAACTGCACAATGTATTTATTCCGGAAGGTTAATAGTTATTTATGCAACTTTTGTATAACAAGGGGTATTAAAACACGAATATGGGTTAATAGTATCACATGAGTGTTTTAATACCTAATTATAACAGTTGCATACAAGACTTTAATTACACCGATGATATGAATCCTCTTTATACAACAAAGTAGTAAATTGCAATACTAATACCGAACAAAAATGGCGGGATACGACGTGAATTCGAATAACCTATAAGTACAACATTATAACCAGTTTGGATGATATTATGGTTACTATGACACTGATTGTTTTAATGTTGGCAATAACCTAACTGTTGCAGAAACTTTATAGAGGATCTACAGCATGGGTGTAGATAAAGTGTATTAAGTATACATCCATACCACACAAGGTGGACCGGTTGCCTTGTGAAGGTCGCAGGAATCCGCTGGATGCGGGAAGCACAGAGCCGGTCGAAGTGGCGGTACATGGGGGAGCCCTATGTCTTGCAGTGGACGTCTTTCAGCTGAATGATGATGATGATACTTCAATAATTTTAACTTATTAAAGAAATCATTTTTCAAGTCGTAAAAACGTTTTTTGCGTTAGTGTAGGTACCTAGTTAGGTATACAATTAGGTCCCATTAAAATGGTAGTGTATTTTCGTTAGCTGATTTTTGTTCTTGTAAATATCTCCTTATTTTGGTTATCTGAATGATATCTAAAAGTTTGTCTATCTATTTTAATGGCACCTTATATGACATTAAGGTACATAGATCTTGTTTACATTGTCTGTCGGTTTGGACGTTTGTAAAAGTCTTTTGATCTCTGATGATTCTCTGCAAGCAATTAAAATTGCCTCTTCCCTCTCAGTATGTATTAAAGATTAGCAACTGTTTTGTTTATTGACTGTCCCTGTCTGCTAAGTGAGAGCAATCATTTCTTCTTTGATCGTTAAATTCATTTAAACGCCTCATCTTTACGTTTATAAACGCATTGTTATTGCAGTCGTAACAAAACCAGAAATGTCTAAAATACACAGTTAAATCCACATAGTCCTATCCATTCCAAGATAGAAACTTCAAACCACTTAAAAGTTGATTCCCCTTAGTAGAAGGAGTAAACTCCTCAAGTGGGACGGTTGTTGAAACTCCGTGATGAAGGCATAATTCGAATATATTCATTCCGTCTTAAGATAATTAAAACAATACTGCCTTAGCTTCAGGGAGTCTTGTAATTAAATTAAACGATACTTATCCTTGTACTTTGCTGATTTTCCTTGGTCCTTTTGGTTACTAGAGTGTATTAGATAAATAGACACCCGCAAAAAGAATTCTTGTTTGGATTCTTCGAAAAAGATGATCAAGTCTAAGTTTTTTTTTTTTCTAATTGATGTTTTTTGGATTTTTGCTACATTTACTGTTTGAATCTAAACGCATAGTTAATATAGAGCATAAATGAGAGCAGTGGTGGCCCAGTGGTAATGGCCGCGAGTTACGAGTTGTAAGTCGTGAATTCAAACCCAGGCAGGCACTTTACTTTTCGTTAATTATTTCATCACCCCTCCTCTCAAAACGGTGAAGGAAACCGGCATATCTTAGAACCAAAAATTCGAAGATATGTGTCATCCGCCAACCCGCACTGGGCCCGCGCCTCAATAATAGATTTGAATTTGAATTTATACGCTTATTAAAAAGAACTTATGCAGGTACTAATTATTACTTTTGGAAACAAAACAAAAACATATCATAACATCACGCGTTCATTTCGCGAAGGATTAGGCAGAAGCGTAGGTAGCTATAGTGAGACAACAAAACAAACGTGGAAAACAATTGTAGAATAATATTACATCTTCCAAAAGCTCTATCTCTTGTTCATAATAAAAGAACATAATCAGCTGAATACCATGAAAAGCATGGTGTTAGGGTAGGTTAAGTTATAACACTATTTTGGCAAAGTTATCAAGTGTGTCATGACCTACAAACAGCCTGAGTAACCCATTGTCCTCATTCAGGGGATGACAAACAACTCGAATATTATTTCACCCAGAGTTACGAAAGTGGAAGTCGTAGACAGTATGGCGCCATGGCATCGTTGACGTGTGGTCTAAGTTATATGGAACTAGCTTTGTCATCCGCGACGTACAAAATGAGAGGGATTTTATGATTATGATGCCATTTGCGGTCTGTCTGTCTGTGGCATCGCAGCTCCTAAAAGGATGAAAGGATTTCGAAGGGTATTTTCAGTTTCACAACGTATGTACACGAATCGATTTATTCAAAAACTAGCTTTTGCCCGCGGCTTTGTCATATCCAACGACTGCCAACGAGAACATACTACCGGGATTAAAAGTACCCTGTGTTAATCCAGATTATAAGCTATTTGTGTGCCAAATTTCATATAAATCCGTAGAGCCGTTTTTGTGCGAAACTGGAACATACGAGTACATCCAGACAAACAGTCAAACGAACAAAAAACCTAAAAAGTATATTTTCAGCATCAGGCTCGTTCTGCAAACCTCGTTACAATTACTTTTTTTCATAAAATATTAAATGTACAGTTTTGACTTCGTTACTAGAGCTTCTGCCCGCGACTTCGTCCGCGTGGAATAGTTACTTTGGGCTAACGCTAAAAAAACCCCCGATTTTGAAACATTCTTCATTGGTACTCCGCTCCTATTGGTCTAAGCGTGATGATATATAGCCTATAGCCTTACTCGATAAATGGGCTATCTAACAATGAAAGAATTCTGCAAATCGGACCAGTAGTTTCGGAGCCTATTCGGTACAAACAAGCAAACAAACAAAAAATCTTTCCTCTTTATAATATTAGTATAGATTTTATGTATAGATAGAGAGCAGTGATAGCTTCATGGTGTGACAGTCACACTGCCAAGTCATAGCTCTCGAGTTCGAACCCAAGGCACACACCTCTGACTTTTCGGATTCATGTCCGTATTGTATAATTATCACTTGCTTTAAAAACGGTGAAGGAAAACATTATGAGGAAACATGCCTGAGAGATATTTCTCGACGGCATGTGGAGCCACGTCAGAGGTCCATGGGCGGCTTTAAATCTCTGACACCAAGTTAGTCACTAAGTAACCACACGAAAGGAGAAGAAGTTATGTAGAGATAAAGATGCGGCGTTGGAAGGTCTCGCACAACGACCGGAGACCTTATGAAGGCCGCAGAAATCTTTTGGCTGCGGAAGCACAGAACCGGTTGAAGTGGCGATGCTTGTGTGAGGCTTATATCCGGCAGTGGACGTCTTTCGGCTGAATAAAAAACGTAAGAAAATTTTAATTTCGCTGACTACCTTTGCCACCTTAAAAACTCAAATCTGCCATATTCTTTACAGATAAACAAAGATTTGTCCCTGACATTCAGACTGTTTACGTTACGTTACTTTACGTAATCACATTAAATCCTCTGTTTATTTACAAGCAGTATTGCATTAGTTAGTAATTGAATTTACTCAAGATTCTTTGTTCAATTGGATTACGTACAGATACGACTTGCTGTGGCATCTTAGGACATAAACAGAGATTATATCTCTGTCTGAACAGAGATATAAGTGAACACTGTTGGTTGAGGGTGCATCTACAGTTTGAGTGAGTGGCTAAGCGATTGGTTTATGCGCCGTCTTTATATTCAGTTCCCACACTAAACAAACATTAATAATGAAGACTAGCTGCGCCCCGCGGTTTCACCCGCATAAGTCTTAATCTCGTGAGAATATCGAGATAAAAAGTATCTTATATCATGCCCATGGTTATGGTCTACCCATGTGCCAAATTTCATCCAAATCCGTTCAGCCGTTTTAGCGTGAAAGCGTAACAAACAAACAAACTCACTTTCTGAATTATACAGGGTGTTAAAGTAATTGCGTGCCATAGCTTAGGGGTAGGTTCAGTATCGATAAAGGAAACTAGGAAAAATAAAAAAATAATTCAGAAATATAATTAAAAAAAGAATATTTTAAAAAAATTGCTAGGTCAACCTAATTTTGTACCTAACTTAAAATAACAATCAAATCCACTTAAAACATGATTAAATAAGTTGATTTTTAATAATTGTAAATACCTACCTGATTCCAAACTAAGTTAGGTTGACCTTGCAATTTTTTTTTTGTTTTCTTTTTTAATTTTTTTTCTGGATTTTTTTTTATTTTTCCAAGTTTCCTTTATCGATACTGAACCTACCCCTAAGCTATGGCACGCAATTACTTTAACACCCTGTATAATTAGTTAGAATAGTGGTTACGGGTCTGGCTATTTTTATGTATACCTATGTTTGTAAACGCATGTACCTACGTTACCAGAGAAATCCTTTTGACCAACTAAGAATTGTTAACCATGACTTAAACAACAGTCCATTGAAATCATTACGCTTGGTCAATTAATCAATAATAATTTGTGATTGCAGTCCCTACGTAGGACTGAATAAACTTCTGTAGGATAAAACAAAACACGTAGGTTAAATTCAGGGATTATCAAAAGGATATGCAGCATAAAGCATATGACCTAGTGTCCCGTCGCTTCCGCGGACTAATACCACAGAACAGCACAAAGTGAAGTATTAAATTTTTTAAATATATATGTTTAGATTAAGGTGTTTTTCTCTGGGCCTGTGTTGCCTGCAATAAATGGTATTATTATTATTATAACCAAATTCCACGTTCACCATTCTTCAATCCTAGCGTGATGATTATGACATTAACCCATGTAACCTTGCAGGAGCAGTCATTGACCTTTGAGGTTATTGACCGGCTGCGAAAAGGTTACCGCCATTTATTTCTCCTTAAAACATCCGAAATATGTTACGGTAGCCAAATGTCGAAATGATTAATTCTAATGAGCGTTGTAACGAGAATTCTTCGCAGATGTACTTAAATCATCCATCATCGTCAACGTCCTGTGAGCGCTTACTGCGGGATCATAGGTTTTCTGACTACTTTGGTAAACATAGGTAGGTAATGCCCTCAACATATTAACATATTTATTGCATTCCACAATGTAAGCTTAGATTTTTCTTTAATAAGATTATTGTAGACCCTTTACGGCAAAGATTTGAAATTGAAGTGAAGAAAAGAGCGTTAATTCTAAAACTTGGCGGCGTAGCAAATAGCTGTCAAATATTTACCTGTTTTCATTAATTTGGCAATATTACTGTATGGTAATCAGAAATGTGACTAATTAGTTAGTTTAGTTGCCCACTTTCAGAATCAGAAACCTACATTTGGTGGTGGGGCGCTTATGAAACGTCAGAAGCTAGGTTCCAATTTGACGTTTGCTATGGAGAAGAGCAGGCAAACTCGACGGCTCCTCTTTTAATCATTAATTCCTCTTTCATCTAACCTTTGACTTAACCTCAAGCCTACCAGTCTGGGTTAAGATTGTTTAAGGTTTTACACAGTCATGTGCATGTTTCGGTATTCAAAAGGAACCTCTATTTATCAGATGCTCACACGTCACAACAAAGAGGTCACGCTGGCTATGTTTTCAATGTTTTAGTAAAAAATATAAAAATATATAAGTTCTTGTACATAATAATATATATTTTTGAAATCAAAACTTCTTTAGACGCGATGAGCAGTTTTTAACTCGTGTCAGGCGTCAGGACACGTGACCTGATCGAAAATTCGTAAGACGGAGGGAGAGTAGAATTTGTTGACAGCGCACTCTGTTTAATTTTTTTAGAATGGTTTTAATGGAGCTACAGCTTTTGTTCTTGTACCGACAGCAAGCCACATAAATTCCTGACATTTTCGTTAGATGGCGTTAGGTACTTAGTTTTCACTTCCATCGGGAGTCTCCAAAGACTGCCCCGCATGTTTTTTGTGTTAGATTGTATTTGTATTTAAGATGACCAGCTACTGATTGAAATAAACATATATAAAATTTGCAATAAAAATAGACTTCTAAATCTTTTAAGAAACGATTGATCGGTCATATTTTAACTCTTCCAATATTTATCTAACATGAAATATTTTACTATGACGCTGACATCCATAATCCATTGGCCAATAAAAATACGAATATATTTACGACTTGCTAACGTTAAAATGTCCGATAACATAAAATTATTACGGAGTAGGTGCTCTCCGTTTTATTACATAAAAGCTATTGATTGCTACGAGTATTACTATTTGAAGCTGTAAAAAATTGATTTATAAGACATCTTTGTTATCAATCAATCTTCAATCTTCCTAGCCTTTTCCCAACTATCTTGGGGTCGGCTTCCAGTCTAACCGGATGCAGCTGAATACCAGTATTTTACATCGAGTGACTGCCTATCTGACCTCCACAACCCAGTAACTGGGTAATACGACACCCTTTGGTAAGACTGGTGTCAGACTTTCAGGCTTCTGATGACCCGTAACGACTGTCAAAGATCCACGAATGACAGCCGGGACCAACGGCATAACGTGCTTTCCGAGGCACGGAGGAGTCTCGGTATGTAAAGATGGTCGCCCATCCACTGACCAACCCCGGCAAGCGTAGCTTTAACTTGATGGATCGACCCGTGCGGCTTGTTATTACTTAGCCACGAGCTCCTCAAGACATCTTTGTTATCATCCTATTAAATTCATTGGTTTCTGTCGGTGAACGTTAATCTAACATAACCAATAAATTGTATCCAATACTATTTGTCTTCCATTCGAACTGGATTTCGGAAGGCGGAAACTACGTCACTGCCCTGTTTCGGCCATTATTAGCTGCAATAGCTGCCTGCCACTATATTACTGCTGTAAACTTGAGCCGGCTACCATGCTAAGCGAAGCTTTGGAAACTGCCAACTTAAGGAGTTAACTTGAAGCTGCTTAAAACTAAGTTTAATAACGGCAAATTAGTTGCTGCGTTGCGTCCAAGGAAGTACCTCTAGGTACCTACTTACATGGTAACTAAAGAATTTGCTAATTCTAGCAGGCTTAGTGTTTAATGATATATTGAAGTTTCTTTTCAAACTTTTTAATATTTCTGGAGGTAATATGGGTGCTGGAAAGAAAATTTTAACTTTAACACTAAAATATGTCTAAGTTCGAAGTGACAAACCTATTAAATATAGCATTTTTAATAGGAATCATATCATTAGGCAAGCATTAAGACAGCTGTCTTGTAGTGACAGAGCTCAGTCACTTTATAAAATTACTGGACTACACTGCAGTAATAAATAAATGGTATATTATTGTTATAACACGAAATATAAGGAAATACCTACTTTATATAGGGTGACTGGTAATTAGTGACCAATTCTTAAACACGTGAATTTACTCATCATTATGAAGAACTTTCACTATGGGAGCGAGAAAAAAAATTATTGTTCCCTACATTTTGACGAATTATGCGAACGTAAATGTACGGCACAGCTGATTCTTTTTTCGCATTTTCTGGTTTGGCCTAGTAAAAGTTGTTCATAATCATGAGTAAAGTCACGATATTGGTTACTAATTACCAGTCACCCTATATAACTCTAAACTGTTAGCATTTGTGTACATAGCGGACTTCACTAAAGTTATCCACTCAACCAAAATAAAAAACTTTGGAATTATCGAAGGGCATATTCTTCTGGCTACTGGACCATACCTATATAAACTGAACGAGATTGTTAGTATTATAAAAAGATGCCTGAATTTTAAATGAAGAAAAACCAGTAACGTAATATCATAAACCCACGCAATTTTGTACCTTCTACCCTGCCAAACCCCAAGAGAGTTACGCGCGATGTTACTCTATGTAAATATTTTGATTATCCTTACAAAAGAAAAGAGAATTTATCTAGCTCAGGAAACCGGGGGAAATGTAACGAATGTGTTAGTAGGCAGAGTGCCAGCGGGCTGTTCCTCCGGATGTGCCGATGTCAGAACACTCTCTCAATGGATTAATACTCTTGTTTGAATGGAAGGAAAATGTAGCCTTTTGTAACTATCAAACCCACCTAGAATGGTTTACGGAGGTGTCAGTATACTGGGTGAATTTTTGAGATGGGGCAGTAAGGACAGCTACCTTAACCGTTGTAGCTACAGGAAAATGGTCTTAACAGACTGTCCTTAACTTTTTGAGACATTTTGATCAACATTCACAGATTTTGAAAAAAAAATACAGTCAGCAAAAGAATAGGCAGTTTTCACAACAACTTTTTTGATGTCAATCGATCCTGTTTCTTATAAGGACCTTGCTGTTGCCCGCGAATTCGTCCGGGTGTATTTTATATGTTTTTAATATAAATATCCAGGATGAGAAGTAACCTTTAGCCTTCTCCAGGTCTCAGACTACCTATCTATCAAATAATACTGGTTCTTTGGTATTGGCGTGAAAAGGAAACAGACAGAGAATTTTGCAAATAATATTAGTATGCATTTACTGATCAGATACTTCATAAGGCTTTCAGAAACATTATAAGAAAAAAAAATTGGTATATTTGATTTTTTTTTCCTAACAATTGTGGGTTATTTATTTATGAGGATAGAAATATACACACTGGATAAACTTTTTATCTAAGGCTGCCTGTCCACTGGAGCGGAGAGGAGAGGAGACGATCGGAGAAGTGCCAAAATTAACCAATAGAATCGCACCTTGGGAGCGGAGTTTTGATTCTATTGGTTAATATTGACACATCTCCGCTCCTCTCCTCTCCTCTCCGCTCCGGTGGACAGGCAGCCTTATACCTTTAAACGAGCAATTCTTGTATATTATAATCTGAATCTCGGAAATAACTCCAACGATTTTCATGAAATTTAGTATGCAGGGGGTTTCGGGGGCGGTAAATCGATCGAGCTAGGTTTCATTTTTAGAAAACGTACCAATAAAAACCGAGCACGGCTCGGTACCCAGATATTACTAAATTAACTACCAAACTATTTAAAACACAAAACATAATAAACTAACCAAACTAAAACTATTAACAAACTAAAATAATATGGCGTCGAAAAATTCCTCCCCATCGCTGTCGACTGGTAATGTAGCCAAGAGACTGGCTGCATTGCCACGTTGTATGGCAATGATTAGCCTATGGCCAAGGTAAAAACCAGCCCTTGGGCCACTGGAAGTATCAACCAGACGATTGAAGATTTCGTTGAAAACCATCAACAAACCATCTTACAATTAGGAGCATGGAGCTCCATGAATAATTAGATACCTTCCACATTTTCCTCAACCTCTTCAATCATGTTCACTTCACTTCGTTCCAAACACAATATCCCATACATTTTGTATGTCTTTGCAACAATCTACGACAAAGCATCGGAAAGCAAGATTTATTCGACAGAGGTCATGTGAGGCGATCTACCCAACACTATACCCAAGATAGTGATATATTTCGTTGCAGTGCAGTATTCTTGATTTGTATCGTTTTTGTAGCAGAAGCAACGTTGATTTATTGCGGCAATGAATTCAAGATAGTGTTCTGGTTTTATGTGTTTCTTACTGATTTATGTTTGTGTGTTTTTCTTTATTATTAACTGTTTGAAATGTTTGTTTAGTAAGCTATTAAAACGACTGCAGATGTTTGTAGCGACTAGCTTTGCTTAGTTTTGTGCTGATGCAAAAAATGACGGAAAATCTTGGAGTTTTCTGCTACTACCGCTGTCCAAGAATATTCAGTTTCTTACTTAGGTACTATGAAAGACCACGACGAAAAATGTGAAAATGTTCGCAGCCGCCATCTTAGATTTTTCACACTTTCTCTCTCTGAGAACTTCATACTTGTGACTGTCTTTGTTTGCATAACTAAACTGCACTGATTAAACAGATTAAAACACTTTGATATTCTGTTACAGATATTATTATATTTAGGGATTATAATGGATTATCATTTGGTATTCCTCACAGCTAGTCGCTAACCACTAAGAGCCACAAGTGAACCACAGAGTATTCATACGTCAAAGCTACGTTCGGAAACAGTCTTCTTCTTCAAAGAAAAAGAAAGAGAGAGAAAGTGTGAATTTTCACATCTCTCTCTATCTCTTTCTTTCTCTTTGAATTAGAAGAAGACGTGAAGAGACCTGATGATTTCTGCCAATGCACTCCTACCGCAAGCTGCGTTAAAGAACTTCGTTCCAAAAATAGAAATAAAACTCAGTTAAATTGGTTGATAATCCAGATTAATTGATACTCTACCAGATACATGACCATTTTTAATTTCAATATGTTTTGACAGCGTTTTTCCTTTCGGTCATCTTAATGTACCGCACACAAAGTCACAACACTGCTACAAATGTACACAAAGATCCCTTTTATATGTAAACCGACACAGTATAACCCCCACAATGGTCCCAGTAATGTATACGGAACCTTAACTCAGTATTTACGATCATGTCAGGTTAGGAACGAGGCTTGATTTCTGGCCAATGTCAACATTTTATGGCGGCAGTATTATTGAGGGCACGATTCGCTGTTTTCTTTAGTTTTCCGTGTGTTTAGCTTAGCATGAGTAGTTTTTATGGATATAGCATGTTAAAGGCAGGTATATGTTAGTACCTATCTTATACAATGTGGAGACTACCATACAACTAAAAATTTAAATACTGGCACTACTAATGCTTAACAGTATTTTGGAACTGTCAAATAAATCCTAACATCGAAAAAAAGAACGAGTTTTTCAAACAAATTAAATGCCAAACAAACAAATTAAGTTACAATTAATACAGTTTAAGGTATTAGTTATTAGTTACAGTTAAATTAAGTTACAATTAATTAACAAGTTTTTCAAACAAATTAAGTAAGCCGGATCCGTTTATCCAACTAGGCCTTGGGTGAATTCTCAGGCATATATTTCAGAATATCCACCTTAGGGTGGATTTTTGGGGTGGATAAACGATTTAGCCCGAGCCGACTATGGATTTTGCCGAGCTATAATGACTAAACTAATGAATATATTTAATTGAATTTTCGTATACAGAATGGGAACGTCATTATGGACACACCGTTTAATTTTTTGTGTATATGTAGTAAGTACCTAGTAGAGGTCTTCGTTTCCATCATGACTGCAAGAAAATAAAGTTTCTTTATGTCGTGCCCCGGCAAAGCTTTCAAAACATTGCTCCGTATTCAGAATTTTTAAATATTATTATTGTGAAAGTGAGTTTGTTTGTTACAGCTTCACGCTCAAACGGCTGAACAGATTTAGACGAAATTTGACACATGGGTAGACCATGACCTGTATTAGTAGAACGTTCTCATGGGATAATTTCTGACATTCACGCGGGTGGAGCCGCTGGCACAAGCTAGTGCATAATATTTATGCACTTTCATACGTATTAGGTACGTTACTTATAGCAGCTCTATCAACGAGTATACGTGCTTGTATTTACTCTTACCGAAAACCTACTACTGATATTATTTATCCGAATCTTACCCAGCTAAAAAGCTAATCCCGTCCCAAACGTATTGTAAAAAGCTGGCCACTGGACAGCCAAATCCACCTTAAAAGAATAGGTAACCGAAAAATACTGAAGTTATGTTTTTTGCACTCGAGCATGGCAGGAAAGAAAATAGGATGACTTAGCAAAATGGAAACTTATGACTGGTATTTAGGCATTTAATCAGAAATATACAATAGTAAATTATTATACAACTATACTAGTTACCAACTAAATTAAATAACTAACGCTGGTCGTTGTTGTAATAATTCTAGGAATGACATTGAAATAATTAAAAATAATTAATTTAATTATTTAAAAATCAAGTATCTTGACTTCGCACACGAGGTTGTCGACATGTGGGACGTGGACTCTGCGATCATTGTACCGATAATCGTTACGGTTACGGTTAATGGCCTAATAGCGGAGAGCCTCGACCAACACCTCAGGAGGCTCTCATTGCGCGGCTGGGTCAAGGGCTTGATTCAGAAAGCAGTACTCCTAGACACGGCACGCATAGTGAGGAGGTTCCTCTCTCTAGAGCCCTGAACACGAGCTTGGACCCTGTTCCTGATGCCGATGGGCGACAATTTTTTATATTTTTAATGTTTTTTTTATATCTGTTTCTTAAGAAATATTTAAAAATGTAAATAATATTTTATTTTATTATTTATTTATTTATTTATCACACCCACTATCCTTACAGGATAACCCCAATACAATAGTGGTTTGCAAAACTTTTATTTCTTTCAAATATGTATTTGAAAGAAATAAAAGAAACAATTTAATTAAAATTAAATCTAATTAAAATAACTTTTACATGGACAATCCCTTAATTTAATATCTTAACATATTTTTATGTAATTTTTTATACTTATTTCAATGTCAATCTTGTTTTTAATAAACCATACATTTTGCATGCCTTTTTTTTGTGTGAAATCAATAAATAACTTCTCCCACTCCGAGGGCGGAGAAAAATGTAAAGTTTTAGGTTTTTTTTTAGGTTTTAATACATGGTTTTCGACTACCTTGCTCGTAACTGCATTCGCGCACTGCAGTCATTTGACATTGACTATAAAGAATATTGCCAATAAAAACATTTATAAACGAAAGTACTTAGTACTTTACATTTTTTTCTTATCTGCTATTTGCAACAAAATATTATAGAAATGTTTGTCGTGCTTTATTTTGTCGAGCGAAAATTGTGTCGCGCTAACGTTCGTCGATCAAAAGTTTCGTCGTTCCATCGATGGTCGTGAAAACAATCGGTCGCAATAACGTTCGTCGATCAAAAGTTTCGTCGTGCCATCGTTTGTCGTGAAAACAATCTGTCGCACTAACGTTCGTCGAGCTGATGTTCTGTCGCACCGCTGATGGTCGACCTAGCGTACTGTCGCCCTAGCATTTGTCGCGCATTTGTCTGTCGCAACTATGATACGGAGTCGTATCTCAGACAACAGCGCTCTTCCCTAAAATATAACATTTCCTTTGGCGTCGAAGTACTCTCCTCCAATCTGAGATACGACTCCGTATCATAGTTGCGACAAACAAATGCGCGACATTTTTTTTCGAACTTATGAAGCAATGGATTCGCAATTTGTTTCAATTTAAAATTGATCGTGCATTACGTAATTAGGGTACAGGTATGTATATGTATGTATGTATTTGTATATGCTCGTTATATAGATACACAGATTACGTTGCATCACGTACCACACTTTATTTTTATTGGCAGATCAGTTAACAGCCTGGCCACGAGCTATATTTCACATTTTACTGTTCACATTTCAATACTAAACTGAATCAGATGTATTCCGGCACGTCAGTTGAAACAACAATGTTTTCCGACGTAAATGCCAACATTATTTATTTGAAATACAGTTCTGCAGTTGATTTTTGTAGAGATTTAAACAATGTAATTTGATTTATTTGAAACGGTGTTCCTTGTACACTTCTATATCTATTATCTATATTTTTATGTCGCAGTAAGGTTGATGCTGTGAATTATAGTTAAATCGCCACATCCACGGCAAACTTACGAATCAGTAGAAAATAAATTTTACAGGGGAGCATTTTGAAAGCAAACATCAATAATAACTTTTCTTTTGTAACAGGTTTATAGATACCGCGGTACACTTTACTCACTTTTTTAGATATATCTGTAGGGATATAGATTTATAGCGTACATAGCTCATATTGCCCTAAGTCGTTCTTTTGATGCATATTTCTTTATCATTGTGTACGTAATACGTACTTTGTACACATTGTGTGTGAACGTGAACGTGTCGATCGCTGTCGATCTCTTGCCATGTGAGTGAGGACGCCCGGATGAACTGAATCGAGAGTTTTGCGTCAATAATAATATTATTGGTAAGTCAGATTTATATTCCTTAGGTGCAAACATTTAGCTTTGTAATTCGAAATGTTTCCGTTCAAAATACTACACCATTTAAACATTTAAATTTAAATACAGAAAGTAGTACCTAAACAAGGCTTTTACCTTAAAAATGAAAAAAAAAATGATAGTTTGTAGTACGACATAGATACAGTCAATTTCTACCTATTAATTTCTTGTAAAGTGAACATAAAACATTGTTTTAGGTACATTTTTAGTTTAGAATCTTGTTTACTTTCTTCGCAGTCATTTACCACTTATATGGTTACTTGATGTGAACTGTGAAGGTAAAATTCAATACAGAACTAACCTACATCATAATTTTTATATTTACTTCAGTAAATTAAAATTTTCGTATGTTTTTGTTTTAGGTACTTTACGTACTACACCTGCTCGTTCAGTAAAGTATATTAAGCATGTCCAATAAAAACACAGTTAACTATGTATATTTTTCAGTATATTATATTGTCCTTCATTTTAGGTAAGTAATTGCATCAGTTTATCCCTTTATTTACATGTAAAAAACAAGTTTTTGTATTTTTTTAATAAAAAACGATAATTATCGGTAATTACCGGTTTTTATGGAAAAAAAACGATATTTTTCATTTTATCGATTATCGAAATATTTCGATAATTGCATGCTCTAGTACGTATACCTATTATAAGACATTTTGTCAATCATTAAGAAACACGTCATAATTACGATTGCTATGCATAAAATTGCATGGAGTACGATGGGACACGATGACCTTCAAGATGCCCAATAAATGTTATATACAAAAATACAAAGTCGGCCACTAGTGCCACTTTTCGGTTCAGTAGTAATTATTGGAACTATTAATTCCCGCCATCTTTGAATGTCATACTGTTGACAGCAGGTTAGGTGTACTGGCATGGGGCCACCATTGCTCTTTAAACGTTTTTCTGGTGAAACCCAATATAAAAAAAATATAGTGTGTAGGTATACATTTTGACCGAGATATCTTTGAGAGTATGTGTACGAATGGTTCCCTCTATGTCGAGTCTGAGCGTCTATACGGGGTGGCAGGGACATCGACGCGAAGCCGGTTACCATGGATTCAGTACATGATTCTGAACCCCCCTGCGTTGAAATTTTTCGTCGGTTATTAAATAAAAAATCAGCTGCTCCATACATTTTGACCGCGTAGTTATTGCACTTTTCTATGAAACAGCTGTTTTTTTTTTAAATAACCGACGAAAAATTTCAACGCAGGGGGGTTCAGAATCATGTACTGAATCCATGGTAAGCGGCTTCGCGTCGATGTACCTGCCACCCTGTATTGTTCTTGCAAAATTTTGTTATTTAACGCTTTCTATTACCGCTACGTCGAGTTTGGTTAATAAGTATAGTCAGGATATAAATTAAAAGCCAGTATCATTAAAATATTGTTTTATTATTTTTTGTAAATATACAATATGATCAAGTAATTAAAATAGGTAACAATTATCTTTTAACATTATATACGCGAAGTCTAAATGCAACACTCATTCTTCTTTTAATCGACAGTTTTCTTCACCTCATTTTCCCGAACTATTTCTATGATGAAGTTACTTTACCGTGATAGAAAAGATAAAAATATACAATCTGGTGAAGGAGAAGCTTATTTAAAAACTCCAGCGAACTAAAGTTTATGTAACGTAGTCTACGAACTTCATATTCTGTTACGCTTAGTGAAGTTAGAATCGAATGAGTTGCTATGAAACTCTGAAGAAGATAAACGAAACTCTACCTTTCGTCGTCGTATTTCTAAAGGAACTGCACCTCTTTATCCATCATTTCATGATTTTAGTCTAAAATTCATTTGGTCGAGAGTAATTGACGAAAAACCGTTACGTATCTGTAACAAGTTTTCAGCACCATGCTACAAATTATACGGGAAGAGCCGTCAGAAAAAAAATCTGCAATTCATTCTACTCAATTGCTTCCATCCACTCGGCTCGTTACTCATGCCTAATGCAGTCGATCTATTCGGTGAAAATAAGCATAACATCACTCCTGTATTTCCCGATGGGTTGGGCAGAGGTGTTCCTATAGTACACCCACATTTCGCCAGTTATGTTGAAGTCCCATGTAATAGGGGGCGAGCCTATTGCGATCAACCGGGCACAAATCCAGATCTGATAAATTCCAGTTGGAAAATCCCAATAACACTTTGCCCCACCCGGGAATCGAACCCAGGACCTCATGCTCAGCAGTAGCGTGAAAACTTAGGTGTAATGAGCTGTCATTCCATCTCGGTATCGGCGCCTTACTTTGTGTAAATCATGTCATCACTACTGCTCTCAAAACGGTGAAGAAAAACATCATGAGGAAACCGGTATGTCCTAGAACCAAAAATTCGAAGACATGTGACATCTACCAACCCGCACTGGGCCCGCGTGATAGATTACAGCCCACTCCCTCTCACAGAGAGGAGGCCTGTGTCCCAGCAGTGGGAACATTAATAAGCTAAACATTTATACAAATAATGACCAACCACAAAGGAACAAAGGCACTACTTTCCTTGAAAACTTGTATCCCGCTGTGTACATTTAAGCACTGAAATAACAATTATGATGAATCTGTTACCCTCATGCATCAATAAATAACTCTGGGGTCGGTTTATGTCCCAGTGTCCTTTAGAGAGAACCTCGATTGTATAATGACCGGGCGCGGGCAATCAATGAATCATCTAATCATGCTCGCCTCACTGGGGATGGGGGTCGTTATGCGACAAATTGACGGTATGCCTGTATCTGTTTACAGATGTTTTATTTAATTATTCCGCGTGATTAACGATTCTATTGACACAATTAGTTGTTGTTGCATACAAACTGTAACCTCTGTTAGATCTGGGCATGCTGGAGCTTTGATAACTTTTTGAATGTCTGTTATAGTGTCTACATTATCTAAATTATCTTCAGCAGTTTACGCTGTTTTGTCAGTCAATCCAGGCAGGATTTGCAAATCAGGTGGCAGCAACTTACCATTAATCTTACTTTACTCAATTTACTTAGTGCATTTTAGGTTTCACAAAGCAGAGGAAAATTATTTTGTTTTTCCCCAAACCCGCTAAACGCGCCATTCTGGGCGATATGGTGCGTTCGACCACTTACCAGAGATCCCGGATCCCCAATTCTTGTATGGTATGGACGAGTAGCTTGTACTTAGTTAAAGAAACTCTTGGCATTTCTGAAACGAAAATAAGCAATTCGAAAAGAAATTCCTAAACAAAATTATTGCGATTAAACGTAATTTTCCCAAAACCGTTCCAACTGAACTGATGTATTTTTGATACTTGTACCGCAGTCGAATTCTCATTAATCACACAAGTTGTACAAGAACTTCGTAATAAGTTCGCTAGATGTCGCCATGTCCCGAATTCTGACAAAGAATGCGTGATCACCAAGTTTCTCCTTTGTTAAAGCGTACAACCAATTTTCTTTATCGTGGCGTGGAATTTTTTGATTTTACGTCGGGAGCTCCCTGGATATTGCTAAGTTAATATAATCATGTAATACCTGCAGTTGGTGAAGGTAAAGTCAAAGACAAGTTAATGGTGAATTCATAGTTCGTTTATGCTTGCATAAGGAAAGCTAGAAATCAAACGAATATGACGGAAAAATAAAAACTGATCCAGAGTCCTATTTTTCTAAAATTTATCTCTCAGTCAGTTTTTTAAATCGTGGGCAGGAATATCACCTCAAGGACGTTACTCACAGCTTTTGCACATGTTGTTGGAACATCAGCTATTCAAATTGAAAGATAACACAAAATGCAATTAGGCACGACTTACAGTCTGCCTTGCCTGTATCTTAGTTTGTGTCATTTAATAAATTCATTCATGCATGCACTAGCGACCCACTTGCATGTTAATGAAACGTTTTCATTAAATTCTCTACTTGATATTACACCTACCTACTCTGTTTTCGTAATAGAACCTTATTCTTCCGGGTTCAGTAAACTTTTTAAGATATTGTTGTTGGAAATACCTAGCGGTTTATCAATACGATATTTTAGAACAACTTATGAACATCTGCCTAGCCATAAGCCCAACCAACATGTTGGGCTCAGCTTCCAGTCCAACCGGATGCAACTGAATACCGGAATTGTACATGAAGCGACCGCCTATCTGACCTCCACAACCCAGTTATTGCGCAATACGAAACCCCTATGTAAGACAGGCAGCCGGGACCAATGGCTTAACGTGCTTTCCGAGGCACGGAGGAATCTCGTATGTAAAGATGGTCACCCATTCACGGATTAACCGCGGCAAGCGTAGCTCAACCTGATCAATATATCGACCCATGCGGCTGTTATTACTTAGCCACAAGTCTGTACAATACATACAACTATAATTATATATTTTATATACTTAGTCCGTAGTATTTTTCGCGTGGTCGTGAATGTTTTCCGGTCGACCTGGAAGGAAATGACTTCCGGAACCCATGGCATAGAAAATACACTTAAACCCATGGTTTAAGGGTCAGAAAACCAAGATTATAATCTACTTGATTACTGAACCGAACTGGTGGGCAAACTTGTCACTAATAGGTATGCCAATAAAAATAGTATTTAAGATTTTAACGCAGAGGTAGGTGGTATACATAACATAACAAACATAATCAGTCTATTAATGTTCCCACTGCTGGGACACAGGCCTCCTCTCTGTGACATAGAGTGGGCCGTAATCCACAACGCGGGACCAGTGCGGGTTGATGGATGTCACATGTCTTCGAATTTTTGGTTCTAGAACGTGCCCGTTTCCTCGCGATGTTTTCCTTCACCGTTTTGAGAGCAGTAGTGTTGCAATAAATTCCACAAAGTAAAGCACCTGGGTTCGAACCCCACTCTTAAATCGGGGCCGTTACGACTGAGCCACCACTGCTCTCACTGCCATGATAGTAGGTACTTAGTAATTCCATGCTGCCATGTCATTATTATAAGCATAGATAACTGAAGTCTGTTCTGGTGAAAATAGAGAATGCTCATTTAATAGTTCATATTTTTCATAGGTACTTATTCCACGCTACCATGACAGTAGGTACTTACTTATTAATGCCATTCTGCCATGATATAGGATAGGATTTAATATTAGGGATCTTAACAACTGCACAGTTCAAAAGTATATCTTACCATGAAGTTTCTTGAGTTCCTAAGTTTTTATGAATCTTTTAGGAAGCGTATAGAGTGCCGCTAGCGGCACTTTATCCCTGACGGATAAAGTGCCGCTTTTTGCAGCACTTGGCACTGCCTCGGCCCGGCTAAAGTGCCGTAAGCACTGTACATATTGTCATTGTCACTGTCATCGTCACTTGTTATTTTGTTTGATTGTTGAGGTAAGTTCGCTGTAAACCACCACATTTCCAAAACATAATAATTCCATTGTGCCTAAACGGATCCTGGCACTTGCCGGCCGCTACCGCATTGCAGTAACTATAATGCCGCTGGCGGCACTTTATCTGATAGGTATAGAGTGCCGCTAACGGCACACTATACACTGCCAATATTTTATACTTGGTACTGTTAAACATTCATCATGTTCATCCAACGCCATCTCCCAGTAATCCTTGTAACAAATAGCACTATCTGTCCCATCACTAGATCTAACACCAAGCGATCAATCTTTCAGTTAAAACGGAGAAGCTCCCCGATGCGGTTTGTACGATCCTTATTGTATAACAAAGTGCTGGAAGCGGCTGACCTATATTGAACATTGGAATGAAACTAGAATAAGATTTAGATATTCCTAATGGAACTAGTAGGAACGCAATCTTGGTTATTAGAATGTAGACGCTCTGTGACTGGGGGTTTCTTTTGAATGGAATAAAGGAGCTCTTCTCGATCTATACGATATTTTTTGTTTGTACTAAACCTCTTAAGGGGTCATTGTACTCATCATTATGAACAACTTTCACTGTGGCACCAAAGCTGAAATCACGAAAAAAAAATCATCTGTTTCCTAATATCTCGCATAATATCTCGTCAAAATGTAAGGAACAGCTGATTTTATTTCGCGATTTCAGCGTTGGTCCCATAGTGAAAGTTGTTCATAATGATGAGTACAATGACCTCTCAAGAGGTTTAGTATAAACAAAAAATAACGTTGTATAAAAAAATACTAATGTTATAAATAGGTATTAGTGAGTTTGTATGTAGGAAGTAATCTTCAAAACTACTGATCCGAATTTCACTAATGGGAAGCTACAGTGTTGCGTTAAATTTAACGTTAAAACCAGAAATTTCACACGAATGAAGTCGCGGGTAAAGCTCGTCTGTTATATGAGAACAACACATATCGTAAAATATTAACCAGCCAGAAAGGTGACTGACTACCTAGGTTGAGTCGGACACACACACCTAAGTATAGCCGACTATGAAATTACTTCCCACTGTTGACAACTGCTCCCAGTAACTACAGGGACCGGTAGGGTTATTACGTATCTTGCAGAAGCAATGCGATAGCGATCTTTTGTTTCATTTTGACAGTTCAACAACATTCAATGCGATAATAACGTTGCAGAGCAGAATTAAATTTCGAACTTGTGAAGCAATGGATTAGTAATCTGTTTCAAAACGAATTGATTGTGTATTACATAATTAGGGTACCGGTTATAAAAAATACCTGAGGGGCAATTCCCGTAATTTTTAAGAACGATCTCATTCGCCATCTGTCAAAAAATACAATCAATTTATCAACATTTTTGACAAGTTTGACAGATTGCAATTGAATGTGAACGTTTTGTACATGTACGAGAATAAATTGGCCTTCTGTTATTCCACTTTTTCATAACCGATGAAAAACTTCTACTCTGGAGAGTCTAGAGTTATGTTGTACTGAATTCATGGTAACAGCTTGCGCGTCAATGTTACACGGTGAAGGATTATAGTTGAAACTTTTATTCCAAGGGTTAAAAACTATACTTTGCCACCGAGGTATTTTAATGCAAGTAAAACAAGACTACGAAGGAATATTGCAACAACATCGTTATCCTTATAAAATTATGATGTTCCTCGAAAATAAAAACCCAAATGACGTCGTCCTATCTCTGCATACTTACATCAACGCCATCCATCTTAAGACGAAGTACCCTCTTTTAGACGAGCCTGTTAGGGTTGGCGATAATTAATTACGATAGTGATGGATGGACAAGGCATTACGCGACAACCCTGTAATAATCACAGAATAATTAATCCTCTACGTGCTGATAGCTTTGTGGCGTGTTCTGTTATCTCGCTGTTCTCGTTTTTGATTAACGATTTCAAAGAGATTTTAATTTGACATTTCATGCCTGTTGTTAGCTCATGTAGGCTGTTGTGATTGGTTTACCCTTGTTTGGTATAACAACGTTTCGTCGAAAATCACTTCAGCTAATTTTAGTTGCAATAAAGTCATTTCGTATAATTATTCATTTGATCGAATAATTAATTGGTAGATTTTTATTTAGCATATTTATTTCTTTGAAATAATGTCATTTGACCGAATTTTCATTTAAACTAATGTTTCACTAGACTAATAATGATTTAGTCGAAAGATATATGAAAGCGGTTCATCTGTCGGAGTGCCCTAATTTTGATACTGCAACCAATTTCGATGTAGCGCTCGCCGGCCGCTGCCGCGGCACCGCTCGCTTCGCTCGCTCGGCTCGCGCGTAGTTGGTCACAGTTCTAACCTAACCTAACCTATATGGTCGGAGTGCCCTAATAGTTATATCGAATAAAACACCAATTGAATATTCGATAAAATACATGTTATACCACCTGAACACTACATCAAATGCACATTATACCTTTTGATCAATAGCGCAAATGTTGTTATCGCGAATAAATATTCGATGAAATGAAAATTATGTTAATCGATATTATACAAATTGATTATTTTCTTAAGCGTTGTTCGAATTAGTAACATTCGACGAAACATTGTTATACCAAACAAGGGTAACCCGTTGTGATTGTGTTGTTATTTTCATGAGACATCAGTGTTTGTCCCGTTGGTCTAGTGGTCGCAAGCGCTACTGCTGAGCATGAGGTCCGGTTCGATTCCCAAGTCGGGCTAAGTGTTACTGGGTTTTTCCATCTGGAATTTCTCAGTAGCAGCCCGGAGTCTGGATTGGTGCCCGGTTGATGGCAATAGGCTCGCCCCCTATTAAATGGGACTAAAACATATCTGGCGAAATGTGGGTGTACACGTGTGTGTGCCTAACCCTTCGGAGAATACAGTTGAGATGTTATATCATTGTTTGAGGAGCTCCTGCCTAAGTAATAACAGCCGCACGGGTCGATCCATCAGGTTAAGCTACGCTTGCCGGAGTTGGTCCGTGGTTGGGTGACCATCTTTACATACCGAAACTCCTCCGTGCTTCGGAAAGCACGTCAAGCCGTTGGTCACAGCTGTCATTCGTGAATCTTTGACAATCGCTACGGGTCGCCCGAAAGTCTGACAACCAGTCTTACCAAGGGGTGTTGTACCTATTACCCAGTTACTGAGTTGTGGCAGTCAGATAGGCATCCATGTAAAATATGCTGATATTCAGCTGTATCCGGCGGTTAGACTGGAAGCCGACCATAGTTGGAAAAAGACTAGCTAGATTGATATATCATTGTTTAGGCCACGATTTCTTTCGACATAGTCCGCAGTCTCATGCTCAAACGGAGCGCCTATTTCTGAATTTCTCTACTTCAGCCACAAACCGTTTTCTGTGATTGGTTAACGAAAATACCACCAACCAATCATCGTTTGACAGAAAATGAATTGATCAACCTTTCAGGAACAGTGTGTTGGTTGAGTAATCGCTAAGTACAAGCGTGTCTACTTCTCTGTTGTCCTAGTTTTCCCGATCGATTGAGGTTTTCTATCGTTTAAACACTTTTTTAAGGATTGAGGATAAAAATTAAACTTGTGGGACTATTTATAAACTCTCTATCATTTCTTTGCGTATTTTTTTTCGAACATTGCGAATCAGATTACCTGATATGTGGTCGCTATGTCATAAAGCAATCTCAAACAGACAGCCTATACAGCTTGACAGTTGTGATTTGAATCCCTCCATATCAAAACGTCATAAAAGCAATTGGTCATAATAGCAAAACGACCCATAATCAAAACGACACTTTAGCAAAATGTCCTATCTATTAGCAAATCGTCCTATGAGCAAATGGTCCCAAAAACAAAAGAATTTTTTGACCATTGACCACTACTTTAGGTTTATTCCGGGTGAAACTCGCTTCCACCTTCGGCCTGATCATCAGGTGAGATGCAGGCCAAAAGCTTACCAGTTGAGGGTAAAAAAAAAAGAACGGCAATGGTACAGTCATACCACACTTAAATATGAGATTTTCAAAGGAATAATCCTCATTGTATCATCTTCTCGAGACAACAAACTTTAGACAATTTAAATTGCTACTCTTCCCTGACTTTACAAAACCCATGTAATGTGTTAAAGCCTATTATATTAAAGACTAGCTTCTGCCCGCGACTTCGTTCGCGTGGAAGTCGTAAGACACCACAATATACTACAGTTTATAAATCTTTCCTGTATGCTACGTTTGTAATTTTGTTATCAGCAGTTAAAATATACAGAGAGTCAGGACTGGTGACTCGGGAGCAAGTGACGTACAGTGGCCGTGCAAGAAGCAGCTCTTCCTGAGGTCGACACCTGCAGCCTTCATCCTTCAGTGTCGGTCCCTGTGACTTATTGATATATAATCATTGCAAAGCAAACGCTCACAGGGAACGGCATTCGTTATTGGTAATTGTGGGGAATTAGTGGTATGCACGGTATAAACACTGTCTCGCCAAAGCCACAACCTATTAGAACTTCCGCCTCGATGTCGTTTCCCTGCAAAGACACGACTTTGAGCCGAATTCCGTTACAAAGCTTTGGTGGAGTTAAGTTCCGAAGATGCATAATCGGGACACCGACCTTCAACTGAATTTTCTGCGCCGGAAGTCCATTTGCCATGAGTGAATTCAGAAATTCTACGGGGTAATGTGTGGCATCATCTTCCTCCACATCAGCATTAATGGAGGTTTATATCACTTCGCTCCCTACAATTTGCGAGAGAATACCGTGGTTGATCGCTGCTGCTTGATCATTTTTGGCGTTAAAATGGAACACGCCCAAGAATTCTCTTGGTACGGAATTCGACTGATGTCCTCGTACACCAGACGAATCAGATCTTCTAAAGTGGGAACTACTCTACTCTACCAAGAGTCTCTGGTAGGGCCACCTGGCCACACTCCTCTGTTATAGTGCCTTCACCAACTTTTAGAAGAACATAGGAGAATTCTTGAGCATGTGGATTCCCGCCAAGCCAAGCTCGCATGTTGATGGTCAAGCGCAGTCTTCGAACTCTTGACCATAGAGTTGACCTTCCCAACAAAGCATTCACCTCGTCAGACAGAACTGTGACACCACCCATCATGTCTTGGTTCCTGCGGATTTCCTGCAGGGATTTGTTTATAGCTTCCACCGCTGTCTTATTTACCATAATGCTTTCATCGCATCACGCATCCCTTGTTACAGTTGCGTGACACCTCACAAACAGCGTTTAGTTGTAGCGCGCGCTTTTTTCTCACCAGAAAGGAGTGTGGCAGCGATTCCAGAACATGCACACACAGATTTTAAAATCGCTAGGACAAATCTGCTGTCAAAATCTGTGTAAAGTCTAAAATTAAGCTAGTTTTTTTTGTTTGTGTTTGGTCAAGGTCTCCTCGAAGTCTTTCCTGGTAGGTACTCTTTTCACATGGGCCGTCTCAATAAAGAATCTTAAGCAACGCTCTCACAGCAGACCAAGCAAGGAATTAATACCTATTTACTATATAAACACCAGGTATAGTTAATTTATTTCGCAAAAATTCTGTCTTTCCCCGTTATAACGTTAATCATAAGGTTTAAATTGCAATAACTAACAGGTAAAGTGTGACTGTAAAGTGCTTGTGACGTAGCAGTTTCCCATAGATTACGAAGTTTTTCTTTTTTTGTGAATTAATACATTCTACGAACTATTACAAACATAATAAAAAATAAAAATAGAAAAATCGTATTACAAAATGTAAAAAAGAGAATCACAAAAAAAAAAAAAAAAATGGGATTCGAACTTACAAACTCAGGTTTGCAAAGCAACCGTCCAACCGCTTAGCTATTTGCTTACTCGAAAGTTAGTTAAAATAGCCGTTCGTATATATTTCATGATTGACTGCTTAGTTCCATAAAGGTGTAGCGTGATGATAATCATTAAAAAATTTAAATCGGTAACTAAAATATCTACAATATGCTAACCTTTTGGCGCATCTTTTTACAATTTGCGGAGAAAAATACGAACATAATGTAATATTGCTCACCCCCCTCAGCAAATAGCCTGATAGTTTATACCCTACCATTTGACCAGACTTATAGGGAATATCTATGCAAAATTTTAACAGAATCTGTCCAGTAGTATTTGCGTGATGCTGGAACATACAAACAGACAAACAGACAAACAGACAAACAGACAAAAATTCTAAAAACTATATTTTCGGCATTAGAATCGATCCCAGACCTCGTAGCAATTACTTTTTTTCAAAAATATTCAATGTACAGTTTTGACATCGCTACGATTTTATTATATGTATAGATAGATATTAACCAATAGAATCTTGACTCCGCCCCTGAGATTAGATCAGTGATCCTGAGTCAAGATTCTATTGGTTAATATTGGCACATCTCCGCTCCTCTTTTCTCCTCTCCGCTCCAGTGGAAAGGCAGCCTTATACCGTTTAAAAAAGATCATAACCCCATTTCAAAATAAGTATTCTTCATCCTTTATCCCATTTTAGTCTTGAAGCTGTTCAACAAAGAGCACAGAAATCATTCCACTTGACTACAACAATGTTAGGGAATATGGCCGCAGTTGGAAGCACTTTAATAAATTATTCATTCGATAGGTTCCTATTATTCAACGAGCTTCACTGAATCCATTATGTTCGGACAAGATGTTCAATTATGTAATCGTTTTATTGTTTACTTTTCTTCATAAATGTTTAAATACTTCATTCTTTTGAAAATTTGTGCCTACCACTGCCTATAAACTTTTGTGTACCTTTCCGAGGGTTGATCTTCTGTCGTACCTGCACGAACTACATGACAAATGATATCTGTCATTATCACTTGCTTCAAAAACAGTGAACGTAAACATCGTGAGGAAACGTATCTCTCATGCCTGAGAGATATTTCTCGACGGAATGTGAAGCCAAGTCAGAGGCCCATGGGCAACACCAGGTTAGTCACTAACTACACGAAAAAAAAGAAGTAGGTAAAGTCGGGCGGGGCAATTTCGACTATGGGGTAATTTCAACTAATGCCAATAACTCTTATTCTACTGTATTTGTACCAAACCGCCATCTATATCCAGGTAGCTAAACAGATAATTTCCACAAAATTTCACAGATGGTGCTGCTACAAATACAGTAGAATAAGAGTTATTGGCATTAGTTGAAATTACCCCATAGTCGAAATTGCCCCGCCCGACCTTATATACAAACACTTTTAGCCGTCAATTATATTTTAGAAATTTGATGAAATCGATCCGATGATATCCGACTAGGTACTCTGAGGAGAAAGGCCGAAACAAAATTAGAGGTTACAGTCTCTTTTAAAGTCCAGACTTAATCTTGGACAGACCATGTAGATTACCTATGTCTAAATTGGTGCTGTGAGGAAAGAACCACACAGATTTGTGAACCTGTCCTGTCATGAATAGCTCATGCCAGACATATAAAGGATCTCGGAAACGATCAATTGTAATTGTCAATTTTGGGGATCCTTTAGCCTGTCAGCAAAGTGGTATCGGGGTTGACTGTCCAGGGTGTCCCGGATATATACATTTATGTATCGCGTGGAAGTTATTTTAATGCTTCCCAAGGGTAGGTGAAACTGCGTATTACAAAATGCGACAAAATTATTCTCATTAATAAAATAATTAACATAGTTAACGAGCACACAATCGGTCTCCTCTATCTGCCAATTAATTAATGAATATGCTAATAAATGATAGGGTTCGTCAAGAGGGAAGTTAACCCTGCTGATTAATTACTTCGTATGCTATAGGAAATTAAACCGGTGGGTTTAATAACAAAAATGACTACCTATTCTTAAACATGACTTCCTAATCAGCCAGTATTTGGTACTTTTACGTCTAAACGACCATTTTTTAAGACAATTCTACAGCTATAGACGCAGATAAATGCCAGTGACCTTGAGGGGTTAGCTTTTGTGTTCTGTACTGAGCTCACGCAACGCGTCGTACGTCCAGTCAGTAATAGGACTCGTCCATCAAGGAGCGCTGTCGCATTAATAATTGATTAAACATAAAATAAAAGTTTTTAATAAAACACGTAAACTAAAAGATCAATAATTAAATTATCTTTAAAATGGTGAAGGTTTCAGAAAAATACGCATTATAGATTTTACGTGATTCTCAGTTCATCTGCAGTAGACACAACTTTAGAAATTAATTGCACTATTTTTATTAAACATAATCTAAAATATTTCTATATTAAGTTATTAAAAAAATGCTCTAATTTAATATATATTTTTTCCAAATAATTAACACTACGCGTTTGGACGTGATCTTCAGTATAAAATTATTAAAACGCGTTATCATCGCCTTAAGAGGTTTTATAGATGACTAATCTTATAATATTCCGAAAGTAACTCTGTAGGTTTGTTACCCTTTCACGCCTATATATACGATCGTTATAAAATTTGACAGATTGGTAGTCCCTGGACCTGGTAGGACCTGGAATAGGAGATGGCTAATTGTCGTCCTGCCCCCCAATTATGCTTGATAATTTCGACAAAAAAAATCTACTCAATTTTTTTTGTCGAACTTATGAGGCAATGGACTGGCAATCTTTTTCAATTGGTTTCAATTTAAAATTGATCGTGCATTACGTAATTAGGGTGCTGAATAAAAAAATTATAAAATACACCCAGACTCTAATAGCGGTTGCACGCAACAGCTATTAGAGAATAGTGTGGTACATAAGTAGTAATTTTGATCTTCAAAAAACTAAAATCAAACAACGACAAAAAAGTCATCTATAAAGGTATTTAAACAAGACATCACAAACAGACAAATTAAAAATCCTGGACTTTATAGACGATCAAGACGCTTCCGACGATACCTCATTTGTGAAATTATGATGAGTAGTATAGAAGTTATGAGGGAACAGATGAACATACATACACACATACATACCGGTCAAAATCATAAGCCTCCTTTTTGCTTCGCCCTAGTCGGGTAAAAATATCGCTGGTGGAATTGATGGTATGTGCTGGTTTGCAATATAATTGTTTCAAAAAGACAAAGAAACAGATACATACCTACATATACAATGTGGAGACTACCATACAACAAAAAATTAAAATACTGGCACTACTAATGCTTAAGAGTATTTTGGAACTGTCAAATAAATCATAGCATCAAAAAAAAAAACGAGTTTTTCAAACAAATTAAATGTAATGTAAGCTGGATCCACCCTAAGCTTATAAATTCCGGTTATCCAACTAGGCCTTAGGTGAATTCTCGGGCATACATTTCAGAATATCCACCTTAGGGTGGATTTTTGGGGTGGATAACTGAAGTAGCCCGAGCCGACTATGGATTTTGCTGAGCTATAATGACTAAACTATTGAATATATTCAATTGAATTTTCGTATACAGAATGGGAACGTCATTATGGATACACCGTTTAATTTTTTGTTGTATTGTCGTCTCCACCTTGTATATAAACTCATGCCTTTTTCCGATGGAGGTAGGCCACCTACTACGATCCTTACATACTCGTACTACCCGATAAATTGCCGGAAAACATATAAGTAGGTAATAGTTTGGCTATAAAGACTTGCTCAGCGAAGCGGGATGACATAGGTATTTACTTCCCTCCGTCCTCCTCCGTAAATCATCCCTTCGTAATACCTCGGGCTTAAGTTATCTGTCAGGGGGCAGCCCACTTACCGCGTTATGACTTGACTAAGGAATTATGTAGGGTAATTAATTATACTGACTTCTATGGCCTAATTTTAGAAGGGCTTTTGGTGTCCCTGTCAGCCTGAACTGTTCAAGAACAGCTAGCTCCAGCCGTGTTAAACTGTCACCTCAAACGCCAGTCAGCAAAGTGTACAAACTGACTGACTACAGATTCTCTATAACTTGTCGCTTGCCGTCATGTTGGCACCATTGCTTGTCAAGCTTATGCTTTAGTTATTACTCTGAGAAGCTTATTTACCAAAAGAGTTCAAAATGGCGACTGACAGAACAGTGCTACCAACCGCACTGTAGGAAGGGCAAGACGTTTGAACTACACAAGCTACACTAAAGTACGTATCGCCATCTCGTAGAACCTATTGTAAAGCTAAATTCTATTCGGAACTTAGAAATAAAAAAAAACCTGTATATGTCGTGGCCAGATCTTAAAATATATCATTTCATGAAATGAACATCGACCACTGATTGACCAGATCATTGAATACTCAACGTTTAACGATATGAACAGATAAACTCACGACTACTTCATGATGTGGCCAAACATTACTGATCATATCATAAAATAGTTCGATTATCCACCGGTAGAGGCGTTGATGTCGCTTGATTTTTGTTGTTCATCATGGCGGTGGCATACAAGAAATCCAACAAAGTGACCATGCAAAAAAAATCGATGGACTTTTATTGCGTTCCCAAGTATGATATTATGGAAAGCGATCAACTTGGAAGTAGCGCTCACGGTGCCGCGGCAGCGGCCGGCGAGCGCTATTTTCAAGTTGGCCGCAGTTACTTGGCTATTTTTCATACACCTTACACCATGGATACCCTACATGATATGACCAAACATCGACTGAAATATCATTAAATTAACGTTGACGTTTAAATGATATGGCCAATGTCATTTGGCCATTTCATGAAATGGCAATTCTAAGATCTGGCTGCGACATATACATAGAAAATGAAGCGCTAGAGTATGCTGACACTTATATCTATCTGGGTAAGCAAATTTCGTTTAAAAAACAGAGAAACGAGCACGAAATAGAAAGACGAACTTCAATTGCCTGGAAGAAATTTTGGAGCTTGAAAGAAATTGTCAAGAGCCATATGCCGGTCAGAATTAAACAGAAAGTCATGGATACCTGTATCCTACCATCATTAACCTACGCTAGCCAAACTTGGAAGTTCACATACCGAATGAAATCAAAAATTAGATCATGTAACGGAACTTAGAAATAATAAAAGACAATCAAAAACATATCTCAAACAACAATTAGTAAAGGCTCGGCGTTTCTTAACTGACGTCTGTCATACAGTCAAAATTAACGTGACAACGTGACACCTGCCTCTTGTCACGCAGATATTCATGAACATAATCTTAATAGCGTGAAGACACACAGATTAGCTTTGATACATCATAACTTTAAAGGCCTCCGCGAAGAGGCGAGACGTGACAGTGCAACGCTATTCTGGTAGAACAATTTCCATGAAGTTTTCGAAGAAATTGTTCTACTAGAGTTGGGTCGCGCTTGTCTACGGGAATCGTTATATTCTTCTCATACAAATCGTATAAAATTACTTACCTACTTGATATTTTATTTGCCGTTGCATGGCTTGCATGATTTGATTGGTGATTTGGAGTTCTCTCAATAACATAACATTACACCTGTATTCGAATAGGGCTTACCTATAGTACACCCACATTTCGCCGGTAATGTTTAACCATGTAATCGGGGGCGAGCCTATTGCCATCAACCGGGCACAAAATCAGATTCCGGGCTACTGCTGAGAAATTCCAGATAGATAATCTTTGCTCGACCTTGGAATCGAACCAACGAGGCATTCACGACAGAATTATGTCATCTTCTTTTTAATCCAGAAAAAACTTTCAAAGTTTTCGTGCATTTTCGTTACGTGAGAGTGACTCAACCATGACTCAAGCACGACTCGACTCTCTGTATGTCAAACAATTTCAAAGAAACAAACCGTCCGCAGGTAATCCGTTTACATTTACATAGCAAATGTGCCAAACTCCATACGTAACCCAGTCTCTTTGAATTTTATTACATTTTTGTACGTTCGGTCAAGGTGACTAAAGATTCTAATCTGAAAACTGTTCATGAGGTACTTTCTTTCTGAATTCATAATTCATCATCTAGCCTTTTCCCAACTATGTTGCAGTCGGCTGCCAGTCTAACCGGATGCAGCTAAATACCAGTGTTTTACATAGAGCGACTGCCTTTCTGATCTCGATTACCCAGTAACTGGTCAAGACGACAGCATTTGGAACTGGATGTCAGACAGCTTCTGTTCTGACTAACCGTAACGACTGACAAAGATCTTCGAATAACAACCGGGACCAACGGCTTCACGTGCTTTCTGAGGCACGGGCTTTATAATTATCTCTTTGAGCTGCAAAATTAAAGAGCATTCTCAAGATACTCAACAATTCGTCGGCTCACCCTGCGCATCCGCAGTCAATCTCGCAGTCAACTTGGTGACTGCTTCGGGTAAAGATAAACATAAACATTACATTGCGCACACACACACACACACACACACACACAGGAATTAAGTATTGAGTGTTTATTTTATATTTTATTATGCTTTTCTCTTTTAGCTCTGTCTCGCATAGAGTCGCAACATTATGCGAGCGATGGCCGTTTTGCGTAAATGTGACGCATAATTTCCCCCAACTTGTTCTTTTCTGTTAAGATCTTTGCGTCATGTTTACCGCATGTTTACGTCATGTTTACGTTTCTAACGTATCCTAATCCAGGTCGTGGTCTAACCATGTGCCAAATTTCATCTAAATCTGATCAGCCGTTTTAGCGTGAAAGCATAACAAACAAACTCGCTTTCGCATTTATAATATTGTTAGATAAAGAACTCCATCCAGAAACATCTTTAAGCGGGACGCGGAGTGACGATTGTGGCAAACTTTTCACCTAATAAGTACCTTTATTGCGGTCTCTTAAGAAGCCAGTCTTTACAGGTACAGTCGACCGCATGTCGGTGGTCACACGTTAACAACTAGAAACTGTACTTAATCCGCTAGGCTAGCTCAAGTAGCCTAGCTGAGTAAGTACAGTTTCTATCGAATAAGAAAGCAGGTAAAACTGGTTTTGTTACCTCTGTTGCACGGCAAATTGTACACGTCCTTCTGTTATTTTGTTTTTATACTAATTACTTTAAAACAAAAAATGCCAATTTGTACATTATCCTAGCTTGTTCTGATAAAGGAAAAGCCAGGATAGCGTTACAGTCTCCAATGTCGTACTTGTTTGTTGGACCTTCATTCCGCACACACTCCATCAAAACATGTTGCACATCTTCGACTACTCCACATTCTTCACAGTTGGGTGACGTAACCTTTTTCATCAGAAAACCAAACTTTCTTGATGTTCTGTTATTATAAAATTAGCTGCCTTGTATACTACATTATATTAAAACAAACACAGTAGCTTATAGTTTAGATACTATAACTCAGTTTCGCCTACGAGTACGTCCGCGCCAGAAAGGAATTAACGTCAAACTTAGTTTGTACTAACTAGACAGAATACGATCTTGAAGTTAGCTAACACTTAAGAAGTAGGTAGGTACCTAAACTATTGTAGGTAATTTAATTAACATAAAAGCCTATAGGCAACATTCTGTTATTTAACTATAACTAACTAAGTATTTAAATACAGATCTAATCTATACTTAATATAAAAATGAGTCGCTGAATGTGTTGCTAAGCGCAAAACTCGAGAACGGTTGGACCGATTTCGCAAATTCTTTTTTTTTAAATATTCCTTGAAGTACGAGGATGGTTCTTACGGAGAGAAAAATTCTAAAAAAAAAAAAAAAAACCTGAAAAAGTCTAAAAACAACACTTATAAAAAATTAAAGAATCGACTGTTAGGCGATACGAAGTTCGCCGGGTCAGCTAGTATCTAATATAAAAAACCAGCCTACTGCATGTCGGCTACTACGGACCCCGTAGTTGGGACGAAATTACCCCAAGAACAAACTTAACATTTAGTTGAAAAACATGTTCTCTCATAGATTCCAACTGCAAATGTAAGTTTATACGCACAATATTGAGGGATTTAGCATGTTATTTTAAGACCATAGACTTCTATAGGTTTTTCTGTAATCTATAAGTTATAATAATAAAATAGTAAAAACTTTATTGTTCAAGAAAGCAGTACAAATTCAAATAGCGTTACCCTCTACACTAGAACTCCCTGAACTATATTCTGTATTTTTTTTTATAAATGACTTTAAAACCAAAAAAAAACAATTTTCACAAAAAAAAAAAAAATATTCGGACCCCTCACTGTAAGCCCTTTTATTTAATGTGTCACAAGGTAAAGTTGCTTAAACTTTTTTCTATTTCTTATTTGTCCCTCAAAAGTTTCAAAATTCATTCATCATCATTGATTAATCAAAATTCATTTACCTACTTACGTTACAAATCCGTGTTTGGGTCACCGAAACTCATATGTGTAGGTTCCAAATTCCAACTTAGCTGACCATTAGATTCGGAGCAAATTGACTGTGACAGACGGACAGACAAGCGTAGCGTGGGACGCCCCCCAACTAGATGGACCCGGGACAGACTGGATGCGGAAGGCGGAGGACAGGGTGTTGTGGCGCAGCTTGGGAGAGGCCTATGTCCAGCAGTGGACTGCGATAGGCTGAGTTGATTGATTGATTGAGACGGACAGACAGACAGACAGCCAGTCAGCACCAGACACACGAGTGATCCTATAAGGGTTCCGTTTTTTCCTTTAGAGGTTAGGAACCCTACAAACAATAAAACATACTAAAACAGTCCGTCGGAAAATTCGTCCGACTGGTAAATGTGCCCGAAAGACTAGTCACATTGCCTCACTGTATGACAATGCCGCAACGCAGATAATATGTTAAACTAATTAACGTATACTTAATCATAAAAGTTTCATCTCAAAAGCGTGGCTACGTATTTACGTAAGCTCTCTTTTTGTAGTGGCATAGTGGGAGTTGGGACTTAATTAAAGCCGAAGTCATTTCACAGATTTTCTTTAGTCTTTACACGATTTAAAATGGTGGGATTTTTCACAAAGAACTCGGTGCAGAAAGAATCTCAGCAATTGCTAGGTTATCTCAATAATATTGTGATGTTTGTTTTCTACTCAACCATGATTTCACTGCTGAATAATTTTGATGCTAGGCATAAATACAGGATACCTAATAGTCCATATCCTGGATTGACACATGATACTTTTTATCCCCTATAATATCCAGGAAAACCGTCGAAAAAGCACACTTTGAAGGACATTAAACGCCCATATAGGCGTCATCAGGCGTCATAACAATAAAACTTCTATTGTGTCTCATTGACTGTCCTTCAAAGTGTTAAGCAGGGAGTTCAAATCCAAAATCTGTACAAGTACGAGCACCAGCAGTGACCAAGAGGCTTCTGAGTTCTAAGAATCCTATTTATTTCGTGTTCAGAATATTGCAAGAAAATCAAAGATGCAACTTTTCAAAAGCTTAGCATAAAATCATTTTATCTGCACCTCCTTCCGACCTTTTCAACAACATTGTAAACACACTTTCCGGGAACTGTTTTCAATATTGAGTTTCAAGACTCGGTGTGCATCCTTTGAACGAAGCTGCCTTGGTATCGCGAGAGTTTAGCTAGACCGTTTTCATTAAATGAACTTAATTGCTGCGTTCCTATTTACTGTGACTTGTTAATGAAGAGTTACTGCAGGCTCTTCGGGTTTTACTGTGGGTCATTAACTATTGAAACAGGTCATAAATCTGGTTTATTCCTTTAATTGATGTGTGATGCAAGTTTTTATTAAGACACCAGATTGTAAACTGAACTAGAATTATAGCTAGGCCGACGGGGTCATATCGTAATACACTGACAATCCCAATGCTATAAATTTTGACAGTTCAACAATATTCATTGCGCTATTTACGTTGTCGCGCAGACAGATTTTTCAATATATGAAGCAATGGATTACTTCCTTCAAATTCTTTCGGATTGTGATAGGCAACGATCATTAAGACGCAGATATTTGCCAGTGATCTTGAGTAGATCACTGGCAAATATCTGCGTCTTAATGATCGTCTTTTTCTTTTTATAAGTATTTGCTTGAGTAAGGGCTTATGGGGCTGACGGATAAGCAATAAGTTCATCACGTAGATACTAGTAAGTAGGTACGTTTGCGTTTGCAAGTAAGTAAAAAAGTATCAAACTACAAAATATAACTTTATTGGCTGCAAAAACTCAAAACGGCCTTTTTCCCGCCACATTTGCATTAAAAACTTTCCTGCTCATGAAATGAAATGAAATGAAATGAAATGAAATGAAAATGAAATGAAATTGTTTATTCTGTAAATAGGATATCGGAATCACTTTTACACGTCATATTAAAAAAAATGTTTAAAATATGCTAGATGAGGTCGGCGTTTCCTAACTGACTACTCTGAGAAGAAAGGCCGAAACAAACTCAGAGGTCACAGTCTCTTTTAAAGTCCAGACATAATCTTGGTCAAGCCATATGAGAACCATGTAGATTAGTGTCTGAAATGGTCTTTTGAGGAAAGAACCACACAGATTTGAGTGGACCTGTCCAGTCAGTGCAAGCATTTGTCAGTAATCGTGGAGCTCAACTCAGAACTTAAGGAGCTCAAATCGACGAACAATACCAAAGAAAGGACATTTGGGTAGGCCGCATTAACTACTCAAACTGCCAGACCATCATTAAAATTACCTGAGAAATCAAATTTAAAGAGGAAAAAAAACCCACATAGTCCTCACATTCACAATAATTAAAAATAATTTAATACTTTACAAAGTAATCATGTCATTTTGTATATAATTTTAAATAATGTCAATGTGAATATAAATCTGGTTTATTTTGATGTTTATAAGTAATAATTAAAATTTCAAGTTTTATGGTTTTATCACAAGGCTTAGCAGAGCGAGCAGCTCAATCCCAAGCTTTTTTATCTTCTAAATAATCTGAAATTTTATAGTACCCTTTTTTACAAAGTTTGGTTTTAATACAGCTTTTAAATCGTTTAATAGGTAAGTTTCGAATGTCAATGGGAAGTTTGTTGTAAAAGCGTATACATTGACCCATGAACGAGTTGCCTACTCTGTGGAGACGTGTGCGATGTACAGCAAGGTTGTGTTTGTTCCTGGTATTTAAACTATGAATATCGGACATTTTCTTAAAATTTGATATATTTTTGTGTACATACAATAGGTTTTCAAAAATATATTGTGAGGCTACAGTCAGAATATTTATTTCTCTGAATTTCTCTCGAAGGGACTCTCTTGGACCTAGGTTGTAAATGGCTCGGACAGCCCTTTTCTGTAGAACAAAGATAGAATTAATGTCCGCACAGGTTCCCCAGAGAAGAATCCCATAAGACATCAGACTATGAAAATAACTAAAATAAACAATTCTGGCTGTATCTACGTCAGTTATCTGTCTAATTTTTTTAACAGCATAGGCGGCCGAACTTAGCCTTCCTGACAATTTTTCTATGTGTGGTCCCCATTGTAATCTACCGTCAATAGTTATTCCAAGAAAAACTGTTGACTCAACAGGGTTCAACTCTATTCCGTTAACTTGAACATTGGTAGTTAGTTGCCTGACATTTGGCGTTGAAAATTTAATGAGTTTAGTCTTTTTTTCGTTCAGGAGAAGATTATTTACATTAAACCAATGCACAACTTTAGAGAGTGCATCGTTAACTTGTTCAAAGTTGACTAACTGACGTTTGATTTTAAAAATGAGGGATGTATCATCTGCGAATAATACGATCTTGTGATTATCCCTTATGTGGTAAGGTAAGTCATTAATATAAATTAGAAATAAGAAAGGACCTAGAATTGAACCCTGCGGAACGCCCATGGTGACCGCGGATCCTGCAGATCTCTTGCCATTAACATCGACCCTCTGAATTCTGTTGTTCAAATAAGAAGTCAGAAGGTCAAGAGCCTTGTCCCTCATACCATAGTGGTGCAGTTTCCTGATGAGTGTATCATGATGTACGCAATCGAAGGCCTTGGACAAGTCACAGAAAATGCCAAGAGCATCTTGCGACTCCTCCCAGGCCTCGAATATGCTCTTCAGTAATTCCACGCCCGCGTCTGTAGTTGAACGACCCTTTGTAAAGCCAAACTGTTTCAGATGCAGTAAATTATGTGCATTGAAATGTCCTAACATTTGGTTTAAAATTAATTTTTCAAAGATTTTGCTCAAAGTAGGTAATATCGAAATAGGCCGAAAATTTGTGGGATCAGTTGTGCTGCCAGATTTGAACAGTGGAATCACTTTGCTAAGTTTCATCAAATCAGGAAATACACCAGATGCAATACAAGAGTTAAAAACGATTGCTAAAAAGGGTGAAATAACATCAATTATTGAAGACATGGTATGTACTGATAATCCCCAAAGGTCAGCAGTTTTTTTTACATCAAGATTTTTAAAAGATTCTATTATGTCTTTAGCAGTAATAATTGTGAATTCAAAAGTCTTGTCACATTCTGGTACACATTCTTTAAGTATTGAGTAAGCAGAAGTGGAGGACGACGATGACAGAGTTTTGGTTGTTAAAATTGGAATATTAGTGAAGAAATTTTCAAACTCAGTTGCCACCTCCACGTCCGTCTTAATATCTACATCATTGATTTTTAGATGGAAGTCACGATTCCGTACTGTCGTTCTTCCCGTTTCTGAATTAATAATATTCCAAGTTGTTTTAATTTTATTTCCAGAAGATTTTATTTTATTTTTAATATGTATGGCTTTTGCTGAGGAACAGGCTCTTTTAAAAGTTTTAGAATAATTCTTAACAAACTCTTTGAAAGTTTCATCATGGTTATATGTTTTTTCATGATACAATTCAAATAACCTCTGCCTACTTTTATAAATACCTGGTGTTGCCCAATCACTAAATATAACGCGGTCACAAACAGGCAATGTTTTTGAGGTGAAAACCTTCCTAAACTCACAATTGATGACGTTAAATAGGGAAGCATAATCTTGATCCGGGTCGTTATGATAAGGCAAACCCGGTAGTTTTTCCATTAAATTATTTTTAAATTGTTCCAAGCGACTTTTATTTACAGGAACAAAACTCACAAGTTTTCTTTGAGCTCTGATTGTTTTCTGAGGGAAAGTGACTAACTGGCCACAGTGATCAGAGTCCAACTCATTAATAATTAAATGGCATGAAGGTTTTAAATTAGTAAAAATATTGTCAATACAGGTAGCACTAGTGGCAGTTATTCTAGTCGGCTCAAAGAATGTATTGTACAAATTATAAGACTTTAATAAACTTATGAATTTATTTACTACAGCAGATTTTTCCAATATATTAATGTTGAAATCTCCACAGACAACAACTGTTTTATTACTGGACAACTGTTTTATTAATGGAGGGTTATTTATGGTTTTCAGGTTATAATTATGTGAGTATTAAGAATACCGGGTGGCAGGGACATCGACGCGAAGCCTGTTACCATGGATTCAGTACATGATTCTGAAACCCCTGCGTGGAAATTTTTCGTCAATTTTTTTTTTTTAAATCTGCTGTTTCATAGAAAAGTGCAATACCTACGCGGTCAAAATGTATGGAACAAATGATTTTTTTTTTAAATAATTGACGAAATATTTCAACGGAGTGGGTTCAGAATCATGTACTAAACCCATGCATGGTAACAGGCTTCGCGTCGATGTCCCTGACACCCTGTATGCTACGTGGGAAAACGCCACAGAATATAGTAATTGAGCAGATGCTAGTTCTCATCGACTCATGACACGGATGATTATACTCAACCGTGTTCGAACGATGTTATTTTTTTTTTTTTAAGATATGGATGGGAAATAATGCCGCAGGGATGATTTTAAGAAACTAGGTACATAGCTACATAGGTCCTAAATGAAAAGGTTCTTTAAAACAGCCATTTCCTATTCTATTAAAAATCGTAACATTAATAACATTTGATCTCCATTCTTTTTTGACATTAACTTTTTATTCTACTAGTACAATAGTCTAAAATCTAAACGTAAGTAAGTAGGTGGGTACGGAAACGACTTTACAAAAGCTCTTAAAATCTAAAAATAACCTTTATTTCTACTACTAAGCCTTATCCTACTAATATTATAAATGTGAAACTTGTGTTTGAAAGTTTGTCACTAAATCACGCAAAAACGGTTGAACGGATTTGGATGAAATTTGGCACACAGATTGTTTAAAACTTGGATTAACACATAGGATACTTTTTTCCGTAATCCACGCGGGCTAAGCCACTGGAAAAGTACGTAATAAAAAGACCTCTTTAAATGACCTAATCCAGTCAGCTCACCATGCGACCTTTTCACTACTTGAATAGTACAGGCATACGTGCAAATATTCCACGTATGTATTTACGGATTGTTAAAGTATGCAAAATACGAAGAAAACTGAGGAAAACCGTCAGACGTTCAGGGGTCGAGGTCACGACACTTACGTTAAAAATACACGGAGCACGCGTGAGGTCTCAAATAGTCTTGGTCTGAATACGTTCTGAGTTTATCATTTATTCAATTGAAGATCGTCATTTATTCAATTGGATAACGTTATAGGACTGTTTGTAGGTTATAAATCTAGGCTGTTATTCAAAATGAAAAAAAACTTCTGTGTTCTTTGACATACTTTTAAGAAACTTCCCCTTGTCCTTCTCATACTTCTGACTTTGTTGATTCTTCCTTTCATATTCAGTCTATTCTTCTTTGGAATGCGCTTCCTCTTGAAATCAGGACGGCGACCAGTCGGTATGCATTTAAGCGGAAATTGCGGAGCTATTTTTTAGATATATTTTTAATAAACTTTTTCTTTGTTCCTCTCATTCAGAGCACCTGCCATCTTATCTCTTCTGCTCTTCACCACCTTTGGTTTACTGGGAGAGAATGCGTAAGGCATTAAGTCCGCCTTTGTACCTTATTGAGTGTGAAAAGTTTAAATAAATAAAAAAGAAACAGCAGCCTAATTGGGTAACACACTTTTAATCACAATCTGAATGATTTTGAAGTATATTGCTAATCCATTTCTTCAATACGTTCGAATTTGTCTGCTCAACAACGTAAATAACGCTATGAATGTTGTTTAACTTTCAAAATATGTGTCTAACTGTGAAAGTTAAAGCCATTGCTACTGTGCTAGGACGATGAAAGTTAACAGTAGGTGTAGCCACAACTTATCACGATAATTTGACAACGGTATTGACATTGGCGTTTGACGTCAGGCGATAACTCTGGTGGCGGCAAATGATCATTGACGTTGACCGTTCAAGTGTGGCGTGTGGCCACTCAATTTATCGCTATAATTATCGGAATAATTACCGCGTTGTATATGGGGATGATGAGCATTTATGTTGACCGTGAGTTACGCAATTGCCCGGCCTTTGGGAGTACTTTATTGCACACCTACTCGCTGAGGGGTTTATTTACCTCCCCTCAGCGCTTTCGGGTGTATCTGTAGGAGCGCCCGAAGTGTTTCAAGGCGCCCGTGCGACCAGGCCCCTGTCAGGTGAGATCCCTAGTTCCCTAGGGAAGGCCCAGCAAAGGCCGGTCAAGCAACGAGGGCGTCGGTTTGAAAGTTGATGTTGGATAGTCTTTTGTATGTCGTTCGCGCGGTAAACTCTAACTTCGCGATGCAGGATTTGTGTGACGTCATGTCTTTGATGCGTATTTCGTATGTGGCGGTATAACCGCTACATAATAATATAATATGCAGTATGTTATGTTAGCTTATATATTTCTCCACTTATTTACTAATTGTTATTAAAGAAATAAGTTTTTATTACAGTTTTTAGGGTTGCATACCCGAAGGGTGCCAAACGGAACTCTATAACGAAGCGTCCACTGTCTGTCCGTCCGTCTGTTTGTCAGCGGGCTGTATCTCAAGAACCGTAATAGGTATAGACAGTTAAAATTTTCACAGATTATGTACGAGTATTTCTATTGCCGCCATAACAACAAACAATAAAGTTAAAAATTAAAGGGGGTCTCCATACAAGAAACTTGTTTTTCGGCGTTTTTTGCTAATTATGTGGTACGGGACCCTCCGTTTTTATTTATCAAACATGACTTTTAAGGCTTTAATGGTCACAAGTACCTAAAGATAAGACTATCATTTCTGCTTTACAATTTTCGCGGAAGCAGGTACTTACTAGTTTAATCCTCACTAATATTATAAATGTGAAAGTCAGTTTGTTTGTTTGTTTCGTACACTTTCACGCATAAACGGCTGAACAGAATTAATAAGAATAAGCTTTATTTCTCGCCACAATATACATTAAATACATGGTTTCTATTCTAGGGAACAATTGGATACAGTAAGAATATTGTGGGAGATTGTGTGTTTCTGAACTAGGCTTGGTACCTGTATTTCAGGACCCTTTAGGTTATATAACATTCCAATGCTTTAGCAGACAGTGGTCGCGAATTAGAAAACATTTAAATATGTAATTTCTAGTATTGTGTGGGGATGAAGAAAAGTATGGGGTTGAGTGTGTTTTTGTGTAAAATTTGATGAAATTTGGCACATGGGAAGACCATGATCTGACTTAAGACATATTATGATACTTTTTATTCTGACATCCCATAGGATCAAAACTTAAGTGGGTGAAACCGCGGGGCACATCTAGTTTCATATAATTTTACTACTTCGACCAGACTGCCCATAAACTAGCAGCTGGCACAAAATACACGTGCATTTCCTAATGATATACACTTGAATGTACGTACTTATGCCTACCAGCTGTTACGTAGGCATGCCATATGCATGGTTAAAGGTAATTGACTGAACGGTCGCAATGAAGGAAGTTCTTGAACAGTTTGTTTTTATTTGTGAGGTTTTCACGATTGAGCTAGTGAGCTTATTAACTCGTTTATGTTTTCAATAGTGAAAAGCACGCAATTGATTTTTCTAAGTATTGACTAGCTGACCCGTCAGAAGTTGTTCTGTCAAAATTTGAATTTCGATTTTTTGTTTATCCAAAATTTTTATTTTCCTGTACCTCCTAAAAAAATTCAAATCGGTCGAGCCATTTTCGAGTTTTTGCGAGACAATGCACGGCAATATATAAACACTACCTGACGTAATTTCGATTTTGATTTTTCGGCGGTTCCTTTGGGTATTTCCTAATTTTCTTTTTCCTAAACCATCCCAGGATTCCTAGCCATACCATAACCATAATCAGCCTATTAATGTTCCCACTGCTGGGACGCAGGCCTCCTTTGACTTTGACTGCTGTTTTACCCATCAATATGGGTAAATTTCTAACCTCGCAATCCTTACGTAATGTCAAAGACTATTTATTTAGATATTTACGTTGTGGGTTGCTAGGCAACACGATAAGTCAAGGTTGGAAATATTTAGAAAAAATATATTATATTTTAGTTAGTATTTTATTAATTATAATTAAACTACTTTGAATAAAAGAGCCATTTTCAATAGGGTTCCTTTTATGGCCGAAATCAATGTATAAAAAAAAAATTGACTCAATTATTGATTTTATCGCAAGCTACAATGTTTTCAAGCTTCATAAATTGGCGGACAGGATTTTTTTTTCAACTATTTTGATGTTTTTTTCATTTCTCTTGCATTAAATCAATTGGTAAAAAGTACAGTATTAGGCTGCCTGTCCACTGAAGCGGAGAGGAGAGGAGAGGAGCGGAGATGTGCCATTATTAACCAATCAAATCTAAACTTAGGGGCGGAGTCAAGATTCTATTGGTTAATATTGACACATTTCCGCTCCTCTTTTCTCCTCTCCGCTTCAGTGGACAGGCAGCCTTAATCTCCATTTAATCATCTATACAATGGTATATAAATTAAGTAGGTTCTGTGTACTAGCAGGAGTGTAACAATAATAACAGTTGCAGAAATGAGGCAAAATAGTAGATTGTTATACAAGGGTGGAAAGGAATCAATTCCCATACGAGGTATTTAGACGCCCGAGCGCAGCGAGGGCGGCTATAGTCCGAGTAGGAATTGATGTCTTTCACCCGTGTTAAACACTCTACTTTTCATTTCGAATATAAGGAAAGTAAAAAATAGTGTTTAAAATATTTATTGATATTGAATAACATGAGTAGTACATATTTAAAATGAACTAACAAGATAGAACAATTTGTAAAAATGTTTAAATATGGAACGCACCGCATCACCGCTGCGGGCCGTCCCGCGTATAGTTTTTTTTTTTAATTCACACTGGCTGTTTATAATATACTCACAAGACCCTGAGCCCAGTGCTTCCACTTTTAGGGATTTCTCCCTTTTTTTAGGGAAAAAGGCTAATAATAAGCATGGTTTACTGATATTTTATTTTGGCAGGGATTTAGGGAAAAATTGAACTTGAGTTGGTAGCCCTATTGTTTAATTAGTAGGCAGAACCCAATGTACTACTTTACTCTATGGCACCACCGATTGATTAAAGGGGATTTCCTGAAACTTGTAATGATTGTTATTCGTCTAATTTTAGTTGACCATGTTATTGTTAATAGTACTATTTCAGTGGCTAAAGACGACATCAGAAATAAGTCGCATTATACCTACAGTTGATTTGTTTCGTCTGTCTCGATTAATAATGAATGTTTTCTAGGTATTTATTGACATAAAAATGAAAAATTCCCTAAACCAAGGAATTTTTATATTTTTTAGGGAATTTTAGGGATAATTCATTAAGAAACTGGGGAAAACCAAAAACGTAAGTGGAAACACTGCCGCAGCTTTTATTTTTATTCTATTCGATATTTTTCTTAAAAAGTTTCGTACCCACAGATATTAATCTAACTAGATACGCGATTGTAAGTATGTACTTCGCGTGTCAAAAAACGGAGTAAAATTACGATCAATGATCGTAATCCGAGATTTTCATTTAGCATTATCGGCACCGGAAATCCACCAAAATCAAAAAAAAATGTCTTTTTAAGCCATATTGAGCTGTAAAGACTGTATAGAAAAATTGGCCGAGGCATTGGAAATGTTTTCTTTCATTGGTAAGTTTTGTTTTTAAATTGTGTGTGCGATATCTAGTTAGATTTATATCTGGGTTCGTAGCCGACTACGTAACCATAAGTTCTATTTTTAAAATTCATTCCCGCCCTAGGGCGGGAAGCAATTACTATGAGTCTTTCCCGCCCTAGAGCGGGAAGCAGCGTCTCCCACCCGCTACTCGGATCAAACAAACACTACTTTCCGAGCATGAGATATGAAAAATATTTTTCGATCGTAGAGCACACTCTAATGCTTCGCATTACGAGTCGTGCAAAAAAACAAATCGGTCGAGCAATTTTTGAGTTTTTGCGAGACTAATGCACGGCAATTGATTTTTATATATATAGTTAAAGTATTATAGTATAGACACAATATTGTCCTCAGCATACAAGACCGCTTCACAATAGCACAGCCACGCTACCGGCTGGATGAGTCCATTATATCCGACACCTACATAATCCTACCTATGCGTAGGATTATGAGCTGTGTACACCCGATAAAATTGTTAGCTAAGTAGGTAAGTAATGGTCATCCAATTAGTTGGACAGAGGGGATAAGGGTCATTAAATGTGTGCGTAATTGTTACACGAGCCGTCTGGCGGAGTAATTACGTTTTCTTGCTGTTTATGCAGAGGTTCTTCTTACTTTGTAACACGTCTAAAATGAAGCTTACGGACAATGAGTTGTGTGACTTACGAGTCAACACAGTTTCAGTTGCTAAAATATATGCACAAGACAACACTGAAGTTTAATTGTAATACCAAATCAAATACGTTTATTTGTGTTTACCATACTCATACGACTAATTTCTCAGACATTAAAAGTTCTTTCCTTAGGGGAATGCGCTAAGGTACCCCGCGAAATTCAAATTTTCTTTCGTTTTTTGACGTGACAACGCAATTTGTAAACCAGTGTCAGGTTGTATGATGATTAAAATATGATTCATGAACGTAACAAATATGTCTTCACAGAATTATAATCATTAGAATCAGCAATACAACTCCTTAAGTTAGCATAATCCTCTTAAGTCATGATTTTATGAAATAGTCATTCAATAGGATTACATGAACTTGGAGAGTTGTATTGATGATTTTTATGATTAGAATTCTATTTGATACGGCCGCGAATCATATTTAGATCGACATACAACCTGATACAGACTTGCAAATTGCTAAAAAATTCAAGAAAATTCGTATTACGCGGGCTACCCTGACGCTTTCGCGGGCTACCCTCACGCCTTCGCGCTTCATGAGACAGGTAGGTGGAGTCTTCAGAACATATGCTCTAAGAAAAACACTTTGAAAAATATTGTTGTATTTTTGTGTGCCTACTCTGTTTTGCCCATTGTACCTAGTACCACTGTTTAGTTTTCCGTACGAATAGTTCGATTAAACTAGACGCCCCTCATCCGCTGTTCACCTTCCCGAGCACGCGTTGAGCTTTAGACTCTCCGCTACAAAATGCAGAATATAATATTTATTTTGAAACGCTTTTGAGCTGAAAATCCATTTTACAAAACAGGAAGTGTTAGGATTGTAGTAGTATTGAGTCTCTCAGTACGATACTTGAAAATAGTTTCTGATTCAACTTAGACTTTTATAAGTTTTGTATTTGGGTACCACTACCAACTTTTTAGGATATACTTAAAGATATATATACATAACATCACGCATGTAATCCTGAAGGGTTAGGCAGAGGTGTACATAGTAGGTACACCAACATTTCGCTAGTTATGTTTAAGTCCCATGTAATAGGGGGCGAGTCTATTGCCATCAATCGGGCACAAATCCAGACTCCGGGCTGCTACTGAGAACTTCCTGATGGTAAAATCCTGTAAGACTTTTCCCGACCTGAGAGTCGATCCCAGGACACAGCGGTAGTGCTTGCGACCACTAGCAGACAAACGTGGCATGGATTTAAAAATTTCTAGTGAGTAATACCTCTTAAATGAACCCCTTTACTAAACTGATCATGAAGACAGTTAGTCTGCATATCTATATCTGAATTGAAAGTTGTTTGTTAGGTCCAGAACAACAAAAAGACGTGTGGCACTCGGAGACTGCCGCGGTAAAGCATTGCATAGCTGTTTTTATCAACTTATGCAATTATAATACAACCAATGCCACCTAGAGGCGAGTTGCTGAACTAAAGAGACAGGGGTGTTAGGTTATTTTCGTTACGGAATTTCTGGATTCGGTCTCCACGCTCAAGGCCCGAGATAGAAGCTATGCAATAGCTTAAAATCGTCCTTATTGATACCACCACTGACTTTTAATCTAATTTCCCAATATCATGTCATGTCATGATGGCCCAGTAATGTTATGATGGCTCAGTGATTCAGCCCTCGCCTCTCATGCACAAGGTTGTGGGTTCAAATCCGGGCAATTCATATGACATGTACTTTCTGAGTTTATCTTGGACATTATTGACATCTCTGAAAGAAAAAAATCGTGAGGAAACCTGCCAACCCGTCTTGAGCAAGTGTGGTAATCAATGCTCGTGCCTTCTCTGTAGGAGAAGAGGCATTTGCCCTGCCATGGGACAATAATCATCGTCATCATCAGCCTATTCATGTTCCCACTGCTGGGACACAGGCCTCCTCTCTGTGAGAGGGAGTGGTCTGTAATCTAACACGCGGGCCCAGTGCAGGTTGGTAGATGTCACATTTCTTCGAAGATTTTGGTTCTAAGACATGCCGGTTTCCTTACGATGTTTTCCTTCATCGTTTAGGACAGTATTATACCCAAACTCATACCCTCCTCCTTTCATCAATAACTAAGTACAATACCTACAGCAGCCGTTACAGAGGGTAGAGGAACATTCACTGTTCGAGCACAAGTGTACGAGATAGTCGTACCCATTGTTTTATTCAGGCTATACCGAGTGCGGAGGCTTCCTCAAGATAGGGTACCTTACCTGTAAGAGACCGTTCACAAGGTACAGCCAGCATCGATGCGCTGTTTGAATAACAGTTATATATGATTAAATAAAGGCAGGATAAGTTTGTAGATTGATTACCTCAGTCGAACTTATAAATTAATTAGCTTTTGCCCGCGGCTTAGCCCGCATGCAGGTCGGAAAATAACCCACGGGATCGTCATACCTGTACCCTAATTACGTAATACACGATCAACCAGAATCTGAATCGGTTAGAAACAGATTGCTAATCCATTGCTTCATAAGTTCGGAAAAAAAATCAGCTCGACAACATAAACGACGCAATGAATGTTGTTGACCTGTCAAAATGAAACAGATTAGTCGCAACTATTTACGAAAATGTGTTGCGTAATTAGGTAGAGGTATAGAAAGTATCCCTATATCCGAATCCTAACCCAGGTCATGCCATGCTCTATATATCCATGTGCCAAATTTTATTTAAATTCATTCAGTCGTTTTAGCGTAAAAAACAAACAAATTCACTTTCGCATTTATTATATTAGTTAGGATATTCATCTTCTTTTCTTATTCATCATCGCCATCATCACCATCAGCCTACAGCAGTCCACTCCTGGACTGGCATTCTGTTTTTTTTTTTTTTACCCTCAACGGGAAAGCTCTTGGCCTGCATCTCACCTGATGGTAAGTGATGATCAGGCCGAAGTTGGAAGCGAGCTTCACCCGGATCCTCAACCACAGAGGAACTGGCTATCTTATCTCTAACTGCCGAAACACAACAATGCTGTTAACATTGTTGTTATGGCGACAGACTTAGATAAGATGGTGGTAGCTAGCCAGGTGAACTTAGAAGAAGCCCTACCCACCAACCAAACCGAGCAGAAAACTTTGCTCCCACTGGGAATCGAACCCGGCATTTGTTTGTCGCAACTTTGATACGGAGTCTGGTTCCCCAGTGGTGTAACAGTCAGACTACCAAGTCAGATGTCTCGAGTTCGAACCCAAGGCACGCACCTCTAACTTTTCGGATTCAAGTGCATATTGTAAAATTATCACTTGCGGCTTTAAAACTCTGACACCAGGTTAGTCACTAACCATACTAAAAGAAGAAGACCATTACCATGACCTCCATCCATCGACCATCTTGACCTCCTGGCAACGATATAGGAAATGGACGTTACAGTACACTATACTGTTTAAGTTGTAAACCATGTTCTATCGATTTAGAAAATGACCCCAAAAACTAAATAACAGTGCGTGTGAAAGACTGTTAATACATTGAACTAGAATGGAGCACTTGTAAAATTAATACGGGTACGTATTGACCCATATTTAATAATAGCCCAGCTATTGGAATCTAGAACGTTAGGTATGCCATACCTTCATATTTCTAAAGTTACCTAACTATTTGAAATACTATAGCTTTTGCCCGCGGCTTCGTCCTCGTGGAGGTCCGTAATTATCCCACGGGAACATAGGTACTAACAGGGATAAAAATTATCCTATGTCCTTACCCAGTACCGTACCTAATACACTTTAGGTGGTATGAGGAACAGGGTGTAAAGTTCACTCATCCACCATAGAAAAGGGAGGATCCTCCAACCAGACGGGTGTTATGTCTGGCGGGCAACTGCCCGTAAGTTGATTTCGGATAGTCTTATCTATGTTGTTCGCTCGGTAAACTCTAACTGCGCGTTGCAGGAATTGTGTGACGTCATGTCTTTGCTGCGTAGTTCGTATGTAGTGGTGTAACCGCTACATCACTCCCCTCCGGAGACCGAAGGTCGATAGTGGGCTGAGTCTTGGATCTTGCGATGCTTCACAGTGCCAGCTGTGGTTCCAGTGAGTCGGAACCGGGTGCCGCATAGTTCACGGTGAGTCGGAACTGTCTGCGGTGATTCCTCAGTGAGTCGGGGTGGCGCTGCGTCGTCATCCAGTGAGTCGGATGTGGTACAGCGCCGGGTTGTGGCTGACTGCTTGCGTCGACCAGGAGAGGGTAGAATATGCTCTGCTTGTGAGACCGGCCGGAAGTGCAGGTGCTGTGCCAAGGTTGCTGATGAGGCTGAGGGTGATGACCAGGAATGCGCGTTCGCTGCATGCTGGTGGTCAGGATACCCGTTGAAGCCGTGGGTGCTGGCTGGCTGTGTGACTCGCGTCACGAAAACTTGCGGGAGTGATGATGATGACGTCACGCTGAAGTAGTTGCACGAAGGCTGCGTTGACGTTCATTCTCGGGGTCACCAATTTAGTGGTATGTGGAACAGGGTGTAAAGTTCACTCATCCACCATAGAAAAGGGAGGATCCTCCAACCAGACGGGTGTTATGTCTGGCGGGCAACTGCCCGTAAGTTGATTTCGGATAGTCTTATCTATGTTGTTCGCTCGGTAAACTCTAACTGCGCGTTTCAGAAATTGTGTGACGTCATGTCTTTGCTGCGTAGTTCGTATGTAGTGGTGTAACCGCTACAACACGATCAATGAGAATCGTTTTGAAACTTATTGCGAATCCATTGCATCCTAAGTTCGAAAAAAAATCTGCTCTACAACGTTAATAACGAAATGAATGTTATTGAACTGTCAAACAGATTAATCGGAATCGTTTATGAAAATTTGTTACGTAATTAAATAGCTGCTATCCAATTACGTAACAAATCGTAAACGATTACGACTAATCTGTTTCATTTTGACAATTCAAATAACAATATTTCATTGCGTTATTAACGTTGTAGAGCAGATTTTTTTTTTCGAACTTTTGAAGCAATGGATTAGCAATCTGTTTCAAAGCAATTCAGATTCTGATTGATCGTGTGTTACGTAATTAGGGTACTGGTCTAAGTCTACCTATGTGCCAAACATCGAAATGGGTTCAGCCGTTAAGGCCTGTAAAACTAACAGACAGACAGATTATAATACCTACTAATACTATGGATTAGGACCTAATTTAGATCTTTCGGTAAAAATATTATTATTATGAGTATCATTACTTATAAGGGATGTGTCATGCAATGATGCAACCTCAACCCCTCTATGCTATTTTCGACGCAAACATAGAGTTCAACCTCTAGACTTTATGTCTAGACCAAAAGACAAATGTCTGTTTTCACTAACACTAGACGACACCTAAATGAAATTATGGCTAAATAAAAGCATGCTGTTTGATTTCCAACGCTCGGCTCAGAACCGAATGTTGAAATTCCAACGGTTAACTTATATAGGTTTTCAAGTTATAACCGAAATAAAGAAAATGATTAATATAACCTTTGCTAGGTCAAGAAAAACTCACGCAACGCTTTATAATTTCACGTAAAACACGCTGCCTGCTAACATTAACATGGAATATTGGAATTCCTCTTTAAAATATCACACGTCAACCGCAAAATGGAACCTGCGTCAAACCGATTTTACTGTTGGAAATTTTAACAAGGCACCGTGTAACAAAACATTATTTATACAATATACCTACGTTCTCCGCTAGGTCCACAACAGTTTATCATTTTAATAGCTTTTGGCACGTATCGAAGCACTCTTTATAATACGTATTAAAAATAAAAAGCATTTATTTATTAGATATTTGTGACACAATACCACAGATGCGTACAGATGGTTCACTCACTCCACAAAACCCTTTAAATTAAAAGCAACATTTCCTACGACACAATAAAGTGCAATTCAAGTCGCACAGCGCTAATTACCTACAGTTATACCTATTCACCTTGAAGTTGCCTCTCTTTATATCGCGTAACTCTTATATCTTCTGACTACGTTACGCCCACTGAATACGACAAGTCGAGCTAGCTGCGTACCGACTTGTAGCTCCATATACATAATACATAAAATGCGTAGTGAACCATCTGTGTTCATCTGTGGCACAAAACGGAATTATTATCTTGTATGCCGCAATGTAATTTGCTATTTCTGAGTCCAGTCTTCCAGATATTTTCGTTGCGTTTCTTTATTATTTTTACTAATATTTCAAGAAATCAAGTTTTCTTCAATTCAGTTTCCTCAGAATTATGAGTAATTGACTATACAGCTCCTATTGAATGTAATAATTCGAAAATGAGCAGTGGTGGCCCAGTGTTAACGGCCCCGACTTAAGCTGTTTGCAGACTATCGCGATTTGTCGCGCGACGCGACACGAACAATACAAAACTTCACGGTATAACAATAGCCGATGTCACGTCGCGTGATAAATCGCGCTGGTCTGAAAACAGCTTTACATGTTGTAGATCGTGGGTTCGAACCCAGGCAGGCGCTTTACTTTGTGTAAAATAATTTCATAACCACTGCTCACAAAACGGTGAAGGAAAACATTGTGAGGAAACCGGCATGTCCTAGAACCAAAAATTCGAAGACATGTGACATCCACCAACCCGCACTGGGCCCGCGTGGCCCCGGTCGGCCCACTCCCTCTCGCAGAGAGGGGGCCTGTGTCCACAGCAGTGGGAACATTAATAGGCTGATTATGTTAATTCGAAAATGGCGTTTTTAGCCAGCAGAATTAAAATGTCCTAAAAAAACTTCAAAGAGCTCAGCGTGACATTTTCTTGAAACTGTACCCTTTTTTGTAAAAGAGAGAGAGAAATTAAAACAATATTTTTTTAGGTATTGAAATAACCTAACCCTCCGATCATTGTACCTACTGCCTACTCCCTCCTCCATTTTTCTTTTCCACGAAATACCGTCAGTACCTATTCAATACCGTGTCAGTGATTAAAACAAAACTCATTCCATAGACAACCGAATTAACTTTTTTTTATGATAAAGCAACACGGTCGAACGTCATACTCCATTCTGCCTTTATGTTGCCGAAACAACCGAAAACTAGTCGTACAATAAAAACGTTTGTCGTAAACGTCGCATCAAAAGATATCGAAAGACAAGACAGACGGACAGATCGTCTGAACACGCTGGTTTTAGTGGCTGATAGCTTACAAGTCACACGACGGGAAACGACAGCATTAGCTTTGATCAACGAAATAAAAATGGAGTTTTGTTTTGGCGGGACGATAAATAGATTTCTTGGTAGTGTTGATTTGCAAAGTGTTTCATTAATGAATGACCAGCTGTGTTTAAATAGTTAGGATATCATATTAACTGTGGCTATTTCGAGATTTAATAGCAATTTCTTATAGGATTCATTAAAAAAATATCCGACAGAATCCTACTATTTAATCCTCACCTGAAAACAGAACAACCGCCGCGAGACCGTAGCAGCGAAACCGCAGTAGTTCGATTCAACTGGCTCGCGTCATGTTCCGCTATGCGAAATTCGAGTAGCGGAACTCGAGTAGCAGAACATGACGTGAGCCCGTTGAATTGAATTAGGCACTGCGGTTTCGCTGCTACTGTTTCGCGGCGGAGGTGTGCTACTAGGGTTAAAGTTAAGTAATTGCTTATATTCTAGCAGTTAAATGCTCTTTCTTCAAAGTATGTTTGACTCACATGAGTGTTTATCTCTACAATTATGGGACAGCTACGTAGGTAGTCCCTCGTCACCTAATCTACTACCAAAGATAATAGAATATCTGTGTAGCCAAACATTGTTGGCAAGTTCGCCATCAATAACTTTCACGGAACGATTTCCATTCCTCAAGCGTCCTCTGTTCCCGTCTTTATTGCTTTTAGGCAATAATGACCTTTATAGTCATAAAAATAGGATTTCGTGACTAAGTAATAGGTAACAGCCGCACGGGTCGAACACCAGGTTAAGCTCTTGCCGGGGTTGGCCCGTGGATGGGTGACCATCTTACATATCGAACCTCCTCCGTGCCTCGGAAAGCAAGTTAACGTTGGTCCCGGCTATCATTCGTGAATCTTTGCAGTCGTTACGGATCGTCAGAAGCCTGAAAGTCTGACAACCAGTCTTACCAAAGGGTACCGTATACCCAGTTACTGGGTTGTAGAGGTCAAAGAGGCAGTCGCTCCATGTAAAATACCGGTATTCAGCTGCATCCGGTTAGACTGGAAGCCGACCTCAACATAATTATGTAGTTGGGAAAAGACTAAGCAGATTGATTGAAGTCATAAAAACACTAGGAAAAAATCTAAAAAAGTTTTACGTATACAGGATTGATGTTTATGCTGTGCTAGATAAAGTTAGACCGGTCAACGTGTGGAACAGTTTGACCAAAAACTGGGTACATTTACTAACATAGCAATGTCAACATCATAATCTCCGCCTAGCCTTTTACCAACTATGTTGGGGTCGGCTTCCAGTCTAACCGGATGCAGCTGAATACCGGTATTTTACATGGAGCGACAATAGCTATGTATCTATACGGTTTTTCGTAACTTTGAAGAGAAAAGAAAAAGAAGTCTTCATAATGATGCTAGTTTTCAGGAAGTGTTTTGCATGCTCGCTTTAAACACAAGCCTTGTGCAAACTCGAGTCTACGTTCATTGTTTGTTTGTTGTTTCCTTGCTTTGAGCTCCTAACTCCAACACATACTTAAATGCTTTTGAAACATGTGTCAAGAAAAGAACTTAAAGTCAACACAATACAGGCGTTATTTCACGTCACTAGCTACAATAACTGGCTACGGGGCATGTAACCGAATAGCTAGTTACGACTAGTTACGAGTCAAACTGAACACGTTATTTTGTAACTGGTTACAATTTCGATACTGCATCGAAAATGTAACTACTTACAAAATAACCGTCCTAAGCCAGAATAAAGTATCAAGGGAAGTTTATTTGTGATATTATTACGTTAATGCTGTAACTGAATATGTAGCTACAAAAACTCATTTGTTCCAAAAACTTAAAGCTAACAAAGTATTACGTAACCATCTATGTTTTCGTTTCGCAAATAACTGTAATACTTCGATAAAATCACCATGTTGAATCACCGAATAGAATTTTAAAAGATAACTAGTTACTAAAATCACAAGTATTCAAAACAGGTGACGCCTTCGAAGTCACTAGTTAGGACGTTACGTTTCGCGAAAATCACGTAAAGACCCACGACATACTGCGACTGGTTTAAAATGTTCTATAACTACATACATACATACATTACAGTCATGTTGTGAATGTGGTCCCTTGGTGTCATAAACAAATGCTCGAAAAAATGCGACACTAGACTTTCGTCCGTAGTCGCAGTGCAACTTGACCCTAATTGCTGCAGACAGCATACTATATGCGCCAAAAATGCTCCTAAATCTGGAAATGTACAAATAAGTTTATGTATAATTTCTAAATCCTAATACGAAGAGTGAACATATTTCTTGAGCTTTGCCACTGCAATGCGGGATCTCCAAAATATACTGGGATGAGGGACATTCTTAAAGAGATTATGTTAACCTTATAGTCGAGTATCCTAACAGTATCCTCATTTGTCAAGTTTATCGTTCATTTTATCATGTCCGTCCTCTGCCCTTTAATGAGGAATATTTGTATAATGGAGTATTAACTGGAACCTTAATGATATCATACAAAACTAAAAGTATCTTCTAATATTTATTTATTTAAACTTATCGCACACAATGAGGTACAAAGGCGGACTTAATGCCTTAGGCATTCTCTACCAGTCAAGCAAGGGTAGCGAGGAGATAAGATGGCAGGTGCTCTGTTTGAGAGGAACATAATAATAGGTAATAATAAAATATGAAAAACATAACATAATGAATTATAAATAGAATTGCTAGGTACGCAAGTACATAAATAGACGTAATTATCTTCTAATCGTTGCAGTTGCTTCCTGCTGTTATTATAATTTACAATTTGGAGCAGTTAAGTTGTGGTCCTTGACAAATATCATAAAATCACACCTGTATTATGGACAGCCTTAGCCAGAGGTGTAGATTACCTACACCCCATTTCGCCAGTTACGTATTATGTCCCATGCAGTAGGGTGCGAGTTTAATGCCATAGATGGGCACAAATCCGGAATCCGGACTGATACTGAGAAACACGATAAACACTATTAACATGGTTGTTTAGCAAAAGGTTTGTTTGCGAGCGTTTAATTAGGGTACAAACTTATGACACTCACATGCAAATGACTTATTCATAGACTAGAAGACGGTGGCACATTTTCCGTGAAGTTTTCATAGAAAATGTTCCACCAGGGTCGCGCCGCGCCTATCAGCGGGAGCCTTTACTAGGTCTAACTGCAAAAAAAAGTTATGAATACTCGAAGTAACAGATTATTTATTATGACATTTATTCTCGTAACTGCTTAAAATCTATTAAAATTCATGCAAAAACGCTATCGAACGAAATAGAACAGGTGTTGGGATAAACACATAAATATTTTACAGAATTACGCGCGAAGGTACCTACCTACACTCTAGAATCTAGATCGTAGCCGCGCTGGCTGTCGTAATAACTAATATGAATTGAATATTATGCGTGCGACAGACAATAACCTCCCACCGCAAGCATATAAATTAAATTATTTTTATATTTTCCGAGCGGCCATGATAGAAAAATGCGCGGTAAATTAGAGCGCGAAAAACAAACGCGATGTTCACACAGGCAAGAGAAAAACGTCTATTCTGACGGTGAGCGTGCTCTTTGTCACAGTCTAATTATCACACAAACATTTATTTTTAATGGAACCTTCTTTGATACAATCAGTCAACGTACTCCTACTCATTTCCCTAGTTCCTATTTAGTCATATTTCTTTTCTAGCACACACGCTTCCGAGAACTTCCAGCAACATCCCGCGGGATATTTAAAATACAATTTTATTCAACGGCGAACACATTTATAATTCATATTTTGGGATAGGTACATAGGAATAGCTTATTCCGTTTTCAAACAATCTCAAATGGTCTATTGCAGATTTGGGAAAAACTAGGTACTAATTCAAGCTAGTAACACCGAATATGAATGTGTTGTGAGCAATGTTTGTCTGCAGAACAAGTCATTTCATTTAAATGGTGTGCTGGGACGTAGGTACCTAGCTGTGTACCTTTTCCTTGTCGTCGCTAACTTTATTTCGGGCTATAATTCCCACTATAAAAAGAGACTTTATGGTTATGTGCAATACAGTACGGCACGGCAAACGTTTAGTGTTTTAACGATTTCCCCGTTTTCTTTTGCCGCAGCGAAATCAGACATTAGTTTTTGTTTTATTTTTTATTTTGCAGACGAATCCTAATCAAGGTCTAGGTCGTCTCGCTATTGTGAAAAGGTCAAGTGTAAGAAAGCTGGAGCACAAATAAAAATTCGCTCATCATCTGTGTATCTCAGAAATAGAAAACAAACGTCTGGCAGTGTCAAGCTCCAGACGTTCCAGTAATAGTTTTGTGGCTAGCTTCAGTGTGGCTACCATGAGTTTCATTTAACCTTCTCGATCAAACGCATCGAGCGCGTTCGGCGTTCCGATTGGCCGTTCACCGGTGAAGGCCGGCCGGCTGCCAATCGGAGCGCCAAACGCGGTCGATGCGTTTGATCGAGATGGTAAAATGAAACTCATGGTAGCCACACTGATAGGTGAATAGAAATAACCAGTGTGATGGACTTAATATTTTATTGTATTTATTATTTTATAATGTCGCTTTTTTTTTAAAGTGAAAACTTCTTTAGCGGAGTTGTGCACTTTTTTTGATATGGGTAAAAAAATAAAAATTCGCGTCAGGACGTGACCGTAAGATCCGTTGCCGAGCAACCGGCAAAGTAAATATCAAAATAAATAGTCTTTCACATTACGTAAACATTGCGAGATAACGGCCCCGACTTACGAGTTGTAGGTCGTGGGTTCGAACCCAAGCAGGCGCTTCACTTTGTGTAAATAATTTCATCACCACTGCTCTCAAAACGGTGAAGGAAAACATCGTGAGGAAACCGGCATGTCTTAGAATCAAAAAATTCGAAGACATGTGACATCTACCAACCCGCACTGGGCCCGCGTGGTAGATTACAGCCCACTCCCTCTCACAGAGAGAAGGCCTGTGTCCCAGCAGTGGGAACATTAATAGGCTGATAATGATGATGAGATAAATTAGGTATAGTACTTTCATACTGATAAATAAAGCAATTCGTGCGAAATTATTCCCTAACCATTCCAAAATATTCAAAAATGCACAACGTTAATGTTCAAGTTTCACTTCTGCCGGGACTCCCGAAGTGCAACCCGTTGTTTTTTTTTTACCCACAACGGGTATGCTCTTGACCTGCATCTCACCTGATGGTAAGTGATGATCAGGCCGAAGGTAGAAGCGAGCTTCACCCGGAATCCTCAACCACAGAGGAACTGGCTATCTTATCTAGCTTTAAGCATCAGTGGTATAGGTATTTCTAGATTTTAAAGCTGTATGTGCATAATTTTAGGCATTATTATATTTTGTGGATAATCAATAAAGGAAGCTAAATACCTATTTAGCTTCAAGAAAGGTGTTTCCCCAGAAAGGGGACTGTTGCCAATGAGAAACAAAAATAATCCCTATAGCCTGCGCGGGAAAATTGACAGCTGACTTTTTCTTTCGTCCCAAAAGGTCCCAACAGTCAGTTCAGAAAGTTATTATGCCAAAGTAAAAAGTTTTTATTTATTTTATTGAAGTGTTGCCCTTTGCCCCAAACTGTAACTTAACTCATAGGTTACGTAAATAACATCGACTTTTGTGTAGAAATTATTTGTTAATTTGGTTTTATTTGTTGAGGTCTGATGAGCGTGTCCTGACCTTAAAATGAAATTAGGGTCTGCTGTTTTTTAGACCTTGAATCTACATATTTTGTTTATCTTGGGTCTTTTCTCGCATAATATAACGGGGTTAGGAAAAATTTTGAGGGGAACAGTGAAGCATTTAATTTTAATAACATAATGAGCTTTAATTTTTTTTTATGAAAAAGAAAATAAGCGTCGACGACAAAATGCCGTTTAAAAAAATACTGAGTAAGTATGTTTCTCCTATTCTTATAAACTCTGTTTTAGTGTTTTCTTTCCATTCTGTGTCTGTGGTTAAACAAACAATTTTTGTCTGACCTTCGTGTCTACCATGGCAAATACAACGTGAAATTTGAATCACAGTTTTGCTAGAACAAACGTTGTTCAGACCATGGTCTACTACCATTCTATAACAATCAATTAAAAAAAAAAACGTCAATGGTATTTGAAAAAACACAAAAAAGACTGATTTATTTATTAAAATTTCGGCCCGCATTGGCCGGACATCCTTGTAGTCCACGTGGACTCTTCATAACTCTTTTGAATGCCATATTGCTACCGCGATGAGTCCTTAGATGTTACGGTTAATGTTTGAACACGTTTGAGCAACATAAGACTTATTTGAGAACGCCTAATTTAGTTTGTTTTAATAACTTAGTGGATGCTATAGAGTGATAGTAGACCATGGTCTGAACAACGTTTGTTCTAGCAAAACTGTGATTCAAATTTCATATAACAGTAGGACATCATAATATTCTTCAAATATTAATTTTATAATACCTCAACGAAGACGCATACCTAATGCGCTACATTATTTTTATTTAATTATATGTAATATTTGGCACAAACAATATCAACGTAATACTCAAATGACGTCGCGAATATACATAAATCGTCTTGCGCAATAATTTAGGTAGGCACTCGTCTTTGGCAAAATCCATTCATTAAATTATCCCGTAGGTGTACCTATAGCGTTTCATCTAGCATCTGGCCAAGTCCCACCACTAATTTACTATTTACGTCACTTTAATTCATTTACAGTAATTATTATGGGAATTCAAAGCTGTCGAATCTAATAGGGTTCGTTGAAAGAATCTGCGTTACGAAGAAATGTTTGAGTACTTTCTTCATCATCAGCTGCCTAGCATTTTCCCAACTATTTTGCGATCGGCTTCCAGTCTAACCGGATGAAGCTGAATACCAGTATTTTACATAGAGCGACTTCCTATCCGACCGCCACAACCCATTTAGGTACTGGGTACCACTACTCCACCCTTATTTGAGGAGTTCTTAAGCTAAATAATGTCATTTTGAAGGCGAGCTTTTCACGAATTTGAGCGTCCTATTTCTGTTACCAAACAACATTGCTATACATTCCGATCTGAAGGGTATGAGGTGGCGGTAAAATTATAGGTATCACCATCAGCCTTGTCTTCAAGGTGAGCAACGCAACAGCAACCCCTATGTATTGCAAGTGTCTTCGCAAGAAATGGTGTTTGCAGCGACTTTTATGTCAATGTCGTGTATGCCGTATAAACACAATCGTCCTACTAGAGTTATATAGCGGTCGATAAAAACTTGCCCTTTTATTGTTTTGACATCAAATACACATTAGCAATAACCTAGTTTCAGTTTCAGCACGTGAAGGTTAATCTACACAATGTTTGTGTCGAATCAATGTCAATGTAAATGCATTAAAATCGTGACTTGTACCATAACTTGTTTACGACTGCGCTGTTTGATCGATATCAATGAAATATGCAGTCTTTGATTTGTCTCGTGCACGCGACTATGAAACATGGTGTAGAAATAGGAATATTATAGTTCGTTTTATTCAGACGATTTACGTTAGATGTTGGGATCATCAAACCTACACGCCGATTGGTCATGTTGTTTAAACTGCTTTTGTTTTCAGTATACTTGTAAGGTATGTAGTGTCAGCACCTAACATAGATGTAATGTAATTAATACATTTGTACAAAGGTTTTTTGGAGGAGCTCGTGGGTAAGTAATAACAAGCCGCACGGTCGATCCATCAGGTTAAGCTACGCTTGCCGGGGTTGGTCAGTGGATGGGTGACCATTTTTACATACCGAGACTCCTCCGTGCCTCGGAAAGTACGGTAAGCCGTTGGTCCCGGCTGTCATTCGTGGATCTTTGACAGTCGTTACGAGTCGTCAGAAGCCCGAAAGTCTGACACCAGTCTTACCAAGGGGTATCGTATTACCCAGTTACTGGGTTGTGGAGGTCCGATAGGTAGTCGCTCCATGTAAAATACTGGTATTCAGCTGCATCTGGTTAGACTGGAAGCCGACCCGAAGATAGTTGGGAAAAGGCTAGGAAGATTGATTGTACAAAGATTTTTTGGCGCTTGCATGACGTTGACAGGAAAAACAAGATGGCGGCTTTAGTTCCGGTTTTAGCCACGCGCCAAAAAACCTTGTAGCGCTATAACTGGCTAGGTTTCATTACCTTTTATCAGATGTTTCTTTAAAAAAAACCGGCAAGTGCAAGTTTCGGGGCCCGCACAACGTAACATAGTTGGGATGAATAATTTATCCCAAATACAAACTCAACTATGTAGTTGAAAAACATGTTCCCATACATCAATATATGTCACGGTCAACTCTCGGTAAAGTAGGCAAACAAATCCTCACATATAACCCAACGCCCAGTCACCACGCACAATCACTCACACTCACTCACACACATATACACACACACACACACACACACACACACATACACAAAAACTCAACAAACACACGCGGACACAAACCACTCAAGAGCATGCATGCACTAAATTGGTTTCCTGCATTTTAAGTTATAAGTTATTTTATTTTATTTTATTTTTAATTTTATTGCATAAATAATGTTAAAAAAAACAGGTGAAGACACTGACTCCTGTAACACAGGTACCACCTAGCTCAGGAGTCAGGGCTTCAAATTATAATGTAACAACTTTTTATGTCAATAAAACATTTTTTATTTTTTTTATTATTATTAACTCTCCAAATACAATATTTGTATTTTGGAGAATGGACCGATATTTTTTTTTTGCGATTAAGTATTTGTATTCGCAAAAAAAAAAAAAATTACGATTTTCGGACCTTTTCCTTGCTGTGAATACGGGTCTTGACAGGCTGACAGACAGACAGACACACGGACAGACGGACAAAGAAGTGATCCTATAAGGGTTCTGTTTTTTCCTTTTGAGGTACGGAACCCTAAAAATAAAAATCTAAATGTAAAATTCAGTTATCTACATTGGTACTTGCCTATGTTATCCATAATATAAAACGGTCTACAAAAGATTGTAGTGTGTGTGTTCAATCGACGCATGTTTTAAGAATAATGAATCGCCTACGTCAGCGTAGCGGCGTAGCAATGACCTCTACGCGTTAGCTACGCGTCGTAGCAAACATAATTTATTAACTCTTTAAGGGCTTATTTTACTAGGGGGAGGGTTCCTGTGCGATTTCTAACACTGTTGCAGTAGAATACGTAATACATAAAATTTACTTTACTGCTAATAGAGGAAATAAAAACAAGTACGCAGCTTAAAGAAAATCATTTCTACTGAAGAACGCTAGCGTTTACCACTTTCTCTCGATTGGAGTATTCACGCTAATGGTTTGATCAATCCGATTTGCAGTGGGATTCATTTTCCAGACGCTAATGCTCGCCAATGCCCTCAGCATTGGGTAGTTAGGAAGCCTGGATCTACTTGGCTTTTTTAACTAGCGGTTTATTACATACCGTTATCTATAAATAAAGATAACAGTAGCCCAGTGGTAACGGCCGCGACTTACGAGTTGTAGGTCGTAGGTTCGAACCCAGGCTTTACTTTGTGTAAATTATTTCATCACCACTGCTCTCAAAACGGTGAAGGAAAACATCGTGAGGAAACCGGAAACATTTACCAACGCGTACTGGGCCCGCGTGGTGGATTACGGCCCACTCCATCTCACAGAGAGGAGGCCTGTGTCCCAGCAGTGAGAACATTATAGGCTGATTATGATTATATATATGAATAACCAGTTAGTGTTTGTATATAATGGACTATTACCTAATAAACGATTCTTAAGACAGTACCTATACTTCTTGAATCAAAATAATTTACCATTCCGTTCTACTACATAGCTACAGTATCAGAGCCTGTGGCTATATAAAAAGATAATCAGAAATTCAGAACCAACCACACAACTTGCTGTCAATTTTACAAGAACACGTTTTACGTTAAACTTTGATGGGTCACTATACCTACTTACTCAGTCTTATAAAATACCACCTACCAAGGAAGTGCTCATTGTGGTCAAGTGCTGGCTGCCGTGCACCGCGAGGTTGTTAGGGTTCCAACTTGTTTTGTTTCCCCCGAGACAAGGCAACCCGGTACCCCGCTATGCGGTCCACCCGGAAATCCCAGATCCTCCGAAAACGTTGAAGACAGGCATCTTGTGGTTTTACTCGGTAGAAGTTCGACCCACAAGACGGATTATTCAAGAGGATTTATCCTCCAATGGTGTTCATGATATCGGAGGAACAAGGTGTCCACCTCCAAGAGTAAGTCTGAAAGTGGCACCGGTAGCCGAAAAGTGCGGAAATCGGTTGTCATGGTATGGGCATGTGATGCGGAGGAATGAGGAAAATGTCGTGAGGAAAGTTTTGAGTATGAATGTCGATGTCTATAAGAGTAGGGGAAGACCAAAAAGACGATGGATGGACTTTGTGAAAGGTGATATGGCTAGAAAGGAGGTGACTACTGAGATGAAGGCTAATAATAATAATGGAAGAAATTGGGATAAGGACAGGAAAATTATGGTGTTCATGATAACATCATGAACACTATTGGAGGATTCTTAAGTCTATAACTGCACACATGCGTCATCCCTCCGGGAACTTTCTGACATATTTATCATCATCATCATCATATCAGCCGAAAGAAGTCCACTGCTGGACATAGGCTTGGAGGAGCCCAAGCACCGCCACTTCGACGCCAATATTTATCATATTCCTGACTAACTCCAACTGTTTGTCCCCAGCATGCGTAGAAGAAGAATGCATCGACTGGGAAGGGAAGTCAGTCCCCCACGGCCTGCTGTACGTGCCCGGCCCAGGAGTGTGCTCGCTGTGCGTCTGCTACCACTCTGAGCCCATGTGGTGCAAAGCTATTTATTGTGATCCGCCTTATGTGAGTATATGACTTCTTTTAACCTAATAATAACCTAACCACAGACAAACTCAAATCACAAAAAAAAAAAAAAACAATCACAATCACATTGCTTCATGTTTGAAAAATTGGGCTGCTCAGCAACGTAAATTACGCAATGAATATTCTTGAATTGTCAAAAGGTAGGTAAGTAAGGCATTTTCATGCCATTGTAGTGTTTTCTGCAATTACCCCGCTGGTAAGCAGCTATCTAATTACGTAACATATTTTCGTAAACGATTACGACTATTCTGTTTCATTTCGACATTTCAACAACATTCATTGCGTTATTTACGTTGTTGAGCAGATTTTTTTTTGAACTTATTAAGCTATGGATTAGCAATCTATTTCAAAACGATCATGAGCAATCTATTACGCAATTAGGGTGCTGGTGGAACATTGTACTAATACGTACAGTCAGCAACGAAAGTAAATTAACACTGACACTTTTAAAAATTAACTAAACAGCCAAAAAATAATTCAATAAAATGCTTTTCAGTATTTCATGTATTAGCTAAGCTAAGAGTTTCTATTTTCTTAATTTAAACATCTAGGTTTCAATTTTTTTAAGTTTGTGTTTGATGATGTGATGTGGTAATTATGTGTGGTATGTTAACAATTGGAAGTAACACTTCCAATTTTGTTTTTTTACGAGTTTCGTTGCTGACTGTACCACGTGGATTTTTGGATACCTACGGCAGTTACCTGTGAAGGTATATAGATACTCAATACTGAAAGATTTATTGCATTCCACAATGAGAACGTTGGGTGGTAGTTTTTATAGAAGACACGACCATGTGGACCCTGGCGGGCTCAACAAGTCATGACTTAACGCCACACATGGAACACATAAAATCTAGTCAAATACTCAGAATAAGTGAGAAAGGGAGCTTGGCCAAAGTGTTCACGTGCATGTCATCACTTACATCTACGGTGTTAACTTAAACTCAAGTCCCAACGTCTCTAATACTAGCCGTGCAAGGTTAATAACTATCGTGCTCATAACAATCCGCACTTGTTAGTTCGAATAACAACTACCTATGAGTCATTGTGTGAAACAAACTTCTGTTATGTGGGCAAGTTTTAATTTTTTTTTTTTTTTTTCAAAGTCAAAGTCATTTATTTGCTCTAAATGCGGTTACAAAGGTGTTATTTTATAGTTGTTGTGCGATGACACATTTCGCCATATTTTGGCATGCAAATATTAGTTAATAGTAAGGTATTTATAACAACCAATTATCTATAACTAAGGTTGAAAATATTTACTAAACATAGAATTATTTATAGTAGGGTAGTGGCACCAAAAGATGAACGACCCCCAATAGATGAACAACCGACCGAAAAATTAAAAAATATTAAAAACCCCGCTAGATACATGTTTGCAATATTTTTTTCAAGTTAGGGTAACATATTTTCTTCCCGATATCATAACAACTTTGACAGTGACCTCTCAGACGCGCTCGCAATCTGCCATTGTGTGAGCGCTTCCCACCAAAAATCAGTTTTATATGGAAACCTACTTAAGGAAAGTGCCGTCCTAACTTAAGGATTTTGTCAGCTTAAAGAAAGAATTAATGATAGATTTCAATGGATTTCGTTAGAATAAAATAATGTTATATCTGGCTTTGATTATATTGATAGTTTTAAACATTATATACCGTATTTTTAGAGAAATTTAGTGTTCAAGTAATGGATTCAATTTTGTTTGCTTGATCCAATAGATGAACGGCGTTCAGGTAATGGAGTAAAGGCATATTTTTACAGCTATCATTAGTTATAAACTCACGCTTATAGACCAAAACAAATCAACTCTAATGAATTTTAATAAATGTATGAACTTAGTTACCAAAAGTTGAACACATTATTTTAGTGTTTTTGATTGTTTTTAAGGCTTTATTTTAGTATGAAATCTTGTACTGTTCATCTTTAGGATTCATGCCCAAAATTTGAACTAAGGATTATGTTCATAATTTATTCGTTCAAATTTTGGGTTTCGTGCCATAAGCTGAACGCTGAAGTGATTTTATTCGTTCATTTTGTGGTTCTTTACCTAATCCAAAAAATTAACGAATTGAATTGTTGTTAATCGTCTTCAGATGATGCACTCAAATACTTTCAGCTAAATAGACGGACCTTATTCCTTAACACAGTCCGTATTGTGGCGAAGGTCACTTTTCAAGACCTGCAGCGAGTGGCAAAGATCTGTCTATTGGGCAGAGCCAGTTTGCGAAACAGAAGACCGAAGATGGCAGAATCGTATCCGTCAACCTGAACTACTGAGAGAGATCGAGAGGTTCTATACACGTCAACCAGTTACCCTGTCACGAATCTGGCAAACCACCCAAGAGCTAGATTTACTCGACAGTATACCGAAGACATCCCGGACGTCAGCTAGTACGAGATTAGGATGTCTCTGAAGCAGCTTAAGAACAACAAGGCGCCAGGTGATGATGGAATTACGGCCGAACTCCTGAAGGCCGATGGAAAACCCATTCTAAAGGCCTTCCAGAAGTTGTTGACTACAAGCTGCTTTCAAGAGTCATCACGAATCGTCGACTTCCAGCCTCCCGGATTCCGCAAAAGCTTTAGCACCGTAGACCGAAGAGTATAAACTGCCTCTCTGCTTAGCGTTTGTGAACTACGAGAGAGCCTTTGATTCGATCGAGACTTGGCCTGTACTGCAGTCTCTCCAACGGTGCCAGATTGACTATCGGTACATCGAGGTGCTAACCGTTTTTGAAACGTCAAAAACATCAGCACACTCGCTGCAGAAGAATAAGTTTCGAGGTCTGTTCCCAGGACCAGACCTCGAAAACTGTGTGACTGAGTGGTGAGGTTCCAGGTTCCAGGTTCTGAACTGGAAAAGGGTTGGCATCAATTACAATGGCGAATACATCATCACATTACGGTTATTATTTATACCGGTTTATCACGGTTTGCCTACGAGTCATAACTAAGACCATGAAGGACCTCAGTACAATTCTCGATGTCTTCAGGAATTCAGTAGAGCTTCCGAAAGAGAGTCTTAAAATGAACATGAACAAAAGGAAGGTCATATCGAAAGCCCATTGTAACACCCACCCTCATAAAAATCGGAGATTCTACACTCTCACAAGTTGTGGATGATTATGTTTACCTAGGGCAAACTGTTCAGCTAGGTAGGTTCAACTTCGAGAAAGAGGTCAATCGTCGAATCCGACTCGGCTGGGCGGCGTTCGGGAATCTGCTTCTCATATCATATACTACAATGTCTCAAGACGAAAGTTTTTGACCAGTGCGTGTTGCCAGTGATGACCTATTATGGCACTGAAACGTAGTCGCTCTCAATGGGTCTCATAAGCAGGCTGACTGAAAGTCACCCAAAGGGCAATGGAGAGGTCTATGTTTGGAGTTTCTTTACGTGATCGAATCAGAAATGAAAAGATCCGTAGGAGAACCAAGGTAACCGACATAGCCCGAAGAATTGCCATACTTAAGCAGCAGTGGGCAAGGCACATTGCTCGCTGAATAGATGGCCAATGGGGCCGAAAGGTTCTGGATTTGCGACTGCGTACTGGAAGACATAGCGTTGGGAGCCCGCCCTCACAAAGTGGACCGATATCGGTAATATTAAAATGCTAGTTCAAGTAATGGGTCCAAAATGTTCATAATTAGGGCTCAGTGTTCAACTATTGGGGTAAATCCCCTTTTTTTCACTAAAAGCAACTTATAAAAATAAATTGTAGATCTAGACGGTTCTTTTTTTAAACAGTCACATCCTGAGGATTATGGCCTAATGTAAAAAAATAAAAAATGCATGAATGTCATAAAATAACCGAGTTACAGCTATTTAAAGTTGTCAAAAAAGCTTAATCGTTCATTTATTGGTGCCACTACCCTAAATCAATCTAGTACACAACTGATACAACAAAATTTACGGAACCAAATTATATGTATCTACAATCACAGATTTTAATTTATTCTAAGTCTAGTCTACAATGCATTCCTGTAATGATAGGACCGACAAGAAGTATTTTTTAGAAATTCACCTATTGAATAATAGCTATGTGAAATGAGCCATTTTTTTAGTACTACGCAGAATTTTCTGTAAGGAAGATCAGTTATAAAATTTGGAATTGAGTTGTAAATAAGTGGCGCCATATATACACAACTGCGTCGGAATAGTTCGATCCTAGGAACAGGCATTTTTAATAAATATTGTGTGGCTTTTCGTTTACTTGTATTATTATTAAGTTCAAAAAGTGAATAATTTGTTTTAACAAACTTAGCGATTTCATATATATAAATGCAAGGAACTGTGAGAAGGTTGTGTGATTTATACACTGGCCTGCAGGAATCAGTCCAGTCCATATTGAAAATTGCTCGTATGCATCTTTTTTGAGCTAACATAACTCTAGAATTATCAGAAGAGTTTCCCCAGACAATTATACCATACCGGATGACGGAGCAAACATAGGCGTGATACACCATTAAAGCAGTTTGTCTGGATGCCTCATTTTTAACTTTCTTTAATGCAAAAACAAACCTATTGATTTTCATACATATTTCATCGATATGCTGCTTCCAGGTGAAATGTTCATCAAGTGTTATACCAAGAAATTTTGTTTTATGTAATTGTTCTACTATTTGATCTCTATGCGATATTTTAAAGAGGGTATGTTTACTTTTCTGCGTTTTGAAATTGATTATTTTAGTTTTTTCTACGTTAACTTTTAAAGCGTTGTTATCTAACCAAGTAATAATTTTATTCAAAGTGTTATTTATATCAGACTCATATGATTCCTCATTTTTACAATCGAGGATAACCGTTGTGTCATCAGCAAACAGAACACAATCCTGTTCAATAGCTTGAGGGAGATCGTTAACATATACAAGGAATAGTGGTGGTCCTAAGATGCTTCCCTGTGGAACTCCGAAGTAATTTGGACGGGGCTGAGAGTTAAAGTCGGTGATAATATTTACTTTGTCATCAAATTTTGTGATTCTCGTGATCTGAGTTCTATTGGATAAATAAGATTTGAACCATTCTAGGGCTGGACCTCTTATACCCATTTTACTCAGTTTATCAAGGAGAATGGAGTGATTTACGTAATCGAAAGCTTTACTAAGATCTAAAAACAAAGCTGAAGTTGTAACTTTCGAATTGATGTTATTTAGGATCGATTTGACTAAGTTAAACGCTGCCAATGACGTGGATTTGTTTTTTCTAAAACCATATTGCTGTTTTGCAAGCATATTGTACTTATCCAAGAAAGAAAGGACTCTCTTGTACATAACTCTTTCAAAGACCTTTGATAGAATTGGTATCAGCGCAATAGGTCGATAATTATTTTTGTCTATTTTTGATCCTTTTTTGTGCATCGGTTTTATTATAGATATCTTGAGTTTTTCTGGGAAGCAGCCTTGTTCTAATGATAAATTTATAATATATGAAAGAGGTTCTGCGATATATTGAGCGATTTGCTTTAGAAGATCTGTAGATATATTATCATAGCCAGACGACTTTGTGTTTTTTAATGTTTTTAGGATACTAAAAATTTCAGCAGGATTAGTAGGTCTTAAAAATATGCTATTGTCGTTGCTTTTAATGTTTATGTCGTAAGTGTTGTTTTGAAGGGTTGCGTTGTTTTCAACAATTTCTATAAAGAAATTGTTAAATAGATTTGCGATATCCAATCCTGATGTTGCAGTAGTATCATCGTCAACTATACTATTAATATATTCTCGAGACCTTTCAGTACCTGTACTATGTTTAACAATATCCCAAGAAGCTTTACCCTTATTTTTTGAGTATGCGATGTGCTTCAGATTACATAAAGATTGTAAGTTATGAATACATTTTCTTAACATATTAGAGTATACCTTAAACCTAGTTTTGTTTTCATTGGTTTTGTTTAGATAATATTTAAATCTTAATGTTCGTTTAGTGTTACTACTCTTTTTAACTCCTTTTGTGATCCATTTTAATTTACTATATTTGAACTGTTTTTTTACTTTTATGACAGGGAAACATAATTTATAAAATAAAGTGATTGTGTCATGAAAGTTATCAAAAGCATTATTAGTGTCGGAAATGTTGTAAACATCGGTAAAAGATAATTTACTCATGTGTTCAATGAATTTATTGACATTGTCTTTACTCAGGTCATTTACGGTCATGAAGTAATAGCCTGATATGGGTTTTTGATCATATTCGAATTTAACTACCTGTGCTGTATTATGATCAGATAAACAAACATTATGAGTTTTACCTGTTATATTTGGAATATTACTGATGATGTTATCAATACATGTGTTCAACCTGGTGGCTTCTTGAATGTGGCACCGCATACCATAGTTTGAGATGAGTTCTTTAAATTTAGTACAATTAGTGTCATTACTTAAAAGGTTAATATTAAAATCTCCAGCTATTATTAATTTACTTTTTTTATTTTGGAGTTTCAGTAAGGTTTTGTTGAAATTTTCAAAAAAAATATTTATATTAGCTGAGGGTGTCCTGTATATACAAATTATGATCACATGAATAGATTTAATTTCTAATCCACAAATCTCATAGTGTTTATCAATGCAAAATTCTTTTACTTCTTTTAATTCAGTACTTTGGAGATGATTTTTGCATAGTATGCATGTTCCCCCTCGCCGCTGATCAGGCCGCGAATAAATGGCACCAACATAGAAATTATTAAGTTTGAGGTACTTTTCTTCCCCTTTTATAACAAAGTGTTCGCTCAAACATAAAACATCTATATTTATATGAGAATCATGCATCTCATTGATAGTTAAATCAATATCTTGAAGTTTGTTTAAGGCCCCTGCAATATTTTGATGCAGAACTGAAAAGCTACTTCTACTACAATTTAGACTGCTACTTTTGTTATGTTTTTTATTAGATACGAAAAAAACGTTCTTTACTTACCACAACAGTGTCTGAAGAAGTGTTTGTGCGTGACATTTGTGGTTTAAGAGCCTTAGAAAAATAATATGGAATAGTGCCCTTACGTGGTAGATTTACAGGTTCCAACAAACTGTCTACCGGACGGGATATAGTTTTATAATTTTTTTGTATAATATGCTCTGAACTTTTTGTTTTTTTCATTGTTACTACGTTATTATTGTTATAAAGAAGATATTTGTTGTAGTATTGGACATCATTAATTTTGTATAAGAGTTGTTCAATAACGCTGTTGTAGCTACTTGCTTCAATGAAATTGCAGTTGTGATAGTTTTGTGAAAGTAATTTCAATTGGTAATTAAGTTTACGCTCATTCAGAAATGCATTGTACTTAACATTTACAATAAATATATTACAATTCTTTAGTAGTTTAATTGCTGCAGCCATTTCAGTCATAAATTTAATAGGGTTCGAATCATTTCTACCGGTCATTATAATCACGCTGTCATTTTTTGAAAAGTTTTCCGTTAATTTATTACAACATAATAAAACTTCTTCTGTAGTCGCACCTGGTTTCCGAATCCCTGTTATGTTGTATTTATTAATAATAAATTTATTTTCTTTTTCCTTCTTCAGTAGCCCTTGAACTATACCTTTCCCTTGGTCATCCGACAAAATGAGTAAGTTTCCATTTCCAAGTTGGGAGCTTACTGTCACTGTAGTCTGTGATTTTGGATATAGTGGGGTCGGCTCTTGTGTGTTCTCCTCGGTAATTCCAATTAAATCCGTTTCGGTTGAATCTTTAGCAATAGTATCTTTGGTTTCATGTTTATTTTCTTTTCTGAGAATATCAGGTACGGTACGGTTGGGAGATGGTTCAGGCGTATGGAAGTCGATATCTAGGTCTAGTTTTCTAGCGGATAATTTGCTTTTATTCAAGTATTTCTTTTTACCGATTTTTGTACTATGTGATGAATTTGTACTTTTGGTAATTGTGCTCGTGGTGTACATTTTCCTGAGGGACTCTGTTTTTAGCTTTTCGTCAGCTAATTGTTGTATCAATGAGTCATTATCTAAACCCAGTTTTTCAATTTTAAGATGAAAGCTCAAGATCTGCTGTTTAAGATTCTCAATTATATTTTTTAGGTGTAACGTTTCGTCACTTTTTAGGTGTGTTGATAGGTCCATCATACTTTTGGCGCTCAAGTTAAATGCCAAACTGTCAATGGATTCATCGGACAAACAAGAAAGAGAGCGCCGCATGCGACTTTTCCTTATTGTTACGTTACTGTAGTCTTCCATCTTTTCAGAAAATGCTTATCAAAATATTTATAAAATTTGCAGAAAATCATAAAAAAAGAGACATAAAAAGTCATAAAAGTGACAAGGAATAAAATAAGTGCTTTATTCTTCGAAAACAAATCCACAAAACATCCAAATTGACAACTGTCACGGCATAATACGGCACCTAGTTATTACATATTTCATAGATTTGATAAGCAAGTGGGGCCTCAGCCCCTAATTACGTAATGCACGATCAATTTTAAATTGAAATAAATTTAAACAAATTTAAACAAATTTAAACAAATTGAAACAAATTGAAACAAATTGAAACAAATTGAAACAAATTGAAACAAATTGAAACAAATTGAAACAAATTGAAACAAATTGAAACAAATTGAAACAAATTGAAACAAATTGAAACAAATTGAAACAAATTGAAACAAATTGAAACAAATTGAAACAAATTGAAACAAATTGAAACAAATTGAAACAAATTGAAACAAATTGAAACAAATTGAAACAAATTGAAACAAATTGAAACAAATTGAAACAAATTGAAACAAATTGCTAGTCCATTGCTTCATAAGTTCGAAAAAAAAAACTGCTCAATTTTTTTTGTCGAACTTATGAAGCAATGGACTAGCAATCTTTTTCAATTCATTTCAATTTAAAATTACACAGTACAGGTCATATCATGGGGTCGACCATAAACTTAACTTATACAGGGTGGCTAATTAGGAAGTATACAACTTTAAATTAAGATTATTTTTATTACAAACGAAAATTACCCGATGTTTTTCTATAAGTACTTATATTATTCAGGCTTGGCAATTTTATACAAAGAATAAGATCTGCCTAATCTACTTGGTTTATTCTTAAAAATGCGATCACTTTTCATATTTTTCATCAAATTTCCCACTAACAAAGTCACAAATATTCCGCTATTCATATTCAAGCTTGACCACGACACGTCCCTTTACATGATCCCACAGAAAAAAAGTCAGGACGTGTCTCGAAATCCTCAGTGATCATTGTGATATGGTATTCATTCATGTTAACGAAAAATAGGGTCGTTTTAAAAATTCGTTTAAGAACTTCAGGATAAAATTAATGAAAGTATTGCGGTGGTCACAATTTATAGATTGTGCATAAGTTTGTCGCATTTTAATTAAATGCGTCAAATTAGTATGGGGGCAAAAAAAACGTATACTTCTTAATTGGTCACCCTGTATTTACTGTATATTCAATTAATGACATCTTTAATCATACTTTCACAGTTCTGCAAAAACTTCCGTGTGGGCTCGCGATGCTGCGAGTTCGAGTGCCTCGACCCTCCTGGCGAGGACATCAGGTACCGGGAGAGGCAGCGTCTCCGGGCCCTCATCCTCGCAGGCAACTCCTCAGCGCCCCACCAGGGCCCCTCCATCGAACTCAAAGCCGGAATATCCCTACTAGCAGTCGCCGTCGCACGATTCGTATGAAACACGGACCGCGTAGACCATAACCAATTGAGAATCATTTGAAATTGAGGGAATTATTTACCTGGCAACACTACCGTTGGAGGGTTTTAGTTTGTATTGAAAGCCAAAACTCACATTCGATGTACTTCGATCTGCCTATACCTTAAGAATGGCCTGTTCTAATACTTGCGGGACCTTATTTCTCTAGAACTATGATTTTTCATATTCAGAGTAAACACTCTTCGTATTATTGTTGTATTGTTTCCGTTTACAACAAAATGAATAAATTCGGACCAATTTTATGTAACCGAGTAGCGTCGTGTTGTCTTTTGTTTTTCTTAATTTCAATGTTGAATGTGAAATGTAAAGTAGGACCCTTACGTCATAGACAATTAGACAAAAAATTCACTTTGTTTTGGTAGAAAAGAAAGTTCAAACTAACGAAAAACCTTATTAAAACCTCATTTGTATTCTACTCATCTTCAGAACATCAAACAACTTGCAATAATGGTGCCACTGTAGTCGATTTATATAGGAAAGAACTAGTTCGTGTCACATTACAGATAAAATATTCTATTTCCCCCGGTCCATATGTAAATTGTAGGTAAGTCCATTAATCAGTAATAATAGGCAGTACTTTAATAAAAATCTCGGTACGTTCTAGTCGACTCACGCATACTTTAGATACGCATGCGTATTTCTTCACTTCTTAAAATATTTTACTTAGCTAGACACATTTCGAAATTGTAGCTTTAAATCTCATATCATCGGGCGTCCGATTCTGTAAATTATTTGAATACTTCAAAGATTTGCAACAAACAAATCGTTGAAGCATTCAAATAATTTCTCAAAAATTTCTATTAGAGAAATAACTGGCTGGATGAAATAGCGGAAAGCTCTTTAAAGAAGCTAGTTCCAGTAATTTTAATAAGAAATGCTTTCAAGCAAACTTCAGGTAAAAAGCAAAGTGCCTTGAGAGACTCGAGGCAAATCTTATAGCACGCTTAGAGTTTATTATGAACTAAAATTAAATTTTTACACTAAGACTTTTGAATTTTTCCCATTTCTGGCTTATTTCGGAAGTCGAATGCGTTTAAAATTGATTTCTTATTAAAATTATGAGGGGCACTACCCCCGCAAGATTCTATGCTATGTAGAATATCTACAAAATCGCCAGTTATTTAGTGTATATATAAAATAGTGCAATAATAAATGTAGTAAAAATTATGAGATGTTACATTAATTTGTATTCGTGAATAGTTGAGGAGTTCTCCGACTTAGGAACTGAATTAGTGCTGTACTCCGAGCAAGTTGTACGAGGGCAAACTGTGCCCTATTTAATGCAAACTAGCATGCTAACTAGTGCTTTGAATTTATTCACTTTACTTACTTCGCCTCACGCTATACAATAAGCAAGCTTAGTTGGGCAACATTGACATGTCTGGGGCACGTCACGCAAAGTAACTAAAGTGACTCCACTTAGGAAAACCCTTATTATATCGCACCACAAGACAGAAGTGCCTTGAGTGGCGGGAAGTTGGTTCAAGAGGATTCCACATACAAAGATACATAGATACGCGTGTAAAAACTTAACTCTGTCTTTCTTTTCGCGCAGTCGGGTAAAAATAGAGCAAAGTTGACAAAGCGTAGATGCAGCCTTCTTATGATGACCTCTAAACATTATATATAAACCGCCCAAAGACAATTACGGTTTTTTTAGAAACTTTTTAAGGGTTTAGCTTGTAGTCCTTGTAGGCTGTTAAAAAAAGGAAGCGACACGTCGCGAATGAAAACCTCCTCATCTTGTCCAAACAGATCTTTTATCGAGCGTTTTACATAAAGTGACAAGGGAATAAAAATACGTCTCGGTTTTTATCTGGCTGACAGATAAAAAGGCCTGTCAGGGGATGAAAAATAGTTATCATGATTAATGAATAGAGTGGACGATTTATATCGAAAAACTTTAATATATCACAGAATGACGATATACGATTACTATGATTGATGATATACACTATAACACCTATAGAGATGTTCAAGTCTTGTTATCAGATGAATGTTTAATTTCCAAACCAAACAGTTTCGGCATTATTTAAACCTTTGTGTTTCTAATGGAGACTGCCAGTGCCTTTGCAAGACTTTGTTGTCTATACGCCTATTAAAAACAGTGTAGCAATGTTGTGTATTGACTACAGCCTACATTGTCACTTTAATTGTTCCCGTGCTCATCCTAACGGAAACAAAGGTGTTATGAGATTACCTACCTTGTACCTAAACCTACCTACAAACAAACATTTCATCTATTCATACGTAGAAATAAATTGAAATCTGTGTAACTTAGGTACATGACATTTAGGTAAATAGGTAGGCTTTCATGCTTGGTTATAAGCGCTTTCCATTTGGAAAATTATAAAACTGCTGAGCTTAGAGGAGTGCCCCCAATACCACCTAAAATGCACTCTAAAATATTAGAAAAGAATACGGCACGTCATATTCACACTACGATAATAATAGGGGCCATCGATGCTCGATGTTGTAGATTAGTTCGCGCCATTATTAAGCAAACGACACACTACACTACAATTAGTTAGCTGGTAACACCATAATTTAATTTAAAACATTTGAAAAAAGAACATTAATCCTGGCGCCCAAATAGTAAAATGCCGTGAATGCGTGAATGTGACCTGCATGGCTGAGAGCTTTTTGTCCTTTGCGTGTCCAACTTTCGTACACGAGAAAGTTATACCCCGATTGTTTTGCATAAAAACCAAGCTTTAATACCTAATACCTATAACCTTGACAATAAGAATATAAATTCCCGCATACAATTTCCAAGCAGTGGACTTCGTGTATAGGCAGGTATTACAGTTGATTATTCCTAATATTGAGCTCAACTTTATCCCGTAGATCTCTCAAAGAGAATTTACTGATGAGAGTTAAAAACTTTTGTGGAGTTTATTATTTATTGCTGAAAGCACGGTAGTGCAGCGCCAAGTTCAATTAACAAACAAAATATCGGGTGATTCTTTTGATTAATTACCTAACGAAAAAATTATAAAGTTACATTTGAAAGGCTTTTTTGACTGATGATTTCGGGCTCTCGATAAAATTTTTAAAACATTTAGGTACCTATAGGAACTTCGCAATTCATTTGCCAAACATGTAACCAAACACGAGTTTTAGGAAAAACAACTGTAATGCCTACATATAAGGTTCAGTATGCGCTACAACTTCATATTTTTTGTGACTTTTTCAACAATACTAGTCGGTGTAAAATCAACTTTTTTTACACTTGCAAAAGTTGATGTTTGTCTTAAAAACTCGTGTTATTACGTTTGGCTAATAAATAGCGAATGATGCAGATTACAGTAGGTCGTAGCAGATCAACATCGCCGATACAATATTATTATCTTAACTCCTTTTCAGGTGGCTACCTTTATGGGTATAACGACCACCCCAAGGTTACATGGCACTTACATATACAACATAAAAAGACAAGGTCTATTTTTCTACGTGCCAGTTAGATAATTTCAATCTTTGTGAAGCTTCAATTTATTGGGAATTGTTGTCAAAAGTATTACGAGGTCGTCAGGTCGACTATACTTCAGGCAGATACTCAAATGAACGCGAAATGATCCAAAGAGATAGCTGTATAATATAATAATGTCCTCGGGTCGATTTAATTTAACGAAGCTAATCGAGTGCTTTTTGTTACGCTCGATTTGTTACTTTAAATTTCAATTCACGTTAAATTTTGTAGATGAAACACGAGAGTTTTGAAGCTAATCCATTACTTCATTAAAGCAATGAACGTGGGTGAACATTGCAGAACATTATTCTTGTAGTTTCTTGCCAGCGGAGAGCTGGCAAGAAACTTAATAAACGACCGTGCACCTAGCTTCTGACGTTTCATAAGTGTCCATGTACATAGATTTATGTTTTTTTTTGTACTTTTCGTTATACGTAGGAATCTAAGCTTTTTTAACCGTCTACGCAAAAAAAAACCTTTTGACTGTCTGTCCCTGGCATCAAAACTCAGAAACAGATGATACGATTTCACTGTAGTTTTATGTTTTAACGCTTGCTGGCAAATTAAAAAAGAGAGTGTGCTTATATACCCCCACAAAATAAAAGTAAACACTTACGACTGGAGCAGAGTATAAGCGATTCAGCGCCGAGAATACGCGATTCAGCGCGGAGTATACGCGATTCAGCGCGGAGTATACGCACTGCTGTTCAGTTTCGAAACAGAAACAGCTCGAAAGCGCGCCTGAGGAAGTTTTCACTTCAATAAGACAGCCGAATATGAACGAAATCCACTGTAAAAAATAAAAAGGAATTGAGATATTTTCATTAACATTATAGTCACACATTCAGTAGCTAGGTAATTATTATAGTTAGAATATTATTATAAGTATGGGGTAGCTCACGTAAGTGCGGGATCAGAAATAGGGAACTATTGTAGAATAACAATTTATTTACCTCATTAAAATGGGCAACTGTCCTTGTGCGAATCATCCACATTCATGTTTTATTTATCTTGTCTATACTTAAAGAGATTGATATTTTGTCCAACAAAATATAAGTAGTCATTATAAATTATTATAAATAAATTGTGCATTAAGTAACACGCTTAGATCATGATTTCTAATGTTTTGATATTTAAGTTATTTTAAGTATACTTCTTATGTAGGTAGAAACTCATTAAAAATGAAATATATAATTATTAATTAATAAAATGGCTATGAAGTTAGGGGAACATCTTTTAGATTGTAAATTAGACAAAAATCCTTCACGAATATTAATAATACCTCCAATATTATTACTTATTTATAAAAGCTTCGGCCAAAATACAAGACTTTTACTTCTGTAATTATTAAACTTTCTATTTCCTATCCCTTTCTCAGAAATTATTTAAAATCCATTAATATTATTAGAATATTGAGCCGCGTCCATTAAAGTCACATCTTGCTTACAGTTATTATAAAAATAGAAGTGTGCCATATTAATAATGTATTAATTATTGCAAGAATATTTCTGCACCATTTAAAATTTTACACAATAAAATGTAAGTGCTGTGATTTTGGCTGTCTTTTTACTAAGAAATTCAAAGTATTAAGCCAAATTGTAAAACAAAAGAGTTATTTCAAAAACAATAATTATTATTTCTTAAAAGGAGCAAGATTTTCTCTTCTTTGCACCATCTACAAGCAACTAAAAGTTAAATTATGAAAATAATAATGGTATGTGATATTTTGCTGGTTGTATATTTTGCATACATAATTATTAAGAATGACAGCTTTAAAATATAGATAATAAGACCCAATTGTTTACCAAATATGATTGTTTTTTTAATTGTTACATCAGCAATTTATCAAATATTAATTTAAGTATTTAAATAAATAAATGAATAAAAAACAAGAATGCATATTGTTATTTATTTTCAGTCTATGTTGACCTAATAATAAATTATAAGTTAAGTTATCCTTCTTTGTTAACATTTTCAGTCATATATTACCGTAGAATTAAATATCAATTGTAAATATTGTATGCAAATAATTTTAATTAATTAGCTTAATAAATACCCAATAAAGTATTGAAATGTGTTTTTATTTTCCTGCAAGCTCTGTCTTAGAACACCTGCATATAAGGCAGTTTCCTGAAGAAGGTAAGAGAATTTAATTTATGTGAATGCACATACCGACTGCAGCACAACCACAATAGAAACTAGTTTTGTAAACAGAAGAATAGACAAAATGACAGATAAACAATCACTATCTGTCATTTCGTCCCCATAGGAAACCCGTTTCTAGGGTGGTCATGCTACACGTGCAATAAGTGTTAATTATAATAGGAATGACAAGGACATAAAAAAAAAAAACACAAGAGATGGGAGTGAAACATAGTGTGATAGTTGACAGGGGTGAGAAAATGTGTTGCACAAACCCCAAGACCCCAAGTAACATGGGACAAGGACAGGAAGATGATGATGTTCTTAGAAACAACAAACATAAATGTCCACTTCCTAAGAAGTGGACATTTATGTTTATTTATGTTTGGTATTCAATGTCATGTGTTTGTAGATGAACATAGGATTAGTCATAGGTTCATCTACAAACACAAATTAATGTTCCTATATCTTGTTACAAGCGCAGAATGATACCATCAAATTGACATTGAATGTGTGGGTGTATAGTGCATGTAAGAGCATCCTTAAAGGTAATTTCAATGAGAAGACATATTACAATAAACAAAATTTAATCGCTTAAAAAATATATATATCTAATATTATATTATTATAATAGAATGAATTAATTCACCATTTAAGTCCCCTCTCTTGCAAGTCTTGTCTAGCCTCTTTTATTTCTTCCTGTAGCTCCTTGGCTGCTTCCTCGCAGTTGTTGAACGTAAAGACTCGGTACAGTATCACAGTCACCGCATATAAGCCAAAAAGCAGCACAAAGACTATAGGAGACACAAGTACCAAAGTCATGTTTTTCTCAATCAATGGGTGCTTCACGTAACCTCCGATTAAAGAATACCATACTGCGAAGAATGCTGAGAGCACCGAAATCCACTCCAGTAACTTCGTCATCTCTCTGAAATTAAAATAATAGTGTGAAACGAATTCAAAGTAAACAAAGTAGAACTTGGCTGTATTTTTGTGTGGCTGTATTTTTAAAGAATGACATACCTAAAATTTTATCAGCAGCTTCCAAAGATCTATTTAGTTTCCTGATTATTTCAGGAATTGTCGTATAACACAAGGTTTTTATTTGTTAAAGAAATTGAATCGGCAAATCTAAAACACATCACCACTCTGTACTCGACAAGTTGACACTGACAGCTGAGTTTGACAGTAGTAAGTAAGAGTGACGTTCTCCTCTCCAACATTATTGCCAGCATTTGAAAACACGTCCAGAAACATAAAGCCGCAGCCACTCAATTTTTTTTTATTTAGTATTCCTATAATATTTATTTACATTCGTTTATTGCCCGTGGTTCGACCACGTAGTTCTACTAGTAGGTAGGTAGGTTCTATCAATCGGACCATGGGCAAATCAAGTTACGTTGACGTCGTGGTGGGGCTTGTGTGCTCCGAACTCTGGGTCTGTGCCTGTAGAGTTTACTTTGCCGGAACAGGTCTAGGATGAGGAGCCAGACCAAGAGAGATACAAAAACCCGCAGGGCAGCATGTGGCAAGCTGTTGGGCAGTAGTGACCTCACGGACCCTATCTTCCGGGAGAAGTCTTGTTCCTCACCTCTGGCTTGCCTTTATTGGTCGGCTGGAGAGGCCACTGACGAGGAACAGAGCTCCCACCTCATTCTTGCCTTGAGTGGTGATTCGCAAGAGCAAACGTGCTCAAAGGAAGGAAGTATTCCAGTAAGATGCTGGTATGGTAGGGATCTTGACCGTACTTCCGGGATTGTCCTGATAGCCGTGGAATACCGCTCCACTCCTCATAAGTACCTCAAGACATGTTGCCCCCTTGTCGCTACGACACTTTGTGCTAGCGACCGTTTTCGGGGGCCCATTATTGAGTGTGCAAGTCACCCCCTGCCATTTTACCTGTGGGCTGTGTTTGTTATATAAAATATTGGTCAAGCAGGGGCCATAGTCTTTCCATAGTTTTAAATAACCAGTTCACTTAGCCATCCAAACCCATAAACCAATATATTTGCTTTCATATCCTGCAATAGTCCTGCACTAACCGGGGGTTGTCCTTGGGTGCACTAGCATAGTGCGAACAGGGATAATCGTCGGTTAGTGCCTCGTTTCATTAAACACGTCTAACGGGCCTGTGCAAGTTGGCTTCGTACGCCTTCCAAAGGTCCGGGACTCTAGGGTCTCGAGAAATGTCAAAGACGTAAAGAAATAATAATAATATGTACAAGTATATAAAAGAGGGGGGGGGGGAACAATCTAGGGCATGAAAAAGTTCGTCCGCATCGCTCTCAACAAGAAAAGTGCCCAAAAAGCTGGCAGCACTGCCACGTTGTATAGCAATGCTTATTCTTTGGCCGAAGAATAGGCCAGCCCTCTGGTCACGTGAAGAGTCGACCAACCGCTTGGCGATGTCTTGAAAAACTAAGTGGGCACTTGGACCCCATGGACCTAGTGTTTCATCCCCAAACGGTTCAAACATATAATTCCCAGATTGGAATATTTGCGCCGTTTGAGGTTTTCCGCACCTGCAGCAGCAACCCCAGCACGGCTCGCCGTGCTAGGAAAATGGGATGGCGCAAGGGTGTCGTGTCGATACACGCTGCATCCCACACCAAAGGCCTACCTACCTTCCAAGGCATTATGGTCATTCCGTCTGGTCTCTTCCCATCGTCGCGTGCCAAGCCATGGGGTTCTAAAACAGCTGGCACCCCGGCGGTGACAAGAGCACGACGGATGATGTCATTGATGCTGGTGTGCCGTGCTATCCAGCCTGCGCTCTTACTGCAGGATAGGCCATGGTGTCCGAGACAGTCGACACCTTCACCGCATTGGCAGCGATACGGAGCCACGCAAGGAGCTCCCAGACGCGAACAGGTAGAGAGCCGGAAGGTGGCATCACCCAGCATAGTACCTATGTTGGGTGCATGAAGCGAAAGGCCCGACTCCCACCCACCCACAGCCAGCAGGCGGGCACGCTCAGCAGTATTGGTGGACGTTTTAATAAGATTGTTCCGTACCAACCTGCAGAGCGGCTCATACCACTGCCTCTGGGAAGATGGGTTCATGGGCCGATCTGTATTCGGGCAAGCTGCTTTCCAGGCGTTCTCTGCATCGGTCAAGCACGGCACTTCAGAATCAACCAGGCAGGGGGCAAAAATTTTGCGGTCTTTTCAGTGCTGTGGACAGAGGACAGGATCACGGGTAAGCTAACACTGGTAATTTTGCGGACGCCGAGGCCACCAAAACGGATGGTTAGTGTGGCTTGCAGCCACGCTCGGTCGTCCAAGGCTACATTTAAAATGGATGTTAGGGTGCTGCGAATAATTTGGTCAATTCTGTCCAAGAGGTTAAACTTAGAGAGGAACAGCAAAATAAAATATAGAACCAAAACAACAGTATCTTATCAAGGTGAATGCCGAATGTACTACATTAATTTTGGAGAGTCTGTCCGAAATGTCGTTGAACTTTTTGATATTTTCGTCGATGAAGGGAGAAAAGCTGTCTTCTAAAATTGGTGAACCTAGGAGCTAAATGAACCTAGGGGCAATTGCATTTCTCAAGGGTCAATTGTCTGTCAGTAATGTCAGAAAGGTTTTTACATTTTGATGGGTTATGGTCCAAGCCAATGGATTTAAATTGTTGTTTGAGGAGTTATAACTGTTGTAAGTCGTTCAAAACGGTGTCTACATCACCTCCTAGCGTTCCATCATCTAAATACCACACGTTAAATTTTGAATTTAGTTTCTGGATGATTGGATGAATAGCCAAGCTGAAAATGACTGGCTCGAGAGGGTCACCTTGTTGGCATCCTACTGCAGATTCCAAAACATTGTCCTTTAAGCATTGACATGACGTCTTTTCTAAAGCCGCAAGATTACACGTACTTATTAAAACTGAAAAACCATGGTGTTAACCCATTTTTTAACGTAATAATAAGTATTGACATTTGACATTAGTAAAAATAAAAACAGAAAACATTGAAATGCATTGAAAAAGGAAAAGTCAAGTCAGAAAACAGTCAAAAACGCTAAAACAGCTGTGTTATTTTTAAATCTTTGATTTACTATTGATATTATCAAAATGAACGAGATTGATGATAAATTCTACTATGTTTATAGTTCCTCATTGGATCACAAAGTAGAGATAAAGATGTAAGTAAGATTCCATTATGTATGTTTTGCAACATCTATTTACGAAGTACGTATTTTATTACAAGTGTTGTCATTGTTTATCTTGTGAAACAGCCAGTTCAATACTTTCAAATACTAAACGGTTCAATGCACAGCACAGTATTCAGTTCTGAATATAGAATCTTAGAAACAGATAAACTAAATAGGTTAGTAGTCTTACCAGAATATGTAGGTACTTTTTAAAGCATTGTCGTATATTACTGACCTACTGGTACCTACTTGTAATTATTGCGATAACATTATCATGCAAATAATAAGTACTTAATTAAGTATATGCGATAGTAACAATGATTTGTAATCTGATATGCAGAGAAATGTAGGTTGAAGTAACAAAAGCCTTTCCTGTTGATTTAAGTACCAAAAACTGTATCAATATAATATTCATAAAGCTTTAGAAAGTACATACAACTGTATTAGCTTCTAGGGAAATTAGTAATTGCTAAAAGCAAATAATAAACCTTCAGAACTGTGTTCCTTACAAAAATTAAAACTGCATTATTTTGTCAAGTAGTTTTTTTAAAAAGCTCAGGTCCTGGTTAAGAGGGTTTATTCTGAAAGTTGGCAACGTCGCAAATAGATGTCAAATATTTCGCTGTTTTGATTAATTTGATAATATTTCTGTATGGAAATAAAAAATGTGACTAACTAGCGAACTAGAATATTGATTAAGAAATGCAACAATTGATATCGTAACACCGAATAGTTAGTTTTAGATGTAAAAAAAGTATTTGGAAACTTTCCAAATGCCTTTTTTACACCTTAAACGGGTACAACATAAAATTCAATGTTATAATTGCAATTCATTATTAATATTCTAGTTAGTTAGTTAGCCGCATTTCTTATTTCCATACAGTATTATTTCCAAATTAATCAAAACAGGTAACTATTTGACAGCTATTTACGACGTTGCCAACTTATAGGATGCACCCTCTTAAGTCAGGAATTAAAACAGTTATTTTTTACAGTATAATACTTTCCTGTATGCACCCTGCGTGGTACTGGGCAATAGATTACAACTACTACAGAGAAATATGTTGCAGAAAATCCAAAGTAATAACATTTTTTTTTCATTTTTACCTAGCAATAATCATTCTCTTTTCAGTGGTACCTTGGATGGCAAGCGTGCCAAACCAGAATATGACAAGCTGCTCTCAGACCCCATGCTCAAGTTCTCTGGGCTCTACCAGGAAGGCTGCTCAGACTTGTATGTGACATGTCAGATACTGAGCGATGGACAGCCCCTGGCTTTGCCGGTCACTACTTCTTACAAGTCTTTCAGTAATAGATGGAAGTAAGTTTCTTAGTTATTTTTGTAACCATAAGATACACACGGTGTCTACATCTCTTTTTATCCCCCTGTCCTATCGCAGGTATGCTGGAAGAGATTTCTTTAGAAATAAGCATCACCTATGTACGTATTTTTCTGTTCTTTTCTTCTTGTCTGTTGTTAAATGTGTGTACATAAATGGTTAAATAAATACCTGTTATATCAAATCTTTAGATTACTGTTGTATATAGGTACCTACATACTTCATATTTATAAGTTGTGTGTTTATTATTTCTAAGTCTACCCTCCATCATATTATTGTTCCTACCCTACTCTTATGATTTATCCACTTGTCATTCGGGGCTACTTAGCTCAATACACAAATTACGATATTTGGTGTTTTATTGAAGACATAATATTGGCGACGAGTAGAAAACAGGACAATGGAGTGTAAATCAGTGAAATTTCATGAGTTCAATGTGAAATGTGATAATTGGGACAATTACATCGACAGACTTAAATATTGTTTTGAGGCGAATGGCGTCGTCTCAGATCCGGCTAAAAGAGCAAATTTCTATACAGTGTGCGGCGTACAAGTGTTCGAGACTCTTCTGGCGTTGATTACACCTAAAAAGTCTAGTGAAGTAACATTCATTGAAATTGAAGCGATCCTAACCAAACATTACAGCCCAAAACCTAATGAGATTTCTGTGTCGTTCAAATTTTATAAGCGCGATCAAATACACAATGAATCCGCCGCGGAATACATAGCGCAACTCAGAAAAATCAGTGCCGGTTGTAACTTTACGGACATGGAAAGGATGCTTCGTGACAGATTGGTATGCGGTATGAACAATCACAATTTGCAGTACGAACTGCTAAAGAAAGATAATTTGCGATACCATGACGTAGTGGATGCTATGCTATCGGCCGAAAGTGCGGGCAGGGACGCTCGTATGATGCAGAGCGCCTCCGTCATCGGCGCCGCCGTCAGCTACGACGCGACGGCAGTGGCCGCCGTGTCGCCGGCATGTGAACCTATGGACGTCAACGCCGTGCAATCGAAAGCAAATGTTCGACTGTGTTATCGATGTGGAGACCGGCACGCGGGCGAATGCCGCTTCGTTAACGCCGTGTGCCACTTTTGTAAGAAGAAGGGTCACATCGAGAGAATATGTACCGCTAAAAAGAAAAGTCGTTCTGAAAAAATTAACTTAGCCGAAAACGAGACTGACGTGCAGCTTAATGGCATTTATAACATGGAGAGCACGACGAGCTCTCGCGTTCCGGCATACCAGGTGAAGCTGCTACTGGACGGCGCGCAGGTATCGATGGAGGTGGACTCCGGCGCCGCTTTCTCTTTGGTGAACCAGCAGACGTGGACGCGCGTGCGCTCGCGCAGCGCATTGTGCGTGGTACCCAACCGCCTGTGCACGTGGAATAGTTCGCCGGTCACAGTGATGGGACAAACTCAAGTGCAAGTACAATATAAAGACATTAAGTGTGTTTTGAATATCATTGTAGCTAAGGGCTCGGGACCGAATCTGTTGGGACGTAACTGGTTCGAGGCACTAGGTATTACTCTAAATGTTAATATGATATCTGAACTTGACATGTCTGCGAACGATCAAATTGTAAGTAAGCACAGCGAGGTTTTCAGGGACGGACTCGGTACTTACAGAGGGGACCCTGTTACTATACATTTGAAACCAGGTGCGACTCCTAGGTTTTTGAAGGCACGTCCTGTACCCTATGCTATAAAAAACAAAGTTGAAAAGGAGATAGATCGTCTAGTGGGAGAAGGGGTACTTCGCCCTGTGACTTTTTCAGAATGGGCGACTCCGGTTGTTCCAATACCTAAACGGAACGGGGACATTCGTCTTTGCGGTGACTACCGTAGTACGGTTAATCAGGCTACCGAGTCTGATACCTACCCTATGCCGACTGCAAGTGAAGTGTTTGCTACGGTTGCCGGTGGAAAATTTTACACGACACTCGACCTTGACCGTGCATATACACAGGTGGTCGTCACAGACGCCACAGCACAGCTATTGACCTTAAACACATGCAAAGGTTTATTTTCAGTACACAGATTGGCTTTTGGTGTTAAAGCCTGCCCGGGAATTTTCCAGCGCTTGATGACGGCATTACTGGCAGGCGTTCCTGGCGTCGCGGTACTGATAGATGACGTCATCGTCAGTGGCCGGACGATGTCGGAGATGACGCAGCGCCTCGACACTGTACTGGAGCGCATCGGTAAGGCAGGCTTGCGGTTCAATCGGAACAAATGTAAGTTTGCCAAAGAACGTGTAGAGTTTCTAGGTTTTGTCATTGACGCTGAGGGTATTCATCCTGCACCTAGCAAAGTTGAGTCTATCGTCAACACACCTGAACCAAAGAACGTTCAACAGCTACAAGCGTTTTTGGGTTTATATAATTTTTATGAGAGGTTCGTATCTCATAAAGCCACCATGCTCGAGCCCCTACATAGGTTGCTCGACAAAACACAATCTTGGCAATGGACAGACAGGGAGCAAGGGAGCTTTGACACGGCTAAAAGGTTGCTGTCATCTGACTTGACGCTCGTTCATTACGATTTAAATAAGCCGTTGGTACTCACCTGCGACAGCTCAGAATACGGCGTCGGCGCTGTATTATCCCACGTTATGGAAGACGGACAGGAGCGCCCCGTAGCTATGGGTTCCAGAACTCTACACATTCACGAACGCCGTTACTCACAATTAGATAAAGAGGCCACTGCTATTTCATTTGGAGTTAGCAAGTTTCATAACTATATAATGGGAAGATCTTTCACTATAGTCACGGACCATAAACCGTTGTTGGGCATATTCGATCCGAAGCGACCTATGCCCACAGTCTTGTCGCCTCGCCTAACGAGGATTGTAATATTGTTGACGTCACACAATTACGAAATTGTGTACAAACCGGGACAACAGATTGGTCACGCTGATGGATTGAGCCGATGGCCACAGCCGGTTCCCGACCAACCTGAACAGCAGTTATGTGACGTGTTGCTGATGGCAGAGACACCTACCGACTTTCCTGTGGATGCTGACCAAATAGCATTAGCAACGAAGCGAGACAGGCTATTATCTCGTGTCAGTCATCATTTACTAAGCGGTTGGCCAGCTAGAGTTACCGATGATGAACTGCGTCCATACTGGTTACAACGTTCGGAACTCTCTATGCATGAAGATTGTATCTTACTGGGTTGTCGAGTGGTGGTACCGCCCTCATTGCGTGAAACGATACTACGTGCTTTACATAAAACACATAACGGCATCGTCCAGACGAAATCACTGGCCAGGAGTTATGTTTGGTGGCCAAAACTGAACGAAGATATTGAGGCATTAGTAGGCGGATGCAACAAATGTCTTGAAAATCGGCACATGCCTCCGAAAACTAAATCTGAGTGGATCACACCTACAAAGCCGTGGTCTCGAATAAATGTGGACTTTGCGGGACCTTTCCAAGGTAAATATATTTTAATCGTTGTAGACGCATATTCCAAACAGAGCACCTCAGGAAAATGTACACCACGAGCACAAATACTAAAAGTACAACTTCTTCACGCAGTACAAAAATCGCCAAAAATAAAAAAATGAATAAAAGCAAATTATCCGCTAGAAAACTAGACCTAGACATCGACTTCCATACGCCTGAACCATCTCCCAACCGTACCGTACCTGATATTCTCAGAAAAGAGAATAAACATGAAAATAAAGATACTGCTGCTAAAGATTCAACAGAAACGGATTTAATTGGAATTACCGAGGAGAACATACAAGAGCCCACCCCACTAGAACCAAAATCACAGACTACAGTAAGCAGCCAACTTGGAAATGGAAACTTACTTATTTTGTCGGATGACCAAGGGAAAGGTATAGTTCAAGGGTTACTGAAGAAAGAAAAAGAAAATAAATTTATTATTAATAAATACAACATAACAGGGATTAGGAAACCAGGTGCGACTACAGAAGAAGTTTTATTATGTTGTAATAAACTAACGGAAAACTTTTCAAAAACTGACAGCGTGATTATAATGACAGGTAGAAATGATTCGAACCCTATTAAATTTATGACTGAAATGGCTGCAGCAATAAAACTACTAAAGAATTGTAATATTTTTATTGTAAATGTTAAGTACAATGCATTTTTGAATGAGCGTAAACTTAATTACCAATTGAAATTACTTTCACAGAACTATCACAACTGCAATTTCATTGAAGCAAGTAGCTACAACAGCGTTATTGAACAGCTCTTATACAAAATTAATCATGTCCAATACTACAACAAATATCTTCTTTATAACAATAATAACGTAGTAACAATGAAAAAAACAAAAAGTTCAGAGCATATTATCCAAAAAAATAATAAAACTATATCCCGTCCGGTAGACGGTTTGTTGGAACCTGTAAATCTACCACTTAAGGGCACTATTCCATATTATTTTTCTAAGGCTCTTAAACCACAAATGTCACGTACAAACACTTCTTCAGATACTGTTGTGGTAAGTAAAGAACATTTTTTTCGTATCTAATAAAAAACATAACAAAAGTAGCAGTTTAAAATGTAGTAAAAGTAGCTTTTCAGTTCTGCATCAAAATATTGCGGGGGCTTTAAACAAACTACAAGATATTGATTTAACTATCAATGAGATGCATGAGTCTCATATAAATATAGACGTTTTATGTCTGAGCGAACACTTTGTTATAAAAGGGGAAGAAAAATACCTCAAACTTAATAATTTCTATGTTGGTGCCATTTATTCACGGCCTGATCAGCGGCGAGGGGGAACATGCATATTATGTAAAAATCATCTCCAAAGTACTGAATTAAAAGAAGTAAAAGAATTTTCCATTGATAAACACTATGAGATTTGTGGATTAGAAATTAAATCTATACATGTGATCATAATATGTATATACAGGACACCCTCATCTAATATAAATATTTTTTTTGAAAACTTGAACAAAACTTTACTGAAACTACAAAATAAAAAAAGTAAGCTAATAATAGCTGGAGATTTTAATATTAACCTTTTAAGTAATGACACTAATTGTACAAAATTTAAAGAACTCATCTCAAACTATGGTATGCGGTGCCACATTCAAGAAGCCACTAGGTTGAACACATGTATTGATAACATCATCAGTAATATTCCAAATATAATAGGTAAAACTCATAATGTTTGTTTATCTGATCATAATACAGCACAGGTTGTTAAATTCGAATATGATCAAAAACCCATATCAGGCTATTACTTTATCACCGTAAATGACCTGAGTAAAGACAATGTCAATAAATTCATTGAACACATGAGTAAATTATCTTTTTCCGATGTTTACGTTTCCGACACTAATAATGCTTTTGATAACTTTCATGATACAATCACTTTATTTTATAAATTATGTTTCCCTCTCATAAAAGTTAAAAAACAGTTTAAAGACAATAAATTAAAATGGATATCAAAAGGAATAAAAAAGAGTAGTAACATTAAACGAACATTAAGATTTAAATATTATCTGAACAAAACCAATGAAAACAAAACTAGGTTTAAGGTATACTCTAATATGTTAAGAAAATGTATTCATAACTTACAATCTATATGTAATTTGAAGCACATTGCGTACTCAAAAAATAAGGGTAAAGCTTCATGGGATATTGTTAAACACAGTACAGGTAACGAAAGATCTCGAGAATATATTAATAGTATAGTTGACGATGATGTTACTGCAACATCAGGCTTGGATATCGCAAACCTATTTAACAATTTCTTTATAGATATTGTTGAAAACAACGCAACCTCACTAAACAACACTTACGATCTAAATGTTAAAAGCAACGACAATAGCATATTCTTAACCGGTTAAGCCGCGCGACGCGATTTTGCGACACCCGTCAAGCCGCGCGACACGATCGCGGCGCGTCAGAGATAAGAGCTCGCTAATATAAACAAAAACTGAGAGCTTTTTGTTAAGTAAATAGTCTTATCGTTAATGGTTTTGGGTTCCTGATTAGACAAAGGATTTTTTATAATACTTAGAATCTTTGTAAGCGAACGCTAGTATTGATAAATAAACATTCTTATAAGATTCTTATAAGAAATTCCTTTGTTCATTGTTTTGATTATTTATAATAAAACTACTGGTTCGATTCACATGAAACTTCGCAGGATACATTATGAATACATATACTATCGGTCAAAACCATTATTTACGGACAATAATAATAAATAAAAACACATATAAATAAAAAAGTTCAATAAATCGTTAACCGTATCATTACGTAACATTATTTAGTTGACAAAAAAATATTGAACTCTTTTTCTGTCTGTATTATGCATTTTTATTATTTATTAGTTATTCAAGAATATAAAATAAATGACTTACCAGCGATTACATACACAAAACACACACAAAACTCAAAATTCCACATCAACACGTTTTTTCACTACCGAGTTTGTTTACATTTTTTGATGGGTCCGTAATAGGTAATTACGATGTTATTTTGTGCAAATTTTATCTAAATACGATGACGACACTACTTAATTATTGAAATAACACCATTTCCCGTCGATTTACACTTAAAAAACAATAGAAAACAAATAAATAGAACGCGGAGTGCAGTGCACGGCACGCATGCGCGGACGCCATTTTGCCGTACCAAAAATGTTCAATTTTTACTTTTTTTTAGAGTTGTTTCTGCATATTTTGACGTTATGGTCGATTTATTCGACAGGTATATTATCCTACCATAAATCAAAACCAACCACAGACCATATCAGCCCGTATATTACATATAAATAGAGCTGCAATCTGCATGAACGTACCGTGTTCCCGGGGACACAACGAGGCTTGACGGTATTGGGAGTTTTCGTGCGCCTGGGGCTTCGGTCCGGCTTGACCGGTTAAGACCTACTAATCCTACTGAAATTTTTAGCATCCTAAAAACATTAAAAAACACTAAGTCGGCTGGTTATGATAATATATCTACGGATCTTCTAAAACAAATAGCTCAATACGTCGCAGAGCCTCTTTCATATATTATAAATTTATCATTAGAACAAGGCTGCTTCCCGGAAAAGCTCAAAATATCTATAATAAAACCGATGCACAAAAAAGGATCTAAAACAGACAAAAATAATTATCGACCTATTGCGTTAATACCAATTCTATCAAAGGTCTTTGAAAGAGTTATGTACACGAGAGTCCTTTCTTTCTTGGACAAGTATAATATGCTTGCAAAACAGCAATATGGTTTTAGGAAAAACAAATCCACCTCATTGGCAGCATTTAACTTAGTCAAATCGATCCTAAATAACATCAACTCTAAAGTTACAACTTCGGCTCTCTTTTTAGATCTAAGTAAAGCATTCGATTATGTTAATCACTCTATTCTCATTGATAAACTGAGTAAAATGGGTATAAGAGGTCCAGCCCTAGAATGGTTCAAATCTTATTTATCAAATAGAACTCAGATCACGAGAATCACAAAATTTGATGACAAAGTAAATATTATCACCGACTTTAACTCCCAGCCCCGACCAAATTACTTCGGAGTTCCACAGGGAAGCATTCTAGGGCCACCACTATTCCTTGTATATGTTAACGATCTCCCTCAAGCTATAGAACAGGATTGTGTTCTGTTTGCTGATGACACAACAGTTATCCTTGATTGTAAAAATGAGGAGTCATACGAGTCTGATATAAATAACACTTTAAAGAAAATTATTACTTGGTTAGACAACAATGCTTTAAAAGTTAACGTAGATAAAACTAAAATAATCAACTTCAAAACACAGAAAAGTAAATATACCCAGTTTAAAATATCACATAGAGATCAAGTAGTAGAACAATTACATATAACAAAATTTCTTGGTATAACACTTGATGAACATTTCACCTGGAAGCAGCATATCGATGAAATATCTATGAAAATCAATAGGTTTGTTTTTGCATTAAAGAAAGTTAAAAATGAGACATCCAGACAAACTGCTTTGATGGTGTATCACGCCTATGTTTGCTCCATCATCCGGTATGGTATTATTGTCTGGGGAAATTCCTCTGAAATTTCTAGAGTTATGTTAGCACAAAAAAAATGCATACGAGCAATTTTCAATATGGACTGGACTGATTCCTGTAGGCCAGTATATAAAGCTCACAACCTTCTCACAGTTCCTTGTATTTATATATATGAAATTGCTAAATTTGTTAAAACAAATTATTCACTTTTTGAACTAAATAATAATAAAAGTAAACGAAAAGCTACACAATATCTATTAAAAATGCCTGTTCCTAGGATCGAACTATTCCGACGCAGTTGCGTATATATGGCGCCACTTATTTATAATTCAATTCCAAATTTTATAACTGATCTTCCTTACAGAAAATTCTGCGTAGTACTAAAAAAATGGCTCATTTCACATAGTTATTATTCAATAGGTGAATTTCTGAAAAAAACTTCTTGTCAGTCTTATCATTACAGGAATGCATTGTAGAGTAGACTTAGATCTTCCTTCCATTGTTTTCATTGTGAAGTTAGCGTAAGTCTTACTAGCTGTACCAATTCATAATTTGGCAAATTTTTCTAGGATTCATGACAGTAGTTTTTCAGATATACCCTCATTTATCATGTTGTGTAATTAAACTTGCACTTCTTCCAGGAAATAATTCTTGAATTGTATATTGTCATCATCATCCATGTAAGTCTTTTTCAATAATAATATTGATCGGATAAAGTTATCCATAAACACCTTTTTTTCTTGTCTTTCAATATATTTTTATTTGTATATAAGTGTCAGTTCCATAATTTTTTATGGTATTTTGTGGACAGTTGTTTTAATTTGTAAAGTCTAATTTTAGTTTGTCCATTTCTGTAAAATGTCATGTGGGTCATCTTAGGGGCGGATTTTTTATTTTATTTTATAAGATATCGTATAAACTTGACTGCGTTTCTGTAAATAAAGTAAGTTTTGTAAGTATTTTATTGTTTTACAAAAGATTGTTTTATAAAGTATGTACTTACTGCTTTACAAATATAACTTTACCTGTAAATGAAGAAAGAACATTCAAAGCTTTAATAATTAATTTCATGAGTATTGTCTCTCAATTAAATCCTCCAGGTATTTTATTTAACAATATAGGTAGTTTCTCATAACCTCAAAATCACATGATCACAATGACAGATGACATCACAGAATATTTATATACTCTGGATTGGGATAACATGCACAGTGTAAATATTTTTAGTTTACAAAGTACTCTGTGGTAAATGTGTAATATCTGTTCACCAAAGTCATTCATTAATTTCCTGCCACGAATCCACGATCTATCTTATCGGTCATTTTCACTCGCGTTTGAATGACCGCGGGTAAATTAAAATGATAGAAACGATAGCTACATTTACAATACATAAAATCTGTGATTGTAGATATTATTTTATTCTGTTAATTTTTATGTTGTGCCATATGTTTATATCATTAGGTATGTTATGTAAATTGAAGATTGATTTAAATAATCTATGTTTAGTCAATATTTTCAACTATAATATGTAAAGATAATTACTTAATTGAATGTGCCTTCCTATTAATATTTGCATGCCAAAATATGGCGAAATGTGTCATCGTTCAAGAATACTCGTATAACACCTTTATATAACCGCATTTAAAGCAAATAAATAACTTTGACTTTGACTTTGACTTTGACAGATGGCCTGAGGTGATCTTGGTAAACAATATGACAGCGGGAACGGTCATTAGACACCTCAGAAATTTGTTTGCTATCCATGGTTTGTGCGAGACATTGGTTTCCGATAACGGAACGTCCTTTGTTTCAGCTGAAGTTAAGCAATTTTTGGACGCGAATAAAATAAAACATATCAAGACAGCGCCTTATCATCCTGCAACAAACGGGTTGGCCGAAAGAATGGTGCAAACTGTTAAAGACAAGTTGCGCAAAATGGATGGCATCTCTTGGGATGTTAAGATTCCTCGAATGCTACTAGGATTGCGGGTAACACCTTGCACAATAACTAACAAGAGCCCCTCTGAACTCTTGATGAACAGGCGTCTACGTACCTTGTTAGATGTTATACATCCGGATAATCGTGTTCAAAATAGAACTGATCAACAGATTACTAAAAATGCTCATAATGTAACTCGACAAACTAATGTGGGCCAAAGTGTGATGTATAGAAATTATAGTGGTGGACCTCGTTGGTTGCCTGGTACAGTGGTTCAAAGGCAAGGGCCATCCAACTATCAAGTTGCAACTGATGATGGTAACGTTGTCAACCGACACATCGACCAACTGGTTAAAAAGAAATTCACAGAAGATGCAGACCGAGGAGAGAGGGAAGAAGTGAATAATGAAGAGGCTAATTCGGAAATGGAAAATCGAGATGGGGAAATGGAAGGTACGGGCTCAAGTGAGGAAATAATTGAAATACCGAGTCCGGACCAATGGGCGGAGATGTTAGGTATACCCAGTGATTATGAGTCTGGCTATTCTGGGGGTAAGATTAAAAGTAAAGTGTTATCATCTCATACAAAAGGCCCTTATGAAAGGCTGGGTTCAATGTATATCGAATAGACATACTTAATGTAAATGTTGGATATTTTAAATAAGTACAAAATGGTTGACTTTAAGTATAAGTTAAAGTTTTAATATATTTTGTATACTTGGGGGAAAGGTATGTTGTATATAGGTACCTACATACTTCATATTTATAAGTTGTGTGTTTATTATTTCTAAGTCTACCCTCCATCATATTATTGTTCCTACCCTACTCTTATGATTTATCCACTTGTCATTCGGGGCTACTTAGCTCAATACACAAATTACGATATTTGGTGTTTTATTGAAGACATAATAATTACAAAATCCTGATCATAATGCTGCTCATTAATATTGAAACATATTTTCTCATTTTACCTCTGGTACATAGTTTATAGGGCTTTCTGGAAGGGTACTAAGAGGATGAACGGTAGGGTTAGTTTGCCAATGACTGTAGGCGGGTGTACGGAGCCTAGAGATATAGCTAACCTTTTTAAAACTCATTTTAAAGTTGAGTCACCGCTTGCCGACAGTTCGATTGTTGCGGATGTTGAGACCGTCACAGTCAGTGATAACCCAATTGGGTTTTCTGCTAGAGATGTGAAAAATATTATTATTAACATGAAGCGTGGTAAATCACCTGGCAGTGACGGACTCAGCATTGAGCACCTTCAGCAATCAGGTGAACAGTTATTCAGAGTAGGTAATAGGTAATAATAGATGATGATGTAACAGACACCAAGAATTATAGGCCTATCTCCCTGGCTACTGTGATGGCAAAGGTCTTCGATGGTCTTCTGGATGCTCAGCTCAGCAAGTATATTAAACTTCACGATGCCCAGTTTGGTTTTCGCGAGACTTTATCAACTGAAAGTGCTATTTTGACACTAAAACACACAGTCGATTACTATGTTGATAGGAGAACACCGATATACGCTTGCTTTCTGGACCTATCGAAGGCCTTCGACCTAGTCGATTATAACAGGCTCTGGACTAAGCTTGGGGAGGTCGGGGCTCCCGCCGAACTAACTAATATATTTTCATTCTGGTATAACCACCAGAAAAACTTTGTCAGGTGGGGAAATGCATATTCTGAAGAATATTCCCTTGAGTGTGGAGTGAGGCAAGGGGGACTGACCTCTCCAAGACTCTTTAATCTGTATGTCAATCAGCTGATAGGTGAGCTCAGCAACAGCCATGTCGGATGTCACATAGATAACGTTTGCGTCAATAACATCAGTTACGCGGACGACATGGTGTTGCTGAGTCCATCTGTTGGAGGGTTAAGGAAGCTATTGAATATCTGTGAGGCCTACGCTGAGAGTCACGGCTTAAGGTACAACGATAGAAAGAGTGAGTATATGCTCATCAGAGGTAAAAATAAACAACCTGAGCATATACCACCAGTGTATCTCAACGGGGTATCTTTGAGTCGGGTCTCTCAGTTTAGGTATCTGGGGCATGTTGTGACCGAAACCCTGCATGATGACGCAGACATTGAGAGAGAGCGGAGAGCATTGTCGGTGCGAGCTAACATGTTGGTACATAAGTTTGCGAGGTGTACAGCACAAGTAAAGGTAACGTTGTTCAGAGCCTATTGCCAAAGTTTTTACACCAGCGCCCTATGGACCAACTACACGCAGCGGGCCTACAATGCTCTCAGAATACAATATAACAACGCCTTCGGGATTCTGGTGCGACTACCTCGATTTTGCAGTGCCTCGGGTATGTTTGCCGACGCGAGGGTAGATGACTTAATAGGTAATAGGTAAAACGGGCTGGTATCCGCAACTCCACGTCAAAGCGCGTATTTTGCGTACGGGTAGATGACTTTTACGCTATAATGCGCAAAATGTCAGCCTCACTAATTCGTCGAATTCGAGGGAGTGGCAACGGAATCCTAAGGATGATTGCAGACAGACCAGTGTCGCCAGCTGTGGGAAGGCTCATCAGGCTGCATGTTGCATGATACATTTTTGTATTTTAATTTAGTTAATTTTAGTTAAATTTTATTTTAATTTATTTTCAATTATTTATTTCAATTTTTATTTTCGTTAATTTTCAAGTATTTATTTCAATTTTATTTTCAATTTCAATTAATAATTTTTAGTCTTTGTTTAATTTTAATTCATTTTTAATTATTTATTTTAATCTAAATGTATTAATTGATCTCGTCATTACTAACATAGTTTTAAGAAAATTGAATCGGTACTAACAAATATGGACAAAAATTGTCTGAATTAAATGATTTTTATTTTATTATTTTTTTATAGTGCACACTGAGCACAGCAAGTATACATTTTTCGAATATTACTATTACAAACTGAATAGGCACATAAATATCATCTCACTGAAACAAAATACGGATAAATTCAATAACAAAATATGACGATTACCAGATAAGTAAAACAATAAAAATAAATGATTTGAAATATATGAATTAATTTAAATATATAACTATATTAAATATACCAATAGCAATACAAAATCTTTAAGTAAATAATTCATTTAAATGTAATAATATTATGTATATAAATGAAACATAGAAAATAATATATAATTTAAGTAATACAAAAAATAAATGAATAGATTGTCCTACACATATTATTTACAGAGAATAAATAAATTATTCGATAACATAAATATAATACCTAATTCTGTTAAAAATATTTAGTAATAGGCTTCCTCTCTAGTACTTAATTATTTAAAACTAGCTTCTGCCCGCGGCTTCGCCCGCGTGGATGTCGGAAATTATCCCACAGGAACGTGTAACATGTCCTAAATCAGCGGGGTAATTGCGTAGCACTTACAATAGCAATGGGTTTCATTTTGACAGTTCAACAATTAATTGCGTTATTTACGTTATTTCTCGAACATAATTATTAAGCAATAGCTTCTACTTGGCGCTCTGGCGCGTCATCCCCTGGCTGGCCCGCCCCTCCAGCCTCGTTCTGTGCGCCGCCCGTCGACTCAATATCGCAGGTCATTCTTATCGTTCTAACTTTTAAACTATTTGTCCAAACTACTTAGTGTAAAAGACAAACTTTATCTACATTAAATTCCAAAAGATGAAGGTATTTATTTTGATAAGAATTAACTAAATACTCTAAAATATGCAATGTAAAAAAAGTATTCAATTTAACTGTATTTATTGCTCACTATTTTGGTTATAAAGGCTTCCACATAAAAACTCTTTAAGACAAACAATCCCACAATACATTTTCTTCATGTAACTCTAACGGTTTAGGCAGCGCACGCAGCATACGGTGGAGGTCTGCCCGGCTTGGGTGGACCACCGCCGTGTCCTCGTGGAGGCGATCGGCGGCGGTGACCTCTCGCGTACGGCCCTGGTTCAGGCCATGGTGCGGAGCGAGAGGGCATGGCAAGCCGTCACCTCCTTCTGCAAAGCAGTAATGCTCGCGAAGGAGAAGGTGGAGCGCGCGAGGGAGTGGCAAAGGCCGCGCCCTACCAGCCCTAGCCGCCGCCGCCGTAGGAGACGTCCCGGGCGTCGGGAATTGATAGCCGATTTCCGGCCACCGTAGGCGCGGGCCTGCGGACGGAGAGCAACGGGCAGCTCGCCGTCCGATAAGGTCGACGGCACGCGCGCCTCAAAGAGATATCATGGATCGAAGGAACACGTGTGGGTTTTAGTCAGTAAGAGTCTGACACGCCCTTCCGCTCCGCCCAGAGCGGGAGAAGTCATTGGATGATTAACCGCCCAAAAAAAAAAAGGCAGCGCACGCAAAGATAGATCTCAGAGGGCAGGAATTTTTCCGACTTACTTGATACTTATCGTTATATTATGGCCAAATCACATAAAATCTTTATAAATTGTACCCTATGTGTTATTCTAATGTATAAGCTACATTATTGTAAAGTTTCATCAAAATCCGTTCAGTAGTTTTTGTGTGAAAGAGTAACAAACATCCATCCATCCATCCATCCATCCTCACAAACTTTCGCATTTATAATATTAGTAGGATTAATGTAGGGCAGTGTTTTTCAACCTTTTTCATGACTTGACCCCATTAGTATGAAAAAATTTTTTCGCGACCTCGACCATTCGAGAACGATTTGAACTTAGTCGAGATTCCCGCTGAGTCGAAGTTTCTGCAGCACGAAACCTAGCCTGATGTTCCCGAGTTGCAGAGAGCCTTGCCTCACGACCTTCCTCAGATTCCTGTGATCGAACTTATCTCATCCTTTTAGCATTTCTGCTACATTGGGAGAGGTTGGATCTTCTTTGAGGCATTCTTACAATAAAATAGTACTTACTACTTAACACACAGTTATTTAGTAAACACGTACTATCGTAAACAATTAAATTATAAATACTTACAGATTATTATACAGTCTAAAATTGTCACAGTTTAAGTAATAAGTGTTAAGACGTGTAAACCAAACGTCCTAACTTTATAAAACAAAAGAATTGCTAGAAAAATTAATTACTAACCTGAGCTAATAAACTTATACTTAATAAAGAAAATCAAGAAAAGAAATGCCTAACCTATACCAAATACTTATAATATTTATATACAAACCCTAAATAAAAATTAAGATAAGTATACCGAAAATCAAGGAAAGAAATGCCTAACCTATAACAAATGTTCGATGTAATTCTTTAAATTGACATAACTTTTTTATTTATGAACCGATTGACATGAAATAAACACTAAATGTTAAGTGAAGCTTACTACAATATATTATTGAAAACCGCATCTAAATCGAATAAGCCGTTTCTGATATTAGCGTGCACAAACACACAGACAAACAGACAAACCGACAAACAGACAAACAGACAAACAGACAAAAAAAAATTTAATGACAATCTCGGGTTCAGCATCGATATAATAACAATCCCTGCTATTTTTTTTTCATATATTTCCATTGTACAGACACCACTTTTCTACAATTTTATTATATGTATAGATTTTGCTGTGCCCGACAGGGTCCATAATTGTGTCTATGTAATTATTCTTACCACCTGTATGTGTACATTATGAATTGCAATAAATATAAATTGAAATTGATATATTTTTCAAGGCAGTGCCTACATTTCACTACATTGCTATTAGATATAGTCATAATACGAGTATACATAGTATATAGCAATGTTGCAAACATTCAAGCATTAAAGATCGTCTGAATAAAATGGATATAAGTATTATTCTATTTACCATTTCCTGGCCTACTGGTCACCTATTCAATTTAATGTTTCCGGTATGGGAGTTACTATGTCGCAGTCTCTTATTTGTCATAAGAAAGAATGTTTTTGTCAGAACAATTTTAGGGGTATGATGATCACGTCAGGGTCACCAATTAAGAGGTATGAGGAACAGGGTGTAAAGTTCACTCATCCTCTATAGAAAAGGTAGGATCCTCCAACCGGATGAGATGGGTGTTGTGTCTGGTGAGCAACTGCCCAACGAATGCTGTTGGATAGTCATATAATAATGTCGTTCGCGCGGTAAACTGTTATTGCGCGATGCAGGATTTGTGTGACGTCAGCACGTGTAGTATGACCGCCGTAGAAACGGGTTTTGTCGATGGAAGAATAGACAAAATGACAGATAAACAATCAGAATCTGTCAGTTTGTCTATTCTTCCGACAAAACCCGTTTCTACGGCGGTCATGCGCGTATGCGTAGTTCGCATGTGGCGATGTAGATGCAACTTATTAGCTAGCAGTATTATTTTGTGTAGAAAATGCATGACTCAATCAATCTACCTAGCCTTTTCCCAATGTTAGGGTTGGCTTTCAGTCTTAGTGGATGCAGCTAAATACCAGTATTTTACAGGGAGCAACTGCCTGACGAATGCAATCCACTTATTCAATACCACACTGCACAATGCTCTGAAAGTTATTAAACTACTTAATATGCAGTTTGGGCTATGCATGAAAATGGAAAGAATTTTCTTTATTGATGCTGACAATATCTCACATACTATTGAACATTTGTTAATGTTAAGCCAGTTATTAATTACATATAACACACACACATAATCAGCCTACAATGTTCCCACTGCTGGGACACAGGCCGCCTCTCGGTGAGAGGGACTGGGTCGTAATCCACGGGCAGGACATGCCAGTTTCCTCACGATGTTTTCCTTCACCGTTTTGAGAGTAGTGGTGATGAAATAATTTACACAAAATAAAGCGCCTGTCTGGGTTCGAATCTACAATCTACACTCGTAAGATGCGGCCGGTACCAGTGGGCCACCACTGCTTCTGTTATTAATTAACACTATTCAATTAAGGTTTTTAAGCAATTTTCTCTTACTCATTTTCTCTTTTCCTTCCACTCCTCAGTTGGAACGAATGGGTGACCCTTCCAGTGTACTTCAGCGACCTACCTCGCAACGCCACGCTCGCGATGACGATCTACGACTGCGCTGGACCCGGCAAGGTCATGGTCGTCGGCGGGACCACTATTTCGCTGTTCGGAAAACATGGCATGTTGAGACAGGTTAGTAGAACATATTTATGTCCTTCTCCAGATTCTAAGCTACCTATATCTTTCATAACGATCTGCTCAGTGGTTTAGACGTGAAAAGAACACAGGCAGAGTTACTTTCTCATCAAATCAACGCAAATTCAGGTTTATCATTCTATTAATTAAAAAACTCTGCCATACACTTCTTATTAATTAAGAAATGTTTGTATTTGTGATGTTATTGTTTTATATCGAGACCTTTCTCAGAAGATAAGTAACGGCATGATAACCCAGTCTTTAAGGCCTTACTAAGTAATTCTGCAAGTGCAGTAATTCATGTCCAATTTTAATTAACACCCAAGAAATAGGTAGGTACACACGGCTACACATCAAGCTATACATTTCCAGTTTATGCTGATCTCACATCGTAGAGGATTTTCGTACAATGCGAGCTCAGCTTATACTGGAAATGTATAGCTTGATGTGTAGCCGTGCGTACCTCCTTAAAAAAATTCACTGGCTTCAAAAAAGGAGAAGATTCACTTCTTTTGGTATCGTGTTTGGCCACTATCACACCTAATTTTCAGGTGTTTACATACGTAAACATTATTCACAAGTGGCGATACTTTCTGTTTGAACCTGCTACTTAATTGAAAAGTTTACCAGACCTACTTATCTATATTATTTTATTTTATAATTTATTACTATTCCAAGGAGTGGCAAGTATGTACCTAGGGTCAGTGATCAGTTTATTCAATACCTTATTGTTATTGCCAATAATAAACTTAATCTCTGCCCTTTTAGGTGTTACAAAAGACTACATATTTTTAGGATTATCACAGTACTTCATAACACCCGAAATTAATCATACCTATTATCTTAATCTTGACCCGCGCTCTATGTCGGCTACTTGTGATTTACTCACTGCACTCGAAAGACTCAGATCGTCAATCTCGGCTATTGTTGATTGGGTACTGATAACGATCAAGATTGAGATTCATTATTAATTTCGGACGTCAATCACTCCCTTTCACGTCAAACAGACTATTTTTAGCCACCAAAAATAGTCTTTAAAAAGTACTCACAAACTTATTGGTGAATGACCAATTTACCGACGAAATTCGACCAATATTCTATAGCTGCAAAGCTATAGCTGCCCGACACGCATACGACCGGTTAAAAATAATTTATTAATCATATTCTGTTATATATGTATATCATATTCTGTCCCGCCTACGATCAATAAAATGACATCATAATGACCTACAAACACATGCAATAAAAAAAAGTAATTGTATATAGCAATTAGCTCAAAAGACTTGCTCCACCTTAATTATACACCGTACAAACGTTGTTCAGACCATGGTCTACTACCATTCTATACCGTCCAATATGTTATTAAAACAAACTAAACTAGGCGTTCTCAAATAAGTCTTATGTTGCTCAAACGTGTTCAAACATTAACCGTAACATCAAAGGACTCATCGCGGTAGCAATATGGCATTCTCAAGAGTTATGAGGAGTCCACGTGGACTACAAGAATGTCCGGCCAATGCAGGCCGAAATGCAAATAAATAAATCAGTCTTTTTTGTTTTTTTTCAAATACCACTGACGTGTTTTTTTTTAATTGAATGGTATATAATGGTAGTAGACCATGGTCTGAACAACGTCTGTTCTAGCAAAACTGTGATTCAAATTTCACGGTGTATAAAGGACATCATTCAAGTGTCGAACATTTTGTACCCAAAAACTAAAGTGCCGGCCAGAAAAAAAAAACATGGTTTTCTTATGTAAAATAACACCCTCAACATTTTTTACTATTACAATGAAAGTATACAATTAACCCTTCCGCTGCTATTTAAGTTTGAAAAATAAAATATAAAAAATCTTATTTTGAGCATTACAATAATGTTTAAAACGAGAAACAACCTTCATCATCATCATTTCATCTTCATCATCATCATTTCAGCTGGAAGATTTCCACTGCTGGACATAGGCCTCCCCCAAACATCGCCACTTCAACTGGTTCTGTGATTCTCGCATCCAGCGGATTCCTGCGGTCTTCACTAAATCATTGGCTTGGTGAAGACCGTAAGAACCTCCACGCTTCGTCTTCCGGTACGTGGTTGCCAGTCCAGAACGTTTCGGCCCCATGCCCATTGGCTATCTTTTCTGCGAGCAATGTGGGCTGCCCACTGCCATATAAGTTTAGCAATTCTTCGGGTTATGTCGGTTGCCTTGGTTCTCCTACCGATCTCTTCATTTCTAATTCGATCACGTCGTCAAGGAATCTCCAAGCATAGCCCTCTCCATTTGCCCTTTGGGCGACTTTCAGCGTTCTAACGAAGCCCGTTGTAAGCGACCACGTTTCAGTTCCATAGGTCATCAGGCAACAAGTGAGAAGAGAAGATATACATAGAGTAGCTTCCCGAAAACTGCCCAGCCAAGGATTCGGATTCCACGATTGACCTCGAAATTGGACCTACCTAACTGGACAGTTTGTCCTAGGTTAACGTAGTCGTCCATAACTTCGACTGTAAAGTCTCCGATCTTCATGAGGGCCATTTGACATGAACTTAGTTTTATCTTTGTTCGTTTTAAGACTTTCTCTTTCGGAATCTCTACTGAGGTCATCGAGCATTGTACTGGTCCTCCGATATGCTGAGATAGTCTCAGCCATGACTATATCGTCGGCAAACCGAAGGTACTTACCTTCGGTACTTACCTTCGGACGTAGTTGCCATTGAAGTTGATTGCTACGCCTTTCCTGTCCAAAACCTTAAAAACCTCCAATGTAGCGGTGAACAGTTTGGGAGAGATAACGTCTCTCTGTCTCACCTCATCTCGCTGCAGAAGGATACTTTTCGAGGTCTGGTCCTGGAGTCGGAACGACATAGTAGTAGTGTTTTCATATGGTCACTGCAGCACCTTGGTTTACCGAAAGTGCACCTGGCACCGTTGAAGACACTATAGTACAGCCTAAGTCTCGATCGAATCGAAGGCTTTCTTGTAGTCCACAAACGCGCTGCAGAGAGGCAGGTCATACTCTTCAATCTTCTGTATAGCCTGCCGCAGAGTATGTATGTGGTCTGAAGTGCTAAAGCCTTTACAGAATCCGGCTTATTCGGGAGGCTGGAAGTCGTCAAACCTGCGCGCGAGACGGTTCATGATGACTCTTGAAAACAGCTTGTAGACATGGTTCAAAAGTGCGATGGGCCTATAATTCTTAAGCAGAGCATTGTTGCCATTTTCAAAGAAGAGTATCACCACACCTCTGCCCGCCTGTGTCTGCCTGTGGCGTTTTACCTTCGAGTCTGCCTGCTATTGTAAAAGAAAAACATTTCCCTCAATCTTTTTCTCGTAATTTTTTTAATACTTATCATACCTTACTATACGTAACGCTCAATTCTCATGTCTATTTCTAATAAATGCTTGCGTCTTTAAACGAATGTCCAAAATATTGTTGACAAAAACATAATTTTTGGTACCTACTTTCAAACTCAAATAGCAGCCAGGGGGTTAATTGTAGACTTTCGTTGTAATATAAAAAAATGCTCAGGACGTTATTTTCCATAGGAAAAAAGCATTTTTTTTTTCTGGCCGGCACTTTAATTTTTGGGTACGAAATGAATGATGTCCTTTATTATTAGAAATAGAAATAGAAAAAATAGAAATTATTACAACAATCAATTCTGGAGAGGAGGCAGGCAGGGGTATTCAACTCTGACATGTAGGTACTTTTGCAACGTCCCACAACTACTGCAGAATTTTATTTTCATTGCGATTTTACTCTGATAGCAAAATACCTATGTGTATTAGGCAGGTAGGTAAGTCTTATTAATGTGGCATTAATATAAATTGAACTTATAGTCTGAAATTCCAATAATGCAGTTATCATACATGGTTATCAGTGCTTGTTCCTTTTCTGAATGTGAGAGTTATTTATCAAACAAAATGATTTTTTTGTTATTTGGTCTGTAACTCTCTATCTAGCTGACTTTATTTTCAAACCAGTACCGAAACCTACAAACATGAATTTTAATGATGGCAAGTCACATAATAATAAATATGTGTTTACAATTTTGAATATAATTAACCCACTAACATAGCTAATATTGAGTTATGGGCAACTTAGCCAGATTAACTTGACACGCCTATATATGACGTTTACCGCGGATTTCCGGTGTGCTATTGTAAAACACCATGGTACAGCTTGTCCCCTCTAAAATGACGCGCCCCACTACCGCATTTACGTAAACGGTAATACGAATTTCTATGGGTAATGCTGTAATGAGGCGCGTCGTTTCAGAGTGGACAACCTATAGGAGAGGTACCTATGAAGGAACAATTTCACCAATGTAATTGAACGCGCTCAGCACATCTAAAGTGCGTTCAATCAAGAGCTGTCAGTGTCAGAATTGCTGTGGAATATTAACAGTGACAGGTCTTGATTGAACGCAGTTTAAATGTGTTGATAGCGTTCAGCTTCGTTGGTGAAATTGACACTTCAAAGCAAAGTCAAATAGCCAAAAAGTATATATCTAGTCGACCTCGTAGATGCTTTACCACGCTAAGGTTGAATATCACTTGCAAGCTGCACGTCATAAAACGATAAGGAAGGTATATTTGTGTATGTGACAGTTAGATAGTTTCAGTTGTTAAAAGTGGTTAAACAATTACGAGGTCGACTATATCTTGTTCCTTGTCCATTAATTGTCATAATAAAAAATAATGATCTGTTTTTGATTAGTAGTAGGGAAAAAGAGAAGGTATTCAACTTGATTTGTTAAAAAAAAAAGAAACTAAAGAACATCATACTGACTAGCAAAACAAAACATATTTTTATTTGGTCTACAGCTTATAATTTATGTCAATATTTATACGTTATTGTTTTCACTTATCCAAACAATATTTTCATTCCAAGAATGCAGAAGTCAAATTGGCGCCAAGCTTACAGAGTTGTTTTTTTTTAACGTTATCTCAAGAATATGTAATAGGATATTTATTTATGTTTATGACTTGATATAAAGGAACATAGTCACAAACATCGATTGGCTGGAAAATGCCACAAGCGATTCAGTGTGCTTGCTCCGTAGAGGCGAAGAGACGCGCGTTACAAAAATGACTCTCTAAAAAATATACACTTAAATAATTAAAAATTTCACAATAAATCTAAAATTTGATCAAAATGGCTCTCTAATATTTTAAGTGCAAAAAATTGGTTGTGATAATAAAAAGTGAAGTTCTTTTCAAAATTTAAAAATGATGTGCTTTGTTCAGATTTTTGTTTAACTTCTAAAAATCAAAATAAAATCCTAAATTCACTTGTATAAAAAGTGCGATTCCATATAAAATGAAATGCAATAATTCTCTTCAATAATATCGATTTTATCTAAAAAAAATAACTTCTTCGAAAACAAAAATGGGCAAATCCCACAGCACGTTACAACTATGCAAAGAATGTTACATCAACATAATAGAACGATTAAAAAAGTTTTTCGAATTCAAAAAGGGAATGTTCGACCTTCGCGTCTGGCCGGGCGTGGAGGGCAGCGAGAAGACCCCGGGCAAAGCTCCTGACAGGGGCCAGGAACAGATGCAGAGGCTGGCTAAACTGGCGAAGAAACATCGGAACGGACATATACCCAAGGTACTGCTTTTTGGTCGCTTTTAAAATAAAATTTGCTGCTTGATTAGACTTTAAGCTTACCCCACATAAGTACTTACACAGAGAACCAATAAAGGCCTATCGATTTATGGATGACATTCGCCGCCAGTGTGGGTTGCGAAAATATACCAATTCGTATTCTGACGACTATTTGTATACAGTTTCACACCTGGCGTATATTTGCTACCAACACCAGCAAGCTATATCTGAGTAGGTATCATACACGTAGGGAACATTTGAGAAAGGGCTGCTTCCAGTCTGGTCTGAATACCTAGATGGCAAATGTAAGAGATCTCGCGCACTAGACGGCCCCGACCACGACTGCGACCAGGTCATCATCTACCTAGCCTTTTTCCCAACTATGGGGGTATGGGGTCGGCTTCCAATCTAACCGGATGCAGCTGAATACCAGCATTTTACATGGAACGACTCGACCTCCACAACCCAGTAACTAGGTAATACGATACCCCTTGGTAAGACTATTAGTGTCTGACTTACGGGCTTCTGAAGACTCGTAACGACTGTCAAAGATCCACGATTGACAGCCGGGACCAACGGCTTAACGTGCTTTCCGAGGCACGGAGGAGACTCGGTATGTAAAGATGGTCACCCCTCCACGGACCAACCCCGGCAAGCGTAGCTTAACCTGATGGATCGATCTATGCGACTGTTATTACTTAGCACGACCGCGACCAGGTAAACTATAGAAACCGATACGAATCACGAACTTGGTCGCAACGGCCAACTAGCCGCAGAACGACAATACCACTAGGCGGCCACGACTGGCCGTAGTCGTGGCCGACTATTGCGCGAGATCCCTAAGGGGTGTGTTACTTGGACCTACCTACTTTGAACGAATGTGTCGATGCAATAGAATCGCGACTGGCCACCGTGATAAGGGACTAGCACAGCAGCTAATTACTTACCATATTCTATCTTTTACTTTAAACTGTTACAGATGTATATAAGCACAGAAAAACATACACAGGCCTATATCACAATAGCATACGTTTTGGCAAAAACATTCTTTCATATAATTATGTCCTATATCTCATCGACACTACTTCTTGGACATTCAGTGCCCAAAAAGTAGTTTTCAATACAATCGAGCTGTCATTTACATCATGTCGTTTGCAATTCTTATATTTTTAGAAGATAATTTTAATATTTATGAACAAACTTAATCAGCAATACGCATATTAACTGGCGCGCTTATCTGGACCGCAGATCTTTTAGATTAGGCGCGATATGTAGATGTCATTCGATATCTTAGGTCATAAAAATAACTAAACTCTATCAACTCCAACTCTAATCTTGATTTAAAAAATCACATTCTGCTTTTTTTACAAATGTCGCTCAAAGTTCCTTGTTACTAAGCTAAAAATATCGACAAAATACTTCTATATAAGTTTCAGCATTGCTGCACATTGCAAAATGTTATAACAGTGACGAAGTGAGCTATATGACGTAAAAGGGAGCAAGATATAGTTATCTCTTACTTGTGTGACCCCCTGCGACTTTGTTGGTATGCCAGATGCATAGGTACCTATGTATGCAGTATAGTGTATATAAGAACGTAATATATAAACATTTAACTAGCTGTATTAAAGTCCGATGCAAGATATTTACTTAGAACTTAGAATTCCCGGGGAGTCATAACTCAAAACGCAGAAGCGGTTTCACTGGCAAACAAATAATGCGTTAGTTTTAATAAAGTTCAAAATAAACAAACTTCTTTTAATCCGAAGTAGCATCAAAGCACACATATACGTGGTTAAGGTTATTTATCTTCGACTTTATTTTAAGAGGTGCAGTGTTGATATTTGTTTGGCAGATAAAACTGCGTTTTACTGTGCTACGCGGGGTCTGCGATGGCCCTCCACTGTTTTTTCAGGGTTACAGAAAGTTAAAAGTGCAGCTTCAAGTCGAGCAATGATATTTTCTCGAAAACAATAAAAGATATCCCCTGTAACTGACTCATTGCTGCATCATAATATTCTTGTTGATGTTTTCAAACAAACTGCTTTCTCTACATTGATAGGTCAAAGTTTGTACCTAACAGTTTATCGATGCGCTCGAGTTAAGTTCAATTGAGGGGAGTGACTTAATTAGTGGGTATTTACAAGTAAATAAATTAGTTCACATTTAATTATTTAGAACTTCAGACTCGATTATTACTATTTTGTTTTGGCACGTGGATATAAAATGTTTTCATGCTAATATATGCTTTAATGTAAATAAAATATCAAATAATAAATTCTCTAATTTCTTCTCTGTTACTGAGAAATTCCTGTTAGGAAAACTTAATAACACTTACGCTAACGCTCAGCAGTAGCTTTACTGCTATGCTCAAAATATAGGTTTTTTTGAGATACCTATTTTCCTGCGATAATTCTTATGGTTGGTATATTGGCGTGTGCTAGCTGTCATTATGGCAAATATATTTTAGGCAGTGTATAGAGTGCCACCATTGGCACTCTATCCCTATCGGATAAAGTGCCACTACAGGCACCCTAGTAACACCGCCTCGGCCCGGCTCAAGTGCCGCAAGCATTGGATTGTCATTGTCACTGTCACTAAGTCACGTCACTTGGTATTTTGTTTGATTGTCGAGGTTAGATCGCTGTAAAACACCACATTCCCAAAACATTACATTCTCTTGTGCCTAAACGGACCCTGGCACTTCGCCGGCCGCTACCGCGGCACCGCTCGCTACGCTCGCTCGGCTCGTGCGTTGTGTGGTCACAGTTCTAACCTAACCTAACCTAAATAACAAGTGACAGTGACAATGCAACGCTCACGTCACCCTAGCCGGGCCGAGGTAGTGACACTAGAGTGCCACAAGAAACTCGCGGCACTCTATACACTTCGTATATTTTATTTAATGTTTTGTGTTGAGTAATGTAAACTATTTGCATACTATTGTAAAGAAACAAGTTTTTCTAACTGAACAGACAGCTGTGCTTCTGGGGAGTTTGTTGCGCCACTTCTTCTTCCCAGCTAAAGCACTAGGAAGTGGTGAAGGGCGGGCGTTTTTGGGGGACTGTCTTATGTAATTTTGACGTTCAAAAAGTGCTGATTATCAGCCTAGTTTGAATAAATGACTTTTGAATTTTGAATTTTGGTTGCCTATTGTCGAAGTAGGTCGATTCAAACAGTTCTACTACTCTGGGATGGCCAGCTAAGACACCTTGCAGTGATCACTCGTTATTTGTGTCTGTATGGTAATTATCTGACCACCTGACACCTGATTTTCACAATCAGGTGTCAGGCCTTGACACTTAAATTCGCTTCCGCGTTTCTGTATAGAAGCAGTCAGATAAGAAATGCAGGCGCCATAACAAAAAAAAAACACGACATATGTATATAGAAACCTCATTTCTCCTCAATAAGTCCACTTGTTAACGTACAAACAAAAACAACATTGTAATAAAAAGGTGTACAAAAATCAACTTCGTGCTTTAAAACCAAAGATTTAAAAAAAGTACAGTTAGTTCAAATCTTAGGTCACCCGGTCTCGCAAGTGTCCATTCTGGAATGATAGATACGATTTTCAGTAAGAATGAACGAGACAATACTATTCAAATGACATTGTCAACAAAACAGAAATGTGGCCATCTTTTGCCACGGTCAGGCGAATCTAACGATTTATAACTTTGCCTAAAACAATAAAATCCAAACTTGATCACTGAAAAAGTCACAAGACTCAATAATTAGTATGTTTAAATGTAGACTATATTGTGTTATAATAAAGTGTTATTTTGCTTGTCAGGTGGACTGGCTCGACAGGCTGACATTTAGGGAGATTGAGATGATCAACGAGAAAGAAAAGCGCAGTTCGGACTACATGTACTTGATGGTGGAGTTTCCTACGGTGCAGATCGAAGGGATTACTGTAAGTATTACAAATGGATTTTGTTATATAAGAGGATACTTATCTTCTCATAGTGGGCAGAAATATATGAGAATAGTCATGCTGTAATGAAAATGTAAGCCTTTTACTGACTTACATTTAAGTCACTTACAGAGGCTCTTGTGCACAGGGTGTGTTTAAAAGCGTTCATTCTAAAAGTTCGAGGGACCTAGAATATTAATAATGAATTGCAATTATAACACTGAATTTGATGTTGTAACCGTTTTAGTTGTAAAAAGGGCATTTGGAATGTTTCCAAATACTTTTTTTACATCTAAAACTAAATATTCGGTGATTGCATTTCACGATCAATATTTTAGTTCAAAAATATCGCTAACTAAGCGATATTTCATATTGCCAAATTTATCAAAACAGCGAAATATTTGACAGCTAGTTACGACGTTGCCAACGCCAATTCTGGATAATGGCAAACATGATATTGCCTTGAACATTTAAAACTTTTGTTGGGAATCCTATGTTCAGTGGTCAGCTAGTAAAGGATCAATCTTTACATTTAATAAAACAATTTTTTTTTAATAATCAAGTGAAGAGTTGACTTCAAGCAGCCTTGCGTAGCTAGTAGATTGGTGACCAATGTGGATAATATATGTTTTAGTCAACATTAAGAATAAATAGTTGCCTCAATGACGTAGGTACTCTCTGTGTGCATTAACCTTTTAAAATTTCTTAAAAATAAAATATTATCATAATATCTGTCAATATTCGAAATATTTCTTAGTCGAAGGTTAGTAGACGCTAAAACAGAACGTGTGTCGTAAAAACAAGGTTTTAAGAAATATTATTCTTAAAGAACAGTTTAAAGAAATGTTGGAAATGTAGTGAAAACTCATGTATGTATTTTATTTTGTGGTTAGTCTTCAAAAAGTAGATAGATGAGTTCGGCGTTTCCTATCTAACTTCCTCTCTCTGTCTCTGTCTCTCTCTCATGATCTAAAAACATGAATCGTAAGTAGTTTTCAAAAGAATCCGCGTGCTTCAGCTTTGGATAAACTTACTTCTCGTTTTGGAAAGACTAACTGGTTCTACCTGACTAATATTCTTGCTGAAAGAATCCCGGGTCTTAGTACTCGTACGTCATACTTTACGCTGATTTCAGACGCTTCCCTCGAGTGAACAGTTCATTTCTATTTCATTCCACGTTCACACATAATTTTTATAAATAATAATATTTATAACTAGCTTCTGCCCGCGGCTTCGCCCGCGTGGATGTCGGAAATTATCCCACAGGAACGTGTAACATGTCCTAAATCAGCGGGGTAATTGCGTAGCACTTACAATAGCAATGGGTTTCATTTTGACAGTTTAACAATTAATTGCGTTATTTACGTTATTTCTCGAACATAATTATTAAGCAATAGCTTCTACTTGGCGCTCTGGCGCGTCATCCCCTGGCTGGCCCGCCCCTCCACCCTCGTTCTGTGCGCCGTCGACTCAATATCGCAGGTCATTCTTATCGTTCTAACTTTTAAACTATTTGTCCAAATTACTTAGTGTAAAAGACAAACTTTATCTACATTAAATACTAAAAGCGATGAAGGTATTTATTTTGATAAGAATTAACTAAATACTCTAAAATATGCAATGTAAAAAAAGTATTCAATTTAACTGTATTTATTGCTCACTATTTTGGTTATAAAGGCTTTTATTTAGAACTCTTTAAGACAAACAATCCCACAATACATTTTCTTCATGTAACTCTAACGGTTTAGGCAGCGCACGCAGCATACGGTGGAGGTCTGCCCGGCTTGGGTGGACCACCGCCGTGTCCTCGTGGAGGCGATCGGCGGCGGTGACCTCTCGCGTACGGCTCTGGTTCAGGCCATGGTGCGGAGCGAGAGGGCATGGCAAGCCGTCACCTCCTTCTGCAAAGCAGTAATGCTCGCGAAGGAGAAGGTGGAGCGTGCGAGGGAGTGGCAAAGGCCGCGCCCTACCAGCCCTAGCCGCCGCCGCCGTAGGAGACGTCCCGGGCGTCGGGAATTGATAGCCGATTTCCGGCCACCGTAGGCGCGGGCCTGCGGATGGAGAGCAACGGGCAGCTCGCCGTCCGATAAGGACCAGGCCCAGGTCGACGGCGCATCGTGTTCCACGCGCACCTCAAAGAGATATCAAGGATCGAAGGAACACGTGTGGGTTTTAGTCAGTAAGAGTCTGACACGCCCTTCCGCTCCGCCCAGAGCGGGAGAAGTCATTGGATGATTAACCGCCCAAAAAAAAAAAAGGCAGCGCACGCAAAGATAGATCTCAGAGGGCAGGAATTGTTCCGACTTACTTGATACTTATCGTTATATTATGGCCAAATCACATAAAATCTTTATAAATTGTAGCCTATGTGTTATTCTAATGTATAAGCTACATTATTGTAAAGTTTCATCAAAATCCGTTCAGTAGTTTTTGTGTGAAAGAGTAACAAACATCCATCCATCCATCCATCCATCCATCCATCCATCCTCACAAACTTTCGCATTTATAATATTAGTAGGATTAATGTAGGGCAGTGTTTTTCAACCTTTTTTCGCTTTATGAAAAAAATTTTTCGCGACCTCGACCATTCGAGAACGATTTGAACTCAGTCGAGATTCCCGCTGAGTCGAAGTTTCTGCAGCACGAAACCTAGCCTGATGTTCCCGAGTTGCAGAGAGCCCTGCCTCACGACCTTCCTCAGATTCCTGTGATCGAACTAATCTCATCCTTTTAGCATTTCTGCTACATTGGGAGAGGTTGGATCTTCTTCGAGGCATTCTTACAATAAAATAGTACTTACTACTTAACACACAGTTATTTAGTAAACACGTACTATATAAATACTTACAGATTATTATACAGTCTAAAATTGTCACAGTTTAAGTAATAAGTGTTAAGACGTGTAAACCAAACGTACTAACTTTATAAAACAAAAGAATTGCTAGAAAAATTAATTACTAACCTGAGCTAATAAACTTATACTTAATAAAGAAAATCAAGAAAAGAAATGCCTTACCTATACCAAATACTTATAATATTTATATACAAACCCTAAATAAAAATTAAGATAAGTATACCGAAAATTAAGGAAATAAATGCCTAACCTATAACAATGTTCGATGTGATTCTTTAAATTGACATAACTTTTTTATTTATGAACCGATTGACATGAAATAAACACTAAATGTTAAGTGAAGCTTACTACAATATATTAGTGAAAACCGCATCTAAATCGAATAAGCCGTTTCTGATATTAGCGTGCACAAACACACAGACAAACAGACAAACAGACAAACCGACAAACAGACAAACAGACAAACAGACAAAAAAAAATTTAATTACAATCTCGGGTTCAGCATCGATATAATAACAACCCCTGCTATTTTTTTTTCATATATTTCCATTGTACAGACACCACTTTTCTACAATTTTATTATATGTATAGATTTAAATAATAATAATTTTCGTTCATTCGGTATGCGAGTGAAAGATTCAGAGTGCCGAAATCCAACATTGTTGGATAGGTTAACTAATGAATTTAATCAATTTTTCACTTAACAAAGTGAAAAATTGATTAAATTTATTCAAACGCGTTTCACTTCTTGAGAAACGTCTGTTATCGGCTTTATCCTCGCATAATTTTAGGAATGTGTTTTAAAACTTTAAAATTGATAGTTAATTGACTCAGGCGTGACTACGGAAATCCATGATAAAATAAAATAAACGGCGTATATTTAGTAACCTAATCCGCTCAACTGTTCTTAAAGAATCATAAAAAGCCCTGTAAGAAATCGACACGTGCACGTGCTTTCAGCTTTCAACGATCATCAGGATGACGCTTGACTTGTTGCGAACTGGACACGACGTGTTGCCACGTCAAGCGCCGCGAACTCAGAGTCACTCTGCGTTCGGCGCTTGGCGATTTCTTACAGGGCTCTTTATGACTCTTTAAGAACAGTTAGGCGGATTAGTTTACTAAATATACGTAGTCTATTGTATTTAGACCTTTAATATTGTTGCAGCATGCCGTAGTGTACTACGAACAAGACGGCGATGAGATGTACCAGTTCAGAGCTCAGGCTGAGATCGTCACCGTGCCTGACTATGAGATCTTACAGGTATGTGGATCAATACCTAATCAACCTTATTTACACAACGAAAGCCTTCGGATAACTTAAAGGCAGTAGTTTGAGGTCTTTGTGATGGTGCTTGTCCGGGAAATCCTGCGTTCGTAATGTATTTGCCAAACATGTAAGCAAACACGAGTATTAGGAAAAACAATCGTAATGCCTACACATAAGGTTCAGTTAGCACTACAACTTCATATTTTTTATGAATTTTTCAACAGTACTAGTCAGTCTAAAATCGACTTTATTTACAGTAGTATAAAGTTGATGTTTGTTTAAGTGGAAAAACATCCATTGTAAACAAGGATATTACACGATAACTACAGTACTTCAAATGCATAGGATTTCCCCGATCTTCACCCATCGACCTTTACATACAAAAAAATAACCTAATAATTTGTATCTTATATTTGAACAGGAAAACCTAGTAGAAAGCAAACAACATCGTCTCGCTCGCTCCCTCCGCTCGGGTGTTTCCGGTCGCGACGCGAAACCGACCGCGGCCGAGCGAGACCAGCTGTCTGCGCTCGTCGCCGCGCCGCCTGCGCGACCTCTCACTGCCACGGACCAGGACTTACTGTGGAAGTTCAGGTAAACACGAAGTGATATTGAAGAAAATAGGTACTGGTTTAAAGGAGTCAGACGTCACCAATACAGTATAGTCACCTATCACTGCTTACCGGCTCGTGGTCGAATCTAACAAAGCCTTCTCTCTGTATATGACCCAAAAGTAAATTTCGATTTATAATGTAATTGATGTGGTTTCCAAATTTTTTATGGGTGCTTTAGCCAGCATAATAATTTTATTTAAAATATAAATTTTGGAATAATAATGAACCTCGCCAGTTTATCCTTTCCATATTTTGCATACAAGTTCTTTTAATTGAACAGACAGCTGTACTGCTGGACAGTTTGTCGCGCCACTTCTTCCCAGCTACAGCACTAGTAGTGGTGAAGGGCGGGCGTGTTGGGGAACTGTTTGAATAAATGACTTTTGCTTTTGATATTAAGACTGTTTAAACAAAAATCTTCGATCGTTAAATCAGTTTTGGTTTTCAGATTCTACTTATCGTCGCATCGCAGGGCGCTAACAAAGTTTTTGGAATGCGTCAACTGGAACAGGCCAGGTATGTTTAAAACCAAAATATCAAAACTTTCAGGGTTAATACTAGGCTACTATTATACTTATTTATGTTATGGAACAACAAAAGACGTCAAGTGAACCTTTACGCCTTATGACGCAGATAAATGCCTGCTTGAGTGGTTAGCTTGCGTGTTCTGTACTGAGCTCACACAACGCGTCGTACATCCAGCCAGTAATAGAACTCGCGCATCAAGGAGCGCTGTCCCAAATTAGACGCATTATTAATTTGCTTTACATAAAACAAAAAGTATTTTAATAAAACACGTATACTAGAAGATCAATAGTTAAATTATCTTTTTAAAATGGTTAAAGTTTCAGAAAAATACGTTTAAAATAAGTTTTGTGTGATTCTCAGGTTTTTATCCGCGTTAGACATAAGTTTACAAATTAATTTCACTAGAATATAAACATAATCTAAGATATTCATATATAAGTTATTAAGAAAATGTTTTTCAATTCAAAGTCGGTTATAGCACTCGAATAGGCGACAGTGAGTAGAATAGAATAGCTTTTATCCTAGCAACGTACAACGCGGTCGAATCTGCGTACCTATACTCCATTTTACATAAGATTAGGCATTTAAATAAACCGTCCGTTCAACCGATTTTGACTTCTATCCCGTAGGCATAAGGATAGCATTAAAAGCAAAAAAGTGGTTACAAACCAACTGTTTACTGCTGCTGCCATTTGTCATGCCACCAACGCAATAGAAGTCAAAATCGGTAGAACTAACTGTAAAAAAAGGTTTTAGTTTAAGGTTTTAGGTTTATTTAAATGTGACTTGAGAAGTAATGTTTTCTTTTTTTTAACATGTTTAGATATTTATTTATACCCATCACGTCTGTGAAGAATACACAAAAAAACTGTATTTATTAAACTGACTTTTCAAGTGATTTCATCAACTTCGGCTACTGACCCCAAAAAAACTCATACAAATAAGTCATTTATGGTTCGATTATGTTTAGATACTACCCATCACGTCTGCGGAGTTTCGCTAGCTAGTTTTATTTAACCCAGTATAATGAATCTAGGTCTAGGATCAGCTACCTGCATAATCATGCTATTATTTATGCAGCCTACTAATATTTTGCAGTTTTTCCTTATCCAAGGATTTCCCCTTATCGAGTAAATCTTCCTCATGTGAACATTTTCTGTCATATACCTTGTGTGTTTGATTGTATTTGAGTTGTGCTTCTCTTTCCTGATACCGTACGTATTACAAAACAAAATCATTTAATCTATACTAATATTATAAATGCGAAAGTGAATTTTTTTGTTTGTAATTCTGTGGTCGCATCTGCGTTTATCGTGACAAAGCTTCGCACAGTGATACGATAAACGCAGATGTGACCAACCATTATCGGTTATCGTCGCGATAGTTCGGGCTCCGTAGCACTATCGCCCGGATGGCGGTACAACATAATAAACGTGGGGAAGCCGCTAATGTGACTACAGCGCGATAACTTTTTAGCGAGCATAACATACTAAACTTTGGCACGCATTGCCTTGTCACGATAGACGTAGATACGGCCGCAGCATTACGCTTTCACGCTGAAACGTTTGAACGGATTTTGATGAAATTTGGCACATGAGTAGACCATGATGATGGGGTTAGGACATTACTTTGTATTCCGATATTCCCACGGGATCGAAACATGCGGGGGAAACCGCGGGCGCAGCTAGTTATTTTATAAGTCCTTAACCTTTACATAGCGATTTTTAACCAATTATCTTATACGGAAATAAATAATTGTTTTGAGTAGAATACTAATTGAACCAAGTACAAGTTAACAATATCTTTGATGGCGTGATAACTCTTTGTTATTGCTCGTTCCAAAAAAACTTCCTCTGTAATATATAACCCTTTCTAAATGAGATAATATTGTCGTTAATTATAAGTTATTCAACATCCGCTGCTCCGATGACGACATGTCTTTAATCTAGCACGCGTTTTATAACGTACAAAGATATCGTTATAGAATTCAAACAATGCTCCGTTTTCTTTTAGACTCAGTATTAATGATGTCAAATATTGACCCTTAACATACTTGAAATACAAACTTAAATTAAATACAAGCATCCTTTATGAGCATATCTTAAAAAACCGGCCAAGTGCGTCTCGGACCACGTACACTGAACAGTTCCGTAGTTGGGATGAATTTATCCCAAGAACAAACTTAACATTGTAGTTGAAAAACATGATTGTACGGAATGTATGGGAGAACATGTTTTTGTAACTGCAAAATGTTAGTTGATCGATTATTACTCGCTTGTAAAGGCTTCTTAACTGTGATAGTTTTCCTTTTAATTTCGTTATTATATACTATTGCCGTGATTTTTGGCACATATCCAAAACCAACCATTAAGCTGGGAGGGTGGGACCTTTAATATTTCTCACTTAAAATTTAGCCCAGGTACGAACGGACGTAATTTTATAGCGGCGATTTTTTTTCGTACATTGGATTTTCAACTCTCGGTATTGAGCCGAGAACCGAGAATTGAGAATCGAACAGAGCACATCCAGCGCGTATCCCAGCGCGTCAAGAAAACACTCTGTTGGATATTCAACCTTCGGCGCTAAGCAGAGCGTCGAAAATCCAATTCGCGAAAAAAAATCGCCGCGATAAAAATACGACCGTGCGTACCTGGGCTTACTTTACTCACAATATTTTTGAACGACCTTTCCAACGATACCTCACTCCATAGGATAGACGAGAAAAAAAATACGTATAGGGGAGGTACCCCAAAAAAAATTGGATAGGAGAGTGGGGCGGTCCGTATGGCACTTCGTATCGGCCTTACTAGTTGTAGGTCGTAGGTTCGAACCCTGGCAGGCGCTTTACTTTGTGTAAATTATTTCACCACCACTGCTCTCAAAACGGTGAAGGAAAACATCGTGCAGAAACCGGCATGTCCGAGAACCAATTACTTCGAAGACATGTGACATCTACCAACCCGCACTGGGCCCGCGTGGTGGAATACGGCCCACTCCCTCTCACAAAGAGGAGGCCTGTGTCCCAGCAGTGGGAACATTATAGGCTGATTATGAGATACAAAAACTAGACTGTACCTGCTTTATAAAAAAACTTTGTGTAGGCACACGATGTTATCTTCTATCAAACGAAAAGTCATAACTCCCAACTCAACACAATACAAAACACACCTTAACCGCTCGTCAATAAAGTCGAAATCACCTTGAACAGTCAACGAACTTTGAGTTCAAAGTCATTAACTACATGAATTAATTAACATATTTTTTCAATATAACTACTTTAACTTGTTTACCTTCGGAATACCTTAACAACACGTGGTTTTTACGCAACGAGTTTCGTTAAACTCGTTAAGTTAGTTGTGGTGAAATGGCATCGAAGTTACACGTACTTTGTAGTTTTACAAGAACTTTTGTGTGATATTGTGTTGGTTCGAAATGAAGGAACAAATTGAGATTGAACTTAGGATGTTACCGAAATATGATTGTGAGTACCTTCCTACATGATCTTCTTTATTTTTTATTTTATCGGTTTTCCGGTTTTTACCTGAATATCTATACATATAATAAAATTGTAGAAAAGTGGTGTCTGTACAATGGAAATATATGAAAAAAAAGTAGCAGGGGTTATTATTATATCGATGCTGAACCCGAGATTGTAATTAAAATTTTTTTTGTCTGTTTGTCTGTTTGTCTGTTTGTCTGTGTGTTTGTGCACGCTAATATCAGAAACGGCTTAATCGATTTAGATGCGGGTTTCACTAATATATTGTACTAAGCTTCACTTAACATTTAGTGTTTATTTCATGTCAATCGGTTCATAAATAAAAAAGTTATGTCAATTTAAAGAATCACGGCGAACATTTGTTATAGGTTAGGCATTTCTTTCCTTGATTTTCGGTATACTTATCTTAATTTTTATTTAGGGTTTGTATATAAATATTATAAGTATTTGGTATAGGTTAGGCATTTCTTTTCTTGATCAGGTTAGTAATTAATTTTTCTAACAATTCTTTTGTTTTATAAAGTTAGATAAGACGTGTAAACCAAACGTACTAAACGTTTGGTTTACACGTCTTAACACTTATTACTTAAACTGTGATAATTTTAGACTGTATAATAATCTGTAAGTATTTATAATTTAATTGTTTACGATAGTACGTGTTTACTAAATAACTGTGTGTTAAGTAGTAAGTACTATTTTATTGTAAGAATGCTTCGAAGAAGATCCAACCTCTCCCAATGTAGCAGAAATGCTAAAAGGATGAGATTAGTTCGATCACAGGAATCTGAGGAAGGTCGTGAGGGAAGGCTCTCTGCAACTCGGGAACATCAGGCTTGGTTTCGTGCTGCAGAAACTTCGACTCAGCGGGAATCTCGACTGAGTTCAAATCGTTCTCGAATGGTCGAGGTCGCGAAAATTTTTTTATACTAAGGGGGTCGAGTCATGAAAAAGGTTGAAAAACACTGCCCTACATTAATCCTACTAATATTATAAATGCGAAAGTTTGTGAGGATGGATGGATGGATGGATGGATGGATGTTTGTTACTCTTTCACACAAAAACTACTGAACGGATTTTGATGAAACTTTACAATAATGTAGCTTATACATTAGAATAACACATAGGCTACAATTTATAAAGATTTTATGTGATTTGACCATAACATAACGATAAGTATCAAGTAAGTCGGAAAAATTCCTGCCCTCTGAGATCTATCTTTGCGTGCGCTGCCATTTTTATTTTTTTTTGGTTGGGAAGTCATCCAATGATTTCTGGGCGTTTCAGTCTCTTACTGACTAAAACCCACCCGTGTTCGTTCCCTTGCCTTGCCAGATGCCACGCTTTCCCCTTGGGACTACCCGCAACCCCGGCAGGCATCGGCCCTAGCGGACCCCGTCAGTTTTGCTGATATCTCTTTGAGGTGCGCGTGGAACACGATGCGCCGTCGACCCGGGCCTGGTCCTTATCGGACGGAGAGCTGCCCGTTGCTCTCCGTCCGCAGGCCCGCGCCTACGGTGGCCGGAAATCGGCTATCAATTCCCGACGCCCGGGACGTCTCCTACGGCGGCGGCGGCTAGGGCTGGTAGGGCGCGGCCTTTGCCACTCCCTCGCGCGCTCCACCTTCTCCTTCGCGAGCATTACTGCTTTGCAGAAGGAGGTGACGGCTTGCCATGCCCTCTCGCTCCGCACCATGGCCTGAACCAGGGCCGTACGCGAGAGGTCACCGCCGCCGATCGCCTCCACGAGGACACGGCGGTGGTCCACCTAAGCCGGGCAGACCTCCACCGTATGCTGCGTGCGCTGCCTAAACCGTTAGAGTTACATGAAGAAAATGTATTGTGGGATTGTTTGTCTTAAAGAGTTCTAAATAAAAGTCCGCGACAGCATATCCGCGACACCTTTTATGTGGAAGCCTTTATAACCAAAATAGTGAGCAATAAATACAGTTACATTGAATACTTTTTTTACATTGCATATTTTAGAGTATTTAGTTAATTCTTATCAAAATAAATACCTTCATCGCTTTTGGTATTTAATTTAGATAAAGTTTGTCTTTTACACTAAGTAATTTGGACAAATAGTTTAAAAGTTAGAACGATAAGAATGACCTGCGATATTGAGTCGACGGCGGCGGCGCTCAGAACGAGGGTGGAGGGGCGGGCCAGCCAGGGGATGACGCGCCAGAGCGCCGAGTGGAATAATTATGTTCGAGAAATAACGTAAATAACGCAATTAATTGTTTAACTGTCAAAATGAAACCCATTGCTATTGTAAGTCCGACATCCACGCGGGCGAAGCCGCGGGCAGAAGCTAGTGATTAAATATGATCATTCCAACGCTCGTTTCTGGGGGTCTACTCCCTAAGTCCGTCAACTAAAAGACGGGCCCGTCCGAAAGTAGTCCGAAACGATGGCGTGTACCCTACTCCCTATTGATTTCGGATTCATAAGCTTCGAACGGAATCATAGACAATATTTGTGCGCGAATGATACATGACGGTAGAGTTGCGCTATTTTACCGGTCGATTACCGGTTTACTTATTTTGTGGTTATCATGCTTACTATTCCAAAAATAATATTGTTGTCGTTAGAAAATTACCACATTTTTAATAATTTAGTTTTTATTACGCCTTTAGTTGAGCAATTTAATTATTTTTGCCATTTTTGTCCCGATGGTGGCTTTATCGTGTTGATATCTTTGCCTTTTTTCTTTTTAACGTTAAGTGTGTAGTATCTATGACGGCAAAGTATTTTGACGCGGCGCGTCTTTCAAGACTTTCAGTTTCAGATTTGTCAATGAATTTGATATTGAAGCGATGAAAATATTATATACATATAATTACCTACATGTACTAAATAAACAAATGGAATCAATACCGGAGACTAGTTCCAATTAAAGGCTAAGAAGTGCAACTTGGTTGGAGGAGGATAAGGTTTGTACTGTTACAGCTAGAATACATTTTGTTTTGTAAACATTCTCAATTTCTCATAGTTACATGCTTGCTTTTGCTTCTGTTTCTTACATTGTTTTGAAAGAATTGGTCAGGAGAGGGCCTTCTTAAATGGAAAATCTAAATACGGACGTAAACACCAACGCGAAGAAGGTGGCGGCCCGGCATGATTTACGAATTAGACCTACCTATCCAATTTACTTTTACGTTACAAAGTTCATAAGAAGGCATGTCAAGAATTTTGTTTGACTGTACAAAACTCATAATATTACTTAGTTATTCTTATGCCTCTACAGATTTAATTAATTTGGTATAACTATAATTTGCAAAAAAAATATTACATTTATTTTGTATTTCAGGTTAGTAGGACTAGTAAGGATGGCGCTACACTACAAATAGCAGAAACTGAAACAGCCTGCAGAAAAGAATTACATGAGGCACAGAGGGCAAACAAACTAGATATATGTTTGTTCTAAGAACAAGTTCTAAAATTCAAATTAGAGTATTATAAAATAAATTAAACTGATAGAATAGACATTTTTTTTTATTAATGAACTACTCGCTAAAATATCTTCTTATAAAAGTTTGAAAAATAGCATTTGCATTTCCCTTGCAACTTCTTGAGTTGCTTCTCTTGTATGATATTCATTGATATTACTGGGTACCCTCTAACTGCATATGTCTCCATGGTGAACTGCAATGTTGTGAAGCACTGCCACTATGGTTGTTTTCAAATTTTCTAGTTTGCATGTAATGGTCATAGGTTGTGCCATGTAAAAGGCATTGAAAGCTGTGTCTCCACACACCAAAGCACCGTTCCACAGTATATGTCGAAAGTAAAGTAAGCAAAGCCAAAAGGGGTATTATATCCTCACACAAGTCCTCAAAAATGTTCTCGTGTGAGCCTAGTTCCCAACGAACTCAACGTCGGAAATACTCGCCAACCGAAAGTTTCGGCGGAACTATAACCGGCGTCGCCGCCGCTCTTCCTGTAGAGTTTTTTCGAGCAATTCCAGCATTAAAAAAGCAGCCAACGTATGGATTATTAAAAAAAAAAAAACTTTCGTCGACAGCACGACAACTATTGTGATGTCGTATCAACTGACATATATCTCCGTCAAAACAAGTGTCAAATTCAACTTTTCGGACGGGCAAAAACACATCGGGAGTAGGGACAACTGTCAAATCGTATCGTCATTCATTCTTAGGTCGGGCTTCCAACTAATCGTATGTCCGTAGGTGTTAGGGAGTAGGAAACGCCCGTAACTAAGCCCGAAATGACGGACTTCGTGCTTAGGGAGTAGACCCCCTGTATCGGTTATCGATTGTAACTTTCTGTCAAGTCTGAATTTTTTACCCGAATGCCCCAGAAGGAGGATAATGTTTTTTATAAGTCAATTTAAGAACATTTATGAATGATTATTCAACTAACCATTATGATAATAATACATGTGAAGGTAGGCATGATAAAATTATGTGAACGAAGTTGAAGAATCATGGCTCGACCACCGTCTTTCAATGTCGTGTCTCCCAATACAACTAACACACTGTTTTGAAGACCAAAACATCGCAAAGTTGACGCACTCGCCTTCAAAGTTGACGCACTCGCCTTTGTTCTCGTATCATAAAAAAATATGGCAGATATTTATTCCGGGTCACCCATTTCACAGCTACAGAATACTATCACCAATGTTTTGTTCATAAATAAAAATAAAACCTCTTTATCTTTCTACTACATGTTCATACTACTACTTCTACCCATTCAAATAACATGATACTTATGGACGATTTCAAAAATTTACTGACCATTATTGGTTAAAATTAAGACTTGTATTATCTTTACCAATAATGAACCAAAGACTTCATAGCTTTGCATAGTAGAACCTCTCTTAAGGAAGTAGCTATTACAAGTATAATTAGCTCACGAATCTATTTATATGCCCAGTTTGGCAATAAAAATAAAAAATGGTTACCACTGGTTGGTAAAACGATTCGTTTATGTTCATAGAATGTGAGCATAAGTCGACTATCAAAACCGAAACGAAAAAAAAGGCAAAAAAAAATGTTTAAAAAAAGTACTGTTGACGTCTTTTTTTTTCTTATTCCCAGCTTCCACATGCGACATTACACTCATCATCTTCCTTCTTCCCGATATCTAAATGAAAAAAGCGAATGAAGGCAGAAATAAGGGCAGTTTAATTAGAAAGTCTTTGCCAACTATGTTGGGGTCGGTTTCCGGATGCAGGTTAATATCAGTATCTTACATGGAGCGACTGCCTATCTGACCTCCACAACCCGGTTACTGGGTAATACGATACCCCTTAGTAAGACTGGTTATCAGACTTTCGGGCTTCTGACGACCAATAACGACTGTCATAAATCTACTAATAACAGCTGGAACCAACGGCTTAACGTGCTTTCCGAGGCACGGAAGGGTCTTGGTATGTAAAGATGGTCACCCATCCACGGACCAACCACGGCAAGCGTCGCTTGACCTATCGATCGACCCGTGCGGCTGTTATTACTTAGCCACAAGCGCCTCTCCATGCGACATTACACTAATTAGGTTTAAAAAAAATCTCTAAATTCGCTACAGTAACGGTCGCTTAAGATAGCGCTGTAGTATTTAAAACTCAAGGTTACTTTGATATAAATATTAACTAAACTATATCAGTTTAGAGTTAAGACGCGATTGACTAAGCAGTGTGTCTTTTTTATTAATAAATCCTAAGTAATCAAGTGATATAAAAATGTGTACCATTGCTATCAGTAAACATACAAGAATGATGCGGTGTAAAGGATGTAATGGTATGTCCTATGTGGTTTTTTAAACAAGAGTTTCAGATTGAGGAAGGAAAGTCTTGAAATTAGGTTATCAGCGGTTTTAAACGATATCTGCTAACATGCTAATGTATACATTACGCTTTTTATTTTTCATTATTAGGTATTTAAGTTAACTTATCTTTTTGTATGCACTTGTTTCTGTAACAAAAACTTATTTTTCTTACTTTCTTTCATAAACACATTATGCTAGAAAAGTCAAAATAATTGATGTGTGGCAATGGGTTATTCAGTTTATCCACCCTAAGGTGAATACTCGGAAATGTATGTCCGAGAATCCACCCTAAGTCTATAAATTCCGTTTATCCAACGAATGACCTGAGTGAACGCTGTAGGTATAAATGATAGAATTAACAGACAAGAGGACAATAGAATTAACAGACAAGAGGACAATTCTTTTCATCCCTTTACGTAATGCGAGGAATCTCATGGCTAGAGACTGGCCGCTACAAAAGTCAGAAATCGCAAATATTTTTCAATATTAGTCTAAACGTTCTAAATTTTTTGTGGACCTTTTTCTCAGAATTACAAATCACAAGCAACAAACTATCTAAATTCTGTTCTATATAAACTAATATTATAAAGATAAGTTTGTTTGTTTGTAATGAATAAACTCAAAAACTAATGGACCGATTTAAAAAATTCTTTCACCTGTAGAATGTTGAATGTATTATCACTGAGTAACATAGGCTATAATTTATTTATTATGCGGGCGAAGCCGCTGGCGGAGGAAACTATATGTAAATAAAATTATAACGAGTATTCGTTCGAAATTCGAAGTTAATTTTTGTTTATTCATTTTCGGCCAGTCTTCATTGTAGCGGCCATATTATCCATCATAAAAAAGTAGGTTGGGAGTCTCATTTCAAATGTATGGGAAAACTTTCTAGTCTAATAGAAAATTTTGATCCTTATATGAAACAGGATCGATTGGCTAAAATTTTTTCAGTGAAAATTGTCTTGCTAACTGTACAATTTCTTCAAAATCTGTGAATGTGGTTCAAAATTACTCAAAATAATAAGGAAAGTCTCCTAAGACTGTTTCTGTAGCTACAACGGCTAAGGGGTACCAAACCTTACTGTCCCATTTCAAAAATATATATTTATTTATACATAGATAACACACGCCTTCTTCCCATGGGGGTAGGCAGAAACTACAGAACGCCACTTGCTACGATCCTTACATCTTCTTTTTGCCTCGTTTACCTTCTTTTCCTGTATATTTATCATCTTTCTTTACTCAGATGGCAACATTCACGAACTGTTCATACAGCTAAAACAAACCAATGAACGCATATTAGCTTAGTAGGTAGCTCATCAGTTTGTGAAATCATGTCAGCATGTTACTGTGTTTTAGTTTATTTCTCTATTATTTTATTTAGATAATCTTGCAGATACAAAAAAATTATACTATAAATAAATGTAACTTAGAATCTACTTATTAATATCTTAAATTCAATCACTTACTGAGGCAATGCACAGACTGAACAACTGGGTCTAGAAGCATGAAATTTTGAACAAGAGTTATGTTTATAACGAACGTGAGCACTGAGAAAGAATTCTTGGACCCTAGTTAAAGCTTCGGCCAAACCTGCGCGACCACAACGCGACGCGAAGCGGGAAACCAACAACGTAAAACATAACCGTGCACACCTGCGCGAGCGCGAACTCAGTCCCGCTTTGTCTATGCGATGTTCCTGAAAGCGCCATATAATAACACGAAGAGCGTCCGCCGCGCGGTAGGCGCTCCTGCTTCGCGGTCACTCGTTCCGTGTTATGGTCGCTCAGGTTTGGCCGAAGCTTTAAGAACCTCCTTACTACCTCACTTTCTACCACATTCTATATAAGACCCTTCATTCCAGTAGCTACCAATTGACTTGTAATCGGTAGCTGCTCAAGATCTTAATTAATTATAAAATACATTATTATTTATGTATTGTTTCCTTTGCAGGCGAGGTGCGTCAAGCCCTGTCTATGATGAAGCAATGGGCGCCGATGGACGTAGAAGATGCACTCGAGTTGCTGACGCCCAAGTTTACACATCCCGCTGTCAGGAAGTATGTATTCATAACACATTCTTACAAATATCACTAAAGCATAGCTGGAACATATTGAACTATTGGTTTTAACTAAACTTACTTTTAACTTTGCAAATATTATGTTTTAAATACGATGGTTGCAAGGTAAAAAGTTAGGAATGGAAAGGCGCTCCCTCACCGGGAGCTTTCGCCTGTCCATTCCAATTCCAATCAATCCATAAACTCATCTAGCTTATTTTTACCAGGAGGTGAGGGAGCGCCTCAAGGCGTTTTCTTATTGCACGACTCTTAATGCGAAGCATTAGAGTGTGCTCTACGATCGAAAATTTTTTTTTGTCCCATTTCTGTAACTGTTTTTATTGTTACACTCCTGCTAGTATACAGAACCTACTTAATTTATATACCATTGTATAGATGATTAAATGGAGATTAATACTGTACTTTTTAACAATTGATTTAATGCAGCAGAAATGGAAAACGCATCAAAATAGTTGAAAAAAAAATCCTGTCCGTCAATTTATGAACCCTGAAAACATTGTAGCTTGCGATAAAATCAATTAATTGAGTCAATTTTTTTTTGTACATTCGTTTCAGCCGTAGAAGGAACCCTATTGAAAATGGCTCTTTTATTCAAAGTAGTTTAATTATAATTAATAAAATACTAACTAAAATATAATATCTTTGTCTAAATATTTCCAACCTTTGTCCGTGAGTTGCCTAGCAACCGCCAAGTAAATATCTTTGTCAGTCTTTGACATTACGACTTCATGAAAAGTGATAAATTGTTCATTTTTGTTAAAAACTATGTTTTATGAATTTTCTTTTTCGTTTATGAATGAGTGTAATGTATGAGGCGTGCACTTTTGGATTTTCCAAACTATATTTTTATTATGTTTTTTTTTTAGAATTTTGCCCCACTCTACGATTTTCTCCTGGATTGTGGGTGCGTTTACAAACATTTAAACTCACATACACAAACAGCCAGACCCGGAACAACTACTTGTAGGTCATACAAATATTCGTACCGGGCGGGAATCGAAAGTCAATCGGTTAACCACTGCACCAACCCATGCAGTCAATGTTGCTTCAGCAACATAATAAAAATAAGCTAATTGATCAGACGAACTTACCTAATCTGGTAAATTAAGAGCAAAGTACAGAAGTTCCTCAAGAAATCAATAAAGTTCTAAGTTGCGCTGTTGGTAGAAAAGCTGTCGTCTACAATATTTATACAAAACTAAAATACCTATAAACTACAGAACAAAAATACTTCTTCCTAATCAAGATTCAAACGAAATATAATCGATTACAGGTACGCGATCTCCCGTCTAAAGCAGGCACCTGATGATGACCTGTTACTGTACCTCCTGCAGCTAGTACAAGCTCTCAAGTACGAAGACTTCATGGAGATACACGACGGTAAGAGTTTATAAACAATTCAACTTCAAAGAAGATGTTGATGATCAATCTGCCTAGCCTGACCGGATGCAGCTGAATACCAGTATTTTACATGAAGTGACTGCCTATCTGACCTCCACAACCCAATTACTGGGTAAGACGATACCCCTTGGTAAGACCGGTTGTCAGACTTTCTGATGAACAATAACGACTGTCAAAGATCCAAGAAAGACAGCCGGGACCAACAGCCTAACGTGCTTTCCGAGGCACGGAGGAGTCTCGGTATGTTAAGATGGTCAGCCATACACGGACGGACCGCGGCAAGTGTAGTATAACTTGATCCATCGACCCGTACGGCTGTTATTACTTACCCACGAGCCCCTTCAAAGAACAGTTTTGTTAGTGAAAGAAAAGCCTGTAGAAAGTAGTCTTACTATAGAATCAGACAATATAACAAATGTTTTCAGAGTACGCTCGAGCGTGCGGTAAGGACCCGAGCACTGCTGAGCTGGAGTCTCGTGAGAGTCGCCTCATGCAGAGCGGGCACAGAGGCAGTCAAGCTAGTCTTCTGTCGGCCTCAGGTAAGAATTCTTCTTTGATAATGCAATAATTTACTATCCACTTTTCGGTCAGTATCGTTTCTGTCTTCCTGTACCTTTTTGGTTATATATTTTTTATGTTCTCAATGTTTTTTTAGGAATTTGGAAAAGTGTAGAAAGGATCTATAAGAAAAACTGGATCTATGTCTATTTATGAAATAGGTACTTATATATACAAAATATTCAAAATTTGAGCAAGAAAACGCATAAGCACCGCCGTGTAATTTACATTGTAATGTTACGCAAACTTACAACATTTTACGCTGATCTTTTTATACCAAAATAATAGTAAGTTACAATAACAGAAACCATTACTTTTTTCCAGTTCTTACTGCAAGTGAAATGACGTCATCAATCACAAGTCGTCGCTCTACCGACGCGTCAGTAGAGGAAGCTCCCGCCGCCTTAGAGAACAGCGTCAGTGTCAACAACAACAACAGTAACGCTGACAACAACAACCCGTTCAGGTAGGAAACCTAAACAACTAGATAATGACGTCATCAACCACAAGTCGTCTCTCTACCGATGCAACATTAGAGGGGCGCCCGCCGCACTAGAGAACAGCGTCAGTGTCAACAACAACAGTACTGTAGCGGTTCCACCGCCACATACGAACTACGCAGCAAAGACATGACGTCACATAATTCCTGCATCGCGCAGTTAGAGTTTACCGAGCGAATAACATAGATAAGACTATCCGAAATCAACATATGGGCAGTTGCCCGCCAGACATAACAACCCGTCTGGCCGGAGGATCCTCCCTTTTCTATGGTGGATGAGTGAACTTTACACCCTGTTCCTCATACCCCTAAAGTACCACAGACAACAACAATCCCTCTAGGTAGCTGAAGTACTTACATAGTAAGCGCAGAACAGTTGTGTTTCTACGGTGTACATAATTTAAGAGTATTCTATTTTATAAGTATGTTAGTTAGCTATAGTGCTTACTCGATCAGATTATCTTACTGCCTCACATGCTTAGGGCTGGTAAAATATTTGGCATAGGCAAGGAACTAGTCATACATGGCCCCATACACGTTTGAGAATTTGAAAATTTGGTGAAAAAAAATACTAACTGCGAAACTAGCATTTGTTTGCACAAGCCTTTAGCTTTTGGCTGCCTGTCCACTGGAGCGGAGAAGAGAGGAGACGAGTGGAGCTGTGCCAATATAAACCAATAGAATATACTTACGCTGGAGTGGAGTTTAGATTCTATTGGTAATTTTTACAATTATTTGCGTTTTGCTTAATGTTGGCATAAAGACCGTGAGGTTGAAATGGGAGGGAGTTTGTAAATAATAGTTAAAAAAATATTTATACATAAACTAACGCCTTCTCCCCATAGGGGTAGGCAGACACTACAGAATGCCACCTGCTACGATCCATACAAACTCGTTTTGCCTCGTTTTCGTTCATACAATTGCGATCGCTATCTATGTCGAGACATGGTCGAGACTGCAGGGCCTGGTCATACACGCACAACGGTTGCAAAATATATTGTCAAAAAAAGACGCAAAGTTACTTACATGACAATAATACTTCTAAGTTAAATTATGAATATAAAGTTTCGTCACAATCAGCCCTGGGAGTCATAAATGGAAGATCCGAAATAAAATAAGTATGTGTCATCTGCGTAAAGAGTAAGAAACGGTCACGTAGTTTAATTTCCTGAATATTATTTATGTAGATTAAAAAGAGCACGGGTCCTAACATTGATCCCCGGGGAACTCCACACGTTATAAGTAATGTGCCACTTTGAATTATTATTATCCGTTCTAACTGCGACCTGTTTTTTAGATAGGATTCGAACATTTTACAGGCACTGCCCGTAATATTTATGGTTTCTAGCTTTTTAAGGGGCAATTCATGAGTTACGGTGTCGAATGCTGTTATGAGGTCAATAAAGATACCAAAGAAGGACTACTTTTCTTTCATATAAATTTTTCTAAATAGTAACGAGATAAACTATCTGTTAGTGTGCCGTATTTTGGTCTAAGCCCGTATTATCTGTCTGCAAGAAGGGAATAGAAGATGTTTATCTATCTATACTTACAGGATGCATAGATGGGCCAGGGTCGTCACGCAGTGGGTGCCTGAAGACGGTACTTAAAACTAACGTCATATTTCCACAATTTCAGCGAAACCAACCCAACCGAAGAGCGCCTGTCCCTGGCGTCGTTCCTGATCTCGCGCGCGTGCAACAACAGCGTGGTGGCCAACTACCTGTACTGGTACTTGCTCATCGAGTGCGAGGACCAGGACGCCGGCCGCGACCACGCCGCGCGCGGCATGTACCTGGCCGTCATGAGGAGCTTCAGCCATCGGCTGGCCAAGGGTACGGGGGAAAGACAATACATTTATTTGCACTAAACATGACGCAAAAAAAAAGACAGCAAAAACACTGAAAAGTGTTTGTCTCTGCATCACCCTATGGTAATAAGGTTGACTGGTGGAAAATGCGTATGGCATTAAGTCCGCCTCTGTACATTTTTGTGCTTGATTGAAGTATTCAATAAATAAATAAAAAGCAAGTTACAGGAAAATATTCGTCACATCCACGCAAAATGGTTATCGTGACACATGCTGTGTATTGTAGTGAATTTCAATGTATTGCTAGAAGGCTTTGTTATGCAAACAAGGTATACGAGTTCATAAAAATACTTGTAGCATCCATTAGCAGTTTATTAGTGATATTTTGTATGGACGAAATATTTTATTATCAATGTACACATTCCGTTTTATATACCACTTATTGCGCCCCGCGGTTTCACCCGTATAAGTTTCGATCCTGTAGGAATATCGGGATAAAAGTATCCTATGTCCTATTCTAGGTCATATTTTACCCGTGTGTCAAATTTCATACAAATCCGTTCAGCCGTTTTAGCGTAAAAGCATAACAAACAAACTCACTTGCGCATTTATAATTTATGTTAGAATCCGTAATTTTTAACCCATAAAGCGCAGGCCACACCGCCAGCTAGCGGGCGGCGGACGAAGCGAACGAAGGAAACGAACGAAGGAAACTATACAAACTACGCGAAATATCGGCAGCTCGCGGTGTGAACCGAAGTATGTAAAGAGGTGAAACGATGTTCGTTCGCTTCGTCCGCGTGCCCGCTAGCTGGCGTTGTGGCCTGCGCTTTAGTTGATTGACAGAAAGCGTCAAATGGCACATGGAACATTTTAATAAAAACTGTTTCCCGCAATATAATATTTTACTGAAAAACATATTGCTGAAGCAATATATTACAACTGTTGTTTCCTATGAATATCGAGATATACACACATGTTTTAAATAAACTTCTTTTTCTTCACTTCCAGGCAACACAGACCACCAGCGCACGCGCTCGTTCCTGGCGCGGCAGCAGGTGTTCATCGACAAGCTCGTGCGGCTCGTGAAGTGCGTCGCGCGCGAGAGCGGCAACAGGAACAAGAAGGCCGAGCGGCTGCAGCAGCTGCTGGCTGATCCCGACGCCTTCAAGTTTAACTTTACTAACTTTGAGCCCATGCCCTTCCCGCTGGATCCTAATGTTACTATTAAAGGTTTGTGTTTAACGATATATATATATTTTTTTACAACTGCTGGTATTCAGGGGCTTAATTACAGAGAATTAGTTTTAAAAAATCGACTAATAGTCAAGAACTATCATTACAAATAACATAGTTGTAGTAAACCTGGCACAATCATTTGATTAGCAACGAAATTATTTTTGACAAAACAATCTCTTCTCCCGTTTGATTTTTTTACTGTGCCATTTCGAGTTAGTATAGTATATTATGCAACTAATGAATAAAGGACGGATTTAAAGCGAGGGCCATAGATGAATCACGATCAAGTGAAGGATTCTAACGACTGAATCACGACCGTAGGGAGTGATTCATGATGATTGAATCACGAGCGCAGCGAGTGATTCAAGTGTTAGAATCCTGAGCGACGCGAGTGATTCATGGCCCTCGATATAAATCCGTTTTATTCAAGAGTTGCATACTATACTTTATACCATGACTACGAGAAAAAGTAAGATTTAAGCGAAAATAGACATTTAATAAAAGGTTAACACGTTCAGTGTCTCCAAGCCCTCCTGGAGGATTCACCTACATGGATATGGGTTGTCGGGAGCCCTCCCGGAGGGCTCATTTTAAATGTAGACATTCAGGGTCGGGAGCCCTCCTAGAGGGTTCACCTACTTGGATATAGGATGTCGGGAGCCCTCGCGGAGGGCTCATTTTAAATGTAGACATTCAGTGTCGGGTGCCCTCCTGGAGGGTTCACCTACTTGGATATGGGATGTCGAGAGCCCTCGCGGAGGGCTCATTTTAAATGTAGACGTTCAGTGTCGGGAGCCCTCCTGGAGGGTTCACCTACTTGGATATGGAATGCCGGGAACCCTCGCGGAGGGCTCATTTTAAATGTTTCAGTGTCGGGAGCCCTCCTGGAGGGTTCACCTACTTGGGTATGGGATGCCGGGAGCCCTCGTGGACGTTGGAAGTGAAACCTCCCGGAGGTTTCACTTCCAACTACGAATAATAAAAGTCATAGACTTTTATGGCGGAATGATGAGTTATGAGTTCTATGAAAATGGGTGGAGTCGAAAGTGTTAAGGAGGTTGTATAGCATTGAGATACGAGGTCGAATACATTGGTGTGTTCTAAATTCAAACACCAAAATAGTGATTAAAAGAGCTTTTTATTCACTGTTTTCAGTGAATAAAATAAGCTTTTTAGAGGGGGAATGGTATAAAATTATTTGCACGTGTCTAAAACTGTCTTGTGTATATTTTATTACAGTTTAAATACCGTAAAATAAACGTATACCCTTTCTATCTTCCAGGAATCGTCGCCAAAAAAGCAAGCTTATTCAAATCAGCTCTAATGCCTTCAAAATTGACGTTCCTAACAACAGAAGGCATGGAATACGAAGCCATATTCAAGCACGGAGACGACCTACGCCAAGACCAACTTATACTACAAATGATAACTTTAATGGACAAATTATTAAGACGAGAAAATCTAGATTTAAAATTAACCCCTTACAAAGTACTAGCTACAAGTTCTAAGCATGGATTCCTACAGTTTATAGAATCTGTGACAGTAGCAGAAGCTTTGGCAACGGAGGGTAGTATACAGAACTTCTTCCGGAAGTATAATCCTTGTGAGGGCGCCCCCTATGGAATTAAGCCTGAAACTATGGATACATATATTAGAAGCTGTGCTGGATATTGTGTTATTACTTATTTACTTGGTAAGTCGTCAGTGTATTACTTTCTTTAGCGATTATAAAGCGAAATAAGGGCAAGATGCACAGACCATACTTTTTTGACTTTACTTTTCTAAGCATTCCAAACTTTTTACCTTATTTTAATGCATGTAATGTTCGTTTTCGTATAAGCGACTGCGAGCATGCGTTTCATACGAATATGAGCATTAATGACACTTACTTTTTGACTAGAAGCTTCGCAACAATAGACAAAATTAAATTACGTCTCTATATCTCTGTAGTAGAATTTAGATTTTGATGTATCTAATGGTATTTCGAGTAAAATATTCAGCATTTGCATTGTAGACCATACATGCCATGCAATTTTCAACTGTCAGAATTTCACTGTTTCAACTGTTTATTGTTTCCTATCGTTTTTGATAGATTAAATGGCCTGTAAACCCCTAAACTATAGCTAAGTGGCAATGATCATTGCAAAAACTATAGGGCTGGGGTTGAAATCAACATCCAAGATTCCGAAAATCTGCAGTTTTAATCATGGACGTCATTTTCATGGTTTTCGAAACTTACTAAATCCCTAATCACGGTTCCCAGGCGTGGGCGACCGTCACCTGGACAACCTGCTCCTCACGCAGGCGGGCGCGCTGTTCCACATCGACTTCGGCTACATCCTGGGCCGCGACCCCAAGCCGCTGCCGCCGCCCATGAAGCTCAGCAAGGAGATGGTCGAGGCCATGGGCGGCATCCACTCCGAGCTCTACCACGAGTTCCGCAAGCAGTGCTACACGGCCTTCTTGCACTTGCGGAGGTATGTTACATCTTATTGTAATATTTTAAAATATCATCATTATTCTACAGAACATGTCCACTGCTGAAAATAGGCCTCTCCCACGCATCGCCCTTAACGACTGGTCCTATAGAACGCAAGGAAGCAATGCAACGCAGCTTTATCTACAATAAAAAAATCTCATCGACTTGGGTTTTCAAACCTCGCCCCGAAAGCTGAAAATTCAACAGAACGCTTTTATTTAGTCTTCCATTAAGGTGACGCTTAGTAAGTGTTAGTGAAAATGGGTAATTATAGTCGCATCACATCCCTTAAAATTATAGACTGTATACATTTTTTTTCTTTGGTTTACAGACACGCGAACTTGATGCTGAATCTGTTCTCTCTGATGGTGGACGCCTCGGTGCCCGACATCGCGCTAGAACCAGACAAGGCTGTCAAGAAAGTGCAAGATAAATTAAGGTAAGCAAACCCTACATAATTATCATCACTACATATTATATTGTTTCGCTTCCCGCTGTCTGTCCCTATGTATGCTAAGATCTTTAAAACTACACTATGGATATTGATGTAGTTTCTTTTAATAGATAGAGTGATTTAAGAGGAAGGCTGCTACTATATTATGCATGTATAATACATGCATAATATAGTAAGCTATAATTTATAAATTTATCACGCGGGCGAAGCCGGTGGCGGAAGCTAGTACAATAAGAGTTATTATCAGGGCTTATTCATTCAAATTCTTACATCATCTGCCCTTTTCTTAAATATTTTGGGCTCTACTTTCAGTCTAACCATGCCAGCATCTATTTTACATGGAGCGAATACCTATCTGACCATTTTCCGTAGCTTTTGAGTTGACAGCAATTAAACTTTTCGACTCCTCCACCCCTCCTCAAAAGGGGGCAAAACATAAAATTACTATCCATGTATGATATAACTATAATATAACTGATATAACTATAATATAACTGATATAACTTTCTCTCATTACTTTCAGACTGGACTTAGGCGACGAGGAAGCAGTGCACTACCTTCAGAACCTCCTGGACATGTCAGTCACGGCCGTCATGGCAGTACTAGTTGAACAGTTCCATAAGTTCGCGCAGTATTGGAGGAAATAGGCCACAGTCATTCGACGCCGCTATGCCGCGGTTAGGGACTAAACAAGTAGGAAATGGACCGCAATGAGAGTTAAAATTGTATTTTTGCAATCACTATTATTCCCAATGCAGTGAGATGATATTCTTTCCAAGAAGTGCGGCAGTTGGAGATGCTCCGCGTGGATTACTTACCTCAGTCAAAGTCAGACATAATTTAAGTCTTCCTCTGCTGAGGAACTGCCTAGCCTTTTCCCAACTAAGTTAGGGTTGGCTTCCAGTCTAATCGGATGCAGCTGACGATTTCTACGCATATTGAGGAGTTTAGTCCCTATAGTCAAAGCGTGTCTCTGGTTGATATTGTATAGACTAATTTGTTGGTTAGCCATTTTACGAAAGACATTATTCAATTTTGTATTCAATATTTAAAATATGTAATCATTCTTTGTATCCAAAAGTCGCTTTTTGTATAAAAGTTTGAAATAACTTTTCTTGCCAGGACAAAAATATTATAAAAGCTCTCATGTTTATCATATTTATTGACAAAATATTATGTTTGGACTACTTGATCATACTAAATAAGTACCATTTTCAAGATTTTTTACATAAAATTGGTTCGCACAGTGGAAATGGACGAACAATATTCTGTGATAAAATAGGTATTATAAGTGTTTATGAATTATAATAAAAAAGCTATTTTAATGTATATGAGATTTTCATTTTTTACATCTATTTAATTTTTTTAAATCCAACAATATTATGAATTTATGACACATTTGTAAGCTTAGAAATAATAATGTAAATAAATTCGCTTGAACAAATCCAGCCCTGCTTAGATAAGATATCACCTTATTCTCAAATCTATATTCAAAGAAAACAATATAAAAAAAATAAAAATAATAATTAAAGCTTTAGTAACTTAATGCGCAGACACTGGACATGCAGGCACACTTTACATTTTAGATGGGATTATACAATAGAGAGCTTGTCTTATGATGTAATAACCCAAAAATCCTTTTTTTAAGACATTAATCATTACATTTGCAGATACTATTATATTCCTTATTTCAAATATTAGCAGCCATCAAGTCAGCTCCACTAGATATACAGTCACTGGCCACAAATATTTTACTTCCCGTATTAGTCTGTACCACATCACAGGCCGCTACCTCTGCGTAGTTCACGCCTCCAACAACATACACTAACACAGTTTTAGGTTTCAAAGGAAAGCAACCTCCTTTGTTTGGCTCACTCTTCAAAACCTTAGCTAAACTTCTAACATCTTTACATCCGAATTCCAAGTCACTATGTAACTTTAAATTGGATAGTTTCTCATTCAAAGTCTCCATTCCGTCTTTGAATTTATCTAGAATCGTACCGCCTACCCTCAAATCTGTTATGGCAGTTAGTTTTGTTATAGCATCGGCAAATGTGTCCGATGTTAGTATTGCATTGCAAACTACTGCAACTAATGGTACATATCCTCCATGGAACACGTAACTGGGTGATGTCTTACCCACTTTATCGGGTTGAGACGGGAGCTGCTTTAACTTATTGGCTGTACTCTGGAATTCATTTTGCCATTTCGGTAGTCTGTCACTTAGATTCCCAAGATTTGAGATGTTTAGAGACAATTTTGGACTTGATGGTTGGACTAGCAACCCAGCGTTGATGAGGTTGTTGAAAACATACAGATATTTATAACCAAAGGCAAGTAAGTATTTGCTGACTAAAGCATTGTATTCATCATAAGTTAATGACTGAGTTAAGCTTAACAAACACATGAGACGCAAACTGTTATAAATATGGATGTCAGTTCCAAAGTTTTCATCAACAAAAGTGAAGTTTGACTTCTTGTTCCTATTGTTTAACATCTCAGTTTCTGCTAATTTCATGTTTTCAAACTTGTTGCTCATTTCTGATATAATAGTCTCACAAGCGAGCACATGGTTGACTAGATTCTGTTTGAACAGTGACACTTGTTGCAACTTAGTTGCTACAAAGTGCTTTATTTCTTGAATACCTAATGCTTTTATATCCTCATTCTTCAAAAGCTTTGCTTTAGAACTTAGTACACTTAAGACTTCAGAGAAATGTCTGTGTTTTATTTCTCCGTATAAAGTATCTATTGAGCTATCTAATGTCATGACTGTGTTTTTGGAAGCTGCACCTTCCTCCTCAATGCCAAAGTTCAGTTTACCTTTCTTCACTTTTGTCTCCTTGACATTCAAATCTAGATGTCCACAATTTATGTTAAACAATTCACTTAGTAACCCGCTGTAAGTTGCTGGTGTGAGCAAACTTGATGCATAGTCTTGGTTCCTATCAATAACAATCAATGCTCCGATTTCTTTAGAACTGTGTCTGTCAAGAAAATCTCTGGCATAAGTTTCATTGTAAATCTCTAACATGTCTAGTACACTGGCAGATAATTTACCAACAGAGAAAATGGCCTTAGGTTTCCCAGTAACATGGAATAGGCTCCACAGTGACATGGATATACTTGAGAGTAATGAATGAGTTTGTTCAACAAACAGTTGCTTGAAGAGAAATGGTAGTTCTAAACTGAGGAGCTGCTCATCCAAAGCCATGAGCTCCCATGAAAATGTATGGAGCTTCACCACGCCATACAATCCTTTACTTTCCAGGACAGAGTCATAAGTTGTAAGAACTTTTGGTACTATGATTATGTGGAAGCATTTCAGGTCAGCAAGAGCTGGATTCTGGCTGATTACTGATGCGATCTGGTCCAGGACACATTTGTATTTCAAAATGCAGGCTGGTATGAAGTATACTCGATTTGTGTTAGCTGTGCTCCCAAGTTGAGGGTCCATTTTATATATTTTGTCAATGCCATGTTGTCTGGAAAAATAAAGATGAAAATAATAATAATGGTAATTATATGGTATGGTAAAAATAAAAGTAATAGCTTATCAGATTTATTTTAAAGTTAGTGAAAATGCAGTCGCCTCGACAGTTTAGGTTTTAGGATAAGCTTTAACATACCGCAGCCAGTTTACACCGCAAATCCTCTCCAATGGTTTAATAAGTGTAGGATCTATAATGAGATCCTTTTTATCACCGCACAACAATAGGATTTCTTTCAGTTTGCATTGAGAAATAAGGCCCATTGAAGCCAATTTCAGTGAAAGGGGTTGATCCATTTTAATTCGACCTACTTTCACACAAATTATCACTCAACTAAATATACAAAATTCTATATCAGACTTAACAAAAAGAAAACCACATCTTCTACTTAAGTACAAAATGTACAAATATGCTTTTCGCTTGAATGCTTGATTTGATAAAAATCTCCAAAATTCCAAATTACAATAATATTGACAAATCAACATGAAATTTATACGTCAAACCACAGAGCACTATATAATACTGTCAAACGTATTTGATTGATTGAGATTGTCAGATTGACAGAGAACAACCATTATTGACATATAACAGAGACAGACAGGTATGAGATGACAGCACTAGGGATGGGCACCGATCAGTTTTACTAAATCTGAAAACCGCTCTTAGTCGATTTTCAAATTTAGTTAACTTGATCGTTTATTCAAAGGTTGGTTACATCATCGCAAATAGCTGTCATATGCCTGCTGTCATCTGCTAGCACACGCTGCGCGCGGCGACTAGCTGTTAAAATCATTGTAAACAAGTTATTTAATAAATAATTTTATGTAAAAGGGGTGATAGAAACGGTCGAGCGAGTACGCGGTCTAATGGTACTGACAGACGTGCTAAAAAAAAAAGCATGCTCATAAGCTTGCTTAAAATGAGCATGCTCTGCAACTGTTCACATTTGCCAGCAATAAGCAATTAAGCATTCTTGTCCTCAGGTAGCATGGTCGAAAATCAAACGTCGGTTGATTTTTGAGCAAGGTCAAAATAAGCATGCTCATTACTAGCAATGATGCGACACACGTGCTACTAATGAGCACTTGCATAATATAAGCATGCTTTCGTGCTAGTAATGAGCACGTCTGTCCGTACTTTATGGCTCTGTGATTACTCTGTACTCACCCGTGTGTCATATAAGTACGCGCACTTTAAAACCGCCGAGTAAGCTCGTCGGCGATCCAACAGGTCCTTTACTCGTAGCCCGCCTTGAGTTCGTTGTTTCGTACGTCTGTTATCGCCACAAGTCGCGAGCTGGCATTTTGTTTTCGTCATTTGTGTAAGTGTAACTGTGCGTTTGCACTGGCGAAACATTCCCAACAAAACATGTTGGGATATCTATTTTCTGTCAATTTTCCATTCAATGCTTGACAGTAACTAGAGATTTTAACATGTTTTGTCGTGATGTTTCGCCAGTGCAAACGCACAGTAATGTATGTTTAGTTTGACTCAGAAAACATTGCGATACAGTGTGAGAAAGCTTCACGTGTGTCACCTACGGCGAGCCGAGTAAGTTGGCGAACTTAAAAACCGCGGTCTTTGAGTTCGCATGGCTATCACCCACTTAAGATAATAAACACTTGTTTTTCAGTTTCGTGTTCAGTAAGTTGTAGATAAAAAAGTATATATAGTTAAATACTTGCCCGTAAAAGTATGAAGGGAAAATTGGAATAACTTTTAGGTTGTGTGCTGTGTTTCGTTAACTCAGGAGTAGGCAGTTATCAGCTGTAGTGGTGAGGGTTAAAGATCGCGCGTCGCTCGCGCCATCCGTACGCAGTCGGTCGGTTGCGCTGTAGGTACAGACGCCAGCATATCAAACTACTCCAATGTGTCAAATTTTCGTAATCAAAATTGAACCATAATTCTTTAGCGATAAAGTTGAAAATCTTGACAGATTGTAGTAACTTGATGTGCTGGATTCTGTACTTATTGGTATAGGTCGCTTTCAAGTTCTGTTTTTCACATTTCTAAATAAACCATTTTTTTATTTTTTGTAGATTTATTTACACACGGCTTTACATCAAGCTATACATTTCCAGTTTACGCTGATCTCGGATTGTATAGGATTTCCGTACAATGGAAGGTCAGCTTAAACTGGAAATGTATAGCTTGATGTGTAGCCGTGTGTACTACCAAGACAAAGTCATTTCGCTGCGGGAAAACAACCATTAAAATTTCAGGGTGTATGTGCAACAAAAAAGGCTGCTTGTGTGGGTGACTCAAATCAAAACCTACTAGCACCTGTCGGCAAAGTAGTGCCATCATCATAGGTCTGCATTATGTAAAATATTTAGTTCCAAATGTTAGACTCTTTTATGTCGATCTGTATATTTACGAAGGTTTTTATCGATTCGGTCAGAAATGATACCAAAATCGATTAAATAAAAACTTTCGTCATCCCTAAAAACCTGGCTTTCCCAGCCTGACACTGATACCACCACCAATACCAGTTTTGATACAGTGCCTTTTAGCCTTGGTGAAATTCGGAATTGAGTGCTGCCATTATTCGAGAGTTCCTTTGTAAACATCACAGAGCACATAGTAAACAATGTAAACATTTTAACTGTGCGTTTGCTCTGGCGTGTTGAAATCTCTATTATAAATGTCAATTTTCCATTTATAATATTTGATAGGAACTAGAGATTTCAACATGTTTTGTTTTAATGTTTCGCCACTGCAAACGCAAAGTTATTATTACAGTAATGACGAGTAGGTAATAAGGGCTGCCAGGGGCTGCCCAACTGGGCATTTAGAGCAGCGTTCGGAGCAATGAGAATTAAACCACTTGAGAGCTGATAGACCGATTTCGTCTAGGCATACGACTCACCACTGCGGGCCGGGGGACGAAGAAAATACAGCGGTTGTGATTGGCCGGTGCAACAATGACAGGACGTATGTTTTAAAAATAGTAACCCGCAAGTCAGTTTTGCACAATAATATCGATATCGATAAAATCGACGTCTATTAATTCTATATTTTTTTAAATTTTAATTGATAGGGTGTAAGGCTGCCTGTCCACTGGAGCGGAGAGGAGAGGAGAGGAGCGGAGATGTGCCATTATTAACCAATCAAATCTAAACTCAGGGGCGGAGTCAATATTCTAATGGTTAAAATTGGCACATCTCCGCTCCTCTTTTCTCCTCTCCGCTCCAGTGGACAGGCAGCCTTAAGAGGGTTTATTCTGAAAGTTGGCAACGTCGCAAATAGATGTCAAATATTTCGGTGTTTTGATTAATTTGATAATATTTCTGTATGGAAATAAAAAATGTGGCTAACTAGCGAACTAGAATATTGATTATGAAATGCAACAATTAATATCGTAACACCGAATTATTATTAAAAAAAGTATTTGGAAATTTTCCAAATGCCGTTTTCACACCTATCAAATTCAAAGTTGCAGTTCAATTGCAATTCATCATTAATATTCTAGTAAGTTAGTTAGCCACATTTCTTATTTCCATACAGTATTATTTCCAAATTAATCAAAACAGGTAACTATTTGACAGCTATTTACGACGTTGCCAACTTTTAGGATGCGCCCCCTTAACTGGGTGCAAATAAAACACTGACGTTACACTTCAAATTTAACTTTATTCAATTAAATCAATGCTAAAATTGAATGAAGCTTATTTAATGGTCTGAAAGTATGTCTTATAAAAATAATAGCAATATTAATCCCTGTCGGATAGAACAATTAATTCTGATAATGTGAAATTCAAATTCAATTAATTTATTGTGCAATTAGGAATCACTTTTACAGGTCATTATTTGACAAGCTAGCTGGAGTCGAGATTTCCTAACTGATAGTCATAAGGAATGTAAAACTCATTAAAGTACCTACAGAAATTAATTGGTTTGTTATCTCTGCATCACCTTAAAACGGGTGATAGACATGCGTACTTAAAGACCGCGGTTTTTAAGCTCGACAACTTGCGCGGCTCGCCGTCGGTGACACACGTGAAGACTTCTCACACTCTATCGCGATGTTTTCGACTTTTCTAAACCAAACTAAACAAAAATTACACAAATATCAAAACAAAATGCTGACTCGCGACTCGCGGCAATTATTATTATTATTATATTCTTTATTATCAGATAACAAGATCCAGCGTGTTAGTAAACAATAATTAACTTATTACTAGTGTTAGTAGTTAAAATAAATTTGAGAAGAATACAGCTTATAGAGTATTGTGAAAAGGACATCCCCAGGTTAACGTTTAGTGATTATCCTTTTCACAAAACTTTTAATAATCGGAGAGTCAATAGTCTCCGCCATAGTTTTTAGTATGCTGTTGCCACTAGCCCGTAACCTTGATAACAGCGACGCGGTTTTCTTGCGAATGACGGCGTGGAAGCCGTCAGTTCGGTTTTGCGCAAACATGGTAGACGCGCTGCACCACCGTGGTAGTCCCAACAGCATCCTAAAAATGTTATTATATTGTACGCGTAGGTCATCCAGCGTTCTTTTGGTATAGTTGACCCAAAGATTCCCCGTGTAAAAGCACTGGCAATATGCCTTAAAAAGTGTTATTTTTACTAGCTTGCTACACCGAGCGAATCTTCGGGCCAACATGTTACCTCGGACCGCCAATGCCCTACGCTCCCTTTCAATATCAATATTGTCCTTAAGGTCGTCAGTGAGAAAATGCCCTAGATATTTGAATTTTGTCACTCTTTTGATGTTCAAGCCGTTTAGGGTAATATCAGGTATAGTATCTGGGCATTCACCTCCGGCCCTAAAGACAATGTATTCGCACTTTTTAGTGTTGTAAACAAGCCCGTGTGAGGCAGCATACGCCTGACAGACCCTCAGCATCTCATTCATGGCACCTGCCGTTGGCGCTAGCAACGCCATGTCGTCAGCGTAGCTAATACTATTGATTTTTACACCATGCACGCTACATCCGACCCGCATATTGCTGAGTTCCACGATTAGGTTATTTACATATGTGCTAAATAGCCTAGGAGATGTCAGGCCACCCTGTCTCACACCACATTCTAACCTATATGTCTCAGAGAGTGCATTAGACCACTTAACTACATTTTCCTGGTTCCCGTACCAATACTGTAAGATCCTGAGGACTCCTGTCGGTACACCCCTATCCTCCAGCTCTCTCCAGAGTACATCATAATTTACCAGATCGAAGGCTCTGGAGAGATCCAGAAAACAGGCATATACCGGCGTTCTACGATCAGTGTAATACTGGACGGTATGTTTGAGACTTACTATGGCGCTTTCCGTTGACAGTCCTGGTTGAAACCCAAACTGTGAGTCATGCACAGATAGATATTCCTTCAATCTAGAATCAATCACACCGTCCAGCACCTTTGCCATTGTGGTTGCGAGAGATATAGGACGATAGTTTGCCTTATCTGATATATCGCCCGTCCTATTCTTAATTATGGGAACCACCTGTGTTTTCATAAGTTCTGCCGGCAAGTAAGAGTGACTTAGACACATGGTATAAAAAAACGACAAAACCCTTGGCAGATGAACCCCAGCAAACTTGAAATGCTCAATACTGAGCCCGTCATGTCCGGGAGATTTGCCTCTGCTCATATTTTTAATTATGGTTTTAACCTGTTTAGCCGGAAAGAACAGTAATGACGTCTCTCCCTGAATTTCACGCTCAGCACTGAACATATCAACCGAGGGACCTAGGGGAGATCGCACTGTAAAATGTTCCTTGAACATATTTGCAACCTCCCCCGGATCACTCCTCCCGCCAATATTCACAGAGAGGCCAGGCTTAATATCAAGCTTACTCGTGGACTTCCAAAACTTAGCGAAATTATTTTTTGCTCTTGCTTTTGCTAACATGTCCATCTTTATTTGGTCCTGGTTGTTTTGGCACCATTTTAGCCAATGACAGACGTACGAAACTACGAATTAAGGCGGGCTACGAGCAAAATTTCAAACTGTTGGATCGCCGGCGAGCTTAGTCGGCGGTTTTAAAGTGCGCGTACTTTGGGTGACACACGAGCGAGTAAGGTCGCCGAGCCATAAGACCACAGACCTGCTCGCCTGTCTTTCACCCCTTTAAGATAAACTAGCATAAAATGCCTAAGGCATTCCATTTCTCCTTTCTGAGTTTTTAATAGTGCATAAAATATTAAATAAATTGGCTTATTAAATAAATTGGTTTGACCTAGCCGCAAAATTCAATTTTTCATTATAGTTTTACAAATTTCATCTCTACTTGACATAGTATGTCGCTTGCGTGACAATAACGGTTAAGTAAAAACATCGCCCGCCGTTATTGTAGTGAATAGCGTTATTGACAAAATAAGGTGACGAATAGAGCTGAAATTTGCAAAAATCCAATGAATATTTTAATTTCGCGGTTAGGTTGGACGATTCCCCTTAAGAGGGTTTACATCGTACGGCATTTCATACAAACTTTCAAGCCCTTGTTTTTCGAAATGACTGAACCGATTTTAATGAAACTTCATACGCATATGCAAGATACAAAGGTCTAAAAACTTAGTTAAGAACATTTTTTAAATGTCTTATTTAAAAACAGATACCTGGATATCTCTGTTTCTATGGAAAATTTAAAATCGGTCTAATTTGGCTGTAACACTATTTTTCGAAAATGTTCTTAACTAAGTTTTTAGACCTTTGTATCCTGCATAAGCGTATGAAGTTTCATTAAAATTGATTCAGTCATTTCGAAAAACAAGGGCTTCAAGCCCTTGTTTTTCGAAATGACTGAATCAATTTTAATGAAACTTTAATGAAAAATTAATTTGAATGAAATGCCGTACGTCGTAAACTCTTTAAACATTAAACTGAAATAATGATCTATATAATAAAACATACCAAAACAGGCAAAAACAGGGTCGGTGTTGCTGTACTAAATAAGCGGCGTCGGTTCTTTAAAGTTTCAAAGCAATCTGCAGTGAAATGCCTTGAACAAACAACGCTAATTTTTTTTGGAAACCATTTTTCCCTGTGGACTGCATTAATCCACTTTTCTTACAGTTCCGGAATATTTGGAAATCTAAGATGTAAACATTAAGTAATGTTACTTTTTTACCAGTAGGAAACATCGTAACTTTTATCGACAATATTATATAAAGACTTTGTTTTGAAGTTGTCACAACACTACAGCATTAGTAAAAATAAAAAGGGACAGATATATTGAAATACCCTAGTGAGAGAAAGGGACTTTTCAAAAAGACATCAACGCAGTGTAAATTTTTGTGCCTTTTTACGTAAAGAACCAGTTCAGCTTGAGCCCTGCAATTATTCATAATAATATTTTAAAATAAATATATTTTACTTACCGATGAAAAGTTATGCCATCTTTTTTATAGCTGGATGTTCTAGACGATTTCCCACACCATTTAATAGAACAGGAACTCATAATTGTTTATAATTATGCAGACTTTTTTTTTATGTGTCAAAATAATGTGTCAAAATAACCGCGTGTGCAGAGATCCAATAACTGGTCAAAACTAAAATGGCCAGTCATATTGTCATCTAATATCAGTGCATTTTCATTTATGTGTCGTGAGCCTGAGTCGCCCGTATGAGCAGTCAAGAGGATATATAGTCATTGGTTCGGAGCCTTCGGAGCACTTGGATTTCTTCAAAATAATGACAAGTATAAATCGATGTTGCCATTCTTTTTTCAAACAATCTAGGTTTTTTTTTTGTATTCTAAAATCTGATCTTTTAAATGAATGGCATTTGTTGATCTACTCATTATTTATAATACTTATATTTATACTGAAATTGCATTTAATATAATAAAATAAAATAGTTTTCTTGAAACATTTGAAATGTCCTTGATAGCTGTTTCCGGTCATGCGTAGTTACCGCGCTGCAACTTCCTCCCCCTCCGCCCTTCACCGCGGAGTTATCACTCGTCGATTTAGCAAAAATTTGAGAAATGGCTGCAAGAATTATCAGGAAAATTGTAAGTTTGTAAAGGTGTTACATAATAACTAAAGGACTGTAGTCCTTTTGCATGGACGTTCGTAACTTATTGCTTTAGTGGTTTACTGTGTTACAAATTCTCTTCATCCAAAAATAGACGTAGTATTATAGTTATGTCGAGGAATTACATAAAAGTGTTTTTGGAACCTTTTCGTGAGAGTAAACTAGTGGGTTCCCTGCTGAAATGGCTGGAGCCGGGTGCGAGCAATGGTTCTGGGGTGAATAAGGGAGGGAAAGACGAGGTTACATATATTTTTTTTGTGATTAATTGGTGATGTATTTGAGGTTATGTGACTGGTATTTGCTGGTGCTGTGTAGGTGCCTGCGAGCCGGAGCGGTGCTGCGCAGTACAGCTCGGGCGTGCGCAAGGTGACGCTGATCCCTGGCCACGGCATCGGGCCTGAAATCACAGTCGCTGTACAAAAGATCTTCGAGGCCGCGAAAGTCCCCATCGAGTGGGATGAGGTCGACGTCACAGCTGTTCGGGTAAGCCCCGTCTTTGTATTAGAATCTAACTAGATTAAACTGCATTGGTATGTTGCTTGTATGTTAAAAAGTATGACATTTAGCAGAATAATCATTCCTTATAAATATAAACAATGTTTTATATTTATAACTTTGTAAATAAAATTGTAAACAATGTAATTTCTTGGCTTCAGAAACATTATCAGATAATAAATAATAATAGGTTTTTAAAATAAGTCCAATGTTCTGTGAAGTGAAGCTGTGTTCTAAACAGAGATTTACTTTACTGAATGCTAAACATTTCTTTTTAAAATCGACTTAATTCATTCTGATGTTATGCACCTACTAAAGTGCACTTTTATGCATTAAATATTTAAGTACAACATCATAACATGTCCTATTCCATTACCATAATTTTATTGTATCTTCTATCCTGTAATGCTTTCTATGAACTGGCCTATTTTCAGTATTGGAACTTGACAATTGCAACTAACTCGTCATTGAAATAATTAGGCTCATATTGACACTAATGAAGTCTAGGTTTTGAGTTACATAAGCACATCAGAATATCCTTATTGAGCTAGATATTTTCAGTTTACAGCAGTGGTAATAAACCACTGTATGAAAAGACCATTGTTTGACAAAAATTATAAATTCCTCTGATATTTTTCATCAAGTAACTCTAAACTCTAAAACTCAAGCGTAAGTTCTGTTAACTCTAAAGCTGAACCTATTATTCTTGAAACTAACCGAACAATTATATTCTAGGGCCCAGATGGCAAGATGGGTATCCCACAGAAGGCCATTGACTCAGTTAACGCTAACAAGATCGGTCTTAAGGGTCCCTTGATGACCCCGATCGGAAAGGGCTACCGGTCCCTTAACTTGGCTCTGCGTAAGGAGTTCGACTTGTACGCTAACATCAGGCCTTGCAAAAGTATGGAAGGGTATGTATTCCTTTATTTTATTTAAGATGTTAATATAAAATGACAAGTTATAATCCTTATTATTTATTCAATGACTCGGACAGGATAATTTGTAAGAAAACTGCAGATGAGATTGCATTTGTTGTTTTGTGCAATGCTTATATTTGAGTATTTGAAAAACCCTTACATTTAAAAGATATCAGTTACCAGGAAAACCTTGAAAGTATTTGAATAAAGGTAGTATTTTTGTTCTGCTGTTATGAAACCAAAAGAAACATTCAAGAACTATTTAACGTAAAGGAAAATTATGTTTTGACCATGTAACTAATATTACACATGCACAGCACATAATGTAAATAAAATAAACATCATTCCTTAGTTGATAACATTGTGAATAGAAGTTAATTTAAATTAAGTACATTATTTAAGAACAAGGCAAATTGTTTTTCATTATATCTGTTAATTAAAACATTCGAGTCCACCCAGTTTTCATAGACCTCCTATGCCATGTCGCCATACATATGCGCCTTATGTAGTGGACCCTCCAGGGGGTCACCGGCATATCGTTTGTGCTAAGGTGATCCCTCCAGGAGTGTTCCCGGCACTGACGTGTTATGTTTCCGGGATCACAGTATCTGAAAGTGCAATCAACCAAAATATGGCCGACATGTGTTAAACCTGACACATTGTGGGTCAATGATATAATCACCTCTGATAACGAGTCTAGACTATGTTTCAAGGTCTATGATAGAGGGAGTCAGCTTACATGTCCATAACATGTCCCTTTGCAAGTAATATTTAAATTGTATGTAAATTAGCAAAGCCACAGGCATTTTAATTGAGCCCACGTGTTTTTAACGCGGCGATTTTTTTTTCGCGTATTGGATTTTCGACGCTCTGCTTAGCGCCGAGAGCTGAATATCCAACAGTGTGTTTTCTTGACGGGCTGGGATACGCGCTGAATGCGCTCTGTTGGATTCTCAATGCTCGGCTCAATACCAAGAGTTGAAAATCCAATGTACGAAAAATAATGGCCACGATAAAAACACGTCCGTGCGAACCTGGGCTTAGTGCCTTGTATTTCTAATAATGTTTAACCAAGTTTCCCAAGAGATTATGTCCAAGAGTGCTGGGGGCCCCCAAATCTCGAGAAGTACTTATTATTCAAATCCCAAACAAGGCCAAAATATTTTCAATAACAAACAAGCAGTTTGTAGTTAGAGCCCCACTACGTACAAAATATAAACGTAGCATGTTCGCGCTCGTTTCACTCGCTCTAGCCTCCAATATTCTTCTCATACCTTTCTGCATAAGTAAAAAACGACAAAATATCTCGCTCTTCCATCGTACATTTTCTTCGTTTTCAAACTTATCTGCAAAGATCGACCAAATAACTCCTATTTCTGTATAATAAATGTTAAAAGTTAGCTGAGCGTGGGTGCTAAAATTTTCGAGCTCGCTTCGCTCGCTCTAGCATCCAATATTCTTCTCATACTCACGTCAACAACGACTAAAGTGTCTCGCTAATTCTGTATGTATGGTCAAAGGAAAACCTTAAGTATCTTTCCGAGGCAGGGTCCTACGATTTACAAGTTGCGTTACGCCTATAAGGTTGAGACGTAAGCGCACCAGTTAAGCCATGCTAATGTGTTAATTGATGGACAATCCTTTAAGAGTATGAGAATGAGTCACAAGGTAACGAGCGCCAGTTTCCCTTTATTCGTAATTATATTGTTAATGCTAACTTACATTGTATAAACTGGCCTCCTGCCAAGACAAGCCCTAGGACGTTCACCTCGATCGACCGGGGCGCTATGACTTATCACTAAGCACTAGGAAGTACCTAGTGAAGGGCGGCGTTTTTGAGGGACTGTCTTATGTAATTTTGACGTTCGAAAAGTGCTGATTCTCAGCCTAGTTTGAATAAACGACTTTTGAATTTTATCAATGCACACTACATTCCTTAATTCTTAAACGTCTCTTTGGCCATAAGCGTATGGCTTCTAGTTTAAAGATGTAGAACTTTTCTCTATCGAACAATCGATTACTATATAACTTAAGTATTCCGAATCATTACTAATAGTTTTCTAGGAATCCATTCTGTGATCGATAGGGTGAGTGTGATGGACACCAGTTCTAAATCGGCGTTAATGAAACTACGTACTTAGAAAGACAAAAAAATTATGGACAGGTCCCTAAGACGACCCTATTATATCAAACCCAGGATTTTTATTTTTGTTGCGATCATTAAGTACGATTATTATCTAATCGAATCGAACGCCAGATGGGCACGGATGTCATAACTCATAAAGTTAAACTCGAAGGCCGAGGTTACTACTCACCAGCCCATGCCACTATCAAACGTTAATCAAATTACCGCCCTATTTGCAGCAATATGATCCATCGATAAGCCGATAAGTGCAAAATAATCCGAAAAGCAATTAAATAAAACGCCTGGTTTGGTACTAATCCAAGAGAATTGATTACCATCGATATGTCCATATTCAGTGTTATCTGGGCGTTACAAATTGATTTCAATCACATGAGTTGTTTTACGATAAAATATCCACGATTTATTACTTTGGTTTATTGTTGGGTGGTTTGAAATGATTTATGGAGTGCCAATTTATCTTGGTAGCTCAAGGGGCGCTGGTTGATAAGGCAAATTGGTTCGAATGTGCCAAATCCAGTATATTGGCTGTTAGTTAACATTTTTAGTATGATATGCAGGTCTTCCTTCTCATGGCAACAGTTCCTAACATTAAAAAAATGTAACATTAAGTATATTAATACAAATAAAAAAATTAAAAAAATGGGACAACGAGATTCAAATGTTAGTATACAACTACAAAGGACAACACTCATCATATTATTACCCCATATCGGTGAAGGAAAACATCGTGAGGAAACCGGCATGTCCTAGAACCAAAAATTGGAAAACATGTGACATCTACCAACCCGGACTGGGCCCTTATGGTGGATTTCGGCCCACTCCCTCTCACAAAGAGGAGGCCTGTGTCCCAGCAGTGGGAACGTTATACGCTGATTATGCCTTTCAATTCTATTGAAGTATAGATTGGTAGCAACAGAAACCACTGCACGTAGTCCTCATTACAGATATCAGTAACTGCAATCTCACGAAGGTCAAGTGGCAACTCGATTATTATTATTTTCATTATATAAATTACTGTCGGCTACTGATATAATCTTTAGTATCTATCTAACTAATATTATGAAAACGTAAGCTACCATATGAAAACTGAGTTTCGTATGCTCTATAGATTTAGTCCCTTATTCGTCTTCAATAACTAGGCGATACCTAAATAAATGCCGAAATAAAAGCGTGCAGTTGGATTTTCAACTTTCGGCGCTGAGCCGAGCGCTTAAAGCATTCATGTTTATAAAATTAGCTAGAACTAACCTAAGATTATCAAGAAAACAAACGAAAATTGACTTTTAATTTAATTATTTCAAAGTTGTTAGCTGCTACAGTTTCCTACGTAACTATTAGTTGATAACATGTTATGTAACTACTGAAGAGGCGCCAAAATGTTTGTTTAACACCAATAAGCTGTATGACAACATAATAAGGCGCTAAATGATAATGTTTGCTTGTTCAGTCAAGCAGTACCTACTGAATAAACAGAAAACTAGTTTTATGATCAATTGAAAAGAAAATATTCTATCAACAAGGCATGTAATTTGCCAGGTAAGTTACTGTTACTTAGGGTTGCCAACCTTATTAATTACATAATATAGTATCCTACTGTATAAGGCTTAAATACTACATATCTAAAGAAAAATATAGTGGGCGAAACAACAATATTTTTATTTCAATACAAAATGGTAAGATGATCGGAATGGACCTATTAATCTCATAAATGGTATTTTGTAACCGTAATTTAGTGTATCGAGTCTCGATACAATTTTTACACTCTAAATTACGATGTCTAGATTCGAGACATAAAAGGACTTGTCTTCCTCACTGTCAATGAATGTTCATAGTAACAAATAATATATTTTTCTACATTAAATTTATAATTGTGACCTACTGCCACAATACAAGGGGCCATAATTCAATAATTGAAATTAAAAGGTTACTTAATAGCTTATTGATAAAATTTAGCACGTGTTGATAACAAAGAAACCGGAATGTTCTGGATAAGATATATTATTTGGAATGTAATTGTTATGATACGGATGTATAATGCAATCAGTTTTTATTGCAATCTGCATGTAAACACTTCTAGATTGATGTTGCAAGTGTGCATTTTTTTTAGATTAGAATCGAGTGATTGATATGTATAGATAGATGATCAGAATAAATATAGCTCGTTATCATAATGAATATTAATCAATTAGTAAGTTTTTTCTCACGATTCCAAGATGAAAAAAAAATGACTATGAATAAATAATTACTGAGTTAAACACTCGTAATGGTCATGGTCATTAGCCTTTGAACTAATGTTGAACCCAGCAAAGTGAGTCATTGTATGTATCCGAAACTATCTTTATCAATACACTGATTTTCGAAGCTTTTTAACATACAAATACTGTTGCGTTATTTCCCAAGAGTGCGTAAAATTTTACTCCTGTAAAAATTTGTCCCATATGGGGGTATAAAATTGAGAATAATTTTGCCTGAACCCTGTCAACTTCGCCAGCAAACTCTACCAGAATAAGAAAGTGATCATATAAAGATTTCTCACTTTTTAAGGTCTTCAATCAAACCAGCCAAATTAACGCCAAAGCACCCGGATTCCGCATCCAGTTCACGTTTGATCCACCAGACTTCCTTGTTTAGATCGCTGATAAAACATCGAATGTGATATCAGTTTCGTAGAATATCTTTTAAAGATAAAGAACGTTTCATTTAGCACGTACCGATACGGGTATCTCAACACTATCAGCCAATGTCAATGGCTTGTATTCCTGAATTGGTGTTCAAGGTTGAGACAGATAGTTCAAGATTGTCGAAGATGTTTTTATCGATACTGAGATTGTTTGATTCGGTCAATGGCTTATTGAAATGAGTGAACGAATGAAAAAGATTTATTGGCACTCTATCCCTATCGGTTATAGTGCCACTACAGGCACCCTAGTAACACCGCCTCGGCCCGGCCAAAGTGCCGCAAGCATTGGATTGTCACTGTCACTAAGTCACGTCACTTGCTATTTTGATTGATTGTCGAGGTTAGATCGCTGTAAAACACCACATTCCCAAAGCATTACATTCTCTTGTGCCTAAACGGACCTTCCCTGGCACTTCGCCGGCCGCTACCGCGGCACCGCTCGCTACGCACGCTCGGCTCGTGCGTTGTGTGGTTACAGTTCTAACCTAACCTAACCTAAATAACAAGTGACAGTGACAATGCAACGCTCACGGCACCCTAGCCGGGCTGAGGCAGCGACACTAGTGTGCCATAAGAATACTCGCAGCACTCTATACACTTCGTTTATTTTATTTTACTCCCATAGTTACTAAGGCCGCATACAGAAAGAAAGCTGGAAACTTATAAGCGCTTACCGGCGCTTGTCAGCGCTGGTCCGTTCTACACAAAGGAAGCAGGTTGAAGCAGACCAAGCAAAATGTCGGACTCATCGGACGATGATTTGGATATCAACACGTCACTATCCATTTTAATATTTATCAAAATAAATATGCCTGTCGTAATTGCAGGCGTTGTCGCAGTTTTTTATTAATTTTAAATGGCAGCGCCCAGCGCTGACCAGCGCGTGTTGAAGCTTGTCGGCACTTGTCGGAACCGGTCAGCGCTTATCGGCGCGCGTTCATATATTTTCCTGTGCGGGTTACCAGCGCTGACAAGCGCCGGTAAGCGCTTATAAGTTTCCAGCGTTCTTTCTGTATACGGCCTAAATAAAGGGCCTGTAACTTAGCATATGCATATAATCTGCCTACAATTTCCACTGCTGAGACAGAGACCTCTCTGTGACAAGGAGTTAAAATTCAAATTCAAAAGTCATTTATTCAAATTAGGCTGAGAATCAGCACTTTTCGAACGTCAAAATTACATAAGACAGTCCCCCAAAAACGCCCGCCCTTCACCACTTCCTAGTGCTTTTGCTGGAGAGAAGAAGTTGAAGTGGAAGTTGGAAGCTGGAGTGGACCATAATCCACCACGCGGGCCCAGTGAGGGTTGGTAGATGTTACATGTCTTCGAATTTTTGGTTCTAAGACATGCTGGCTTTCTCACGATGTTTTCCTCCACCGTTTTTAAAAGCATTGGTACTGAAATAAATTATGTACATGAATTTAAAAAAAATTGTTAGTCACCACAGCCTTTTAATTGTTCCTTATTCGGTATCAATTGCAAACGATGTTCTGTTGAGACAGCGCCAGTAGCTTCAAATTGCAAGGCGATCTCGTGGTAGCGCCAGTTCAAAACACCGATTCTCGAGAAAATCACTACAATGTGACGAACAAATTAATGCAACTAAATTAATTGTTCGTTACATTGCTAATACACTAAGTTTTGTCTAGAATAGTAATTTTTTTGGTGACTTCTCCTCTGCATTCGAAAAACAGGTACATATCAGTTTCCGAACATTTTGCTTATCGAAGATTAGCATCACTTATAAAAAGACAATGTTGTCTACGACACCGTCATTATAATTGACATTAAACAAAATTACAGTAATTTTCTATGCCTGTTATCCGTATTATCTCATGTATACCTAGTTTTCTCATTGTTAATGACACAGTCATTTAGAAGGCCAACTACATAAATATTCAGCAGTTTAAGCAAGGAAAAGATTCGTTCAGATAGCATTTTATTTTAGGTAACTAACACATTATGGGCATTTACACACCGCGATTTTTAATACGCCATTCAACGGCGCGTTTTCTGCCTTGAAAAAGCAGCACTAGTTGCGTTTGCAGCGCGAAAACGCGCGTCGAAGCGATGTCGTCAAAAATAACGCTGACTGAGGCTTTAAGGTATAATGCGCTTTATATTGTGTCTATTTCTATTCTATTTAGCTCTTACATTAGCCTATCGTACACGTGCAGTTTAAAAAGTTTAATTCATTTGTCATCTCCATCGGTGCGTTTAAACGTCTGGACTTCGGCCAAGATACGCATAGCACGGAGAAGCTCGTCCTGCGTATTGCATCGAACTATTCTTGATCTACTACTAAGTTGTTTTTACAAAAAGCCGCCTGCAACTAATTATCTCAGCTGTACTGAAGAATTCCTTATATCTGTCTAGGACTATAAATAACCTACATATGCTGGGCATAGCCCTCTTTAAATGGTGAACGTGCAAAGTGCTCATTCTCAGCCTTATTTGGAGAAATATTTTTAAAACGATGGAGACTTTATAGAACTGCTCCAACAGGAGACATTAATGAGGAACACTCCAGTAATATGTTTTGCCACAGCGTTTGCTTACATTTTTTATCGGCACTTTCCGTCAGGAATTTCTCAGTAGCAGCCCGGAGTCTGGAATTATGCCTGGTTGATGGCATTAGGCTCGCCCCCTATTACATGGGGCTTGGGGAATTGTGTGTGTAGGTACTAAGTATAGGTACACCTCTACCTAACCTCTCGGGGAATGCCTAAGGCATTAAGTCCGCCTTTGTACCTTTTTAAGTCCGAAAAGTTTAAATAAATAAATAATTACTGGCGGGATGTTATGTTATATGTAATTGTGGGTACACATATTAGAAACCTTACATGAAATGTAACGTACGATGAAACGAACATGTTTCATCGTAAATATTCTGACGGCGTGTTCGTTTCAATGTAGGTATGTTACATTTCATGTTAAGTTTCACATAATATACCCACCATATTATGTTAGCTCCCAAAATTAGCCGTACTTCCTCCAAATCTTAAACCCTTCTTCCATTTTGTTGCAGCATCAAAACCCTGTACGATAACGTAGACGTGGTGACAGTGAGGGAGAACACAGAGGGTGAGTACTCCGGCATCGAGCACGAGATCGTTGACGGAGTGGTGCAGTCCATCAAGCTGATCACCGAGGAGGCTTCCATGAGGGTCGCGGAGTTCGCCTTCGTGTACGCCAAGGCAAACAACAGGAAGAAGGTCACGGCTGTGCACAAGGCTAACATTATGTGAGTATTGAAGGCTTAGACATAAGTTCAATTTCTATCCATAGTTTGTACTCCATACTGTCCATACTTACTTATTATTAACAATGCGAAAGTTACTCGGTATCTGTCTGTCACCTTTTCACGCCTAAACCACAAATTTGAGAGATAGAACCTAGTAAAAAATAGTAAAATACAAAAGCAAGATTGAACAGGCATCTTCTGGGCACGCTCGATCCATCATAGACCTCATCCATCGCTTTCCATCAGGCGAGATCGAGGTCAAAAGCAGGCACATTCAGCAAAAAAAAAAACAAAGACGATGGTTATTGTTTATATGTCGACAATCCGTTACGGGGATGTAGGAGTGGTCATTTGCAACTAAATTACCCCTTTTGAATCCTATGCAAATGTCAAAAATTTTCGAGTAATTTGACATTTTATATTTCAAAATGAATGAAATATAAAAATTCAAAATTTTTGACATTTGTATAATAGTCAAAAGGGGTCATTTGGTTGTAAGTGACTTCTCCTACAACCCCTTTATGGATTGCCGACACAACCAATACCTACTATACTATGATGGGCCATAAAATGCAGAGGCTTTTGACGTGAGAAGAAAATTGTTGTTGCATGCTCACGGTGATAGCTCGCGGTTTCATCAACGATCTTTTTACAATGTCCGTGAATAATAGAGTTAAAAGCCTTAACTCTATTACACAGAGTTCCTTTTCAATAGTAAATAAAATTAACATGTTATTTACTATTGAAAAGGAACTCAGTCAGCGACACACTTAAGAATATTTGCCATTCGAAAATTAACCTACTTTACTTGGTGTAAAGTTAGAATTTACTTGAAGAGCAATAAAAAAAAACTATTCTAAGTTAACAATAGCTAAAGTAATGTAACGTTGTAATCTACCACTTCATTGAAAGGAATGTATTACACTTAGTGGAATATCACGTGACGTAATGGCTTGTAACGAAACGGTGTCAATTTACTTTTCACACATTGTATTTAATTGTTTTAAATGTAGAGCTGGTGCACCGTTGCAAGGTAATATGGTACTATAATTATGCATAGTTCATAATATCTTGCAACAAAGCAGGATTCTGAAGCCTGCTTACAACAGTGTACGTTTTTTTTGCTAGATGTAAACATCCACTACTGATCATGGATATCATCATCATCAGCCTATTAATGTTCCCACTGCTGGGATCATGGATATTATACAGGGTTATTTGTAAAACACCAGCAACCTCTTAAGGGGTCATTGTACTCATCATTATGAACAACTTTCACTATGGGACCAAAGTTGATATCGCGAAAAAAAAATCAATAATATATAATGCATTATGTTCTCATATCTTGTCAAAATGTAGAGAACAGCTGATTTTTTTTCGTGATTTCAGGTTTGGTCCCATAGTGAAAGTTGTACCCCTTAAGAGGTTGCTGGTGTTTTACAAATAACTCTGTATAGAGGTAAAATTGTTTGTTTGTAAGTTTGTATGTAGGCGGTAATCTCCAGAACTACTAGTCGGATTTGAAAAATTATTTTTACATTGGATAGACCAATTCTTGAGGAAGGTTATAGGCGTGGGCGAAGTCGCGGGCAGAAACTAGTTTATAATAAATAACAGTAGCCAATAGTATGATGCTGTTCATAGTCACATGATGTTTTTTTTTGAATGGGCTATAGTAACTTTTACTAGCAATGCAAGAATCCCAAAAAGAATACTTTTGGAAACTATTCGTTTATTTCGCTCAGCCAAGTGAAACTAGCTGACAACTGAATCTAAGTAGTGGTGGAGGCAATTCCTGTATTTTTAAGAACGTTCGCTTTCTAACCACAGTATCAATTTAGAGTAGTACAAGGATCTTACGGCGCGTGGCCAAAATCGCCGTCATCTTGTATTTTCAAAACAATTTTACAAATGTTTACCAACAGCGGTTCTTTTGGCGCAAGAATGACAAGGATGGGGGGCCCGTCCTTGTCATTCTTGCGCCAAAAGACCCTTGAAGCCATGAATAATACTTTCACAGTTATTTCACTTCTGATTTTGCATCACTGTCAAAGTTACAGAGATCTTTATACTCGATAAAATATAGACAGTTGCTGTTGGGTTACTGCCGACAAGTTTGTCAAAATTACAGTGATCTTAATACTCGTGTTTTATAAAATATCGTATGTTAATTCCAGGCGTATGTCAGACGGTCTATTCCTGCGGTGCTGCCGCGACGTGGCCAACAAGTACAAGGAGATCAAGTTCGAGGAGCGCTACCTCGACACCGTGTGCCTCAACATGGTGCAGGACCCGGCCCTGTTCGACGTGCTGGTCAGTTCATTATCTATACCTATACATATTATAAATTAAAGACGTTTTTCTGTGTGACAACGTTGTTCTTCTAAACAAACTACGCAACGGAAGTTACCATAATTTAGAGAGTTTCACGTACTAATCTTTATTATAATGACGATAGAGTTTATAATATTTTGAAGTAAAAGTTTTAATACTTTAGGTTTATATATGTGACGTCACGAAGCTTATGACTCTCCCTGGTCGCAGATTTTACACTGTTGACCCCCTCACCCCCCCCCCTCAAACGTGTGAAGTAATTGATGGTTGGCCCCTAATGTATGTTTACTCCAATCTGTATTTAAGATCCCGTCCAACTTTCTCACATCATCCTACTTTGAAATGTTCCAGGTGATGCCTAACTTGTACGGTGACATCATGTCTGACTTGTGTTCGGGTCTGGTCGGAGGCTTGGGCCTCACACCTTCGGGCAACATCGGCAAGAACGGCGCGCTATTTGAGTCCGTAAGTATTGTATTCAACTTTGACGAATGGACAAAAAAACTGTCTTGTGAACGGACAAAGATTGAAAATATTTGGGCGATGGGTCCAGGATCATGACCGTTTTCACTGAAATAGCTAAAGGAACGCCTAAGTATTATTGGACAGTTGAATTTTCAACTCTCAGTCCTAACCCGAGTGTTGAAAATCCAACAAGCACTTTTATTAAGGCATTCATTGATGTCGTCAAGTGTTAGTAAAAACGGGCAAAGAACTCTGTTTTAGTAAAAAAACGAATATTTCATGTATTGGTATGATAGACAAGTTTTTATTGCTCAATCTTTTTCTACATCACTGAATGTCTTGCACTGGATAAAGAAACCTATGATAAATGGCAGAAAAGAACACAAATTCTAATTCATTATGACTTAGCAACAAAAAAAAAACTTTTCAGCGAATCTTACAAAAAAGATGGAGGAATGGAATTTGCAGTCTCGGCAAGAATAAAATTTCATTTGACACCTCGTGTTGAAAACCCTCAAAATCGATTGCCGTGTTAAAAATAGCAGAAAATAATTTAGTTATGTCAAAATTGAGTTCATACAAAATATTATACTTGATAAAATAATAATAATGTGACCATAAACGTTTCCAGGACTGTTTTAATGTTGGCAAAGCAAACAATTGAAGCTGATCAAACAATCTGTTGAATTGTTTATAGTATTGCCGTGTTTATAGTGAAGTGAAAAACGAATATCTGAGTCTGTAGTATCTGTAATAAAATCTCTATCCGACACAAATGGGTATACACAAATGATAAAATCGTCGGCGTCAGTGCAGGACCTTGTAAATGCACTACACCCTTTTTTACAGGAGAGACTAAAAACTGCTTTAAATTTCACCCAACAAGCATGTCGAACTGTTTTACCGACTGTGCGCACTGACTAGCTACCTCAATGTTTTGCCGTTGGATGGCAGGCTAATAAATTTATCGATTTATATGAAAAAATGATTTCGCCAGAAAATTTTGATACAAGGTCCTGGACTGACGCCGACGAAATATATTAAATAATAGGTATCTATATAATATATAAAAAACAATTGCCGTGCATTAGTCTCGCAAGAATTCAGAAATAAAAAGAATAATTATTTTTTGTTTTGTTCGCCTCAATACAGGGTTGATTAGGAAAAAAAAAAATTAAAAACCCAAACAGGAACAGCCGGAAAATCTAAATTGAAATTTTGACAGGACAGCGTCTGACGGGTCAGCTAGTTACATAGAAATTATAATATTATTGTCAAATTATAATTGACAAAGATTAGGGAAGTTCCCCCCTGCATAAAAGTGTTTACTATTTCGCGGATTTTATGTGAGCACAATCATGTGCAATCTACAGTATAGTGTTAAAATCATTCATTCAATGTTTTCAAAATTCAAGTGTTTTCGGCTATAAACAAAATAAACTTGGAAAGATAAGTTGTTTCAAATTATTGAGTTTGAACTAACAGGTGTGGGTTCCATGTTCTAAAAACATTTTTTGATCTGGCAATAACCGCATGACGATTTAAAAATTAAACCGTTACTTATGAATGTTTTTTTCATAACCTGATAATTATAAATTATGATTATGTGAACTAATACATAGCTATAATTAATGTGAATGTCTAAAATACATAATATTATTATTTTATTCTCACTACATGTGTACGTTGTCTGGAATTTGGCATTATTGCATGTACGCATAATATCTGTTAATATGTGTATGAAAATTAAAAGAAAATGAAACCTCTTTCAAATTAGTTTTTTACAAAATATTATTTCATAACACAGTCAGAGAAGCTGCTAATCACAAAGAGCTTTCAAATATTTCTAAAAAGCCTTATTTGTACGCAGAGAATGCCACTACAGTGTATACTATGTTTTCATCATTTTATTTTTTCTGTATTATGAGCTTTTATCATAAAAGTCATTGCATTGATTAATTTGACAAATTACTGTATGGAAATAAGAAATAATGGCTAACTAGCGAACTAGAATATTAATAATGAATTGCAATTATAACATGAATTTCTACCCGTTTTAGGTATAAAAAAGCGGCCAAATGCGAGTCGGACTCGCCCATGAAAGGTTCCGTAGCAGCAAGTAACATAATATAAAAGTTCTTGTAGTTCGTTATAGGTAAATTGCGGTTTACGGTTTATGACATATTAAACAAGAACTACTTACTAGATCTCGTTCAAACCAATTTTCGGTGGAAGTTTACATCATAATGTACATCCAATATTTTTTTTAGTTTTATCATTCTCTTATTTTAGAAGTTACAGTGGGAGGGACACACGTTTTACCACTTAGGAAGTGGTAAAACGTGAAACGTGTTTACTCGCGAAAACTATTCAGTTTAGAGAAAAATGATATTAGAAACCTCAATATAATTTTTGAACACCTATCCAAAGACCGACGACGTATGGGTTTTATGGAAAAAAAAATTTTGTTTCTGTTCGAAGTATGGGGAACCCCCAAAATTTATTGTTTTTTTTTTTTATATTTTTGTGTGAAAATCTTAATGCGGTTCACAGAATACATCTACTTACCAAGTTTCAACAGTATAGTTCTTATAGTTTCGGAAATAAGGGGCTGTGACATACGGACGGACATAAAGACAGACATGACGAAACTATAAAGTTTCCGTTTTTTGCCATTTGGCTACGGAACCCTAAAAAGGCATTTGGAAAGTTTCCAAATACTTTTTTTACATCTAAAACGAAATATTCGGCGTTACGATACTAATTATTGCATTTTATAATCAATAGTTCGCTAGTTAGCCTCATTTCTTATTTCCATACAGTAATATTGCCAAATTAATCAAAACAGCAACAACAAATAAACGCTCTTAAATGTTAATTTCTTTTTCTACATTATGTTCATTCATGATTGATGCATGGTATGGCTAGTGGTGATATATGTATGCAAAATTACAAAAATTCTATCCACACGTTTCCGGGCCCCGCAATTTATTGTGTCCCTGACGGCCCGGAGTTCTTAAAACTCTGACAATGAAATGTCAGGATAGACCGTTATTATGTGTTTGATAAATAAATAAAAATTGAATTATGGAGAAAGACTGGAAAACAATAAATTGTCAAATGTAATGTACAATTAAAGCGCAATTATTTTATTGTAAAAGAGTTCCTCGGCCGTTCTAGAAATGAGAATGTCCATACGAGACTCATAGGCGGGAATAGCCCGGCAATTTATCGCATTCTCGTGTTCACACTAGCCGAGAAACATCATTGAATACGATGAAGTCTGGAGTTGCCGTTCGATTTTCTTGAACTGTGTTTAGCTTTATTTACATAAACGCTGTAAATTTTTTCGAGACGCGAGTACTTTTACACGAGTTAACTTTTTTATTCAACTCGAGAAACCCTTATAGTGTAAATGTCAACTAAGCATTATGTTATTTAATTCCTGGCTATGCGCTACGCATCCAAAATCGCCTTCTTTCCACCATTAAAAAACCATCCCATATTAAAATTAAACTGCTAACTGTTTTCTACTAACACATCTCTCTGGAAACTAATCCCGATTATGGTGCAACTAGATTGCGGTTGATCGATTTCAGATCAATTCAATGAACAATGGTCAACTTACAAAAATGTAGAACTTTGTCACATTAAACGAAAGTATATCAAAAGATAAGTCACGCAAAAATAATGTGACAAAGAAACACTTATTACATCCAGTAGTAAGAGTAAAACAGATCGAACAAACTTCTTGTCTGATCCCGGTTGCTAGCCCACAATTCCACGCTTAGCATGGTCTCAATAGAAACGGGTTTTGTCCACGGAAGAATAGACAATAGACAGACAAGCAATCACAGTCTGTCATTTTTCTTTTCTTCCGTCGACAAATCCTGTAGAAATCCCGTTTCTATGGTTGGCATGCTATGCTACGCGTGCTGGTGCTCACCAAATGGTTGTCACGGTACGATATTTTGGGGAGTATTAACCAACTGCAATAATTAGCTCTAGTTTACAAGTGACTGTTAAAGATTGCTATCTCGTATGATAGCTATACAGACGGCTGTGCTGCTGGACAGACTTCTTCTTCCCAGCTAAAGCACTAGGAAGTGCTGAAGGGCGGGCGTTTTGGGGGACTGATTTATGTAATTTTGACGTTCGAAAAGTGCTGATCCTCAGCCTAGTTTGAATAAATTACTTTTGAATACTTTTATCTAAGGACCAAGTTGAATGTGACAAAGTCTAAAAGTGATCAACGTTTCCGTAAGGTTCTCGAATATGGTATTGCCTTGGTTGATATCTATCGCCCGCAATCGAGTTGCACCTCTATATTTATTTCGACACAATAATAACTCCGCCATAATTTCTAGGTACACGGCACAGCGCCCGCAATAGCCGGTCAAGACCTCGCCAACCCGACAGCACTTCTTCTTTCAGCCGTTATGATGCTCCGTCATATGAAGATGTTGCAACATGCCGATAAAATAGAACGAGCTTGCTTCAGAGTCCTACGGGAGAGCAAGGTCCTCACTCAGGACTTAGGAGGGACCTCAAAATGTACCGAATACACGGCGGAAATTATTAAGTATTTAGACCAGCCTGAGCAGAAATGAATGGGGTTGTAGTTGAATTAATCATGTTTTGTTATGGACTAGGTACAATGTAGATAATTTGAATATTTTTTTAAATATATTACATATTTTCTCTTGCTTTCCTGCAATCATAATCTATGGGAGTCATTTCGTGGAAAGGGACGGAAGTGTGTCATAGGAAGTCGGGGAAGCGCGTGCTTTTTGATTTGACCAATGAGCGCGCGTGGTGCTAGAGTTGGCCGTCAGAAACGACCTTGACAGGCCCCGCCCCTTTAACGTTGTTTATTACCAAGGTTAGATGCTGATGTTATATATATATATATTTTTTTTTTTAATATGTTTTATATATGAATTCTTTCATCGACAATGATTCACTAGTCCTGTATCAAAATGATGATCAAAGCCACTGTTGTGTGGCAGGAGTTAGTTCAATTATTAGATCAAATTGTTGACCTACTTAGTAGTAAGCGTAGAGTTGATTGACTGAGATACTGGCAAACTGTACTGTAAGTAGAGTAGCACTCGAAAAGTGTCAGACAAAAATGTCCACAACGCAGCTTTCACAAAGGTGATTGGCTTGCAATGGCATTTCCGCTATGAATATTCGCCCTTAAATGCTCATGGCTTTACGAGGATTTTCTTGCACCGTTTCATTCAGATTAAAATACACATAACCTTTACTGCACAAACAAACTTGTGACGGGAAGCGATTCTTGAGTTACAAAATGATCTTTTGCTATGCTCAAGCTTTTACATGCCTTTAAATAAAATAAGTACAAGTAATTTTATTTATAAATATCAGTCAGCCAACTCACAAACCGGTGTAACTGCCAAAGAAGTATGATCTATTCCAAAAGTATCTGATCAAAGTGTAAACAAACCCTGCTTACTAAAGGGAACTAGTAACGCATTCATCTGTATTTACAAAGTTTCAACTTTATATCTCACCAGTTTTTCCAACTTTATTGTTCTAATGAAATTATCATCGACGAAACCTCAATTAACCTCAATTGTCAAATAAAGAACGTCTATGGTGATTTAAAATTAGAATTTTAAGTATTCAATAATCAAATCAAAGCACTCGATTTGTAAGTGGCACTACAAATTGGCATGACAGGCACGTTCTCTGATTTTGTTTACATTTTCGTCATAAACTTTTGGAACAGACCATAGATAAACATTTTAATTTATTTCACTATTTATGAACATTCCGTTTTGTAGAACATAGATCTGCTCATTTATATTATATTTATTGATGATTTTTGTGGATATTAATGATACTAATTATTCCGTCAAGATTAGATCTTGGCGGAAAAAAATTATATATCGTTTTTAGGACGAAATAATGAATTGTGCGCTTGTTCGCGTGCTATTAATGTCCACATAAATGATCAATTAAATAATCATTTAGGCCATAAAGACCGTTTAGATTGTAGTAATTAATTTTATGCACTATAAGTTACCATTGCAGTTTTTGTAGTATACAATGTTTTATAGATTAAAAAAGGGCTTACAGCGGTGTAAATAATACACTAAAATTTCGCCAGGTATAAGTTCCATGTTATAAAATATTAATACTGGCAAATAAGTATTATTGGAGTTTTCTTTAGTGCGTGTCAATCAATTTTGAATTTTAATTATTTCGCATTTGATTGAAAATAATGTGAAGACAATATTATGTGTATTGTAGTGAGATTTTTAGAGCAACAGGAACATAGGAAGTTGTGATATAATCGGCTGTTTTAATTTTCAGTATTTTAGTTCAATTTACAATGTGATACGGTGAGGTTGAGAAATACACTGCTTCAAGGATGTTTTGGCGCTCGAATCACGTTGACAGGGGGCGCTGTTGGTAAACATTATATTTGTAAAATGTATTGAAAAACAAAATGGCGGCGTTCAGCTCAAAACATACACAAAGCGGCGAACTTGTATATTTTGTAATTCCTTGTATTAACGGACTTCAGCACACGAAAAGCGTACGCGGGTCGGGAGCGGGAGCCGCGCTCGCTCTCTTCGTACTCCCGTCCCGACCCGCGCCCGACACGCACCCGCATTGTGTGTGTGTTGAGCTTTAGTGCCGATTTTGACCACGCGCCAAAAGAACCTTGTACCGATCATGGTATAATAAAACCAGGTATGGCATTCCGAGACTGGTCACGTGGGTGACACAAGTCTACGTCATCACATCTGTGTTACCAGTATTGAGTAATAATAACTCCCCAACCACCTTTATTACCTGTGCGAATCCGATAAAACAATGAGGTTTTAATTAACAATTACGTTGGTATATGTTTAAATTGAATTGTTTCGTTTCATTAGACAAACGAAACGACAATTTAAATGTTTAGTATATATTTTTTAACAGAATAGTGATTTCAAATCTTTCCTTAATTCGTGTTTTGTTGCAATAAAGTAGTAACTGGATAGTGACTTAAGCATGTGTCACTCCCGGAATGCCAGACCTTGTTTTTCTTAGACCATGGTACCGATATTCAACCCGACGAGTTGTCGTCGCCGTTGATGCGGTTGTGTATATTATTCGTTTTGTTTTTAAGTAAGTAAAGTATTGCTAGTTTTAAAGCTATTCCTTCACTCCTCATGTTATGTAAGATCCCAGTTTAAATAAACCAATGCAACTCCTTGCTTAGCCATAATTATCTTTGAATTTAATAGGGTAGCTATATTTAATATTTTTTTTGTGTGTCGAGATTTTTAATAGTTTATCTTATTACTGGGTCGGATCTTAACTGACAGTAAAAAAAAAGATTCCGACTAAGAAACTGCTCCTTTTTTGAAGTCGGTTAAAATCGTACAATATCGCTAGCGAGTTATAAAGTACTTAGATGAGAGTTAAATGAATTTGTGAGTGACTTAAAATGAAATGTAAAATAATAACTTTTGATATTTTTGTGCTGTCCGTGGGAAACTCTATTTAGATTGATTTAGATCTTTGAGTATATATCTCTGGAGAAGCCTTACGAACACTTCCCCTCTGTATATGAACAGCAACAAAATGTTCGTGTCGGTTCATAAAAACTACTTTCAAATCGATTCTAACGCACTTCGTAAATCGTCATAACGGCGCGCGGAGATCCGTGGAAATACCTAGCTGTGCTGTTGAATTCTGTAAAAAGCGTTCAAAAACGTCAAACTTACGTAAAGTACCGAATAATCATCCATATGTTAATATTTTATTATAATATTTACTCATGTTTTAATCAAAATTAAAAATCCTAACTTCATAATACATTTCGATTTTTCATTCGATCCAACTATGATTCAACATAAAGCTCGATTCATAATCGAGTATTTTCCTCACATTGCTTTTGCGACGTCACCGAGTCTTGGTACATCTCGTTTTTGTGTTCATAAAGATCAAAATACATTTCTTTTGCATTACGAAAATATACGCAAAATCAGCAAAATTTACATGCGCTTGAAATGCGATTATGTCCTTTAGTAAAAATGATAGCGAGACTACCGTAGGGTTGAGGTCATGTTTGCAACCTAAATTGACTTGTCGATAATTCCTTATTATGAATTACTTAGTAATTACTTTTGTTAATTGATTTTTTTAATTTTTTCTATTGTTTTGTGTTTTATAATGTCCATTGAAATGGTTTAGCTTTTTTTTTTACTTGCCTTTTTTTTTGTAGTTATTTTCTCTTCTTATTTAAATTTTACTATTTTATGCAACAGCCGTTTTATTTCATGTATTCAAGCAAAATAACGAATGAATAACGATATCGATAAAAAAAAAATTGATGGTATGGACTCCTCTTTGTCTTCTCTAGCTTCTAGTTAATAAAACAATAGCTGCTCGCCCGAGCGAGCACCTATTGTTTTTTTTTTCGCAGAAGCGACCTCGTCCCCCGCACGCTTTTTGACAGACTTTTTTGACCAGTGATAAATACTCAGATTTAGATATAATATTAGCGGTGATATTTCAAATATTTCACTTTGTGCTTTTTGAAAGCACTTTACAAACAACATAATATATTCTCATTATGGGTCGTTTACACTAGGATTTAATAAGTTACTTGCACGTAACGCGAAATTCTTACGTGTAAACCAGCCTACAGCTTAATCACATAATATTCACTGCCTTATACTTTACAGTACAACTATTTACTGAATACCCCTCGGCAAACTTCGTGTTTCGTCAGTCGTCGGATTTCTATCAGTTGCACTTTGCACTTGGTGCAGACCGGACGCTCTCAATATACTTCGAAGTCGATTGAGGAGGGAAATTATGAAAATAGTTGTACTGTACAAATCTGTAAGTTCATAACTTTCCCATGGAACAAAAACTTAATTGTATCATTAAAAGTAGAATTTCTACCGTATTTTACATACTTTGTTAGTTATTTATTTTATGACCAAGTACACAAAATGCGTGAAACCATGATTTTATTGTATTATTTTAAGGTGAAACACTTTGATATTTTTTCCATACAAACTTCGGAGGGTTTTTACTCCACTGTTTGACATCGTACATTCAAAGTTTAACATGATATAGTTAGGTCTCATTATTAAAATTGTCTGTACGGAAGCAGAATATTAAAATAAAAAGCCATTAAAAAGTTATGAGCCAACAAAGATTCGTTTTTCTTGCTAATTTTAACGCAACTTTGGGCGTAAATAAGTAATACAAGAAGTGTGAAATCTCGAAAACGAAATCCGTACCGACACAGCAAAATTATCGAAGATTTCAATAAATTTTATTTGTAATTGATTTATGCAGTGGTTTTTTCAGAAAAACCTTTTTACCAAAGGCCTTTTCGTAATTTTTGACGCGCTCGTTTTACTATAAACTATTGTGCGTTTCACTCAATAATGTTCCCCCGGCGCGGGTGGCGCGGTGCGGAGGGTGACGCTCGCGCACACATGCACGAAATGTCACACGCCTGAAGCTCTTTCGTTTGATTCAGGCACACACGTGCGTGTTGTAGTGTTTCCACTTTTACCTACTTTATCTGTTTGACTTCGCCCTGAGAAAATTATCGTAGGTATCGTTTGAAATTAGAATAAAATTGTTGGTTTGAGTGGACGCTGCTGTGTCAGTGAATTTGTGTTGGTTGATTGAAGAACAGTACCTACCTACCAATCAATCTTCCTAGCCTTTTCCCAACTATCTTGGGGTCGGCTTCCAGTCTAACCGGATGCAGCTGAATACCAGTATTTTACATGGAGCGACTGCCTATTTGACCTCGGTACCGATACCCCTTGGTAAGACTGATGTCAGACTTTCGGGCTTCTGACGACTCGTAACGACTGTCGTCAAAGATCCACAAATGACAGCCGGGAGCCCGGGACCAACGGCTTACGTGCTTTCCGAGGCACGGAGTCTCGGTATGTAAAGATGGTCACCCATCCACTGACTAACCCCGGCAAGCGTAGCTTAACCTGATGGATGGACCCGTGCGGCTTGTTATTACTTAGCCACGAGCTCCTCAGAAGATTGAAGAACAGTACCGTAATTACGTAATACACGATCAATCAAAATTTGAATCGTTTTGAAACATATTACTAATCCATTGCTTCCTATGTTCGGAAAAAGATCTGCTCAACAACGTAAATAACGCAATGAATATTATTGAACGGTCAAAATGAAACTGATTAGTCGGAATCGTTTATAAAAATGTGTTGTGTAACAGACGCCAGCACACCAACCTACTCCAATCTGTCAAATTTTCTCAATCAACATTGAACCTTATTCTTTAGCCATAAAGTTGAAAATCTATTAAAGAAATTTGACAGATTGTAGTAACTTGATGTGCTGGGGCGTCTGTACAATTTATTATACGTAATCTATTTTCGTAGGTACCTACCTACCTCCTCGAGCATATTTTCTGTTATAAATTATAATATAATTATATCTTCTTTTGGCCAATACCTACTTAGGTACCTACATTTTCTACCTTACTGCTCGGCCACGACTTGCTTGAGGCTAAAGTGCCTGCTACACGGTTGCCAACCACGTCCCTGACAGAGGTGACCTTGGTTAGCGACCCGCAAAGTTGTTTCAACGTTTGGTCGTATAAACATCATCTTCACGGTTGTAAGCCACCAAGGTCACCTCTGTCGGGTCGCGGTAGGCGACCGTGTAGCAGGCGTTTTAGCGACCGGCGCGGCGCGGCGTTGCCGCGAGGCGTTGTGTAGGTACGTTGGTAGGTACCCTATGTAGGCAAGAGAAGACGTACGCTCTTTGCATTCACACTTTACTTTACCGACGCCGACGACGCGGGCGCGCTATGGCTTTTATTTTGTGGTCGTGGAAATGGGGGGGAGTGCTCGAGTAGTAGGTATTTAGTAGGTACCTATCTCTATCTGGATTTAAAAAAAAAAATTTGCATTGGTTAGCTCCATTCTTGAGAAAGACTGTAGGCCACCACGCAACAACACGCTAACATCACGCTACAACCCTTAGGAGCCGAGCAAAAAGAAAAAAGTCAGAAAGAACGCTAAGCGAAAACGAAGTAAAAGCGCGGGCGGGGCGATAGGATGCGATGCGGTGGGTCGGGGGCCGAAATTTCACACGGACGAAGTCGCGGGCAGAAGCTACTGTATATGTATTATAAAGGTTTATGTAGGTACTTATAACATTTATCGTAAATCAATATTACAACGATATGAAAAAAAATATATATATAGGTAAGCTTCCTCTGGCAGTCGGGTAAAACTTTATTCTATTGATAACGTATTTAGGTATGTACTATATGTAGGTAGGTACATACTTATACCAACTGTTCCCCACGCTTTTACCCGCGTTCCCGTAGGAACCTATCCTACTGCTCGGCTCCCATGAGCAGCAGTGTGATGTTTTATAGCCTAAAACATAACCAAAGGCTACAAAAAAATTATTAAACTGGTAGGTACCTACCTAGTTTGTGAGATTAGCGCATTCAAACATCAAACTAATAAACTGTACAGCTTTATAATATTAGTATTTTTAGATAAACCTAGTATAGTACCTATCTATAGATTACTAAATCAACAAATTGGCAGCAGCTGATTATGAGTTAGGAAAATACCTACGCCGCGTCGCGTCGCATGATCTTCGCCTCGCGCTTTCGTTCAAGCTGCGTGATAGCGTCTTCGTAAGCCGACGCGACGTTCGCGATTGGATTTTCGACACTCTGCTTAGCGTCGAGAGTTGAATATCCAACAGTGTATTTTCTTGACGCACTGGGATACGCGCTGAATGCGCTCTGTTGGATATTCAACTCTCGGCGCTAAGCAGAGCGTCGAAAATCTGATACGCGCAAAAAAATTGCGAATAGGTTTGCTGTTTTAATCATTGTCCACATAGCTTCCGTGGTCGAGCGGTGTAATGTGGCACTTGCGAAATCAGAGGGTCTAAGTTCGCACCTGGTTAGTCTATAATCTATCCGTCGTTTTTTTTAATCTCTTTGGTTTTTTTTTTTTTATCTTATCAAAAACAAAACAGTTTCGTCACATTTGCATTCTGCTTAGTAGGTACCTAATGAAATAATTACCTCGACTGTTTGTGATAATTTTGCTTGTATGAAGGTTAGGTATACAAGCAAAAATATCACAGTCGTGAACACTAAAATGTAGGTAAGTAGGTACCTACCTACCTTATGCGTACGTCCATGAATAGGTAACTAAGTAAGTAGGTACCTACTTACCTAGAAATAAGAAGATAGTAGTAATTTTGTAAACAATTTATAGACCGTAGTCAACTATAACAATTAGGTACACATAGGTACATATCTATAATTCTCGTCGGCGCGGCGCGGCGGCGGCGAGCGACACAGCGGCGGCGGTATCTTATAAAGTACTCTGTGGCGGCGCGCGGCGGGGCGGTGCACTATTGTGTGCTTCGTATAACATCGTTTCAGTTCGGAACGGTGTTTGTGTGCGCGCTAACTAGACGTGCGGCTAGACTAGCGTCTAACTGCTCATCACTGATACTATCTCTGTCGCACAGATGCCAGATGAGATAGCGTGCTTTTTGGCCGCGCCCACCAGTGAGTTCGAGCCCGCGACTTGTCGGTTCTTAAGCTTAAAAGTTAATGTATGTAAATAAGTAGCCGAATAAATGCATTAACAGAAATAAACAATGTTATTTATTACCTTAGCTTTAGCAAAGTATTCATATTGAAATAAGTTCAGTCAGGGATATCAAATGATGCACTTCGTACATTTTCCGCAGTACAGCCATTTCGTATTTCGAATGTACAGACAACAGTCAAAACCGTTTATAAGTGTACCGGCACACCTGCAGAACGTTCGGCGCGGAACGTTCCGTCGCGTCATGTGACGCTTGCTCATAAACGCGACGTAACGTTCGGCTGATGTGTCATAGGTAAGGGTCGGGCCACACCTGCCGAACGTTCCGCAGCGGAACGCTCGGTCGCGTCATATTTCTATGGACGTAACGTTCGGCTGATGTGTCATAGGTAACTTGAAAAACATTAGGAGCGTATTCAACCGAACGTTCCGCGCCGTACGTTCGGCAGGTGTGGCGCGACCCTAACACTATCGCTTAAAACGACATACCGGTTATTCCATTCCGGCATTTCTGTTAACTTAACATAGGTTTTGGTTACAACGACTATCGGCTATAACAAACCCCTTCGGTCCCTTCGAATTCGCTATAAACGGGTTTTGACTGTATTTACGTTAGTAGTCAATTTGATAAACAATTTATTTCCCTAACTCTACATAGTTGAAAAATCGTTGAGGTCTAGAATAACATATTATAGAAAATTGTTGTCTTATTCTCAAAAAATATTATTGTAATACCGCTGACTGCTGGCTGGATTGTGTACCTTTGCGTTTGTTGCTGTTGTGTCAAGTCATGGGATGTTTCAATGATGATATACTGTCGTTACTTTAATTTATGCACGGATATCTATGGATTTATGTAATTTTGTTTACTAACATAGTTGTAAGTATTATAACCTTTTTTTTGAGTCAGCCTTACTCCACTAAAGAAATAATTACTTATGTGTTCTAATGCCATTCCTTGGCTGTCCCAGGTGCACGGCACAGCCCCAGACATCGCCGGCAAGGACCTGGCCAACCCCACCGCGCTGCTGCTGTCGGCCATCATGATGCTGCGCCACCTGCAGATGGCCGAGCACGCCGACCGCATCCAGAGCGCCTGCTACGCCGTGCTGAAGGAGGGCAAGCACCTGACGGGCGACCTCGGCGGCACCGGCAAGTGCAGCGAGTTCACCAACGCCATCATCTCTAAATTTTAAGCTGTACGAACATAGTTCCTTTGCCCTTGAATAGGAATCTTTAAAAAAAATTGCCACTAGCATTGGCGTTAAAGGGCCTAAAATATTAAATGCAATCTAATTGTGTTTTGTAAAAAAATTAACAGGAGCGCCACCAAAGCTTACTGTATCCTTAGATAAGTAGTAGATTTCAACAAATAGTTTTACATACAGTATTGCTATGCAATCATAGTATTTATTTCGTTATAATTGAGAGCAATGTTACCAAATGTATAGGTATTGTAAATATATTTTTTATTGTTATGAAGTATCCGGTCAATTCAACTCGGGGATACCTTAGAGTAGATGCCAACACGACATTAACATATTTATTTCGACGATTTATATTTGATTTATTTCGTCCACCATCTCTAATCTCATCAAAAGGTAAATAACACCGAAAACCAATTTAAAAAATTAAATCTTTGAATTTTTTTACTTGAGTTTTATTTAACAACAATCAAATGTCTTGTATCTTCTGATGCTGTTTTCACGTCTCCGAGCTAGTATGGATCCAAAACCAAGCTGAATTTACAGACTACGGTATAGTACTTACCCCGAGCATTACCTTCATGAATTTGTTTTGCAAACATTCGTTGCGCGACTTTTGTTACGCGACGAACATTCATTCGTGAATCCAAACAAAAAAAATATTCTGAAAAATATTCAAAATAATAGCTGTGCCCACGAACGAATGTTTTTTGTGTTCTGTAAGAAAAGCTCGTGCAAAGAATTTTTCCAAAAAAAATAAGTATCCCTGTTTACACAAAAATAATTAGGTAAAGTGGGCATAAAATGCACATTCGCTCGTTTGGTCTAAATCCACCTTTAGAGATTTTCACTTAAACTGCGTTCGCAATTTATTTGCCAAACATGTAAACAAACACGAGTTTTAGGAAAAACAACTATAATGCCTACATATAAGGTTCGGTTTGCGCTACAACTGCATATTTTTTACGACTTGCAACAGTACTAGTCAGTCTAAAATCAACTTTATGTACACTATCATAAAGTTGATGTTAGTTAATTTGGAAATCAATTGGAAACAAGAATTGAAATAGACCTTACCTATCACCTCGACAGTTTCAACTCGTGAACACCAGAGTTAATTTAAATAAGTTGTACCTTTGGCCCTATGCTTTGGCTAAGTATATAATATACGGTGTAAAAAGATCCTTTACGAAACCGTCGCATACGCATTCTGTGCAAGGGCGGATCTAGGATTTATTTCTTGGAGGGGCACATGGGCCAGCCACCTCTGCAGAAGTGTCTCCCATATCATGTATTGCACTTTGATGTTTTTGGGATTAACTCTTTTTCAATGAAGTTATAGTAGCCTATTTGTTGTTCATTATTGAAGCAATTTCTTGATAGATATGCATTCAGGCCAGTCCATTCAGATGATTCGATTTTATTTTACTTAAGAGGGTTTACGTCGTTCGGCATTTCATACAAACTTACAAAGAAAATGTTCATAACTAAGTTTTTAGACCTTTGTATCCTGCATATGCATATGAAGTTTCATTAAAATCGGTTCAGTCATTTCGAAAAATAAGGGCTTGAATGTTTGTATGAAAAGCCGTACGACGTAAACCCTCTTAACCGTTTGGGGGTGCACGTGCCCCTGCGGCTGCACCTAACGCATAACATTGTGCTTATGGGTGCAAAAAAAACGGTAACGGAATGATATAATATGGATGATGTGAGTCTGCGTTGAAATCACTAAATCGTCCTTACATATTATAAAACAAAGTCGCCCGCCGCGTCTGTCTGTCTGTCTGTCTGTCTGTCTGAACGCGATAAACTCAAAAACTGCCGAACGGATTTTCAAACGGGTTTCACCATTGGACGGAGTGATTCATGCGGAAGGTTTTAGTGTATAATTCATTAAAGTTTTGTGTAAATTGGCTGAAATATGACGATTATTGTTGAATATGTCAGAAAAAATCATGCCGACTGGGAGCTTTACTGGCGTGCGCTGCGTAAGCCGTGAGAGATAAATCAAATTTATGTTCTAGAGTATTGTATATCTTAAAAATTGCAACAAAAAAGTCCGCGATGGCATATGTCTATCTTCTAAGGGTGACCCACAAAAACCATTTTTATCTTTCAAAATTGTAGAAAATTTTCATTGTTATTTCCGAAGCTATTTTGACCGGTATCTTATTAATCCTTATCCAATTAAATAGGTTATTTAAATTGGGCATTCAATTTCGATTAAAATATGCCTTAACATCACATGATTTAAATGAATAGTTTAAGAGATATCACAGTTTCAAAATTACGCGTAACAATAATTATGGTTGACAACGCGGGCGCTGTAGCCTACCACTGCGTCCGCTGAAAGTTAGTCAATGATCTTTTCCTTGGCTATTAGGTATGTATTCCCGGTAGAACGTTCCCGTGGGATATTTAGCGACATCCATGCGGGCGAAGCCGCGGGTAGAAGCTAGTTTTATATAATCTACAATCATTTTGATGGTTCTATGATTGTAAATGAAATGAAGAAGTAATAGAACCTTTACATAGAACGGTATAACGTATGTACTATTACTATCCTCTATGAAGAGGATCTACGTTGCACCAATCTGCAGGTCTAAAATGCCCTGCTAGGCTGCTACTGCTACAAAAGTTAATAGCAATGATGGCAGGGCCGTAGCTAGGAATTCATTTCGGGGGGGGGTTTGGGTTGAAAACTTTTTTTAGAAGAAATAAAGTATTTCTGATTTTGAGAGGGTAAATAAAAAGTAGGTAGTTATAGATATATAAAAAATATATTATTTAGTATTATTAGGGGCCCGGGGCCCATGTATGCAGAAAACTCGAAGAAGTAGAATATAAGAGCGAGCGGAGCGAGCTCGAAAAATTTTGCACCCTACATTAACATAGTAGTCCCCGCAGACCGCACCTGCCGCCCCCCCTTTATCCGCCAGTGGGGCCGCTACGGACGATATAGGATGCAAGAGCGAGCGAAGCGAGCTCAAATGATCGACTTAAGCAGAAAAGTTCGAGAATGCAAAAAGCGAGCGAAGCCAGCTCGAAAATTTTTGCTTAGACTTCCTCAGAGAATGCGGAAGTTGCAGGAATTCATTCAATACCAAGTCAGACTAGATAAAAATACAGACGTACTGTTTTTTTGTACTCCGAAATAGATTATCACAGTCATGTATTAGAGTACGGAGCTACCATAGGAAGGTCGATCTCTGGATTTAGATTCTGGCTTCTCACATTTTGGGGGGGGTTTGAACCCCCAAAACCCCCCCCCTGCCTACGGCCCTGAATGATGGGCACTATGATTTTGACCACCAATTATATTTTTGAGTTGAATGCAAGAACTCCGACAAAAATTAGGAAGAGGCCTACATGTATGGGGGTTGAGGGTTTTAGATGATGAACGTATAACGGACCGTGGTTGTCAAAAACAGTCTCTGTCAAACAATGTCAATGTCAAACAAAAGTGACATTAGTGACCAGTGTTGCCGTTAGCGTACATTTTACACATTTGACGTACCTTTTAAGCCTCCCATGTGTAATGTGTAATGGGGTCTATTTTACGTACCTTTTCAACCTTACTGTATCCGAAATCATGATTGTGTAAAATCGTGGTTTATTGACAATTTTATGTACCTTTTTTGAAACCGCCGCCAAAACGAGAAAACGAGATAGCATCTACGGTCCTAAGTACCGGTGGCCTGTGGCCTGTGAACTACTGTGAAGTCATGCTACGGCTACACTGGTACGTTATCGCGAACTTTACTTCGTCCGCACTCTGTTGCTCAGCGAGACGTCGAGTGGTGTGCGAGGGAGAGCGCGCGAAGTAAAGTTCGCGATAACGCGACAGTGTAGCCCCAGGGTTACAGACCTAACGCAATGTAGGAATAGGAAATAGGTTTGTCTCGCTTCCGCCGCGAGTGTAGGCAATGAACATTGTATCGTGTTCGTGTATCTGACCGACCTGAGCGGCGCGGCGCGCTCTTTGGGCGCGCTTAGCAAGTCAAGACAGACACAGAACACTACTCTAGCATGGTATCTAGTCACAGGGCGCGCTTGTTTGCAAAGCGGATAAGTTTTTATAGATACATTTTGTTTTGTATTTTAAGCGCGCGAGATATTGGTATCTGCGATTAAGGAAAGTGATTTTCTTTATTGTATACATAGTGTTCAATAAAAAAATAGAATGATCCCATTTCCACTAATTTGGTCGTGGCGGTCGAGTCGCAGGCGGCTGACCAACCGGTGCCTTTATTCGCTCGCTGCTGTGGTGCTTGATAAGGTGTAGGCGAGCAGGCAGTCCCTCACTGTCTCGCATTCATTGTGAGAGAATGATTTTAGTAAAAGCATTGCTTATTTATTTATAAATATTTTATTGTATACCAGAAAATACACAGTAAAAAAATATATTTAACACTACAAAACATACATACAATGGTGCTTATGTACCTTTTTAACCCAAAATGTACCTTTTCAGCGCTGGATACGTACCTTTTGGGAACTCGGTTGTGGCAACACTGTTAGTGACAGCTTAGAGTAGACAACAGTGGATTGCGCACGTTGTTTATACTTTTCTAACCTATTTCATAAGAATAATTTTGTATTTTTAATGTATTAGTGGTGAATTATTAAACATGGTGAAGCGGGTAAGTTCCCTAAACTTATTCATTCATAAATAACTGCACAAACTGTAGTATTTTTGTTATCTTTCGATGTGTTGTTGCATGTTGGTAAGTGCAACCAATTTTCTACAAAAAATATGCTATTTACTGTGATTTTACGTTTTAGGACGCAAAAGCATCTATTTCTGAAGAGAATGGAGAGGTTGAAATTATCAATGAGAACGGAAAACGATCTGCCGAAGACGAAAATAAAGATGGGCCAAAACGCGTAAGAACCAAAAGTTTATACCGTCAGCCAACAGTAAACGAATTAAACAGACTACAGGAGACAGAAAACTTGTTCAACTCTAATCTATTCCGCTTACAAGTGGATGAAATTATCGAAGAAGTAAAAGTCAAAGAGAAAACTGAGAAAAGGTTCCTTCAGTTTTACAAAGAATTAAAAACTTACTTACTGTCTATACCGGAAGATGGTACTGAATACGATTTGTCTGAACAAAATCTTTCCAAGAAACTTAAAGTAAAATTACCTGTGAGTGAGCAGTTCAGTAAAACAAAGTGTGTTTTTAAGTTTCATAAATTCTCCAATGTTGAAATTGTTGGCTCTTATGCATTAGGGTGTGCAATCAACTCGAAACTGAGAATCGACTTACAAATAACAGTTCCAAGTGAAACATACACAAAGAATGACTCGGTTAACTACAGATATCATAAGAAAAGAGCTGCATATTTAGCTTATATTGCGGCACATTTATCTAAATATGAATCAGCTGAAGAATTACATTACTCATACATTAACGGCTCTGAAAGTAAACCTGCACTTAACTTCAAGCCTATAGGCAAGCTTGGCAACCACTTATCAATCCGTATAAACTTGGTATGCGAAAGTGATGCGTACAAGCTACACCGCTTCAGTCCTGAACGTAACAACCTGAGAGAGGCATGGTTGTTCATTGAAAACTCGGAAAATACTACCGAAGTTGGACCTCCAACACCGTATTACAATAGCAGTGTGTTATCAGACTTAACTGCATCCACAAATCAAGAATTCTTGAATGAAATTTTGCAAAAAAGTGAGAATTTGAAGCAAGCGGTTACGTTACTAAAGATCTGGCTACGTCAAAGGAATCTGGAAGTGTCTGGACATGTCGTGGCTCTGTTGGTTGCATATTTCGTGCAGACAAAGAGGGTAAATAACATCATGAGCAGTTATCAAATTGTGAGGAACATTTGGATAGCACTGAGTAAGTTGTTTTTATATTTGAAAATCAAATGAACAAATTCATAATATTATTATTACTAGCCTGTTGTGACCCCTGCAAGGCAAAGCCCACCCTAATGACTTTTCATTTATCTCTCTCTTTTGAAATTGAGATAAGATTCCAAATACGAAAGTCTTAAAAGAAAAAAATATTAGCTTTAAAGACTCTTTTCAACTGGCTCATTTTCGTAAGCAAAGGGCAGACTTACCGAGCAAATCAATCAAGAGCTTGAGAACTCTGTTCTTTTGGAAAGAGTTTCAGTAGAAATTAATTTCTACAGAAACTCTTTTCTTAAAATCTATGAATGAAACTGTTATATTGTACAAAAACAGAAACTGCAGCTGTGCAGCATAAAGAAATAGTTTGGAAAATCCAAAAGTGCACGCCTCATACTTATCACTCATTCATAAACGAAAAAGAAATTCAAAACATAGTTTAAAAATGAACAATTTATCACTTTTCATGAAGTCGTAATGTCAACGACTGACAAAGATATTTACGTTGGCAGTTGCTAGGCAACGGCACCGGATCAAGGTTGAAAATATTTAGATATTGATATTATATTTTAGTTAGTATTTTATTAATTATAATTAAACTACTATGAATAAAAGAGCCATTTTCAATAGGGTTCCTTCTACGGCTGAAACGAATGTATAAAAAAAAAATTGACTCAATTAATTGATTTTATCGCAAGCTACAATGTTTTCAGGGATCATAAATTGACGGACAGGAAATTTTTTTCAACAATTTTGAAGCTTTTTCCATTTCTGCTGCATTAAATCAATTGTTAAAAAATACAATATTAATCTCCATTTAATCATCTATACAATGGTATATAAATTAAGTAGGTTCTGTGTACTAGCAGGAGTGAAACAATAAAAACAGTTGCAGAAATGGGGCAAAAAATATTTTTCGATCGTAGAGCACACTCTAATGCGAAGCATTACGAGTCGTGCAATAAATAATTAAACCAATAATTTTTCAGAAACATCAGAGCTAGACACAAAAGGCATATCGTTACATAAAGGCACAGAAACATCGCCATCTCTTGAAGTTTTCCACAAACACTTTCCCGTAGTCTTCATAGACAGGACTGGCCACTACAACATTTGTTGGCAGATGTCTAGGGGCACTTATAATGCGTTGAAGAGGGAGTCTGCGTTGGCTGTTGACATGTTGGATAATGGAAAGATTAATAGTTTCTTGCCGCTTTTTATGGTTCCAGTGAAGCCTTTGATGCAGTTTGATCATATATTGAGGTAAGAATTTAAATCTCTAAAATTTTAGGGTAATAAAAAATTGCCATTCATGGGGACTGCCAACAGTAGTGCAAGCTTAAAACTGGTATTAGCGCCATCTATACTCTATAGTACAGCCCTCAGGCGCGAGCATGTCGGTGACGCGAATCCATAAGTTTACCAAAAATCGGTCAATGCGCCTAAAAAAGTTTTCACTTCAAAAATCGAGGATGTTTCTATATAAAAAGTAGTAGGAACTGTAAAAGTAGTAGGCCTACTGCAAAAAAAGTAGGGTCATGCACTGCCATGGGCGTACCCAGCATTTTTTTATGGGTGGGGCAGAAAACAATACTGAAAACTATAACTACGCATGCGCGCTCGATTCATCGATACTTCATTGTTCCTCGCGGTAATTTTGAATTTTATAAAATGAATGATTGGTACTTAATAAACCAAGATTTTTTGCTTCGATTCAGGGACTAGGGTGGGGCACATGCCTCACCTTGCCCCAACGTGGGTGCGCCCATGTGCACTGCAATAAACAGTGTAGTGTGCAAGAGATATTTATTCCCTGCCTGAATGTTTTTGCATGCAGAAACAGGGCTCAAAAGCAATGTATGAAATTCTTTTTCAATCTCAGTCTCAGTAAATTATTTGCCTAAAGAAAAAAGAAAAAAAAAAAAAAAGAAAATTATTTGCCTAAAGGCATGTGCCCTCGTATAATAGAGACCCTAATCAAAGGTGTAGTGCTAACTGGCGGTAATTCTAGAATTAATTCTTGTATACCTAATTCTCTTTCCAGATTCAAAAACCTCAAACAGATCAAAGAGTCAGTGCTATCTAAAACGCCGAAGGAGTCACAAGTCAACCACGGCATAGAACAGCTGTCACTTGTCACTGACGTCATCCATTCCCTTCTGACCAAAGGGTTGGGCAACCGAGTGGATTTAATTCAACAGTTAGTTGAGGCTGACTTCTCCTGGCCAGTCAAGAAGAGTTTGGATAAGGCTAGGAGTGGGTGAGTGGAAACATTTGGAGATGTAAGAAAAGGAGTAGTACTTTGAATAGAACCCAATCTTCTGCTCCAAACTCGTTCGAACTTAGCCTATTACCTTCCTAGCTTTTGCCCACGGCTTCGCCCTCGTGGAGGTCGAAAATTATCTCATGGGAACGTACTACAGGGATTAGATACCTAAAAGCCCAGGAAAAGGTCATTGACTCCTACCGCTGCCCCCGCGTTGTCGTGAACCATAATTATTTTGTGACGCGTAATTTTGAATCTACCCTGGTCATGGTTTACCCGGTTTCACCCGCATAAGTCTTGACCCCGTGGCAACATTAGGATAAAGATCCAATGTCCTAACCCAGGTCATGCTCTACCTATGTGTCAAATTTTATCCAAATCCGTTTAGCTGTTTTAGCGTGCAAGCGTAACAAACAAAATCACTTTAGAATTTATAATATTAGTTAGGATAACAGCTTCAAGGCGAATAATAAGCCAGGGTAGGCAGATGATGGTGATGATTCTATGCGGGAATAATTCTTTATTTTCCAGAATGGCCTCAAATGCTATTAATTGCCACATTGTTTTACACATTACATGTTATTACAGGTTCGAAGAGAAACTATCCTTTGGATTTGTATTGAATCCAGAAAATTCAATAAATGTAGTTGAAAAAGGGCCTCCAGCTAATTTACCTGAAGCTGAAGAGTTTCGGTATGTATTCTTGTTACTTTTCTCTTCTTAAGACTTTGGGAATAAGGGTGAATTTGCTTTGATTCACAGCTATTATATACTGACCTTTAAAAGATTTTAAACTTGCTTGCAGTCACGTAAGCGGCGAATCGTGCATCTGTGTCTATCTTCTAGAGCGAGAAACTAGAAAGAGATGCAGCTATTCATTCTGTATAGCTTTTTCTTTTTCTGTCTCACATTAGAAAAATAATGACCAATGACATAATTATAATATTCCATTGCAGAGCTTTCTGGGGCGATAAGTCGGAACTCCGTCGGTTCCAGGACGGGTCTATAACAGAGACGTGTGTGTGGGAGGGAGAGAGCATGACGGAGAGACGAACTGTTACCAAGCAGATAGTAGACTACCTCATGAAGTTGAAGTTTGGTAAGAGAATAAGTCACAATTGTGCAAGGATCTTAAGGTGCGTGGCCAAAATCGCAATTACTGCTGCATCCTATTTTTTTCAATACAATAATTGTGTGCCAATTTCATAGAGTTTACCAAAAACTGTCCTGTCAATGTGATGAACATGCCAAAAGATCCTTGTACAACTCTAACTCTTCCTAACGTTCTGGGCGAATTGCTTGAAAGTCGCCAGTTTTTTTGTATTGTAATTGTAGTAAACTACATTTAGGCTACGGTAAAACGGGTTACCGACTCGCGACAATTTATTATTATTTTCGTGCTAATTACCCATCACACCACATTCTAAAATCACTTTACTTTTGTTATTATCAGTACTAATTTCTTTCTATAAAAAAACGTATGTCACATGGGCAATTAGTATTATTCGCAGTGCGTGGTAAACCTTACTATGTTCAATTCCGGAATTTCTTGCCAAAAACTCATAGAAACCTATCTTCCACAGACATAAACCCATCAGACCTATTCCACATATCAGACCAACTAGACAGCGTACTAGCACGCAAGCAGTGGGCGAGTGAGCGAGTATTGTACGTGGATGATAGTTCACTGACCGCGCTACAAGCGTTCGACGCACTGCGGCGCGACTTGAGGCAGCTAGTACAACTGCCGCTCGACATTAGTGCAGTGTATGGTGAGTAGCAGTACATATAAAAAACAGTAAGCAAAAATCTTTGCATGACAAACTGTGGGCCCAGATAGCACAGAACTGGTGCCCTGAGACAGTGAGGCTGCATCGCGACAGGCCACGTATGGTGGGGTGAACTGGACAGATTTCGCCAAAACTGGAAGGAACTAGTAGCACAAGGAGAAGCGCGCGAGCTCGCGAACTATAGAAAGAGTGGAGAGGAGGTCTTTGCCCAAGAGTGGGGCAGGCTAACAAAAAAGAAAAAGATATCGAAGAGAATACTTTATTTTTCCACAAACAGCTCTAAGGTTTATATGTGAAAACGAGCACACAACTCAAGGTTTCCTCCGATCCGATATTTACATCATATGTACGGAGTTTTCGGCCAACAATGGCAATTTGAACTTCTTTCTCTATAAAGCATTTCCGAGTTCAAGTTTCCTCATGATATTGTTCCAGGCGTGTCGCCTGTCTTCAGCTACAGCTCGCCCCTGCCGGCCCTGCCGCGCGCCGCGCCGGGCCTGCCCTGGCAGCGCGCCAGCACGTGCCTGCTCAAGGACATGCAGAGGGACGGGCTGGCCGCACTGCCGGAGTATACTCCTGTGTGTAAAGCTATACTGGAACTTGGTGAGCTTATGATTATTTCATCTTCGTCTTTGAGAACCATGAACCGTGGAGTTTCTTGCCAGCTCTTCTCCATAGGAAACGACCAATTGGAACCGTGCACCTAGCTTCTGACGTTTCATAAGTGGCCCATGTAGGTTTATGTGAAATAAAATATTTTAAATTTTGAACATTTGAATTTGAAAATAACAAAACGATACGCGTCATGAAGTCATGACCCTGACCTCGGCGAGACAGCTTTTGTATTTTAGCTCTATTGCAGTTTACGGCTGATCATAGGGCTTTTCTACAACATCAGGCCAAACTGAATACTGATTTTTGAGTGCTTGTGATTGACTACTGATGTATGTGTTGACCACAGATTTAGAGTAGGCTAGATACCGCATGTTCATTCGATAGTATGAAAACCGAGCGTGTCATCTTTTTTATACCTTATCATCAGCCTATTGCTGTTCTCACTGCTGGGACACAGGCCTCCTCTCTGTGAGAGGGAGTGGGCTGTAATCTACCACGCGGGCCCACTGCGGGTTGGTAGATGTCACATGTCTTCGAATTTTTTGGTTCTAAGACATGCCGGTTTCCTCACGATGTTTTCCTTCACCGTTTTGAGAGCAGTGGTGATGAAATTATTTACACAAAGTAAAGCGCCTGCTTGGGTTCGAACCCACGACCGACAACTCGTAAGTCGGGGCCGATACCACTGGGCCACCACTGCTCCCCTTTTTTTATACCTACGATGACGTCATCCCAACCATTTAGTGATGTTCTCAACGTAAACAGAATCGTTTCAATCGCTAAGCGTAATTATAGTTTATTTGGAATTTTTATATCCTCGACGACACAACTCGCCACTGGCGCGATCGAACACAAACTGAAGGTATGGCACGCAGGCACGCTTGATCGGACGGCTTGTGGTATCTAGCCTACTCTAAATCTGTGGTGCGTTTTACCAGTTATGAGTAAACTTACAAATAAAGATACTGTAGTGGTTACACCGCCACATACGAACTACGCAACGAAGACTTGTCGTCACTCAATTCCTGCATCGCGCAGTTAGAGTTCACCGAGCGAAAAACATAGATAAGACTATCCGAAATCTACATATGGGCAGTTGCCCGCCAGACACAACACCCTGATGTGAACTTTACACCCTGTTCCTCATACCCCTAAAATACCTATTTCTATATTTATTTTTCAATTTTAGATTTATATTTCGCCGGACCTAGTAATGCTGGAAGTCGACGTTAAATAGTTTACTAAAACGGAAAGCTGTAGCTCCATTTAAAAAAAAACCAAAAAAATAATACAGAGTGCGATGTCAACAAAAACTTGAACGTTTTACGAATTTTCGATTTTTTACCCATCCCAAAAAAACTGCACAATGCCGCTAAAGTTTTCACTTCTAAAAGTATTCTTATAAAACTTCCACTTTCAGGTTACAGTGGCAAATGGCCAGGCGACATCCACGCCTTCAGATGCCTTAAAGCCGCCTTCCACCTTCAGATAGCCGAACGTCTTACCAAACAATACTCCATACCAACCCAGGCTTATGCTACACACATCGATGTACTGAAGGATGGTCTCGTATTTCGTCTAGAGATCGCACATCCGAAAGAGATAACGTTACTGAAGAGGGAGATGCAGAATGGTGTGGTGAAGTATAAGGAGAGTGAAGAGAGTGTTAGTTTACAGTGTGACACTGTGCTGATGCCACGGTTGAGGGGGGCGCTGCATGGGTAAGTTGATAAAATTAGTTTGATAACGTGAACCCACCAATAGCTTATCGATTATCTTGTTTATGGATGATTGTAGTTAAAGAATTTTAGATCTTAGTGCAACACGTCACAAAGTTGATTTTTTGTATTAGAAAGCTGTGTGTTTACAAATTTAGGCCCGCTTGCACCATAAATAACTAATATTTTAAAACATCATTCTGTCTCTGTCATCTTCAGACGAATAACAGAACCAAACGATATTTTTAATGAAAGAAAAGAAAGAAGAAAGAAAGAAACATTGTTTATTCTGCACAAACTAAACGCACATTTCAAAAAATACATTTATGACTCTTATGACTTTATAAGTTAGCCAAAAGCCTCGTATTCAAGTTTCATAACATATAAAAGTTTAACAAGTTTTGGCTATTGCTTGCAGTCTGTCAGTACCAGAGGCCAAAGACAATTTACAATCTGTAATCTGTGATATAATACATTGCGTAATGCGTACTGTGTTGTGACAATAACAAATCAAAACAATCAATCAAACTTATACAAAATGCCGATTGCAAAGTGGAAAATTAACCATTTTTGTAATAGTAAACAACAATAACAAGAACAATTATTACGATATTATTATTTACGATTGAGCGTCGTATTTGTGCAAGAATAGGTCATTTGCTCGTGTCAAACGTACATGATTGTGATTTGTGGCACAAGTGGGCATTAAAGTCGAATTTCATCTGGCAAAATTCGCCTGTGGGACTTCTGACTTGTGCTTTATAAGAGTACATAAATACTATCAAATACGCTGGTCGATATTGGCCCATGTACCCACAGATTCTTTACTCCATGTAGGGCTTTGAATTGTGCACTTCTTTGATGGGCAACGTTTTTTACCCGAATGCGGCGCAGTTAAAAAAGGTGTGTATTGTTGTGTAAATATACGTTTTGGATTTATCACCTCATGTCTTTCTACAGACTACACCAAAAGCATCCATCCTACGGCCCCACAGTGTGCCTGTTCAAGCGCTGGCTGTCGTGCCAGCTGCTGGCCCCGCCGCACGTGCCCGACAGCGTGGCCGAGCTGCTGGTGGCCAGTGTGTACATGCACTCGGAGCCAACTCAGCCGCCAGCGTCGCCCACTGTCGGGCTTGTGAGGGTGTTGAAGTTGTTAGTCGACTTCGATTGGCAGAGAGAAATGATCGTACTGGATTTTAATGAAGATATGTCGCGTAAGTGTTTGTTATATTTTTGGAACGAAGTTCCCTTTCGCGCATTGTGAAAGGGGGCTAGACGGAAAAAATTGGGACCAAAAGTTGTAACGACACTTTTTATTTTTTATTATAACGCCATCTGTGAGCGACCACAGGTACTAGTTAGTGGCATGCCTTTGTGAGGTTAATTTTTTTTATTATAACGCCATCTGTGAGCGACCACAGGTATTAATTAGTGGCATGCTTTTGTGAGGTTCATTCCATAACTTCGTTCCATCCGGGTGTCCCTTGACACCTCTCAGCGTCTTTATTTTTTTAATTCTTTTTGTTTTTGTTTTTTAATTTTTATAATTTTTAACAAGGCTAAAATCTTCCTATACTAGATGGCTCTGTATTAATATATAATATGCAGCTAAAAGAACTTCGTTCCCACCGGGTGTCCCACGACACCTCCCGAATTTTTTCCTATTATTAAATAGTGCCAAAAAGGCTAAGCTCGCCCCTTATAAATACATGGGACTTAATCACACCTGAAGAAATGTTGGTGTACTATGAGTACACCTTTGCCTAACCCTTTGGAGATTACAGGCGTAATGTTATGTGTCATTTTAAAAAGGCTAAGAAAATCGAATCAAATCAATTTATTTGAAACTAGCTTGTGCTTTTAAATTGGTCCAGTCGTTTATGAATTACTTCATTGCATAAATAAATGGGTCAATCAACTTTTTTTTGTTTTCGTCTGTCCTCATTATTTATATTTCTGTACTTTATGAATTCAAGCATTCATAGTATTATAAACAATGCTATCTATAAATTAGATCATGAAGGAGTATATTAATAACATTATGTGTATTAATTATTAATATATTTTTCTTTATTTAGTTGGTCACCCAGGAGACGATTTAAAGCTTTCATACAAATATTGATTGTCCCAATGACTACTACTACGTATATTTTGTACTCTAGCTAAAAAAAAATATATTGCCTGTTTCAATTTTATGTTTGCATTAGTAAAATAAAGTGCTTATTGTTCGTATTTCGTAATAAAACATTTCTAAATTACTTTTTATTTTAATAGTTGTCTCTCGTAATTTTGTGTCCCTAGAATGATAGATTTATTGTTGTCTCCTGACTAACCGAGCAACTGTTATAATAAGTTAGAGTGAGATGGGACCATATTTTGTTTAACCAATCAGAGAGCGTTCTAGTTCTCGCGTGATCCATTCAACGAATCGAAATACTTTACCTTGGCTCAGTCATTTCGTCTGTGAGTCTTAGTGAGGCAGGTTGGGTTTATTGCTGGTCTGCTGGCTGACTCTGAATTTTCGTAAGTATTTTATTTTATTATTGTATTTTGACGCTTTCTAAAATAGGAATGTAGTCTAATATCAATCGTAGGTATACGTTTGTGTTGTTCAACAAGTAATTTTTGAGTAAAAATAGTTTTAATATTAATTGTCTCCTGAGTAACTGGTCCCCTGGGTTACTTTCAGGGTGACCCAAGAGACAACTATGGTGACTCAGAAGACTATTCATTGTTTTTGTATTATTTTGATTTAAAAATAATAATATATGGAATTTTTAATGAAGTATAATGCAATGTTTTGTTTCTTTGTTTTAAATTATAAGGAAAATTTTATAAATAATTTATGTTTTTTATCCCTTTGTAGAAAAGTAACTTTCAAAGTGAATTTTAATAATTTAAATTACTAGGGTTGTTTAAAATGTTAAATAAGTAAGTCTTCCAAGTCACTGAATATAATTGTACAGGACCTACAATACACTGCCAAGTAATTTGCATGACCTCTCAGTATATAAATTGAAAACTTTTATTAAAAAATGAATCTTGTCTCTTGAGTCACGGATTTTGTCTCCGGGCTAACCAAGTTGTCCCAATTATTGTTTAGTTTATTTTTGTATTTTTGGTGTTATAAATGACCATTTCCAATTCTTTTATAAGTGATTATTTATAGTTTAATGGGAGAATTATGTCCTAGTTTTGTTTTCATTATTAATTAATTTGAATAAAAATAAAAGGAAAATTTCCTGTTGTAGTTTCGACTGGTGACTCAAGAGACGTATTTTATAAATTTATTTAAAGACATTGTGATACTTTTGTGCATGTGATCTCAATAAACTTACCTTTTCTCCAAGTTATTACGAATACACTGATTTAATCTTTAATTTTGTTTTATTTTATTTAAATATATGACAGTCACCCAGGGGACCCGTTTTTGGACCCACATAAACATTGAACCCAAAAACTAGCAATAAATGTATGTTAAGTTCGTGGCCATATAAAAAAACCTAAAGTGCAATAACAAATCTTTGTAAATATTATCAAAATCAATGGAAATATTGAGGTTTGTTTTTTAAATATTTTTTGTCGATTGTTACAAGAAAAAGTTGATTGACCCAAATGCAAATCTTTTCTCTTAATAAAATCACTTTTTATCACATCTATTAAAAAAAGACGTAGTTTAAACCTCGTAAACAGACACCAAAATAGCTGTTTAATCCTTAGGGACTAAAAGTGATTTGAATTTGGAATGTGGATATTGTTAGTAATAGTTCTATTCACCTAAGAGATCACTCACAAACATTGTATGAATAAGTAACAGGCTGGCAAGACAGAAAGTGTGAATTTGATCAAAATCAAAATCCAAGATGGCGGACCGAAATTTTTAAAATTTTTAGTCATGGGTATCATTTTCATAGTTTTCGACGGTGGTAAAGCCGATAATGAGGTCGAAATGTAAATCCAAGATGGCGGATGCGGAAAGTTTTAAATTTTTCGTTATGGTTATAGTTTTCGAGGGTGGTAATGCCGATAGTGAGGTCTAAATGTAAATCCAAGATGGCGGATGCGAAAATTTTCAAATTTTCGTCATGGCTATCGTTTTCATAGTTTTCGAGGATGGTAAAGCTGATAGTGAGGTCAAAATGTGAATCCAACATGGCGACTGCGATTTTTTTTTCATATTTTTTTATTTTGTTTCAATCATTCGTGAGTAGGGTTACTGATGGGGGTCGGGCCGCGCACGTTTGTTTTCTCATAGAGGGTGATAAAAAGTAGTGTTCACCTTGGGAGCAACACTATTTTAAGTTCGAGTGATGTACTTTGATGTACAAAGAAACACTCTCGCCTTAAAAATAGTTGTTTGCTCCCTTGGCAAACAATCTACTAATAGGAAATGCCTAGCCTATGGGCTAGGTGTATCTGATCGGAATATGTTATTAGCAGGTACAATTTGGCTCACTGTATTGCCAAAAGCTGGCGCACAAAACTAAGGAAAACAGGAAGTGAAAGTTAATAAAATGGTCTAAGGCGTTTGTCATATAGTATTAGGATGAATCAATAAATAATTGCGCTACAGGAAACATGGTTACTGCCGGAGGAAATCTCGTTTCTTGACACAATAAGTGATGAGTTCAGCAGTACTGGAGCATCAGCAGTAGGTCTACCGACCGCATGGTGGTGTCGCCCTTCTGTGGAGAAAAAGTCTTTTCCATGATGTGGTTGTTGTTCAGTGCGGTAACCCACGCATTTGTGCAGTGAAAATTGTGATTAAGGATAAATCCTTCTTAGTGTTCAGTGTTTACATGCCCACGGATACTGTTTCAAATTTAATGGATTTTACGGACATCTTGAGCTCGGTGAGTGCCATAATTGATACCTGTAATATAGACTATGTTTACATGTTAGGAGACTTTAATGCGCACCCGTCTGAGCAATTTTATGACAAACTTGCTGGCTATTGTACTGAGCAATCATGAACGTGTGTTGATACAGAAATGTTAGGTTTAAGTTCAAACACATATACATTCCTGAGCGAGGCTCATGGGTCAAAGAGGTGGCTGGATCACTGCGTAGTGACAGAAGCGGCGGTGGCTTCCGTCAGGAATGTGTATGTTGTTTATGATGTGCTTTGGTGTGACTTAAATGTTATACTGCCAAAGAAATGTGTTAATATTGTAAATGTGAACAAGGTTGTGTGGGGAGAGAGAAGTCAAAATCAGATAGAAGCTTATCAGCGTGAATGTCATGAGAGATTAAAACTAATCGACTTCCCACACGAACTTGGTGAATGTTGTGACAGTATGTGTAACAACCCTAGTCACAAGATTGTCATTGATAAACTGTATGTAGACATCGTACATGCTTTAGGAGAGGCGGCTGTGATAGGTCGGGGAAGCGGCAATAGGTGCACTAAGCGGGTTGTAGTTGGCTGGAACAAACATGTTGCAGAGGCTCATAGGGAGGCTAGGCAGAAATTTATAGTGTGGACGTATGGCAAACCTTCTACTGGGTTGCTTTATGACGAAATGCGTGAGACTAGAAAAGTCTTTAAGTCAAGGCTAAAGTGGTGCCAGGATCATGAGAACCAAGTTAAAATGGACATTCTAGCCTCACACCACGCTAAAAATGATTTTCGTAGTTTCTGGAAACACACGAATAAATTGAAAACCAAACCGGGAATCCCTGTGAGCGTCGGTGGCTTGAGTGAGCCTGAGGATATAGCAAATCTTTTTAAAGAAGCTTTTTTTGTAAAATCTCCTCTAGGACCCTCACGGTCGGTGGTCGATGTTGTGCCCGGCATGGAAAGAGAGGTAAAATTTAAGTCCCCGGAGATTGCTCGGACTATTAGAAGTATGTCAAGGGGTAAGTCCCCCGGTCATGACGGGCTTAGCATCGAGCACCTACGATATGCGGGCCCTCACTTACCTAGGGTGCTTGCTATGTTGTATGCCTTTTGTATGGGTCATAGTTACCTGCCCGGTGAGATGATGCGAACAGTGGTAGTGCCAATTGCTAAAAACAAAACTGGTGACCTCGCCGACAGCGGTAACTATAGGCCCATTTCACTAGCTACCGTGATTTCCAAGGTATTTGACAGCATGCTTAATACACAATTAAGTAGTTGTACTACTATTCATGATAACCAGTTCGGATTCAGAGCTGGGTTATCAACAGAGAGTGCAGTGTTGTGTTTTAAGCATGCTGTCACGTACTATGCGAGACGAGGGACGCCTATTTATGCTTGCTTCCTGGACTTGTCAAAGGCATTTGATCTGGTTTCCTATGATTTGTTGTGGAGTAAATTAGAGCGGGTTAATTTGCCCACATAACTCATTAACATTTTAAAGTTTTGGTATGGAAACCAGATCAACACAGTACGTTGGGCTGGGGCGTTTTCTCTTCCGTACAGGTTGGAGTGTGGGGTGAGGCAGGGTGGATTGAGCTCACCTACGCTTTTCAGCCTTTATGTGAACGAGTTGATTGGCGAGCTCAGCAGTACCAGGCTCGGATGTTATATAGACGGCTAGACGGTATCTGTGTCAATAATATCAGTTATGCAGACGACATGGTTCTGCTGAGCGCGTCAGTCTGCGGCTTGAGAAAATTGGTTGCTCAGTGTGAGGCGTATGCTAAAGTTCATGGCTTGGCATACAACACTAAGAAGTCAGAAGTCATGGTTTTTGAGGCTGGGGGTAGAACTCCTGATGCGGTACCGCCTGTATTACTTAATGGTACACCTTTGCAGAGAGTTTACAGGTTCAAGTATCTTGGTCATATATTGACTCCCGACCTCAAAGACGATGATGACATTGAACGGGAGCGGAGGGCGTTGTCGGTTAGAGCGAACATGCTGGCTCGCAGGTTTGCACGATGCTCACTTCCGGTTAAAATCACGCTCTTTCGAGCCTACTGTACTACTTTTTACACGTGCAGCCTGTGGGCTAGATATACGCAAAGATCGTACAGCGCTCTCCGCGTTCAGTATAACAATACGTTTAGCATACTGGTGGGGTTGCCCCGTTTCTGTAGTGCGTCAGGGATGTTCGCAGATGCGCATGTGGATTGCTTTTACGCAACAATGCGTAAAAGGTGCGCTTCCCTGGTGCGCAGGGTATGGGGAAGCTCCAACAGTGTCTTAAGCATGGTTGCGAGTCGCCTGGACTGTGTATACGTGGGTGACTGTTGTGCTGTCTCTCATGGGATGTCGCAACGGTGACTAACCGTTATTTCATGTTATTTGTTGTTATTTCTGTATTGTTTCCCTTGTTTTTGTTTAGTGTCTGTGCTTACTAACATAGTCGTAAGTTTACTAACAAACTTGTTGAGTCTTGGTTACTCCAATAAATAAAAATTCTATTCTATTCTATTCTATTAATAAGTTGTGTCAGTCAAATAGACACATAGCATTTCAAAGTACTATTGTCAGACAAGTTCGAAAAACTGGTTCGAAACACCCCAATAACTAAAAACTTCTTTACTTCATTTCAGACGAAGAAATAATCCAACTGGAGCAAAAGTTCGCTGCCGACCCAGACTCTGCGCCTTGCATGCGCATAGTCACGGCGTACGACGGGCCCGCGCCCTCCGGCTGGAGCGCGCGCGCGCCGGCCGCGCGCGTGCTGGCGCGGGCCAGGGGGCTGGCGGGGAGTGCGCTCAAGTACCTGGATGAAGCCCTCATGGTGGGACACAAGGATAATATACTGGTAAGGCGAGAACAGAATACAAATTTTGCAGCCGCCATCTTGGATTTACGTTTTGACCTCAGGACCTTTGAAATCTATGAAAAAGATACCCGAATTTGAAAATTTTCCGCCGTTCTGGTATTACATTTTAATGTCACTATCGGTTTTAACACTCTCCAAAACTATGAAAACGAGACCCATGACGAAATATTTGTAAATTTTCGCGACCGCCATCTTGGATCTTATTTCGACTTCATTATCGGCTTTAGCACCCGCGAAAACTATGAAAACGACACCAATGACGAATAACTTGAAAATTTTCGCAGCCATCTTGGAGATTAATTTTAACCACATTCACACTTTCTCTCTCCGGCATGCAGTGTACTCGGGCGATGTGTACAATTTTATACCACGACACTGTAATCGCTATACTCTTTTCTTTTGTTTTTCTGTCGGCGTTCTGTCTCTCTCTTTAGAAGAAGACAGTCGCAAGTATTAACACTTTTTAGCGTGACGATTTCCGAAAGTTTACATGCGCAACTAGACCAACAGCAACAGCATTGAATGATGATGAAAAGACTGCAACCAGGTGGTTCTGATACGTTTTGCATCACCAAAGAGATTGTCGTTGCCAGCGCCAATTCGCCATCATCAGCAAGGTTATTGTCCCAGCATCAATAGAACTGTTAAACCAAAGCACAGTGTAATTGCATGTACTCTTATAACTGCATGTTACTCTCATATTTCATTATAAAGCCTTTTTCGATCAGTCTACAGTTCGGCAACAGAAATTGATATTCTGGTAGAGTAAACCTAGGCATAATAGTTCAACACCCATTCTATTTAGCCTTTCAAATATTCTTTGCTATTTATCAAAAATGCTTTTTCATTTCCAGGGCATGTTCATCCCGTCGTACGCGGGCTACGACGTGCTCATCCACCTGCAGCCCGCACTAGTCCCGCACTGCGGCGAGCGCGTGGACAGTGTGCCGAGGCTACGACGCCTGCCAGACAAGCTGACCGAAGAAATCATACCTGTCGTTGAGTTTCATCCTGTGGTGAAGTACTTGGATGAGTTGAGAGTGAGTAGACGGACAGTTTATAAAGAGTTTTAGAGATGTGCTTGTTAAAATGTTCTTGTGGCGGTATCCACATGCGAACTGCGCATCACTCTGACGTCACGCGAAATTCCGCATCGCGCAAGCAGCGTTTACCGCGCCCCTAGCATATATACAACGTCTCGACATCAATCGTCCGGCAGTAGTCCACCTCACCAAACACAACACCAACACCTGTCTGGTTGGAGAATCTTCCCTTTTTATAGATGATGAGTCAAACTCAAACTCAAACTCAAACTCAAACTCAAACTCAAACTCAAACTCAAACTCAAACTCAAACTCAAACTCAAACTCAAACTCAAACTCAAACTCAAACTCAACTCAAACTCAAAGCATTTATTTCAATTAAACCATGTACAGGCACTTTTGAATTGTCAAGGAGTCAGTCAGTCAGAAATATGAAGCTAGTTGCCCATTCCAAAACGTAGTAGGTACCTATGGAGAAGAACGGGCAAGAAACTCCACGGACACTCTTTTAAACAAAAAATTGTTACATAAAATTGGTTACATTATTCAAGTTGAAATTATACATGTGAGAACAATGTAAAAAGACGTGCACGTTAAAAGCGTCCGTAATAAAAAGATAAAAATAAAGAACAATTCAAAAATTTCAATTAATTAAAATAAGCCATGGCAGATAAGAGATGACCAGTCACAACTGACGGCGCCCGTTCACGAACATGACACATGGATTAGCACCATTCAGCTCAACCATTTTGAAGGGAGCTAAATGATCCAACACACGCGCCACCATCAGCGAGACATCTGAGTGAGCATGACATACTCCCAGCCGCCAGGGCACACTCAAGTCAATGAAAGACATATTACCCGGTGAATGGTAGCTCTTTAGTACATAGTACTCACACCAGTGCTATGCAATTATATAATACAAAGGAAATTGAGTTTATACAATGCAAAGATGGTGTTACAATCTTCAGCAGCTCCAACAGTATTTTCAAATGTTAATCAATTAGTTGTGGTTGTGGAGCAGGACCAGCATTGAGCCAAGCATTTTTATCAGAGATGTAATCCCCCAACTTATAATATGCCTGCCTGCATAGTGTGCGTTTTATACAAGATTTGAATTTCGTCTCATTCAGTTGAAGTATGTGGGGAGGAATTTTATTATAACATTTTAAACAGTACCCCATGAAGGATGAGTCTACTTTTGCCAGTCTAAAACCTGGTTGAACTAATAGGTCCCTATTTCTTGTGCTATAATTATGTCTATCACCTCTTTTACTAAAAAGATGTAAATTTTTTCTTACGTACATGATGTTTTCATAGATATATTGACAAGGTACCGTCATGATGTTAATATCCTTAAACAGTTCCCTTAGAGAGTCACGCCTGCGGAGATAATATATGGCTCTGATTGCTCTTTTCTGCAGAATAAAAATAGACTCGATGTCTGCAGCCCGTCCCCACAGTAAAATACCGTAAGACATGATACTATGAAAGTAACTAAAATAGACCAGCCTTGCGGTATCTACATCAGTAAATTGACGGATTTTTCTGACGGCATATGCTGCTGAACTTAGCCGTCCTGCAAGAGATGTTAAATGAGGACCCCATTGTAGCCTTGAGTCGAGCGTGATCCCTAGGAAAACAGTTTTATCGACGAATTCTAGTTTCTCTTGATTCAATACTATCTCACAGTCACTACTTTTGACATTTGGTAAAGAAAATTTTATGCACTTAGTTTTTTTTCCATTTAGTACTAAATTATTAGCAGTAAACCAATTTTGGACCTGCAGTAGGGCGTTATTTACGTCGTCAAAATTTGTAGCACGTCTATCTACCTTAAAAATTAAGGAAGTATCGTCAGCAAATAACACCATTTGTGGTTGATTTTTTAATAAATGGAGTAGATCGTTAATATACACTAAAAAGAGGAATGGACCCAATATCGAACCCTGTGGCACACCCATTTTTACTTTTAAACCTAATGAATTGACACCATTTATTTGAACTTGCTGTTGTCTATCATTTAAATAAGATTTTACTAAATTGAGCGCAAGTTTTCCAAGTCCGTAATGCTCAAGTTTCAAGAGCAAGGTTTCGTGATCGACGCAATCAAATGCCTTGGAGAGGTCACAAAAGATTCCAATGGCGTCTTGGGCCTCTTCCCACGCGTTAAAAATATGTCTTAATAAGGTTACACCAGCGTCGGTCGTACAACGTCCCTTGGTGAAACCAAACTGTTGATCGTGAAGGATTTTATTCGTGTTAAAATGATTGAGCATTTGATTAAGCATTACCTTTTCAAACACCTTGCTGAAAACCGGCAACACGGATACGGGTCTATAATTATTGGTGTCTTTACTGTCCCCGGATTTGAAAAGTGGTATTACTTTACTGTATTTCATTAAATCCGGGAAGACTCCTTGATCTACACACAAATTAAATATTAAGGCTAAGTAAGGCGCTATGGTCTCAATAATGGAGGTACAGACTTTAACTGACATTCCCCAAAGATCTTCGGTCAATTTGATCTTAATTTGCTTAAAAGCTTTTATTACTGTTATAGGGTTAATATACTGAAAGTTAAATTCAATTGGGCAGGCTGAAACATTCGCCGTTACTAAATCAAAAGAGAGCGAGGGCGATGAATTTAAGGATTCAGTAGTTTTAATTGGGATACTGGTAAAGAAATTTACAAATTCTTGAGCAACTTCTTTGCTATCGCATATGAGACCACCACATGACGTACTCAGTGTGTACTCAGTATTATGCTTTTTGTTCCTGTTCGTTTCATTATTGATAATTTTCCAAACCGTCTGTATTTTATTATCTGCTGATTTAACCTTGTTGCTAATATATAAGGCTTTAGCTGCCTTACAAGCGTTCTTAAAAGTTCTAGAATAAGTGGCAACATACTTATTAAAAGTTTCCGTGTTAATATAAGGCTTAAGGCCATACAGCTCGAAAAGTCTTTCCCTACTTTTCCTAAGTCCTTTAGTTGCCCAGTCACTAAATAAAAACTTAGGGCTGATAGTTTTAGTGTTCTTCTTAAATGATTTATTGAACTCGGTTTGGACTAACGAAAAGAATTCTTTATATAAAAAATTGACATTGTTCATTGTAAGGTTCTGATTACTTAACTTGCAAACTAAAGTGCTATTAAATTTATTTAAATTAACAGCTGTTATAGGTCTAAATTGTATCTGCACTTTTTTTATTGGTATGTTGGACTCAAAAGTTACGGTTTGACCACTGTGATCAGAAGGGAGATAATTAACGATGGCTTTATCTAAATAGTCGCAGCAACAAAACACATTATCAATACATGTAGCAGTAGTCGTAGTTATTCGGGTTGGTTCTACAAACACATTTAATAAATTGAATGATTTGAATAAATTTAAAAATCTACTGGTATTTGAATTGTTTTCTAAAATGTTAATGTTAAAGTCACCACAGATAATTACTGATTTATTACCAGTTGCAAGTTTTGCCAAAACATCTTCCATTACCGACTCAAATATGGAGTAGTTTTGATAATTTGGGGGTCTGTAAACGCACACTATGACATGCTTATCTAGCTCTACACAAGACAGTTCAATGCTATGTTCAACCGATAGTTCAACTATGTCATTACGGGTTTTTGATTTAATAGAACTTTTAATTAAGATTAGTGAACCACCACGCAGCATTGATTTTCGGTTAAAACAGCTGGCCACACTATAATTCTCATAGTTAATTAACATTTCATAATCTTTTAACCAATGCTCAGTTAAACAAATAATGTCATACATTGTTTTTTCTAAAAACAATTCAATTTCCAATTGTTTGGAAGAAAAACCTTGAATATTTTGATGAAATAATTTCAAGGATTTCTGCTTAGCCCCTTTTGTACAGTTAACTATGTTAGTGCTAGAAAATACCTTTTTATTATTAAGTGTAACTATACTGTTAGTGGTACCTTCTGTTGTCTTACAAACTAGTTTAAACTATTTACATTAATATTAGTACTATTACTAATTGTTGTGCTAATTATAGATGACTTCGACATGTGACAGTGAACTTTACACCCTGTTCCTCATGCCTCGATATTCTTTTATTAAATTTTTCATCGGTCTGCAACGAAAGTTGGTTAGTATGGAACCTTTTAAGTAACATCTAAATTGAAAATTATTTGATACAGCACTTTTATGCTCGCCGAGGTCGCTCCGTCGGTGAGTGACTATCCATTACATATAGAAACCTCCGTATCTTGAAAAGCACGTTAAGCCGTTGTCAGAAGCCTGAAAGTCTGACAACAGTCTTACCAAGGTGTATCGTGTTAACCAGTAACTGGGTTGTAGAGTTCAGATAGGCAGTTGCTCCATGTAAAATACTGGTATTCAGCTGCATCCAGTTAGACTGGAAGCCGACCCCAACAAAGTTGGGAAAAGGCTAGGCAGAAGCTGATACAGCTCTTTTATACATTTAAAAGTCAAGAATTCAAATAATGTCAGTATTACTACTGTACTGTTAGTATTACATGTTCGGTTTTTTTAAAATTAATGTGGACAGTTTCAACTTGAAAACCTACATTTTCTTCCTGTATTTGTATTAAAAGAAGGAATAAAGCTACGGCACCAATTATTTACAAATGTTATTTTACAGCTGACTATCATGTTGCCATTTAAACTCTAATTGTAATAAATTGTAATTTCAGAGTGCGTACGGTGAGTTCGCCCTGTTCTTCCACGACCTATACGGAGGAGAAGTGATCGCTGTGCTGTGGAAACCTGACATCAAAGAAGAGAAGGAGTTTCAGGTATGTTTAGTTATATTAGAAGGCTTATGAGATCTACTTACTATGAATAGCTTACAAAAGTTAGTAGATGAGTTGTAAAATTAATTATTTGGCAATTTTTTTAAACGTACACACGCATTTCAATTTTAAAAATATGAACTCAAAGTTAATTTTAGATTGTCTATAGCAATTTTAGTTGCAATGGAAATTGAAGTCAACAGTTTAAGGATTCTTTTTGTAAAACTAAATGAGTAGTGTTTAATCGTATAATTTCGTGGTGGCGTCGAAGTTTAGTTTATCAAGTTGTGGGTTCAAAACCTGGCAAGTACAAATTTGTGTTTTTATTTTCATAATAATGTTGTATCGAAGTATATCAGTTGTTAACATGAACAAACCTGAAGTTAACGCCTGAATCGTAGTAATAATAGTCCTCCAGTCCGAATTTAGGCCATGGCGGCCAATCTCAGCGGAGACTTTTGCCGCGGGAGATACGATAGTGCGCAGACATAGGTGCACTCTCTCTTCACTCACTGATGAGAGTGAGTGAAGAGAGAGTGCACCTGTCAGATAGATAGCAATCAATATAAGAGAGACCTTTGTCTTTCAGTGAGTTAGTCACGAGCTGATAATACCCTTGCCAATATTATAAACGAGAAGATTTATGAATATATTGGATACTCAATCAATATAAACAGCTGGAGATTTGTATGGAATCTAACACAGACACGGATGAAAACAGATGGGACACTCCGCATTTTAAGTATGTAGCTACAAGTAGGTACGCGGCGGGCTCGACTTGTCGAATTCAGTGGGTGTAACGTTGTCAGAAGATATAAGAGTTACGCGATAGAAAGAGAGGCAATTTGTGTCTGAATATAACTGTAGGTAATTAGCACTGTGCGATCTGAGTTTCACTTTATTGTGTCGTAGCAAGAGTCGCTTTTTGAAGTGATAACTTCTTATGGTACGGTAAACCGCTTCGTTACGTAACGCGTTACGGCGCCCGTCTGTCTGGCTTCCCTTTCTCTCGCGCATACGGCAGCAATAGTTCAACTTGGATTAGTTTAAGTTATCACCTCTGTCGAGCGTCCCGAGACGCACACCTTTTTTAAATTTAAGTGATATTGCGGAGTGTCCCATCTGTACTAATCTGTGGCACGGATAGATCATGTCTTTGATTCAATCAACAGCTAGTATACTCTTCTATCGTCTACATATCTCGGGACCATGGGATCCCGGTCTTTTGGAAGGCGTACGAGGGGCCGAAGCCAACTCGCAGAGGCCCTTTAGACAATTTTAAATGAAATGAGGCACCAACCGACGGTTATCCCTCTATGCACTCTAGTATACTTATTATTATTTGTTTGTTTTCTTTTCTTTCAGTTAATAAACGCGAACGCGCTCAAGCCATACACTTCAAGGGGTGAGACGAAATACAAAGTGAACATCGAAGCCTTGGTAGAAGACTTCAGAATATTAGGCGAAGGACTTGTTAAAGATATTACTGTTAATTAAATAATGTTGTCATAGAAATAAAGATTTATTTTAAGTATAAAAATGGGTGTTATTTGAATTGATAACCATTAACAAATATACAATATTTTCTGATAAATAAATAATAAAGGCAGTGTATAGAGTGCCACCATTGGCACTCTATCCCTATCGGATAAAGTGCCACTACAGGCACCCTAGTAACACCGCCTCGGCCCGGCTCAATTGCCGCAAGCATTGGATTGTCATTGTCACTGTCACTAAGTCACGTCACTTGGTATTTTGTTTGATTGTCGAGGTCAGATCGCTGTAAAACACCACATTCCCAAAACATTACATTCTCTTGTGCCTAAACGGACCCTGGCACTTCGCCGGCCGCTACCGCGGCACCGCTCGCTACGCTCGCTCGGCTCGTGCGTTGTGTGGTCACAGTTCTAACCTAACCTAACCTAAATAACAAGTGACAGTGACAATGCAACACTCACGGCACCCTAGCCGGGCCGAGGCAGTGACACTAGAGTGCCACAAGAAACTCGCGGCACTCTATACACTTCGAATAATAAATTTTATTAATAGTGCAATAAAGTGCAAAATGGTACAAACAATGACACAGGCATCGATCTGCTGTTCAGGCGTTCAATATCAGGAGATTATAGAAAATATGTTTAACACGTTCAGTGCCGGAGCCCTACTAGAGGGTTCACCTAGTCGCATATGGGATGCCGGGAACCCTCGCGGAGGGTTCTTTTTAAATGTAGGTTTTTCTTAGCGAATACAGCATTATACACCGTGAAAATAAAATGGGATGTATATTTTAATAAGATTTATTGGTAAATGCGTTGGTTTTAAAGTCAAAGTAAGTTTTTGTTCACGGTTACTTTTCACAAAAAATTTAAAAGGTTGGAAACTACGTATGGCGACAAGAACATTTTTTTTTTTTTTTTTTGGGTGGGAAATCATCAAATGACTTCTTCCGCTCTGGGCGGAGCGGAAGGGCGTGTCAGACTCTTACTGACTAAAACCCACCCGTGTTCCTTCCCTTGCCTGTGCCGGGGGCCACGGTTTCCCCTTAGGACATCCCGCAACCCATCGTATCCAGGCATCGGCCCTAGTGGACCTCTTCGTTTTTGCTGACATCTCTTTGAGGCGCGCGTGGAACACTACGCGCCGTCGACCCGGGCTTGGTCTTTATCGGACGGCGAGCTACCCATAGCTCACCGTCCGCAGGCCCGCGCCTACGGTGGCCGGAAATCTGCGATTGATTCCCGACGCCCGGGGCGTCTCCTTCGGCGGCGGCTGCTAGGGCTGCTAGGGCGCGTCGCTTGTCGCTCCCTAGCACGCCCCGCCTCCTCCTTCGCGAGCATTACTGCTTCGCAGAAGGAGGTGACTGCTTGCCATGCCCTCTCGCTCCGCACCATGGCCTGAACCAGGGCCGGACGAGAGAGGTCATTGCCGCCGATCGCCTCCACGAGGACACGGCGCGCCCCGCCCGCGCCGCGCAGACCTCCACCGTATGCTCCACCGTGTCCTCCGGACGATCCACACAATGGTGACACCCGGGCGTTTCCTCCCGCCTTATGCGAAACAGGAACCTCCCGATAAAACCGAGTCCGGTGAGGAACTGGGTCAGGCGGAAGGTAAGGACGCCGTGGCGCCTCTCTAGCCACTCCTCAAAGAGGGGACTTATCGTCGCAATTGTGGCTTGCCCAGCGACAAGACCCTCAGAAAACACAATTTCATTTCATTTTACAGTGTTTTATAACACGTTTTTAAACCTAATGCAGTTGACTGTCCGCGATGGTTAAGTTTAGCGCAAACGTAATGCCGAGAACCCTCCCGGAGGGTCCACTTGCAATATGTATGGCGGTATGGCGTATGAGTTCGACGAAAATGGGTGGAGTCGAAAGTGTCAATAAAACTAAACGTCAAAATAAATAACACTATATTTGTGTTTAGGCTTATAAACTATTTACAAAAAATCTTTTATGCATAATTTTGAAATTCTGTTTTGTACTGTGTTTCGGTGGAGTTTTATGATACCCACGACGCAAAAAACAATCATGTATTAGTGTGTAGGTAAACAATATCTCTCAGATAATGTACACACCATCGCCATTTACTTAACTATCCACTTTTGCGTTATAATTATGTACTAAATGATTTTATAATACTTAACCATTTGTAGTAATTTGGTCCTATGATTTTTGAAGTGAAAACTTCTTTAGACGCATTGAGCACTTTTTAGACGCATTGAGCACGAACAAAAATCATGGAACCAGCACTTTTTTGTTGACAGCGCACTTTGTTTTATTCTTTTTGAATTTTTTTAATGGAGCTACAGCTCTGACATTTTCGTTAGATGGCGTAACTTAGTTTTCACTTCTATCGTCAGTCCCCAAAGACTGCCCCGCATGTTTTTTTTTTATGCAATGTGTTTTGAATTTTATCATGCACGACATTGAGTTCATTGTCCAAAAATTTATAAATATTTGAGATTCTGATTTCAGCATAATATTACTCCTGTATTCCCACGACGGGTTAGGGAGAGGTGCTATAGTACACCCACATTGTCGCCAGTTATGTTGTTATTATTGAACTTTAATAAAATAAGGCAGAGTGTCCAACGGGGCGGGGTAGTCCCTTAGCCAGTCCCCGCCCCGCACGCGCCGCGCGGGCTCGCCCTGCGCCAGCCAGGCGCCGGGCGGCAGGTACACGTCCCGCGCGCGCGCGCCGCGCTCTATGACCGGGGCTACGAGGATGTTCTCGCCGAGGAGGTATTCTGGACAAGAAAAATATATTATTTTTTATCACATCTATTCAAAACGACGTAGTTTAATACTCGTAAACAGGGACCAAAATAGCTGTTTAATCCCTAGGGACTAAAAGTGATTTGAATTTGGAATGTGGATATTGTTAGTAAAAGTTCTATTCACCAAAGAGATCGATCACAAATTTTGTATGAATAAGTAAGCAGGCTGGCAAGAGAGAGAGAAAGGGTGAATTGGATCAAAATTAAAATCCAATATGGCGGATGCAAAATTTTTAAAATTTTTCGTGAAGGGTATCGTGTTCTTAGTTTTCGACGGTGGTATAGCCGATAGTGAAGTCAAAATGTAAATCCAAAATGGCGGACGCGATTTTTTTTTTTTGTCATGGTTATCGTTTTCATAGTTTTCGAAGGTGGTAAAGCCGATAGTGAGGTCAAAATGTGAATCCAACATGCCGGCTGCGATTTGTTTTTAAAATCATACGTAAGTAGGAAATTCGTTCCTGATGGGGGTCGGACCGCACACATTTGTTTTCTCATAGAGGGTGATAAAAAGTAGAGTGTTCACCTCGAAAGCAACACTATTTTAAGCTCGAGTGATGTCTTTTTAGATTCAAAGAAACACTCTCGCCTTAAAAAATAGTTGTTTGCTCCCTTGGCAAACAATCTACTATTAAACTATTAAAATATAATGTCCCGTATAATGTTGTACCGCTTTGTCTAGTACTCGGAAGTGCGTGTGCTGAGATGAGACTACGGTCCTATAGCTGTGATTCACAACCTTTTCTCAACTATGTTGGGGTCGGCTTCCAGCGTAGCTTAACCAGATGGATCGACCCGTGCGGCTGGTATTACTTAGCCTCGAGCTTTAATCCATGTGTCGGGTAATGTTCAAACGGGAATTTTCAAATATCCTTCTTTACTGCTCGACATCTTCGTTACATAAGTTGAACAAAATTCATGCTCCATTCAGCGATTTAGACTGTGCGTTGTCTGTCAGTGAACAGCAGAAGATGAGTAATGAGTATAATAATATGTAAGAGGAAGTCTAAAAGTGGCGCCGTGGACCGAGAAGTGGACTCGTGTGGAAAATAGCTGTCGCTGTACATTTATTTCATTTTCCTCTAAGTCGTGAACGTTGTCGTGAACGTCATGAAACAAAGAGTATTATGTAAGTATAATGTACAGCAATAACTATACTGATGATTCCTTTATAGAGTGTGAGGATTAGATATTATATTTGTCTTGGTCATTATCTCCTCACAATGTCGCGACAGTTCATTGTACACGTAATCACAGGCGACACGTGAACATTTAAAACTGGTACCGTTTTTTTCCCCGGAAATTCCGACTCGAATTTTGTCTGCTTTGGGGCAGATAATGGGTTATAAGACCGCTACTAGTCGACCAAGGTTTTAATTAGGCAACCGAAATTAGGAATCTGAGGCGGTAATCCCCAAATCCTTTTACTAATTGATTTTACTAATTGTCTAGGTGGGCTAGCATTGGAAAAGCTATCCCTTTCTATTTTTCTAATAAAAAACATGTTGACAAGTGTAACTTACCATCAGAAATATCATGTGCCTCGGTGTCATTGGGCGCTATCCACCACACGGGCGGGTTGACAGGCGCGCCGTGCGTGACGGCTCGCCGGCACGCCGCTATGATGGCGGGCGCGTACTGCGCGTGCAGCTCCACGTACCTCTTGCTTATAGCCACCGTCTGTTGATGGGGAGATGGAGATACACAAGTACAGTATGTTGCAAATCAAGTTCAGACACTTATGTAGGTAGACACACTCATGACTCAACAACTTAGAGATATATTACTCAAAGCTCAACAAGGACGAACTGAATGTGGCGCTTACTGTAAGTTAGTTTTGTTTCAAAGAATCTCGACTGTCGCATAGATTTATTTTGGACGCTCCAAATAAGATAAGGCTTTAATTTGCTCAAACTGAAAACTAACAAAAATTTCTTTTAACCGATGGACGACCTGCCTCAACCAAAAGTATATCGGGATAATAAAAAGGAAATATACCTCAACATTCCGACGATCATCATCATCTGTTCAAAAATATGTTGGGGTCGGCTTCCAGTCTAACCGGATGCAGTTGAAAACTAGTATTTTACATGAAGCGACTGCCTATCTGACCTCCACAACCCAGTTACCTACTGGGTAATACGATACCCCTTGGTAAGACTGGTTGTCAGGCTTTCGGGTTTATGACTACTCGTAACGACTGTTAAAGATCCACAAATAACAGCCGGGACTAACGGCTTAACGTGCTTTCCGAGGCACGGAGAAGTCTCGGTATGTAAAGATGATCACCCATCCACGGACCAACCGCGGCTTGCGTTGCTTAACCTGAACGCTCGACCCGTGCGGCTGTTATTACTTAGCCACAAGTTCCTCTTCTCAACATTCCGACCATAACAAAAAAACAAATAAAGTAGGGTTCTGAATGATATCACTAGTGTCACCTGTAAAAAGCAATCAGTCTACATTAACTAACCTCATTATCAAACTCCCAAGGTACATAGGAGAACTGCATACTAGGCATGAAGGTGTTAGCCTGTAGCCACCTGATGAACAGCTCCTTGGTCGGAGGCTCATTGTACCCGTTCCCTCCGATCATGTCGGGCAGTACCAGCGGGTACCCGTTCATGTTCATCTGGAGTAACGTGGTGATGAGGGTCGGGAGACCGTTCTCGTAGGTCCAGTAGGTGTCCTTGTCTATCATGCGGATGAAGACTGGCAGGTCTTGGGTTCTGGAGAAAATATTTAATCAACCAATATATTTATTGACTGGCTTCTGCCTGCGACTTCGTCCGCGAGCCTATAACCTTCTGGTAGTTCCGGAGATTACCCCCTCCTTTCCTCCTCCTTTCCTCCTTTTCTAAGAAATTTTTTTTGTTTGTTTGTTTATAAGTTTGTATGTAGGGACATACAAACTTATAAACAAACAAACAAAAAAATTTTAGCTCTTTTTAATATTTGTATAAATTATTATGTTTTTGTCTCCATGCGCTCGAATGGAGACAGATAAAAAAAAAATAGGCAGTTAAGGGGACTGCTGAAAGAAGTGAAAATTTAAAATTGGTATTAGCGCCATCTATATTCTATAGTACAGAACAACGACGTGAGCATGTCGGTGACGCGAATCCACAAGTTTATCCCCTACCAAAAATCGCTCAACGCGCCTAAACAAGTTTTCACTTCAAATATATGTGGCGTAAAATGGACTCCAAGATTTGATTGCTAAAAATCAAAACTCTCCTAATTTGTGAGGCCCTAAAACTACGACTCTTCTACAATCCTGTTCTTTGTGGTCCTAATCAGGCTGTGCGCTGCTACTGAAAACACTGAAGCCCAAAACTTTGCCATGTTTAAAACATTTTCGTACCATCAATATTATAAACAAGACTAACATACATACTTTCAAAGACTAATCATCATTCTCCTGCCCTTATCCCAATTTTATTTGGGGTCGGCGCAACATGTCCCATTTTTCCATACTTCTCTATTAGTCGTCATTTCAGTAGTTACCCCCTTTCTAGCCATATCATCTTTCACACAGTCCATCCATCGTTTCTTTGGTCTTCCCCTACTCTTATAGCCATCGACATTCATACTCAAAACTTTCTTCACGATATTTTCCTCATTCCTCCGCATCACATGCCCATACCATGACAACCGATTACCGCACAACTTTTCGGTCACCGGTGCCACTTTCAGACTTCCTCTTATGTACTCATTTCTTACTCTATCCATTCGTGTAACACCACACATCCCTCTTAGCATTCTCATCTCAGCTGCATGCAATTGCCTTTCATTCATCCCTTTGGTGGCCCAACATTCTGATCCATACAAGACAGCAGGTCTAACCATTGTTTTATAAATCTTCCCCTTAAGTTTAAGGGGAATGCGGGAGTCGCAGATTGTTCCCGTGACCTGCTGCCATTTCATCCATCCAGTGTTAATTCTGTGCTTAACCGCCCGATCTATTTCGCCATCGCTTTGCACGAGTGAACCGGAACTAATATAAAATAATATTTATGAGTAAGTGCTAGACCATAAACTCATTTAATTATATGTGGAAATCATACCTGTATCCAACTCTGACTTCAACAAGGGGTCCGAATTGCGCGACAGTCCTCACGTAGTCAGCTGATATCACGCCTGGCTGATCTCTGATGTCACCTTGTAAAACTGGGATCTAAGAAGTTGAATTGCATAAGTTAACGAAATACTGACGAGCCTAGAAGAATTAAATTACTAAAGGAATTCAGAAAGAAAATAAATATACTTATTTATACATAACATCACGCCTGTATTCCTCGAAGGGTTAGGCAGAGGGGTACCTATAGTACACCCACATTTCGCCAGTTATGTTTAAGTCCCATGTAATAGGGGGCGAGCCTATTGCCATCATCGGGTACAAATCCGGACTCTGGACTGCTACTAAGAAATTCCAAATGGAAAACACAATAACACTTTGCCTGACCCGGGAATCGAACCCGAGACCTCATGCTCAGCTCACTTGCGACCACTAGACCAACGAGGTAGTCAATTCAGGCTTATTTGTGGGTAGCTCTAAAATTATAATTATTATGTCTCGTAGTTATGTATGTAGCTAACCCCTTTATATGTACCTAACATAAAGGGTTTAGTGTTTTTGGAAGTAGTTATTTCAGGTGGATTTATTTTGGAAATACAATCTTTTTTCCTGATGTTTATAAGAGCATATTAGTAGGTAGGTATACATAGTTTTAATACCAAGTATATATACATTCAAAAGCACTGCACTAATTGCCCTGGGGGTGCCACGGGTCCGAATCCAAGTTCCCGTGGAGAGGTGCCTTGGGTCCGGAATGGCTAAACATTTGTTGCTTGAGTATAATAGAGGTTTAAAACGGTTGTCTTTCTATTGTTTTCTCGATCAACTGTGAAAATAATAACAGATTCTGTTGGGTAATAAGTTTTGCTTACTTGAGGCGACCAGCTAGACTCTCCACCATCAAACTTGAAACTGTCGACTCCAGAGGTTTTCTGTAGGAAACGCAGTCTGTCGAGGTACCACTGCCTGGCGGCGGGATTGGTGAAGTCGATGTATGACGTGGTCGTCTCGTTGTCGTTCCACCAGCTGGTTTCCACTGAACCGTATTCAGAGGATACCAGGAAGCTGAACGGCAAAAGAAGTCTTTGAGAAACAAGATTTTACGACTCAACATTATGATGTTGGGTAGCTTCATGATATTTACGATCTCTCGATCTTAAAATATTTTTGTTCAAACTTACCCGTTAGATTTAGCTTCCGAATACCAGGGCTCGCATCCTTTATTAATAAACGGATGCGTCCACATCGTCACTCTATACCCTTTCGCCTTCAATATGTCTACCGTATTCCTCATGTTCGGGAACCTTCGGAGATCCACCGTCTGTGACCCGTAGCAGGTCTCCCATAAGTCATCAATTTCTAGCTGACTGTTCGGGAACCCATTACTGGTGATTTCGTCAGCGAACTGCAGCACCGTGTTGTGGTTCACATCTCTCTTATACCTCGCCCAGGTTGACCAAACTGGGTATGTGATCATTCTCTCGTCAGGAATCCCTATGGGCTTCTCCAGATACTTTTCGACGGCATACTCGTGGGCCTTTCTTACATCTTCAAAGATCCCTATCGCGTAGATCAGATCAGTTTTGTCTCTTTTGTTGGAGTATGGAGATTTTATTTGTGCTATGAAGCAAGCAGCGTTTTTCTCTAAGTCATTCTGGTCTACGAATAAGGGGACCTTTTTATCCAAATAGTAGAAAATGCCTGCGGAGTTGAGCCAGTAGGGCTCTGCCACGCCGCAGTTGTCGGCCTCCTTTGTGACGTAAGAGTAGTTCGGTAGGACTAGACGTTCTATTGGCCAGTACTGACGCTTCTGCTGTGGCCCCCCGTACCAGTGGTTTGAACCTAAAACAAAAGATTTTGGTATGAAGCTTCACGGCCGATAAATAAAATTTTTAGACAATTTTTCTTTTGTAATATTTATTGCATAATTAATTTTCCTTCAACAATCGATAAGTACAAGAGATACACTGAGAAGAGTGATGTTACTTATTTGTCAGATTTCAAGCCAAGCGGATCGAATGGTCAATTTTCAGGTGAATGACAGCTCGGGCCGCGTCAGCTAAACCCGAATAATAATACCAGATGTCCAGTCTAACCGCATCCAGCTGAATACCAGTATTTTACTTGGATCGACTGCCTATCTAATCTCTACAACCTAGTTACTGGGTAATTTGGTACCCCTTCGTAAGACAGACTTTCAGGCTTCTGATGATCCGTAACGACTGTCAAAGATCCACGAATGACAGCCGGGACCAACGGCTTAACGTGCTCTCAGAGGCACGGTCTTGGTGTGTAAAGATGGTCACCCATCCACGGACCAACAGCGGCACCTGTTATTACTTAGTCACAAGCCCCTTAAACCAACCCTAGAAGAAATATGTAATAAATAGTTAATCAAAAAACAGGAAAATATACATATCTTTTCAAATTCATCTCACCAAGATTGACACAGTCCTCCAAGCCGACTCCCTTAGGCGCCTCCCAAGTGAAGGTAATGACGTACCCGTGCCGGTCGCCCACAATCTCCTCGCTGCTAATCCTCACGGTGGTGTCGTTGGCGAACTGGATGACCACGTCGCCGTCCTGCACCACGTCCTTGATGGCTCCAGTGCGGCGCCCCACCACGGCTATCACTTCTGATAGGCCCTCTGCAGAAAGGAATTGTTGTGACTTCAGTTTTTATTAAATAGCCAACGCTGTTTCGTGCTATGCGGTGACATTTAAATAATTATGAAGCTCTTTAAGGGTTCAGCACCCAGGCGCGACGCGTCTATAGTAGAACAATTCCTATGAAAACATCATGGATATTCTACCAGAATCGCGTCGCACCGTCGTCACACGTCGAGTCGCGCCTGTGCGCGGTGGGATTTGAACTTTAGACGTCCAAACGAGTGAATGTTATGTTCTACGAGTATACCCACTCAGGGACAGAGCATTCTTTCTATCTATACTTACTAAAATAAAAACGAAAGAACCAACCAATTCTGAAAATCTTATAGTTTGGAGGTTTTTCGTGATACCTAAGTAGTAGTACCTTTATAAATAAATCGTGCCCGCGGCTTCGCACACGTGACTATGTATTCTGTTATCATTATGGAAATGGGAACGTGAACTCATAGTATATTCGTAATATCCTTCAGAAGATCAGTTAAACTTTAACTTGTTGTAGGTAGGACTAAAATGATTTCACATGGTCTAAAGGACAGTCACACTCACTTCTTTTCAATATTAGGTTGAATCCTCCCAAGGGGTTGTTTTCTAGCTGCGCCTTAACGTCAGGCGCGTCCAGGATCCAGATGTCGATGGCATGCGCACACGCAGCCAGCGCGGCGAACACAACTGTGGGTGGTTAAGAAAGTGTATCAGAACAATGTGTGTTTTCACCTCATGCTTGAGCTTCCTTACATAATTTAACCCTTTTTTATCCCATCATTCCTAGACAAAATTTATGCAACAGTGGATTTCGATACTAGCGTACCTGCTATTCAAAAAGTTTTTCGCATCATCGTGTTCGCGATAACGTCATTCGATATAGCGGTTTTCGATTCAATGTGTTTTCGAACTGGCATAATATACCGCTCACAATTCTTTTGGAAACAGCAGCGTGCGTCGCAACATCGTCATTCGAATCTTTTCGTAACTGCCGTAGTTAGGTACGTAGTATTATATTATCTGTGGTTAAGTATACAGGGTGTCAGGGACATCGACGCGAAGCCTGTTACCATGGATTCAGTACATGATTCTGAACCCCCCTGAGTTGAAAATTTTCGGAGGTTATTAAAAAAAAAATCCTCTGTTCCATACATTTTGACCGCGTAGGTATTGCACTTTTCAATGAAACAATAGATTTTTTTTAATAAACAACGAAAAATTTGAAATGGATTCTGTACATGATTCTGAACCCGCCTGGCTTCAGAATCATGTACTGAATCCATGGTAAAAGTTATCGCGTCGATGTCCCTGCCACCCTGTATGTAAGTAGTACCTACAAGTAATTTTCATGCCGGAAATACATCTTCGGTTCTACGTGGGTGAGGCGCTTAGTAATTAAAATAACTAGTTCTAGTAAATAAACTAGTTCTCAAGGAAAAGTACTGTTATAATAATTGATTTAAAAAAAACATGTTTGTCCATCTATTTTAATAATATGTTTGCAGTATATAGTGTAGCTATAGTGTCGCGTGAGTCCATTTTTTGTCCCATTGTCATCTTGTATTGTGACATTATAATTATGTTCTGTTCTACTATGTAGGTACTATAATAGAGCCGTTAAGCTTTATCTCATTTAAATAATTATACGTTTACCCCGTAATTTTGTTTTCGTAATAGACACGGATTCAATAACTGTAGTGACCCTTCACTATAACATGTCCCTTGCCATCATGTTGACACCATTGCATTCCTTGTCAAGCTTAGTCTTTTTCTTTTCTTGAGTTTAGCTACTAACCTGCCCCCCAATTACGCAATGCAAAAAGATTGCCAGATATTGCTTCATAAGTTCGACAAAAAAAATTGAGCAGATTTTTTTTGTCGAACTTATGAAGCAATGGCAATCTTTTTCAATTGGTTTCAATTTAAAATTGATCGTGCATTACGTAATTAGGGTGCTGGTGTCATAGTTTTAAAGCCGCCCATGAGCCTCTGACTTGGCTCCACATGCCGTCGAGAAATATCTCTCGCATGCCGGTTTCCTCACGATGTTTTCCTTCACCGTTTTTGAAGTAAGTACCTAATACTTTTTCAATACGCACATGAATCCAAAAAGTCAGAGAACCAAAGGCTCGCAGCCTTGGGTTCGAACTCGAGACCGACTTAGCAGTCCGACGGTCACACCCACGTCACACCACTATCACTCACTGGTTAAGCTGTCAAGCTTAGTTTAAGAGTTAGAGTTCAAAATGGCGACTAACAGAACAGTGCTACCAGTCACAAGGGACAAGTTATACTAAACGCACGTAGTGAAGACCTGTACCCTAATTACTTAATACACGATCAATCAGAATTTGAATCGTTTTGAAACAGATTGCCTCCATCCATTGCTTCATAAGTTCGAAAAAAATCTGCTCAACAACGTAAATAACGCAATGAATATTATTAAACTGTCAAAATGAAACAGCACCCTAATTACGAAACGCAAACTCAATTTTAAATTGAAACCAATTGAAAAAGATTGTCAGTCCATTGCTTCATAAGTTCGACAAAAAGAATCTGCTTAAATTTTTGTCGAACTTATGAAGCAATGGACTGGCAATCTTTTTCAATTGGTTTCAATTTAAAATTGAGTTTGCGTTTCGTAATTAGGGTGCCGATTGTTTACGAAAACGTGTTGCGTAATTAGATAGCCGGTTTCAGAATTGAGAATTTGAAGGACTTACATCATAGCATAGCATGATCAGCCTATAATGTTCCCACTGCTGGTACACAGGCCTCCTCTGTGAGAGGGAGTGGGCTGTAATCCACCACGCGGGCCCGCAGTGCGGGTTGGTAGATGTCACATGTCTTCGAATTTTCGGTTCTAAGATATGCCGGTTTTCTCACGATGTTTTTCTTTACCGTTTTGAGAGCAGTGGTGAATTGGTGATAGATCATGAAATCATTTACAAACTTTTGTACCTGCTTGGGTTCGAACCGCGACCGTAAGTCTCGGCAGTTACCACTGGACCATCACTGCTCTTAAGTTGAGAACTTGTAAAAAACAAATACTTATGTATTGCATTATTTAAGGTGAAAATACGCGAACAAGAAAAATAAATAAAAGCTAATTCACTTGTACCTATTAAGCCGGGTCTGCTGCGCCAATGTTCTTAACAAAACACGTTAGTAAAACATGTTAAATAAACGTGTTTAGTAAACAGCCAGTCCGCTGCGACATGTTATGTTAAATGTTTGTGTTTAATATTAAGGCCACGCCCACAAATCGCTCATTTCAAAAATCGTCGAAAGAGTATGACGTATGTACGTCTATTTCTTTGGCACGCTCTAACAAAAAAAGGAGGGAAGGTTTTTTGTAAAATAAATTAAAACAATATTGGATTTAAATTCCAAATTATATTTAAAACTAAACAACTTGAAATAAAGAAAAAAAAAAAAAGTTTTTTTAACAATTTGTGCATTATTCATGTTATTAATTAAAAATAATCATCACAGTATACGTACACACGGCTACACATCAAGCTATACATTTCCAGTATAAGCTGACCTCGCATTGTTCGGAAATCCTGTACAATGCGAGATCAGCATAAACTGGAAATGTATAGCTTGATGTGTAGCCGTGTGTACACGTTAGTTATAAAAAATTTGCAGGTATTGAAAAGCTTGTTTTTTTTCTGCATCAGTGTCATGTGTGGTTTAAATTTGAGTAGATGTACGAGTAGTTGCAGCAGGGCTTACTATGGTTTCATTTTGTAATATAATCACTCTTTGTGAATCTGGCAGATCAGAAGAATCAGTAGATGTAAAGCCGGGTCTGCTGCGCCATGTTTTAGTGTTTTACTAACATGAAACACCAAAATTTTACCGATTTGGGGGCGTGGTTTAACATAAAACATGCAACATGAAACATAGCCAGGTCTGGTGCGCCATGTTTTAATGTTTTATTATCATGAAACATCAAAATTGAACCGATTTGGGGGCGTGGTTTAACATGAAACTTGATAAAACATGAAACATGAAACATTAACGTGTTTGCCGCGACGAACGGATAACATCACCCGCGTTCGGTAAAAACAACAAAAAAACAAATGATGTTACATCCACTGATTCTTCTGATCTGCCAGATTCACAAAGAGTGATTATATTACAAAATGAAACCATAGTAAGCCCTGCTGCAACTACATCTACTCAAATTTAAACCACACATGACACTGATGCAGAAAAAAAACAAGCTTTTCAATACCTGCAAATTTTTTATAACTAACGTGTACACACGGCTACACATCAAGCTATACATTTCCAGTTTATGCTGATCTCGCATTGTACAGGATTTCCGAACAATGCGAGGTCAGCTTATACTGGAAATGTATAGCTTGATGTGTAGCCGTGTGTACGTATACTGTGATGATTATTTTTAATTAATAACATGAAAAATGCACAAATTGTTAAAAAAACATTTTTTTTTTCTTTATTTCAAGTTGTTTAGTTTTAAATATAATTTGGAATTTAAATCCAATATTGTTGTAATTTATTTTACAAAAAAACCTTCCCTCCTTTTTTTGTCAGAGCGTGCCAAAGAAATAGACGTACATACGTCATACTCTTATTCGATTTTTGAAATGAGCGATTTGTGGGCGTGGCCTTAATATTAAACACAAACATTTAACATAACATGTCGCAGCGGACTGGCTGTTTACTAAACACGTTTATTTAACATGTTTTACTAACGTGTTTTGTTAAGAACATTGGCGCAGCAGACCCGGCTTAACATCATTTGTTTTTTTGTTGTTTTTACCGAACGCGGGTGATGTTATCCGTTCGTCGCGGCAAACACGTTAATGTTTCATGTTTCATGTTTTATCAAGTTTCATGTTAAACCACGCCCCCAAATCGGTTCAATTTTGATGTTTCATGATAATAAAACATTAAAACATGGCGCACCAGACCTGGCTATGTTTCATGTTGCATGTTTTATGTTAAACCACGCCCCCAAATCGGTAAAATTTTGGTGTTTCATGTTAGTAAAACACTAAAACATGGCGCAGCAGACCCGGCTTTATAAGTAGATGATACCTATCCTCCGCTAGACTGTCACTAATGAGACACAATAAAATTTTAATTGTTTTCGAGCTGCATCAGTCTTTCGGACATTTGAGCTCCTACGTAAGTAACCTCCCTAAAACATTTTTAAGATTTCTAGTTTATGAGGGCGCCTGCTAACGAACCATATCCGAGAAGAAATATCAAAATCAAAAAACCTATTCTGGGTTTCTTATAGAGACACTAGCTAGAATATTTTTGGTTACTTGTTTGATTGAATTTAAAAATAAAAGGCAATTTTTACCCGACTGCGGCGCAGCCAAAAAAGAGGGTTTTATGTGTTTGACTTGTATTGTGTCCGTCCTTATGTTCCCTCATAACTACTAAACGGCAGAACCGACTTTGATGAATGATAAATATGTTGATTCGTTTTCATTGCACGAGTGTCAATGGGTATATTAAAATTATAAAAAATTTAAATGGCGGAAACAAAACGTATGTTTAAAAAAAAATTGTCAAGCCTATCGAGTGGGATATCAAAAAGAAGGGTTTTAAAAGGTCTTTACAAAAATATAAATTAAATTTAAAATGTAATTTGGGAATTGGAGTGAGAAATGATAACTTTTAAGCTGAAAATGAAACTTGTACTTATATCAAAAAACAAAAAAAAAATTGCTCTACACGCGTTTTTTAATATTATTTTCCAGAAAGGGCCAATGAGGCGATCCGTAGTTCTCCATCAACCACGCACAAATCCTCCTAGTGAATAGACTGCTACAAAAAACTCCTAGTGAAAAAAACTCATTAACACTGCTCAACCTGGGGATCGAACCCAACACCCTACGAGCACGAGGTCGTTGTTATTTATTTTAAAATCGTACTTACAGAACATGTAGACACCCATCTCGTCGGCAGGACACAGATCGACTGGATAAGTGAGTCAAGCCGGTCGGTTATTAAGGCACGCATCATTATCACATTGTTCAGCACGCCATTATCGCTCAACAATAACAATCAGTAATCTTCGCTCATTTTCATCACATTTGCATGTTTCTTAGTTTTCGCAATCTGATAGCTTGGAAGATCCGTTTAAGATCATGTTGAGACAAGAGAACTTGTGGTGTAGATCCTGGTGATCCGCTTGCATAGTAGGGAACTTATTATTAAGCTTGTTTTTTTCCCGAAGGGATACGTCATCATCTCTGCCTAGCGTTTTCCCAACTATGTTGGAGTCGGCATCCAGTCTAACCAAAGCCAGCTGAATACCAGTATTTTCCATGAAGCGACAGCCTGACCTCCACAACCCAGTAACTTTGTAGTACGACATACACTTGGTAAGACATGTTATCAGACTTTCGGGTTTCTGACGACCCGTAACGACTGTCAATGATCCACGAATGACAGCCGGGTCCAACTGTTAACGTGCTTTCCGAGGCCCGGAGGAAACAGTAGGTAGAGTAGAGGCAGAGATGTACAGTCACGAGCATATGAATACCTTATTAACAGTTACATAGCTCTTGTGAAATAAAAATGACAACAGAGAATCGCATAAGAATCTTGCGTTTATAGCTGTTACGCAATAAGACTGCCTGACTCGGACATCGAACCCAGGACCTATGCGAAGCAGTCACTCTTACGACAACAAGATTACCAGACCAACTAGGGCAGTCTTTACCTATATTTTGTGTCCTCTAGCGGGAATAGTAGGTATACGCAATGTTTAGACTTAAAAAATGACCATAACCTCTGAGTTGGCATTTAAATATCGTCTCGGGGATTAGTCAGCTAGGAAATGCCGGGCCGGGCCATCTAATTCTAAAATAATGACCAAAAAAGCGTGTAAAAATGTCTCAGAAGATCTACATACTTACCGAGTTACCGCAATTGAATTTTCACTCCTCTTGCTCAAAAAATCCGTCATTGTAGCGTACCAGAGCGCGGATAAAATAGCATATCATCCTCTAGGCCCTAGGGGAAAAAGTTTTTTATTTTTTAAACATTTTATTTTTGAAAATGGAACTAAAAGCGGCATTGCGGATGGAACTAAAAGCGGCGGCTCTTCGGTAGAATGCATGCATTGCGTTGCTACAGAAGAAATAAAAAAAAGGCATTTGCACGAAATATTTCAAATTTTTCTCCAATTATTATAAATTGCATTGGTGACCGTAATATAATTTACAACAGTGAAAATGTCATCATCTACTCATCTAGTGAGAATGGAGACCCTAATTTGCAGATGGAAGAGAAAGGAAAAGAAATCATTTTTAATAAGTAAAGTAATATATTTATTGTGACTTGTGAGCGACCACGTTTCAGTGCCATAAGTCATCACTGGCAACACGCACTGGTCAAAGACTTTCGTCTTGAGACACTGTGGTATGTGGGACGAGAAGATATTGCGTAGCTTCCCGAACGCTGCCCAGCCGAGTCGGATTCGACGATTGACCTCTTTCTCGAAGTTGGACCTACCTAGCTGGACAGTTTGTCCTACGTAAACATACCCGTCTACAACTTCGAGCGTAGCGTCTCCGATCTTTATGAGGGCGGGTGACTTTTAGCCTTCTGATAAGCCATGCCATGCCATGCCATGTAACACCCGCAACATCCAACTTCGAGAAAGAGGTCAATCGTCGAATCCGACTCGGCTGGGCAGCGTTCGGGAAGCTACGCAATATCTTCTCGTCCCACATACCACAGTGTCTCAAGACGAAAGTCTTTGACCAGTGCGTGTTGCCATTGATGACTTATGGCACTGAAACGTGGTCGCTCACAATGGGCCTTATCAGAAGGCTTAAAGTCACCCAAAGAGCAATGGAGAGGGCTATGCTTGGAGTTTCCCTACGTGATCGAATCAGAAATGAAGAGATCCGCAGGAGAACCAAGGTAACCGACATAGCCCGAAGAATTGCCAAACTTAAGTGGCAATGGGCAGGACATATTGCTCGCAGAACAGATGGGGCCGAAAGGTTCTGGAGTGGCGACCACGTACCGGAAGACGTAGCGTCGGAAGGCCTCCCACAAGATGGACCGATGACTTAGTAAAGGCCGCAGGAGTTCGCTGGATGCGGGAAGCACAGAATCGGTCGAAGTGGCGGTGCTTGGGGGAGGCCTATGTCCAGCAGTGGACGTCTTTCGGCTGATATGATGATGATGATGAATATATTTATTATTTTATTTTCTCGCAATCGTAGTGAAAAGTAGAGTGTAACACACGGCGTTAAAAACCCATATAACTCGGTTTCTATTTACACCCTCGCTAGCGCTCGGGAGTAAAACTAACCCGTTACAATGGATCATTTTAGCTCCTAGTATAATCTACTATTAATTTTAGTGTTGCCAGAAACACAAAAATACAATATTGCGTTACTTTTATAAACCATCATATATAGGGCTTAAACATATCAATCTATCTAAGATAAACACACCAACCTCCTCCTGAGTAGATACGACAATTACCTCCCTCTATAAATGCGTGATGAACGATAAATTAACAGTTAAACGCTGTAGAATTATCATAAAATGCATATAGATGTATCTCGACGGAAACCGTTGTTCTTTGACACATTCAGAACGTTTAACAAGCAAAAACTTTGCATCTGATATGAGAATGATGAGATCCGTGTCTACTTTTTCTCTCGTATGGGTATTTGTAGTCTGTGCGTATGGATATCAGCTTATCAGCCCAACAGCTGCAGTATTTATTTTTAAATATCGAAGCTATATGCTGTGATGGGAGCCGTTACTTAGTTTTCACTTCTGTCGGCAGTAACCAAAGACTTCCCGCATTTTTTTTTTGTGCAGCACAAAATAATGTTCTTAGGAGACTGCCCTTAACTTTTTGAGTAATTATGCTAATCCATTCGCAGATTTTGAATAAATGGTACAGTCAGCTAGAAAAACGTCAATGCTTACGTTTAACTTTTATGTTGCCAATCGATACAGTTTCGTATAAGGATTAAAATGCTCTTCTGGACCAACAGAGGTCAAAGTACGGTACTAGAAAAGTCAAATTGTTAGAGTCAACAAGAAGTAGGTTTTATAGTACCTATGAAACCTCTTTTTATAGCTTTGTATTTACTTTTCTTAATTTGAAATATTTTATATCTTCTTTTGTTTCTTCTCTTTTCTTGTGTGGTGTTGTGTCATCTCATGTATGCACTAACTAACTAAATAAATATTTTATAATATTTCAATACTTTTGTTTGCTTATATCTAACAAAAATTGGTGCCGAAACCAGGGAAGTTTGTGCGCGAGTTTTTATTTTCCAGTGCCTAATTTATATTAGTGTAAAACGTTGTGCGCCGATTTTTGTGTTCCTATTTTGCACATACAAAATCGTGTGCGATTCAACCCATGGAATATCGCCTTATGAAGCACAGCTAAGTACAATACTAACCTGCAATATTAATATCAATGTCAACGGAGAGTGATACTTATTTTTCCGATCGCTCCTCCACGTCTGCTACTATAATGGCAGAAAATATAACTAAGAAGCTCCGCATTGAACGCGGACTGCGAAAGGCGGCCATAACGCGTCTAGAAAAATATTTCGAAGCTCATACCATTGAGGAGCTTGACTATGAAGACGTCGCCTTTCGTCAGGCACAATTAGAAAAAGCTTACGAGCAATATCAAGCCGTAGAAATGGAGCTTTTAGTGCAGGACGACGAGCCTGACTCTGACGAGGTTGACGACCGCGTCACACAGCTTTCAGTAAATATTGAAAAATTAAAGAAAAAATTACTAAAACCTTCGCAGGACTCTCACTTGCAGGGCTCATCTGATCAATACAGAACGACGCATTTGCCGAGCATTGATATCCAAACGTTCGATGGAAAAGATATTGCTTGTTACAAGCCATTCATGGACCTCTTCACGGCGATAATACACTCAGATAAAAGGCTGTCTGATGTTCAAAAGCTTTTTTATTTAAAGAAATATATTAAGGGAGAACCACTTACACTGATAGACAACTTGCCGCTGACCAACGAATCCTACGACTCTGCTGTCAAGATCTTAGAGACACGCTACAATAATCCGATGCTGCTCGTCAACAACCACATAACGTCGATACTCGATTTGCCGGCAATTCACCGAGGTACGGCACAACAGCTACGAGATTTGGTGGCGCAGATTCGGCAGCAGATCTCTGCCCTTAAGAATATGAAGGAGCCCGTCGACTACTGGGATTCAATCTTAGTTTGCATAATATCCCGCAAGCTTGATCCATTGACCGTCAGGCTATTTCACGCAGACAGGGATATGGGAAGTATGCCTACAATAAATGAACTATTGATATTTTTAGATAAGAGGGCAATGTCCCTGGAGGTAAGCCCATCTTTTGTAAATAGTAAGAGCAAGGTTGTTAATTTCTCTAAGATTTCCGAAGCGTCAAAGTGTAAACTGTGTGGTCAATCTCACAAATTATTTAAATGCCCTAAATTGTTAGACTGTGGCAGTCAGACATCTTTTTGTACAAACACTTTAGTTAATAAGCTGGGCATCCCAACATACACGCAGCAACATAATGTTGTGGCATTGGGGGGTCAGCCAATACATAAAATTGATAAAGCTGTCAATTTAACATTACATTCTATGACAGAAAACTTTAATATTTCTGTCACTTGTTCTGTAGTAGATAAGGTCACAGGGAAGTTGCCACAAAGGTCAATAAACTTATCAAGGTTCAAAATACCTAAATATGTGACACTTGCTGATACTGAATTCTATATTCCAGGTGAAATAACACTACTGTTAGCTGCTGACATTTTCTTTCGAGTTATAAAAGATGGAAAAATTGAGGGAAGTCCAGAGGATCCGATACTGCTCAATACCCGGTTTGGATACGTCATTTCAGGTGACTTCTTTCCATCTTTTACTCATAAGTCCGTTGCTATGCATGTTGTAGAGCACACTCCTGGTCTTGAGTCTCTAGTCAGTAAGTTCTGGGAGACAGAAAAGGTCCCAGAGCTTTATTCTGAAAAACTACCTGAGCTAGAATATTGTGAAAAAATATTTCACGAATCAGTTACTTTAAATAATAATCGTTTTGAGGTTAAATTACCTCTAAAAATAGATGTAAAACAAATTAATACTTCAGAGTCATTTAGTATTGCACTGCAGCGTTTTTATAATTTAGAGAAACGTTTTGCTAAGGAAGATTTATATCGCTCCTTGTACATTGACTTTATTAATGAATATCTTGAACTGGGACATGCAAAGGTAATTGATGTCAACACGTGTTCACCTAATGAGCAACCTTTGTATTTCCTCCCGCATCACGCAGTTTTACGAACTGACAAGAAAACAAATAAATTACGTGTCGTTTTTGATGGCAGTGCGAAGATTAAAGGTAGCGTTAGTTTTTTTATTTTTTTTTGTAAAGTTTAATCAAAAGCAATTATTTGAAATATTAATTTTATTTCGCACATATAAGTATATAATTATGTCTGATATTCGTCATATGTACAGACAGATTAATGTGCACCCCGATCAGAGGGCTCTCCAAAATATACTATGGCGCGAAAGTCCAGATAAAGAATTACTATGTTTACAATTAAAAACAATAACTTATGGTTTAACAAGTTCTGCCTATTTAGCAATACAATGTCTGATTGAACTGGCCAACACTTATGAGGCTCAGTATCCATTAGCTTCAAGGGCTATATTACATAATTCCTATTGTGATGACATCATTACCGGTGCAAACAGCTTTCGAACGAAAGAACTAACTGATCTTCTGCAATTAGGAAGTTTTGATTTGCATAAATGGTGTTCCAATGAGAAGAGTTTACTGTCAGATTTACCAGTAGATAAGTTGGTTTTTGAACAGAGAGACTTGGACCGGGAGTGTCTCATAACAAAAGCACTTGGTCTTTTGTACGAGCCCATGGAAGACATATTGAAACTCAGTGGTAACGCAGTGTCTTCACCAAAAGATCCCGTTGTCCCTACAAAACGATCGGTATTGAGCGCAGTCAGTAGGCTGTTTGATCCTCTGGGTTTCGCTGGCCCGCTGATAGTTAGAGCCAAGTTATTACTGCAACAAATCTGGCAATGTAACTTAGACTGGGATCAGCCACTTCCTGTTGAATTAGCAAAAACATGGCAACAGTTTCATTTAGAGATCTCTACTATGTCTGATATTAAGGTAACAATTATAATTTTTACTTATCGAAAATAGAGTCTCCTTTAATTAATACGGAACAACAAGAGAACTCTGTACATAAATACTACTCAACATTCTATTCTCCCGGATAAGCATAATAATTTGTTACCAATATTCACTAAATTCTCTAGTTTCAATAAATGTGTATTTGTTATGTCATACATTCTAAGGTTTATAAATAAATGTAAAAAGTTACCGGTAAATACTGGAAGCCTCTCTGCTCAAGAAATCAGAGATGCCATTCAAACTTTAATAAGAGGTGTTCAACTTCAATATTTTTCAGAAGAGTTAAAATGCTTAGAGAATAATAAGGAAATTAAATCAAATTTAAAATCCTTAAATCCTTTTATTGATAAAAATTATATGCTAAGAGTAGGTGGACGCTTAACAAATGCAGATCTGCCCTTCGCAAAGAAGTTTCCAGTCATTCTTCCAAAGAAATGTTATCTTACTCAAATAATAATAAGAAATGAACATTAGAATTTGTTACATGGAGGCTTAAAGCTTGTTATGAGTAGTTTATCTCAAAAATGTTACATTATAAACTCGGTTCGAGAAATAAAAAGTGTTTACATAAGTATACATAAATGTTTAGTATGTCAGATATAGGGATTATAGGGCTAAAATAGCTTCTCAGCTGATGGGATCCTTGCCTAAAGACAGAATCCCGCCTTCTAGGGCTTTTGAAAAGCTCCGAGTTGACTACTGTGGACCATGTGCTAAATTAATCATATTACCTATTGATATATAATATATAATTTTTAGCACAATTCATTCATTTATTTATTTTTGTCACAAATTGACAGATTTATTTTATTTTTCTGGCCTGGCAATTTTGTTAGAGTCAACAAGAAGTAGGTTTTATAGTACCTATGAAACCTCTTTTTATAGCTTTGTATTTACTTTTCTTAATTTGAAATATTTTATATCTTCTTTTGTTTCTTCTCTTTTCTTGTGTGGTGTTGTGTCATCTCATGTATGCACTAACTAACTAAATAAATATTTTATAATATTTCAATACTTTTGTTTGCTTATATCTAACAAAAATCGAAAAGTCATTTCCATATTTATTCATCCCTTACTGCCCTGTTAAAAAATCCACCCTGCCTCCTTACTGTTAGAGGGAGTGGGCCATAGTCTACCACGCGGGTTGGTAAATAAAACAATAAATTAATAACTTATATTAATTATAATATCTATGGATAGTAACAATTTATTAATAGCCCAATCTAATCTAATAAACGGGAGACTTTAAGTTATTTTTTTACACTTTCTTAATTATTTACATCATTTCTTCTCTTATCGTGCCGATGGCATTCTAAATTGTGTCATTCCAGAAACTAAGATAAGTAAGAGTTTAGCATTATCAGTAGCGTCCATTAGTTCCTGTAATTCATACGACTACTAATGAAGAATATTAACAATAACTGCAACAAGTACCAGCATTACAGAAAACACAGGAGCAGCTCCTGTGTTTTCTGTACTACCTTGCAGAACGAAGAATGGCAGCACGTTCAGTGGTGCAGAATAGTTTGTGAGCGTTGTGGGGCCTTCGATGACCTTGCTGGAGTCACCCTGTTCTAACCAGGTGCCTGTCGGAAGGTAAATATCACGAGTCGTGGCGTTCTCTGTCACCACCGGAGCAACCAAGATGGTCTCGCCGAGGAGGTATTCTGGAAGAAAGGAATATTTATGAAGTTCATGTTTTAATTTGAAAATATTAGATGTCCAGGATCAATGTTGTGGGTCTTGATGCGTACAGATCGTACATGAACAATCTGCCTAGCCTTTACTCAACATAGTTGGGGTCGGGTTCCAGTCTAACCGGATACAGCTGAATACCGTATTTTACATGAAGCGACTGCCTATCTGACCTCCACAACCCAGTAACTGGGTACCTAATACGATACCCCTTGGTAAGACTGGTTGTCAGACTTTCGGGCTTCTGACGACCCGTAACGACTGTCAAAGATCCACGAATGACAGCCGGGACCATTCCGAGGCACGGAGGAGTCTCGTTATGTAAAGGTGGTCCTTATGGATCCACGGACCAACCCCGGCAAGCGTAGCTTAAGCTGATGTAGCGAACCGTGCGGCTGTTATTACTTAGCTACGAGCTCCGACTCCTGCAGTAAATAAAGTCTGTTTTATGTTCGTGATTTAGTTTTTTTTTTAATTAAGTAAGTATTCGTTAATTTATTTTTTTTGTTTTTTTTAATTCACTTGTTAGCTATATTTCATATATCCATACAGTAATATTGCCAAATTAATCAAAAAAGCGAAATATTTGACAGACTTTTGGGACGTTGTCCACTTTCAGAATGAAAGCTGTTTGCGCCAAAACATTTCAGTAAAGGATATCGAATTTTTCTTCCCTCCCTGTTTTTCGCCAGCCTTTTAGAATCAACAGTATAAGACTTACCATCCCAAATGGCATGGGCCATGGTATCGTTGGGTGCTATCCACCAGATGGGCATGTTGACTGGCGACCCATCGGCAACTGCCTTCTTACAGGCTGCGATGATCTCTGGAGTATAGGTCTCGTGAAGCGTCACGAACGTCTTGCTTATGGCGATGGTCTACGAAATAGAAGCATCAAGAATCAATAATTAATCCATTAGGTCACTAGCTGACAATCTCGATTTAGTAATTTGACTAAATCGAGATTGTCAGCTCCACAGATTTTGCTTTTACTATTTAATAATAAATGCGTTCGTGTCCGACCGAAACACGAATTGCAGCCGGAACCGAAATCGTAACCGAAACTTCTGGTTCTCTTCTTGTTTCGGCCGAAACCGAAACCGAACCTACGGTTGGTTCGGTGTTCATTTTGGCAAGTCGGAATATGTAAAGATTTTTAATCAAATTGTCCGTGTCCAAAACGGGACTACGTTTTGGACACGGAATTAATTACTAAAAATATGTATTTGTTGAAATACATATAATATCAACATACATTTGATCTTCAGCAACAATTAAGATTTTTTGTCAAATTGTCCGTGCCCAAAACGTTGTCCTAGCGCGAATTAATGAATGAAAAAAATATTTGCATACATTTGATCTTCAGTAACAATTAGTTGACTCTTATTTTGCCCGCGGCGTGTAATTTACAAACTAAGATAAGTAGTTTAGATCAATTAATATTAAATTCAATAAACTAATTACACAGTACTTATGTATACAACAAAACCAAACTCATTCATTACTTAGTCAATTTATATTTATATTATTGTCAGAAATTCATCTACGGTGTAATAGCATTAAAGCTTTGTGCAGGCAAGCGCGACTTGTCGTGCGACGCGACACCGGTTATTGTTATACCGTGAAGTTTTCTTAGAAATTGTATTATTCGTGTCGCGTCGCGCGACAAGTCGCGCTGGTCTGTAAAAGCAGAGAGAGAGAGAAATTTTTTAGTTGTCTCACAGACGTACCTACTTAGGTAGCACGGTAGATTGGTACCTAATAATGAAAAACAAAACTGACCTCATTGTCATAATCCCATGGTACATAAGAGAACTGCAGGCTGGGCATGAAGACATTAGCTTGAAGCCACCTGATGAACAGCTCTGAACTCGGAGCCCCATCGTAACCGTTCCCTCCAATCATGTCGGGAAGCACCAGCGGGTATCCGTTGATGTTCATTTGGAACAAAGTCGTGATGAGGGTCGGGAGACCATTGTCGAAGGTCCAGAAAGAGTCCTTGTCAATCATGCGGACGAAGATCGGTAGGTCCTGGGTCCTGTAGAGTACGTAGATCATTGTTTATTTAAAATATTTTTGGTAAATTAATCTGAAAACCTCAAAGCAAACATAATCAGCCGTTTAGGTATTAAAAAAGCGTTTGAAAATTTTCCAAATACTTTTTTTACAGCTAATACTAAATATTCGGTGTTACTATATTAATTGTTGCATTTCATAATCGATATTCTAGTTCGCTAGTTAGCCACATTTCTTATTTCCATACAGTACCTAATATTGCCAAATTAATCAAAACGACGAAATATTTGACATCTATTTGCGACGTTGTCCACTTTCAAAATAAAACCAATAATTTTTCGTGTTAGCATGAATGACTCATGTCGTAGTTAAAGATAAGACAATTGGTTATTTTAAATGTACCGGACATACAGGGGTACACATCAAGCTATACATTACCAGTATAAACCGACCTCGCATCGTAGGGAAATCCTATACAATGCGAGATCAGCACAATCGGATCAGATCAGTACAATGCGAAACTGAAAATGTAAAGCATGATGTGTAGCCGTGTGTACTGAAGTTCTTCTATCATTCGTGGAATATTTTTTGCGCCTTAACATGAACTAGTTGTGAACGTGAAGCGACCTTCATCCAGCACCTTAAGTGTATGGTTGAAAGGATTGTGAAGAATATTTCTAAAGATATATTTTCCCAGTGTCTGACCTACCCGAATCCTGCCCTCACTTCCACGAGGTTTCCGAACGCTGCTACAGTTCTGACATAGTCTGACGTTATGACGTTAGGCTTCTCGTATATGTCGCCTTGTAGAACTGGGATCTATAAAAAAAATGCAAGGTTTAATTTCTGAAGACTTGTTTTCCCAATCACTGTACTGCGTCATAAAGTGCGGTCAAATAATGACATGTCTTATGATTCTGGCAGCCGTCCCTTCCGTCCGTTCAAAATTTTGTACGTCTGTGTTTATTTAATTTCAATAATTAATCCCATAATAATCTCTATAAACCTTTCTTTTTCTACCCAAATATCCAACATGGTAGCAGAGCGTGGTTGGTGGATCGGAGGTGCTTGATGAGTTCAGAAATTGTTTGAAAATATGTGGAGACAAGGCATTGTTTGTAAAGATTCTTCAAGTACTTACTGAAGGTGACCAGCTAGTCTCTCCACCGTCAAATTTATATGCATCGACACCAATTTCGGCCTGCAATCTAGTCAGCCGAGCCATGTACCACTTCTGAACAGCTTCTTTGGTAAAGTCGATGTATGTAGTGGTAGTGCCGTTGTCGTTCCACCAAGACGTCTCTACATTGCCGTCCTCTGCAGACACTATGTAGCTGGTGGTAGAAAGAACTGGATTATTATCATGTAGTGTGAATCAAGAATTTCCACAGCGTACTTTGCTTACGAATTTAGAAAAGAAACATTTCTAGACTTACCCTAGTGCTACTGCGTTTGAATACCATGGTTCGCATCCTTTATTTATGAATGGATGCGCCCACATCGTCGTTCGGAAGCCTTTCTCTTTCAAAAGGGCAATTGTGTTGTTCATATTTGGGAACCTTGTCGTGTTCACCGTCAGAGAGCCGTAACATATCTCCCATAGATCATCTAGCTCAAATTGACTGTTCGGGAAACCGTTTTGAGTGATTTCGTCAGCAAACTCTAACACCAAATCATGATTCACATCTCTCTTATACCTGGCCCAAGTTGACCAAATTGGAGATTTTATCATGAGTTCATCAGGGTATCCTGACGGTTTATTCAAGTAATTTTCTATGGCATACTCGTGAGCCTTTCTGACGTCCTCAAAAATCGCAATGTCGTACGAGAGACTATTTACAGCTCTCTCGCTTGAATACGGTGTTGCGACTTTAGCGATGAAGCAAGCAGAGTTATTCATTACGTGTCCTGAATCGACAAAGAGCGGGACCCTTTTGCTGAAAAAGTAGAAAACTCCAGCAGAGTTAAGCCAGTAACGCTCAGCGATGCCACAGTTGTCTGCTTCCTTAGTGACGTACGAATATTCACTTATATTCAAGTTTTCGATCGGCCAGTACTGTTGTTTCTGTTGAGGACCACCGTACCAGTGGTTTGAGCCTGTGGAAGGGTAGGCTCATACATACAGTAAGCAAGATAGTTCATGAAAGTAAACAAATGACAGGCAATGTCAGCAACAAAAGTGGGATAAAACCACACCGAAAGATTCAAACATCTATTTTCTGTTCAACTTATATTAAATACACATCTATTTATTATTTTTATTGTCTCACCATAGTGAACACAGTCCGTAAGCTCGGTGTCCATCGGTGCGTCCCACGCTAGGCTGATAACTTGTCCTGTTCTGTTGCCAAGGGCGGCCGTGCTACTGATTGTAAGTGTGGTGTTTGCACTGGAAAACTGGATTACTGTGGTGTCGTCCGTAGTTGAAGAAGACGACAGAGTTGGCATTGTAATGCCAATCCAGGCGATTATCTCGGGTGCATTGGTTCCTGCAGACATCAGTTTAGTTAGAAGTTAGAGCTTCTAAGCAGCCAAGTTTGGTAGCGAGTTTGTTTACCCTAGATGGGAGGTTGGCGAGATCGAAGCAACGACTTCGGAAGGTTGCGGCTTAAGAGTCAAAAGAAATCAGTCCATTGAGAATACTTAAGTTTAGCCAAGTGGAGTGGCCATATAAGTTTTACAGCCAATTTAGATTTAGAACAAGGTTATATCTGATAGATGGTTTGATTATTTCCTTCTCTCATTCTAGTACAAGCTATACAAAAATAGTTAATACCTTAGTGGAAAGTTAACTAGTGAAATGTTGGTGTTCCTACAATATTATATGAGGTTAGGTTACCCTTTCAGGCGTTATATTTAAATGACACACTCATACCTAATAAGTGAAGTTATAAACTTCATTTTTATACTTGCCTCTTTGCAATATGATATTGAATCCTAAAGTGGCGTTGTCCACCAACCACGCCTTCGTAACCCCAATGTCAAGGATGGTCACGTTGAGTGCTTGCGTGCACGCCACCAGAGCGGCAAACACCACTGTTTAAATAAAAGGATTAACATAGATCTTGGAAAAGAAATCATGGAAGAAACATTGCCTTTAATATCACGAGCATAGGGACCTCCTAGTGGCAATGAACGGAAAAATCTCCAAACATACAAATATTCCAGGTATAATTATACATATAATTGCTGTTTAAAAGATATTGTTAAACATTTTAAAAGAGTAACTATGTGGTTTCTTGCCCATTCTTCTTCCATCCGAACTTTTGGGAAGGGGCGACTAAAATCAAATCTGTTTTCTTGTAAATATTAACATTCAAAGGTGCTTTTTAATAGCCTACCTTTTACTTGAAATAAATGATTTGACGTTAACTTTGAGCGTTCATAACGAAGGATTCCCATCAAAACATACATAGTGTACCTAGTTTTTTGGTCAAGCACGGAAATGTTTAGTAAAATCAAAAGAAATAACACGTTTTGAAACACATCGTTCATACCGATAGCTTCTCAAATAGCGCAGTTCTTAGAGCTAAAAAAGTTCAGGTTACCTTAAACTTTACCATATTCATATTTAACATTTTAAATAAGAAAGCTACTTACAGAATCGTGTGCCCGTCATGGCTGCAGATCAAACTCGACTGTCCCACAATCAGAACACCGATATAACAATAGGAGAAACGTATCGGCTCCACTCCAGGGAGTGAAGCAGGCCCTTCACAGGCCACTCGTGTTTATCTAACAAAAACAACATCAGTACAGGTAGCCGGTGTATTTCCATTAGTTAATGCATGCTTTTAAAATGAACAGTCATTTAAAGACCGACTCTTCACGTGACTTGGATCAAGATCGATCTTTGGCTGGTCTAGCATTGCTGCCCAAAATGGTAATGCTGATACTTTTTACGGTAACTTTTTGGACACGATTCCCAGTAGACAAGGATATAGAATAGAATAGAATACTCTTTATTATGTACACCATAAAAATGACAGACATAGGTTAAGAAATTTTACATAGGGTGACACAATGGGCGGTCTTATCGCTAAAAGCGATATTTTACAAACAACCTTAGATGATATAGATGATTTATTTAAATGCTTTTTTTTCTACAGTAATACTGTTTTTAACTTAATCTATGTAAAAGAACGAGGTGCAGTGGCCGTCCAACGGAAAGGGTTTTATTTATTTATTCACACATATTGTGCGGGTGAGAGGCGTTTTTAGGGTTCCGTACCTCAAAAGGCAAAAACGGAACCCTTATAGGATCACTCGTGCGTCTGTCTGTCTTTCCGTCTGTCACAGACTCACAGCCAATTTGCTCCGAATCGAATGGGCCGATTAACTTGAAATTTGATATACATATGTATTTCTGTGACCCAAACACGGATGTGAAACGAAAATAAATGATTTTTGAATATAGGGGTCACTTTTGGGGGGCAAAGAAGAAAATATTAAAAAAAAGTTTTGCAAATTGTACCGTGTGACATATCAAATGAAAGGAATTGTTACAAGAATCTCAAATATTATTTTAAAATAATTTTTAAACAAATATTTTTTGAATTATTTACGAAAATAGATGAAAATTGACCATTCCCCCCCCCCCCCTTATCTCCGAAACTACTGAGCCTAAAATTATGAAAAAAATTCAGAGAATGGTTCCTTACTCATAGATTATAGGAAAACCTATAAGAAGTCTATGGTCTTAAAATAACATGGTAAATCTCTCAATATTGTGCTTACAAACTTACATTTGCGGTTGGAATGTATGGGAAAATAGGTTTTTCAACTACAATGTTAAGTTAGTTCTTGGGATAATTTATTGCTACTGCTAGTTCGACTAAAGCCCCCAGTACACGTTCAACGGGCTCGCCCAACGTGTACTAAGGCGAGGCATCCGTCACTTCTCGTACCTTCCGCGAAGCATTCTGTTTGCCGATTTCATAGTACTATGCCGGCATTGTCGGCAAGCACTGCCAACACATTAGCTTTAATTATAACAGTCTGTTCTAAATTCTACCATGATTTGGCTACTACATCCAGGATTGTCTTCAGACGAGGGAACTCCTCAACGGTCAACCGTACAAACACCAAATTTTATATACGCTTTAATTATCATAGTCCGTTCTAAATTCCATCATTTATGGCTGTTGCACCCAGGATTGGCTTCAGGCGAGGGAACTCCTCATCGATCAACAGTGCAGGCACGAAATTTTATGTACCCTTTAATTATGATAGTCTGTTCTAAAGTCCACCATGATCTGACTGCTGCACGCAAGATTCGCACTGCTGTACGCTTTAATTGTGGTAGACCATTCTAAATTCAGCCATAATCTGGCTGCTGCCCCCAGGATTGGCTTCAGATGAGGGAACTCCTCAACGGTCAACAGCACAAACAAGAAATTTTATATACGCTTTAATTATCATAGTCTGTTCTAAATGTACTAAGATCTGGCTGTTTGCCGTTGCTGCTGTTGCACCCAGGATTGGCTTCAGGCGAGGGAACTCTTCAACGATCAACAGTACAGACACGAAATTTAATATACGATTGAATTATCATGGTCCGTTCTAAAGTTCACAATGACCTTGCTGCTGCACCCAGGATTGACTTGAGACGAGGGAATTCCTGAACGGTACACAGGACAGACACGTTTTATATATGCATTTAATTATGATATTCTTTTTTAAATTCCACCATGATCTGGCTGCTACACCCAGGATTGGCTCCAGACGAGGAAACTCCTCAACGGCCAACATAACAGACACGAAATATTATATATGCTTTAATTGTGATAGAACATTCTAAAGTCCACCATGATCTGACTGCTGCATCCAGGATTGGCTTCAGAAGAGAGAACTCCTGAATGGTTCACAGTACAGACACGAAATTTTATATTGTATATGGATATGTATTGTGCTAATAAACTAGATGGGACTAGGGTCTGATGATAGAGCCGGAAGATGACCATAGGAACTTCTAAAATAAACGAGACAGTACCATCGAAATTGGACTGGTTCGTTTTGTCCTGACAAGAACTATAGCCCAAAGTAGCATCCAGGGTCTGATGATAGAGCTGAAAAGTGATCAAGGAAACTTCTCAACCAAACATAAAAGTATCATTTGTTTGCGGTCGTTGGTTTTGTCTTACAAAGTACTGTAGCCTAAGGTGTAGTCCAGGCCCTCATGAGAGATCTGAAAGGCCACCATACGCTCTCCTTAGCTAGATAAGATAACCCCATTGTGTTTCGGCGTTTGGATTTGTTTTGTTTCAAAAGCTTGAGGCGTGAACGGTTTTCTTAAACAAAGATAAGCCTCTTCTTTTAAGAAAACATAATAAACTTATCTGTTTACGTAAGTCTTATTTGTTCTTTTTAGTTTAATAAAAGCTTGTTTAAAAAATATTTTTACTGACATTTTATTCAGCCTAATACAGGACGTAATCCGATGGCAGTTTTAACTCGTGCACCATTGTGGGAACCATTTAGCCTGTTTCTAATGAGCAAAATAATGCGTCAGAGGGATGATCCATTTGACATTTTATTATTTTATTGGTTATTACTGCAAAATTGTTGACATTTTTATATTCATTTGACATTGACTGTAATTCAAACGATTTGACATTACGTATAATTATATATTGTTATAAATTGTTATTTAAAATTATAATGTCTTTAAATTTGTGTAAATTAAACATGATTTGCATGCTTTTGTGACGGTAGAACATGGAGGACTTTCATAATAAAACATCAATGTAAAAATTACCCAGTTTTGCAAAGAAATAAATGATTTATGAATTATGATGATCTGAATTTTGCTACTACATTAAATGATATGGCAACTGGTAATATGAATGACATTGATATTCAGCTTAACATTGCTGTCGAATGCATTAAGAATTCTATCAGTGCACACGAAAAGATTATCATAGCGGGAGACTACAATATAAATTCTAAGGACAAATAAAAAAATGAAATATCGGAATACCTTCTATCACTCAATCAATCAATCAATCAATCAATATTCTTTATTTGTACTCGGCCTTAGTCCACGTATTCAAGAATATACGACAAGACAGAATTCAACACTATTGTTGAATTCTATCTTGACTATAAAATAATATTCAGAAATTTCCCTCTACAATCCGGTACCATACATAGTTATTTTAGTTACTACAAACAACGGGTCAGATTTAAACATGGTATAGGCGGCCCGCGAGCTGTGGAGCAGGTGGTTTTAACGCTCACCACCGCAGCTTCGGCTTGCTGGCCGGCGGCGGTACAATCATATTCATCGTACGGAACCCTCTTCACGCGAGTTCAACTCGCACTTGACCGGTTTTTTGTTTGGGACGACGAGTACTAACATAAAGAATGAGCCTGGTCCGCAGAGAAACCTCACCCCCTTGCATTGTTTTTAACATTACTAGGGGGTCAGGTTTCTATGGAGCCCACTGTACCACTGAAGTGAAAATAACAGCGCATTTTGTTTATCATTCTACATGAGCAGCCTGTGGGTCTCATACACACGCAGACAGCACAATACCTTGCGTGTGCAATATAATAAATTCATTCAGGGTGCAGATGGGGCTGCCCCAATTCTGTAGTGATTCAGGGAGGTTCGCCGAGTCGCAAGTGGACTATTTCTATCTATTCTACTATGCGAAAACGATGCACATCCCTGGTGCTTAAGGTTCGGGCTAGCTCCAGCGACATCCTGAGGGTATTAGGTAGAGAACTATTGTTGTATGGTTCATATACTGAGCAATCAAAGTCTGTAATAAAGGGTGGCAGGGACATCGACGCGAAGCCTGTTACCATGGATTCAGTACATGATTCTGAACACCCAAAAAAAACAGCTGTTCCATACATTTTGACCGCGTAGGTATTGCATTTTTCTATGACACAGCAGATTTTTTTTAATAACCGACGAAAAACTGTCCGCTATTTTATATCTAAAGCAGACTGCGCAGTACTACAAGGATAGAAAAACGCCTGTCTTTGCCTGTTTTTTGGACCTATCGAAGGCATTCGATCTTGTCAGTTATGACGTGTTGTGGGATAAGTTGCTACGAGTATCTGAAACCTGCTGAAGTTATGTCCATATTTAAATATTGGTATAGCAATCAGTGCAATTGTGTGAGGTGGAACGGTTCGCTGTCGAGTGTGTACCGGTTGAAATGCGGAGTGAGGCAGGGGGGATTAAGCTCACCTCGCTTGTTCAACCTGTACATAAACCGGCTGATTGCCGAGCTCAGCAGCACCATGGTCGGATGTCATATTGACGGAGTGTGTACCAATAACCTTAGTTACGCAGACGACATGGTGTTGCTGAGTCCATCAATTAGTGCCTTGAGGCGGCTGGTGTCTATTTGTGAATCATATGCGGTGACTCATAGGCTCAAGTATAATGTTGGGAAGAGTGAACTAATGCTCTTCAAAGCAAGTGGTTTTTCTTACCCAGCATTTCCGAATGTGTCACTTTATGGCACTCCATTGTGCAGGGTGTCTAAATTTAAATATTTGGGTCACTGGGTCACCGATGATTTAAGTGATAATGTGGACATAGAAAGGGAACGCAGGTCGCTGGCTGTCCGTTGTAACATGCTGGCCCGCAGGTTTGCACGGTGTACGAATGCAGCTAAGATCACGCTTTTTAAAGCGTATTGCCAATCTTTTTACACCTGCAGCCTGTGGGCCATTTTTTCGCAGCGGGCATACAGCGACCTGCGTGTCCAATACAACAATGCACTCAGGGTACTGTTGGGGCTGCCATGGCGTTGCAGTGCGTCAGGGATGTTTGCTGACCCGCGGGTTGATGGTTTTGCCGCTATCATGAGGAAGAGATGTGCCTCCCTACTCACTCGCGTTCGTGGCAGTTCCAACTCTATACTGGGTCTATTTGCAGATGGGGGGACTCCCCCATGCTGCGAAGATGGGTGCGGCTTCATGTCGTAATTTAAGCTGTGTTGTGTCGAATACTATATGTATATGTATAACATTATTTTTTAAAGTAGGTATATTGTTACTAACAAGAATATGGGCCTGGTCCGAAATAAATGTATATTAATAATAATAAGGCCTCAGGAAACAAAGTCGGGAATTATTTTAAGTTTTTCTCGTTAAAAACCGCAGGTTGCATACTCCTGCCATGGTGTAATTAACATTTACTAGTACTTGGTAGCTGAATCACTTGTCGAAATAATAATTATCACCAACGTGATAATATCACTTGTAAAGAACCAAGTCAAGTGTTTAGTACTAGTCATACATTATTGTTTATGTGTTATCAAGGTTGCGGAGATATGATATGAAAGATAATTAGAAACTGGTCCATCGGACTGCCAATAGTCATATGATAGGTCGCGAGTTCGAACCCAAAGACAAGCACCTCTGACTTTTCGGATTCACGTGCGTATTGTATAATTATTATCACTTGCTTCAAAAACGGTGAAGGAAAACATCATGAGGAAACCGGCATGCCTGAGAGATACTTCTCGACGGCATGTGAAGCTAAGTAGAGGCCCATGGGCGGTTTTAAATCTCGACACCAGGTTAGTCACTAACCACATGAAAAGGAAGGAAGGAAGCGGATAGAATAAGGAAGAGTGAGGAGGAGGAGAACGAGGATTTGATTCGATTTATCGTAGTTCTAGTGGTCGCAAACGTAACTGTTGAGGTTCAACCCCCAGGTTAAAGTATTTTTAGGTTTTCCTGGCTGGAGGCTGATGGTGATGATTTTATCGGCGTATCTGATTGCTGCGGTTATGTGCCACGGAAAAAATTCAAAGGGTTTCTGTAGTAAATATTACGGTCAGCAAAGAAAGCTAATTAAGGGACTACTCACACTTATTCAGCTTATGCCCATAGAATACAACGATTTTGTATGGAGAGGCGTACGCATTCGTCAGCTTCCCGCGTCTATTCAGCTTTCGCGGCAAACAAGTAGGTATAAAATGAGAACAAATGTGCTATTATCATGCGAGTGCTATAGATAGAGTTCAGCGCTGTTCTGCCGCGTTCAGCGCTGTTACTGTAGGTACGGCTGATAGAAGCAGAAATGTATAAGTGTGACCAAAACGCGAATGGAGCTGAATAAGTGTGAGTAGTCCCTATCACTGACAGTTTTTCATCACTGGATAATTGAACACATTTTTTAACACCCAATTTGACTCAATGATGATAAATAACAAAACACCTAAAATACGATCAATACATTTATTTATTTATTTACACTTAAACGAAAAACTTATAACACTCTAACAATATTAGCGATCAAGCCTAAAAGTACTAGGACAGTAGAAGTGTAAAGCGATACACTTGAATCGGTGGACTTCGTCTTGTCTCGGACGAAGTACGGCAGCACGTCTAGGGGGGCCGGGTAGTTCCTGAGCCAGATGGGGCCCTCAATGACCCTGTCTTCGTCACCTTCCTCGTACCAAGTACCGGCGGGAATGTAGATGTCGCGGGACCTAGCCCCCTCTGTGAGCACGGGGGCTACTAAAACAGTTTCAGCGAGGATATATTCTGAAAAGAAAAGGAAAATTCTATGGTATTAAATGTAACATCAGTAAAATAAGGTGGTGGTGTAGTAGTGCGTTTGCGTTGACCTTTCTAATATAATGATAATTATCCCGCAAAGAAAGTCTATAATGCAAAGGTAAGTGAAAATCGGTGTGGATCTAAGACCAATCCTTGTGGCACTCCTGCGTTCCACTAAAACTAAGATTATATTTTGTTCTCATATCTGAAATTCCCAATCTATACTTATTAAAATTCATTTTACTGTCCCTTTTAGTCGTGTCTGCAGGCCGCGCAGGCTACACGACACTACCGTTTTTAGGGAGTACGTAAGTTAACATGCAGAATTTCAAAAATAACTGTCATTTTGTCAATGTCGACTCAATAACCACACATTAGACAACATACCACTCTGCAAGGCTATGTCTTACCATCCCAAATCACGAGAGCCTCTTCGTCCGTGGGGTCTATCCACCAGAGCGGGGTGTTGACCGGGGTTCCGTCGGCGACTGCCTGCTCCATCGCCTGGAAGATCACTTCTGCGTACTCCGCGTGAAGGTCCGTATACTTCCTGCTTATGTTCACCGTCTGGGAAAAATTAAGCAATTCTGTTTAGATAAAATTTTCGGTCTCAGATGATTATGTTGTAAATGGTTTGTTTATTCTTTACTGTAGAGAACACTATAGATGTACGGTTATAACGGATAGCAACTTTATTTTTATCAGTTTACATTTTGCTGATTACATTGTTTCAACTGCTTTCTAATTTCATGAAAAATAACGATTAATCACATAAAACAGACAGTTTTAATCACATAACAGTGTTTATAACAGATAGTTGTGAAACTTGATCCTGGCGGTATCTTCGTGCCGATAATTTATTGTGATTGGCTGCGACACAAACGATCAGAGTTAATATAACAATGATATCGACGCAGATGCAGGTCAAATTCTTGTTAATCATCAAATGCAAATTGCATATGATTTAATTTACGTAATAAGTAAATACTTATTAAATTCCTAGTAGGACATAGGTGCTGTTATCCGTTCCAACATAGGAAACTGATATAACTGACACGTAATTTTTTTGTTAAATTCATCTTATCTTTAATTTTTCATCGTCTGAGGAGCTCGAGTAGCTAATAACAGTCGCACGGTCGAGCTTGTCGGGGTTGGTCCGTGGATGGGTGACCATCTTTACATACCGAAACTCCCTACAGGCTGTCGTGTATCTTTGACAGTCGTTACGGGTCGTCAGAAGCCCGAAAGTCTGACAACCAGTCTAAAGGGGTATCGTATTACCCAGTTACTGGGTTGTGGATGTCAGATAGGTAGTCGCTCCATGTAAAATACTGGTATTCAACTATTCAGCTACATCCGGTTAGACTGGAAGCCGACCCCAACATAGTTGGGTAAAGGCTAGGCAGATTTTTTAAAATTTTCTCTATTAACTGAAACTTTTCAAAAAAAAAAATACATACCTACCTAGTTTATCAATATTGTTTTTTTTAAATTATCCTAACACTCAAAGATAGCTCCAATACAATTGAAATGACCAACCTCGTCATCAAAGTTCCAAGGCGCGAAGGAGTACTGCATGACCGGCAAGAAGGTATTGGCTTGCACCCATCTGATGAACAGCTCCTTGGTCGGCAGGTCAGCCTGCTCATGATCCAGGTTGTAGCCGTTGCCGCCGATCATGTCCGGCAGCACGAACGGGTACCCGTTCAGGTTCATCTGGAAGGTGGTCGTGATGATGGTGGAGAGTCCGTTGTTGAGGCCCCAGATGGAGTCACGGTCTACCATGCGCACGTAGATTGGAAGGTCTTGGGTCCTGAAAAAGATTTTATGAAAATAGAAAAAGAAATAAAAGAACAATCGTTTATTATTCTGCACAATTATGACGCAAATTATGTGATACATAATTTGTATTATGTTCTAGAAGGGGTGAGTCTCAGTAAACGGTATCTTTGACAACTGACGTCAGTAAAGATACAAGTGTGTATTGTTTTAGCTAAAAGTGTGAGAAAAAATTGAAGTGACTTTTTTGTGTACATTCCTAATGACGCCGCTGACGACGCAGACGTGACGTGTCTATACGGCAGATGTTGATGACGTTCAGTTATTGAATGGAAAATCTACAGAAAAAGATACAATAGCAGTTGAACCTATACCTAGTTAGTAGTCGATGGAAACAGAGAGCCAATTAAAGATTCTCACATACATGTATATTGATAGGACTTTATCTAATTAAGTCTCACATTACCTGAAGCCAGCTCGAACTTCGACCATGTCTCCAAACGCGGCACAAACTCTAGCATACTGCTGAACAAGATGGTGGGGCTGAAGCTCAATGTCACCGGTTTGGATGGAAATCTGAAAGTAATATGAAACACTGCAGTTATCAAGCTCTTTAATAGCTAATGGAACAGGTCCAACCCCGTAAGATTAGAGGCAAATCCTTAGAGGTCCTCACCTCAGGTGCAAAGCTAGCCTCTCCGGCATCAAACTTCACGCTGTCAATACCATAGGTGTCTAGCAGAGCTCTCAGTCTGTCAGAGTACCAGGTAGCTGCCCTAGGGTTGGTGAAGTCGATGTAGCCAGCAACGGTTCCGTTGTTGTTCCACCAAGACGTGGTGCTGTTCAAATCCTGGTCTAATACGAAGTACCTGGAAAGAGATGGATACGTAAAAAAATCGTTAGGTAAATATAATGTTTGAAGATAATATTTATCTCCCGCTTTTAAGTGAGATAGTTTGAGGCTCCAACTCAAAAAATATCATTGATGGGTAAAGATATTTTTGCCTATCTAATAATAATAATAATAATCTTTATTACATAAGAAATGGTTACAAATTGTGTGAAGTCCCTGACACTTGTGCTAGGTGGTTAACCTGTGTTACAAGAGCCAGTGCCCTCTCCCGGGAGGAAATACTATTAAAACTTATGCAATATGATCAATTAAGAAGAAATAAAAAAGACTAAAATAATACAAAATAATAATAAAAAAATGGTTAGAAATAGCCTGTAATGATGATTGTGTGTTTGGGTGTAGTGTGCGTGTGTGTGAGGGTGTGTGTGTGAGTGTATGTGTAATTGAATTGAATGTTCAGGAAGATGGGATCTCGAGTAATGGTAAGTTGAGTGTCTCTTATAGCGTAGAATTTGGTTAAGAAAGAGTTTTTAGAATTTGCTCTGTTTCTTCGTAACTGAGGGACAGTAGCCATGGTTTAAGACTCAGCTTGACCTTATGCAAGGTAAGTTTATAAATTGATAAGTCCTTGTTGATTTTATTGTAAATTTTGGAGCTTTGGGCACGATAGTGTCGTCGGGCAAGTGCAGTACGACACTGAACGGATTCACAGATAGGAAAGCCAATCCGCCGATTGGATAGATTCTTATCCAGCGGCATCGTGGAGTGTCGACGCAAGACAGTGCGGAGGACATAGAGTTTTCTCACCGTGAGTACTTGGGCTTCGGAGTACAGCTGGGCTGTGGGGTAGTCCCTTTTACGGAAATACATAACTTTGAGGATAGCCCGCTGAGCTCGTTCCACCTTAAGCATCACGGTTTTAAAAGTCCCGCCCCACACTGGGATGCAGTAAGTAATAATCGACTCACACAGGGAACGATATACAAGCGAAGCTGTTTCAATGTCGGCCGAGTGTCTGAGCTCTTTAAACAAATAAATAAGTTTGCGAAGCCTCGAGCATAGAGTATTCGTATGGACACGCCAATCTAGCCTCTCGTCGATATGAACACCTAAATATTTAATAAATGGAACCATATCAAGGCAATTGCAATTGCATGGTGACGCATCATGACAAATATGTGCTGTTATTTTGGTGGAATCCGTTGGTGTTTTAGGTGCATTAGGTGGTAGAAACTGAATTACTTTAGTTTTCGAAACATTGAGCGTCAGGAGGTTAATGGAAAGCCAGTTCATAACAGTTCGCAAAGTCATTTCAGTTCTATTTTTTGCTTTGTCCCAGGTCTCATCATATATCAAAAGTGCTGTGTCGTCTGCGTAGGTAAAAATGTCACAACGAATGAGGGGTAACTGACAGAGGTCATTTATATATATTTGAAATAGTGTGGGTCCCAAGATACTTCCTTGAGGTATACCGTAGCTGATAAATTCTTCGTCACTAAAGACGGAGTCAATTTTAACACACTGGCTACGCCCACTGAGGTAATCTTTATAAATATTTAGGGCCACACCACGTATTCCTATATGCTCCAATTTGGCCACAAGTCTGGGAATAGAAACTGTATCAAAGGCCTTCGTTAAATCTAAAAAGACACCATAGCATTTAAGACGAGTGTTTAGTTTGTCAATCAGGGTGTTGGTAAAATCAGAGACGGCATCTTCTGTGGAGATACCCGAACGAAATCCGTACTGGTTGTCAGCGATTAATTTATTTTTTGATAGGAATTTTGTTAGGTTAGAGTTGAGGATTCGTTCAAGTATTTTAGACAAGGAGCTAAGCACTGAGATTGGCCGATAATTGGATACATCGTCTTTAGCTTTGCCTTTGTACACTGGATGGATTACTGCACGTTTGAAAGCCTTTGGGAAAACTCCTGAATTGATAGCACAGTTACATATATCTACAAATGATCTTTGTAGCTGTTTTAGCGCATCAATTATGATGCAAATATAACCATCTCTCTCATATTATATCTACATAACATACATAATCAGCCTATTAATGTTCCCACTACTGGGACACAGGCCTCCTTTCTGTGAGAGGGAGTGGGCTGTAATCAACCACGCGGGCCCAGTGCGGGTTGGTAGATGTCACATGTCTTCGAATTTTTTTGGTTCTAGGACATGCCGGTTTCCTCACGATGTTTTCCTTCACAATGTTAAGAGCAGTGGTGATGAAATTATTTACACAAATTAAAGCGCTACTGCTTGCTGCTTGGGTTCGAACCCACGACCTACAACTCGGTAAGTCGGGGCCGTTACCATTGGGCCACCACTGCTCTCAATATTATATCTTTTGTATTGATAATTATTTACTTATAATATTTCTGTATCTGCCCGTAACACAATGATAAAAGCCCGCCGTTAGGCTTTTATCAATGTGTGCTTAGTTTAGTTTGTGATCTTCCTGTGCGAATCACATTAAATACTTTTCTTTTATGATTTACCTACCCACTTTCTAGTGCCTCTGAGTACCAAAGATCACAGTTCCTGTTAATAAACGGATGCGCCCAAATGGTGACGCGGTACCCCAGCGCCTTCAGGTCTCGCACAGTTTGATTGAAATCAGGGAACTTCTCCTCGTTCACTTCTAGAGAACCATAGCATGTCTCCCACTGATCATCAATCTCAAACTGAGAATTATTGAATCCATTATCTCTGATTTGTTCTGCGAAATCGAGAAGCTTTGTCGTGTTAATTTCTCTGGAGTATTGCGCCCATGTCGACCAAATTGGGTGTTTAACCATTTCGTAGTCTGGAGTCGCTGAAGGCTTTCCTAAATAATTGGCTACGGCATGCTTATGTGCTTCTTTCACGTTTGGCAGGAACCAGAGATCGTATGCTAATAGTGTGCGAGGTCTGCTGACCGAGTAAGGGTCTGCTAACTGTGCTCCAAAGCACAGATGGTTGTTCAGAATGTTCTTGTAGTCCACGAAGAGTGGGACTTTGTCGTGTACGATGACATATCCTCCTGCAGAGTTGAGCCAGTACCGTTCCATTATCGCGCCATTGTCTGTTTCTTGGATGTAGCTCGGTCTATAGACTTGTGTGGCTGTCTCTATTGGGTATACTTGGTCTACTTGCATTGGGCCCGCGTACCAGTGTTTGGAACCTTGAATCAGAATATCAATTTGATTACATAAGACCACAAGCATGAGTTGGCTGTTTCTTAGGAGTAGAATTATTCATAGTATTTGTTTGCGTAATATTAAGAGATAAAACTGTCAGCCAAAAACCACAATCAGGAGTTGGAAGTCAAGATAAGTGGTGTCACTATGTCAAGATTTTACAAATTGACATTATAATACAATCAATCATATAGTAAACATAAGTTTAATAAGATCACTAACTCAAATCTAAAACTTACCGAAATCAATGCAATCTTCCAGTCTGGTGTTCTGGTTAGCCTCCCAGCTAAACTTCATGCCTCTGGCATTAGAGCTCGTATCGTACAGGGTGTGGATGGTCAGGTTCACGCTACCGACCGTCACCAGTATCCCTCCCTCTATATCCTCAGTCGTGAAGGGGCCGACTAGCGTACGGCCTATCTGGCCGAGGACCTCGCGTTCATTATCTGAAAGAGAAATTCAGGTGAACAAGGTTTTGAAACTTGCTACATAGGTAGATAACACAACATCACGCGTCTATTCACCGTAGGGGTAGACAGAGGTAAACACTTTAGTTTTTCACATATCGCCAAGTTTCATGTTATAGAGCCTATTGCCGTTTTAACTGACTCCAGACTGTTATTAAGAATTTCCATCAAACTGCCTTTTCCCTACTATGTTTGGGGTCGGCTTCCAATCTAACTGGATGCAGCTGAATACCAGTATTTTACATGGGGCGACTGCCTATCTGACCTCCATAACCCAGTAACTGGGTAATACGGTATCGTATTACCCAGTTACTGGGTACAGCCCTTGATAAGACTGGTTGTCGGACTTTCTGGCTTCTGGCGACCCGTAACGACTGTCAAAGATCCACGAATGACAGCCGGGACCAACGGCTTTAACGTGCTTTCCGAGGCACGGAGGAGTCTCGGTATGTAAAGATAGTCACCCATCCACTGACCAACCCCGGCAATCGTAGCTTAACCTGATGGATCGACCCGTGCGGCTTCATAGTGGAAAATCCCTTCTGCTTTAACTTTTGTTTTTGAACTTGTAGGTACTTACTGCGGGGCAGTAAGTACATTAATCGCTATCATGATAATCAAAGACAATGTGTCGTTATTGTGAGGATGAGAGCAATAAATTCTATTTAGCACCATGTCTTATCCATCTCGCGGTACAGTCCTGTAATTTGCGTAAATTAGAATAAATTTTGTTGTTTATAGCCTTAGAATTATTCTAAGTTTATAGCATAGCCTTGGGAGATTAAAATGGTAGGTAGGTACAGATGTAGGACATACCTCTACTTACGAATATAGGTGTACCTTTGAAATAAGGCGTTTTAGAACGAAAATGTACGGTAGGGTACTTACCATCAATTAGAACAAGTTGGAAACCTCCAGTCAGGATGGGTACCAAAGTGAGGGTGACGTCATCAGCGCGTACGCTTGGCGTTTCTGTCACTGCAGCCGTGTGCGCACGCGCACCGAGTGTTAGTAACACTGGAAAATTTTATTTTCATTAAATGTTTTTTGTTCATTAGTAGTCTTTTGTACATGGACAAATACTTCAGTAAACTGAAAAGTTTAAGGGAACATTACTTCCTGTATTCCCCGGAGGAATTAGCAGCGGTACAGTCAACCGCATATCAGTGGTAACGATTTGACATTGACAGCGCCTTCATGTCGTGACATTAAGGGCGGTTTTCGTAAATGCAAGTGTTACTACTGATGTGCGGTTGACTGTACACCTATGGTTACGTCTTCGGGGAATAGTGACGGTAATCATTAAATTCAACCACTTTCGGTATTCCAAACTTCACTAGTTATGTAGTGGAGACTATTGAATTGCTATCATCCGGATACGAATCAATAATCAGGGCAGGGATTGAGAATCCTGTTGGAAAACCCAATAATAAGAAAGTCAGACTAATGAGCCACATAGGAGTATGACGTTAGTTTTATCTTTTACCCTCTCCTACCCATAATTTTGAAGAACATACTTGAAAGGATATCATTTACCTACTTTCATCATTGTTTATCGCAGACTGAGAATATCATTGTTACATAATATTTTATTTCTCGAGTCTGATATTGTATAAATGCAAAATAAAATATTCTTCAAGGTCGAAGGAGAAAACTCATGCATTTTCAACTTTGCACAGCTTTTTACGGCATACAAACGTCTATGAATATATGTTTAAAGGACAAAACAGAACAGTGGTTTGATCATTTGCTAGAGATCTTACATAACTATTAAAGTTATTCAAACTTACTAAAAAACGCCCTCAGAGCCGCCATCGCGTCCCACCAATAACTATCGACTGTCGCTTTTCTTGACGTTATTATCTTTATCGATATCTTGATATCTGTATCATCTTACAACTCTATCGCTTGATCTTGAGCTGAAATCATCTGCAAGATAATTCTAGATGATTTCACAAAATTCTACTTATGAACCATTTATTAAATTCTTCTGAATCATTTCATCATTCTCCTGCCCTTATCCTAATTTATTTGTGGTCGGCGCAACATGTCCCATTCTTCCAAACTTCTCTATTAGTCGTCATCTGGGTATTCACCCCCTTTCTAGCCATATCATCTTTCACACAGTTCATCCATCGTTTCTTTGGTCTTCCCCTACTCTTATAGCCATCGTCATTCATACTCAAAACTTTCCTCACGATTCCTCTGGATCTGGTTTCGTTTTTTTTGCCTATAACCGATTTAACACTTCTACCAGATTCTAATTTGGGTGTGACCTTAGTTGAATATGATAAATCAAATCTAAACTGGCACAAGTGTCATCATATTCGTCTACAACATAATCAATTGATCTCAGTCTGTAGGTGTTTATCTTTTGAAAATTACTTATAGGTATATGCGACTCGGTGGGTCGGGGGCCAAAATTCTACGCGTACGTACGAAGTCGCGGCCAGAAGCTACCTAGTACGTAATTGTGAGTCGAAATTGACTCTGCAGTACCTCTTCAAGAATGAGACGGATGGACCTAGTTATTTGTATCAGCTTCCTTTTATTGAGATAAAACCTGAACGGTTAACTTATTTGTTTGTTTTAGATATCATCAATGTCGTCACCACTTCTTATATTGCCGTGTTTCTTATCAATTTTATATTTTATCTAATTTCAAGTATCCTGTTCCAGTGCTAAGTAATCTTAGGAACTGGGTTTTTTGATGTTTTAGACTTGGTCACCACGTGACGTGAGAGTGAATATATTATCACTTGTCACTCTATGTCCTCTAGTAGGTGGTAATCATACGAGTTTTTTTACTTCTGAAAGTACTTTTTGTACCCTCCTCTAGATAATTCTGTTTAATCTGAGTGTTCAGCTTGTAGGTTGTAGGTGTCCAGGAATCCCTACCAGTGTCTAGTGTCTGGTGCGCGCATGATGTATCAATATGTTGCAGTCACACAAAAATCCAGACCCGGAATAATTTATATCATGCTTACTGATTTGTTCCGGACTCTTGAGTTTGTCCATATACATTTGTTGCCTTGCTTGCTGCAATCAAACCCGCTATACGTATCGCAACAGCGATTGCAGCAGCCACTGAGTTGCCCTGCTTTTTGAAGTTAATATTCGTGAATTTTCGTGACGATTCCCAAGTAAATAAATAAAAAAACCCAAAGCTAACTCGGAGGTTCAGGTGCCTTGGTCACTGGGTCAAAGGTTTTAGTAACTACAGCCAGCAACTACTTCAAACAGGACTCTCCATGATGAACTATCTGTAGTTAATCATAGTAGTCATGCCCAGAAGTGTAACAATAGTAGTAAGTAGGGCAACGTGACCTTCGGGTAAAACCTGTCCCAAAAGAGAGCATTGAGGCGTCACTATAAAAAAATTTTAAAAAATTGTTTTTACGGCTTACATAGGTATTCCTAAATAGGTAAGTACTTATGTAAGTACCTATTTAGATTAACTACCTATCATCCTATTCATATCTAGATGACCATTCGAAAAAAGTCCTTTACCCCACAAGATGTCGCAAGTAAGTATCCCGGTTGCATGGCCGGTGTCTACTGATTATGACGACAGTTTTTATGAATGAATGAAATGCAACGACCTCAGCATGGTTTAACCAGCCTCGATAAATCGAATGAACCCCAAAATTTTCACTAGCCCCTGAAGCCTCATCCTTCATGGGGCTACAGCGGCCACTGCATATCAAGGAGTAGACCGGGGGGCGCGGTAATGGTAGGGAAGACATGCCCTTAGGATAAGGAAGGATTTTTAAGCGACATAATAATATGTGACGCTTAATTATGTGGATATTAGCATAGTATCTGAATGATCTACTTTCCAAATCCGGTCATCCAACACGCTACACTGCACACTGGCAGGCTTGGGAACTTGAGACTGCCCCGTTGGTCTAGTGGTCGTAAGCGCTACTGCTGAGCATGAGGTCTTGGGTTCGATTCCCGGAGCGGGCAAAATGTTATTGGGTTTACCATCTGGAATTTCTCAGTAGCAGCCCGGTGTCTCGATTTGTGCCCGGTTGATGGCAAACTCGACCCCTATTACATGGGACATGGGAAAAAAATAAAAAACATCCTTTAAAATTCATTAAAACTTAACAATAATAATTTATTAACACAACATTCGAGTATTACATAAACAACATTCATTCCTCGAGCGTGAAGTATGGCAACACATCGAGAGGCGCGGGGTAGTCCCTGAGCCACACCGGCCCCTGCACGAGGTCCCCCGTGTTGCCATCGCGCCAGGTTCCTCTGGGCAGGTACACGCGACACGGCGCCGGGCTTCACCACCGGCGCGGCTAGGATGTTCTCGCCGAGAAGGAATTCTGAAAGAAGAGAACATGATTATTCAGTGCGGGTTTCATGATTAGCTCATGGCGGCATCTACATCGGCACATGCGAACTACGCGTCAAAGACCTGACGTCACAAATCCTGCATCGCGCAATCCGACATCAACCATTGGGCAGTTGCCTTCGGCCCTCCAGACACAACACCCGTCTAGTCGGAGGATCCTCCCTTTTCTATAAAGGATGAGTGAACTTTACACCCTGTTCCTCATACCTCTAAAGGCTATGATGTTTAAGCGAAGGTAAGTTAGAAGATCGCTAGCAAATTATTGCAGTACCTATGTAGTAGAAATTAGAGGATTTATAAGAAGCTTTCATTTTATGAACAGTTTACGCAGATAAGAAATCTAAGCATCATCTCTCGAGGACGCTCCAGGGGTTTCGCAGCAACATCAAATCTTCTAAAGCTATTGATAACAGGAGGACAGACTGCACCAAAAATAATACCAGTCTAAAGACCGATCCGTCTTTCCTTCCTTTCTCCTTCTTCCTTTTTCCTTTCTTTCTTACCGTCAGCAACAGCGAGCGCGTCCTGGTCGTAAGGGTCGAGCCACCAGATGGGCGGGTTGACGGGTGTGCCCTGTTGCACTGATTTCTCCATGGCGGCCACGATCGTGTCGGCGTAGTCTGCGTGCAGGTTGGTGTATTTGCGACTGATTTCTACTGCCTGGAGACAATGAAGGAGTGTTAAAAAAGTTGACAAACACATTTATTATTTACTAGCTTTCGCCCGCGGCTTCATCCTCGTGGAGGTCGGAAATTATCCCACGGGAATGTAACCGAGATAAAAAGGTTCCAAAGGTGCAAAACTCCATCCAAATCCGTTCAGCCGTTTTTGCGTGATTGAATAACAAATATCCAAACACACAAATAAAATATGTATTTAGTAGGATGTACTAAAAACTATTACAGGTCTACAGCTACAGACAGGGTTTATGCAAGACGGTAGATAGAAATGCCTTTATTGAATCTAAAATGGATTACAGTAGCTACTTTCTTTTCTCTGTTTCTCACTGTTATGAGATCACATAATATCGTCTGTATAATATTCACAGCATTTAAGTATGTATTGAGTTGGCAATTTTAATTACCAAAATGCTGATCTTACTATTTTAAAGCGCGTACCTCATCATCATGATCCCAAGGCACGAAAGAGTACTGGAGCGTGGGCATGAACACGTTAGCTTGGAGCCACCTGATGAACAGCTCCTTGCTTGGACTCTCATTGTACCCATTGCCTCCAATCATGTCAGGCAGGACTAGGGTGTAGCCGTTGAGGTTCATGGACAGAAGGGTCGTGATCAAAGACTCCAAGCCGTTGTTGAAGTCCCAGAGAGTGTCCTTGTCTACCATTCGAATGAATACTGGCAGGTCTTGGGTCCTGAAAGAGTAGAGACGATTTTGAGTGAGGAAAGAGGCGATAGCCCGGATTCTTAATGAATATACCTAATACACAGATTGTTATTTGAAAAACTAACAGCATCGTAATGTTTGTTGATATCGTATTTATTTTTTCAACACAGTTGCTCGTAAAGTGGCTCTTATTTAACCGCTTTTAGGTTCATAATGCAGTGTATTATAGACACGTGCTTTTTTCTTTACATAATCGCACTAGTGCGGTAATGTGCGCCATAGATAACTATTTACTAGTCGGAGTAATGACATGGCAGTATGGAATTAGTAAGTACTATCAATCAAGGCACGACATGTCTTTCTTATTGCGACTTAATATAGTCAATATAGTGTGACAAAGTAAACAGGTTTTTGGAACGAAGGATTTAACACGGCTTCATTTTCTAATTCGATAGAGAGAGAAAGAGAAAGTGTGAATTTCGTCAAAATGGAAGTCTAAGATGGCGGCTGCGAAAATTTTCTTATTTTTCGTCATGGGTATTGTTTTCGTTGTTTTCGATGGTTCTAAAGCCGATAGTGAGGTCAAAATGGAAATCCAAGATGGCGGCTCCGAAAATTTTCTCATTTTTCGTCATGGGTATCGTTTTCGTAGTTTTCGATGGTTCTAAAGCCGATAGTGAGGTCAAAATGGAAATACAAGATGGCGGCTCCGAAAATTTTCTCATTTTTCGTCATGGGTGTCGTTTTCGTAGGTGTCGATGGTTCTAAAGCCGATAGTGAGGTCAAAATGGAAATCCAAGATGGCGGCTCCGAAAATTTTCTCATTTTTCGTCATGGGTATCGTTTTCGTAGTTTTCGATGGTTCTAAGGCTGATAGTGAGGTCAAAATGGAAATCCAAGATGGCGGCTGCAAAAATTTTCTCATTGTCGTCATGGGTGTCGTTTTCGTAGTTTTCGATGGAACCATCGAAAACTTCGCAGCCGCCATCTTGGGTTTACATTTTGACCTCACTATCGGTTTTAGCATGATCGAAAATTACGAAAACGACACCTATGACGAAAAATTAGAAAATTTTCACAGTCGCCATACTGGATTTTCCATTTGACCAAATTCGCACTTTCTCTCTCGCTCTCTCTCGATAGAGAATAATTAGTAATAATTAGCAGCGAAATCTAATTTTTTCAAGTTTTAAATTTTGTCTCCACCTCCGACCGAACGTGATGGTAGGCTGATCAGCGGTTTTGTCAGTGCCTTTATTGACATTGCGTGCGCATCGCTACCAGAAAAAAAAACCAGCGCGCCATTTTTCATAAATATTTGTTATCGTCTATGTTGTGTGTTTAGATATTAAGAAAAATACGAAACTTAAAGTATTGTTACCCAAAATACCAACCGACGTAGAAACGTTTTTACAGGAAGTTGATAGTCAGTACCTGACAACAAAGGTCAGTTGAACTTTATAAATCTAAATGTATCATTTCTCTAAAGTTACGTTATTGTAGCATATGTTCTTACAACAAGACGGTTTCTTTCCTCGCAAATGTGTTGAAAAACGTCGTATGAAACGCGTGCGCATTGTTCATTACCCACTCGGCTAAATTATCGCGCTCGCCTTTGGCTCGCGCGAATAATACCGCCTCATGGGTAATGACCAATACAGCACACTCGTATCATAATGTACTATTATAGCATAATCTAGATTCGCTTGGTATAGTTTAACCGCTAACGACGCAAGATTATCCATGACATACCTAGTAATTTATGATGCTTCATTTTCCATTTACCTTAAAGAGTCGTTCATTTTACTTACCGTTCGTAATTTGATTAGTAAAAGCTTGGAGTAACGATTTGAGAAGTTAACTTTTTGGATATTAAAATAATGTTGTTTTACAAAATTTCAGATAAAAGATGTTACCTCATTCCGGATCTGACTTCAATAGCGGGTCCGAACTTGGCGACAGTGCGCACGTAAGCTTGGACGATGTGGCCGGGATGCAGGTTGATGTCTAGGCCTTTTTGAACTGGAATCTGTAGCATAAAGGAATGGTTACAGTTTCTGCTGGAATGAGAACTAAGTGGGTACATAGTTGCATTTAACATGCAGTTCTTGCAGTGTAATGAATATAGAGACAGAGGTGAATATGATTACGAGAGAAGACTGTTTGGTTTAGATATACAATCGTTGCTGCAAATGAGGACCAGAAGGAGTTTCGAAAAAATGTCTCGATGGCCCAGTGGCTTAGGCTTCGCCTCTCATGCTCAAGATTGTGAGTTCAAATCCCAGCAAGTACCAATTTGACTTCATTTTTTAATTTTTTTATCTTTTTATTACGGACGCTTTTAACGTGCGCATCTTTTTTACATTGTTCTCACATGTATAATTTAAACATGAATTATGTAACCACTATTTTGTAACGATTATTTATTTAAAAGAGTGTCCGTGGAGTTTCTTGCCCGTTCTTCTCCATAGGTACCTACTACGCTTTGGAATGGGCAACTAGCTTCATATTTCTGACTGACTGACTCCTTGACAATTCAAAAGTGCCTGTATATGGTTTAATTGAAATAAATGCTTTGAGTTTGAGTTTGATCGTAGAATTTGTAGATAAGTAATATAAAGGAACTTCATCACAAAGACTTACTTGAGGAGACCAGCTGGACTCTCCAGCGTCAAACTTGATGGTGTCAATGTCATAAGTATCAATAATGTTTTGAACTCTCTCGGAGAACCAGTTGGCGGCGTCAGGGTTGGTGAAGTCGATGTAGCCGGGAATGGAGCCGTTGTTGTTCCACCAGGTCGTGTCGGGACTACCCTGCTCGTTGAGAACCAGGTAGCTGGGGAAAGAAGAGATGATTGTTAATAAAGACGACAGTCACAGTTCTTGTATTTGATTTAGTTCTTGCTTGATGTAAGTTAATTACGATAAAGGAAACGTAAATAAATTTGTATGTTTTTCAACTCACCCGTTTCCTAGAGCCTCAGAGTACCAGGGCTCACAGTCCTTGTTGATGAAGGGATGCACCCAAATAGCAACCCTGAAGCCAAGACTCTTGATGTCCTGAACCAACTGTTTCAAGTCAGGGAGCTTCCTAACATCCACGAACAGCGAACCGTAGCAGACTTCCCAAAGATCGTCGATTTCAAACTGAGCGTTGGGGAAGCCACTGTCCTTGATCTCATTAGCGAAAGCCCAAAGCGAGTCCTGATCGATTTCCCTCGAGTACCGCGCCCAGGTTGACCAGATCGGGTACTGGATCATTCTGTAGTCAGGGATGCCAGAGGGCTTGCCGAGATACGTGTCAACGGCATGTTGATGAGCGATTTTAGGGTTGTCAAAGAACCAGAGGTCGTATTTAAGGATGTTTTCTGTACGCTGTGTGCTGTACGGGTCGGCGACTTCCGCGATCAGACAGAGATGGTTGTCCATGACGTTGTGGTAGTCGACGAAGAGAGGTACTTCGGGAGCCACGTAGAGGTACATGCCGTCGGAGTTGAGCCAATAGCGCTCGCTGACTGCCGCGTTGTCTTCCTCTTTGGACACGATAGAGTACTTCTCAAGTTTGGAGTTCTGGATGGGCCAGTACTGCTGTTTCTGCTCAGGACCGGCGAACCATTGACTAGCACCTGACATAGAGTGCTATTGTTAGTAACGTAATATAATATAAATTTATACATAGCTACAGTTTAAGTCTCCTTAGGTGTTTAATGGGCATTTTATTCCATTAATCTCTTGTTGAGCTACCAATTCATTTCGATGAGATTCCATTACAAACATTGACTGGTGCTTTGGTTTCGAGCACTTTATCAATTCCGATAAGCTTGTTATGATGGCTGATTCTATACAATATTTTTAGATAAGCACAAAAGTGGTAGGTGGCTCGTGCAAGATACCAACTCAAGTGCTGCGAAAAATATGTTCTTGGTCAGTGCAAAAAAATATTCCTTATCATTACTTTATCTATAACTTTACCACAACGTAAACTTCAAACGACCTGAAAAGTAGAGGCTGCTTACCAAAATCGATGCAGTCCTGGAACACTACGTCGCTGGGGCCAGTCCAGGTGACGCTGACCTTGAAGCCGCCCCTCCAGGACTCTCCGGTGGTTTCCATGTTGAACCTCACCCGGTTGTCTCTGATGACCGAATTACGGCCGATGTGACCCATGTAGCGGGGGCCACCAGCTGTTGGCATACAAAGTGTAATGCGAAACATAAAAATAATGCAAAAAAATTCAATCAGCTGTGACGAGAACTTGATGTTAAGTATGCAAAATTCGAAATCTGGGATACGATGATAAGATATACCTAATAGAAAACAAAAGATTTGTTAATAAAGCTCTGGAAGCTTCGCGGCAATGAAATGATGTTACTGTTATTTTTTAAATGAGTTTTTTTTTTTTCAAATAGGGAGTCATTGGGACTGCTAACAGAAGTGAAAAGTTAAAACTGGTATTAGCGCCATCTAGCTTCTATAGCCAGCACTACGGCGCGAGCATGTCGGTGACGCGAATCCATAAGCACGGTAATATTATCTCCATAAGTTTACCAAAAATCAACCGACTTCCAGAAAAACTTCGTGTAAATTACTTAGGTACCTAGTGTTTTTTGGAAGTCGGTTAAAAAAGGAGCGCTTTTTAGTATAAGTAAATAACTTACGTCCTTCATTCATCAAGAAGAAGCTGCTGTCGGCATTCTTGTGAGCGTGGAGTCTGCGAGCCTGTTGGGAGTTGGGCACAGCGCAAAGCGCCACTGTCACTCCTAAACGAACAAGTTCATTAATTGCTAATTAATTGGGTGGTATGAGCGCCGGAAAGAGGGAACAAGCGGATGCAGTTGCACCTCATGGGCTTCAAAATAGGAGTAAAAACATTCCGAACTAAAGAAATATCTAAAAACGCCTGACAATAATAGAGAATTTAACCAATTCGAGGCGAGCTCCTAAAATTTTCGAGTTTGCGTCGCTCGCTCTTGCATTCTGCAATCTCTAATTCTCTCTCTGCACATAATAATATTATAAGCCGAAACACGAATCGGCCCTAGGCGGGGTGCTAACTATACTTGCATCATGCTCTATCTTTGTACGAGGGGTGTTCAATATTAGTGAGAATGCGATACATTCTCTTTGGAAATGACATGACGACATTTGATGATGACATTTTACTATTTTATTTTTTATTACTGAAACCTTGTTGACATTTTTATTTTAATTTGACATTTACTGTAATTCGAACGATTTGACATTAATGTATAATAATGTATTGTTGTAATTTCCTAATTGATAAAACTATAATGTCTTTAATTTGTGAAAAATAAACGTGATTTGCATGCCCATGTGACGGTAGAACGTGGAGGACTTTCATAATAAAACATCAATGTAAAAATTACCCATGTTTGCAAAGAATAAATGATTTGATTTGATTTGATTTGATTTGAAAGAACAAAAATAAATACTGGCAGGCATAGCCCAGACATTAGTTAAGATGATAATAAAAAAAGCAATTAATTCTCTTTTGTTTTTTAAAAGTAGAAGTCTATTGTTTGCGTCGTTTCGGAACGTGTTCTTAATAAAAGCTTTTAAAAATGGATAAAATTGAATTTCGCGCGGTAATAAAATATCTCTGCTTGAAAAATTTTACTACGGAGCAGGTAAATCAAGACTTGAGAGCAACATTAGAGGTTCATGCTCCTCCATATTCTACGGTTGCGCGTTGGTGTGCTGAGTTCAAGCGAGGAAGAACTTCCACTAACGACGACCCACGAACGGGACGCCCCATATCGGCAGTGACTGAACAAATGATTAAAAAAGTTGAAAATATTGTCTTGGCGGATCGTCGTGTTACTGTTCGTTTTATAGCTGAAGAAGTAAAGATTTCGATAGGAAGTGTCCATAATATTCAATATAATATTATAAACGACCATTTGGGTATGAAAAAAGTGTCAGCGCGCTGGGTGCCCAGAATGCTTTCTGACGCGCAGAAACAAACTCGACTGAGAATTTCACAAAGCTTCTGGATCTGTTACAACAAGATCCTGACCGATTTTTGGCTCGATTCATAACTATGGACGAAACATGGCTTCACCATTATGACCCGGAAACGAAACAACAGTCCATGACTTGGAAGCGACCGTCAGCTCCAACTCCAAATAAATTTAAGGCGATTCCATCCGCCGGAAAGATCATGGGAGCCGGCTCTCTTTTCTGGTCTTTGGTGGTAATGATCGAATATCTTAATCATGGAGCCACTATTACGGGGACTATGTACGCAGGACAAGTAACAAAGTTGCGTGAGGAAATACGCAAGAAACGGCGTGGCAAACTCGCTAAAGTTGTTTTGTTTCACCAAGATAACGCCCCTGCGCACAAGTCCAGAGTTGCGATGGCTGCCATTCAAGAAGCTGGCTTCGAATTGATGGAACATCCTCCATATTCACCGGACCTTGCTCCTAGTGATTTCTACCTATTTCCGCGCTTAAAGGAACATCTCAGGGGCCAGAAATTCGAAGATGATGACGGAGTAGTCGCTGCCGTAAATGATTTTTTAAGGGATCAGGAAGAAGATTTTTTTTTAAAGGGAATTTTATGATTATAGAAAAGATATACAAAGTGTATAAACCTGAAAGGTGACTACGTCGAAAAATAAAATAACATATAATAAAAGATAATTGCGTCTTACTCATTCTCACTATTTATTGAACACCCCTGGTATAAGTCGACAGTTTCCGTATGAATGGTCAAAATAAAACCTATCCCATTCGAGGCGAGATGGTAGAAATCTCTTATTTTTAACCTTTTCTGCATAAGTCGACAAAGTTCGGTACCTACTCCTTGTATGGATGAACAAACGAAAACCTAACATACGATGTGAACTGCAAAAATTATCGAGCTCGCTTTGTGGAGCTGAAATAGCACACCCCTGAAAACAAACCTGCCGGCGGCGATCCCCCTCTTCTTCAAATGAAAATAATCCCGTCGAGTATACATATAGCGTACTATTGCACTCACATTTCGTCAGGTCCTTTCACAGAGAAGAGACCTGCACCTTAATTACGTACTTAACACACTTGCAATCACAATCCGAAAGCATTTGAAGGAAATTGCTAATCCAATGCATCACATGTTTGAAAAATTCGACTGCTCAACAACGTAAATACGGCAATGAATGGTGTCAAAATAAAAGGCATTGCCATTGTAAGTGTTACGCAATAAGTCCTAGCCTACAGTAGGGAGTATAGGCTGATCAAGGGCGTCGCCAGCCTATCGCCCAGGGGGGGGCAAGTTTATAATTATGGAGGATAGAAAAAGCATGAGGCGAGTGTGAGAATTGGCTTTATAGATATTTTTTCACAGAGAGGAGGCCTGTGTCCCAGCAGTGGGAACATTAATAGGCTGATGATGATGAGATATTTTTTTTTATCTCTAGGGGGGTGGGGGGGCACCGGCCCCCCCCTGTCCCCCCTTGGCGACGCCCATGAGGCTGATTGATTGTGGGGACATAGCAACAAAAATATCCTACCTGCCAACAGGAGTATCACCTTCATCTTGTTAAGAGGTACTGACGATAATCTCGCAAAGTTGAATATATTTATTTGTCTCATGGGCCCGTATCTAGGGCCATATCTGTACGCATCAAGAGACGCTTGTCAGATAAACGATGAGATCAAATCCCCCTATGGTTTACGCGGAATGTGTTGGGATATAGGGTGTTGTTCAATGTTTTTTTACCCGACTGCCCCAGAAGGAGGGTAATGTTTTTCGAGAGTATGTATGTATGTATATATGTATGTATGTATGTATGTCTATTTCTTTGGCACGCTCTGTAGCCTAAACGGCTTGATGGACGTTAACATATGAGGAGTCGTTAGATTCGTCTTAATCGTAGAAGTGACTAAGCTATTAATATTTATGTATTGCATCTGCAAATACAAAAAAAAGGGAGGGGAAGGTTTTTTTTTTAAATAAATTACAACAATATTGGTATCAAATAAAAGTTGGTAATTAGTCAATTCGAAATTAAGATATATTAATAAAACTAAAAAACTTGAAATAAAGAAAATTATTCTAAAAATAGAAAACCCGACTGCAAAAACACATTACTGAAAATCAATAGAATTTTGGTATCGCAGGCGGGGACAATAATAATATAACAATAATAACCGGAAATATGGTGTAACTTTTGTTTGTTCCCGCTTGCGATACCAAAATTCTATAGATTATAATGCTTGTTTTTCTCTTTTAAAAATAAAAAACCCGACTGCAAAAACACATAACTGATGTGTTTTTGCAGTCGGGTTTTTTATTTTTAGAATAATTTTCTTTATTTGCAATGCAATGTACGTGGCATGCTCTAACTTAAAAGACAAATGATGACAACAATATTAACATCATCGACGGCTCATCTTGTGCTGCCGTCGCTACATGACGCTGGCAGAATAGTCGACATCGGCTCAATTTCCAAAAGGGAAAAGAAAATTAACATTATATCATGTTAATTTTCTTTTCTTTTTCTTTTTCAGACGGAAATTCTTAACTGTGCTATTTAACATTTGCCTAGAATACTAATTTTATCACTGTTTATTACTAATGATCGTCTGGGAGGCTATTTTATAAATAAATCGTTTTTTTTTTATAAAACTTTTACCGACATTTACTAATAAATAATAATGTATTATCTCTATAAACTATTTTATAGATAATACATACATAATCAGCCTATAATGTTCCCAGAGCTGGGACACAGCCTATGTCCCAGCACTGGGAAAAAAGGTCATAAAGGTGACGGCCTCTTCTCGGTGAACGGACCTGAAGAAAAGTGAGTGCATGTGCAACAGTACGCTATACTACTCACTCGAGCACTACTAGTCTCACTTCACTATTCGAGGGGATTATTTTCATTTGAAGAAGAGGGCATAAACCGGAACTCGTAGATGACACCACCCATCATGGGCGCCGGCAGAATTGTTTTTGAGCGGGAGTGGACCGTAATCTACCACGCGGGCCCGGTGCGGGTTGGTAGATGTCACATGTCTGCGAATTTTCGGTTCTAGGACATGCCGGTTTCCTCACGATGTTTTCCTTCACCGTTTTGAGAGCAGTGGTGATGAAATTATTTACACAAAGTAAAGCGCCTGTCTGGGTTCGAACCCACGACCAACAACTCGTAAGTCAGGGCCGTTACCAATGATCACCACTGCTCTCACTCACTGACATTTAAGAACCTTTAAATGAAATAACAGGCAAGCATTCTATACCTTTCGTGTACCTATTAAAAAGGTTTTTTTCACAGATACCAACTATTACATGTACGTTTGCCCAGCACGGATGCGCTAAGGCAGCCTGCGAAATATCATTAATATCTCATTAGGTACATATAAACATAATTTTATAGTACCTACATGTTCGAGTGGTCGGCACAAGCGCTGCATGAGCATGAGGTTCTGGGTTCGATTCCCGGGTCGGGTAAAGTGTCAGGACTCCCTCGCTTCGCTGCGCTTTCCCAAGCGCTGCGCTTGGGAGCCCTTGAATCTTCTACTTTATATAGAAAAATTATTTTAGAAAACCTTGTAGAACCAGCAACAAAGGCTTATTTTATTTAACCATTTCTTTTATCGCCTTAGTGAATAATCTAAAAAAAAACGTTTTCATTTTTCAAATGTTTTTATTTTCGTTCAACCTTTTTTTTTTTTTTTTTTTTTTTTATAATTCTTTATTTACTACAATCTGTCTCCTTCATGGGACATTCAGCAGTTAGTTGGTTGGTGCTATCGCTGGCTCGCTCAGTATGTGACCTGTGTCACATCCTCATTGTTTAGACAGTATTTTACTGTGATTGGATTAGGTCTTGAGGTATTTTGCGCTTTAATCGTCGCACTTTGTTGTGATTCTCCATTAGTGGCCGAGCCAGAGTATTTGGGTGTTGTTGGATCCGTTCTTTATAGGTCTTGGTATGGCGTACGATTTCCTGCTCCACAGTGGGCATTCGTAGGTCACGGTGTAGTAGTTCGTTGGGTACAAACCAGGGCGCGTTGGTTATCATACGCAGAGCTTTATTTTGAAACCTCTGTATGATTTCTATGTTTGAGTGAGAAGCGGTGCCCCATAATTGGATCCCGTACGTCCAGATGGGCTTCAGTATTGCCTTGTACAAAAGTATTTTGTTTTCGAGAGATAGTTGAGACTTTCGCCCTATGAGCCAGTAAAGTTTTCGTGTTTGGATACCAAGTTGCTTCCTCTTAGTGAAAATATGTTTTTGCCAGGTAAGTCTTTTGTCTAAATGCAATCCAAGATATCTCACATGATCTGCTTGTGGGACTTCAATGTTGTTTAGTGTGACTGGAGGACAGGATCCTCTTCTTAATGTAAACGTAACATTGACTGATTTGGTTTCGTTGGCTTTTATCCGCCACTTTTTAAGCCAGTCTGATATGTCATTTAGTCCTTCTTGGAGTATTTGTGAGGCTATTTTTGGGTCACTATGTGCAGCTAGTATGGCGGTATCGTCAGCAAAGGTTCCAGTAGCTAGTGATTCGGATGTCGGCAAGTCTGCAGTGAACAGTAAGTAGAGTATAATATGGGACCCAATACTATTATATTGATATTTGCATGCCAAAATATGGCGAAATGTGTCATCGTTCAAGAATACTCGTATAACACCTTTGTATAACCGCATTTAAAGCAAATAAATAACTTTGACTTTGACTTTGAATACGCTACCCTGTGGCACTCCTGCCTGTATGGGACAAAGATCAGATAGTGCTTCCCCACTTTGTACTATGAATTGGCGCTGTTGTAGGAATGATTTTAGTATTCCGTACAGGTGATCTGGTAGGGCGTTTTTTAATTTAAAAAGCAAACCTGCATGCCAAACGCGGTCAAACGCTTGAGATATGTCCAAAAAAGCACTAGTACAGTAAGCCTTTGCCTCCAGTGATTCCATGATCTTATTTGCTAGTCTGTGCACTTGGTCGACAGTGGCATGTTTACTGCGGAACCCAAACTGATGGTCAGGAATTAGTCCTTTTTCTTTGAGTATAGGTAGAATTCGTTGCAGCAGTAGAGATTCAAATATTTTGGATGGGATAGGTAGCAGGCTTATGGGTCTATATGATTTCGCTTCTTCTGGTTGTTTGTCTGGTTTCAGTAGCATTATAATTTGCGCAACCTTCCACTCCAGGGGAAAGAACTGCAGTCTTGTCATGGCGTTAAATAATGACGTCAGAAAAGTTATGCCAGATTCTGGTAGTTCTTGTAATATGCGGTTTGTAATAAGGTCGTATCCTGGTGACTTTTTTGGGTCCGATTTTTTTATGATTCGGGCAACTTCTGTCTTTGTAAATTTTAAGGGCATTTCCTCCGTATTTTTAGGAGTATTCAAATTATCAGTAATTTCTGCGGCATCTACTGGAGAGCCTTCATATGGATGAGGAATAAAGACTTTTGAGAGATGTTCTGAGAAGGTTTTGGCTTTCTCTTGGTCCGTCCGTGCCCAGGAACCGTCAGATTTTCTTATGAAATGAAATGAAATGAAATGAAATGAAATTGTTTATTCTGTAAATAGGATATCGGAATCACTTTTACACGTCATATTTAAAAAAATGTTTAAAATAAGCTAGATGAGGTCGGCGTTTCCTAACTGACTACTCTGAGAAGAAAGGCCGAAACAAACTCAGAGGTCACGGTCTCTTTTAAAGTCCAGACATAATCTTGGTCAAGCCATATGAGAACCATGTAGATTAGTGTCTGAAATGGTCTTTTGAGGAAAGAACCACACAGATTTGAGTGGACCTGTCCAGTCAGTGCAAGCATTTGTCAGTAATCGTGGAGCTCACTCAGAGCTTAAGGAGCTCAACTCGACGAACAATACCAAAGAAAGGACATTTGGGTAGGCCGCATCAACTACTCAAACTGCCAGACCATCATTAAAACTGAATGTGAAAATAAAAAATAATTAAAACATTAAAGAGAAAAAAAATTAAAAATACCCACATAGTTTTCATATTCACAATAATTAAAATAATATTATACTTTACAAAGTAATCATGTCATTTTGTATATAATTTTATTATGTTATTATTTTAAGTAGGTTTATGTTTTATTCTTTTATGTAAATATTTTTAATCTATTAATATAGGAGGAGAAACATTAACAGGCCGTTTCAGTCTTCTGGTGGCTTTCCATAATGAATAATCTGAGGAAGCAGTAGCATCCAGGCCAGTGAGATAATTATGAAATCCGTCATTACGATCCTTGTCTAAAATGTGTTTCAGCTGTCTGTTGATGTGATTGAGTTGTTTTTTCACACCAGGGTCTCTGCTTTGCTGCCAATGCTTCCTCATACTCCTTTTTTGGATTATTTTATCTAATATATGTTTCGCTACATAGTTGTCCGTGCTTCTATGTGGTAGTGGTGGGGTTGAAGACCAGGCTGCATCCTGCACACTGTTGTTGAAGTACAGAACAGCTTCTGTTATTTCGTCTTCAGTTTTTAGACTAACGACTCCTGGAATGCTTTGTCGACGAGCTCTCGAAATAGGAGCCAGTTAGTTCTTTTGTTATGCAGAACGCATTTTTTGGCGCATTCTTGGGCGGTAGTGTGTAGTTCTACTATGATTGGAGAGTGGTCTGAGGACAGATCCCAGCAACTCCGACACGATATATTGTTATTTACGATTCCTTTGCTGACACAAAAATCGATAACATCCGGGATTTTTCTTTTGTCTGTTGGCCAGTAAGTGGGTTGACCAGACGATATCACGTTCATATTTCCTGTTTGGATGCATTTAAAGAGTTCTCGCCCTCTGGGTAGAACAAGTCTAGAACCCCAAAACGTGTGCTTGGCATTATAGTCACCTCCCGCAATAAATCTGTCTCCAAGGGATTGAAATCGTTCAACCTGTATTTGTTTTCTATTATTAAAGCTGATATAGATTTTGTTTTCCCCTAGACTTGATACCAGGACGCAAGTCATACTTAGGTATCCATAACATCTTATCTCCGATATTTGTGATAAGAAGATACAGAGTTTTAACATCATTCAAGTGTCTTGTTTGTAGATAAAATTTATGTAACGCATTTTACCCCATTAAAATCAAGGTCCCAATGATACTATACCTATCCTACTTGCCAATGCTATCCTTTGTTTTACTACACTAACTAAATACGTACAATAATTCAACTCCATTCATATTCATTTCCTGTCGGCCTAATGCTCTAAGCTGTCGGCTGTCCGGAATCTTGAGCATTCGCCTGCCTGCTCCATAAAGTTATCCACACATTATGTGCATATTATGTAAATAATATCATCAATATCATACACACATACAACATGTACGATAATTATTATTATGTATGTTGTTGTATCTTCATTCAACTGCAACACAGACAGTACCTACAGATTTGCTGTGCGGGTAGGCAGACATTTTACAATGTTGAAGATTGTAAATATTATTTCGTTGGAACGCAGCATATTATTCCCAAGTTCATGCACAACTGCACAATGCAAATGAGTTGCCTTCGCGCACCCCACTTCACCCCAGTTCGCGCCACACTTTAGTCTGTGGTCTGCTGTGGTTCGCGCTCGCGCATCGGTCAGCAGCTGCAGCACAGCTGTCATTTTGAATTTAACTTAAAAGCAATAGGCGTCATAGGCGAGCTTTTGAACAATGGCAGATCCCAGAATTCGTCTGATCAAAATAAAGACTGGTGTTGTGAAACGTATAGCCAAAGAGAAAGTTGTGTACGAAAAAGAAGCAGAATCTCAGAAGAATAGAATACAGAGGATAACGGACGAGGGCCAGGACGAGCACAATATCCGAAAGCAGGAGGAAGTTTTGCAGGAGTCGCTGATGATGGTCCCAGATTGTCAAAGACGGTGAGTTTAGTACTACGAATAATTACGAATTGCTATTATAAAATACAAAACATAATAATTAGTGTTTCGAGGACTTAGTTTGCGTAGTTTCACCGCATTTTTCTTGTAAAATCACAGGTGTGCATGGAGGATATAGGATCCGTTGCGCGACATCTGTTCGTTGTTGGCGTCCTAATCACTGAAGCGTGATGAATTGATGATTCATGTTATGTTCAATATATAATTGTAGTCTGTGTTTATGTTCTTTTGCATGCGTCACTAGATACATCCTTGTATTTTATTACGTTAAGTAGGTATGCATCATTTTCTGGAACTGTTTGCCTTGCCTATTGCGATGCGAGGGGATGGAGGGGTCAAAGTAAACTACATGTTAGTTACTACTCCAAGAGTCGATTACTCTTCCACCTTTAATTGGTAACATTATATACATAGTTACGACGTGATGTTATGTCGATAATCTACAATCACGTATTCACATACTATCTACCTTAGCATATTATACTACGTGCTGTACGTGACGTGCTGATGTACGTGACATCACACCACATCACCCCCTTAAATTAAAAAAAAAAAAAAATTTTACAAGGTTTTTTTTTCCCACATTACAAACTATTACTCTAACTCTTACAATACAATTTTGTTCTATTCTTATGTACTATATCTATTTTATTTTTATACTTAATCACAACATTTGGTGACTCGTCTTTTACAACTTCAAAAGGTCCATTATAAATACATTCCAATTTATTGCCAGTTTCATTCTTAATCAAAACTAAATCACCTTCCTTATAGGTTACAGAATTAAGATTCTTATCATAACAATGTTTCCTAGCTAATTTACTCGCTATTAAATTCTCCCTTGCATCATTTTGTGCCCTTTGCAATCTGTACTTAAATTCTAAAGGATAATCATCAAAATTATACAATGGTTCAACACTTTCTCCTTGTAGACTACTTGGTAATCTGCATTTTCTCCCAAACACTAGCTCATAAGGTGTATATTTGGTAACAGTATTAACTGTCGTATTGTAAGAAAAACACCAAAATTGAATCCAAGAACTCCATGATGATGGGTTATTATCCGTCTGTATCCTCAAATATGCACCTAATGTTTTATGTACATTCTCCAAAGAACCTATACTCTCATGATGATATGACGTCGACATGACTTTATTGATGTTCATGATATCACATAGCTCTATCATTACTTTCGAAACGAATTCACTACCCCTATCCGTAGCTATTGTCTTCGGTATTCCATATCTCAAAACAAAATTCTCTGCCAAAGCTTTTGCTACCTCATTTGCGGATTTATTCTTTAACGGATAAGCCTCTACAAACTTCGTAAGTTCACATTGAAGAGTTAATATGTAAACATTGCCTCTTTCGTCTCTATCAAGGGGTCCTACTATGTCTAAATAAATCTTCTCAAATGATGTTGACGCCGTAGTCGTAATCGTCATGGGTTCCCTAGTATTCCTAGAATACTTTTGCTTACAACACTTATCACATTTACCAACGTACTCCACTACGTCTTTCTCTATAGAAGGCCAATAATAATACTTCTTTATATTATTCACCATCCTACGTATTCCTGCATGACCACTCGTGGGTAAAATATGGAAATCATTCAAAATAACCTTCTTCTCATCTTTCCCTTCTATTCTCCGTAAATCCTTCACTACACACAATTTAAAATCCCCACAAATCGAACTTCTATTTTCCTTTAAATATTTTGCCATTCTTGTAATAAAATCAACGTTATAACGATTCTTCATAATAATTACTTCTTTAATGCCTTCTTCAATACAAAAACTGACTATGTCTTTCGATAACTCGTCTCGCGAAATTCCCGATAAAGATTCATAGTTTACATAAATACTCGAGTTTTCTGGCATATACACTAAATTGCGCGACTTTGAAAATATCTTCCTACAACCATTATTATTATTGTTGTTATTATTATTTATTTTTAGTTTTAACTATTCTCGGGGCCCTGGGGTCCCGGACCTTTGGAAGGCATACGAGGGGCCGAAGCCAACTCGCAGAGGCCCGTTAGACGATTTTAATGAAATAAGGCACCAACCGACGATTATCCCTGTATACACTATGCAAGTGCACCCAAGGACAACCCCCGGTTGGTGTAGAACTATTGCAGGATATGGAAAGAAATATATTGGACTATGGGTTTGGGTGGCTAAAGTTGACTGGTGACCTGGAACTATGGAAAGACTATGGCCCCTGCCTGATCAATGTTTTTATGTACACGGATAAAATGGCAGGGGGTGACTTGCAGACTCAATAATGGGCCCCCGAAAACTGTCGCTAGCCCATAGTGACGTAGCGACAAGGGGGCAACATGTCCTGAGGTGCTTGAGGAGTGGAGCGGTATTCCACGGCTTTCAGAACAATCCCAGAGCCCGGAAGATGGTCAAGATCCCTACGAGCACTTACTGGAATACTTCCTTCCCCCGAGCACGTTTGCTCTTGCGAATGTCCACTCAAGCCGGCCAATTAAGGCAAGAATGAGGTGGGAGCTCTGTTCCTCGTCAGTGTTCACTCCAACCGGCCAATAAAGGCAAGCCAGAGTTGAGGAACAAGATTTCTCCCGGGAGATAGGGTCCGTGGGGTCGCTACTGCCCAACAGCTCGCCACATGCTGCCCTGTGGTTTTCTGTATCTCTCTTGGTCTGGCTCCTCATTCTAGACCTGTTACGGCAAAGTAAACTCTACCGGCACAGACCTAGAGTTTGGAGCGCGCAAGCCCCACCACGACGTCAACGTAGAGATACGGCGGTGGGGTTATTATTATTATTATTATTGTTACGTAACATTTTCTCCCAATCATCTAAACAAATCTCAATGTCATTTCCTTGCTTCTTAAGTACTTCCACGATCCTAGGGTGATCAGTCCCAGATACCACGGAGTCCCTATCACAAACATTTGGCTTTCCCAACTGCTTGTACTGCGCCCTCGTCATTACGGATACCGTCTTTTCCCGTATCAATTTCAAATCCTCACTCGTTATCACTATTCTAGAAAGTGCATCCGCTAGTACATTCTCTTTGCCCTTAATATATTCAACCTCAAAATCATACTCCTCTAAACACAAACGAAACTTAGTCAACCTACTAGATGGATCTGTCATGTTAAACAAATACAGTAATGGCCGGTGATCCGTCTTTACAACGAACCTCCGTCCGTACAAATACGGTCTAAAATATTTAACTGACCAAACTATTGCCAACAACTCCTTCTCTATTATCGGATAATTTAACTCACTCTTCCCTAACGACCTACTAGCATATGCGATGGGTTTTCCGTTCCCATTACACAACACACTCCCTATAGCATATCCAGAACTATCGGTTTGCAATATAAAAGTATTGCTATCAGAAAAATCAGGATAATCCAACACCGGTGGACTCATTAACGCTTCCTTAAGCAACAAAAACGACTTCTCGCACTCATCGGACCAACTAAATACAACACCTCTCTTACACAGCTTATTCATAGGTACCACTATATCAGCAAACTGTGGTATGAATTTCCTATAATAATTCGCAAACGCTACAAATCGCTTTACCTCATCAACCGTCGATGGACGCGGATAACCTCTAATAACTTCTACCTTCTCTGGATCTGGTGAAATACCTTCGGCCGATATTACATGCCCCAAATAAAGCACTTGCTTCTTCAAAAATTCACATTTAGACGGATTCAACTTTAGATTTACTTCCCTCAAGCGTAAAAATACTGATATTAGGTTCCGATTATGTTCATCTAAATTCCGTCCAAAAATAATGAGATCATCCAAATAAATCAGACACCTATCGTAATTCAATCCAGACATGGCCACAGTCATTAACCTACTAAATGAACTCGGACTTATCTTCAAACCCATTGGTAACCTACACATTTGATACTGCCCCTTGTCTGTTGTGAAAGCAGTGTACTTCCTACTACTCTCCTCCAAAGCACACTGATAATAAGATTGTGACAAATCACAGTGACTAAAGTAAACTGCGCCTGACATCGAATCCAAAATCTCAGTTATATTCGGCAATGGAAACTTATCATCCTGTATCTTTTCATTCAACTGCCTATAATCTATAACCACTCGCCACTTCTTCTCCCCACTACGATCCGTCTTTTTGGGTACCACCAAAACAGGACTAGACCACTCACTAACCGCCTCTTCAATGATATTACTCTCCAGCATCTCCTGCACTTGCCTATCAACCTCCTTCTTCTGTGCATAAGGTATCCTATACTGCCTCTTGTACACCGGAGTAGCACTCTCTTTCAAGCGTATAGACTGCTCATATACGTTAGTGACAGCTAATTTATCACCCGGGAGATGAAAAACATCCGAAAACTTTGCACACACTTGCTCAACCGACAACCGCTCCTCGGCGTTCAAATAGTCGAGTTTAAGTAAAGAAAGTACCTCTTCTACACGCTCAACATCCGTCCCTGGCTTCACGAAATTACAACAATCAAAATCACTCAACGGACAAACTTCCACACCGGACATACTACACACAACTTCCTCGGAGTTCGTATTTAAAATCCTAACGGGTACCATCCCGCTTTTAGGCCTTACTAACACACTAGCCAAGAAAACGCCTTTCCGCAATTCTTGCCTAACCACCACACAATCCTCCGTTCTGTTAACGGGGTAATACCTAACCACCTCACAACGCGGTGGAATAGTCAACAAGTAATCATAGGACTTAAGTGGCATCGAAACCACCCGTCGTCCACGATCCCTAAGAGAAAACCTATTCGCCGAAAAATCTATAATACCACCATACTTCTGCAAGAAATCCTGACCTAATATACCAACCGACTTACATGGCAAATCATCAAATATATAAAACTTATGCGTGAAAGAACACCGTTTATACTCTAACGTTAAATATACATAACCTATAGCCCTCAAACTACCTCCTACACCATTAACCACTAATTCTTCCTTAATTACCTTACAGCACAAAGCATTGTTCAACAAGAAACCACTTTTTACAGCCGATATCGACGCGCCCGTATCTACTAACCATTCCGCATTTATACTATTCACTAGAAAATTAACCCAATTAATACTATCGCAAGCTAAAATACGCTTAGTCTCGAAAAAACTGCAACTGGTGGTCAGTCGCTTCATTACGTTGTGACATTGACGTTCCGCCTGAGTCAGCATCACTACGCGCATGCTCGAAATACGCTACACGCTTCCGACCTTGCTGAGTCGAATGACCACGATGAGCATTATTGCTACGACCGCGCATTCCACGATTATGCCATGCGGTGGCATTTTTGCGCGTACGCTCAACAGCTGTCTTATGTTGCGCGTATCCATTTCCTACTGTAGACCGCCTATAACCATTTCCGCGACCTCTATTACCAAAACCACCCCTCGCGGGCCAACGCTGATACGCCATGACCTGTGCCGACGATGCACAACCTTCGTCTTCTGCTACCCTGATTGCATCCTTCAAACAAGTCAAATTCCGCGCCGTAATGATCGTACTTAACCGCTGATTGCGAAGCCCGTCAGCAAACTTCCTGATCGCGTACTTTTCGTTTAACGGCCGCAAAATCTCATATGCTTCCGAACTTTCCCCGGCTTGAGAAATAGTCAAATTAACCATTAACTTCTCTATCTCAGCCCCAAAATCCGCGACCGACCTATCATTCTGCCTAGCGCGAGCAAGCTTCACTTGCACAGCTACGTCTGACTCTACTGTTAACAAATGCTTCTTCATATCAGCTAACAGACAATCTACCGTTGCGTAAGTAGAGGACAACCGAATCCTAGCACCCTGGGTAAGTCGTGTTGTCAAAACAAATTTAATTAAAAGAGCATTATCTGCTTCCACTAACATAGAACTATATAATCCTATGGCATCAATCAAGTCTTGCGTTACTTGTTCATCGCCACTCATCTTCGGGAGTAGGCCAACTGCCGTTCTCAAAGAAAACCTTTCCGCCGCCATGTTTTGTTCCGTTCCGGTTCCGCTCTCAAACTTAACAGTGTCCACGTATAACGCTTCTATCTTACATATCAACTGAGCCAGTTCTTCCGAGAACTTACTAGATTCTGAAACTATACACTTAAATTTACGATAGAGCGCTTTCACCTCACTGATCTTACTATCAAAATTTCTGCCTTTTCGCCTACTAGGGCCTAACTTGACAATAGATTCCCTTAATAACTTAAGTTGTACAAATAGCGACGTTAACTCCACTTCCATTTAAATCAATGTCTCTAAATTTAACGATGACCGCAAGCACCGACACACACTTATTCACATTTACATAAGAAACACTCACTTCGTTCCTCCGACGGCTCCTGGTCAAGCCATCTGTACAGCCTTCTGGACTTCCCGCTGTCTCATCTTTTCTTCAATCCAGTTGTGGTGACATCTCCGATACATGCGAACCGCCAAACCTATGATGACAACTGCCATACACACAGCCACAAACAGCAACACGGTCTTGATAACCGCCAGCTGCTCCTGCGTAGCCGTTGCGGTATTTGCACCACTCGTAGACGCCTGGGCAATAATCACCTCTTCCTTGGACGTCGTGCTCCCCATGGCCTGTGACACGACGCGACTGACGTGATACTCAATGAAGACAATCAAACCGCGAACCACGAACCGTGACTAGCTCCTGGTCGGACAACTATAACGCCGTCCAGCCGACTGGCAGGGTCGCCATGCGATGCGAGGGGATGGAGGGGTCAAAGTAAACTACATGTTAGTTACTACTCCAAGAGTCGATTACTCTTCCACCTTTAATTGGTAACATTATATACATAGTTACGACGTGATGTTATGTCGATAATCTACAATCACGTATTCACATACTATCTACCTTAGCATATTATACTACGTGCTGTACGTGACGTGCTGATGTACGTGACATCACACCACACTATTAGTTTCCATAGTCATGGATATCGAATGATAATAAACTATTAGGTAAATACCTACAGCCAATTACTTCCATAAAATTGCGATTACAGTCCGATCAGTTTCATACTAACAATTTATTGTGTAGAAAAGATCTAGAATTTGTCCAAATGAAATGTGTCAGGCAGGAACGCATTTTCTCGACGGTCGGACTTGCTTTAGCTATTACTCTGAGGTCGGACACCAATCATTAATTCATTACAGAGATGGTCAGATACTGGATACCTACTGTGATGGTACACAGACAGACCGGTGCGGGTAGGCAGATTTTTTTTACGATGTTCAAGGTTGTAAATATTATTTCGTTGGAATGCACCCTTTCATTGTCAAGCGTTTGTCAAGTTACGACTTTATGACAGACAAGTTACATTCATTTGATTCATTCATCATTCATTGGCAAACGAGTTGCCTCGTCGCAGCGCAATTGTCATTTTGAGTTTGACATAAAAAACAATAGGCGAGCTTTTCAACAATGGCAGATCCCAGAATTCGTCAAATCAAAATAAAGACAGGCGTTGTGAAACGCATAGCTAAAGAGAAAGTCGTGTACGAAAAAGAGGTAGAGCAGCAAAAAAATAGAATACAGAGGATAAAAGACGAGGGCCAGGACGAGCACAATATCCGAAAGCAGGAGGAAGTGTTGCAGGAGTCGCTGATGATGGTTCCAGATTGTCAAAGACGGTGAGTTTAGCACAAAAACGACAAATAAGACCAAGAAATCGTCATGTGTTCCGAAGAGTTTGTCAGCGTAGTTTCATTTTCATCGCATTTTTCTTGTAAATTCACAGGTGTTTAAAGAGGTTAGAAAACGTTGCGCGACATCTGTTCTTTGTTGGCGTCCTTAGTCACTGAAGCGTGATGATTCAATTTTATGATCTTTGGTGTGGGTTTGGATGGGTAGTTGTACTACCCACACAACCGGGGGGTTGGGTGTATATACTAGATCCTTGTAATTTTTTACTTTCAAGTATGCTGCATACTAATAACTACTGTAGTATAAGCAGGCAAACAGTTAAAGAAAATGATACCTACATACTGTATGCATCAACCGTTTGCCATAGGTACCTATTATTAGTTCGTTAGGAAACATGGATAATGAATGATAATAAACAAAATACTGCCAGTTTCTTCCAAAACAATGCGATTATAAGTATACATTATAGATACTTCCTGTGATTTTGGTACTCATAGTTACATTATTTTTACCCTTGCATAAAACTTGTATTTGAATGTAAATTGATCAGAGGAACATCTTGTTGCAAATCACATCTGATGCTTATTTCTCTTCTTTTCCAATGAGCCAGCTGTAATCTTTCATTCACTCATTTTATTGTATCATTTCACAGACTGGTGAAAGCATTCAGTGATCTCCAGACTACATTAGAAACTGAACAGGATCTCAAAGAAAACCCGGACTACATTGCCGCAGAACAAGTGCTTAAAGACGCTGAGAGTCAGCTCCCTGAAACCGTTGCTTTATAATTGAACACATTATATTTCTACTAATTTAAAATTACAACAATCATGTCTTATAATCCTAATTTTTATAGTAATTTTGGCGGAAACAAATCTACATTCCAACATTTGCCACAATATTTTATACCGCCCCCAGCAAAGCCTCACCAACATTATATACCACCTGCACCACATTTTGTACCACCCCCAGCACTAGCTCCACCAAATTTTGCACCACAGCATCCCCAACATTGTGTACCACCCCCGCCACAGCCTCCCCCATTCTTCATTCCTTCTGCTACCCCTGCAGCTAAGAGAGAAAAAGCAGATCAAGAGTTTTTGTCAACTTTTGACAACAGAATACCTGTGAGAAAAGTTACAGATATCAATGTCAAACGCCCAACATTATCGGAAGTCCGTGAAGAAATACGTAAAATGTTTTTTGCTGTGATAGACTTGAAAGCTAAACATAAGCATTTAACAGAGAATATCAGTGCTCTAACTGAAGAAGAATGGAGTTCTCACATGAAGGAAGTTGAAGAAAATAAAGCTCAAATAGGTAAAATTCTTACCCTTGTCACTGGTCCATACTCAGAAATGCTACGGAAGCTTCTAGCAAAAAGGTCAGCAAAGAGGTTGCGATTAAAAAGACTTCACTTAGAGAAGAAAAGAGAAAAAGAGGAGAGAATTAAGGAGCTGAAGGAGAAATCTAGGAAGATTGATGAAAACTTGCAGAAAATAAAAGATGACATTAATAAAGCTAAACAGGTAACTTGAATACTTATTTTTTACTTTTATTGAAACCTTCATGTGTTTTGACGATGATCCATGCTTTTAACCCTTCTTGTTTGAATTGCAAGTCATTGTTTTAAACCATCTATTCCTAACAGATCTTTTAATATTACAGGAAGCAGAAGAAAAACTCCAAGCAGACATGGTACTGAAAGAAGTTCTTCGCAAGAAAAATGATGCAAGGAAATGTTTGACCAAACTAGATGCGGTACAGAAACTGCGCAAAGCTAGACAGAACACAGCAACAGGCCGAGGAGGAAGTGTTTCTGATACTGAGGCTACTGCTTTTAATACTCATATTGGTAAGCAAGATACCTATCCTACTGTTGCAATTTAATCAAATAGGAGTTTTAGAAAAAAATTATAGTATCTGAATTTACACTACTAAAAGTTGATATTTCACGAAGGGGAAATGACATCGATTGGAATAAAGGATTTGAATATGGATTACTTTATTTCTCAAGGTAGGCCTTATTTGAACATGGGAATCCTTACAGACTACATCATGAAGAAACAAAGGGGTGATACTGCCAATTACACCTCTTGGTAGATGAAAAACATGCCGTTTCCACTAAGTAGAATACTGTTTCTCTATCACTATAACAAATCATTTACAGTTAGCTCTGAATTCTACATGGCACTTAACTTTAAAACGATTTTAGAAAGCTTTTGGATGCTATACTACATTACTCCATGTAGTTATGGCATGAGAGTTACAAAGTGGTTTAAAACTCGAATTGTGTGCTACATTTACCCATAATTGGTACCTCTCTTACCTTCCCAATTAAATTTACAGATAAACTAAAGTCGTTGTGGGCACGAAAGCTCATTCTCTACGAGATGGAAGAAGGGGGACTGCGTGCCCAACTGAAGGCGGATTCACAGATGAGCTCATTGCAGGCTGAGCTAGAGCAAAATGTAGCTTCTAACTTGGCGAAGTGGAGGGAAACACTGTTTGGTGGAAAATTGCCTCAAGTTGACTTTGGAGGCGACGTCGCTAGATTTGTTGGAGTCAGGTAAATAATCAGCTCAACATTTTGAAATTGGAAAGTAAGAACTATATTTTATAGGGTACAAATAATGTAAGGATAAGACTTACTCTCGAAGGTCTCCCAATCTCGAAGGCACACCTGCGGAACGTTCGGCGCGGAACGTTCCGTCACGTCATGTGACGGTTGCTCATGAACGCGACGTAACGTTCGGCTGATGTGTCATAGGTAACTTGAAAAACATTAGGAGCGTATTCAACCGAACCTTGCGCGCCGTACGTTCGGCAGGTGTGGCGCGACCCTTAGACTGATTAGGTACTGAATCATCTTATTATTATTTTTTTTAAACTAAGTTTCTGATCAATATTCTTATTTACTAAATTATGAAACTTGTCACTCTGATGAACAGGTAACCAAGCAGTTTAACAAAATGAACAAGTAAAAAATTAATTAACATGACTTACTGACTGGACAGGTCCGCTCGGATCTGTGGTGCTTTTGTCAACAGACCATTTCAGTGGATTGTATAAACCTTCATAGAGGAATATGTCAATAAAATAGGTTTTTCATTCTTTCTAGATCACAGTGGGACCGCTACATAAGCAGTGAAGGAACTTCCCTGCCCATAGGTTGGGTCCCTCCTGCCCCAAGGAATGATGGCATACGTGCTTGATTATTGTTCTTTTTTTAAAACCAGTATTTGGAATATAAACGTAATCTATTATTTATTTGCTTTTTATTGTATGTGGCATTAATTCCAATGCTTTTTTTTTAATAAATAAATATGCATTTACGATAAACTTTGTTTTAGTGTCCAAGCATGTTTTTGAAATCTAAACGGCAAGAGGTTACTTACACCTGAAAGAAAATACATTTTAGTACATAGGTATAATCCCGTGTCCTAATACTTATATTCAATCTTACACACACAACCGGTCAGATGCGTCCATGCGACTACCCCTATACGATCGTCGCGTTCATTTTCAGACTACAATTATAAATATATTTTTCTTCCCTCGGCGTATTTCTCAATTCGGGAGTCGTTTGCTTGAAATCACGCTTTTGTAGCAAAGTACATAAAACTGATCAGTTTGCGTCAGTCGACTATCCTTGTTAGGGTTCCGTACCAAAGTGGTAAAAAGGAGGAACCCTTATGGTGTGACTCAGTCTGTCTGTCCGTCTGTCTGTCACAGCTGGATATCTCAAGAACAACTAATGCTATCAACTTGAAATAGTTTTAGATGACGTTTTCCCAATTAATTTATTTTGCAAATAAGAAAGAAATAATAATTGGTATAATTTAATTCGCTATGGTACACCCGCCATTTTGACTCTCATAATTTAGATCGTAGGTAAGTGCTACCTAAAATGGACAACTTGAATCCTCTTTTTGAGAAGTTCGCAAATATCTCAAAGACTAGACGTCTTAGGTCAAAATTAATGACATCTTCATCTCCCCCGTGGTATTGTCTACCCGTGGCTTTTGACAAAAATATTGTTGCATTTGAGTCATATCCAAAAAAAGTGTACATTCAGGAAATGGTAAGGAAATGGTTATGTCAAGAAATGTTAGGAAATGGTACGTCAGGAAATGGTTAGGAAATGGTTTTGTCAAGAAATTTTAGGAAATGGTAAATGTAAAGGTGTGTACTGAATAATTAATAAAAATACTTAATCATCGTTAATGTTATATATTTTAATTAACATTACAGAATACAATAGATGACAAGTCTTAAATTATTTTTTTGGTCTCTTTTTTACCTTTTCCAAATGGATTTTTCTTTTTTCTTAATTTTTTGAACGGTTTTCTTTTTATAAGCGTACTATTTAACGTTTTTAGCGCTGTGCAGCAGTTAACAGCATCTAAAAATCTCAAAATAAAATAACTATTTCACAAAAATCTAATAAATTCAATCATTTCAGACGAATTGAGCACCTCCCCCTCCTGTTTTGTAGTAGGGTTAATAAACAAAACAATACTGCATTTAAAATAATATTTCTATATAAACTGTATGGTAAAAATATTCTTGTAATGTGACCTCGGCCTAATAATGAGTTACAATTTACTGATGTCAGGCAAGTCATGAAATTGTGTCAAGAAATTGAGGGTTACAATTTATTGATGTCAGGAAAGTCATGAAATTGTGTCAAGAAATTGATGGACATGACTAAACTTTTCTTATAACTTTGCAGATTGTTTAATATAATCACTTCTACACAGTTGTATCTCACGAAATGTTAGATTCCTTATGTTTACAATGTAAAACATGTTTTTAACTCACTTTTTTCACAGTTTAAACACCGTCAGTAAACTGGTTCACTTTTTGTCCCCTCACATCCACCACTCAGAAATTTAAATTTTTTAAGAAAACTGTTAAGAAAACCAGATGGCGAGCTTATTTGTGAAACGCATCATTAGTGCCATAATCGATATTCATAACGCTACTATGGCTCAATGAATTGTTAGAGTAAAAATCCGCGTCATTATGTAGTGTGAGTAAATGGTTCGATTAATTAGGACATTTCTCTTTTACAGGTTTTTTTAAGTTATTTATTTAATTTATCAATTAAAAAGCATAGAATCATGAATCCAGAGTTCTTGGTTTGCATATTTCGTTAAGATAAATGGAATAATAGCTATTAATAGTCCTAAAACTGACTTTATAAAAGTTGCAAGTGAAGAATGACACTGACCTTTTTCATAAATTTCACAATTTTTAGACAATAAAAATTTATTTTCTCTTGATTTTATTGAGCTATAGCTGTGTTTATAAATGAATTGCTTAGCTTAATGTTCAGTTAAACTATTCTACCAAAAATCAAAATTGTTCTTGCAAAAATTATCGAGATAACTTCATGTGACACTCCTACCAGAGTTGGGCAAATTGTAATCAGATTAATGATTAAGGATTACGATTACATTTTGTAATCATCAATCAAGATTACAGATTACGGAAATTAATCAAGAAAGTAATCATATCGGTGATTAATGATTATTAGTTTGTAATCGTTATTTTGATTACTTTTTTGATTACTTTTTTGATTGATGCATACTAACTACATTTAGGAATTCGAAAAATAAAATCATTAACATTGTGAATCATCTTTATTTTTTGATCAGTCTCATGAATAATTTTTTTTTAATAATTATTATAGTTAAGAAAACAATCAAGAATTATTTTTATGTGTGCCATGTGTGGCTTAAATTTTGCTCGTAGACTCCGATTCTGAATACGTAAAAAATTTTCCATCAAGAATGCATGGTAATGTCTCAAGTTGTTCATGGTGCACGGTTTCAGATTCTGAATTAGTAGATAAAGACGAAAAAGAACTTGACGCCATTTTACAATAAATACTGATTTTACAATAATAATGTTTAAACACCAAAACACATAGGCCAATACGTCACGGTTTAGACTCGTGAATCAATTTACGTTTATATCCTTGCGCACTATTATACAGACTGACTGCTTGCGCAGTGCGCTATGGCAAGAAGCGGAGCACAGGCGGCGGACGATTGGCTTACCGGCCGTACCCCGTACCCCACCCAACTCCCGCACCCCGCGTGCCGTATCTTCGAAATGCAATTGAGCACGCAGAAATTCTTTTTCGAATTTACTTAAGGATTTAAATAACGAGAGAGTACAAAACGTCCATGACATCCAAATTGGATCAGAAGTTTTTAGAAAAACGCAGACATACAAGATACATACTGATTGAATATAGAACCGCATTTATTAAAAATATGCTTAAAAAATTAATCAAATCTACCCATGTAATTAAGATTACTGACTATTGTAATCAAAACTAATGATTACAAATGTAGTCATGATTGAAAGTAATCAAGATTAAAAGTAATCATGATTGATGTATTCATGATTACTTTCAATCAGATTATTAATCCGATTACAAAAGTAGTTGATTACGCCCAACTCTGACTCCTACTAATGAAAAATGTACAACTTTTTTGGATATGACTCATTTCCAGTTCGCGTTATGAAAGTTAGTGGAATTGTACGTTACGACCTAAAATGAATAATGTGAGTGTGAGAGAAAACTGAGTTTTAATTGACCTTGACCGTGACCTTTGTCAAAATCACGGCCTTCGGTGAACCCGAGTGTCACTCACGACAACAGAGGGCGCTTTCCGATTTTCTCAACAAATGAGTGACAAAACGGTGCACGGTGTCACTGTTTTGTCAGTCATCCTGCGTGGCTACCATGAGTTTCATTTAACCTTCTCGATCAAACGCATCGAGCGCGTTCGGCGTTCCGATTGGCCCTTCACCGGTGAAGGCTGGCCGGCTGCCAATCGGAGTGCCAAACGCGGTCGATGCGTTTGATCGAGATGGTAAAATGAAACTCATGGTAGCCACACTGAATGAATGATCGTGACGATCGTTTATATTGTCGAAACCTTTAGAAACAGGAAGGAATCATAGTTGTAATAAAATACAATAATCAGCATACTCAAGTCTTTTACTCGTCACAATGTCCACTTTTATGGATTATTTAGTAAGAAATAATATGTAAAAACACACGGACACACAGTCCATTAATTATACACTAATATTATGGATATTGTGTAACTATCAAATTAGTATTAACTAATTACTCCATAGAACGTATGTCTTTTGAAATTGCACTGATGCCGATGCAAATTTTTTCTTGAATAAGTGCGGCTGTGTGTGTCCCATTCTAAGACATATTTACTATGGATAGTTTGTAACTATGTATCCGTGAAAACGGGACGACTTACTAATTTAAATAAAGCCCCTAAAGCATACTGAAACATTTAGTTAAATAAAAGAGTAAAGACTCTGACGACCAAATTTTTTTGAACAAGTTGTTCAGACTTAAAAACTAATTTACAATTTACATGAAAATAATGTATAAATGAATGAAGTAATAGTACAATAATAAAGTATATCTAAATTATATACAGTTTTAGACATAAGCGTCCCGTTTCGTCTACAACATTACTGAGGTAAATGCGGTATTGAATCGCGAAGTGACCATTATTATAAAACGCTCGTGTTGATTGAAGAACAGTTTACAAGGCATTACCAAGACCGAGTCGACCCAAAACCAATCTACACACGATTTTGTTTTATAGCCAAGAAAATAAATGATTATCATAGCTTTTTTCAATCGCCTTATAACTTTTATCTGAAGAATAAAGACTGTGGTTTGACAAATTTTCTATAGAAAAACTGTATGTCATATTTATTCCTCAGATATGTTTGTTATTTGAGAATTGAAAGTTAAAGTTACGTTAAGGGTATGCCATAAGGTAGCCCATGAAATTCAAATTTACTTACGTTTTTAACAATTTGTAGGTTAGTGTCAGGTTGTAAGTTGGCCAAAAACAAATATGTATTTATCTTATAAACAAATAAATAAAATTGAAGTGTCTGTTTGTAATGTTAAAATTACAGCTTTTTCTAAATGCATAATATGAAAGTACTCTACGAATAATAGACAGAACTCATAAAAATTTTTGGTCTGTCTGTTTGTTTGTTTCGGCTAATCTCCGAAACGGCTGAACCGATTTTGACGGGACTTTCACTGGCAGATAGCTGATGTTATATGGAGTAACTTTGACTTTTATTTCAGAAAAGGAATTAGGGTCCATTAGAATCATCAATACAACTCACCAAGTTTTAAGAATTGACAAACGTCATAATTTCATGAAATTAATAATAATGCAATAGGGTAATTTGAACTTTGGGAGTTGTATTGACAAATGTTATGATTAAAATTACGTAAAGACATATTTGTTATCGTTGCGGATCATATTTTTACCAATATACACAGTGATCTGGCGATTGAAAAATCGACTGCAAAAAGTGTAAGACAATTTGGATTTCAAGGGCTACGCTGTCGCCTTAAATTAAACTTTTTTCGCATTTACATAGTTAGGCACAATTTGCAATACAATAGTGCAATGTTTTACAGGATAATTTTTTGGTTTTCTTTCAGGAATATTGCTCATTATTTACATTCTTGGCTAAAAAATAAATAATCGTTCACTGTTATACATCAATATCCAGCAATTAATTTACTGCGGCAAATTCATTTCAAATGCTTGAATTTTGTGACCATTTCATACGATAAACTTTCGTTTTTTTTAAACGTTTTACCGCAGCAAGTCTTTATCAGTTAGTGTTGTAGCAGTGATGATTTATAATAGACCTTTATATATTATACAATATGTAAAAAACAACCCTGTCCGATCCGAAAGGGGCACTGCAATAACATTACCAAAAAATAATAAAAAATCTAATCAAAATAGAAAAAAAAAAGAAGTTATTGCTATTTCACATTTTTATTAGTACCAAAATTACCCTTATTCATTAAAAATTTGCAAATATTCGACAGGGGTCATAAGTTATGCAGACATCCGCTAAACGAAGGCCGTCCGCGCCCCATGTAATAATCCGGTGAAGTACCCATTGAAAAAAAAAAATGGCGATTTATGCTTTTCTTTTTTCCTGGAAATGACTTCACCACATAAATAAGACTCAGTACGATATTTAACGACACCCTCGCGCATTGGACAAGTCTTTTTTACATGTTGTATAACAAACCTACAGGACGTTTAAAAAGATACAAGATTCCTTAATGTTCCGAGTGTATTTGTGAAGTATGGTCATTTTGGCATCTACCTTTTTAAACCTCGCTGTAATATTTTCAGATGAATTTTCTATTGCACTCTTTTACACATCAATATAAACAGATCTGATAATTTTGCACTCTCCGTCCTCTAAATATTGCTATGTCAATTACACAATTCCGTACACTTTTATGCGATAAACCATTTTACTATAAATACTAACATTTTTTTCTAATAGTTACTACCCGAACAAGGTAATTAGAAAACTGACGTAGCTTCAGGATCGGAAGGTAAGCAGGCGGGGAGGCCGTATTCCACGCAGTTGTCCAATTATCTTAGTAGGCTTGTAAAACATTTAATTTACATCATCCCAAAACGTCCATAATCAACACAGGTTTTTCCTCAAAGAACACTAGAATCAACTGTCTCGAGGAAGTTTTTCTTTAATTAACTTTACCAAACTATTCACTTTTTAATTTACATACCATAGATAAATAAAAAAATAAATCACGCGTCAATTTTTAAACATGAGTTATTGTCTATCGGTCTGTCGATTGGTAATCATTTTCTGTCCGTCTTCGTATAACATTACATCACGTTATTATGTCCCGAAGGGTCAGGCAGAAGTGTTTAGCACACTCACATTTCACCAGATATTTGTCTGTCTTCTCACCGTCTGTCTTCATACACGATATAACCCGAATATCGTTAAAAATTAACTAAGTATCTTCATTGATACAACTCATCACAAAGAAATATGTTGATGCCAAAATAATTTGTCTAGTATCACACACATGTTAAAATATTTTAACATTCTATATCCAGGGGTTTTGCGTCCATGAAAATGATGATCACAACAGGCGTAAATGTCTCTCACTCATACATACTATGTATGAATGAGAGAGACGATGTTCGGAATTCATTTGAAAAACATGTAAACAAACACGAGTTTTAGGAAAAACAACCGTAATACCTACACATAACGTTCAGTTTGAGCTACAACTTCAAATTTTTTATGACTTTTTCAACAAAACTAGTCTAATTCGCAGTTGGTCCAATTCGGCGCGGATAAGGCTTTATGCCTAGAAGAACAAAAAGATTAGTTGGAAGGTAGTGTCTATCAAGGATTTATATGTAAGTAGGTAGCAGCTCGGAGTCTAGATTTATTTATACCCGATTGATGGCACTTTTTATTATGCTCGCTACTACGTGGGACTAAAATATAACTAATCATTATCCAGCCAGCTAGTTAAGCTAATCATTTTCTTCTTCTAATTTAGGCTAGTAACTAATTCGCGCCGAATTGGACCAATCGCGCCTAAAGGTAGTCCTGCACCCTAATTACGTAACGCAAACTCAATTTTAAATTGAAACCAATTGAAAAAGATTGCCAGTTAATTGCTTCATAAGTTCGACAAAAAAAGTTGAGCATATTTTTTCTGTCGAACTTACGAAGCAATGGACTGGCAATCTTTTTCAATTGGTTTCAATTTAAAATTGATCGTGCATTGCGTAATTGGGGGGCTGGTCCTCGTTTAGGCGCGAAAGTTGATTTTCTACCGTCTAGTGACGGTAGAAAATCAACTTTATTTACATTTGCATAAAGCTCATGTTTGTCTAAGTGGAAAACTTGTGTTTGTTTACATGTTTGGCAAATAAATTGCGAACGCAGTTTACAAGGATCGTTTGGCGCGTGGTCATAATCGGTACAAATGTCGCCATCTTGTTTTTTTAAATACATTTCACAAAACAATTGCACAAAAGTGTTTACCAACAGCGCCCTGTCAACGTCATTCGAACGCCAAAACATCTTTGTAGCACATTCTAGTATGATGGGTACAATATTGTTATTTCAATGTGGCTTCGCCATTGTAGCCTGTACGCTTCTGTCATGAAAAGTATTTCTTTATGAAAAAACTGCCTACTTAGAAAGTAGGCAGATTTTTGCTGTTATTGCCATGTTTGAGTGACCAAAATATATTCTTGATATTTGCTAGTTGACATCATTTATATGTAGCTGTTTTAATTTGAAGTGAAAACAACTTTGCGCGTTGAGCATTTTTGGGTGAACAAAAATCATGGAACTCGCGTCATCGTCACCCAAGGCGCGTTGAGCACTTTTTTGTTGACAGCGCACTCTGTTGAATATTTTGGTTTTTTTATAATGGAGCTACAGCTTTCGTTCTTGTACTGACAGAAAGCCACATAAATTCTTGACATTTTCGTTAGATGGCGTTACTTAGCTTCACTTCTATCGGCAGTCCCCAAAGACTGCCCCGCATGTTTTTTATCTATATGAGGAGTTCGTGGCTAAGTAATAACAGCCGCACGGGTCGATCCATCAGGTTAAGTTACGCTTGCCAGGGTTGGTCAGTGGATGGGTTGACCATCTTTACATACCGAGACTCCTCCGTGCCTCGGAAATCACGTTAAGCCCGGTCCCGGCTGTTATAGTGTGGATCTTTGACAGTCGTTACGAGTCGTCAGAAGCCAGAGTCTTACCAAGGGTTTCGTATTACCCAGTAACTGGGTTGTGGAGGTCAGATAGGTAATCGCTCCATGTAAAATACTGGTATTCAGCTGCATCCGGTTAGACTGGAAGCCGACCCCAACATAGTTGGGAAAAGGCTTGGCGGATTGATTGTTTTATTTTTATCAGAAGGAATTATAGGCAATGATGCATATTTCCTGTGTTAGATAATATTCTGCAAACAAGTAATGGTTTACTTTTCTGGGTTGAGAAGACTTTGCCCTGCTTGACATAGACACAGCTAACTTATTCGTTTTTAGGCCATAACTGAAAAGATTTTTCCATCTATTTATCTGAAGATGTAAGGCTACTGCCACAGACCGGCATAGTTACCTATACGCCGAGCGGATAGCGGATCGTAGCCCATAATGACGATTGTTCTACGTCTTGAATCCATTATCGGGTTATATGTGGAAGGGACACAGACGCTGGCAGAGTTCCACATTTTGGCTGTGCGCATTACAAATGTGAACCTCCCCTAAACATAAAGTGGGAGAGGTATGAGGAACAGTGTGGAATGTTCCTCTTCCTCCGTAGAAAAGGGAGGATCCTCCGACCAGACGGGTGTCGTGTCTGGTGGCTAGTGTACGACAGTTGATGTCGGTTTTCTATAGTTGCCAATCGCGCGGATAACTGCTCGCGCGATGTAGGATTTTGTGGGCCTTGTAGATACACCATAACTAACGAGTATTCTTTATGCATTTCACCGTTGATGATGCAAGGGTACTGCCACAGACCGCCATAGTTCCTATAACCGGAGCGGGCAGCGGATAGTACTCCAGAACTGGCGTTTTGTCCGATCGATTGACAGATGTAAGGCTACTGCCACTGACCGGGCGTAGTCTATAAGCGGAGCGGGCAGTACCTCATAATGACGATTGTTCTACGACTGACGAGTATTCTTCATGTATGTTAGGCTACTGCCACAGACCGGCGTAGTTCCCTATAAGCGGAGCGGGCAGCGGGCCGCCTGCCGTGAAGATCCTCGTCCCGCTGTCGTCGTAGCAGTGCGTGTATATCGCGGGCACGTGCTTCACTTGGTTGAAGCCGTCCGCTTCTTCGTCGGGGAACTGGAAAGGAAAACTCAAAGTTGAATTCCATCATTTACAGGCACTTTTGAATTGTCAAGGAGCCGGTCGGTTAGTCAGCAAGTTGAAGTTTAATAAAATTGTAACTGAGAACATGGATCTGAACGTTTTTGTATGTATGGTGGTTGTAAAGTCAGGAAATTGATTATCAACTTAAATGAAAACAGAATGACATCAATCAATCAGTCCGCCTTTGTACCTTTAGTGCGAAAAGTTTAAATAAATAAATCAATCGTCAATTATGTCTTTGATAGCCGTATGAATTGGCTGTAAAACGTCAATTTGCGAAACTATTAATTTCCCTGACTGTACGGGCCCTGTCTCTCATAGGGTCGCAGCATTATTCTAAGCGACGCATATTTTCCCCCAAATTGTTATTTTCGTGTTTTGTTCTTACCTTGCGTCATGTTTAGAGCAAATAAACGAATGTTATTTTCTTTCTTTCTACCATAATTCAAAGAGTGACAAAGTATTTTTTTATAATACATATATGCATTTATATTTAACTAGCTTTTACCCGCGGCTTCGCCCGCGTGGATGTCGCAAAATATCCCACGGGAACGTTCTACCGGGAATACATACCTAATAGCCGAGGAAAAAAGGTCATTGACTAACTTTCAGCGGACACAGTGGTAGCCTACTACGCCGGGTTGCCGACAACCATAATTATTTTGTTACGCGTAATTTTGAAACTGTAATATCTCTTAAACTATTCATTTAAATGATATGATGTAACGTCTTATTTTAATCGAAATTGAATGCCCAATTTAAATAACATACTTTATTGGATAAGGATTAATATGATACCGGTCAAAATAGCTTCGGAAATAACAACGAAAATTTTATAAAATTTTGAAAGATAAAAATGGTTACTGTGGGTCATCCTTAGAAGATAGACATATGCCATCGCGGACTTTTTTGTTAAACTTTTTAAGATATACAATACTCTAGAACATAAATTTGATTTATCTCTAACGGCTTACGCAGCGCACGTCAGTAAAGCTCCCAGTCGGCATGATTTTTTCCGACATCTTCAACAATAATCGTCATATTTCAGCCAATTTACACAAAACCTTAATGAATTATACACTAAAACCTTCCGCATAAATCACTCCGTCCAATGGTGAAAACCGTTTGAAAATCCGTTCGGTAGTTTTTGAGTTTATCGCGTTCAGACAGACAGACGCGGCGGGGGACTTTGTTGTTTTATAATATGTAAGGATTAGGAAGATTCATCATTAGATAAGACTATAATAACAAAAAAGCTAGTTGAACTCACCACATAGCCTCTGGAAGCCTTGAGTGTGACAGTTTTCGTTGAATGAATATTACTTTCTAAGTATTTGCCCGCGCGCAGGTCGTAGAACATTAGTAGCCCTGTCGAAACAAAAACACATGTAAAAAACCGAATCAAAACCAATTAGGAAGAGTAGATATGAAGTGGGCTATAAATAGTGTGAAAGTAAAATGTATTTGGACTATTACAAGAATAAAAGTTATTAAAAGTAAAATCCAACTACGACAAAAAGCTAACTAAAAAGTTAGACATATAAAAGGTCCCACTAAAATTTGTCCAACCAAACCGTCAAACCAAAAATCCAAGCAAAAAAAAAAACAAAGAGAGAAAGTGATTTTATTTTGACCTAAATTATTAAATGGCATTGGGTAACCAACATTTTTTATTTTCGTTAGCTGATTTATTTTTCTTGTAAGTATCTAATGTGTTTTTCCTTTTTTTTACCATTGTCCTTATTTTGGTGGTCTGAATGATTTCTAACGGCCTTATTACAAAACAAAGTTTATCTTTAGAACCAGGTTTAAACCAGTGAGCCATTTTTGAATTTCGAAATTTATTTTGACATCGTTAAAGTTCTAAATACAAAAACTGATTTTAAATCCGAGTCGTTGTCAATTTTGAATTAAGAACTTTAAACCAGTCGGAATAAGGTTCGAAATAAAACAACTGACTGGATTAAGCTTGGACCAAATTTAGACCGTGTTTTGTAATAAGACGGTAAAAGTTTGTGAATCTATTTTAATGGGACCTCGTATACGAATTTATAAAAAAATCCAAGGTATATTTATAAGAACTGTTTCTACTAACCCAGGCCAGTTCCAATGGTGAGCATGTTGCCTCTAAAGCTAGCAGAGCGGATGCCGCAGCCGTTGTACCGCGACGTGATCTTCTTGACGGACTGCAGCGTGCGGCAGTCCAGCAGCAGCGTGTACGACTTGCAGCCGATGGCGTACACGCCGCTCTCCTGGGGATATAGAGATGGGATTCTAATAATACTAGATTATTCACCAAGGGGATAAAGCAGTGTCTAATGTGCTCTCCAGTGCAATGAAGAAGTTCAGAGTTAAGAATAGATTCCTGAATGCACCGAGGGATACAAGCTAGCCCAAGACGAAGAGACCTTTTATCCCTGAGGAGAATACTCTATTTTTCACAGCTTTTGCGAGGTAAAGCAATTCGATTTCCGTTTTTCATTATTTTTATTGACCGATGACCTAGTAAAGGCCGCAGGAATTCGCTGGATGCGGGAAGCACAGAATCGGTCGAAGTGGCGGTGCTTGGGGGAGGCCTATGTCCAGCAGTGGACGTCTTTCGGCTGAAATGATGATGATGATTTTTGTAAAATATTTTAGGCGAGGTTCCTAATTCAAATGACGTTATTGACCAGCGGGTTATAATGATTTACTTAAGTTAGGTTTGCATGACATATAATTTGACATTACCGAGCAGATGGTGTGAAAATAGGCCCTTAGTCCTGTGACTGTCCTAACTAATATTATAAATGCGAAAGTGAGTTTATTTGTTACGCTTTCACGCAAAAACGGTTGAACGGATTTGAATGAAATTTGGCACATGGGTAGACCATGACCTGGGTTAGGACATAGGGTACTTTTTAACCGACTTCCAAAAAAAACCACTACAAAGTGAAAAATAACTTTAATTTCGGAAGTCGGTGGCAAACAACGAAAATTAAAAAACAAAGACACCTCCGAAATTAAAGTTATTTTTCACTTCCGAAATTAAAGTTATTTTTCACTTTGTAGTGGTTTTTTTTGGAAGTCGGTTAAATTTTTTTTTGTAAAAAGTTTTTATTATCCTGATATTCCCATGGAATCGAGACTTACGCGGAGCGCAGCTACTAAAAAATATTTGACAAAATGGGAGCCAAGAGAGTGAACCGCTGGTAGCAACGGTGGTGATTGACTGTTATTTTGATATTAATGCTATTAAGTCTTTGGTCACTAGTACAAAGACAGTCGTAAGTGGTACCGACCTGCGTCGCCAAGCACACGAGGTCCTGGCACGAGGGCAGCTTCCTGGAGAGCGTCTGGCGGAAGGTCTCGGCGTTGAACACGTGGATGTAGCCGTTCAGCGTCAGCGCCGCGATCTCGCGCCAGCGCTGGTTGAACGTCAGCGCGCGGACTTTCTGGCCTAAGGATACATGTAATGATGTTAATGTACAGATACTAAAAGCATGGAAATTATTAAACTAGAAAATACATACGACGGACTTAATGACTTAGTGTAGCGGCACACCTGCGGAACGTTCGGCGCGGAAAGTTCCGTCGCGTCATGTGACGCTTGCATTTCTATGGATGTAACGTTCGGCTGATGTGTCATAGGTAACTTGAAAAACATTAGGAGCGTATTCAACCGAACCTTCCGCCGCGGAACGTTCGGCAGGTGTGGCGCGACCCTTAGGGTCCAATGAAACTGAACGCGATCAACATTTCTAAAACGCGTTCAAGAGCCGTCAGTGTAAAAATTGTTATGCAATATTTTAAACTGAAAGCTCTTGGACGCCTTTAGATGTGCTGAACGCGTTCAATTTCATTGCTGAAAGCCGCACTTAGGCTGTTCCAGCCAATCAAGGGTGGTGGAGATAACATAGCAGATGGATATAACATAACTGAAAGAGTGTTTTTAAAGATGTTTGTTGTGTTACTCTATTAAGCATAAACGGCAGAACGGATTGGTATGAAATACACAGATAAATCATGTCTTAAAATAACAACACAGGATACTTTTTATAAAATAAACCAGAGTTTGCAGTTCAGATTCATTGGTGAAATTAGCACTTCTTAACCGCGGTCGGTGTTAATACACAAATAATAAATTAATTTTATAACAATTTTGACACTGACAGCTCTTGAACGCGGTTTAGATGTGTTGATCGCGTTCAGTTTCGTTGGTGAAATCCGCCCTAAGTGATTAAATTAAAATTATTTTATTTTCATTACTGGATTAAAATATCTACGGTAACTTCTTTTAAAGGTGGAACTTGAAGTGTCGGTGTATTCCTGTTGTCCCCGTAGAAATGTTGTAATGATTTTATTAAATTCCCTTTGTCACCTTTAATGGGGATATTTCTACGGGGACAACGGGAATACACCAAAGTGTCGTAATAGCTACATACCCGAGCGACACTCCTTGACGCACACGGGCGTCACGTAGTGGTGCATGGTCTGCGTCGTGGGCGCGGCCGGCGCGCGCCACAGGGCCAGCTTGGAGTCTCGGGAGCCTGTCACCACGAACTCGTCGTCCAACCAACACATGTCCAGGATCTAAATAATGATACGTACATGTATAACTAAACCGAATAAACTTTTTCCGACTTAGATCCTCTTGCAATGCACCTATAGCCGATTCCTGTGCACGTAGCTTCTGACGTTTCATAAGTACCCATGTAGGTTTATGTGAAATAAATAAAAAAATTACTTCTCTACGGAGCTTTATTGATTAAATTGAAGACCAAAAAAAAAAAGCAATAGACGTAGAGCGCCTACGTCCGGTGCTCGGCTTGGCAACACGCCGTGTTCGGGTTCGTGACAAGTCTATCATCATCCTGAGGATATCTCGTTGAGAGGTGTACCTAACGGCTAACACGTATCGATTTTTTACAGGGTTTTTTATGACTCTTTAGGACTAGTTAAGCGGAATAGAATACTAAATATATCTACCTATCTATTTTTATGGTGTACATAATAAAAAGTATTCTATCTACCTATCTATCTACGTCTATTGTATTTTATAATGGATATCTGCAAGGTCACGCCTGAATCAATTAACTATTTAAAATGAAGACTATTGACTAGGAAGGATTTATCCTCCGGAACGGATTTAATTAGGGGATAATTAATTTACTCAGGCGTGACTTTGCGGAAATCCATTATAAGATACAATAGACGATGTATATTTAGTAACTTATTTATTTATTAATTTATTTAATACTTCAAGCACAGGAATGTACAGAGGCGGACTTAATGCCATAGGCATTTTCTACCAGTCAACCTTAGGGTGATGCAGAGACAAACAGTGGTAGGTGCAATTTACGAAAAATTGAGGATGTTTTATTAAACAGTTAGAGAACCCTGTAAGAAATCGACACGTGTTTCGCCCCTCAACGAGGCATCCTCAGGATGACGATTGACTTGTTGCGAACTCTGTCCGAGTTCGAACAGTTAAGCGGATTAAGTTACTAAATATACATCGTCTATTGTATCTTTTAATTAGGGGATCAAACGTTTTATGGAAGTTGGTAATTTTGCCGGTGGGAAATCCCATCGGACGCACGGTTTCAATTAAATGCAACGAAATTGAGACACTTGTTTGATAATTAAGAGCCCATACATAGGACCTTAAAAGCAAAAGAGTACTTACCCAGTCTTTATGCGCCTCGCCCACACACACGGGGTCCAGGGTCGGTAGGCTGTATATCGCTAGCTCACACGAGTTGCGCGCGCCCGTCGCTAGTAACGTTCTGTAAGGAGAATAGTAACTTGTAAGAAATGTAGGCAGACATGGCGCTACAAAAACTTAATTATAGACATAATCAAATCTAATTTGCTGTTTTCTGAAAAATATTATCAAGTCCTTGGATGTTAAATCTCATGCTATCAGTTGTTTTTGTTGGTGCCAAATTAACAACGGATAGATTTTTAGAAATTAGGCGTTATTGTGTTTATAATCGTTTTCAAAAGGAGGAGGTTATGTAAACAGTTAAGGTACACGTCTGAAGGCGACGGCGATGTAACTCTAAATAAAAAACCGGACAAGAGTGGGTCGAACTCGCGCACCGAGGGTTCCTTACCTTGTGAACCGTGAAATACCTATATTCATCAGAGAATTTTAACACTGCGGTGTAGAATATTGCAGTTTTAGGTCAGCGCCATTTCTTGACCGATAGTGGAACTAATGTAATTTTTGTTTATGTTTTCTGAAAAGTGTGTTATTTAGAGACATCGTTTTATTTTTCCTGTAATCTTGACATAAACTTTTATGACATAGAATAATTTCAGATTCTTCTCTATGCAAACTTGGAAGATGGTATTTTTTTTTACATTTTTCGTCAAAAGTCGAAAACTAAGCAGCTTAAAAAAAAAAGTATGTTTGAGAATGTGCAAATAGCGCTCTTTCATGTGATAGTGCCCCACATGCCCTTCGAATTTTTAAGACATCCGTTTCACCTAAGGTTGCAAAAAAAAATGTCTTCTTATTTGCAAAATAGTTGGGCAAACGTCATCTAAAACAAGTTGATAGCATAAGTAGTTCTTGAGATATGCAGCTGTGACAGATAGACGGACAGGCACCATAACGGTTCCTTTTTACCATTTTGGTACGGAACCCTAAAAACGGTGACTGGCGACAATGTCAATCAACGGAAGCGTTTTAATAGAGTTACATAGGCGATTGGGCTGCGGTTTGTGGTTACGGTCGCCTTCGGAAAAGCACTGTGAAAGTAAAAAAAAAACAATGAATGAAAGAGTCAACAAGACGTAGATCCCAGTCACCTGGAGGGGTTGATCTGCAGCGCGTGGATGCCGGTCTGGTGGTCGGCGCCGGCCCAGGGCGCGCGCGGCCGCAGCGTGGGGATGGCGTCCAGCGAGCGGCGCCGCACGTCGTACACCATGAGCTGGGCAGTTGGCGATAGTATATTATCACTTACAATATGTCCGAACACACTTATCTACCAACACGCGTAGCAAGACCACTTCTATCTCTATTCTACTAAGCAAAGACGTATCTCTTTCTATCTAACGTGACATCTTTCTTCCATTTTTGACATCGCGCCGTATAAAGGAGAAGGCTCAAAAATGCCCCACGTCTGCCATAAAAGAGAAGTATCTCAAAAAATCGCCTAAAATGAGTTAAAAAAACTTACGTACTTCCAGTTTTAATCCTTACTGGCTAACATACGAAAAAATTGCTCTGAATATTAATTCAGGGGTAAATATAATTAGTAAAATTCACAGATTTTAGTTTTAGAACAGCAGATATCTTACTGACATTTTTAGAAGTAAAACAACCTTGTTTTATTTGAATGTCGTATTGACATAATCATGAGAGAGAGATCACTAAGATCACATTTAATATAAACTTCTTTAATCTACTTTTCTTTCTCCACTGTCAGAAACAAATTGCAAATGGTAGAGAGACATGACATTGTTATCATGGGAGAGTTTTGAATTCTTGTGTTGTTTTTTCGAAAGTTAGCCCTTTAGGATGATAACTGGAAGTATGTTTGTTTTTATGCATTTCTAGCCCTTCTAAAACTAATACCCCTACTACCTCTGAACGAATATTCAGAGCATGTTTTTGTATGTTAGCCAGTAAGGATTAAAACTGGAAGTAATTTTTTTTTTAATTCGTATTAGTGATTTTTTTATATACTTTTCTTTTTCTACGAGATGTGGGGTATCTTTCTATGGGAGATGAGACTTCTCCTTTACGTTTACGATTGTACCGTGTTCATGCTACTCGTGCTGGTAACTTGCAAATTGGATCAAGATTGACATGAAATCTGCTAGGTAGTGGTAAAACAGCTGACCATCAGCTTTTGAGCTACAAAAACTGGTTATAAAGTTGTGCAAAGATTTTCAAATTACAGGAAAGTTTATATAATTACAAAAATATTTTTCTTTGTTTATTATTGTTGATTGAACTATACTTACTCATTTGAAATAAGATTGAACATTTAACTAAACCTTTTTTACAGTCTGTTTAACCGATTTTGAGTTCTATTGCGTTGGAGGCATGACAAATGGCAGCTGCAGTAAACAGTTGGTATTGTAACCACTGTTTTGTTTTAACGCCATCCTTATGTATACGGTATAGAAGTCAGAATCGGTTGAACGGATTGTAAAAAAGGTTTGTTTAAATGGAGTATATAGACGATAGGTAAATACTGCCTGTCTTGTTTTTAGGTTGCATTTTAACACAGCCAAGGGTAGTAAAAGAGAGGCTTCATAATTCAAGTGAATATTCAGTTTTATACCTTGTTACATTTAGTGCCGAATACGACTTGTCTGTCAGAGAGCCACTGCGAACAGAACACTTTGTTCATGTTGCCCAGGTTGATGGGCGTCTCCCGGAACATGTCGTGGGTGAGCATGTGTCTTGTGGCGTACGACGGCTCCACTGAGCGAGGCTGGAAGGAAATGAGAGGAGTTTAGTTTTTATTTTTTTTGATAAATTTCAGGATGGAAATGTTGTAGGGGGAAAAATATTGTGACCTGTGTACAATGCAATGTAAGGGGTCGTGAGGCTAGAAAGGGGGGGAGGGTTCGGAAAAAATCGGGTTGTAGTGATTTATAACGTGTATTTATTATTTAGAAAAAAATCACGAAATATCACAAGGGGGAGGGTGTAGGGAGATATCACGTGTATTTATTTTTTCGCCTAACGCGCATTTCTAAACCGAAAAGCGGCCACAAATAAAATATTTTTCTTTCTTTTTTAAAGATAAAATATTCTATCATTTTTTATGTTAAGTACCTTACTTCAAAAATATACACGTGCCTTTGGGTAGGGGGGAGGGGTTAGTCTAAAACCTCACCACGTATCACCAGGGGAGAGGTGGGGATTAAAATGTTGCTAAAAAACATCACGTCATTAATGGAAGACCCCTAAGGCGTTCACATATAGTCTCTCAAAACGCGAAAGGGGCGCGCATTATATTGTTTACGTAGATAAGAGGTAGCTTAGCTGTTATAATATTCTAGGATTAGTACACACTTCCTAAACGCGATAACAATTGCTAAAACAAATACGGACACTATGGAGAATACAGTCACACAGTCAGTATAATCCTAGGAATAAAAACTTAACTATGTATCTTAAATTATAAGTACAGTAATCTGCACCCTAATTACGTAATGGACGATCAATTTAAAATTAATCGTGCATTGCGTAATTGGGGGGCTGGTGTGTATTGCAAATGCATTTAAAATATTTAGATAGTCATATTTTTATTTAACACACTGAACAGGAACCAATGCCACATAGTGTTTATGTGGCATTGGTTCCTGTTCAGTGTTCACATGAGTCATGTGATGTTTGTAATTGTTTTTCCTAAACGGAATTTTAATTATTGTTTTATGTATTCAATTTTGCAATTACCATTATTTTTTATAAGTACATAAAACCCTAAAATCCCGCGAAATCTCGTAATATTAACAATAAAAATACCTGGTAAGTACCAGGCCACTTTTTATGTGAGATTTCGACCTTATTGTTTAGACAATAAGGTCGAAATCTCACATAAGATAAACCTGGTACCTCAGATATGAGTCAAGGGCATCTGAGCCAAATGCAACAAGATAAGATTATAGCCATACTAGCCACCCGCCCCTGGTTTGCCCGGCTTTTACGGCTTGATAAAACATCGACATTCAGTATTACATGTTAGTTTAATATTAATATTAATATATTATACACATACCCCTTCCAGAATAAATTCTTTAAATTATGGTGAAAACTACATCATAATCCGTTGTGTAGTTTAGATGAAAAAACGTGGTCACACAGACAGACGCAAAACGATTTTAATTTATAATATGTATAGATGATGCAAATGTTTAAACACTTAAGATTACAAAACTATGTAAACATGCAACAATGTAACGTTGGAGGAAGGGCCTTTGTCATTCTTGTTTGACTTGAGATAACATATTTTATTTTATTAATTCTCACTTTCCAGTAGATTATGTTTTCCTTATGTTTTTTTGTAGAGATGCTGAGGTTTCTGTCCAGATTTTGCATATTTTATTATTGTTTCAGTGGTTTAGGTGCGAATAATTAATAAAACAGAGTTAAATAACAACATGGTGTGGAGCAACGATTAAAAAAAAACAATAAAAAATCGCTTTTATAATATTAGGGTAGCAGACATTGCCATAATATACTATTTATATCAATGGTTGCAGAGCATTACATCAATTCAGTCGGCATGATTTTGTCCAACATCTTCAACAATCATCGTCATATTTCAGCCAATATAGACGAAACCGTAATGAATTATACACCTAAACCTTCCCTCATGAATCAATGGAGTGATTCATGACGGGAGGCTTGGGTGTATAATTCATTGGTGAAAATTATATGAAAATTCATTCAATCGTTTTTGAGTTTATCCAGTTCAGACAGATGCGGCAGCCCACTTTGTTTTATAATAGGTAGTAGTGAAACATGTCTATGTTGCTTTGTCAGCGATATTCTTCTTCATAGTGATGGCTACCTAAATTGTTTCAGCCTAGAACTGTGATGTGAATTAAGTATTAGTAGTGCCCATTACATGACACTAAATCAAACAATACACAATTGGAACAAATACGCACATATACACATACACTCACACACACCACACCACATACTCACACACATCACACTTACACAAACGCATCCGATATACCAAAAAACACCTGAAATCACTTCTCAAGTCTCAGCCTCAAGATACAGACTGTCTAGTTTGGGGTTCACTGGCAAATAACATTATGTAACATAGCTATAGGTAATATTTTAAGCTACTCATGTTGTCTCATCCTGGTGTTGTTAACATGTAAACCTGTTTACTTTATTACCTGGACAATAAACTATTTTCTATTAGAACTTGTAATGTGTGTTATCTGGGCACCTATGCAAAGATTGCCAAATGACCCATTGTTTGTGAAAAAAGTACTAAAAAAATGTGATTAAGAAACGTTGACTGGCAGAGAATACCTTGAGGCATTAAATCTGCTGTAAGTATAAAGTAAAAATAAATAAACTATGTGAAGCTGTATATATAATATGTGAATGCGAATCTGTCTTTGGAGTAGGTATAGATTATGATTAAGGTCATATTTATGAAAGAGGTTAGATCCCACAATACAGGAAATTCCAGTGTGATGCCAAGGACTAACATTGATTTATTTATTTTTTGCTGAATAATTGTTGATATGATTATCAGTTTAATACAGTAGATACAACATGCATTCATAGGCCAAACACCTCAATCTGCCTAGCCCTTTTTCAAGTATGTTAGGATTGACTTCCAGTCTAACCGGATGCAGCTGAATACCAATATTTCACATGGAGCGACTGCAACTCAGTAACTGGGTAATACAATACCCCTTGGTAAGACTGGTTGTCAGACTTTCGGGCTTCTGATGACCTGTAATGACTGTCAAAAATCCACTAATGACAGCCGAGACCAATGGCTTAACATGCTTTCTGAGGCATGGAGGAGTCTCGACTGTAAAGATGGCCATCTACAAACCAACCCCGGCAAGCATACCTTGACCTAACACCTATATTGTATTTTTTTTTAAGGATTTATAATGTATGTTCTTTCTTATTTTTACTAAAAAATTAAAGCATGCAAATATTACAATGTAATGCAAGCAAATATTAAAATGTAATTGAAATTCAAAAATTTTAATAATACCTCAGCGGTCTGCATTTCTCTTGACCGTACATAGTCAACAAAGTTATAAGACGTTGATAATATTCTATGCTGTTGCGTTGGTGTTTCTTCTTCACTGTCGCTGTCTGAGTAGCACACAAAATCTTCTGGCTTGTCTGGTTTTCTTTGCTGTTCTAACCTGAAAAAACAACGACAAAGTAGGTCAAGAAATGCAGCTAATATTGGCTTCTGCGGTAAAATTAGGCAGTGTGTGGTAAAAATTGTGCAATAATACATTTTTGTTCATGCTAATAAAATTTTCAATTATCAGAATTGACATTATAATCTTGCAATTATGTGGTAATTCAAACGCAGTGCACCATTCACACACTTTATTACATCCTGCCATTATTATGAAAAACAATGAAGAAAATAATGATGATCAATAACACAAACATCAAACTTTAATAGTGCAGTGTCAAAATAATTAATTATTACCCAACTGTGATCTTGAATGTATGTTTACATTGCTGTCCTCGCGAAAATCGATTAAAAAATAACACGAAGAAAAAAAAAACAAGGCACCTGGCGTGGCTGCGAAGTGCCAATGCCCTGAGAAAAGCAATATTTACCTCAATGCCCTAGCCTTAGCTCTCCTCTCTTTTATCCTACTGGGTATGTAACAGGATGGGTATCTGCCCTCAATAGCGCGTCTCACCGTCTGCGCCATTTTAATGCCAGTCGAGAGTTTCAATAACCACCGTACACACGGTCAACTAGTCACTTTCGTTTTGTTCGGCTGTACACACACCAATAGTAAGACATCTTTCATTGTAGAATGGAGTCCGAACATTCACATGCACTTTTTTTCACACGTTAACGCTTTGTTCACTAACTAAACATATTAGTTATAGTCTGAATATAAAAATACACTACGTATAAACTCTAGAAATACAATAATAACTCTTTATTTTCGATATTTTTTAGAAAATACTACACTACGCTGACGGAAAGCTGGCTGTCATTTGTGTTGCCAGTAATTGTAGTCTGTGGTTGCCAGGTTTTACCACAGAATCCACAGATTAATAATTGTAAATAATTTTTGATGCTTGTATCGGTTTTATATAAACCGATAACCGCAGAGCCGCAGTATGGTTAATTTTTTACAATAATTTGTATGAAGAAAAATAACTTTTTTGTTCTCTTTCTATCTTCGTAGTTCAGTTTAGCGTCGCGGATCTTTACCGGTTAAATAGTAAGGGAAACATTTAATAGTATTGAGATGAGACGGTGTTAGTAGATGTAGAGCAGCACAGTAGGTAGGTTATGTACTTACTAGATAAATAAATACGGTATTTATTTATCTAGTAAGTACATAACCTACCTACTGTGCTGCCTATTGCAGTCGCGATAAATACAGTTCATCATTATTTTGATGATGAAAATGGTAAAATGTTGGGTGATAAATAAAACTTATTCCAAGGTCAATCCGCAGTTGCAACCCGCGAAATTCAAAGGAGGACCGGACAAAATGGTCCCCACGACCAATAATAACCACAATTGTGTCATTAGATAGGCATTTTAATTTAGAGCAACAACTACTATGGCGGCTCATTTCGAATCGCTGTGTGAAAAAAGTTGTGGTGATTTTTCTTCGCAGCTCTGACCTGGACGGTAGATAACGGATCACTTGAATATTAATCACTTCTGGTGGTCTAGTTTGAATATTTTCAAATGCCTGGCCACTGGCGATGATAACACAATATTATGGTACCATCGAGCTGATCTGATGATGGACCTGGACGCTAGATAATCGAACTCTTGAACAGCTACTAGTAAACCCATCAAGTGTTATGAGCCTGTTGTATCCCACTGCAAGTGACATTCGAGCTAGGCAAGGAGCAAGAGCCTTCCTGCCGTCTTTTCATTTTCTCTCTCTTTTTCAATTAGAGCCCAATCCTTTAGGTAGGAGTCACCGATTTCGTTATTCGGAACTTAATCTGTAGCTACTTTTGCCCAATAATGGTGATGCGACAAGCAGCAGATGTGGGCTACCCAGTTTCTTTTTAATTTGACGGCTGGGTTGCCTACGCCGATTTGTGTTTTGTGACAAAGTATTGGTAATGTTTCTTATGCGGTCAGTAAGATTCACTCCAAGAATACCTACTTCGACCCATTGCTCGCTGATCCCAAGTGCGGAATTATGACGTTTCATTAATGACCACGTTTGTGCTCCCTAAGCTCCACATGAGGGCGGGAAGGATGCACATGTCCGTGAGTTTCCTTTTGATTGAAAGTGGAAGTGGTCCTTTCATTAGGTGTTTCATTGACCAATAACTCTTCTAGGCGTTCTCTCCTCGGTGCGTCAAGCGACATCTTTAACTTGTGTCGTCTTCAAGGACTATTTGGCCGAGGTATATGTTACTCAGTACCCATGGACAAATTCAACCTCCACCACACCCCCTATCTACTTTGCGTTTGGTGCTGTTGCTCATTAGTCTTTATAACAAAAAACAAGTGGAATAGTAAATAGTTTTATAATTACATACTGTCATCTATAATAATCGTAAAAAACGTATTGATGTGCAAGGTAAAATTCAGAACTACGTTATACACCTTCCAGGCCAACCATAAAGTGTGTACTGATTATGACACATCTAATGAGCCGACACTAGATGGGTTTACTAGTAGCCATTCAAAAAATCCAGGTCAGTCATCAGGTAAAATGAACAGCACTCGTTGAGACACATTTAATGAGCCCACTCGATGGGTTTACTCGTAGCTGTTCAAGAGTTCTATTATCTAGCGTCCAGATCAGTCATCAGGTCCTCGTCATCTGGTAAAATGAACAGGACTCGTTGAGACAATTCTAACGAGTCCACACTCGATGGGTTTACTAGTAGCTGTTCAAGAGTTCTATTATCTAGCGTCCAGATCAGTCATCAGGTCCTCGTCATCTGGTAAAATGAACAGGACTCGTTGAGACAATTCTAATGAGTCCACACTCGATGGGTTTACTAGTAGCTGTTCAAGAGTTCTATTATCTAGCGTCCAGATCAGTCATCAGGTCCTCGTCATCTGGTAAAATGAACAGGACTCGTTGAGACAATTCTTATGAGTCCACACTCGATGGGTTTACTAGTAGCTGTTCAAGAGTTCCATTATCTAGCGTCCAAGTCCATCATCAGATCAGCTCGATGGTACCATATTATTGTATTATCATCGCCAGGCATACATTTGAAAATATTCAAACTAGACCACCAGAAGTGATTAATATTCAAGTGTTCCGTTATCTACCGTCCAGGTCAGGGCTGCGAAACATCGCCACAACTTTTTTCACACAGCGATATGAAATGAGCCGCCATAGTAGTTGTTGCTCTATATTAAAATGCCTATCTAATGACATATGTGTGGTTGTTATTGGTGCTTGGACCAGCTTCCATACATTTTTGCCGATCATCCTTTTCTTTTTTGCTATTTGTAGGTCAGTTTCAGGTTGTATCTTGATCAAAATATGATTCGCGACTATATAAGTATGGTATGTATTTACAGAATAGTAATTATTGAAATAATTAATACATCTCTATAAGTTAAATTTGTTACTTATGTATGTAACAAATTTAACTTATAATAATCACATTATTATTTTTTAGTTTTTAATCGAAAACTTCATAATTAGGTACCTACCTAATTATGAAGTTTTCGATTAAAAACATCAACCAGCAATCGCAAGCGCGATAAAATTATAATTCTGTAAATACCTACATAGAGATACAAGATAAAACCTGACACTGACCTGCAAATTGCAAAAAACAAGAAAAGTGTTTCGCGGACTGCAACTTCACTTTAACTAGGTACCTACTTTGAATGGTATTGACAAAGAGCAAAAGACCAAGGTTGCGACTGCTGAGGGGTTCGATTCCCAGGTCGGGCAGTGTTACTGGGTTTTTCCATGAGTTTGGAAGTTGGTGGTTTGATATCCTCGTCATCCTCGTGCCTTGGAAAGCATGTAAAGCCGTTCTACTGTGTTTGCGAACATACTTGTTCACTATAAGATGTTCTGGTTCTGCGTACCTGGCTAATCTCCATTGAGATTGGCCGCCGTGACCGAAAGTCGGTCGGGTTGCTATTATTATTATTACATCAAGGTTGATGCCTATTGACTCTAGGCCCTTGATTACCTCTATTTTATTGGAATGAATGTTTAGGAGTTATAACATGGGCAATTTTCGTTTTCTCCTTTGCGATATTAAGAAAGAAAGAAGGAAAGAAAATACGTTTATTTGCGGTAAACATGACGCATAAAAAGAACACGAGCAAGAGCAAAAAAGAGGATAGGTAGGTATTGTATTTACCACCACCAAATAAACCACCATTCTGTTAAGTACTAAATACTGATACGTTAGAAGAAGAAGGGTGAGAAGAAGGGTACTACAGTTTCAAGTCAAACGGATTTCGAAAAAAGAATTTGCTCCACCAAAATGTATGAGGCGAGCATAGATTTTTATATTTCTATGGAGGCGACTGTACATTTTTTCGTGATTACGATGTCGGTCCCATGGAGAGTGGTTCTGATTGATGGTCTGTACCACATCCTTAATTTTAACCACACCTTTCTGATACACCTTGTATACAGGGTCGGATTTAGAGGTCTGGAGGCCTCGGGGCAACAAAGGAGTGGAGGCCCCCTGGCCCCAAATAATTTTCCAAATAAAATTGACAATATTTTTCAGTCGAGTTTACCAATAAATAATTGATTGTGAAACCAAGTAGGTATAGATTCTTTTATTATTTAACAAACATATAAATATAATCGGAAACAAAAATTATCTGAAATTAAATCGAACGGAACCTTCCGAGCTTTTTTCGCCGAAAAATCGTTGATGATTTCGCTGAAATCCAGTTTCCGAAGAAAATCACTTTCAATGCTCAGGAGAGAAAGCGTTGATAGACGGTTTTGTCCCATCGTGGTTTGAAGCCTATTTTTTATCGGATTACTATTTTAGGGAATCGAATACCTAACCTCCATTGGTAATTTGGTATACTCCCTCAAGATGGGGAGTAAATTGCAAGTGCTTATCAGGGCCATTTGAGATTTTGATACCTATTTTACTGATTGCCTGATTGGAGTGAACAAATATAGATCGACGATTTCTGTTAATATTGAATATAATCATGTTTGTACAAAGTACTGTAGGTAAAGGTAAAACGCAAAAAAAATAACAAAGGACAAGTTGTTACTAGTCTGAATTAGATTTTTTTTTCCGAAGTCTATTGTGGGGGCCCCTCTTTTGTGGAGGCCCCGGGGCTGTAGCCCCCAGTTGCCCTCCCCAAATTTCGGCCCTGCTTGTGAAGATACGTATTTCTGCTTTAAATACCTACTCATTACTTTTGGAGATCTGCGCAAAATTATTTGTGACCAGAGACCACACGGCACCACTAATAAAAATTAAATATCCCTATTTAAATCAGTTTAGTTGAATACTTATTTAAATGATGTACTGGAGTAAATAAATATTCAGCAGAATTATAGTGGAAGTGCTCACAAAATCAGAATATAATGTTATCATGAGAATGCATTTCGCTATGTCTCCATTTACATAATCTGACATTCGAGAAGTGAACGCGCAATCTGGACGTTCCAAGGAAGGCTTCTTAGCATAAGTGGCGGTTTGTATCGGGCATCAGGCTTCCCAGGTTGCATTGTTACATTATTCTGTTATGAGGCGTTTTTGGCAGAATGGGTTTTTCAGAAACCAACCTTATTTGCTGTGATTGGCTGTCTGAAATAGAAGTAGATAGGCAGTCATATCACTAGCCATGAGGTTGCTACCTAGTCGTTCTTTTTATGTTTTTAAGGACCGTTTGTTAGGGTTCCGTACCTCAAAAGGTAAAAAAGGAACCCTTATAAGATCACTCTCTTGTCCGTCTGTCTGTCCGTGTGTCACCACCGATTTTCTCAGGAACGGGTGGACCTAGTAAGTTGAAATTTATACTAGTTTCTGAGGTCTATAGTTCCTATTAGGTGTATAAAAATCAAGGTCCTGAGTCAACACGATAAAAAGATATGGGCAAACTTAGATTTTCGCTAAAACTTGTAAGTACCTTAATTTTCAACTAGTTTTATTTTTCGGAATTTTTCGTTTACTTGTGCTGTAAGACCTTGCTTTTAATAACCAAAATTGACAATTCTAGGTCAACCGGAAGTACTCTATAATTTTTTGGTCGAAAACCCATGTGATAGTTCCCGTTGACCTAGAATCACAAAATTTGGCAAAACCCAAGGTTACAGTACAGCACAAATAAACGAAAAATTAGAAAAAAAAAAATGTTGAGATTTAAAGGGTGTCCCCATAAATACATCTATGGTAGTTGATGCCAATTAAGATAGTCCTCTGAGTTGTATGGGCGCCATACAATTTAGGGAACTAGTTTCTGGGCACAGAACTGTTTAGGCACGGTAGACGGTAGGCCAACTTCATATTCAGAAACGGACGAAGCGCGAGCTATACCTACGCGCCTCGATCGAGGTATGCGCGAGGTACGCAGACAGTCGCGTCTGTGCCGCAGTGACGAACGAACGGTGTGTTGTTTTTTTTAACAATAACCGCGCGATTTTTACACTAAAAATAAATTCAAGTACATATTTAATATGACGAGTAGGATATATTGTTGCTGTTTTTGGTTGCATGAATTTGGCAATAACGCATCCAGAGATAACTTTTTTTAGATTACCTGGAAACTTTGAAAGGTGTTATTATTAACAAACAACAACAACAAAATTATTTTATAGTCTTACTATAAAATAATTTTACTTACTGGTAGGTAGGTACATATTGTGTGTATTTTTAATGGATAAGTATTTCCTTTTATCTCCCGAAAAAAAGATGTCTGGATTAATAAATAAAGTGAATAGAGTAAAGGAAAGTGATAACACGAGTGAAATAGGTAGTTATAGGAGGTTCATGAATTAATACGGTAGGTACGCTTGTTTTAAAACCTCGGGCATTTGTGTTTTGTTTTGTTATTCAATTCACAAAGTATTTTATTTATTTGTGTAGATAAAAAAGTATATTTACAATCACAAAACTAAATGGAAACACAAAGTAGGCAAATGTAATTAAAATACTGGAGGCGGGCAGCCCTATCGCATGTTTACGTACCGCGCGGCTGTAGGCACTTATTTCTAAGATATGGCTTAGTTATTCTACCGTCTACCGTGGTTTAGGTACCTATAAGAATGAAGATCCTTACGGAACCCTCGCACAGTGGATCGTCCCCATACAAGAGGTGTGACATAGAATCAAAAATTGAAAAAGTGTTTAATTTAAAAAAATAAAATATACAGTTGCATTCCTCTATTAAAGAACAACAAAAATTGTTCTACGCTTTCTTTATTTGACCAGCACTTTCGGAGCGATTCGATGAAAACTGTTATTTTTGTATGGAAACGAACACAAAAATGTCTGTATCTCATGATTCCCTCCTTGTTTCGATTTGCGGTTTTCACTAATGTTAATTACCCATTTTATGCCACATTTTCTTCAAGGACACATGGTGCCCCCAGAGTGCCCCTTCCGAGATATTTTGCATATAGTAACTATCTTTGTTATTGTATTACTGATGGAATGGAGGTACATTAAGTATACTTATTACTGAGAATTAGTCATCTTTAAGTAGTTCCTTAAATAACAGGTGCATTTGTGAGTACTTTAATGACTTATGCCAGCCACACACGTAACGATTTGCTTGCGCAAACTTGGGCTTGCGCAAATTTAAAATGACGGGTTTTCAAAGAAGTTTGCGCAAATTTCACCCACACACGTAACGATTTGCTTGCGCAAACCTAAATTTGCGCAAGCAAATCGTTACGTGTGTGGCTAGCATTATGAACGCTGTTGTTGCAATATAACAAAAGCGTTAATGAATCATTAAGGAACGACTACCAGTACTTGCTTAATCTAATTAGATATTGTAATTACTATGTTAACAGCCCTTAAGCTCTGCATTTTGATTGGCTCATGTCATCATTAGCTTATCAAATTCATTGCTAGTAGCAAACTTGCTGCCCTATATATTTTAGTGTGTTTTGCAAATATAATTCTGTTGTAATTACAACCTCTACCAATGTTATCATTATGGCTTTCCGTGGATTTTCTACTTATCTAGATCTTTATGTTGCTCTTCTTAATCATAAATATATTCCTGACTATGAAAATTTATTTAACACATTGAAGTCGAATAGTAACGTCCAGTTAAATGAAAATGATGTGTCGGATCTAAAGAACTGGTGTCGACGATTTTGGTATCGGATTTACTCCAAATGGGTGCAATCAAGAAGGACAGTCGACAAGTTCATGGACAAGAACAGAGACTTACGTGCACTTTCAACAGTATAAAGCTCATCTGGATGACTGCAACTAGCAATATTTTCATCAACACGTCTTCTTTTCTGTCTACTCGATAAATCTTCAAAGCGTTTGCGAGGAGATTTATATGTTGAAGTTGATGCATCCGATATTGATGGACTGATTACCTCTTCTGTCTCAATTTCAGCTTCTTCAGTGTGAATAATATTTTCCTTAAAGCAATTTGGCCAAATGATATCGGAACTTAACCACTCTCTGTTCTTGTCCATGAACTTGTCGACTGTCCTTCTTGATTGGATCTTTCTTTATGATTACGAAGAGCAACATAAAGATCTAGATAAATAGAAAATCCACAGAAAGCCATAATGACAACACTTGGCAGAGGTTGTAATTACAACAGAATTATATTTGCAAAACACACTAAAATATATAGGACAGCAAGTTTGCAACTAGCAATGAATTTGATAAGCTAATGATGACATGAGCCAATCACAATGCACTAGCTTAAGGGCTGTTGACATAGTAATTACAATATCTAATTAGATTAAGCAAGTACTGGTAGTCGTTACTTAATGATTCATTAATGCTTTTGTTATATTGCGACAAAAGCGTTCATAAGTCATTAAAGTACTCACAAATGCACCTGTTATTTAAGGAACTACTTAAAGATGACTAATTCTCAGTAATAAGTATACTTAATGTACCTCCATTCCATCAGTAATACAATAAAAAAGATAGTTACTATAGGCAAAATATCTCGGAAGGGGCACTCTGGGGGCACCATGTGTCCTTGAAAAAAATGTGGCATAAAATGGGTAATTAACAGTAGTGAAAACCGCAAATCGAAACAAGGAGGGAATCATGAGATACAGACATTTTTGTGTTCGTTTCCATACAAAAATAACAGTTTTCATCGAATCGCTCCGAAAGTGCTGGTCAAATAAAGAAAGCGTAGAACAATTTTTGTTGTTCTTTAATAGAGAAATGCAACTGTATATTTTATTTTTTTAAATTAAATACTTTTTCAATTTTTGATTCTATGTCACACCTCTTGTATGGGGACGGGCCTCGGTGCGCGAGTCCGACTCGCTCATGACCGGTTTTTTTTTTTTTTTTATCAACCTAAATATGTAAATTTGCACGCCGAAATTAAAGGCATAATAAGAAATCGATATATTACTCGTATCTTAAGAACCTTCTGTACCTTATTAAGCAAATAAAAGATTTTGATTTTTGATTTTGAACCAGTATTGTACTGTATTGTCTCACTGCTGGTTAGCCCTCCCCCCATACCTAGCTTTCCACTGCTCCTTGTGTGTTGTCTTCTCCGGTCAATCTCCCGTAAATGCATTTATGTCATCCATCACACCAGCGTTTCCGTCAGTCAGATAATAAAAAAAAATATTTGTCAAGTATTTTTTGCTTTATCATATTAATAAAAAATGGTTCAGATAAAACGCATTAAAGTTGGGGAGTGTGTGACCCCTCTGTGCCTTGGAAAGCACGTTATCCCGTTGGTCCCAGCTGTCAATTAATTTTGTAGTTCTTTGACAGTCGATAAGGGTAGATAAAAGTCCAAGTCTGACAACCAATCTTACCAGAAGGATACCCCTTGGTGAGACTGATTGTCAGACTTTAGAGATGTCAGACGTCAGACTTTCTAATTACTAGGTGACACGATAGTGTTACCTAGTAATTAGGTTGTGGGGGTCAGATATGCAGTCGCTCCATGTAAAATACAGGTTGAAAAGGTTAGCAAGCATTATAGCCATCAAATCTCTAATCAGCGAACAACACTTGCAGTTGTCAAGCACGCTAACTAGGGTTGCCATACGTCCCGTATATACGGGACTGTCACCGTATTTGACCATTCCATCCCGTATTACTACATGTCCCGTATTTGTCCCGTATTTCGACAAAATGAGTTGGGGCGCGCCATTGATGTATTAAAAGCGGTAGATATGGGACTTAGTAACAGCGCCTGGTCACGGTAGACTGGTCCTATCAAACAGTCAAAGACAAAGAAAAACTAACTTATTCGAGCGGGATAGTAAAAATTTCGGGCTCCTCTCGCTCTTATATTCTACTTCTTAAAGTTTTCTGAATACCTGGGCCCCGGGCCCCCAATAATACTATTTTTTATACATCTATAAGTACCTACTCTTTATTTATCCTCTCGAAATCAGAAATACTTAATTTTTTCTAAAAAAAATTGGCAACCCAAAGCTCACCGAAATGAATTTCTGGCTACGGGCCCTGGGTGTAGTTGAAAAACTGCGTGTCGTCGTTGAATGTGTGAGTTTTGGGCATCGGAAGAGAAAACGTCCCGTATTGGTTCCTAGAAGTTATGGCAACCCTAACGCTAACGCCTTTGAGAAGCATCAGGAGTCAAGCGACACAAGAGGAGCAAAAAAAAGGCGAACAAGAAGCAGGGCCATCGGGTTATGAGCAGCTAAGAAAAGTCAGCAGTTCACGTACCATGGACTCAAGAGGATCAACTAAGTAGCAATGACATGATACGTAAACAAGCAGTGAATTTTTAAAGCGTTTTTATTGACCTAGACCATAGAAATATAAAACTAGACTCAATGTCAGAAAAGTGGGAAATGGAGGACGCACTACGAACTCTACAAGCACGCTGGTCATAAATTGACTATCTTCCAACCTTCTACGCAGATATTCAGCTGCATCCGGTTAGACTGGAAGCCAACCCCAACATAGTTTGGAAAAAGGCTAGGAAGATTGAAGATGAGATGATAATCTGTAGCTACAGTAGAAAAGAGTAGGAACTTAAAAGAAACATTTTAATCCCGTACAGTCCCTTACAAACGTTCTTATTCACGAAGCTTTCAGTCTAGCTATCAACATTGTGCTAATCGCAGTCGACTAGAAGCACAGCGCACTTAATGTAATCACCACTTAAACTGTTGTCATCCCAGAGGAAACGAGTATCGAGAGAAATCTTTAAACCAATTGTTCAGTAAGAACTTTAGCCTCCAAGCTCTAAGTGTAAGCCGGCACTGTTACACCGGCTCAGGTGCAACTGTATAGGAATCTTTTATAGGTACGTGATGCTGGAAATACGTTTTGTGAATACCGTTTGAGATTCGAATGAGAGAAATGTCAAACTTTATGTTAATATTATAAAGGGTGGCAGAAACCTGTTACCATAGATCCAGTTCATTATTCTGGCTGGACCCCCTTGCATTGTAATTACTAGGTTATTAAAAAAAAAAATTGGTCCATAGGTACATTTTATCGTTTTTGACAACCGACGTAAAATTTCTAGGGTCTAGAATCATGTGCTAGTTTTCGATCCTACCGGTCGACTCACAATGATTGCTTGCTGAAATTTAGATTGGTAGGTTCCTTACTGTTGTAAATAAACAATCACCAGCAATAGTTGTTTAAATTGCAAGAGGGTTCAAAGGTCTTAGTTTGCGGTTTTGTGCCGATAACCCCTGTCATTTGTATTGCGCAATGAGTTCAGCAGCTATATACAATGTGGAGACTACCATACAACAAAAAATTAAAATACTGGCACTACTAATGCTAAAAAGGATTTTACAATGCATTTGCTCGAAAAGGGCGTTTTCCAAGCAGTCAATTTGTGCGGAAAGTGTCACTTTTTTTGACTAGGGCTTTTTACTTTTCAGTTTTTTTTTAATTTTTGAATCCGTCGTCTGCCCGACGCGACGCAAAGAGTTTTCATTATTTGAGAAAAATTTTACAAATTAAATGATGATGATGATGTTGATGACGATGACGATGGCGATGGCGATGTAGATAATGTTGGTGGTGAAGATAATGTTGGCGATGACAATGGCGATGGTGATGGCAAAGTCGAAGTCGAAGTCGAAGTCGAAGTCAAAGTCAAAGTCGAAATCGAAATCGAAGTCGAAGTCAAAGTCAAAGTCAAAGTCAAAGTCAAAGTCAAAGTCAAAGTCAAAGTCAAAGTCAAAGTCAAAGTCAAAGTCAAAGTCAAAGTCAAAGTCAAAGTCAAAGTCAAAGTCAAAGTCAAAGTCAAAGTCAAAGTCAAAGTCAAAGTCAAAGTCAAAGTCAAAGTCAAAGTCAAAGTCAAAGTCAAAGTCAAAGTCAAAGTCAAAGTCAAAGTCAAAGTCAAAGTCAAAGTCAAAGTCAAAGTCAAAGTCAAAGTCAAAGTCAAAGTCAAAGTCAAAGTCAAAGTCAAAGTCAAAGTCAAAGTCAAAGTCAAAGTCAAAGTCAAAGTCAAAGTCAAAGTCAAAGTCATAGTCAAAGTCAAAGTCAAAGTCAAAGTCAAAGTCAAAGTCAAAGTCATGTCATACATGAGACTACTGTAAAGGTCGCTACTTTTTTTGTTTCCTCGCACAATGCATAGTAAAACGTTGTATGATACACGTGCGTCAGATGATTTCCGACTCGTGTCGACTAAAAAGCCACTCGTCGGAAATCACCTACTTTCCGCACTTGTAGCATAAATAACTATTGGAACTGTCAAATAAATCCTAGCTTCGAAAAAAAAAAAAGAGTTTTTCAAACAAATTAAATGTAATGTATCGGATCCACCCTCAGCCTATGAATTCCGTTTATCCAATTAGGCGTTGGGTGAATTCTCGGGCATACATTTCAGAATATCCACCTTAGGGTGGATTTCTGGGGTGGATAAACGGAATAGCCCGAGCCGACTATGGATTTTGCCGAGCTATATTGACTATATTATTCAATTGAATTTTTGTATATAGAATGGGAACGCCATTATGGACACGCAGTTTAATTTTTTGTTGTATGGTCGTCTCTACCTTGTATACATTTACTAGCTTCTGCCCGTAACTTCGTCCGCGATAACCTTCCTCAAGAATTGGGCTATCAAATGCAAAAATAATTTTTCAATTTCAAACTAGTATTTTCGGAGATTACCCCCTACGTACAAACTTACAAACAAACAAATTTCACCTCTTTATAATATTATACTTAGTATACAAGCTGGAGACGACAATACCACAATAAATTAAACGGCGTGTCCATGATGACGTTCCCATTCTGTATACAAAAATTCAATTGTATATATTCAATAGTTTAGTCATTATAGCTCGGCAAAATCCATACTCGGCTCGGGTTATTTCGTTTATTCACTCCAAAAATCCACCCTAAGGTGGATATTCGGAAACGTATGCCCGAGAATCCACCCTAGGCCTAGTTGGATAAACGGAATTTATAGGCTTAGGGTGGATCCGGCATACACTAGATATAATTTGTTTGAAAAACAATTTTTTTTATTTCGAAGCTAGGATTTGTTTGACAGTTTCAAAACTTTTTTTTTACTCATATGCACTACTAATGCATTAGTACTTTTTCATTTATTGTTGTATTGTAGGTAGTCTCCACATTGTAGATTTACCATACTTCTTCGGTTACCTACTTTTAAATAACACTGCATTTTGAGGTTCGCCCCCTATTATATGGGACTTCTGGCGAAATGTAGGTGTACTAAAGGTAGATCATACATCTCTGCCTAACCCTCTGGGGATTACAGGCATGATGTTACGTTATGCATTATTGATAATGATGTTCGGTAATTGGTAGGTATTTCCCAGTAATGCGGTGGAACAATAAATTTTACTACAACTGCATGCCGCCACTACGTTGTAGGTATTTTCATGAGGTCATTGGCATAATGCTATGCGGTTGGAAACCGCTGTGCCCAACAGTACCGGCGATTTCCGCGAATAAAAAATGTTTTAACGCGAAAAATGTCGGTATTTTTTGCCGCCTATGCAATGCATAGAACGCTGAAGAACTAAAATATTTAAATTTGGAGCAGTAAGAAAAAGTTTGATCTTACTGTAGCATAAGTACTCTTTTGTTCATTAATAATTGGTGCACTTTCTTAAATTGTGGTTTTTAGTTTCTATGAATAACTCTTAAGAGAGTGCATAATTTTACTATTAGTGCCTATTAGTTTTTATATTTGTCATACTGCACTATGCCAAGACAGGTTGCCAGAAGTTTAACTGCAATCTTTTCGTTCAATCAACTTTTACGAGATAATAAAGCTTGACTGCAGAGCTGCAGACATTTTATGATTTATTTTGTATTTGAATTTAGGATTCTGCAATTCTTCATTAAGTATATAAAATTGGATCAAATCCTGGTCCAAAATGGCCTTTGCAACATTTTGAGTGGAAGCACTCTGAGCAAGTGCAAGTGTTTCTTTAGGGGAATACATTTGTTCCCCATATTTTGTTTTCATTATTGTTCCCCTTTTATCTTCCTGAATAATGCCTTTAGAGCAATCACTTTTTTTCATAAAATCAAGGTCTACTATAGAAAAGTCCCTGTTATTAAATTTTTTTCAGTAAGTAATTTATTGGTAAAGAAAATATGACTCTCCAAAAATTACAAAAATGTCCTATTTTTACCGCTGTGATTAGAGGACTACCACACAAATTCGAACCTAGACAATTCATTATTGATGAGTCAAAAATCAAATTTTAACCTAATCATAATAATACAAAAATTATAATCTAATCTAATTTAATCTAATGTAATTTAATTTAATCTATATAATTAATGTCAATTTAGCTTTTACTAATTTATTTTTTACTTTTATCTAAACTATGTATTAATTATTTCATTGTGTTATTATTCTGCGCATAATGTAGTGCATGCTGTGCTTTTCTATAAGTAATGAGGCGCTTACACTTAAGTTTGCAACGTACAAATTGTAAAGTAATAGTGTACTCATTGTTGAAGAGCCTTTTTTCAAAATAAAATAAATATTTAAATTATTAAAATAATGTAAAAATAATTGAATCGGCTCAGTTTTAGAGGAGAAAAAAGAGGAATAGGAAATGTCGATCTCGTCAATTTTTTTAATGAGGTAATCGTTCTGAGTTGCAGTTGTCCCTATCGGGGGCCCAGAGCGGCAAAACAAAATGAGGCCCGGTCTTCTCAGTTTATGTAGGTATTACTAGTAAAATTTTGCAAAAAAATTATAATGACAGTTTAGGGGTATGAGGAACAGGGTGTAAAGTTCACTCATCCACCATAGAAAAGGGAGGATCCTCCAACCAGACGGGTTGTTATGTCTGGCGGGCAACTGCCCATATGTTGATTTCGGATAGTCTTATCTATGTTATTCGCTCAGTAAACTCTAACTGTGTGATGTAGGAATTGTGTGACGTCATGTCTTTTTGTTTCGTAGTTTTTGTATGTGGCGGTCTAACCGCTACATCACTCCCCTCCGGAGACCGGAGGTCGATAGTGGGCTGAGTCTTGGATCTTGCGATGCTTCACAGTGCCAGCTGTGGTTCCAGTGAGTCGGAACCGGGTGCCGCTCAGTTCACAGTGGGTCGGAACTGTCTGCAGTGATTGCGGCGATGGTGATTGTGGTTCCAGTGAGTCGGAACCGGGTGCCGCACAGTTCACGGTGGGTCGGAACTGTTTGCAGTGATTGCGGCGATTGTGGTGATTGCGGTGATTGAGGTGATTGCGGTGATTGAGGTGATTGAGGTGATTGCGGTGATTGAGGTGATTGCGGTGATTCCCCAGTGAGTCGGGGTGATGTGGCTGAGGGTGATGGCCAGGAATGCGCGTTCGCTGCATGCTGGTGGTCAGGATACCCGTTGAAGCCGTGGGTGCTGGCTGGCTGTGTGACTCGCCTCACGAAAGCTTGCGGGAGTGATGATGATGACGTCACGCTGAAGTAGTTGCACGAAGGCTGCGTTGACGTTCATTCTCGGGGTCACCAATTTAGGGTATGAGGAACAGGGTGTAAAGTTCACTCATCCACCATAGAAAAGGGAGGATCCTCCAACCAGACGGGTTGTTATGTCTGGCGGGCAACTGCCCATATGTTGATTTCGGATAGTCTTATCTATGTTATTCGCTCAGTAAACTCTAACTGCGAGATGTAGGAATTGTGTGACGTCGTCTTTTTGTTTCGTAGTTTTTGTATGTGGCGGTCTAACCGCTACAACAGCAAAAAAATAAGTACTTATGTCTAATTTCTAATCCACCAACACCATGACCCTCGCAACCCGCAGGATTGTTTTTTTGATGGAGTTGCATTTTCATCTCCTCAATTGTTATGCTATTTACGAAAAGAAGAATGTAGAGGAGCGAGCAACGCGAGCTCGAAATTTTTTGCACCTCGTCTCTGAGTTCTCGTTTAGGTTTCTATTTTCTATTGAACATCCTAACAGAAATAGGAGTTGCTTTGTCGACTTATGCAGAAAAGTTTGAGAGTTAGAAGAATATAGAATTCAAGAGCGAGCGAAGCGAGCTCGCTAATTTTAGCACACCGCCTTGTAAGAAGTAGAAAAGGTTTTTTTTTAACAGTAGGAATTCTTTTATCGACTTATGCAGAAAGTTCGAGAGTGGTAGCGAGCGAAGCGAGCTCGGAAATTTTCATCGTCAGCCTCAAACTCTAAACTGCTTCTTACTGAATATATTTTGACCATGTTTGGGATATTCTTAAGATTTAGGGGGCCGCCGGGACCGCCTGGGGCGGTTTGTCTTGACACTAATCTGGGGTATTTAATTTCTACGTCTAGTTGCTAGCTTCAGATAAACCTACATGGGCACTTATGAAGCGTCAGAACTTTAGGAGCGTGGTTTCATTTGGTCATTTCCTATGGAGAAGAGACGGCAGAAAACTACACGGCCCATCATCATAATCATACTAACAGCATCAGTACAAGTCTTATTATGCGTGTCGTCCGCGCATGTGTGGCAAACACATCCTAACCGGCAACATCATACAAAGTATTTATTTGATAAAATGTATCAATGAGTTTAAAAAAAATGTCAATGGTCGACCTAGACACAGCCCAGGGGGGGGTCATGACCCCCATGACCCCCCCCCCCTGGAGCCGCTACTGGCCTATTGGTACAATCCTAAATTGAATTACTTACTCGTACATACCTTCCGAGCCAAACTGGGGCCCCAAAATGTAGTTTCAGCCGGAGTGCCTCCGAAACTTTCCCTTTAATTAGAGACCTAAAAATAGTTGTCAGCGACGACCTAGACATAGTCAGCCACCTGACTGAGCACTAATGTGACTTTGAGACCTGCGCACTGCGAACATTCAATAGAAGTTGGTAGGTAATTTTTGTATTGAATTTAGTACAATAATACGATTGAACAGAACTTGCCGTAGTAGGAATGTATCGATTGATTCTGAGCACTCGAATCCATCTTTGTTTTTGCTGATGAATAGAATACGAAACTGTTCTAATATTTACGGTTCTGTGAAAAGACAACCCAGTAACTGAGTAATACGATACCCCTTGGTAAGGCTGCCTGTCCACTGGAGCGGAGAGGAGAAAAGAGGAGCGGAGATGTGCCAATATTAACCAATAGAATCTTGACTTAGGATAAGGCTGCCTGTCCACTGGAGCGGAGAGGAGAGGAGAGAAGCGGAGATGTGTCAATATGAACCAATAGAATCAAAACTTCGCTACAGAGGTGCGATTCTATTGGTTAATTTTGGCACATCTCCGCTCCTCTCCTCTCCTCTCCGCTCCAGTGGACAGGCAGCCTTATGCGGGTGAAACCGCGGGAGGCTGCTTGTTTCGAATAAAAAATTATAACGTAGATAAGTTGGTACTTTCGTAGGCAATTATTGGTTACCTATTGGTTGGAAAGATAGGTATTTTCTCGAAAAACAATATTACGTAGCAAATAATTTTCTCGGAAATTATAATGGAAAAGGTTCTCGTAAAAACTGTACTTACCTAGGTTAGGTAGGTACATCTGCTTCGTTCAAACAATGACTACTAAACAATGATTTGAATTGTAATTCAAGTCATTGTACTTAGTAGTCATTTCCACTGAGTATTACGCTTTTAAATCCCTCTTTACATTAAACCTAAAGGTAGGTAATTAAAACTTCAGTGCATACCTGCTCTAAAACTATTTAGAGTAATGAAACCGTTGCTCTAAACTGCCTTCAACTTATACAAAACAGTAAAATGCCCCACATGACAAAGTAAATAGCTTAACTACAGCGTTCATTCATAGATGGCGCTACTGATATGAACTGGTGTCGGCATTCCAAGTTCTTGGAAATTGACTGATTAGTTTTTAATTGCAGCGAAAGTTGGAATCTTCGTTAATACTGATTGTTTGGCGCTAATGGGATGTCTGCTTTAATTTTGCAGAATATGGCACATCATTAGGTGTTATTAAGATTCTTTCTAGGATTGATGAAATACTGATGTCTACGAATAGGTAGGTAATTATGATCAAGACTGTCGTATTGTACATACCTACAGTTAGATTCAAATTTAATGACGCCTCGGAAGTGCGCTACTCGCTGCGCTGTACCCGACCCCTCACTCCCGCTGACCCATGAATTCGTTACTGCGCAGTGACTTGCCCCATGTTCCGAGGCGCGATTAGGTTTATTGTTTATTCTGTAAATAGGATATCGGAATCACTTTTACACGTCATATAAAAAAAATAAGCTAAATGAGGTTGGCGTTTCCTAACTACCTGCCTTTCTTCTCAGAGTAGTCACTCTGAGAAGAAAGGCCGAAACAAACTCAAAGGTCACAGTCTCTTTTAAAGTCCAGACATAATCTTGGTCAAGCCATATGAGAACCATGTAGATTAGTGTCTGAAATGGTCTTTTGAGGAAAGAGGCTGAACGTGTGCTAAAATTATATCTAGGAAGTGATTTATTCACAGTAAGAATAAAAATAATCTTTATTACAATACACACAAGATTCATGATACAAAATAGCAGTATAACTCCTGTATAGAATATTTTGAATCGTAAATGGAATAGTTCTTCCGCCATTCATAATCCGTCAGAGCAGTACTCTAATTACGTAATGCACGATCAATTTTAAATTGAAACAAATTGCTAGTCCATTGCTTCATAAGTTCGAAAAAAAAATCTGCTCAATTTTTTTTGTCGAACTTCTGAAGCAATGGACTAGCAATCTTTTTCAATTCATTTCAATTTAAAATTGATCGTGCATTACGTAATTAGGCTGCTGCTGTGCGGTTGGTTAGGTTAGGGCAGTTAGGCTGCCTGTCCATCGAAGCGGAGAGGAGAGGAGAGGAGCGGAGATGTGTCAATATTAACCAATAGAATCAAAACTCCGCCCCAGAGGTGCGAATCTATTGGTTAATATTGACACATCTCCGCTCCTCTCCTCTCCTCTTCAGTGGACAGGCAGCCTTACACGGCTTTGAAGCTACCTACCCCAAAAAATAAAAAGCGTAATTCTTTTCTAACAATTAGAATTCTGACCTTTAAGTAGTCACGCAAATTATGTGTCCTTTTGGAAACATTGGGAGGTAAACTCGCGGTAGGCGTAAAAGTCGGTTACAGTAAATTAATAATATTTTATACCTACTAAGATAAGACTCAAGGTGAACCTGATTGTGATCAATTAGTCTCTGACCTTAATACCTTTAATAAATTGTGACCAAAAAATCATTTCGTTGGCAAAAATGTAGTAGGTACAACTTTGCGCTGACCTCTTCCACTTTAATTTTAAAGTACATCTCGTAGGCGCTCAAAATATTGGCTACATCCCTCTAGCCGCCAGCTCTCGTCATTGGAAGCTAGCCAGACGATCGCGAAAAGTATATAATTTGCTGACTCAAACTAAGGTTTCAGCTTGCCTATATTTTGTTCGACAAGTATTATTTCATCGGTAAATATCGGTTTTTTATCTGTTGCTCTTATTATATTTTTGATCATAAGTTTTTTAATTTTGGCAACATTAATTTAAGTTTTTTTGCATAATGTTTTGCACATGACTTTGCCTGTCCTGCTAGTATTGCCATTTAATTTTACCCGACTACCCATGAAGGAGTGTCCCTACTCTTTTTTTCAGTGCAACGGCAAATAAAAATCAACGGCAATTGAAATATAAAGTTAAATGCACTACTTACACTACCTATATTGTTTCAAAACCTTAATTATTTGAATTTTATAAATTATAAACCACGTTCATTACAGTCTTAGTAGGTACCAATAAGAAATTATAACCATACTAAAGTAGCGTGATTTTGCGAACCTAATTTTGCCCAACAGTGGCACACATAATAGAATAAAAAAAATTGTAACAACAGCTGCAGTTTTCAGAAGCGTAACAACCTTTATTTCGTACTTAAACATTTGCTTAGCGCCTCGATTATAACTTAATTCTGCCCAGTTTCTGTGTGTTTTGTATTATAATCGGGTTCGGGACACAGCGGCGTCAGTACTTTGGCGATGCGCCAAAAAGGACATTCGTTTCGGATGCTAAATGAAAACGTATGAAAGTTATAATAGGGAATATAGTTGAGCAGTAAAGTTGGGCCTTTTGTGTAATTGGACAAAGAAAATGACATTAATTACGTTTAAGTTAGGTATTGATGTAGGTTTTATGATAAGTGAACCTACCTAAAGTCGCATAATGGAAGAATTATTCAAATTATTTCCAGGACCCTGCCTATACATAATTAGAACATTTCCTGAGGAATATTTCATGGAGATTGTACCTCACTGAAGGGCATTCACGAAAGTTTCAGTGTGGGTAGTCACCAGTTTAAAATCATCAATTTCTTGCGGAACTTCGGAAGATTTCATTGTTGGCTCCAGACAGACAGAACCAATCAATCTGCCTAGCTTTTCCCAACTATGTAGGGGTCGGCTTCCAGTCTAACCAGATGAAGCTGAATACCAGTATTTTACATGGAGCGACTGGTTTTAAGGTTTTAAGACTGGTTGTTAGACTTTCGGGCTTCTAACGACCCATGACGTCTGTCAAAGATTTAAAAATGACAGCCAGGACCACCGGCATAACGTGCTTTCCGACGGACGACACTCATTATGTAAAGATGGTCTCCTAACCTGATGGATCGACCCGTGCGGCTTTTATTACTTAGCCACGAGCTCCAAATAAACAGAAAAACAGAACCATTGTCTACTAAGGTGAACTCTTGAGTCCCAGTATTCAATTTTGTAGAGTAGGTACCTACGTAACTGCTGTAAAAGAACCGACGGCACTAGATGATTAGCATAGGTACTGTGGAACTTTTTTAAACATTCTGCTTGCAAAGAGGTTCTCTTCCCGACTTTATTGCTTCCAATTTGACCTGCTCTGGCACCTGACACGACACACCTTCTCCAGTCAGTTGGCACCGTTTCAAGTGTTCGCAAACGATTCTCATCCATCTTAGCTTAGGTCTGCCTCTTCAGGTACGTGTGTCGCGAATGGTTCACTAATGTTTCACCAAAACACCTTTGACAAATTTTTAGTTTACGACCATCGTTTCGTATAGGAACTATTTATTTTACAAAAAAAATATTCCGCTAATGTTTTATTTTATAAACACTCGTATTTAGCAAATGCTTCTCTTTACAAATGTTTCGCATGATGTTTAATCATTTATACATTTTTCATTTAATATTTAGATTCTTTTGGAAAAATCACGTTTATACTAAATACCTAATATCATTTTATAATAAATTTTCTAAACCAATCACAAATTGATTATGGTGCAATTTCCATTTGGGCGACATTATTTATACAGGTAAGTACTGAAGTTTTTTAAACGAAGGTACTAAAGTATTTTTTTTCTATATATTCCAGTTGTAGGGTTAGAGTCTGGCTAACGAAAGTTGGCCCCAGAATATTGGCGGCAAATTTAAAAATACATGCATGACAACACTAAATACACCAGAGATACCGAACGACAACCTTGTCAAATTGACGTTCACGTTCATACAGAGTTGCTATATAAAAAGTTCGCAAATAATTCCAAGGCCTACTTTCGTTAGCCAGACTCTAAGAGCAGGCATTTCTAAACTAACCTAACCTTTTTTTGCGAGTAAAAATATTATACCTAATCTAACTAGTTCGGTTCCGAGTAGCCTTTTTTTTCTGTTAGCACAATTCGTTTCTGGAATTATTATTTAATGATAAAAAAAAATTGTTGATTTTTTATTATAAATTAAAATTACGTCTGCCAGGTCCGCTAGTAATAAAATATTTCGCTGAAATAAAGAAACAGTACGATTTTATATTTTTTTCGACCCACTTTAATGTAAATAAAACCAAATCTAGTCTGTTGGTACATATCTCGACAATATATAAGCTATGAAATCTTTACGGTTGAGTTCAAACGGCCTTGCCAAATTTATATTATGAAAACAGAAATAAATCCATGTTTCGTTTATCGAGAAAACAGGTCTGTACGAATAATAATGTGTGTCCTTGTGCCTAAGAAAATAGACGAATTCAGATACTAAATACATATGTATTATCAAAAATACAACATGTATTTCTTAAGATTTCTTGTTACGGTTCCGTACCTAAAGGGTGCTGACTCAACCCTATTACTAATGCTCCGGTGTGCGTCAGTTCGTCCGTCTGTCTCAAAGCTATATTTTTTTAACCGTTCACAGAGTGTGTACTACTTAATTATTTATTTAATTATGAAGCAACAAGACTCATAGTGTTAGTAACAAAAAATTTACAAAAAATGTTAGTAAAACAGTTCACACAAACAATTTGTGACCTCACTGCTGCAAGGTGACAGGCCCAGCCGACACCTTGCAGCAGTGGCTCACAAACGCACAATCTAGCCTGCTTGCTACCATAGACAGGATGCTGTTGGTGCTGCCCCGCACCCTATTAACCATGCAGGGATGCGCACCGCTTCCGTATCACAGTATAGAAGCAGTCGACGCGAGCTTTAGCAAACATCCCTGATGCGCTGCAGTATCGAGGCAACCCCATCAGCACCCTGAATGCGTTATTATATTCAACGCGAAAGGCGTCGTATGATTTCTGAGTATAATGGCCGCTTTAACAACAAATAATAAAATTAAAATAAAGTTACAAATTAAAGGGGGTCATACAATACAACCAGTCCATAATACACGATACGTGTTTTTTGCCGCGTTTTTTGTTACTAACGTATTTAAAAAAAAAAGTAAGTAGTGTTAAATATTGTAAGGCGGAACGGAACACTTCGGGTTTGTAACGGATTGATATTCTCGAAATTCGTGTCTTTTCTAATTTAAAAGTGGACAGGCTTTTAGCAAGTCAGTCGGCTTCTACTTAGATACCTCTTCAACACAATTAACCATCAATCAATACCTTATGGTATAGATACCATTGCCAGATGCTGCTGGCAACTAACAGAATACGTTGAGTCTACTCGGATGTGGAAAACTATATTGAAAGCTGGTCCAACTGATAAATGCGCGCACTGACTAGACAGGTCCAATCAATCTGTGTGGTTCTTTCCTCAAAAGACCATTTCAGACACCAATCTACATCGGTATACGGTCTTCACATGATCTGACCAAGATTTGTCTGGACTTTAAAATAGACTGTGACTTTTAAGTTTGTTTCGGCCATTCTTCTCAGAGTAGTCAGATATGACACGGCAACCTCATCTAGTTTAAAAAAAATATGACTGACGTGTAATGTGTAAAAGTGTTTGTACACAGACCTACTTACAGAAATTAAATCATTTATCATTTTATCACTCGGTGTAAAAAAGAAATACTTCTGAGTTTTCCATTCGCCAAAAATGGTAGACTACACTGCTAAAGAGGTCATTAAAGTAATGGTTACCAACATCTAATTTTAGATAGCTACTGTAAATTAAATAATAATAGTAGGTAAACGGTGCCCTGCGGTCAGTAATCTACAAAGTGATCCTACAGCTACGCCCACATGACTTCTATTTTAGGCAAAGTATTATGAAACTGGCCGATTTTGTTTTATTATTATACTGCTCCTTTTTGGTCATAAAAGTTAATTGCCAAATATAGTTATAAATATGGCAAAAATTACTGCTGTATACTATACAATGCCGCCCATGGGTTCCGCCCGTATCTTTATTATTTTTCATGTTATTCAATTATTATTTTTTTGAGTAGCGTTTGTGATATCTCCGATGTTATTGGCTTGATTTGGATTCTGTTTATTATTTCTAAAAGCTTATGAGTTATTTTATCGGGTTAACTAACATTTTTTGTAAAAAATGGTCGACTTTGAAAAAAAAAACGTAGTTGAAGACATATTTTTCATAAAAACCTTTTTTTTAAAGAAGTTTAAGTCTATATCCCCCAATGATAAAAAAAAAATGACATGCCTATGGCCAGCATAGTATAATATTATATTATTTTCCCGAACTTCCAATATTGTAGTGCATAGCAGACGAATTGATAACAAGTCGTTGTTAGCGCAGAAGACTAGAGTTTTCGACTAATTTAGATAGATTTTTTGCCTTTTTCATAGCAACAGGCTATGAAAAAGGCAAAAAATCTATCTAAATTCTTTGATAAAAAAATAACGGTTTCCGTAAACATACAAGATAAAAATTGGTCCCGTACAAGCTCCGTCGCGGTATTTGTGTTCTGTAAAAAACAATACAAAAGAATACCTACGTAGTTTCCAAGTCCCAAGCTTTCCGCTCAGAATCAGATATAAAATAAACTCGTTCAAGCCTGCCACAGTTCAAATATCTACTTACCGTGTGTCGTAGCTTGAACCACTAGGGATTGTGACGTTTATGTATAGACTTGCGGTTTTTACCCTAAGTCCTGCTGTGTGGTTTAGGATCTCGGATATATTTTTCTACCCTATCTTTCCACTACGCTTATTTAAAAGGAGCTTACCTGTCAGGGTAGCTTTCTCTACGCAGTTTTTCATTTAATTTATTTATTCCTATAACAATTCATAGTGTGTTCGAATCCCACTAATATTAAAAATGTGAAAGTTTTGATGTTTAGATATTTGGATGATTGTTACTCAATCACGCAAAATTGCCAGAACGGATTTGGATGAATTTTAACACACAGATATTTAACCTGGATTAACACATAAGATACTTTTTGTTCCGATATACCTACGAGATCGAGATTTATGCGAGTAAAACCGCTGGGCGCTGCTAGTATTACATAAAAAAACGTTAAATCAAAGGAAAAAAAAAAAGGTTAAACAGGTAAAGTTTGTGAGGTTGTACGGGGTAAGCTCTGGATCTACTGAACCGATTTTGAAAATTCTTTTACCAATAGAAAGCCACGTTATTTGTGAATGTCATACCGCCCAACGACGTGGGCAGGGGTCAGCTAGTTAGATATATTTATATTGTCGACAAAATAAGATATTCCAAATTTTCACTATTATTCTAATTATAATATAAACTCAATTGATTTTAAATAGCAAGTTCGTCAAAGTTAAATGCATTAGTACCACTCGTAATATGGAAAAAAATATACATAATTATTATCTTACATCAGTTAATGATTTAAGATAATATGTGTAGACCATTCTTGTAGTAAATATAATGTCACCAATTATTGAAATGATTGTATTTCAAGCAACAAAACATGCAGCATTGTTTTGTTCCGGTTTGATAGAGGAAATTACTGACAGGTGCGGCTTCCGAACTTTGCCTCTAAGGTCATCAACGTATCTCGGCTATATCTTTCGTGTTGCAGGTGTCCATACGTACCGGAAACGCGCCCTGACAGTATAGCCATACTTTAAAATACATTGCAATAAAATTCCAGGTTCGTACGATACATTGAGGAAAGAATTTGTTGACAAAATGTACAAATAAAATAGAATGTAGAATGTGATGTGATGTGTGATGTATGTGTGTGTGTTGTGTGTTTGTTGTATGTAGAATTTGAAACTTTCAACAACAACAGTTCACTACAATAAGTAATCACAGAATAAGTATTCATTATGTCCCGCACATAATCGTAAAGTTTTATGTATAAACAACATAAATTTCAGTATTGGAGGGCTAGTACAGTTTTGTAATCGCTTTTGTCGTAAAAATATGAGTGTGGTGAAGTGTTCTTGTGTCTAAGTTAACCATCTTACCGCCGAGAGGACCCTTTTAGGACTCTACAGTCTACTGCTACTTTTTTCAGTCTAACAATGGCTTTACATACAGATTATCTTCATTAACATTTCGATGCAACCATTTTGAGCTCTATTTCACTTTAACATAGCTAAGCTATCAGGAACAGTGGTGGCCCTGTGGTATCGGCCCCGACTTACAAGTTGTAAGTCGTGGGTTCGAACCCAAGCAGGCGCTTTACTTTGTGTAAATAATTTCATCACCACTGCTCTCAAAACGGTGAAGGAAAACATCGTGAGGAAACCGGCATGTCTTAGAACCAAAAAATTCGAAGACATGTGACATTCTACCAACCCGGACTGGGCCCGCGTGGTAGATTACAGCCCCTCTCACAGAGAGGACGCCTGTGTCCCAGCAGTGGGAACATTAATAGGATGATGATGATGATGAAGCCATCAATAAATTAAGAATAATCAAGTTATAGGTAGGTAATCCCAAAGAGTCAAAAATTATACTAGCTATGCTATACTAGAACCAGCTAAATAATTACGCAACAGATTTTCGTAAACGATTCCGACTAATCTGTTTAATTTTGACAGTTCAACAACATTCATTGCGTTATTTACGTTGTTGAACAGATTTTTTCGAATTTATGAAGATATGGATCAGCATTTGTTTCAAAATGATTCGGATTCTGATTGATCGTGTATTACGTAATTATAAACCCACTGATCGATTATCTTTATTTATTTTTCTTTTCGCTGTAGGTATATGTAAGCTCATTAATACTACTTCTGATTCAACTCAGCCAGGCTGTAGTTTTTTAAGACAAAGCCGAAAAATGCTAAATTCAAAGTTTTATTATCTCTCTTTTTCGTTTCAAACGGTTTATAGAACAAACGTGGCAGTGAGGCGAATAAAGATGATACGCAGTAAGAAACTTAGCGTTTTCTTTACAGTTAACTGCCACAGAGTTACAAGTTTCAATTAAAATACTTAAGAGTTGAGTTGTATTATCTACATTATCTTTCCTTTTATACTTTGAAAAGTTTTTATTATTTCTAACGGTTTATTTTCAGTAAAGTTTTGACAGGGCTTGGGGGAGTTATTTCATTGTATACTGATAAAGTCTACCGAAAATTTTCTACAAGAAAGACGCAATATCCGTTTAGTTAGCACCAAGAGGAAATCAGTTTGATGATTTACATAATTTTATTAAGTGTTTTCTTTGAACTTGTATTTACTTTAGCGAAAAGTACTTAGGATACCTACTTATATTTGTTTTGCCTGAATTAGAGATGGAGTTCTAAGTACCTAAAGTCCTATCTACATTTTATACCCGATTCAGTATGAAAATGCTATTTTACCAGAATTATAAACATTTTGAATGTCTAGTTTCCCTCCCTTAGATATCAGAACATTTAAAACAAGGAAACGAGTCATTATAATATAACCAAATAGCGCCAAACCTCGAACATTAGATAAATGTAATTCGTTAATACTGGCAAAACTGGAATACAAACGGTTTTGTTGCGTAGTAAAGAGTAAAGAACGGTTTTTATCGGAATTTTACGGTTATCGCAACGTTATTGCTTGTTTGCTTGCCGTTCGGCCGGGGCCAAATGAATTGTCACGATTCGCGGATAAAGTTTAAATTAGGAAGGATTTTCGTCCATGTTTGTTTAAGTGGATTGTTGGTTTTTATTTTTATTATTTGTCTTATACTAATATTGTAAGCTCGTCACATGTCCGTGAATTTTGAAACATCAATAAAATCATAAAGGGTAGTTACTTACGTAATTTACAATGCCTAAACTATTAAAACCATGTCCTATTAAAACCATTAGATCAATGGTTAAAACTTAGAATAATAACGCATAGAAACCTAGTACGAGTGCAAAAAGTGAGGCAACTAAAACTTAGCCATAGTGGCTAACTTCTCTCGGCGAGCCGTCAGTACTCAAGGTCACGTTCCGTCGAACACAGCTCGCGAATAAATAAATTAAAATAATTGAAAATGACAGTTTGTAGCGTGAAGAGATGTCATAGCACTAGGAAAACAAGACAAAATGTGGTCAAATTACATTTCACAAGTAAATACTTAGATTTTATACATTATTTTTACGTAAATCGATCATCAAACAAAAATTTTATTAACCTAACTTATCACAATACAGTGTTGCTATTTGTGAGGAAAAAAATACCCACATTGCTTTCAATTTTGTTCTTATTTTGGTTTAGCAAAAAAAAATGTTTTTGATGTAGGTACCTTACTACCTACCTTATGGAATACGATAAAACATTTTGCCAGTTTCGAGAAACTAACTTGTCATTAGTGTCATTAGGTATTTTATATTAGTCTTTGTAAATAGGATACTGGTTGTTACGCGTAATTTTCAAACTGTGATATCTCTTAAACTATTCATTTAAATGATGTGATGTGAAGGCATATTTTAATCGAAATTGAATGCCCAATTTAAATAACATATTTTATTGGATAAGGATTAACATGATACCGGTCAAAATAGCTTCGGAAATAACAATGAAAATATTATAAAATTTTAAAGGATAAAATGGTTACTGTGGGTCATCCTTAGAAGATAGATATATGCCATCGCGGACTTTTTTGGTATACAATACTCTAGAACATAAATTTGATTTATCTCTCACGGCTTACGCGGCGCACGCCAGTAAAGCTCCCAGTCAACATGATTTTTTCCGACATCTTCAACAATAATTGTTATATTTCAGCTAATTTACACAAAACCTTAATGAATTATATACTAAAACCTTCCGCATGATCACTCCGTCCAATGGTGAAAACCGTTTGAAAATCTGTTCAGTAGTTTTTGAGTTTATCGCGTTCAGCTTCAGACAGACAATATGTAAGGATTTTATAATATGTAAGGATAAATCGAATTTTACCTCCCGGAAAAATAATGAAGTTCCAGTTCCTGAGAACCTAAAATACTTGTCTTGGTTTGGTCCTTTTCCCATATTATTGTGGGTAACGGCCTGGTAATGGTATCACTGAAAGCTATACTTGTGTGCGTTTGCGGAACGTAGACACATTCGGCTCACGCACACAAACAAAATGAACTGGACACACGATATCGCTCGTGTTTTGTACTAGACGCGGCTTCTATGCGTTATTATTCTAAGGGTTAAAATCATATTTTATAAGTTACCTACTTATTAATCAGACTAAACTAGAAAGTTGTAAAATGACACATCATTAGCCGAATTTTACTTTTTACCCCACGGGAAATAAACTCATCAGTACCACTCACGTTTCCAAAACGGCCACACACACCCCTCTTTCATGACAAATTATTTCAATCTAGAACATTCCGTTCCGCAGCAACTAATATTAGACCACCTTCAAAACTAGCCTACATTATTACATAACCTCTCTATTTCTACCATTTTTTATCGCCATTCTAAATCTACGAAGAAAGGTGAAGTAAGGTATGTTGGAGTAACTTTTTCGCTGTAATAAGACCGCACGAATCAAATTACGCTCCATTTCATAATAAAAAAAACTTGCCCTGGTCGTCGTAGGGGCAGAATAAAAATGGCGCAGGACACAATGTTGTCCGCATTAAAAAATATTGTTACGAAAAGTTATAAAAAAAAAACCTAAGGTTTCATGCGATTGCAACCTTTTATTGTACTGGCTATCAATGTTAAAACGGGCCTTAAATTTTTTGACAACCTTAAATCGGATATTTGATTCATTTAGATCAACATACAACCTGATACTGCAGACCTGTAAATTGCAAAAACCTAAAGAAATTCGTTCCTCGGAAGTTTTAAGTTCTTAGTCAAGCGCCAAGCTTACCCCAATACACTCTATAGTTAGGTAGGTACACCATGTATGAAGGGTGGCGCACGGCGTCATCGATCAGCTGGCGACCTTGCGGGGTCAGCGGCCTCTGAAGTAGGTCGTAGGGTAGGTGGTAAAGGGCACGGACGTAAAGCCAACCTTTTCTTGGTAAAGGAAGTGCAGGGATTTTGTTTTGAATTGACCTCACAAAGGAGGTCATCTGTATTTTTACACGACTGCTCAAATGAAGGATGTGTCATGTGTTTTTACCAGAATTCGATAAAGGAACATTTTCCATTTTGGGAATGTTGTGTTATTTATTTCTGTTGCTTTTAGTTTTGCAAGGTAGGATTTATTTTTAAAACATCTGCGTTACATAGATTTTTTGTAATTATTGATATCTGTCGCGATAGCCCAGTGGTTAAGGCCTCGCCTCTCATGCAAGAGGTTGTGTGTTCAAATCCGGGCAAGTACCAATGTGACTTTTTCAATTCATATGTACTTTGTGAGTTTATCTCGGACATTACTGACATCGATGAAGGAAAAACATCGTGAGGAAACCTGGACTTATAGTTAATGTAAGTCTGAAATCACCAACCCATCTTGAGCAAGCGTGGTGATTACTGCTCGTGCCTTCTCTGTATGAGAAGAGGCCTTTGCCCAGCAGTGGGACAGTAATAGGTTGGTATTATTATGTTATAAAATAATTCAAACTATATCTCAATTACACTAGTTTTACTTTTTACTCAAAGAATTTTTTTTTGACGAAAACTCACTCAAAGAAATTAATCCAATAGAGCTGCAAGATAATGTTGGAAACCTATCTTCCTCCAATTCAAATTAAAAATCCATTAATAATCGAAATTGCCTTTTAATTAGATTTTCCTTTGTTCTGCCAATAATTAGTTTTAGCTTATCTAGCTCACTCCGAACGCCAGAACATTACGTTCGACACCATTTTTATGTTACGTATTAATCATTGCACCATATTAAGCTAATAGTTATAAAAACCAACCTACCTCTATTTATATCTATTTGTCTCACGAATGTTATTCAACCGCAAGCTTGAAGGTTGTAACTATACAATCCGCCATGGCCGCACCTTACCATGGCGTAGGTACAGTCACTAACACAGTTCACTTTAAGTTTAAAACCGTTTATTGTAATGCTCAACTGTCCGAAAGACTGATGCAGCTCGATAACAATTAAAATTTTATTGTGTCTCATTAGTGACAGTCAAGCGGATGTTGGTAAAACTAACAGAAACGGATATGTTAGTAGAACTAAAAGTAGAAAAGTAAAACTGGCCTATTCGATTCGACATTCAATAAAAGTTTTATTATTACGTCCAGTCTAAGTCTAATGGCTTAACTATTGTTTTTTTTTTTTAAACATTGCCCCACGCTAGGATTTTCTCCTGTATTGTGGGCGCGTTTACAAACATTTAAACACACACAAACAGCCAGACTCAGGACAACTACTTGTAGGTCATACAAATATCTGTACCGTGCGGGAATCAAACCCGCGACACGTAGCGCAGCAGTCAATCGCATAACCTATATATAATGTACTCTGTGGCATAACCACTGCGCCAACGGTGCCGTATTACCTAATTAATAAAGTAAGGTAAATGTGCACATTGTATAATAAAAAAAAAACAGAAATAATATGAACCTAGTTAGTATGTAAATAAGTGTAGCCGTTATTAGCCATTGTAATAAAAAGCGCCCCGGGATTATAGCGTTGTTAAAAAAAACGACGGGTTGCACTCCGGGAGTGCCGGCAGAAGTGAAAACTTGAACATTAACGTTGTGCATTTTTGAATAAACACTTTTCATGAAGTGTGTTTTGACTGCTTTTTTTACCCATCAATATGGGTAAAATTTCTTACCTCGCAATCTTTACGTAATGTCAAAGATTATTTATTTTGATATTTACTTTTTCGGTTGCTAGGCAACGGATCTTACGGTCACGTTCTGACGCGAGTTTATTTTTTTTTACCCATACTAAAAAAAGTGCACAACGCCGCTAAAGAAATTTTCACTTCAAAAATAGGTCGATGGCAACAGGAATAACCACGATGATGACATGACTGTGTAAACTTATAAACTTAACGTAAAAAAAGCAATAATTTTAACCGGTGAAGACGCTGAAACGCAGATCTGAACATTGAATTATCAAGATTTTCTTATGAACAAAAACCTCTAGAAGTTCATACTATGTTAAGTAACTTATATGCAACATTAGCTTCAAAATATTTCCAAAAAAAAAAATATTCTCGGCTTCTGTCACCAACCGTACAATGAATCGATGTCTTTTGTTTCTCCCCCCTCCTCCCCCCATGGCGGCTGACCTTTAGAGATAATAGATAACATGTGTGCCGAGGAGCGCTGGAGCGGTGTCCCTTTGTCAAGGTGTCGGCTTGCGGATTTACCGGACCTCGCTTCATTAGAGAGAAAAACCGGCCAAGTGTGGGACGAACTCGCACGCGAAGGGTTCCGTACCACCGTTCGATATTTAACAAATAAATGAAAATACGAAACGTCGAATAAAGGAGAATGCTCAAGCTCCATAGAAAAAAAACCCAGCTCCGGGGGAAAAGCGATGTATCTCAAATCATCAATAATAATAAGTACTAAAATAATAACCGGTCATGATCGTGATCCTTACTGGCAAACATAAAAAAATTGCCAGTTTTATTACGCAGATTATGCAGTCGTCTATATAAAAAATTGATAATTAGTTTTAATTGGGTACTTACATTCAAAAATATTATGTTAAAATGCGAGCTTGGCTCATTTTATATTTTTTTACAATGCTTAAAGTCGTTGAAAGTACTATCGACATATTTATTGTAACAGAAACTTCGAGAGTTCCACATCAAAATAGTCAGGATTTAACAGCGTCGTCACGTGAAAATACTATTGTTAACAGCGATACTATGATATTGATACGATAGTTTGGAGTCCCATATTATCGTAATCAGCGCCATCTATACTATCAATAATTATATAATCTCGTGAGGACACTTGGAAGTTTTGGGAATACAAGTGAAATCAAACCAGAGTGTACATATAACATTTTTTATTTACTGTTTTAGAGGTATGAAGAACAGGGTGTAAAGTTCACTCATCCTCTATAGAAAAAGGAGGATCCTCCGACCAGATGGGTGTCGTGTATGACAGGCAACTGCCCAATGATAGTTGTCAGGATCTTGTATATATGGTTAACTTTGCTTGCGCGATGCAGGATTTTAATGCGTAGTTTGCATGTGGTTTCACAGTGCCAGTTGAGGTTCCAGTGAGTCGGAACCGGGTGCCGCATAGTTCGTGGTGAGTCGGAACTGGGCGGCGCTGCGTTATGATCCAGTGAGTCGAATGTGGTACAGCACCGGGTTGTGGCTGACTGCTGGCGTCGATGAGGAGAGGGTAGAAAGGGCTCTGTTGTGAACGAGCCAAAGTGCAGTGTGCTGTTTCACAGTTGCTGCTGAGGCTGAAGGTGATGACGAGGAATGCTCGTCCGCTGGCACTGTGAAGCTACATGCGAACTACGCATCAAAAAAATGACGTCACCATAATCCTACATCGCGCAAGCAAAGTTCAACATATAGGTACATATACAAGATCGCGACATCAATATCATAGCATCGCTGTTAACAATAGTATTTTCACGTGACGATGCTGTTAAATCCTGACTATTTTGATGTCGAACTCTCGAAGTTTCTGTTACAATAAATATATCCATAGTACCTACGTTCAACGACTTTCAGCATTGTAATAAAATATAAAATGAGCCAAGCTCACATTTTAACATAATATTTTTGAATGAAGTAACTAAAACTAATTATCAATTTTTTATATAGACGACTGCATAATCTGCATAATAAAACTGGCAATTTTTATATGTTTGCCAGTAAGGATCACGATCATCACCGGTTATTATTTTAATATTTATTATTATTGATGATTTGAGATACATCGCTTTTCCCCCGAAGCTGGGTTTTTTTTAAGCATCCTCCTTTCATCTTTAAAAATCGCAAAGATAATTTATGTTTCATAATGATACTGTGAGTTACAAAGTTATTTTTGCAGTTGCAGAAAATCGCCCTTATGAATCGGCGTTTTTAATATTTGTTGATTAAATATAATGGTACATGATAAACACAGAAGTTTTAAGTTCCTAACTCGTTCAGTTGTTGCGATAGAGCTTATACAAAAATGGTCTAAAGCTGTCAACTTTTACGGCACCCTATTTCTTAAAAAATGTATTCTTCTTGATGACCTCTAGACAAAGTCATGAAAAAAAAAAATTGCATGCCGTTTTTTTTCATTATCAAAGATTTTTATTTGAGTTCCCCTATAGTTTTTATTATTTGTTGTTAGCGGCAATAGAAATACACAATCTGTGAAAAAACTATCTTCCTATTATGGTTCATGAGATACAGCCCGCTGACAGACAGACATACGGACGGTCGGACAGTGGAGGCTTAGTAATAGGGTTCCGTTTGGCACCCTTCAGTTACGGAACCTTAAGAACGGTATGTCGATTTAATGTATTATTTACGTCTGAAAGGTGTTTTGATGGAAAAATACAGAATCTTTAGTGAAAAAAAATATCTGAAAAGGGTTTCTAAATACTATTAATTTGGCCTTGTTATTTTCACGTCAATTAAGTGAGTCTTAGAACACAATTATAAGAACTTTTGACGTTTAATTAAAGGCTTCTTCAAAATGAAATCTAGTTATTAGAACTAAATACTGCGAATTTCTTTTACAGAAACGTAACTGAATTAGAAAACAAATCTGCAAAATTGTCAGATAAAAATCTTGCATAGGTAAATTATTATGGAATTTAGTAGAGTTATCATTAATAACTTCATATCAATTTCCATGATAAATCTGCATACACAGTCGAACGCGATAGTGATCCTCTTTACATTTCTTAATGAGTTTTCGAAGTCAAAACTTGTGAGGCACCGTAGGAGTCCTTCCGCATTCGTACTATAGGTAGGAACTATTCGAGAGATTTATGTAAAAACTTATATGTGCATGAGATCCCGACTATGATCAAAAAGGAGGTAAACTTCTGCGTACAATTTACTTCACGAAACTTGCGATTTATTTCGACATTATTCATATGCCAAAAATATGGGATTTTTTAATGGTCAATATTACTTTTTAACATTTCCTTAGACATTGAAAGAAATTAGAATCTGTCTTATTTTAATTACTTGTAGAATTACAGTTTAATTCAATACCTACACAAAGTTCCCCTATTTCCCAGAAAAAAAAAGTAGAAATCTGCGTGTCACGTCGTAGCTTCGTAGTCCTCGCGATGCTACGCGCCGTGCTACGGCGTAGGCCACGCAGTACTGAGATTTCGTAGTCAAAATCCCTTTGCTGGTGTTGATAAAGTCTGCTTTCTATTTACTCGACTGCATCAGAAAGAGAAGTTAGTATACAAGTTAATTTTGTGTCCCAATCTAACATTATGGTATATGTGTTCGAATGTCCAAGAACTCCAAGAAACACTCTGTATCACGTCGTAACGCCAAAGGATATAAAAGCGAGTAAATATCGACAATAGACATACGTGAAGTGAGCTGAGTCACATTACTGCTGTGTACTTCGACTCACTACTCCATTACTTCGCAAGTAATGGTCTGGAATCGGGCTCGCCGCTATCACAGTTGAGGTTTACAGCTGTATGGGATTAGAAATGTTGCTCTTTATAGTTGCAGGTTTTAATGCTTGAGGTAAGTTGTGCTAGTAGTTCGTTCATTTAATTAAAATAAAAAAATTGTTCTACGGTGTCTTCCTGTTTGTTGTCAACGATATTACTGTGCTACAAGAATCTTTTGGCTCTTAAACTACATTGTGACACTATAGCATTCTTACATGCAGACAAAAAAAATTGCGTTAACATTTTATTATATGTATAGACTAACCTTATTAGTCTTCAAGTCCCAGAGTGAAGTGTGCTCCTCACCGTCATAAAATACGAAATTGCAATCCCAGAATATAAGATCCATTAAACTAGACGAGTCGTCTTTTTACTAAGAATTTTCAGGATTTTCGTCTAGATGCTTTGGCAGTTTAATAAAATTTTAATGAATTTGTATTTTCCCCCAATAATGTTGAGTTAAGTTCTGTTGGTTCCTGTACTGTTGATGTTTGTAGAAAGAATATATGGTTATTAAAATCTTTTTCCAGTGAGGTGAGAAGTAGCGTTGGAGTGGTTTTCATAAACGCAGTCGAACGCTATAATATTAGTTTATTGCGCTGAGTGTGTGCTTTTTGGTCTGTGTTAAATAAATTTATTTTCTTTCTTTCTTTCTTTATTGTAGTACAAGTCGTAGTCCTTCCCTTATTTAAATCAGGGGATGATTTTTCAAATATCCTTGCTTAGTGCTCACCTTAGTTATATAAGCTACTCTAATGCAACATTCCACGCTTCTAAAGCACAGCTTTAACCGCCTAGCGGTTGGCTGTGCGTTGTCTGTCAGTGAACAAACATTTTGAGAAGATACCTTCTTAAAATGTAAAATATATGATATCTAGTATGCACGAATTATTTCAGATTCGAGTGAAGACAATTTTGCATTAACCAAAACCTTACCTTATCTAGTTACTCTATTTCTGACCTTGTTACTTCCCCCAAACCCCGTGTTAATCTTAACCATGGTTACGTCTTTAAACCCTCACAGATTCACTTTGAGCTTTTACCATTTGGTCCCAAAACCCAAAGCAAGATATTTTTTGAATTTACTTCAGTACGGAAGCTGCAATGAATAATATCCTCATGCATCTTCCTGCATTTACCTAGTAATATTTCTGGGAATGTAAGCCGCGCTTTCGCCAGCTCTCCTGTGACGTATATCAAGTATTCAGGAGGTTTCTCTACACACTCCGCTTTGTGCACTTTCATAGTTTTATTTTATAGATCTTGGAGTTGTAGGCAATCATAAATGATCAGATTTTGTAGTGTAGGTCAGTTTTTAATGCTTCAGAACTTATGAAAAATGCATTTTTAAAGCTTGGCGGGAGCTGGTAATTAAATAATATTGAGATATTGAGGATACAACATCTTTTTTATTGGGTGGCAAATCAAGTTGGCTGCCTATCGGATGATCAGTGGTGATTTTCGCTTATCTTCTTGCTAGCTTCGGCATCTGCAAAACTGGAGACATCGCATATGCGTTGCCATTTCAGAGACAAAGCTGAACTGTCTCATGGTACCTGTAATTACACTGTTACCACTCTAACGTCTTAGGTAGAACATTATGTTGTCCTTTTAACGTCTACATTAATTTACATAACACTAATCACATTAATTATCATCTGCTGAATACCAGTATTTTACATGGAGCGACTGCCTATCTGACCTCCAGAACACTGTCACGGTAATACGATACCCCTTGGTAAGACTGGTTGTCAGACTTTCGGGCTTCTGACGACCCGTAATGACTGTCAAAGATCCAAGAATGACGGCTGGGACCAACGGCTTGATGTGCTTTCCGAGGCACAGTGGGTTTCGATATGTAAAGATCACACATCCACGGACCGGCCGCGGTAGACCCGTGCAGCTGTTATTACTTACCCACGAGCCACTTTCTTTTAAATTCTACATCAATATAATATACAAAGGTCACGTTATGAGTGTTGTGACGTCAAAGTTGAGCTCATAATAAACTTGTGTGCCATTCTTCAGTGTTGTACTTCCAGATATTTGCCTCATAACGTACTGGCGGGGTTCAATGTGGTATGCTCATAATTCATAATTTACATGTATATACATAGTTAAGTACATTAAACCGGTGCTAGATGAATGGTTTTGAATAGTATAGTATTATGAGGAAGGAGTTTGAGCGTAGTTACATTTTATTTTTGTTTTATATACACTAGATTTACTGAGTGAATGCGGTATGTATCGTTGTCTTTGGCCGCTTGCCCACTGGTCGGTAAGTGTGCGGGGCGATATCGTTTCGGTACTGCGTGACGTCACGCATTTTACTGCATCGGTACTGGAAGCTTACCGCGCAGTGTTTCCACTTTTAGGGATTTCTCCCTGTTTTAGGGAAAAAATACCAATATTAAGTTTGGTTTAGGGATATTTTATTTTGACAGGGATTTGGGGAATTTAGGGGTTAATATGAATTTAAGTTGGTAACCTTTTTGTTTATAGGAGGCATCACCCAATATATTACTTGACTCTATGGCACCACCGATTTATTAAAGGATTCGATTTATTCAACCACCGATTTATTCCCTCAACCCAAACTCATAATGAATGCAATTCATCAAATTTTAATTTACCATGTTAATTGTGCCATTACCTTATTATTTATAATCATGCTCCCTAAACCAAGGAAATTTGAAGATTTTTTAGGGAAATTTAGGGATAATTCATTCAGAAACTGGGGAAAATCCAAAAACAAGTGAATTATATAGTACGAGAGCCCATGACCAAAACCATGTCACATCGTTTTACGGGAATAGTTGTAAAAAAATCTTTACGTTTTGATGATTCTGAACCCTACTCGGTGGGCAGTACCGGTCAGAAACGTTACAGTTTTATGGGAGCCTATTTCTACTATGTCAAAAAAAATTGGCAGACGGTTTCATCACAATGTGTCTGATAATAAAAATATACAAAGATTTCGTAATTTTATTACTAAAAAGTTTGTTTTCAGATATTTCCGTTGCGTCACTTTGCGTGTCAAACGTGGCCCGAGCACATTTCCAAAAATGACGTATTCGAATCAACTGACCAATGTTCACCAGAAAACAAGATTTTCAGATGGATTGCTATGGGTTTTATTGTTTGCCTCAAATTTAATTTTCTCAAATGGTCTCTTGGGTACGTACTCGAAGCTACTGGTTTCTGAAAATGGTGTTTTCGGTATGTAAAATCTATCATTTTTAAACATGATGAAAAAGAATTATCGACATATTTAAAAATGCGGTCAGGTCAGAAGATGTGACGCGGAAAATTTCTGAAAATAGGATTTTTGAATTTAAGAATAACCAAATCTATCGTTTTTATACGATTTTGTTCGTAAAACGATAAGGCAAAAATGTTGGTCATGCTCTCTCGTACTAATTGAATTAATTTGAATTTGGAATTCTAGATGAAAGCAGTGCAGTACACAGATATAGATATATAATAATACCTAGATAAGGCAAGTATCACGATCTGTATGAAAACCATGCGTGGCATTTTTGAAAAATGATCAAAGCGCCTATACCATGAAACTGAAGCGATATACGATAGTATCACTTATTTCGATTGTCATAACCTGTTAACACTCAACGTCACATCAACCGTTCCTAGTAAAAAGCTATAAAGTATTACGAATATAGGCATTTTCTATTTTATTATTTATGTCCGACTAGCGCGGCGGACAGGCGCAGACCATATACTGTATTATATAAAATGAGACACACTGAGCCACGTTCGGGCACGCGAAGTAGATGCTCTTGCGCTATCTAGGTATATCTATATCTGTGTGCAGTACCGATTCGGTACAGAGTGCTTACCGACCAGTGAGGAAACATAAGCAGTACCTCTACCATGAGTTGCCATCGAAATTTACTCGCTAGCGCTAGCGTATTAACCCGTTCAGTGCCGGGAGGATCTGGAGGGTTCACCTAGTCGCATATGGAATACCGGGAGCCCTCGCGGTGGGCTCATTTTAAATGTTGTTTTTTCTTAGCGAATACAGCTGGCATTATAAACTGTGATAGTAAAATCTGATATTATAATTTATAATTTAATTACTCGTATCAATAAAAAAATTACTCACTGTTACAAATATTCACACAAATTAACTTCGTTTTACAGTGGTTTATAATACGGTTTTAAACCTAATGCCGTAGACCGTCAGCGATGGTTAACTTTAGCGCAAACGAAATGCCGGTGACCCTCCCGGAGGGTTTACTTCCAATATGTATGGCGGCATGACGTATGAGCTCTATGAAAAGCGGGTGGAGTTGGAAGTGTTGACGTAGATCAAACTGATTTCGATAATGCTCGCACCATGAGTTTTACGGAGTCTCATGCAGGCGCTAAGGTAAGCTCGATAGATCGTGTCACCTACAGTGTGACCATTTCATAAATGGCGAATCTGCCACAGACTGGGCAAAAAAACTGCCAAAATCTGCCATACTTGGCGCCAAAAATGCCAAAAATATGCCTTCATGGAAACGGAAAAAATACACACAAATTCAATTAAATATCATTAATCAACAAAAATATTTAACAATTTTCTTATGCATTATTATACCTAATAATAATAAAAAAAGGAAAATTCTAATAAGGTTATGTGAATTTCCTTGAAGTCTTTTAAATCTGCCAAAATCTGCCACTTTTGTAAATCGTCAGCAGGATCTGCCACAGACAAAATTTTGGAGCGAAATCTGCCAAAATGGTAGAAATCTGCCACACTGGTCGTCTAGCTAACTTCACTCTTATGTTTTGTTTCTATCTTTCTCAGTAATAAGAAGAGGGAACGGCTCATAAGATCAAAACGTCACATAAGTAGTGATGGGAGAATATTCTCGGATCGAGAATGTTCTGCAATATTCTTTTCGACGGAGAATATACGAGAATTTAAAAATGGAAGTAAAATTGCTAAATTCCAATACAATAAGTTTCGATTTCAAGGTCTAAAGTAAACTTCTATTGTTGTTATTTAATACTTTCTCGAAAAAACGTTACTGTATTATGTTTCGGACTGGAAATGGCGCCGATTCTCTTGTACACCGAACTAAACAAACTAAAGTATCACTAAAATTCCTTACTTTTGGCTATGAGAATCTTAAAGCTATTCTGACAAAACCAAAAATCTGTAAATTAAAAAAATATTTTGACACATCTAAAATCGAATTTGACAATCGCGTGACGACTCCACATGGCACTAGTTTACTCTACCCTGTGAATGATTTTAGAGCGGGGGGTGCAGCCTAGACGAGTTTTATATGGAATTTTTCACATTTTGTATGGAAAATATGAAAAATTATTACCAACTTGTTGGGATATATTATATATGGGTCGAAAATTTCATTATTTTTGCGATAGGACGCACCATTTTCGAGATATAAGCAAAAGAAGAAAAAAATACAGTAGATAGATAGAATATTCTTTATTATGTACACCATAAAAATTACAGGTATAAATGTAGAAATTTTACGTAGGGTGACACAATGAGCGGTCTTATCGCTAAAAGCGTTCTTTTACAGACAACCTTATGTGTTGTTAGGTACTTGTTGTAGGTAGGTACTGTTTTCGCACTGAAGTCGAAGTGTTGGTGTGAATTTTAGTTCATGCCAACTAATTTTAAGCACTCCCAATTAAAATTCCCAAGGTAGGGCAAACAAGTACCACATGGAGTCGCGATTATCAAATTCGATTTTAGTTGCGTCAAAATTATTTTTATTGTTATTTTGTTTTTAATTATTTGCACCATAAACCTTTCTTATAATGTTGTTTTCTTATTCATTTTATTAATGCTGATTATTTTAAACTCATAAAGTTCGTTTTAATACAGAAATCATACTTTAACAATTTAAGAGAATTTATGAGAATTTTCTCGAAAATATTCTCGGGAATGTTCTCGCTCAGGAGAATTAACTGAGAATTGAAGTTGTGGTGTAGTTTATTTTAAACTCAAACTTCGTAAAACGTTCAAATGCACAAAAAACTATTAGTCTAAAAAAATACCGATTCAATACAATCATCCAATTTTTTTATTCTCATAAGTTCCCTACCAAAAGAATGTTCTCGAGAATATAACAGCAAAGTTCTCGCAAGGAGAATAATATTCTCGAGAATTTCCCATCACTACACATAAGGTATCGCTATGGTAACAATGTTATGACAGTCAATATGTATCATGAAACAATCCGACTAAATAGAAAGGTTGGCGGTTAGTGAACCTTTTTATGGTATTTAGGGGTTGTTGAATTTTTATTCCTTATAGGTAATAATTATTTACCTCTATTCAATTTGTAATTTTGTTGACAATGTGCAAAGACATTAAATTATTACTACCAATAGACGGGACATAGCAAGCAAAATCGTAACCCAATACATTTGTCCTAGTGGTCAAAAGTCGCTCAGTCTAGTGTGGTACGTCTGCATGACAAGTCGTATCGTGTCAATCAGAAAAATAACGATAATATGATAATATGCCGAGTTGCGCACTACGATATTGTAAATCTCGATACGGTAAAACAACTGGACCTAACTTCGGTTTATTTTCGTAAATATTTTTTATGTTTACTCAGTTATTAGAATTAAATAATTTTCCTAAATAGTTCTAGAACATTTACTAATTTTGTAATAAGCGCCCCCTATTGCTGAGTAGCTTTACTACTGCCTTGTAGAGATGTGATGTTGTTTATCGATTTTGTTATCGATAATATTTAATGAGGTAAATAATAAATAGTTTGGAAAATCCAAAAGTGCACGCCTCATAACCATAAGTTCATAACACTCATTCATAAACGAAAAAGATTTTCAAAACATAGTTTCTAACAAAAATTTCTCATGACCAGCACCCTAATTACGTAATGCACGATCAATTTCAAATTGAAACCAATTGAAAAAGATTGCCAGTCCATTGCTCCATAAGTTCGACAAAAAAAAATCTGCTTTATTTTTTTAATAGTAATTAGGGGGCCGACCGTAGAAACCTTTAAAATTATTTAGGTTATTTAGGTAAAAGTCACAATTTACTTATTCTACATCTATTATACACAATAATAAATAACACATTATACTATTGACAAACTGAACAACAAAATAGGTACAAATATATGTTGCCCATCTGCGTCTTTTGTTTTCATTACTCTATCATTAGTATTGCAAAATGGCGGCGCCCGGCAGCTTTATAAGGCGGGAATTCATGTTAGTGGAAGAACAGATCTCGTTTGGAGTTTCAGAAACACCATGACTGCTGAAAAATACCGTAACCAGGTGCAGGTGCTTTATAAGAGCTGTGTAGCGGGCTATAAAGCCCTTGTACAGAAAGCAAAACAGCCTCGAGTTTTCAAACATTCTGTTGTCCAGTGACAACCATGTGAGCTACTTGGGTTGGCATTATAACGTCATAATAGGGCTATCACAAAATTGCGTTTTGACAGTTCGAGCGCCCGATGCATCGCATAAGTAGCAATTTGGCAGTTGTAATTATATGCTTATGTAGTAATTTGGCAGTTGTAATATTATGTTGCTTATTATAAGTTATCTAATAAAGTTTTTGTTTTTTAAGTATGCAATTTTAATTTCCTATGAACCAACGTTTATTCTGGTATAAATTTTACGTAAAAATATGAATGTAGACAGGAGAAATTTACAGTGAATTCTGAGCGTTTTTTATGATTTTTAATTGGATTTTTTTAGATATCCCATAAATATTTCAAAATTCTGAGGCCGCTATGAACAATATCATTTGCTATGTACAATATTTCTACCCACGAGCTCAAAAAAGTACCGTCGCGCATTTTTTTGAAAAACTTGCTTCGTAATTTTGGCTTTATATAAACAATTAAGAAAAAAGTGCAAAAAGCGAGGACGCTATGTACTTACTATACTAATAACTATTCTCCACAACTCAATAAGTCATAGAGTCTGGCTAACGAAAGTTGGCCCTGGAATTATTTGCGAACTTTTTATATAGCAACTCTGTATGAACGTGAACGTCAATTTGACAAGGTTGTCGTTCGGTATCTCTGGTGTATTGTCATGCATGTATTTTTTAAATTTGCCGCCAATATTCTGGGGCCAACTTTCGTTAGCCAGACTCTAGGGGGTTTTATAAACGTTGCTTAAAGTTAAGTGACGTTCAAACGTCAAAAATGTATGGCTAAACAGCCGCTAATCATTACTTAACTTTAAGCAACGTTTATAAATAAACCCCTAGTTGTCCAAGTCTTTCAGTTACTCAGAACAAGAACGCCAAAGTTGCCCATTTAACGCAAAAATCACCACCGAAATCAGTCGAAATGTAATAGGGCTCTTAACGAACCAAAAATCACGCGGTCGTGCGTGATCAGCAGTCTGATGCTTGGATCTGACGCAGTCTTACTAAATATTGATAATTTAGTCATTTGTATGTAAAAATAATATTATAAATAATTAACTTGTAAACATTGAAACTAAGTCCTCCTAATCATTTTATTGCGTATTTAATTTTTGATGTGTAACATCTTTCCTGCAATCTGTGGGAGTGATTTCGTGAAAAGGAACGGAAGTGTGTAACAGGAAGCCGGTGAAGCGCGCGGTGCTAAAGTTGGCCGTCAGATGGTACCAACCCATTTTCCGAAAGGTTCATACTGTCAGCTAGGATGCCAGATGTTACACATCTTAAGCGACTTCTGTAAGGCTCAGTATTTTTGCATTTGTTTCAATCTATTCAAATGTAAAAAAAAACCTTAGTAACTTTTATCAATATTATCGATACCTTGATAACTAAATGGTAATATCCCTACCATAATTTTCTAGTTTCTGCTTATCGTCACCTGCATTGCCAGACCTACGGATTTTCCAAAAATCTACGGATTTTGGACCTCGCATCCAAAATAAAAAATCTAACATCAAATCCGTACGTCGTCCTTACGTATCATCATCATCATCATTCTTCTGCCCTTATCCCAATTTATTTGGGGTCGCAAATCGATAGAAAATCTACAAATGTGTAGGCTAAGTTATTCTCTGAACCGCCCAAACAATAGAGTATTTTTTTTTTTCCTAAAACGAAACTCAACCGACAATTGCAAATAAATATGCGGTTTGTTACTCATTAGGTCTACTTTACACAAAATGTCCCAAAAACACACAGTGAAACAGAACTGATACTCATAGACAGTGACACGGACAATTATGTAGTCAGAGACAGATGAAACTATTTTAGAATTTTATTCGCTAGGTGAATAAAATTCTAAAATAGTTTCATCTGTCTTAGATAAGTTTTGCGCGTGAATCAGTCGAGCCACATGTATGCCGGGCGCTTAACCGGCACGTTAAATATGATTCCGCAGAGTTTTATTTCATTTCATTTATTTTCAGACATAGTCCATAACATTACATTACATTAAATTAAAATTTAAAGCACATACATAATACATAATAATAATAACCCCACCACCGTATCTCTACGTTGACGTCGTAGTGGGGCTTGCACGCTCCGAACTCAAGGTATGTTTCGGTAGAGTTTACTTTGCCGGAACAGTCTAGAATGAGGAGCCAGACCAACAGAGATACAGAAAACCGCAGGGCAGCATTTGGCGAGCTGTTGGGCAGTAGCACGGTATACGGTATTCCAACTTCATACAAACGGACGAAGCGCGAGCTATACCTACGCGCCTCGATCGAGGTATGCGCGTGGTATGCAGGCAGTCGCGACTGTGCCGCAGTGACGAACGAACGGAGTGTTGTTTTTTTAATGCTACGGCTACACTGTCACGTTATCGCGAACTTTACTTCGCGCGCTCTCCCTCACACACCGCTCGACGTCTCGCTGAGCAACAGAGTGCGCACGAAGTAAAGATCGCGATAACGTGACAGTGTAGCCGTAGTATTACAATAACCCCGCGATTTTTACACTAAAAAATAAGCCACCCAAAACCATACTCCAATATCTTTGTTTCCATATCCAGCAATAGTCCTACACCAACCGGGGGTTGTCCTTGGGTGCACTTGCATAGTACATACAGGGATAATCGTCGGTTGGTGCCCCAATACTTAAAAAATTCTAAGGTGCCTCTGCGAGTTGGCTTCGGCCCCTCGTACGCCTTCCAAAGGTCCGGGACCCTAGGGTTCCGAGATATGTCATAGACATTTAAAAAATAAATAATAATAGGCCTACATAATAAAATGTATAGGTTTTTGTTTAGTTTTCGATATTTGTTTACCTACCTGATTTGAACAATATTAAATATTTTTCGGGTTTATTCCACGGATTGAAAATCGGATGTGGCAACACTGGCCACCTACCAAGCGATAGCTGAGTTATATTTTAATAAATTTAATTCGTATGTTTGCTATTTAATGCTAGATGGAGTTACTGACGCTCGAAATCAAAGTTTTTGTATTAAGATGTACCTAATAGCCACTCTAATTTTGCTTTAACATGCTAGATGGCGTCACTGAGACACGAGATCACAGTTTTTCTATGACATTTCTTCGCATAGCCTCTCTATTGGTAGTATCTTAAATCTCTTTGACAATGTGTGATTCGCGGCGTTATTTATTTAAATTTAAAATGAACTATGTTTACAATAATAGTGATGCGGACGGCAGAGGTACCTACAGTACCGCAGGCAACCTGGGACGATCTCCCACTGATATTTGATGTGCGCTCCCTGCTAACTGACCCTAGGTGAATCCGCTGGCTGCACAACCACCACGGACCCCTGAATACGTACCTAGGTTGGGTACCATAACCCACAGTGACCACGATGAGGACTATCTTGAGGCAGCGAAATAAAACACTGATTTACTATCTTGAATTATTCCGGAGAATTCGGCTTTTCTTGGTATGTTTCTGCTTTGGTGGCTGAGCTCCGTATTTAAGTGTATTATCTATGGCTGAACTGCGACTGAATTGCCCACAAAATGGTACGCCTTTTATAGTAGATAAATCCGTTAGGATATTGTGGTGCAAGCCGAATTCTTGGAATTGTGCATTTATTTATTTCTTATTAGAATTTCTTACAATCTTTGTAGATTATTCATATAAAACACTATACAATTAATTAACTTAGGTATGTAGTTAAAACTTTTAGAACAAACACCAAGTGCACGGATCCCGTCGGCGTCGCCGGCAAATAGAATATTTTGTAAGAGAACTAAATAAGATAGTTTCTTGAAATTTACGTTCTTCCAGTCGTTGGCCTCCAAATTTTGGGGCCACTAACATATTCCATGCTAAATAATCTCTTCCAGACATTATTTTGCCTTTAATAGACTCAAAAACGTATATAATTTGAATGTAAACATGTTTCACACGTCAAAATGGTAGTGAGCAACGTAACTACTATCGCAAGCGTATTTTTCGATAGCGTCTGTCGATTTAGTGACTCATGGTGCCGTTTTGTATGGTGACAGCTGAAAAACGTTAGCGACTATCGAATAGATTACGTTAGGTTTCTTACCTATCGAAAACTATAGTGCTCTTGGAACAAATTTTAATTCTTTCTGTGACCGCTAGGGGCGCTGTACAATATCTTTTCATATAAATCATTTACGGGGACGCTAGCAAGTTTTGACATTATCGAAATGTATTTGATTAACGTTAATACGCTAGCGAGTTTAACGCTAGCGAGTAAATTTTCGATGGCAACTCATGGTAGAGCTACAGTACCGCGCAGTACTGTACAGTACTGCGCGGTAAAATACCGACCAATGGGCAAGCGGCCTTTGGCGTAGATTCTATATGCGATTGCGCATTGTGCATGGGTTAATAAAATTAATAAATAAAAATCTTTTATTTACATACTACATAGGGCCCACATTATGTTAGTGTCTAGAATTATCTTACAAACTATGTTAGTATATACGTAGAAATCAAAAAGAAATAAAAAACAAATCACACACAAAATAGTTTCATCAATGATGTATGCCAATTGTATAGACAAAGTGGTTGGTACTGATAGCATTCCGTTGAAGACTGCTAATATTTCAACCATTAAAAATAACATTGTAAGAAGATGATAGGTTTAATAAATGCCTAATGCTTTAGCTTTTAAATGACCTTAAATGGTAGACTATTCCTTAACATTGTATTTTTATAACGTAAGCGTGATTCAATTATAAAAACGAAATAAGATGTTGTTGCAGCAAGGTTCAATAAAAGAAGTAAGTACCTACAAAACTTTAATATTTCTGCAAGATCTTTTCAATGCAAGCTAAAAAACAATTGAAAAGTTAGACAGAGCAATATTAAGGTTTATTTTTTCTAAACAACAACAACAATTGTTGTCAACAGATGGTCTTTACAACTTGTGCGAGAAAGGTCCCGTACAAAATGAAATAAACTAGGGTTCGGTCGTAAATCATAGAAATGAGACACGACTTACAGTGTGTGTGTAATTTGTAGTTTATTGTCCAAATTACAAATGATGCAGAAGGTACAAGCTATGTACGAGAATGTACCTACATAAAATAGGATTCGTTATGTGTGAAGATTAGATTTGAGAGACAAGAATTGGCCTTTGTGTAGCCTTCGTCAGAGGTGATTGGGACTTTTTAAGGAAATTCCCAAATAACAGTTTGATTGTTATCAGAATTTGCCTGTTTGTATCTCAATTTACTTGACGTAGCATGTATTCTTCAATACATAAATCAGCCCTCATTTCGATACAGTTTTATCATGAATATTATCATAATTTTCTTATTATTTACTTCAGTATTGATATTGTAGGCAGTGGTAGAGCAGTGGTGGCTCAGTGATAATGGCCCCGACTTACGAGTTGTACGTCGTGGGTTCGAACTTTGTGTAAATGATTTCATCACCACTGCTCTCAAAACGGTGAAGGAAAACACCGTGAGAAAACCAGCATGTCTTAATACCAAAAATTCAAAGACATGTGACATCTACCAACCCACACTGGGCCCGCGTGGTAGATTACAGCCTACTCCCTCTCACCAAGAGGAGGCCTGTGTCCCAGCAGTGGGAACATTAATAGGCTGATTATGTATGTATATATTGATACAGTAGGTAGGGTATAAGGATGACAGCGCAGCAAATGGCGCCGTCTAGTTCTGTTAGGAAGTTACTGAAATCACTGAAAAGGTCGATAAGTATGATACTGACTGGTGCCAGTCACTTTAGCGGAGCTTCGCGTCGATAGTTGCGTGGCGGGCTGGCGGCTGGCTTCTGATGACAGACTGATGATGTCAGGTGAGCCCTTAGCTCTAAGTAGTCTGTGGGTGAGCCTCTGTCGTACCACGTCTACGACGAACTGCTATTTCTGGTACAATACTGATGATGTAGAATCTGCTGAACTACTAATAATATGACCACTTCTGGCAAAGGGTATCCTGCCGGTAAAGCATTAAAAAGCAATTAGTGCTTCTGCAGTACCTACCTGTCTAAAATATATTACTTTTTTCAAGACCGATCGACAGTTAGGTACGTACCTACCTACAGAGAACTTTAATCACAACGTCCCCATCAACAAATACTTCAAGTAACAAGTTTGCTTACAAACTTTATAACCATCTCTTCTTTTAAATAACGCTATTGTTAACTACTATAAAGTTTATTTTCTGCTTTAAAGGCGTTAAATATTTAACAAGTAGAAAGTAGGTTGGGTTCGTTAAGCTCCTCAAATTAACTGTGGACTTTAAATTCAGGAAGAGAATTGATACTGTTAAGAGCTTAAAGTATGTTTGATCTGTAACTTTACAATTTGATATACCTAGAGAAAGCCTTCATTGGTTTAATGATTGCTGGCAGCATTTTATAGAATAGAATATTCTTTATTATGTACACCATAAAAATTACAGGTATAAATGTAGAAATTTTACATAGGGTGACACAATGGGCGGTCTTATCGCTAAAAGCGATCTATTACAAAGAACTTTTGGATAGGTAGTCAGTGGTTTTATACCTATAACTTAGATAATAGTTTTACAATATTATAACATAATCACTTATTCTCTCGTATTAATAATAATAATAGCAGCCTAGTATTGTCTCACTGCAGGGCAAAGGCCTATTCTCAGACAGAGAAGGCACGAGCGTTGATCACCACGCTTGCTCAAACTTATACTAACTCAGGTTTCCTCACGATGTTTTTCTTCACCGCTGTAAATAATGTTCAAGATAACGTCAGAAAGAACATATTATAAATTGAAATAATCGCTTGCAACTTACCTGGATTTGACCCACAACCTCTTGCTTGAGAGGCGGGCCACTGGGCCACTTATTTTTTTTTAAAATTATTATTAGCCTTTTTAGTCGGACAAACAAAGTGTAGTCTTCAGTCTTGGATTTGTCGTTTGTGTGTATGTATTTTATATGTCCGTTTGCCAGTGGGTAAAGGCCTTCTCCAATCTTCTCCATTCCTGTCTCTCAATGGCCACTCTGCCCCATGTCGTTCCAGTGACCTTTCTGATGTCATCATCCCACCTTTTCTGTGGTCTACCTATCTCTCTTTGGCCGTTTCTTGGATACCACTGGGCAACTAATGGCATGAATTACTATTATTATGTGAACAGCACATGGTGTGGTAGAAATATTAGCCAGTCGGTCGGATGGTAAAGGTGCTGACTATTCATTGCGTAACACACTTTCAATCAAAACTTGAGGGGTTTGGAGGATTTCTTAATCCATTGCTTCATAGGTTTGCATAATTCGTCTGCTCCACAACGTGAATAACGCAATGAATGTGACTGAACTTAAAACGTTAAATCGAAAAGCATTCTCTGCGATTGAATGCCATTTTATGCACATTTTACGCAATTACCCCGCAGGGTCTGCTTAACGTACGGTCGCCAAAAGAGTTAAGTATCCAGTTTTGTAGGGCAAACCAGTACACTCTTTTGGCGACTGTACATTAAAATACAGATACATAAGTCACTCAATCGATCTTATAGCCTTTTCCTCTGCCTAGCCTTTTTTTTTCAACGATGTTGGGGTCGGCTTCCAGTCTAACCGGATGCAGCTGAATACCAGTATTTTACATGGAGCGACTGCCTATCTGACCTCCACAACCCAGTAACTCGGTATTACGATGACTGTAAGACTGGTTGTCAAACTTTCCGGCTTCTCACGACCCGTAACGACTGTAAAAGATTCACGAATGACAGCCGGGATCAAAGCTTAAAGTGCTTTCCGAGGCACGGCGGAGTCTCGGTATGTAAAGACGGTCACCCATCCACGGACCAATCCCGGCAAGCGTACTTTAACCTGATGGATCAACCCGTACGGCTGTTACTCGTGAAGGCAATTTAATGCACCTCATATAACTTTATTTATCAAATACTTAATTGCATAAAAACTTAGTCTGCTGGCAGACCTGATTTTGCTTAAAGGGACCTTGATCCAAATAACCTCTTGGTATCAATCATCTTTAAAACAACCCCTGTTTCCAGCAAACTTTCTTTATCGCGAGCCAAACCGCTTCAATATTAATTAATTGCCGAAAAAAACTTGTACCCAAAACCCTGAAAACGCGATTAAGAAAATTTATGGTTTGCGAAAAATGGCGGATCCGCAAACGGCTATAACTCATTATATGACGCCTGTGGATTGCTAATGGGCGGGAATCGATATCGGGGACAAAAATGGCTTTCCGATATTTTGTTGTTGTGAGATTCTGAGTGCTTACTTTTTTTGTATCGGTTTTTAGAATTCCACATTTCAACAAGCCCAATTATCGATTAAACGATGCCTACCTGTCTATCTCGGTAATATACCTAATAGTTAGCCAGAATATAGTAGTCAGGAAATTAACGTTCAGTTTCTGTGGTGTGCTGGCTATTGATTCAGGTTTACCTACTTTTAAATGCAAAAGAGAAAATAACAAACTGGACTTTTACAATCTGAAATCGCACAGTTAGCAAGCATGAAGCTGAATGGTCGTTTTTCGTTCTCATTAAAGTCGTATTATTCAATATGGTAATTTCTCTGGTGTGAGAAAAGTAGAGGCAAATATCATTTCTAATACTCTCGGTACTATAATAACATAAAATGCACTCAAGGTGAAGAAAACCTCATTTCTCGAGCAAATACATCGTCTAGCTCACTTAAAATGCCTTTCCTGTCGTATTGTGGGTAATAAAAGTTTTACAAATAGCCTTTTTAAAGTCTCTGGCTACCGCAGGCTTCGGCCGACTGCTTTCATTGAAATAATAACGACTTTAATGGATTAACTTTCCTTTATACAAGTTGTAAATTAGTTATTAAAGTAAATATTGTAGAGTTTTGTTTCCTTAAAAGGTATATTGTTTATTAAAAAGGTTTTATGTTAGCTTGTTTCTGATTTTAATTTCCGTAGTAGTACTGAGAATAATTAGAGTACAACACTATTGGAACATTTGAATCGTAAATTACAGCTTGACAGCTAGGCGTCTCCAACATTGTATCATGATAAAAGGCTCTGAGTTTTATGCATTTCAATTGTACTCTCAGAAATTGAGTTTGAACCTTACAAATTCAGCGCATAAAACTCCACTGATAGACGTAAAATTAAAAGGCTTATTTCGAAATATTTTTGTAGAAATCACGCTTAATTAATCGTCGTTGATTAAATATCTGCTGTTCCTTACACTTTGACGAGATATGGGAGCATAAATGTGGAACAGCAGATATATTTTTTCGCGATTTCGGCTTTGGTCCCATTGTGAAAGTTGTTCATAATGATGAGTACAATGACCTAATGAATAATTGGTTTAGTATAAACAAAAAATAATGTTGTGTATAACTTAAAATTTGTGCAGAAAATGCACAAATATAAAGTAATCTCTTGCTGATCTTGTTAAAACATTCCCTTGCTTTCCGCATGATTATGTAAGTTCCAGCCTATGGATTCTAGAAAACAGTTGTACCCATTTATTATCACGTAACAACAAAAATTTACATACTAAGAAATTGATCGTAAGCCCTACATAGAAATGACCCAAAAAGTAAAGTAAAATTATACCTTTTGAGTAACAAATCGATGTGATTACGTAATTCATTATAACTGGGTGGATGTGGCGAAAACTGCCAGGTCTCGGGCCATAAGGTCACAGTTCATGGTAACGGACGCTCTGGTCGTATAGCTAGTGGACGCTAGCGTGAGAGGCCATGAGAACTGAGGAATAGAAAAAAGTTATCTTTAGGTAAAAGATTATTCAATTTTTGAACGATCTTTTACATCGTAGTTGATTTGCAACCAGCTATTTTGATGCACACATTCATACTCGAGGTATCTACCTACTACCTCCCATCTTCCACTGACCTCCACATAGACAATACGATCTATCATCTACTTTATGGTAACGAACCCCTTTATTACATTCGGAGATTTATTTTATTTATTTATTTTTTAGCACAAGTAAAAAAAAAATACTGTACAAACGCGGACTTAATGCCTGAGGCATTAGGGACAGCTAGTATTGTAGTGAAAAAATAAGTTAATCAGAAAAAAGTCAGGAGTCAGAAGTAGAAATAAATGTAGCAGTAGTAAGTAGAAAGAAGAATAGCAAGTCTTGAGTCTTTAATAAATGAATAATTAATAAATGAAATGAAATGAGTTAAAACTCACCGTCACAATTCGTGACGGCTCTTCCATTGTATCCAAGGAAAAGAGCAAAGATTATTCTGTGAGAGCTTCGTAAGACGCATGGACATATTATCTATTCTTATTATTATTCTTGTGCACATAATTATAAAATCAGACAGCTGTGTTTGAGGACAGCTATGCACAACGGCAAGTTTAACACACGTATCCCGCTTCAGGACCGATGACCTTGTGAAGGCCGCAGGAATCCGCTGGATGCGGGAAGCACAAAATCGGTCAAAGTGGCGGTGCTTGGGGGAGGCCTATGTCCAACAGTAGACGTCTTTCGGCTGAAATGATGAATGATGATCCCGCTTCAGCTTATCCCAGCGATTCGCTGCTTTCCTAGCCCCACAATAATATTTGATTTGATATGGCAACGTAACACGCGAGCTTCGAATAAAGCCACCGCCGCACCGCTCGCCTGGGACGCAATATTTAGGTTATTAGGTGTCAGACAAGCCTGCTGTTTGTACTGCCGATCTATGTCACAATAATTGTCACCTAGGTTCACGTCTGAAGCTTGTTTTCTAAATATTTAATTTCTAACTGAGGTGACAGGTGTTCAATTCAATTAAAAATATTTTATTTCACATAAACCTACATGGGCACTTATGAAACGTCAGATGCACGGTTTCAAGTGGTCGTTTCCTATGAAGAAGAGCCGGCAAGAAACTCCACGGTTACTCTTTTAAAAATAATTGGCTTTTACAATATTTTCAAATAGGAGTGTCATAGGTATATGGGAGGATATTGTAAGCCTTTCAACAATTACTTAACTTAGTTAAAAAAATTGAAAATGGTCAACGAATCTACAGTCTGCTAAGCCTACAACGTTCTCACACTCACAAAATAGAAAATATTCTAATTATTTAAAACATTAAAAATAAAAACCTATTTTAATCGTTTTTCTTTTTCTGTTCCCAGGGCAGAGGTCAGTCTCATATTAATATTCATAATCGAAAATTAAATTAAGTAAGTACGATTAAAAGGCTAGATTTCGAACATGGACCACTGTGTTGGTATTACGCTTAGTTATTGGGCAATATCCACTTCTGGTGACAGAATTTCGCTGATGGGGAGTTTGTTGCGTTGCGCCACTCCTTCCCAGCTAAAGCGCTAGGAAGTGGTGAAGGGCGGGCGTCTTGGGGGACTGTCTTATGTAATTTTGACGTTCGAAAAGTGCTGATTCTCAGCCTAGTTTGAATAAATGACTTTAGAATTTAGAATTTTGAACTACCTATAACAACTGTTATAGGTATGATCATCAGAACTCTAGGTTTCACGTGCTCTCTGATAAACCAAGATGCCTCAATGCATCACGAACTAACAAATTATTGGTCACCTTTTCAGTTTGGGCGGATAGAGCTGCATACTTTTGACTCCACCCATTTTCATTGAACTCATACGCCATGCCGCCATACATATTGGAAGTGAACCCTCCGGGAGGGTTGTCGGCATTAGGATAAAGTTAACCATCGTGGACGGTCAATGGCATAAAACCGTGTTATAAAACACTGTAAAACGAAGTAAAATAGTGTTTCCAACCTTTTATTTTTTTTTGTGAATATTTGTAACAGTGAACCTTTAAAAAAATGTAATGCTTAGATTATAAGACCAACGCATGTACTAATCAATCTTGTTAAAATATACATCAGATTTTATTTTCAGGGTTTATAATGCTGTATTTGCTAAGAAAAACCTACATTAAAAATTTGGCATCCCATATGCGACTAGGTGAACCCTCTAGGAGGGCTCCCGGCACTGAACGTGTTAACCTCACTCTAGGTGCAATTGGCACAAATAAAAATAGCTAAGACGATCATGAAACTGCCATAAAAAGTCAATATTTTAAAGCAATGCTGCAATAAATAACTACCGCCGCAAGTTGATAGACACTACAAAGTTATGGCAATAAAAACACAGAGGTACCCCACAGACAAAGTTCCGTTTCACATAGTAACACTGCGGCATAGTTTGAGTTCTACATTTTGGCACCGACGGAGTTTACTTAGCGCTAAATGAAGCGGCGACATGGATGGAGTGCCAAGCGATGCCACGACGAGGTTCAGCTGAAACTTCTGACTACTTTGCTGAGGAATGTAGGTAATTGAGAAGGCTCAACTCTCAGTGCATTATAATAACCTCCACGTTTGTCTTGCACACCCTAGACAGTAAGCCTGGCTCTACCTTGCTGACTGGCTAATATGCATACCACGATATTAAGAGCGTGCCTCCCTAAAACTTGGCAACGTCGTAAATATCTTTCAAATATTTATACTGTATGGACATAAGAAATGTGGCTAACTAGCGAACTAGGATATTGATTATGAAATTAATAATTAATATCGTAATACCGAATATTTAGTTATAGTGAAAAAAAGTATTTGGGAACTTTCCAAATGCCATAAACGGGTACATCATCAAATTCAATGTTACAATCGCAATTCATTAGTAATATTCTAGTTCGTTAGTTAGCCACATTTCTTATTTCCATACAAAATAACATACCCTCGTGGACCTACTGGTAGGACAAAAAAGTAGGTCCACGAGAAAACACCCAGTATAAATATTGCCAAATTAATCAAAACAGCGAAATATGTGACAGCTATTTGCGACGTGGCCCACTCTGAGAATGCACGCTCTTTACTTCAAAAACTTCATGCCAAGAAGAATGTATTGGGTACAAATCACAACGAGCTACATTTTGGTACTTTATCAGATACCTGGCGTGGGCGTATGGTTCTTAATTTAAAAAAGCGATCTTCTACCCATGGGCTACATGACATAGAATGACGACAAGGCCTTTCGCCCAGGGAGCTGCAGGGAGCAGAGTTCAACTGGTTGTAAAACTAACAAATTTCAGCAGTTTACGCCGACGGGCTAGTAACGGGCTATTGTGTAATATTTTATTGATATTTTTACCGTGAAGAGGTATACCGTCCCGTACGAGGCTTTTTGCTACTTTGTACGTACCTACTTTGCAAAATGCACGTACTTTGCATGTGCGTTCGTTTTGTTTTTGCAGAATAAATCATTTTGCTTTCTTTCTTAGGCAAAAGCACCGAAAGCTATGATGAAATATGTTCCAATCCAATGTTCATGTTCATTTAAGAAAAATAGTTTTTACTTCTAAATTTCATGGTAGTGTGGCATAAATCTACCAAAATTTTATATAAACTTGATTATATAATTCAAATATTGTCACAGCTGCGCCATGTGCCCTTGCTTAGAACTAAACCCGCCACCATTTACATCTATAAACTACCAAATGATAAAACTTTCCACTATGCCCGCAGTCGCGTAAAACAAAGTAATCACGAAAATAACATCTACAAACTTATTATAAGAAAACAGACAGCTTTTTCTGAAACTACCCTCGTATAAGACTATGACAGAGATATACAATCCTGGATTAGTTCAGTATTCCCTGCAGCACGTTAAAATGTAGTAGTCAGGTAATCTAGCAGGGAGCGTACGTAAGTTTCTTGCCGTGATTAATATTTGGACGTAGAATTGCTTATTTCATTTTTACGGGGAATTTTCTTTATGCGACAGCAGCTATACTGTTTTGTAAATGATTTTTGTGTGGTATCTTTTGTATTATGTAACCTTATTTACTTTTCAGGTTAATCTGCATTAAGATTTGCATTTTCTGCATCCATATAAGCATGACTATTTAACTCATAAATTACTATAATTGATACTAATATTGTTACACGGGTGGTCAGAAAATCAGCCCAAAAATTATAGCTGATAAAAAAAAAAAACAGATAAATCGAAGGCAGTGTATAGAGTGCCACCGGTGGCATTCTATCCTTATCGGATAAAGTGCCACTACAGGCACCCTAGTAACACCGCCTCGGTCCGGCTAAACTGCCGCAAGCTTTGGATTGTCATTGTCACTGTCACTAAGTCACGTCACTTGGTATTTTGTTTGATTGTCGAGGTTAGATCGAAAACACCACCTTCCCAAAACATTACATTCTCTTGTGCCTAAACGGACCCTGGCACTTCGCCGGCCGCTACCGCGGCACCGCTCGCTACGCTCGCTCGGCTCGTGCGTTGTGTGGTCACAGTTCTAACTTAACCTAACCTAAATAACAAGTGACAGTGACAATGTAACGCTCACGGCACCCTAGAAGGGCCGAGGCAGCGACACTAGAGTGCCACAGAATACTCGCGCACTCTATACACTTCGTAAATCGAATCAATCAGAAGTTTCAATCAGAATTAGTCTTGAAAAAAGATCATATATGGCAGCATAGGTAACAATTATGAAATTAACAGTCACTAAAAAGCGATAAACGGAAGATTTTGGCTAAAGTAAGATTAGTAAAAATCAAAACTTCCTTGTTTAATGCTGATTTATCTATTGTAACTCATAAATCTCGTATTTTCAACAAAAAAAGATAAAACCTTTTTGTTTAGGGCTCTTTGCAATAGATGGCGTTTTACTCATTTTGTCATAACTGTACGACATTTAAACTGTAGCCAGACAATAGCCCGACTTAGGGAGGTGTCATTTCTTTGTATGGGATTGGGTATCTGTACGTAGTATTATATGACACTGTCTTAAAAGTAAGGGCGAATCCACCAATGAAACAGAACGCGATCAGCACATCTAGAGTGCGCGCCACGAAAGAATGCCGGCGGAAAATTGTGTAACTAGAATGTGATGCAATGACATAGATACTAGATCCACGTCAAAAGGACTTCAGTGGTGGCGCGGACTCTTAACCGCATTCGCTGTCAGTGTCAATGTTCCACAACAATGATGACACTGACAGCTCTTGCTCTGGTCTAAATAATATGACGATCGCGGTCAAATTTATTGGTAAAATATGGCATATGTAGACTACACCAGGATAACTCACAATAACCGCTTGAATAAATAAAATAATAATTAGCCAATAATAATTAGAAATTACATAAGACGATCGAAAAGGATTGTATATACATGGAATATTTATTCGTATTCAGAATCAAGGTCTTAATTCCAATCTCGCCTACGATTTATATCAATACACTAGCTTCTGCCCACGATTTCGTCCGCCTGAAATTTCTAGTTCCCCGGACCCCCTCGTCGGCGTCGCATCGCATCACCTGACCAACCTGATCGCGCTATTACTTCGTTTTCGCTTAGCGTTCTATCTGACTTTTTTTCTTTTTGCTGAGCTCCTAAGTTGAAAGATTGTAGATCTGATTGTAGTTCCAGAGATTAGGTCGTTCAAACAAACAAACAAAAAAACAAACTCTAGAGCTTATTATTAGTATAAATAGATTCGTATAGATTTAACAATATACACAGTAGTCCGTCTGTAGTTGTTTACATTTCATTACGGGCTGGCTAGGGGTGGTGTTGGACGGCGCGTGACCAGCGCGCGATGGACAGCATTATCTATAACTACCTAAGTTACGCATTTGTATAGACTAGGCTTAGCTGGGTTGTGGGATTAGTATGGTTGTTCTTTTTAAAGTGGGTAAGTACAGTTATGTTTTATGTGAGTTATTCGATTATTCCCTATTCAAATTTTTGTTTCCAATTGGTGTTATTTCCTCTTAGGCTGGTTTCACAGCTGTCCAGGAGACCCGTAGGGGCCATCCGTACAGGGAGACCCGTGCGGGGAGCTCCCGCAGTGCTTTGAAACGAGGGAGTGGTACGATACGTTGGACGGGCTCTACCGGCGGGTCGCGTACGGACCACCGCGTCGCGTCGTTGGGAAAATTGTTCTAGCGCCTCGTCTCCGTTCCGGGAGCCTGTACGGGTCTCCCGGACAGCTGTGAAACCAGTCTTAAACAAATATCAACTTAATGTTGTTGTAGTCGTGTCACGCGACTCGTCGCCTGCGGTTGTCTACGGAATGGTACCTATAGGTATATACAAACAACTATTCTCTCTCTAACCCTATTCAACAAAACAAATGACTCGAGAAAAATGTGATCACTTCACTGCAAGCAAGACACATGGCCGTTAGACCCAGTAATACTCTCACAGTTGAATTTAACGAAGCAGCAACGATTTGTAAACGATCCTAGAGTTCAGTTGACCGAACAATTTGTTGCTTTACTTGGTGCAGTCGCTGTCACATGTTGCCGCACTGTTTGCGCTGTGCTGTGACTGGAATATCGTTATGTTGTTGCTGCGTTTTGGTTGTGAATTGTCATACGTGTGTATAGTGTAAGAATAGGATCTCCTTGCAAGATTCTGTGCTATTGGAGTTTATTCCTTATGAAATGATTTCCTTATAAGGCCCCCGGTCTCAGACCAATAAAAAAGTATAGACGGAACATTGCGCTCAAAAAAGTGAGGCACGCAATATGAAGACGATTCGGCCATATGAAGACGGCCGCTCGGTAGTCTGCCGCGAGTGAGTGAGAGCGCGTGACGTACTTTTGGTTAAATAATAATTGCGAATTATGCCATCCTGTGTCTATAAACTGCTGCGAAAACAACTCATGCTTTCAAAAAAGTCTTACGGGATTACTTTTCATAATTAAGTAACCGATTTTATGCATATTTTAAACATAATCGCAAAATATTTGACTTAATTTGTCGGAACACGAAATCATGACGGCATTGTGTCAGTGTTGCAAGTTAAGAACATTATCATTTCCCCAAAAGTAAGGGAAGTTGTGATTGTTGTACGCACACGTTGCAAGTACAACCAAGTGCGTTTTTATTAATGTTATTATTGCATATTTAGTTTTCGAGTATATTAGGCATGTTGTATGATACGAAAGTAATTATAAAATATATTCAAACAATATTTATGTTTGATATAATATTTTTTAGGTTCCCAGCTGATATAACGTGGAAAGAAAAGTAGATTAAAGCTGTACGGGACAATAGAAATGATGTTGACTTTTGCGTTGTTTGTTCATTACATTTTGAAGAAATTGTATACAACACTAAAGGTGGTTGCAAAAAATATAAGAAAATTTGTATTACGCGGGGTACCCTGACGCTTTCACTTTAATACTTGTGGCACGAATACTTATTTATCTAAATAAATGATAAAGACCGTCAACATTAATTTTCGAAAACTACCTTTCAAAGGGGCCTCCCCCTTTGAAAGGAATTTTCGAAAATGTGTGTAAATTTTTTTAGAGGTTAGTCGAAATTCACGCGGCCGAAGTCGCGGGCAAATTGCTAGTTTTAATGTAAGTTTTGTGTGTTTTGTTAAATTAGTAATTTTATTATTCTTTCTGTGACAATAAATTACTTACTCTTATTAAAATATAAAAGAAAAGTAAGTCAAATCATACTTCAGGAAAAGTGTTTAAATAAAATGTTTATTTTTGTTAGACTATTTTTTTATTTTTTATAAACATACTACTACTACTAATGAATATTGTATTTAACCACATACATTATAGTACTTTTATACTGATAAATAAAGCAATTCGTGCGAAATTATTCCATAACCATTCGAAATATTCAAAAACACACACAACGTTAATGTTCAAGTTTTCACTTCTGCCGGCACTCCCGGAGTGCAATCCGTTGTTTTTTTTTTAATGATGCGTTTATTTACCCTCTGACGTCTCAAGACTCGTATCGTATTGAGAATTGAACTTCAGTCGTGCGTCGGAGCTGACACACACACACTTATTTAAATTTAATAACATGGCAATGTTTATAATACAGGTGAATTGTTACCCCCTTACTAATAAACGTTGTATATCGCCTGTATAGTTACACACCGATTTCTCTCTTTCAGTCGTCAGTAATTTGACATTCAAAAGAAGAAGACAAAGCGTTGTGTAACTATACAGGCGATATACAACGATTATTAGTAAGGGGGATAGTGTCTAGACAAGCATGCACCACTGTCGACAGATTTATCGCTTAAAATGTGATAGCGGACAAACTCCAGCCTATTGCACAAAATAAAACAACCAATTATGTAACATAACTTTTTGCTGATATCTAAATGAAAAAAAAAAACCGAGGGAAGAAAATAAGGGCAATTTAAGTAGACGGTGGGTTGAGGGAAACTAGCACAAAAAGGGCTAGTACACGTCATGCATCAGAATGAAAAAACTATACAATCTGCCTAGCCTTTTACCAACTATGTTGGGGGCTTTCAGTCTAATCGGATGCAGCTGAATACCAGTATTTTACATGGAACGACTGCCTCCTAAACCCATTATCTCGGTAATACGATACCCCTTGGTAAGACTGGTTGACAGACTTTCGGGCTTCTGACGACCCGTAACGATTGCCAAAGATTCACGAATGACAGCCGGGACCAACGGCCTAACCTGCTTTCAGAGGCACAGAGAAGTCTCGGTATGCAAAGATGGTCACCCATCCACGGACCAACACCGGCAGCTAGGATCGACCTGTGCGGCTGTTATTACTGAGCTACGAGCTCCTCTATGCATCAGAATAACCAAGATAAATTTAACTAGCGAACTACAACAGCTCTAAATTGAAATATTGCAAATGTTATTTGTATGTCATCATTCGTGGACTAGCGAATGTTCCTAGTTCTGTACAAAGCTTCAGAAATACCCTAAGGCCATCAAACACGGCATGCAAACTAGCGACTTCTTCTTCACTGAAGTCAAACGGTGACAGTTTCTTCATTATGACGTAATCAAACCGCAAGGCAGTGCCTTGAACTCCCACTACTAGGAATATGTTAGTACGTAGTGTGTAGTTCACTGCAGTGAACTTAGAGCCTTGAACCGGCCATTTTTATTTATTTATTACTTACAGTTGTAACAGTCGATTGTTTAGTTGAAGACAGTATTTTATGTTATTGAGTAAGGTGGATCCACAAATGTAGCGCGCGAAATTCTAATTATCTTACGTTTTTTGCAATCTGCAGGTCAGTGTCAGGTTGTATCCTGATCAAATAAAAATAAATTTGTACATCTCTCTAAATTAGAATTGGTCTCGGAATTTTGATCAAGGTACAACCTGACACTAACTAGCAAATTGCAAAAAAACGCAAGATTTGTATTTCACGGTTTACGTTTGCGCATCCACCACAAGCTCTTCGATCAAGAAAGTCCAACAGGTTCATACAACTGGGAAATGTGACGTCAGGGTAATCAATTGTTTAGCAAATTGACTATCAACTTAAACCCATATCCAAATAACAACTGACATACTTTGACAGAGTTGTATGAAAAAGCTATAACACGGCAAATTGGTGTGTGTCAGATTGATAAACAAGGCCAAAGCGGTGTGAAACAGTTCACTGTTCCTGTAATTTTATCATGAATCGAAAATATTTGGCAATAAAAAGGAATAGTGGTAATTATTTCTCAGAGGAGCCATTTCATAAGAAATAGGTACCTAATTAATATTAATGTTCGTGACAGGCGTAAGATAGATAATGAATCACTCCGTCCATTGGAGAAAACCGTCTGAAAATCGGTTCGGTAGATTTTGAGTTTGTCGTGTTCACACAGACAGACGTGGCGGTGGGACTTCATGCGTCCAAGTTTATTTTTCTTTTAAAAGGAATGTGTTGTGTTTTTATAAACAAGCATAAGTTACTCATACATGATGCCAAATATTTAGTGGTCCTATTTTATGCTAAGCCGAAGCTGCTGCCAACTGGTGTAAGTATCAGTAAATATTTTGTGTTGTCCAATGTTCTTTTTATAGGAATCCAAAGTGAATGCCAAATAGCCTCTGGAGCTCGTTTCTTTAACTTTGAAAGTAACTAGGCAAGATGTATAGTTTGATTAGTTTAAGTGAAAAGTTTTGTAGTAACATCTTTATTTACTCTAGAGGTTCAAGAACCTTGCGATAGAGGATATTCTTTAATTATTATTTTTTTACCATCGTAAAATGGTTTAGTTCACAATTATTTAGTAGCTATTGATTTAAATTTCGCAGTCGCATTTTCCACGATCACCTTTCCGTCTGCTAATCTTGTAATCAACTTTATATTTAGCATTTTGAGGGAAACTAAACGTCACTAGGTTTTATAACAATAAAACTTCTATTGTGTCTCGTTCACTGTCCTTGAATACGTTAACTATGAATGTCTATGTATATTGAGACGTCTATGTTTAAGAACGAATATGACATGTGATGAAAATTTTTAATTATCATAGTAATTACTTTGGTTGATGGCAAGAGGCTCGCCCCCTATTACATGGGACTTAAACATAACTGTAATATTATGGTATGTGTTATGTTAATTACTTTGGTAATTTGTATTGAAGTTCAATGTAAACTAGAGAAGCTTTTAAACAAAAAAATGTGTCCCCACGGATGTCAAATGTGACAAACGCGGCGAAGAGTCCGCGCCACCCGTAGGCTCCACCACTGAAGTCATTTGACGGGGCACTAGTGTCACAATGCATTAAAAAAAATGTAGTTCCACAATTTTCCGCCAGCCTTCTTTCATGGCGCGCAGTCTAGACTGGAGACGTTTGTTGTCCCGGACAAGTTTGCGCAAGATTTTTTTTCATGGTCTCCACTCTAGCTTACATTGAACGTCAATGGTAATTTGTAACTGTAATTTCTTTATTCATAATTTGTTCAATATATTACCATAATCACAAATTATTCACGTCTAGCACAGCCTACATACCCTAGTCCTTTGCCCTAACACACACAGACCTACACACCCTCATGTTTTCATGCAGGAAGAGTTGCACAAGAGACGCATAGACGTCGTTACGGCGAGACATCGTGGCGCGGCAGAGAGCCAACCCCACCCCGGTGTTGTAGAGAGAACAGGAACTTAGGTAATGTCGGATGTGACTAGAACATAATTGTGTTTGTAACACATAACATCACTCCCTTATTTTCTGAAGGGTTACGGTGCGGCTACATCACCAAGGTGCGTAGATTATGCTGTGGTTTTCGTATTTGTGACTGAGCTATAAAGTCACACACAATTTTAGTACACACTAAGTAGGTTATGCTTGACCGAACCCAAGTGAATTCCGAGTTAATTCTATATTATTTGAATCAGATTCGGTTAACTACTTAATCGTATTCAAGAAAATATTTGAATTGAGAATAGAATAGAATAAGTTTATTGGCATTCAAACATGGTGCAATAATGGTTTAAATAATAGGATTGAGATCTACATGTTACGGGCATTCAAATATTTTAAAGGTAACAAGTAATTTTTATGTATTTTCAATAATAACAGTGTAGTCAAACAGTCATACCTACTATTACAAATGTATTACAAACATAATTAACAAGTCTATTACGAAATTGTGCTTCTAAAATTTTTACTACGTCTATAACCAGTTTTAAAACTAAGCAGTATCTAATTTGTAATAATATTCTACACTTACTTTTTTCAACAAAACATCCTTTAGAATGAAAGCGTCACAAATAAACAAAGATACAAATAAACATACTCATTTTCGCATTTATAATATTATTTAAGATTTAAAGTACCTATTTAATTTTGGACCCACCTAAAGATAGGTTCAAAATTTAATAGCACTCTCTGTCAAAAAGCTACTAAGAGCTCCGTATTGAAGTTACTGAAATCTTGCTATGTTGCTTGGAAATCTGCAAAATCCGCCGCAAGACAGTATGAAAAAGTAATCTACTAGTATTTTTACAAAACCCTAAAGTTTTAATTGCACGACAACATGTGATTTACACGTTTGTGCTGAACTACCGAAAAACCAACAAAAAAAGTTTACGTTTAAAACTCTATGCCCCGAAGTTTTTTTCTTTTTTTTCAACTTTGGAACAGCTTCAGACAGGTTTCAATTTGGAACTAGATTTTCTTTATGGCCTATATATTTTCATTTTGCTAATATAAACTTCTTCGTGAGACAGTTTTGTGTCGTTAAAGGGGTGTTTAAATATATTATGATTATTAGCTAATGTTTCTGATGGATTGTCTACACTAGGTTTTAGTAGTTTTAGGAATAAATAGTAGAAAAAAAAAGATTCTATATTTTTTAATTTTGCGTAGCTTACATAGAAGTAATTTTATTTGAGTTGTTTAATAGATTATTGATGGCGAATTCGTTTACTCACTCAGTACTGTGTAGGATAATGTATGTAACGTCTATGGTAAGTTAAACTCCAGTTCATAATCGCATGCTAAACGATAACCCCTATCCAGGTATATCCAACCCATTATACAGAAACTAACACTATTTCTGCATATAAACTATGTACATAATCCTCATATTATTCAAGTGCTTACCCGCTAGATGTGAGGTAGGAAGGCTGTAGCAACCTGAGCCCGCTACGAGCTACGAGCTACGCGCTACGGGCTACGCCGTAGTACTCTCTACGAATAATTGCGAGCCATTGCGAGCGCTCATTTTACGTTATTATGAGATTTTATGAAAGTTAAGCTTTCTTGAGGTATGCAATATAAATAGTTATGGAGAGATTAATTTTGTAGAATTTGAGATGATAATAGGAAGATATTATACGTTTAAAATCACTCTCACAGAGAGGAGGCCTGTGTCCCAGCAGTGGGAACATTAATAGGCTGATTATGTATACGTTTTAAACTGTTTTTACCCCCGATGCAAAAAGAGGGGTGTTATAAGTTTGACCTCTATGTGTGTCTGTCTGTGGCACCGTATCTCTTAAACGGGTAAACCGATTTAAATGCGTTTTTATTTATTAGAAAGTAGGATTTCTAGTGATGGATCTTAGACATGTTTTATCAAAATCGGTTCAGCCGTTTGAAGATTATCAGGTTTATTCTAGTTGATGAATGGATCTGAGCGTCTTCCACAGGTCTGATCGATTTGAAATTTGGTGTTCTGTTACTTCAATGATATTAGAAAAAAAATAGTAACCTTAAACTGATGCTGCAGCATCACCTGGAATTTGCAGGATACCCAACTTCCTTACCAACTTATAGCACAAATATCGTATTTGGGCTCATTGAAATGGTTTCAATAAATAGGTTATAGACAGATGATGGACTAGGTTTGATGATGGAGTAGGACCACAGATTATTACAGATGGGACTCTTCGCAAAATCATTTAAATAAAAAGCGATTCTTGCTACGACACAATAAAGTGTGATTCAGGTCGCACAACGCTAATTACCTACAGTTATATTCACCTACAAGTTGCCTCTCTTTCTATCGCGTAACTCTTATACCTTCTGACCACGTCAGGGTTGTCATCATTTAAAAAATAATTAGATAATTAAGTAGGTATCAGCTCTTGGTCTATTATATTTTTAAATGTACCACCAATCCGTAACCGACCGCAGGCGACTTCACAAAAATGCGATTCGATTTCCTAAAAATACAATAGACACCAGAGTGTCGCGGCGGCGTCACGTCACCTGCTGCTGCCGCCTGCGGTAAATGGAGACTAAACAAATTAAAGTACGTCGGTACTTTAATTTGTTTAGTCTCCATTATTTATTAATATGTACCTACGTAACTGGGCAAATAAAAAAGTATGTACGAATACCCTGTTGTCTACATAATAAAAAATTTACTAAGTACATAATATTTAGTTATGGTTACACTGCCAAACAAGATATTATTTAATTATGTACTTTTCTACCTATACTTATCGAAGCCTGAACCTGACCTTGTAAACAGATCTTGTAAGTACCTAACTATACTAAGTATAATAATAATAATGAATATTTAAGAACTACGTAAATACGTGTGCCTTATATAAGAATAACAATTAATGTAAGTAAACGTTTGGTACCTATACTACCTACCAAACGTTTACATTAATTGTTATTCATAGGTCATTACTATTTACAAGGTAAACGTGCATTTCTTTACCTTTTCGTGTCCTTTGGAAGTGAGAAAAACGTGAGGTTCGGATCCTTATTATTATATAAGTAGCCAAATGGGATGCAATAAACTGCTGCCTTCATTTTAGTATTATTAGTTTTAATATCTTGCGACAAACGGCGCGCGGCAGCCCTACTGAATAGGCACAGTGAGACGAGCCCGCCGGGTACTTGTAGCTTTATACCTAAACTGCGGAGTGTCCCATCTGTATTAATCTGTGGTAGGACAGAGAAATAAGGAAATGTTTGTGTCAGGGTTTTTTAAAAATTTTAATATAATTTCACTTGTCTCTCTTAGTAAACGAGACGGATAGAAACTGATTACAGAATCTTTTTTGTGCCGACTACCATCATCTCTGCGGCATTTTTTTATTTTTATAAAAGGTGTAATATGTGTTTTAGGCAGTTATTTTTCTTAAGCAAAACTGTCGTCAAGCTGTGATCACCATCAAACTCACAGGCGGATGAATTATTTGCCAAACATTAATTGAGGCAGACTCAAAGCCCTTATTTTGTAGCCCGTTATTTACGGACGACAAAACGGATCATAAACACTTTTTTACGGACAGCTATTAATGATAACTGCCATTTGATATAATAACTTAACAAAATGCAGTTTCCTACTTCAAATAACCTTACAAATTTTATTACGTCTGCGTTCAGCTTTCAAGTCTGCAAACTAGAATGGTTTCTGAATCAAATGCTCGGAGTATTGGCGAGAGGTTGCAGCCAGTGGACAGTGTTCCCTTTGATGTCGAGTTTGTCTGTGTTTGGTTGTGTACAAAATGTTTGTATTTATCGAAGAAGGAGGAACGTTTATGTAGTTTAAATGTGTTGGTTTATGAGAATATGAAATATGTGGTTATTTGCTGGTAAGAAGGTTGTCAAAGATGCGTTAATTGATTTCTGATTTGCTTATACCAGTAACTTCCCAGGAGTAGTGTTAAAGAAACTCATGGTGAGACTTTTTACAAAGTTGTCCGATGGTATACAGGCACATCACACTTTATGATGATACCTACTAATTAAATTAATTATTCTATGGCAGTATTATTATGTTATTGCATTTTGATAATATTTTATTGTTTTTTATGTTTAGTAGTTAGTTATTTAAGCAGGGTACAGAATATTAACAATTTATGATTAAGATAAAAAGTTAGTCATTTATATAACTACTTTAACGTTTCGAGCTAAATGTTTTTGTACCTAGAATAGGGATGTCGACTGGAGAAAAAAAAAACGATTTAGTCCGTCAATCAGATAATAAAAAAATATTAGATACGTATTTTTTTGCTTTATCATATTAATACATATTTAATAGATAAAACGCATTAAAGTTGGAGAGTGGGGCAATTCAGTATAAAATCTACCGGAGAGTGACGTCATGACAAATTTTTACTAAATGTATTGCCGTAATCTTATGATTACGTAAAAAAAGAAAATACGTGTCAAATATTTTTTAATAATCTATCTGACAAAAAAAAAGTCACAATCCCTATTCTGTTTTGCCATAATTTTAATTCACTTGAACGATTCAAAACTGTAAATGGGACCCCCAATTGAATTAATCAATCATTGAGTTGGGTAACTTCTTACTTAAGCATAAGATCCCTTGCCCAAATAATTTGAACAATGGATTGCCCTAAGTAATACTTGATCGAATAAAGCTCCTTTAATGAAGGGCTACTTACTATTAATTGAATTCCGATAAGTGCGAAATGGTAAAGTGAACTTCCTGGTATATATTTAGGTAAGGGTGTGTAGTGCAGACGATCAAACTGAACAAATTTCTGCATGGGACCAAAATCGTAATAGAGAAAAAAAAACTGGCCAAGTGCACTGAAAAAATAAATGGCTAGCAAAGTACCAATTTGGCTTGGCTAAAAATTATACGGCTACAAATAACCAAGACTTATTTAAAACGTGCAATACCGCTTTGTTAACACCAAACAATCAAGTAATATTAACCAAGTTCACTTGTTCAATTCTAGCAACAAACTTTGCAGGCTCTCTCAGAACCGAGTCGCTTGGTTGTAAATAACAATAACTTGTTTATTTCTAGCCGTTACGTTTTTTCCGTGTGCGTGTCTGACCACGTACAATGAACAGTTCAGTGGTTGGGATGAATTTATCCCAAGAACAAACTTACCTTAGTAGTTGAGAAACACGTTCTTCCATATATCGATGAACGTCACGGTCAATTGAAAAAGTAAGTTGGAAATCATTTAAAAAAAAAAATGTGATAACTATAAATTACCAATTTTCGGATTTTTCCTTTTACTTGTGCTGTGAGACCTTGCTTCCTGTCTTTAATAATTCTAGATCAACGGGAAGTACCCTGTAGGTTTCGATTTATTTGCGAGTATCAAAATATGTCACCTAAATGGCCGTGTTGTATTATTGAGTTGACTTAGAAGCTTGATTTTTTTACATAGATCTACGTATTTGATATTAATTTCAACTTGATACCTCCACGCGTTCCTGAGAAAATGGGTCTTGACAGAATGACGGACGGACAACAAAGTGACCCTTTATGGTTCCGTTTTTTTTTCCTTTTGAGGTACGGAACCCTAAAAATTATCAATTAATCAATTATACCTTCTTCTATACCTACTCGACCCATGTAACAACTGTTTTCCCGATGTCGATGTTGGTCCCATTGATAAAGTTCTTTAGTTTGTTGGACTGTCCTATACCGATAAATTGTACTGTAGTTTGTCATGAGATTTGTGTGTAAAATGCAAATTGCAAAAAACGTACCTTGGCGCATCCCCCTTAGGGATGCGCCAAGGTACGTTTTTTGCAATTTGCAGCTCAGTGTCAGGTTGTATGTTGATTAAAATATGATTCGCGACCGTAACAAATATGGCTTTACAGAATTATAATAATTAGAATTAGCAATACAACTTCTTAAGTTAGCAAAGGTGTCAAATGTCATGATTTCATGAATTAGTCATTCATTACAGTTACATGAACTTACAGAGTTGTATTGATGATTTTTATGATTATAATTCGATAAATAAACATTCGATACGTCCGCGAATCATATTTAGATCAACATACAACCTGATAATAACCTGTAAATTGCAAAAAACTTAAGAAAATTTGAATTTCGCGGGCTACCTTCTACTTCTTTGAATTTAAAATCCCTGAAACTCAAAAAAATACACAAAAAAAATGTTTTAGAATAAGTTTTTTTTTTTTTATTTTTTTTATTTATTTATTTCATAATTAACAGGTTTTAACAAATAAGTTGTAGAGGCCTTCTTTTAAGTATGGAGATACCTGTACCAGAAGACCTCCCTCTTCCATATCTATGTGTATCATACAAAGCCTGTTAATAACATAATTTTAACAAAGTAGGTAAAGTAACAAAACTAGAACTAGATAATTAATTAAAAAGTTAGATAATAAATTAGACGATAAGTCCTCATCTCTACCTACTATCATTCTTTTGTTCTCCCGACAGGGTCCAAGATTGTTTCTCAAGCAAATATTTACCACCTAAGCACATACATTATGAAATGCAATAAAGTATTGAGTATTGAATAAACGTCGATAAAACAATTGGTTTTATACTCTGCAGAACATAAAGTGTTGCCTAAATGAACAAAATGAACATTAAACTTCCTTGAGTAAATTAATTTAATTTTTAATTATGTTGCTGCACAAGTTGCTATAATCTCTCGTCATAAAGTTGCCATTTACGACTGTAAACTTTTAGATTTTTCCATTTGAAGCCTGAATATAAATTTAAAGTACACCTTAATAATTAAATTATAAAGAAGCAACTGATGCTATCACAGCATATAAATTATGAAACGTTTTTTGATATCTTGAAGGAGCCAATGTTTCTTACTGGAAAACTTGTATAAAGAAATACCATCAATAAATCAAAAAAAAAAATGTTTATTTTTCTTCCACAAATCATTCTCCTGCCCTTATCCCAATTTTATTTGTGGTCGGCGCAACATGTCCCTTTTTTCCAAACTTTTCTATTAAGTAGTCGTCATCTCAGTAGTCACCCCCTTTCTAGCCATATCATCTTTCACACAGTCCATCCATCGTTTCTTTGGTCTTCCCCTACTCTTATAGCCATCGACATTCATACTCAAAATTCTCTTCACGTAATTTTCCTCATTTTTCTTCCACAAATAACAATTATTAAAAAAAAATACGAAAATAAAACGAAAATCAACATCTCATCCTTGAATACTTACTATGAAATGTTATACTTTGAACACAATTTTACTACAACACAACTTATAAACCGGTAGACTTGTTCCGTCAGTGTGGAGTGTCTCTAATGTGTTTGCCGTGGTCGGGTGTCACCGGCTGCCGGTTCCCACGTCTGAGAGGTGCCTTACTTCGTTCTCTCGGGAAATATTATAAGCTTTGATTTATGCTTGGTATATCTAGGCTAGGATTTCATGTCGTTTAGATGTTTTAAGAACAGGGTAAAAATCAGAAGACTATCTAGATTTATTGTACACTAGCTTTTGCCCGCGGCTTGTCCCGCGTGGTGATCGGAAATTATCCCACGGGCAAGTATATAAATAGAATAATTGTTAATAATGTAAAATGTTTTAATTTTTATTCCCTTTGATTTTTGTTTTATTGTTTCGGTATCTGTATGTTGTTTGTTGTCAGTTCAATGCTAATATGCTTTAGACGATTTATTTAAAAAAATCTAAAAATTTCACGTATTTTATTAAATTCTTCGTTTTGTTATTCTTAGTATAAATTTTATTTTATGGTATAGTGCTTGTGGCACATGTAATATGTTTATGGAGCATGCGGTGCTCTATAAGATATTGTTATACTGAGCCTAGTTTTTAGTAAAACATTATTTTATCATGTTACCAGTGTAAACAATTGTTGATTGGCCATAAAAAAAAAAAAAAACAGTATCCTACATACTACTACATAGGATATTTTTATTCCAGTCATGGTCTACCTGTGTAGCAAATTGCAAAATTACGTGAAAAGGGAACAGTCAGACTCACAGAGTCACTTGTTTTAGTTTGAAAGAACGTATTAATATGGAAGTACCTATGTATAGTTAGATTTACATATTATTTGTAACAAGCAAAGGTCCTTACTGGTTCTTCATCGTTGGCCTACCTTCTGGTAACGGATAATACTTTTCAGCAATAATGAACTAAAATATTCTCACTTTTCTTTTGTTTTTTGTTTAGAACTCCGCCATCCTTAAGAAGTTTCTTTTAAGAAAATATTATGTTGTATCATAATAACGTTAAAACTTTACCATATTAGTGTTGCAAACTCTCGGTTACAAAAATTCCCACAACTCCCATCGGTATTGTAAGTGACTAAGGCTTCTAAAAGACTACATTCATTCGAGGGTTGAGAATGTTAACTTTCATGATTCTCTTTACGCCTTTACAACTTTTCATTTTACGCGTCGTATGCGGTCTTAGGGAGCAGTGGTGGCCCAGTGGTTCGAACCTAGGCAGACATTCTACTTTGTGAAAATTATTTCATCACCACTGCTCTCAATACGGTGAAGGAAAACATCGTGAAGAAACCGGCATATCCTAGAAATAAAAAATCGAAAACATGTGACATCTACCAACCCGCACCGGGCCCGTGTGGTAGATTACGGCGCGGTCCCTCTCACAGAGAGAGGAGGCCTGGGTGAGCAGTGTGCAGTGCGAATATTATAGGCTGATGATGCTATGTGCTGTTTCATACAATTTTGTGTTGCCCATTTTCACGTGCGAAAAGAATGCCGTGAAATTGCGATATCAGGACGATTCACTCGAATTTTCAGTTTTGTTTTATTCCGCGTTGACACGAAACCGAGAAAATTATATAATGAATGTTCATCATTTCATTTTTCAATTATTCGGTTGGCGAGTGAACGATGCCGAATGCTCATGAATTTGTCAGTTTTGATTCATGTTGTGTTCAGACATCCGAAGGATGCCGAATGAAAGACGAAAGTGAACAAAAGGAGAAGCATCTGATAACTGATTCAGAGGTCTAAAATATTAATCAAAGAGGTTATAACCTACTAAACATAGATCACAAAAACATCGTGCCATCAGTGCCGAATCCATAATTCTCCGATATATGCGTGGCCACGATGCAAAACTGTTCGTTTGCAGAAATTCCGAAATGTGCCGTTATTGAGCGTCTATCATGGCGCCGCGCCGGCCGATTTATGGCAACCCTTCCAAGTGGCCGGAGATAGGTAACACGAAGGTGCTTACTACGCATCGTTATGTCAGGGAAAACTGCTTAAATATTGGTCTGTTTTCTTTTGAATATCTGAAGTTATTGGTAACTAAGAATGCCGTGCAGTGAAATAGAGGTACATACAAGAGAGTCATATTTTATTTTATAAGATTTTCATATTTTCACTATCTGTTATTTTGTGCTATTTAAAAACAGCGTAAAATCTGATTTCTTTTATGTTTCTATGAACTTTTTGTATACCACATTATTATAATATTATGGATGTTACAGCTGTAACATAAGCCATTATGCGGACCTGTTACCTCGGGTAATATTCACAGGAGAACAATGAAACCACAGCAGGTACTACAATTTACAAGTCCCAAACGACACATTCTCACAAAAAGGAACAAAAGTAAAGGAGACTGTAGAAACATTGATTTCTGGAGAATACAATGCCATAACTACTTCAATCAGTGTAATCTTTTTTTTTTTCATATTTTATAAATTACACCCCTAGCATAGATGTATGACCTTAACAGCTTTTTCACAATATAACAGTGGTACTATCTACTATTTTTTGTGAAATTATCTGATAGATAAGTTAACTGGAACTTAGTAGGAGGATCTGCCGCCTAGCAGCAATGTTATACTGGATTAAAGGCATTAAAATTTTCAAAAGGAAAAGTAATTTCAAAACAAGGAGTATATAAATGGCTTTTCTTTTGCCTGACCGAAAGATTCCTCGAATCGCTTGATCAACGATGCGGTTAAATTCGCTTTATTTATTTTATAAGCATCTCCTGAACAATACTAAAGCACGTCCTTGGATAATAAACTCGTTGGTATGCAACAAGGAGGCGCGGACGGAATCCGTAATGGTTGCAGGCGGGTAACCATCGAGTGACCGAGTTTGTGGTTGTAGTACAGGTTATTTACTTAGCAGGAAAGGTTAGGGTGGGGAAAGAGAGACAGCGTAATATAAGCCGCTTAAGCTCAATACACACACAAAGCGGGTGCGTGTCGGGCGCGGGTCGGGACGGGAGTATGGCAGGTTTGTTTTAATTGTAATTCCATGTATTATATGAATGTCACCTCACGAAAAGCGTGCGCGGCTCCCGCTCCCGACCCGCTCCGCGCCCGACCCGCGTACGCTTTTCACGTGCTGACATCCATATAATACTAGGCATTACAGTTTATTCAAGCCCACTAAGCTGAACTCCCGTCCCGACCCGCGCCGGCACGCACCCGCTTTTTGTGTGTGTTATGTAAGTTTAAAAGTGAGCTTGGTTGTACTTCTCACAAGGTTGACAGGAACCTGGTGAAGGTCACGTGAATTTGCTATGTAGATATGGGGAGTGCAGTCGCTGTTGTGATGCTTGGGGGAGACCTAATTCCAGCTGTGCGTGGACGTCTTATAGCTGAGATGATGGTGATGGCAGAAAAACTAAGTTGTTGAAATTATGTTGTTTTTTTTACTAAGCCTCCGCTGTCCGTTCGTCCGTCCGTCAGTCTGTCTGTCAGCGGGCTATATCTCATGAACCGTAATAAGTAGCAATTGAAATTTTCACAGATGTGTATAAAGGGGAATGCCAACTCTCCATAGACACTTCGGCCTCAAGTGCACACAATTCAAAGTATATGGATAGGATAATATGCGATTTAAATAATGAAACGGTCAAGGTCTTGGTTTAGAAAAAAGTTGGGGTTATTTAGATAAAATCGTTTTTTTCAATGAGGCAAAATCTTCAATTTGTGCTGCACTAAATGTTTTAATATGATTATATATTGATTCTAAAAGTAGATTCCAGGGGTTAGGTACTACTTAAATGGTAATAACAGATTCTACAATCCGGCGGTACATAGTAATTGTACTTACAAAAAAGATGTACCCGCAGTGCTGACGGGACAGCGAGCCGATTGGTCTTGTTACAGCCAGGAAAGAAACATTGATTTTGAGTGTTTGGTGCTCTTACATAATAAGGCAGCAGTATACTGTTGGATGTTTTCAAGCTTTGTCCCGCTTGCTATGCACTGTCAGCTACTTCAGATTGCACCGAAGGTAGGTTGGATGGTTCAAATTGCTCCATAGGCAGACTGGATGGTTCAGATTCCGGTTCTGTAGTTGAACATGATGCTGCTCTAAACTGCTCTAACGAGATGATGATGGCAACTGAAATAATAATAAAAATTAAAGCTCAGTGCATAAAGACAGTAAACGTGAATTACTGTGGTTTTGGTACAAATAAATACACAATCAAAAAAATATCTATCACATTTTATATTATTATTAATTAATTTCTAAAAAATCTTTCTCAAGTTTCTAGACAATCTGTACTATGTGAAATATAACTTGTGCGGACACGAAAGAAGTTGAATATTACACTATAGACTCAGAAGTATGTCAGTATCAAATCTCAGAACTACGCTTGTATTAATTCTAAACAGTTGATAACTTACCGCTCTTGGTACAATCTGACAGGCAATCATTTCGAGTTGTTCATGTGGAGAATCAGACCTGAGTGTATGTGATCTTATTCTTAAAAGCAATCTGCCGCACGCAGCTGATGCACACTTGTCCATGATCTGTACATTTTGTTGTTCGCACACTAAACTGTCACTCGACACTTGTACCTAATAAACAAGTCATAATTATTAGATATCCTAAAACAACACTAACTTTGATAGTAGGTACTCTGTCTATTTATTTAAAATCATTTCTCTCTGATACTGACCTGTTGTGTCGAATTGTTGTATAACATTTTGCTCTTTCTGCTATTTCCAAGAAATGCCTTCGTATTCTCGTGACGTTTAAACCACAATTAACACAGCGTAAATGACTTTTTGAATGAATTACTTAGGGAACGGAAGTACTCGGGCCAGCGACAATGCCGGGGTCTTCATAATTTGTGGATATCGAGTCAAAGTTCGTGCTGAGGTTATCGTTAGAAGCGGGAGCGGAATCCATGTTCAGGCCGTGGTCGTCAGGGCTCAGGGTTCAAAGAATCTTCGGAGTCCATTTAATAAGCGTATTCGATGGTTAAAATAACAAATTCGCAAGAAAATAAAGTTAGCAAACGAAAACAAAGAAAGTCGATTTGTGATTTGACATTGACATTGACTTGACAGCCGGCCGGCATAATTCAATGTTGCCACACCACACACAAAAAATTGATAGATCGATATCGATTTTTTTATCGAATCCTAATTTTAATACAAAATTATAATCGCCACTGTGACTCATTAATCTTAACGACGTCAACTCTGATGACGTAACATTATTTGGTAAAAAAAAATGGATAAACAGTGTATTTTAGTTCAAATAATAAAACGATTAAGTACCTAATATTAAAAAATAAAATAAAGTCTTACCAGCGATTACACGACACGAAACACACACAAAACTCAAAATAATCACATTCACTTTTTCACTCACGGGTTCCCGACGTTTTTTTTGGTCGGATCAAAATAGGTATTTAATAAACGATGCTAGTTAGTGCAAATATTTATCTACCACGCACTCGTGACTATAACGTTTTACCTGCGTGTGACGTGCGACATCAGTCAGTTTCAACATTTTTTTCCAATGTTGGCTATTGATATTTTTGGATATTGGTTTTTATGATAAAAATCGTTAAAAAAGGGTGTATTCCCGTTCGTCCCACTGCCGTCGTCCCCCTGGTGGGACGAACGGGAATTTAATAATTAAATGATTTAGTTGACGAGAATATCCGTCAGGCCATAGAGTTAAATTGCTCAGCGACCAGTTTAGCCCTAATTTCATAGTAGAAATAGAGATTTAAACCGTGTGTACCTGCGTCGGCCGTATGTCCGCCTCGGGGTTTGAAGGACAAATAGTTTGCGGCAGCCTTGCGGCTGCCTCGGGACGGGAGTTTAAAGGTTAAGAAGTTATGAACGTCTTTGTAAATATGTTTTCTTTAACATATTCTATCTTTATTGTGCTGAACAGCTAAAGAATTATATGTAATTAAAATGTGTAGTAGCGTTTTTGTTATGATCCTATGCATTCATTATTATATCAACTATCAATTCGCTTGTTCATTTAGTATCAATAGTAAAAACATAACAACGTATTTGTTTGAATACATCGAATAATAAGCATTACGGATCTGATATTATAAGTAAAACATCCATGAAAACATAATCGATTATTTCGTGAACGGAATTAATAATTATTGGCAACACTGCTGATTTTATCCACAAAAGGGAATTATTTTCACGTATTTATCGTTTCGGTACTTTTTATTTGTGCAAAAATGTTCCCATCTTGTTCGGATAAATGAATATCTTGTTAGATAACTAGAAATAACGATGTTTTTTTTACATAAACGTAAATTGGTGGGCGTTCTCGGGCCATAAATGGGCATCCTTCTTTCTATTGCGGCTATAACAAAAAAAATATATAAAAAAATAAAGTAAAAAAATTATGGAACTCATAAAAGAAACATGTTATTTTCGAAGTTTTTTTTGCTAAATATTACTAAAACTACAATTTTGAAACCTACGTGTGTGTTTTTTGTTTCTAATACTACTTGCAAGCAGAGAAAGTCGAAAGAAAATTCTACTACTCATTTTGACCGACGGTACTTACATTTTTTTGCCCCATTCTTACAGTACACAGTTCTGAAGAATACAGTTAAGTTTATATTAAAACGATGTTTAAAGAAAGACTCATCAACGTTGTAAAAAACTCAAAGAAAAATTAATTTAATAAAATGCGCGGCAAAAAGGTACGGTTTATATAACAAGTGTTGCTGTTACTTCAACGGTACCGTAAAAGAACCAAAGAAGTACCGCAAAGTTTAATGCTAACCAAGAGTACAGTCACGAGCACCAATACGTATCCACTTAGCAAAATTCAAAAGCGATTTTCTCGTGGAATATTGACTGCAACTTTGTTATAAGGCCTATTTCATATTTATACAAGGTGGAGACGACAATACAACAAAAAATTCAACTACGTGTCCATAATGACGTTGCCATTCTGTATACAAAAATTAAATCCGGTCTGACGTCATCACGTCAACGCCGGCTGTCGCTGAAAACCAGCGCTGGGGCTCTGTCTCGTATGGAGTCGCAGCTTTATGCTGAGCGATGGCCGTTTTGCGTAGATGTGACGCATATTTTCCCCCAAATTGTTTTTATTCGTAATTTTTTTCTTTTTTGCGTCATGTTTGCCGCAAATAAACATATTTTCTTTCTTTTCTTTCTTTCAAATCGAATATATTCAATAGTTTAGTCATTATAGCTCGACAAAATTCATAGTCAGCTCGGGCTATTCCGTTTATCTACGCCAAAAATCCACCCTAAGGTGGATATTCGGAAATGTATGCCCGAGAATTCACTCAAGGCCTAGTTGGATAAACGGAATTGGAACGGTTTAGGGTGGATCCGGCTTACATTACATTTAATTTGTTTGAAAAACTATTTTTTTTATTTCGAAGGTGGGATTTATTTGACAGTTCCAAAATACTCTTAAGCATTAGTAGTGCCAGTATTTTAATTTTTTGTTGTATGGTAGTCTCCACATTGTATGAGTTCCAAAATACTATATTTGTAAGATCATAAAAATATTAATCAACACGGTAGGAGTAAATCACTTTTTTAAGTTACTTAGTGTATACATATTGGTGCTCGTGACTGTACGGATTGAAGAAAAACGTTGTCCTGTACTTTATATTTTTGCGTGTCAAGGAGTATAAGTGTTTATTCAGGAATTAAATTAAACAAAGATACACTTTACATTACTGAGGAGAAAAAACAGAGATTTTAACGCTGTTCATTGTTAAAGAATATTATTTTGTTATTTACTGGTTTTTGAGAATCTCGTGGCTAAGTAATAACAGCCGCACGGGTCGATTTATCAGATTAAGTTACGCTTGCTGGGTATGGTCCGTGAATGGGTGAAAATCTTTAGGTACACACCGAGACTCCTCCGCGCCTCGAAAAGCACGTTAAGCCTTTGGTCCCGGCTGTCATTCGTGGATCTTTGACAGTCGTTACGGGTCGTCAGAAGCCCGAAAGTTTGACAACCAGTCTTACCAAGGGGTATCGTAATACCGAGTTACTGGGTGGAGGTAAGACAGGCAGTCGCTTCATGTAAAATACTGGTATTCAGCTGCATCCGGTTAGACTGGAAGCTGGCCACAACATAGTTGACAAAAGTATAGGCAGATGATGATAACGTAGGTGTGGCCAATATTTTACACGTTAAAAATTGAGATGAGTCATTGTTAGTGACGTTAGGCGATAACTCGGTTGGCGGTTTTTTCGCCACTTCAAAGGGTTTTAGTACGTTGAGTAAACGCACCAAACCGCGTTGACTAGATTATTGGCGCTGTTTCATCCTATGCGCCCAGTAAGGGACTTTGTAGCAATAACTTTTGAAGCTGAACCACATCAATGTACCCAATCGTTTAAGAGCGTGTATCCCAAAAGTTGGCATCGTCGCAAATAGCTGCAGCAGCTCAGTAAAAGCTTGAGACGTGAACGTCCTTCTTAAACATAAAGGTAAGTCTAAAGCTTTTAAGAAAACATTAAAGTTCTCTGTTTACGTAAGTTTTATTTTGTACTTTATAGTTCAATAAAAGCTTGTTTTTAAAAAGATTATATACTTATATTTTATTACTTAGTAACGCCTATCATCGTAATGCACCTGCAAAAATCAAGGACATGGTACTTAACGAAATAATTAATGTCGAACCAATTTCCTCTGAAGTTCCCGTGACCTACTAATCAAGGGATGTACGCAGTAGACGCGCTAATTAATCACATTAGACGCTAAACCTAGAATATTACGCCATAAACTGTTGAACTTAACATGTCGGGTATATAAATTAGACTTATCTTGATTTAGTATGTAGGTTACGAGTTCTCAATTATGCGTTGAAGTTGAATTTGAGGGTGGATTTTGAAGTGGAGTTATTGGGTGATAACGAAGTTGTTCGGTATGGAATTTGTCCTATTAGGCGTCAGTTATAAATAGGCAGGTAACAAAAAAGGAATTCGAATTCAATACTGTAACTGTTTATTTCAGTTTACTTTTTTATTATTCACGTGAACAAGATCGTTTACTGTCAAGTAAACGAATTGGTAAGTGTAGTACCTACCTAAGTACTTATGGTGAACCCAAAAAAGTGTTGAATAATGCCGATGAAAAAGTATCGTATTTTTATCTAAATATAAAGGCCCACGGGGAGGTGTCCGTATGGATAAGGAGCCATGACTCATATTTAAACGCGGGTACTACCAATACTCGTATTTAGTAGTAAATTAAAAAACAAAAACCCAACTGCAAAAACACATAACTGAAAAGAGAAAAACAAGCATTAAAATCGGGGGGACTAACAAAAGATACACCATATGTCCGGTTATTGTTTGTCCCCGCCTGCGATACCAAAGTTCCATAGATTATAATGCTTGTTTTTATCTTTTCAGTTTTTGCAGTTGGGTTTTTTGTTTTTTTAATAATTTTCTTTATTATAAGCTTTTTAGTTTTTATAAATGTATCTAAATTTGTAATTGACTCATTAGTAGCTTTTATTTGATACCAATATTGTTAATGGACTCAGGCGTGACTTTGCGGAAATCCATTATAAAATACAATAGACGATGTATATTTAGTAATTTAATCCGCTTAACTTAGAGAACCCTGTAAGAAACACACATACATACATACATACAAACATTTGTAAATACAATTTTTAAATATAACATAGCCTATGTCACTCCCACAATTAAGACGAATCTAATGACACCTCATATGTTAAAATCCATCAAGCCGTTTAGGCTACAGAGCGTGCCAAAGAAATACACATACATACATAGTCTCGAAAAACATTACCCTCCTCCTGGGGCAGTCGGGTAATTAGCCGATTTTGTAGGCCTGATTCTGAAATTTGTGGTAAAACCCTTAAAAAATTACAGGACGTTCAAGGTGGCTCCTCAATTCAGACGTCTGAATTGTAGCCCACAGGTTTTTACTTGTCTTTATCAAATGAAAATTTAGAAACCGAAATCTAATGTAATAATCATTGTAATTTATACTCTAGACTTCCAGAAATCTGTTCCTAGATCTAGAAACACGAGTCTCGGCGATTCATTAGTCCAGACGAGTCCTAATTAGAAGAGTGACACAGTTACTATTACTGTACTACATGTAGGTAATTTGGGTGTGGATTGTCATTACTGCTTATTTTATTCGCTTTTCTGTGACTTTTTTTAAGACTACTTTTTTATGAGATGAAACTGAAAATGTGGTATCTATGTTTGTCTTATTCGATCCTCAAATCTTAAAATCTGCTTGCCGTTCGTTTTGATATTATTGATAAAAAAAAAATAGGATCTTTAGTGCCTATTTTAGCATAGGAGGTGGAGACGACAGTACAACAAAAAATTTAACGGTGTGTCCATAATGACGTTTCCATTCTGTATACAAAAATTCAATTGAAAATATTCAATAGTTTAGTCATTATAGCTCGGCAAAATCCATAGTCAGCTCGGGTTATTCCGTTTATCCACACCAAAAATCCACCCTAAGGTGGATATTCTGAAATGTATGCCCGAGAATTCACTCAAGTCCTGGTTGGATATACGGAATTTATAGGCTTAGGGTGGATCGGCATACACTACATTTAATTTGTTTGAAAAACAATTTTTTTTATTTCGAAGCTAGGATTTATTTGACAGTTCCAAAATACTCTTAAGCATTAGTAGTGCCAGTATTTAAATTTTTTGTTGTATGGTAGTCTCCACATTGTATTTTTATGATGTATTAGGTACCTATGTTTTCAGAAAATGGTGGTACCTCTATCAGACTATGGTAAACCAGTATAAGTACAAAAAAAACAACTGAATTAATCTGAAAATGATAAAGTTGGAGATAATTTAAACCTAGAATGATCCATTACGAACCTAGATATTCATAACTTAGTCTTCCTAATAAGTTAGTTTCCTTCTAAGAATTCATCTCTTGTCTTTCCTCTCACAAAGAGCAATCAACTTACAAGGACTGATTAACTAGAAAAATCTGCATAGCTACAAGTCCCTGATGCAATCTCGCAGGCAAGCGCCATCGCTATTCATCGCTTAACTTAGATTAACCTGCTTAGTACTTCGCTGAGAACTTTGCTTACACTTGTAGCACCAATGAAATTGAACGTGTTCAGCACATATAAACGCGTTCAAAAGCTGTTAGTGTACAATATTCCATTACAATTTTGACACTGACAGCTCTTGAACGCGTTTTAGAAATGACCGCGTTCAGTTTCATTGGTGAAATCAGTCCGACTTTTTTTTTTTTTTTTGGGTGGGAAATCGTCCAATGACTTCTCCCGCTCTGGGCGGAGCGGAAGGGCCTGTCAGACTTTTACTGACTAAAACCCACCCGTGTTCCTTCCCTTGCCATGCCAGGGGCCACGGTTTCCCCTTGGGACTACCCGCAACCCCGGCAGGCATCGGCCCTAACGGACCCCGTCAGTTTTGCTGACATCTCTTTGAGGCGCGCGTGGAACACGTTGACCCGGGCCTGGTCCTTATCGGACGGCGACCTGCCCTCTGCTCTCCGTCCGCAGGCCCGCGCCTACGGTGGCCGGAAATCGGCTATCAATTCCCGACGCCTGGGAAGTCTCCTACGGCGGCGGCGGCTAGGGCTGGTAGGGCGCGGCCTCTGCCACTCCCTCGCGCGCTCCGCCTCCTCCTTCGCGAGCATTACTGCTTCGCAGAAGGAGGTGACGGCTTGCCATGCCCTCTCGCTCCGCACCATGGCCTGGACCAGGGCCGGACGCGAGAGGTCACTGCCGCCGATCGCCTCCACGAGGACACGGCGGTGGTCCACCCAAGCCGGGCAAACCTCCACCGTATGCTCCATCGTGTCCTCCGGACGATCCACACAATGGTGACACCCGGGCGTTTCCTCCCGCCTTATGCGAAACAGGTACCTCCCGAAACAACCGTGTCCGGTGAGGACCTGCGTCAGGCGGAAGGTGAGGACGCCGTGGCGCCTCTCAAGCCACTCCTCAAAGAGGGGACTTATCGCCGTAATTGTGGCGTGCCCAAATCTGGGTTGCGACAATCGCACACTCCAAGCCGCCATGAGATCCCGCCGGAGCTCTGTCCGCTGTACCGTGATTTCTCGCGGCAGCGGAGTTACACCCCGGCGCTTCATCTCCTCGCGCCACTCCCAAATGTGGGCGAGGACCTTCGCCTCCAGATCCCATGGCGGCGTTTCGGCAAAGAGGCTCGCCGCCTCGCCAGAGACCGTACGGTATCCCCGGACCATCCGGATAGCCATGACCCTTTGGGCTGCATGCAACCGGCGGGCTGGGCGCAACCTTAAGGTTCGCGCCCACACCGGTGCCCCGTAAAGGGCCATGGACCACACGACCCCCGCGTAGAGCCTCCGGCAGGAGGCGTTTGGACCCCCTAGATTGGGCAGAAGCCGCTTCAAGGCAGCCCCGGCCCGCTCCAGTTTGGGAGCCAAACGTCGGAAATGCTCCACGAAGTTCCACCGGCTGTCGAGGACGAGTCCCAGGTACTTCATCGTCACCTCGATGCCGACGTGAACCCCTCCTACCGTTATTTGGGAATCCGACGGTAGCGCGTTCCGAGGGCCATGAAAGCACATGACCTCGGACTTGTGCAGGGCCACCTCGAGTCCCAATTGCCGGATCCTGTCGACGATCGTCGCAACCCCGCGTGTCGCCAGTTCGGCCGCCGCCTCGTGCGACCTCCCCTGCGCCAGGACCAGCGTGTCGTCAGCGTAGCACACTACGCTGACACCACTAGGGAGGTCGGCGCGCAGCACCCAGTCGTATCCGATGTCCCACAGATGCGGCCCCAGGACCGATCCCTGTGGGACACCGCACGACATCTCTCGCCGGTTCCATTTTCCCTGGTGACCGGGGTAGATGACGGCCCTGTCCGTCAAATAGGCCTCGACCAACCGACAGAGGTAGGTCGGCATCCAATCAATATACATAAATAATTTGAATACACCTAATAACTGCTTAGATCTTTGGTTTCTAAAAACTTATTTAATTACTGTCTTTTGTACGCGGCATCACCCGCGTGTAAGTCGGAAATTATCCCACGGAAACGTACTATCGGGATAAAAAGTATGTATGTCCTAACACGGGACGTGGTCCATCCATTTATGGTTTTAGCGTGAAAGCGTAACAAACAAACAAACTCATTTTCGCATTTATAATATTATTAAAAAAAAAAAAAAAAAAAAAAAAATTATTTGGGACCACAAGATCCAAATGTTAGTAGTTATACAAAAAACTTAGACACTATTGTTAGTACTTAAATAAAACTACAAAGGACAACACACATCTTAAAACGGCGTAAATAAACTCTATACCTACACATATGCACCTGTGATAAACCTGCACCCCAATTACGAAACGCAAACTCAATTTTAAATTGAAACCAATTGAAAAAGATTGCCAGTCCATTGCTTCATAAGTTCGACAAAAAAAATTAAGCAGATTCTTTTTGTCGAACTTATGAAGCAATGGACTGACAATCTTTTTCAATTGGTTTCAATTTAAAATTGAGTTTGCGTTTCGTAATTAGGGTGCGGGTTATAATTAGGATTATTAAGTCTTAAAATTACTTGAAAAGCAATTTTATTAGGAGACCATTGTTTATCTAATTATGTCAAAAATACGACATTTTATCGATATAAAAAAAGAAGAAGAAATAAAGAAAATATATAATATATATAGTTAAAACCAGAACACGAAAATAACAATTTGGAGGAAAATATGCGTTACGTCCACGCATAACGGCCATCACTCAGCATAATGCTGCGGCCCTATGCGAGACAGAGCCCCAGCGCTGGTTTCAGCGACAGCCGGCGTTGGCGTGATGACGTCAACCGGTGCAGCATACCGGTGCGGAAAAAGCCTGTAATCATTACTCTATTTTAATTAGGTGTTGTTATTTATGTCAACTAATCATAACAGTTATTATGAGATTTGACAGCAGATTTAGATATTTATATGCATACCTATTCACAGGGTTTCAGGAACTGGGAGTATGGTCAGTCTCGGATACGTTTAAGCCCCATGGATGTAATAGAGGGCCAGTCTTACCAGGGTATCGTTTAACCCAGTAACTGGGTTGTGGAAGTCAGATAGATTAAACAGTTGGTCCCGGCGCGGCGGCGGTCTTATATAGATCTTTGAAAGTTGTTACGTATAGTTTTAAAAGTCTGACAACCAGTTTTACCAAGAGGTATCGTTTTACCCAGGAACAGAGTTGTGGAGGTCAGATAGGCAGTCGCTTCATGTAAAATACTGGTATTCAGCTGCATTCGGTTAGACTGGAATCGAGCCCAAAATAATTGAGTTAAGGCTGCGCAGATGATGATGACGATTTTAATAGAGGGCGATCCTTTATAATGTAAAGCAGAAAATTTATCGTAACAGCTACTGATTCTCTAATTCCTTTTTTTCTCACATGTCCCTCAAGTTGTCGTTCAGTTTTTGAGCTTTAAAAACTGCAGTGAAGCTAAGTCATCTACTTACACAAATGGCTTAATTATATACGTTTTAAACGGCTTCAAAGCTTCTTAAACAAGGCTAGTAAAGTTCTACCATTTGGGGGAGTTATGACTCTATACTGAGGTTACATTGTGACCCCTAAGGCGTGGGACCAGTCGCCATTTTGGCATGAAGTTAATTAATCCTGCCGATAAGATCTGAAGACACTAGTACCCACAATCTAGACGTGCCATGGTTACAGTTTGGTCTAGACTTAAAAGTTTCAAGTACTATTTTGTAACTTACGATTGTCGTTGTGACACATACATTATGTATGTATTTAGATAAACATACATTTTTGATTAAATAAAGTTTTAAATCGATAGGTTACGGGGGTTCTGTTCGAGGGTGAAAAGTGAGTTGTTAGATTTTATTTCAATGTTACGAAGTTACTATAGAAAGTTACGGGCGAAGGAGCTAATTATGTTGAAATATATATAGCAGCAATTCTATTAAAAAGTGCTGAATCAATATGAAGAAAAACCTTTTGCACAAATCAATGTTGTTTAGTGACGTCACGATTTCAAGTAACTTATGTGTTTAGATGGCTTTAAAAGGGTAATAAAATATTACCTAAGCAGATGGCATATCAAAATGTTTCCTTTATGATCTCTTAAGACTGAATTCCCGGGAATCGCGAGGTCCTTTATCTATCTATAGATCCCACAAGCTGACCTATTTCAAAATCCAAATAAGCATGAATATTCCAATTTATCTTTGTTCATCCACCATGAAATAACTTTCATGATTTCTGTTCAACAAAAACAAGACTACTTTGTTTATTTAAGTAAATATTGACTAGTATAATGGTAAGTACTTATCCTACCCGATTTCGGACGAGATCGTAAAACAAGCGGGTTAAAGTTGGGCATACCCTCGGCAGCCTGTTTTACAAGCTGTATCTAGGGATACGAAATTGTTGTGGATATTACGCTGTAAACTAATGAAATGAAGTGTAAATTAGCTCCATCCTTAGCCAGCGTTTTACAGGTTTTCTGCAGAAATATTTTAAGCTGTGAAAAAAGGTTGGAAGCTTCAAATCGCCACTTTGTTATTTCGTCAAAGTACTCTGAATTTGTGCGTAATTAAAGATTTATAAAGGTGTCCAGTAGACAAATCTTTACGGACAGCTAAGAGATTGGAAAGTGAATTAAATTAGTCTCCATTATTAGAAAATTGGAGGACATTTACACCGTGAAAGCCTACCCCAATACTGGCAAAAGTGCCTACAGGAATGGTGGTAATGGTGCTTATAAAACTCAGTTTCAAAATAAAGATGCGATATTATTACCCTTAACCACACCGAGGACAGCATAGAAAGACCAAATAAATAACATTTTATTACTTAACTGTCAAACAACTTAAAATAATCTCTTCAAATGCACATATTACATCCCCCAGACTAAGTTCAAATCTCCCCGTTCCACGAAGAAAAATAAGCTAAAGTTAACTTCTGTGTGAACTTCTCCGGTAAAAATTCGATTGAAGTACAGTATGAGGTCATAACCAGTTGGGTAGGCTAGACTAGGCTTGCGTTAGTATCTGAAAATGGTTCTATTAATATTTAATATGATAATGTTCTGCTTGCCGTACATACTCTCTAGTCTTCTTGAGTGCTAAATTTTCCTCGGGCTAAGTGTGTTGGTGTAAGTTAGAAGGGCAAGCTTTTTTATAATAAAATCGTAGCGAAGTTAAAACTGTATTGAATATTCTTTTTTTTTTAAGTAATAGGGATGATGCTTTGGTAAAAAAAACGAAATTCTATTTACTAAGAAAATTCTAATTCCGAAAATATTGTTTTTAGTATTTTTGTCTGTCCTTTTCTTTGTCTGTTTATCTGTTTGATAGACAGCGCACACTTGTTTTATGCGCAACACGGGTTCGTCTTGGGCGGGGTACAACCGGAAAACTTGACCTCATGACGCAACTACAGATGGATGTAACCTTCTCAGATTTTCAAAAGGCGTTCGACACAGTCGATAATGATGTGTTGCTATGAAATTAGCCAACATGGGTTTCACACACTGACACTATTCAATTGTTCGCTGATTTCCTGCGCGGCAGATGTCAATTGGTTGACTGTGGTGGACACTTCTGAGATCTATTGCACGAGATCGGGCGTCAGTCAAGGAAGTAATCTTGGCCCGTTCCTTTTTAAACTCGTGGTGGACGACTTAACGAAAGAAGTCAATGAGTCAACTTGCCTACTCTTTGCTGATGATCTAAAGCTGCAGTAGAATTGAGCCGGGGAAATAATATTTCAACGTGGTGAAATGCTCTGTGCTTTCGTTCACCCGCGCCCACGCCCGCTTCACAATGAGTACCTCATAGAAGGTAAACCGCTGCAGCGTGTCACGGAGGTCAAAGATCTGGGCATTTGATTCACCGCTGATTTGCACTTTCGGAAACATATTGTCGAGATTTGCAAAACGGCATACAGTAACCTAGGTTTTGTTATGTACCATATATTATTTAATTTATATCTCTTTTGTTTCCAAATTATGGTGTTGACTATTTCACTTGATCAGTGTCCATTTGGCAAGTGACCTTCAAGAACTTAGTTACTTATTAGTTTCCAAATTAAAAGTAAAATCTCTCCGGTTATAACTTGGGCCGAAAGAAGAGGCTAGGCGCGTCTAAGTAATTCGCAAAAGGGAAATGTCGTCAGTTAGTAGGGATAGCACAGTTAATTATGATTTAGGGAGCTTGTTTTTTTTAGGTCGCACCCTAATTGAATGTAGGCATCCTAAAATAGTGAGAGGATGTTTTGCGAAAATATTTAGTGGTTTTACCCCACTTCAAAGCTGCGAGTGGCTGTCAGAATTTGGGGATTATCTGCAATGTTGAAAGAGTCACTGTGAGCATTGTGACCGAAAGCTTATTGTGTTTGGTTTTGGATATGTAAAATAATATTCAACTGATTGCGGCTTTCCGATTGCTGCAATCCGCAAACACCAGCAACCTCGCTGAATTATTCATTTATTATCACCAGGTATTATAGGTTTTACCAGTTGATTGTATTAGTTCAGGCCGATAACCCAACCTAGATCTGGTTGACTAGCTTTATGGTTTTCGGGGTAGGTAACCAAATCATCCAAAGAGTTTAGTACTCATTATAAAGTATCCCTCACACAGTATTTGTCAAACAGGCCATAAGTCGATGCTTATGGCCTAATTATAGACCCTTTACGAATTTAGGTCATAAGCTTATGGCCTAGATTATTATTCTAGTCACTTCGAAAATACATCCACCAACCCGCGCTAGGCTCGCGCGGTGGATTACGGCCCTTTCAGAGAGAGGCGGGCTGTGTACCTCCAGTGTGAATATTATAGCCCGATTAATAATGCATTTTGAAAATGACATCGACGAAGCTAAAAATGAGTTCGGAGTATTTATCAGGAATCATAACTGCAGCCAACTTCTAAAATCATAAATATACAATATTAGCTGCGCCCTGCGGTTTCACCCACATAAGTTTCGATCCCGTAAGAATATTGGGATAAAAAGTAGCCTATGTCCTAAGCCAGGTCATGATCTACCCATGTGCAAAATTTCATCCAAATTCATTCAGCCGTTTTAGCGTGAAGCATCAAACAAACAAGCAAACTCACTTTCGCATTTATAATATGTAAGTTAGGATTTTCATTATATTTTAAATGCCATATACCTACTATTTAAGGCCCATTATTGTAAGAAAGCCCGTTCCTCACGCCACGAGGCTCAATAGAGGGAGACGGCTGCCTAATGGTGCGTAAGTATCGAGTTAGCAGCATTTAGCACATCGTTTATTTTGCTTCAAACTTTTGGCTAGAAATATTGGTGTAAGAAAATAGAATCTGTGCACTTTATCACGTCATCTGATGGTGTGAAAAGTTGCCTTTTAAAATCAATCAAAATAAGACTGTGTTGGATTATAGTTTTGAAGTTTCTGAAATGTTAACTGGGTAGCTTAAGAGTGAAGCCACACGGGCGTTGCCAATGCGTTGCGTCGTCGCAGCGCAGTAAATTCGACGCAGTCAATGCCATACGAGCGCTGCATCGACGCTGCGCTGTCACCTTCGATATTCTATTAAATACTGCGCTGCCGATGCCGCTCCGTCGTCGTGCTCCCTTCCCCACCTCGTCTCCTTCCTATCCTTGTGCGTTGCATCGCCATCCGTCATTCATCGTCGTTTTTCCGTCCGTCATCGTGTGGCATGTCATTCAGATTTATATGTAGAACGACGGAGCGTCACCGCTCAGTCGACGTAGCGCCAACGCAACGCACAGACAACGCCCATGTGGCATCACCCTAATTCTTCGCTCACCTACAGTCCAGTTATGTTTAAGTCCCATGTAATAGGGGGCGAGCCTATTGCCATCAACTGGGCACAAATCCAGACTCCGGGCTGCTACTGACAAATTCCAGATAGAAAACCCAATAACACTTTGCCCGACCCGGGCATCCAACCCGGGACCTCATGCTCAGCAGCAGTACTTGCAATCAAGGATCCTAACTAAATTATATTTATAAATGTAAAAGTATGATTGTTTGTTACGCTTTCACGCTAAAACGGCTGAACTAATTCGGATGAAATTCCGCACACGGGTAGACCATGACTCGGGTTAGAACATAGGATACTTTTTATCCGGATATTCCCACGGGGTCGAGACATATGCGGGTGAAACCGCGGGGCACAGCTAGTATCACAAAGTCACCGAAAGTCCTTACTTCTGGATTTACATTGAAATGTGTGAAGTCAGAGTCCTTAAATAATCCTTAATGTTCCATACACTTACAGTAGTCGTTAAGTTGAATAGGAAACGTTATCATTTATTCCGAGGGATTCTGCCTCCAGGCATAAAAAGTGGCGCGGCCGTGTGAAGGAGCGGCTGACGTCATTAGTGTTTTAGGGTTAGGTTCCCGGAGGTGCGAATGGAAGTTCCTATGTACGAGTACCTATGTACTTTACAGAATAAACAATTTCATTTCATTTCCTATATTAACCGTATAGTTCGGAAGCGCCCCCAATTGGACCCGAACACGAAGACCTCCGCCGGCTCGGTAGCGGATCCAATTGGACCCCAAAATGATGACATACGACATCCTAATTTAATAATGAAAATATTTGTTATGCTACCCATCAAGTCATAAGAATGTGCGTTAATTAAGAGAGTTGAATAAAAAACTTATATGATAACGCCATTAAATCTTTCATATTTAAAGCGCAACTTAATTAATTTACCTTAATAAAATTTAAGCCCGTAAATGTGATAATCGCCATTTTGATGACAGTGGTAGTCGAGGCTAAAAAACATGAAAATTGGGGATTTCGAACATCCAAACTCCACCGCAGGGGCAGTGAATAATACATCATTTAATTATTTGACGAATTCATCCATTGTTCAAAGTAACTATGTAGTGGTAATGAAGTTTTTTGATATCCAAAGTCGAAGTTTCGCGCCAATCGTGCGTGTTTACATTTTTACTTAACACAAATATCACACATACACATGTAGATACGAATTAAAATGAGACAAATATTATTTAAAATATTATAAACAACTAGAAAATGTCCAGATCTTAACGTAATATACGAACACAGATCAAATATCACGTAATATTCATTACCACTACTCAATTTGTGTTCAAAATCTCCGATTAATAATGTTTTTTTTATTGTAATGATGTGCGAAAGCGATTATGCCAAACGATTTTTTTCGATCGACTCGATTAATTATTATGTCGAATGTCAGAAATCGATACATGGATATTGAAATAAAATTGTTTTAAGCATTAAATACATAAAACATTGTTTATAATAATGATTTATACTGTTCTAATGTAATTTTAATCGTTTTTCGTACATTATAATATAATATAGAAACCGAGTCAACAGACAAGACATACCTAGATGACCGGGATAGGTACGTCATTTATTTTATTTTATTTCGCGCCGAATTGTTTCTATATTTGAATTCAGAATGCGCTCGCTGCTCAAAATTATTTTAATTTATTGGACAATTATTTATTGTGGATTTTATTTTTGATATTTTCTGATAGTTTGCTACAGAATGCCTAGGATACTTTTCTTAGGCTTAGCAAAATTTTGTTTGGGAATGATGATAAATTAATTAAAAAAATTGGGAAGGTATTCCGCAAACACTTTTAATTAATGACGTTAATATTTTTCTTTAATTGTATAAGCTCGGTAGTTTTTGTTTCTATTAATATACTCAATTATTAGAAATTGTTTTTTTTTTGTGGTAGTGTCCCAACGAAATTTAAAAAACTGGTTTAGGGTATGTCGGACCACGCACAGTGAAGGGTTCTGCAGTTGGAATGAATATTTACTCATGCACATTGCACAGCATCAATTTTATCGACTGCAAAAATAAGTTTGTGTTTTCCGAAAAAGCTATGAAAAACAAAGTTAATTCTGCGGTTGTATACGAATATAATCCGTATCACAGACCCGTGTTAAAACTATATTCCAAACTGGCAGCTTGGGACCTAAACAGTGCCTACTTCGTCCCGCAATCCAGCCCTGCGTGAACGCCCTGCGAAAACGCCCGCGTTGACCCACTCTATGGAAGACTGGACTGTGCAAATTTATAAAATCTAAATTTAGACAGGACAGAGATACAGACCGACAAGCACATAGACAGACGGAAATGACAAAATTGTAAGGAATCCTTTACGACTACAGAGACCCTAAAAACATCAATTCCGTTCATATTTGACAGAGATGCTATATGAGATGAATTATTACAAACCTCCTCCTTTTTGAAGTTGTTTAAAAATAACTAAATAATACCACTATGAAATTATTAAAACAACGAACAAGAGCAAGTTGAACTCGCCTGGAGAGGGTTCCGTACGATGAATAGGTATGTTATTTATCATGTTTTTATACAAATAATTTATCCCAAGGACAAACTTAATATTTTAGTTCAAAAAAACATTTTACAAATAAAATAACCGACTTCCAAAAAAGACACTACAAAGTCAAAAATAACTTTAATTTCAGAAGTTGGTGGCAAAAAACGAAATTTCAAAACCAAGTACCGCCGGGTACCAGAACAAAAAGTGAAAAATATTTTTTTTTACAAAAAATAAAATAAAACAACCGACTTGAATACTTCGAATACCACTACCTGCTATGTAAATAACAGTAACAGGAACTTATCATCATATCATCCACATAGGCTAAGTGGGAAAAATACGTATTAATAAAGCTAACTCAAAAACTATCTAAGCAAAGTTAATAAAAAAATTATGGGACCACCTCTGAAGTGTGACCTGCCAAACAAAAAAAAAATTGACGGAATAACCGCGTAACGACATACAAAAAAAAAAACAGTCGAATTGAGAACCTCCTCCTTTTTGAAGTCGGATAAAAACATGTTCTTCATACATTCCAGGAATCTATAACCAAGTAACAATTTCCGTATTTAAAAAAAAATTAGGCTCAATGGATTGGGAGATATGTGTGTGGGAATGGTCTATTTTTTTTAAATTCATAAAAAAAAAAACGTGTGCGGTCAGGTGACCCCGTCAGGAACGAAATTTCTTCTCATGTATGATTTAAAACAAAAACAAAATTTTCTCATTTAAAATTTTGACCAAATCACACTTTCTCTCTCTCTCTCTCTCTCTCTATCAAATTAGAAGAAGACAGTCGCAAGTATGAACACTTTTTCGCGTGACTAGTTCTGCCAGTTTACTCCTACCGCAAGCCGCGTTAAAGAACTTCGTTCCAACAGGGCCGTAGGCAGGGAGGGGTTTTGGGGGTTCAAACCCCCCCCGAAATGTGAGAAACCAGAAACTCAATCCAGAAATCGACCCTCCTAGGGTTCCTCCGTACTGTAATACATCTGACAATTGTAATCTATTTCGCAGAGGAGTACTTTATAATCTACAAAAAAGCACTACGTCTTTATTTTTATCGAGTCTGACTTTGTATTGAATGAACTCCTGCAAGTTCAGCATTCTCTAAGAGTCTAACCTAGCCAAAAAATTTCCTGTTCTCAAACTTTTCTACTAAACTTAAACTTACTTCTATTCCTGTACAAACGGTTAAAGGCAAAGAAAACCTAACTTATTCGAGTGGAATATCATGCTAAAAATTCGAGCTCGCTTCGCTCGCTCTTGCGTCCTATATTCTCTAACTTTTCTACTTAACTTATACTTACTTCTATTCTTGTACAAACGGTCAAAGACAAAGAAAACATAACTTATGTATTTGAGTGGAAACTCAAACAGATAAGTTATGTTTTCTTTGTCTTTAAAGCGAGCTCGAATTTTTTAGCATGATATTCCTATCATGCTAAAAAATTCGAGCTCGCTTCGCTCGCTCTTGCGTTTTCCGCTATGGGGTATTTACCCCATAGCGGAATAAGGGGAGGCGACAGGTGCGGTCCGCGGAGGCCCCCTATGTATTTTATATATAAATGTACGGTGCAAAATTTTCTATTCTACGTTGTTCTAGTTCTTTAAGATTTCTACATACGCGGGCCCCGGGCCCTCATTTAGATTGCCGGGCCCCCGATAGTACAATTATATAAATCTATACTCTTTTTACCCTCTCGAAATCAGAAATATGTTAATCTCCTAAAAAAAAATTCAACCCAAACCCCGCCCCCCCCTCCCCCGAAATGAATTCCTGGCTACAGCCCTGTTCCAAACATATTATAGAATAATTAAAAATAAATATCTGAGACCCTGACATGAAGCCCTTTCAATTGATATGTCACACGGTATAGTTAGGCAACCTTTTTTTTTCTTTTTTTTTTCAAAAAAAAAAAAGAAAAACCCCAAATTCAAAATTCATTTATTACCTTATACCTCCGTATTTGGGTCACCGAAATTCATATGTAGGTATACCAAATTTCAACTTAATCGGTCCAGTACATTCGGATTAAAGTGGCTGTGACAGACCGACAAACCGACACACGAGTGATATTTTAAGGGTTCCGTTTTTTCAGTCTTACGTACAGAACCCTAAAAACTTACCCCCTATACACATTGTACGTGATAAAATTATTAATATCAAAAATAAAATTGTTCATGGGAAATACACCAAAGAGTTTTTATTCAGTTTCTACAACTTTTTTCATGCTCGATTTTATTGCGAGTATCGATTATGCTGAATGAAACTTTTGAATCGAAATAAGAAAATTGGGTAGACGGTCGGCACTAAGAAGTGTCACGTCGCAACACAATTTATTGTAATTTTTATCAAGATTTGACCGTGGTTTTTATGTAGTTTATGTATGAAATGTTGTAAAAGTAAGAATGAAGAGAGAATGATAATATCTTATTTTTTCCCTTTTGCATATTTCCTGCAAGAGAGTAGGTTGTTTATGTACATATTTTCAGTGAATTTAAATAACCTACCTTTTGCATAGGTGTGGTAATACCTATTTTATACAACTTTTGCAGTGTACTGACGCAGTTTGAGTGACCTCAACATATAATTAAAGATATTTGCCACAAACTTATTGTATGAAATAGGAGCGGTAACATATTTTTCTCAATAAATTCGAATGCTGAAAGTTGATGTAAATTCCTGAATTTCATGACGTAATTCGCAACACCCCGTCGAGTCAGCTGATGTGCCACGTGTCAAAATCTTGTCGAGCAGAGAGGTTAAAAAAAAATAAAAATTAACTAACAAGGCCAGTTCCTATGCTTGCTTATGAAAGATTCTTGTATATTCACCATTTGGCTTTAGTAAAAGAAAACTTATAAAAACTAAAACTCAACTACGACAAAAAAGTCAACTAAAAAGTTATAAACAAGACCACACAGGCAGATCAATAAAACATCCGGAGTCACACGTATTAGGGCATAAATCGTATTTTAGTTCATGACTATGTCCTCTAGAGGGCGCCATATTTATGGTGATCAAGAAGATTCCAACGATATCTCATTTGTAAAATTATGATGAGCAGTTTAGAAGTTTTGAGGCAACAGATGAACATACATTTCGGTAAAAAACATAACCCTCCCTTTTGTTTCAACTGTAGTAAGGTAAAAATAATGTTTAATAGTTTACCCACTCCTTTCTAGGGGGCTCGTGATTACCTATATAACAACAGCCGGACGGAGCAGTCTTTCAGGTTAAGCAACGCTTACCGACGTCAGTCCGTCAATGGGTGACCATCCAGTTAGTCCCTGCTGTCATTCGTAGATCTTAGACAGTCATTACGGGTATACAGAAGCCAAGGTTACGGTTCAGGTTACCAAGTAAGTGGGTTGTGGGGGGTCAGATAGCCAGTGACTGCACGTGAAATACTTACCGGTATTCAGCCGCATCTGGTTAGACTAGAAGCTGACCCCAGTATCGTTGGGAAAAGGCTAGGTAGATGAGTTTACTCACTCCTTTTAACGTCCATAAGTCTTTCTCGATGTGGCTTAACATTTTGAAGTTTTGCCAGTAGATTACCTTCATGACATAGGGTCTTACCTGTCTCCTACATAACAGGACTATAACTTTTTAGTCGAACACAGATGTAGTGCGTGGTGGGTAATGTCGCGAACGTTAATCAGCCAATGGCGTGAAAAGGTTAATGGATCCCAAAAATTTATAGTTGGACTGGATAAACTATTTTTGTGGAGTAGCAATAAAATCCTCTACTAAGTACCTACCTTTAGTCATAAATTATATAAGTGACTTTGGTAAAGAAATTTTTGGCTTTTTTTTGGCTTCTCAAATAACTTCTCCCGCTCTGGGCGGAGCCGGGCGTGTCAGACTCTTACTGGCTAACATCCACCCGTATTCCTTCAATTGCCTGTACGTTGCCAGGGGCCACGGTAACCCTTTAAGACTTTCCCGCAACCCCGGCAGGCATCGGCCCTAGCGGACCCCGTCAGTTGTGCTGACGCCTGCATCTCAACTGATGTTAAGTCATAATCAGGCCAAATATGGAAGCGGGCTTCACCCGGAATCCTCAACCAGAGGAACTGGCTAAGTGGCTATCTTACCTCTAACTGCTGAAACACAACAATGCTGTTAACATTGTTGTTATGGCTACTTAGATAAGATCATGGTAGCTAGCCAGGCGGCTTTAGAAGAAACCCTACTACTAACCAAAACGAGCAGGTTCTTTTGCCCCCCACTGGGAATTGATCGAGACTTCTAGGTCTGAGCTGAGACACCTGTCTCAGACCTAGAGGTCTCGGTGTGGTATTCCCAAGGCAGACCACCTGGTCTAACCACTAGATTACAGAGGCGTTAATTACCTAGATAATATGCTATAATTCAACCTCCATCGTTGTTCTTAAACCAATAGTTGACGACGCGGGCAGAACAGTGGTTTATATATATGTTACTGTCAATATCCGAAATCAGTAAGAACACATTTTCACCAGTAATACACGCGAAGTATATATGAGTATCAGAAACAACGCGTTTTTAGGGTTCCGTATTCAACAAGGAACTTATAGTTTCGCCATGTCCGTTTGTCTGTCTGTCTGTCCGTCTGTCCGCGGCTTATCTCAGAGACTCTTAGTACTCGAAAGCTGTAATTTGGCAAGGATATTAATCACACCGACAAAGTTGTTGTCAAAGCTCGAAGTAGAATAAAGGAGGTCAGCAAAAGCCCATACAACTTTGCCCAAATATGTACCTCGAGGTACACGTGCACCAAATTGTAGAGAAAAAATAGAGGAATTCGAAAATAATTGGATTTTTATTCTTAAATCATTTAAAACTACATAATAAATTATTTAAAGTTCTAGGTAACCTGTAATCATGTGGCAACTTTGTTGTACATTTGGTTGACACTCGGGTTGACATTATTTCGTAAATGTCGTTCCGTTCGTTTCTGCGTTTCTGGCATAAATCACTTAAGGTGATATATTGAAAAAAGGGGACTTTTTCTTTTTCGTGTACCTTATTAGGTTTAAGGAATAGGGATTCAATATTTCGGTGTATGTTTTTTGACTATATGGCCTAGTATCCTGGAAAAGGAATACACGATACAATGAAATTTTCTCGATACAAAAAAAATTCAAAATTTCATCTATTTTTATGTTTTTTTGAGTATCACAGCGTATCGCTTATGAGTTATTTAATGGAATTTACTTTATAACATAGAGAGTAATCATATCAAGTTTTAAGCAAAGCAGTTTTAGTTTTAATAATACTTTTAATTTATAAAATACGGCATTTGGTTTTGGCACATATGCTGTTTTATTCCGACCGAACACACAGTATCGTCATCTCTTCTTTCGCCTATAAAAAGTATTGTCATCACTTTCGTTCGTTCATAAATCAGTCGCTCGGTGGAGCTCTTCGACGATGAGTCTATGTCATTTTTTTCCAGATCGGTGCTGTCAGATGTACGTAATTTGAATAATTATATTTACAGGAAAAATCGAGTTCAGCAGATTTAAGTTATTTTAAAGTAAAATTACTGTCGAATAGGCATATAAACTGCGTATAATAGAATAAATTTACGTGACTGTGAACCAAAATAACAATTATTTTTGGCTATTTGTGACGTCATATACTTATATAAATTATTTATTAAATATGGGAAGAAAAACCAAAGGAAAACTAAATAAAGTACAACATTTGGAACACATGAGGGCGAGGGCTCAGCACATGATCCCAGTGTAAAAGGTAAGTAAACAATAATTGTTTCTATATACATACTTACATTATCTAATGGGCTCATGAGCTACTTTTGTTGTGGGATTGTTCTATTGTTTATAGATGCCCAATTCCTATCCAATCCATTCGTAACAATAGACTCATTTTACAGGGAATCAATTCCAGGGAAATTCATGATGATAACGAATCGGAGTCACCACCTTTACTCATCAATTTGTACAACTGGCAACAATATATCCTACCATTGCAAAGTAATACTGGGTAAGCACTCAATTTTCTAGAACATAATGTCTGTTTTATTTTTAGTAATTATAAAGAAACAGGATAAAACGTATTACTATTGATGTTACAAAAAGGTACTTCAAAATTGTGTTAATGCCAAATAATACTGTCGTTCTGAAGTTAGGTTGCGCATGCGTGCCGGCCATGCGCGCTACTGTTTTATAAGGCAGATTGACTACTGCGCAGTCATTTGTAATCTACGTCAGAGCGGCTTCAGGACGCACAGTGGGCTGAAAATCGATCTTCATAGACTTAGGGATCAACTTAGTTATTTTTTTCATTTTACGGCAGAAATGGGTTTAGGTATCGTATAATGATCAATTTAATGATATTTCAGTTTTACAATAAACCTTTTCTTTTACTTTATAGCGCTTGCTTGAAAAAAATGTATGGAGATATATATAAAAAAGCATAATCATTTTCTAGGACTGCATCAAGGTAAAAAACAAAAACTCGTTATTGTGAATTAAATTGGGGCAAAATAGTTAACAGGAAAAGAAAATCGAGTTGCACAATACTAATGTCATATATTTGGATAGGGGACACTTATACAAACATAAAACTTCAAATAACATAACAGCATAAAGCGTCACGTTTCTGAGATATTCAAAGATAAAAATAACAATCGTTAATAACGAATTTATTTATTTATATTGTAGTTACTTCATGTTGTTAAGTTATTTACACATGAATTAATTGACTACACCTAGTGGATAAAACATAAGATTTTTTAATCATATTCGGTATAAATAATATCATCCAAGAAGGCAGCAGGAGGCTGAATAGGATTTTCTTGGTGTCGCGCCCATGCCATGCACCATATAATACATATACCATATGTCACACGTCCTCATTCGGTGTGGAGTATACATATATTTTTGTCTCTTTCACTCTTAACTAAAATATTACCTATGAACAATCCTTGTTTCAGGGTTCAGTTTTCGACTTATATTTCGGTGAATAACTCCGAATCCTGACGCTTTAGGATATTATGTTACATGACATTTTTTAATTGTATACGTGTCCTCTATCTAAATATATAACTTTCCCGCGACTCTGAAAAAAAAAATGGCGGCTTCACGTTAGGGCCACCCTCGATACAAAAATCTTCAAACCCCTTTTATTTAAATTATGTTAAAAAAATTGTAAAACTAATATATTATTTCAGAACTAAACATTTTACAACAACAAAATCCAGACCCTGAGTATGATCTTCAACGCAGTCATCGTGCAACTACTTAGTCAACTTTTCGAATAATATTTAAAAATCAAACATTTTCCAGGACTTTATCAAGGTAAAAAACAAAAACGCATTTTTGCGAACAAATTGAGGCAAAATAGTTAACAAGAAAATTCTGTTTATATTATGTTAAAAAAATTGTAAAACTAAATATTATTTCAGAACTAAACATTTTACACCAACAAAATCCAGACTTCAACGCAGCTTTCGTGCAACTACCTACTTAGTGAACTCTAAGTACTCTACTCTCTACTCTCTCTCTCTAGTACACTTCGTAAATTGTTAATAGATAAAGCATATTACAGTGTAACTGAGTTTTTAACGGACAATTTTTATCAGACTACCTGGAATTTTTAATTAATTAATTATTGTTTTGCTTATGGATTATTTATGATGTGTTATCTATGACCTGGAATTTTGATGTTTGCTTGTTTATTTATATTCGGACCACGATCTGTATTTCTTGTATATACCTACTGTTACTGACAATTTAATTGTTTTGTTTTTTCATGAATATTTGAATTTTAATAATTTTATTTAATGAGAATGACATAACTAATTTAATGTTTCTTTTTATAATAATGTTTAATGTAATAAATTGTTTGTTTGTAACAATTTTATATAATGAAAATGTTTGCATGCCGAATGGTGAAATATGGCAGAACTCTATGAAAACCTACTACTACCTACTTATGTATAACCCATATTTGCAAATAAATGCTATTCTATTCTATTCTATTCTATTCTATTCTAACATATTTAAAAATTAATTATTTTCCAGGACTGCATCAAGGTAAAAAAAAAAGAATGGTTCACCTTAAAAAGTTTAACAAAAAGTCCGCAACGGCATACGTCTATCTTCTAAGGATGGCCCACAGTATCCATTTTTATCTTTTACAACTTGATAAAAATTTCATTGTTATTTCCGAAGCTATTATGACCGTTATTTTAATAATCCTTATCCAATAAAATATGTTATTTAAATTGGGGATTTAGTTTAGATTAAAATATATTATGCCTTGATATCATATCATTTAAATGAATAGTTTAAAAGATATCGCAGATTCAAAATTACGCGTAGCAAAATAATTTTATCGTTGACGCGAACGCGGGCGCAGCGGTAGGTAGGAGTCTATGACCTCCTCGGCTTTTAGGTATGTAATCTCGGTGGTACGTTCCCGTGGGATATTTTGCGACATCCACGAGGGCGAAGCCGCGCGTAAAAGCTAGTAAATTATAATTTGCTTCACAAGCAGTAAAAAATTATAAATTAAATAAGGATAAATTTATCCCAACTACGGAACCCTTCATGCCGTGCCGGTTTTTATATAAATAATACAGAAGATTAATTAACAATTTTTAATTTCATGTTGTTTAGCTATAATTAATAAATATTTTAGTTGATAATTAAATATTTTGTATTATTTGTGTACTCCATAGCTCGCTATGTGCAAAAGTTTCATAGACCGAGATAAACTAACGTTCCGTACTCAGCACGCACTATTTTCATAGATAAATGTTTCCGTCTTTATCTTGCACTTTTAGTTTGACAGTTGTGCGGTAGTGACAAGAATAATGCTAAGCATGCTAAATAAGTAATATTTGAAATTCCGGTCTGCGATTTCGTTAGTTCAACTTTTGGTCACTGGTTCAGATAAGTTTGTATCGCTGACGTGGCAGCCGACCACTAAAGATGGAACCGCCACTCCCCGCGTGCGGGGGAAATAAGCCACACCCTTCAAACTAATATTTATTTTCAGGGTAGGCCCTTAATAAATCATTGAGGTATTATTGTACTAATAAATACGGTTTCGGCGTACTCATATATGTTGTTCGTTTGTGTTGTGTATTTTGTATAATAACTTACCTATTTTTTCTGGTTTCCGTTTGTCATCTCACGATTTGGTTCTTGACGATACTATGACCCCGAAAACTTAGCCAAGTTTTGCAAAAGTCCAGAAAGAATAGCCATTCTCTCTGGACTCTTGTTACCTCACGATATCGTTCCTGACAATCCTGACGGATTTTGTCGGATTTATTTTGAGTACGGGTCGCGTAAGTACCCTGCAGTTCACGTTTTATCATAATGAAGAGAATACAATACCTAAGATTTTAACAAATCTATTGCTTTCAGGCTAGTGCTTACAAACATGAGGTGCGTTTCTTGTAATGGAGTACTGGATGGACATGCAGTCTTTCAACATCTCCCATGTCGGTCTTGAGCTGACTGTAGTCTTGGAAGAAATATTAAACCATGAAGTGAAATTGAAAATGAAGAACGCTAATAAAACTAAAAGATATTTATTGTTTTATTCCATATGGTAATAACAGAACAGGCATGACTCGATAAGTCTATTTATTCAATTTTTATTGGAAGATATTACTGGAAAGGCTAGGCTTTAATTCATTGAGCGCCGTTCGGGCTCCAGGGCCCGATCACAATAGGAAATTAATTGTGTATTTGTGTCTCATTATCGGCACTTGAAATGTTCCATGAAGTGGGTTGCTGTGTATCTAATCTCAGAAATTCACCTTCCACCCCCTAAGTACATCATAATAGAGGCAGGGTAAAGATAAAAAGGGTATTATGTAATTATTTGATGTTGCTTGGCTTGATGTTCTATTTAATTCAAGAAATCAATATAAAGCAAACACACATAATAATAAAAGGCTTTATTGAAATGCGACTTTATTCACTGAACTTGATCTGGCTTCATTTATGTCGAGCTGGGATATGACGGAGATCAGAGACACGTTGAAACCCTTGGATGTTGACGCTATGGGACTCATTTATATTTATCGAGTTTGCTATGCGCTCTGAAAGACTTCTAACGCTGCTGCTAACATTACTATTCATCAAAATTCACGGCTTGTATTCACCTACTTTTGGATTTAAGCATCGTTTCTGACGTTAGGTACTATATCTTTGCCTAACGAAAATCGAGTAGACCATGAGAGTTGTTATAGAATTCAGATTGAATTATTTATAAAAATATTCAAAACGCAACAAACATGAAACAACAGTAGCTGTAGCAGCTGTCAACTTCATAATTATATTGTAGTCTTTGGTCAATTTGACAGTTTAAAAAGAAGGGTAAGGTAGTGCTTGTGCCGATGAGAGTATAGTGCCAAAATGGCGTGCTTTACATGAATTAAATATTATTTTATTCTCGTCCCTGGGTCACCAGAAGCAAAATCTATAAATGCCATATTATTCAGTGTAGTCTAGTGTATTTTATGCCACTAAGTGTACCTCGGTACATCTTTGGGCAGATTTTGGTGACATCCTTTCGTCAAGTGATCTTGGTAGACCATTATGAATTGGCTTTGCATGTTTATAAGATCTCCTTGACATCGGCTATTTAGTTCGTTGTGGAGAATCGCACAATCATTCAAATTCTGATTTTGATAGCTATGCGTTTAGTTACGGGTACGGCTACGGGTTTTGACTGAAAATGTAGTAAAAAACCGATTTTATAATTTTCTTCGGCCTTTACCGTCTGCTTTAGTAAAAACGGGTTCTTACTAGTAAAAGCGCCTTGTTTCTGATGCTCTTAGATGCTTCGCGTAATTACCTACTAGTAAAAATGAGTTCTTACTGATTTCGGATATTTACGGTAACATATATTCTGTAGGTGGAGAATATCCCATGGTATGGTGACTGAGAGGTTGGTATCACATGGACTGTGATTGTACAAGGAGTTGATGACATTACTAAGATTTTCTAAACGAAGTGTATAGAGTGCCGCGAGTATGGTGACTGAGAGGTTGGTATCACATGAACTGTGATTGTAAAAGGAGTTGATGACATTACTAAGATTTTCTAAACGAAGTGTATAGAGTGCCGCGAGTATTCTTGTGGCACTCTAGTGTCGCTGCCTCGGCCCGGCTAGGGTGCCGTGAGCGTTGCATTGTCACTGTCACTTGTTATTTAGGTTAGGTTAGGTTAGAACTGTGACCACACAACGCACGAGCCGAGCGAGCGTAGCGAGCGGTGCCGCGGTAGCGGCCGGCGAAGTGCCAGGGTCCGTTTAGGCACAAGAGAATGTAATGTTTTAGGAATGTGGTGTTTTACAGAGATCTAACCTCGACAATCAAACAAAATACCAAGTGACGTGACTAAGTGACAGTGACAATGACAATCCAATGCTTGCGGCACTTTGGCCGGGCCGAGGCGGTGTTACTAGGGTGCCTGTAGTGGCACTTTATCCGATAGGGATAGAGTGCCACTGGTGGCACTCTAGACACTGCCTTTTCTAAAAGACCTGGACAAAATTGACACAAACCATGACAAAATGGCGTTAATAGAGGCACATGCATTGTACAGAGTAGACAAAACCTAATATATGATGAGGAATGTTTCTATCTATGATTAGTGTGACGTGAAACAGAATTCTAGTGTACGAATGAAAGTGTTCGTAGAGGAAAAATTGTGAGCGACGCATTCAAATAAAACCACGTTGAAAAACACATTTCATTTCTTTAGAATTCCGTTGCGAGCGAGTTTTGATGAAAAACGCATTTGACTCTTTTCATCTATTTTTAAATAGCAGATAACAGTGTGAGCGAAGGTTTTCCAAGTGCAATATACTTGTCAGAATTGTATAAATATAGTTTTGAATATTTTGAGCTGTATTAAAATATTGCCTGTGTGTAATCTTAATCTTGTATGTATAAATAAAATAAAGTTCTATTTATAAACTTTTGGTAAGAACATAGTTCTAAAAAGATTAATATTATCTCCGTATTCTTGTGTGTGGTGTTATTCTTAGGTGTTAAAAATTTACTATTTTTTATTTAGTGCTTTAGAATATTGAACCGAATAACTTTTACTATAGGACCAACATTGAAATCGCGAAAAAATTAACAGCAGAACTGTTGCTGTTTTTTTTTATTTGTTTTGTTTTTAAACATTAGTATAGAACAATAGTTTTTTTTTCGCGATATCAAAGTTGGTCCCATAGTAAAAGTTTCTCCTCCGCCTCCGAGTTTAGATCAGTGATTCTAAGTCAAGATTCTATTGGTTAATATTGGCACATCTCCGCTCCTCTTTTCTCCTCTCCGCTCCAGTGGACAGGCAGCCTTATAAATAGATTAGATAAGATAAATAAGTGTTTTTTTACCATTGAACAACTAGACTCAAATTATTGAGTGGAACGAATAGGAATTCAAAATAAAATGATTAAATTATTTCCGTTCGTCCCATTAACAAACTCAGTGGGAAGAACAGGAATCAATTTAATATTATTTATTAAATTCCCGTTCGTCTCACCAGTGGGACGACTTCAGTGGGACGAACGGGAATACACGTAAAGCACAGCTTAAAAATTTTAAAGTAATTTTTTTAACACCATAATTTATTGCCCAGGGGACATGGGTATTGTAATAGTTAAATAAGTATTTTTTGTAAATGTGTTTGATGTGTCCATGTGAATGAGTAAATTAAATGGGCAACAGAATTTACTAAGTGGTGCAAACATCAATTTTCCTTAAGTTGGTCACAGAGCTTGCCAAGATTATATTTAGCCCTATTGTCTACGGGCTGTTTTTTAATACAGCAGAAAATTATGTACAGTGCTACGTCAAACTTCAATAAAAAAGTTATATTCAAATAATGAACACGTCAATATTAATTCGCGCGGTGAAAAACTTAAAAAGAATAGACCACAAATTGCATTATAATGGTGGTGGGCCATAAGCCGGCCAATGAGCGTGTTTGGAAATCAGCTGTTGAGGAAATCGCGTGTTGCCGCACTGCGACGGCCGATCGATCGCGACCGCGGCCGCTTGCACGCACTGCCCATTACGGACGGAGGAATACGGCTACCTTCGTAAATCGGTCGGGTTATGTGTCTTAGATAAGAAACTGAAGAGATCTGACGAAGCTTTGATTGTTGTAGTCTAGTTCAAAATCCGTGTTAATTTTCGTGATAGTAATTTTTGTGGTAGTACAATTTAGTTTTGCTTACGTTGCGTATTATCTACTAGGTACTATCGATAATGTTTAAAAATATAATTGATTTCTGTTTTTTTATCCGAATGTAGGTTTAAATTAGAGAATTATTTACCTCTTATGGAATTCCAAGGCCCGTGCTTGTGCCATATTGTGCCAAAACCTTTTTCGAAAAAACACAAAATATTTCGCCACCGAAAAATAACAAAATTGCTTTCTGTTTTCCAAGCCTTATATGTACACTCACATATTCCAGACCATCTATGTTTCCGCTTCTCGTTGTCACCCGAAGTTCTTCCTGTATGAAACAGCCAAACAACCGGTTTCGGCCTATCTGTTTTATTGTATAATCTGTGGTTCATACAAATTCAAATTTAGAAGGCGCTCGGAATGGCGACTTGGCGCGGTGGAAGTTAATTGGGCTCTTTATATGGGAACGATTGTTTCTAGTTTGTTTTTGGTTGTAATTTATATTTCTCTTATTGTTTTTGGTTTTGGGTTTGTTTCAGGGGTAGTTGGAGGTCGGAGTTAATATGTCAGTGGAATTAAGATTTTCTTAAATAACTGTAGTGTTAGTGGTGTTATATTTTGCTTTTGATTTGTTACTGTACTTAGCTGTAATTGGTCACCTACCTTAATAATACCTACCTACATACATAATTATGTTCTGCAGTCAAGTTGAAGTTTTTGACGTTCGAAAAGTGCTGATTCTCAGCCTAGTTTGAATAAATGACTTTTGAATTTTGAATTTTGTTCTTACTGATACTTTAATATTGAAGCGACATTACCTATATTTATTTGCGGTTTATCGTACCGACAGGTTTTTTTTTTATAGGTAAGTAATTTTTTTTGGTAAGTATATATTTTTTTAATGATTTCGTTTACTTACTTTCTTTAATGACGAAAGGACACCAGAATAATAGCCGAATCCCATATTAAATGCCTCCTTCAAAAGGGTACGATTTCTATTTGGTTTACGTCTGCACTTTTTGTCAGCAATTTTACGGTCTGTGGTGTTGTCCTACCTTGAACCGTAGATGCCATAACGATGACTTTGTAAGAAATGTCAATTTAATGATCGGTTTATTAGTCAGTAGGTACAGCGCTACAAGGTTCTTTTGGCGCGTGGCCAAATTCGAAACTAACACCGCCATCTTGTTTTTGAAGTGAAAACTTCTTAAGGCGCGTTGAGCACTTTTTGGGTGAACAAAAATCATGGAACTCGCGTCATCGTCACCTAACGCTCGAACGAAACACATCAACGCGAGAATCAAAAAGTTACATAGTTTTCACTTCTATCGGCAGTCCCCAAAGACTGCCCAATCTTTTTTTTAATACATTTCACAAATAATTGCACAAATGTTTACCAACAGCGCCCTCCTGTCAACGTCATTCGACCGCCAAAATAACTTTATACCAGAGTACCTAGGTTTTTCAATTTTAATCAAATTCAAAAACCATAATATGTTTATGCCATTTTGGTTGTGTGTATACTAACCAAATGGACTATATTTTTTATGGGTCTGAAATAAAAGATTTTAATTTTAATTTAATTTAATAATTTCCAAAAATATTAATAAGATTTGTAGTGATTAATTGAAATATAAAATTAAAAGTATGTGATTTGCCTCAAATCATTTTTGTATCAATGTTATCATAAAGTTTTAAAGTATATCTCCGTTAAAGTTCAGGATTTTTAACGGAACGGAATGAAAACATGATGTTTGGAGCGTCGTCGCTTAGGTTCTAAGTTACCTAGTTCGGTTGGAGTCTCGTGTCTTTAAGTCTAAAGTCTATAACGTATATTAATTAATTAAATTAAAATTAAAAAGCCTTTTATTTCTTGCATGATCAACTTCCAGTTTCAATAGCAATGTGCATGGAAAATTATTCACAAATTCAACATAAAAAATATTAAAGTATAAATAAAGATTTAAAATAAAAATACTATTAATATATCAATGTGCATGCAAAATTATTGACAAATTCAAATATTTAAAATAAAAAAATATTGAAATACAAATAAGGATTTAAAATAAAAATATTAATATTATATTGATTTAATTTAGCAAGAACCCTCTCTAATGAAAGGTAAAGGCCTCCTCCAGAGATGACCAGCTAGATAACGTATATTATAACGTATAATATATTGAGTACCTAATTAAATAATTTGTTAGATATTGCTAAAAGTGTATCAAGTTTGTATGTGTGCAAGAATATAGATATAGAAATATAAGAACTGAAGTGGTGTATCATTTCAATATAAGTAAGATGCTTCTTTTATAAAGTTACTCCAAAACAAAAGATTGACAGATGTTTGACCTTTAGCCTGCAAATGTTACAAAGACCCTTCTCTTGACAAAACAAAATAGTTTTTATGCAATGAATGCACTGCCCGAGGAAATAAACTCTGCAAAAGTACTGAAAATGTAAAAAATTAAATGTAGGTATTGTATGAAATTAGTTTAGCTTCAAGAGGGTTCTGCAACCCTGGTAAATGCTGCATTTGTATTACTTGGAGTGACGCGATGCATTTGTATCCTGCTTATGCGGGGCTTGAAAGTTTGTATAAAATGCCGTACGGCGTAACAGCTCATAACATAAATCCTATCCTAATTAAATGACAATATTTGTATATATATTTGTAATCATGTTCTCGAAAACGGCTGTATCGATTTCGATGTTTGCAATATAGGGGTTTACGGGGGCGAATAATCGATCTAGCTAGGTTTGAAATCTGGGAAAATTCGTTTTCTCCGTATGTTCACCCGAGCAGAGCTTGGATGTCCCGGGACGGATTAATAATATTTATTTTAAATTTTCTAAATTAGATTGAATACACTTTTACACGTCAAAAATAAATTATGTTTTAAAACTAGATGAATCCGGTGTTTCCTATCTGACTACTGTGAGAAGAAACGCCGAATACAAACTCAGAGTCACCTTTCATTTCAAAAGGAAGTGAGGAGCTGGAAGGACTCCATTAACTTTTTCCTTTCGTAGTCCTTTTTATAGAAACGATAGATGAATAAAAAAACAACGGGTTGCACTCCGGGAGTGCCGGCAGAAGTGAAAACTTGAACAATAACGTTGTGCATTTTTGAATATTTTGGAATGGTTAGGGAATAATTTCGCACGAATTGCTTTATTTATCAGTATATTGGTCATCGCTCATTATAGCAGCACGGCTCCTACACGGCAAATAACTTGTCAATCAAGTTAGGACTTTAAGTCAAATGTATTAATGTCTATTTTACAATGGCTAAACAAAATAGTGGACGGCTCGCCGGCAGCGAGTGACCCGCGAGCCGTCACCCGTCGGGCCGACAGCGCACTTCAAGCGAGGTGCCTGCTCGCTGGCGCCTCACCGTCCGCGGGGTGACGCCATGACTCCTCGCCGTAAGCGCGGTGACGCCTCGCCGGCCGCACGGTGACGCCTTGCTTGTGAATAAACAATAAACAGTTCCCTCGCTACACCGGTGGCGTGCTGGCAGCGAGCGGTCGCCTTGCTTACGGCGCGTTGGCGGCTAGCCGCGTCGCCTTGCTTCCGGTGCGTTGGCGGCTAGCCGTGTCGCCTGGCTTACGGCGCGTTGACGACTAGATTTTTCGAGGCGGTGCCGGGGCGCTACCGTGCTGGAGCGGTGCTGTTATAATGGGCGATGACATTTAAATTACTATAATTTATGTGGTTAAATAAAATATTCATTAGTAGTAGTAGTATATTTATTTATTTTCAAAATATAGTCTATCAAAAATAAACAATTTATTTAAACACTTTTCATGAAGTATGTTTTGAGTGCTTTTTTTACCCATCAATATGGGTAAAATTTCTTACCTCGCAATTTTTATGTAATGTCTAAGACTATTTATTTTCATATTTACTTTTGTTAAGAAAACGCTCTTTTCTTGCTAATACTTTTAATGCACACAACTGTACTACTTCACAATCAAACGAAGACTGACTATCCATTACATTTTACCATTTAAAACGACTTTCGACCCCACCCAGAAATAACGATAATATCATAACCGTTATTTCTAAGTGTTGTCAAAGTAAAATAATACATTCAGTTGCCATAATGGAAATACATTTAAAAGTTTCTTACAATATTAATCATTTGTGCTTTGACAGTGTTGCCACAGTGGATATTATAAATCGATATTAAAATCATACATAGTTTTTTCAAATTAAATTAAAGAAATCACGACACTCGGCCATCCGACGGCGTGCTAACTCCGAAGCACGCAATAATCACGACACTGAGGCAATACATCAAATAACAAATATAAGTAACTATACAAAAAATATAGAATCAAGATAATTATGTACAGAATACCTGCCCTGAGAATGTTACCAATTAATATTCCGTCAATAAATTTTCAAAACATAGCTTTTGATAATGTAATTAAAACCATAATAATGACATTAGTACTTTGACATTATGAATTCTTGGACATTATTATTTTGACATTATGATTTATTCTTTGTTCCTTCCAATTCTACACCAGTAATGGTAGTGTATGTGAAACAGTATTTTAATGTAAGACCTTAATGTACCATGTACTCAGAAATAAATAAATACAATATAATATACTATACAATAGACATTTGTGACAGGCAGTACCTATGCCTAACCTATCTATACCTGATAAAAGAGAAACGAGTATGCACTTCACATCACATCACATCACTTCACTTCACTTGTATAAATCCTCTTGAACGAATCCTCCCGGCCACGAGGCGGCCAATCTCACCAGAGACCAGCCACGGGGCGGCCAATCTCAACAGTGACTAGCCAAGCAAGCAGGAGGCATAGTGCATAAGTGTGTGTGCGTAAACAGATGCACTCTGCTCTCCTGCTCTCCTACAGTCCGACGGGACAGCAACCCAACACGACCGGGTAGAGATCAGGCGCAGGACCACCAGCTTCACGTGCTTTGCGAGGCACGGGGTGTCCAACGTCCAATCGCCAGGCTGCTACTATGTAATTCCTAATGGAAAAACCAAAGAACACCCTGCCCAACCTGGGAATCGAACCCAGGACCCCACGCTCAGCAACCGCACTCGCGACACGAAACCGACGGGGTTGAAACTAATTTTAACAACCATTTTATATTATAAATAAATTAACGATTTATTAAAAGTCTGACAAATCAATAATGAACCAGAGGATTTTTGAATTCCTAACGATTTGATGTTGATCCACGGTGTCAAGAAATAAAATGAATAAAACACCAATTTATTTAATTTAAGTCTGGCATATTACTTTATTCCATCTTTGTTGAAATAAATAATCTTTTATACGTCTTTGGTTTTTGTATATTTAACCGAATTGCAAAATGACTCAAATATAATTAGCATTAAACAAGATTTAATTACAGGCTTTAATTCTTATATTTCGTCAATATTTGAAGGAATGGGTGGGACTAAATCTGCTACCTACAGATTAGGCTCATTATTCTGGAAATTGTTTTCAGACGACCCTTTAAACCTAATGTCGAATAAACAATTCTGATGCACTTTATTATTTATTTATTGTCGCGATAATGGCGTTGATGATGATGACCCATCGCACTTTAAACAGTTGCTGGTTCAAGATGCGAACGAACGCAAACTCAAACTTTTGAGTAGACAAGGTCGTCAGAATCGTCTGGTTGAACCTATAGGCTTGGCAATTTCCTCCAGGACAAGTAAGCGATTAAGCGTTTAGTAAATTTTTAACTTCCCTAGCACAAAGTCTTTAAGCTGTTTCGAAGGGAAAACTATGCCATGATCTGAAATTAAAATGATTCTAGTCGGTGCTTGTAAATTTTCGACACTTTTGAGTTGGTCTACCAATGAGATATTTTGTAAATGCATCAATAAATCAGTTTTACGTAAAATTTATTAGATAGTATTTATTGGTGACAAGGTAAATAGCCGGATATGCCATAAAGACACTCCAGTTCCCACCAATAAAATTATTTAAGAGAAATGTATACTGCATGTCTGTTATAATATCTATCCATTTACCAAATTCCGACAGTATGTATTTGCACGCCATATCATGGCAGGATAAAATTACTGTAACATCTATTGTACCATATTCTAGCAAATAAATCTTTTTGACTCGATTTGATTTGACTATGGATAAATTATTATAATTGGAAAAGTAAATGGTCTAAGTATATGGCATGGACACATGATGCAATAAATAGCCCATTACGCGTTGTTGGCGCATTATCTTTGAAATATGCACCATCTCTACAAGATGTCACATAATTATTAGTTATATTCATATTTTTACATAGCGTCCTTTAGGAAACCAATATTGATTTTGAATTCGTTTAAAGGTTTGTCATAGATACCTATAAGTTTATATTTCTTTTATATTTCTATGATTTGTGTAAAATAAAAGGAATAAAAAATAACCTAATACCTATAATAATATTAGATTTAGTTCGGAAGATTGATGATAAGACTAAGACTATTTTGCTGTGCCCGACAGGGTCCATAATGATCACATATAATTTTAACTTACCACCTAAGTACACATTGTGGAATGCAATTAAAGTATTGAGTATTAATTATTTTATAAAAGCCTTGATGTAAACGATATTCTTGATTTGGATTAATTCGTGTACCTACTTCAAGTCGAGATAATATTGCCCGAGTAATGCTCCTATGGTAGACTCTACCTCAACATAATTATAGACGTAAAGTTCCAATTGATATTAAATATATATCGGTCACTTTATTTGAAGGGTATAGAAAATTCATTATCCTTCATAACAGTAGTTCAATAAAATTCTGTCCCATTAATCACTGATTCAGTTTCAATATCAACTCTGAAATTTCGGTTTGGTAATAGAACTTCCAGAACCGTTTATGTTTGGCAGATCTTAATACAAAACAATGGCGTAATCTTATTTGAAACATCTGAAAAGTGACACTTATTCGAAAGAATTGACTATCTAGGTCTCTGTGTGTTCTTCCTTACCTAAGAATATTGCAAAAACTAGGAAAAATGTCAAAAATGTAATAATAATTTTGAAATAGGATTAGAGTCCTAAAAAAAATATGTAGCTTGGTTGGACATTGTCAACCATTGACAGTTTACAACTCTTGACCAGATGCTTGCGTTACTAAATATTAATCTCTGCTTTCTCTAATAAAAATATTGCACAAACTAGTTCAGAAAATGACGCAGAGCTAAATAGGATATTTTTCATTTAAAGACGCAGTGATCTAATTTCAAATAATACAATGTGTGTAACAAGCTGCCATTGTTCTTTCTTCAAAACAGTTCTTTTGCTTTCTAGCATTCCATAATTTATACAATCTACTGCCTTTCGGCCATCATTTTCACACCTACATGACTTACTAACAGCACACATGGCTGCATAGAATAACATAAGTGCCTTCGTTAAACTTTGAACTACAGCTCACCTACATGGCTGCATAAGATTAAATAAGCAGGTGCTTATTGTAACCGAGTTTAACGTAGGTACGTTAAACTCTGAACTATAGCTCACCTATATGGTTGCACAAAATTACACAAGCGCCTACGTTAAACTCTGAACTACAGCTCACCTACATGGCTGCTTAAGATAACAAGGCTTTGCACTTCAGCTCACCTACATGGCTGCAATAAACTCTACGCGTACATCTCCATAAAGCTCACCTACATGGCTAAACTAGAGTGCAAGCCGTAAAGAACTATAAGTTATACTCGTACATCTTTATTTTTAAACTCTGAACTACAGCTCGCCTACATGACTAATAAACTATACGCATACATCTCTAAAGCTCACCCATATGACTGAACTAGAGTGTAAGCCGTAAGGAACTAGAAGTTATACTCGTACATCTTTATTTTTAAACTGAAGTACAGCTCGCCTACATGGCTGTAATAATCTGTACGCATACATCTCCATAAAGCTCACCTACATGGCTAAACTAGAGTGTAAGCCGTAAAGAACTATAAGTTATACTCGTACATCTTTATTTTTAAACTCTGAACTACAGCTCGCCTACATGACTGTAATAAACTATACGCATACATCTCTAAAGCTCACCTACATGGCTGAACTAGAGTAAGCCGTAAGGAACTAGAAGTTATACTCTTACATCTTTATTTTTAAACTGAAGTACAGCTCGCCTACATGGCTGTAATAATGAGTGCAAGCCGTAAAGAACTATAAGTTATACTCGTACATCTTTATTTTTAAATTCTGAACTACAGCTCGCCTACATGACCGTAATAAACTATACGCATACATCTCTAAAGCTCACCTACATGGCTGAACTAGAGTGTAAGCCGTAAGGAACTAGAAGTTATACTCGTACATCTTTATTTTTAAACTGAAGTACAGCTCGCCTACATGGCTGTAATAATCTGTACGCATACATATCCATAAAGCTCACCTACATGGCTAAACTAGAGTGTAAGCCGTAAAGAACTCTTAAACTTTACAGGGTCTATCTACACTATACTCGTGCATCATAGGTCGCCCACATGGCTAAACCACAGTGCACGCCGTATAGGGATCTACACTATACTCGAACATTTTTGAACAGCTCACCTACATGGCTGAACCCGAGTGCACCCCGCAAGGAGTCTACACCATACTCGTACATCTCTGAACAGCTCACCTACATGGCTGAACCCGAGTGCACGCCGCATGGGTCTACGCTATACTCGTACATCTCTGAACAGCTCACCTACATGGCTGAACCCGAGTGCACGCCGCATAGCAGTCTACACTATACTCGTACATCTCTGAACAGATCACCTACATGTCTGAACCCGAGTGCACGCCGCATAGGAGTCTACACCATACTCGTACATCTCTGAACAGCTCACCTACATGGCTGAACCCGAGTGCACGCCGCATGGGTCTACTATACTCGTACATCTCTGAACAGCTCACCTACATGGCTGAACCCGAGTGCACGCCGCATAGGAATCTACACCATACTCGTACATCTCTGAACAGCTCACCTACATGGCTGAACCCGAGTGCACGCCGCATGGGTCTACTATACTCGTACATCTCTGAACAGCTCACCTACATGGCTGAACCCGAGTGCACGCCGCATAGGAATCTACACCATACTCGTACATCTCTGAACAGCTCACCTACATGGCTGAACCCGAGTGCACGCCGCATGGGTCTACTATACTCGTACATCTCTGAACAGCTCACCTACATGGCTGAACCCGAGTGCACGCCGCATAGGAATCTACACCATACTCGTACATCTCTGAACAGCTCACCTACATGGCTGAACCCGAGTGCACGCCGCATGGGACTACACTATACTCGTACATCTCTGAACAGCTCACCTACATGGCTGAACCCGAGTGCACGCCGCATAGGAGTCTATCTACACTATACTCGTACATCTCTGAACAGCTCACCTACATGGCTGAACCCGAGTGCACGCCGCATAGGAGACTACAGTATATTACATTTTATAATACAATATCTCATGCAGTCATTAGTCATAACCGCAATCAACAAAATCTAAGCTGCTGCTTAAACAAACCAGCAAACAAAACATAACCAAACTACCATACCACCGTACCATCAACAAACTATAAAGCTGCTCAGAAAATTCAGTGAACGGAGCAGACAGAGTTAAAATACTATTCAAAGTGAAATCCTGTGGCGAAATTCCCAACATTCACTCGTACAATTTTTAATTTATTTATTTTCCAAGCTGTCCAATGCAATGATAGATCTATCGAGGAGTTGCCTCGACCAAGAGTACCACGTGCACTGGTCCAACTATTTTACTTATTGTTTATAATTAGTCCAACGCAACGATAACCCTATCGAGGAGTTGCCTCGACCAAAGGTAGCACGTGCATCGGCCCAACCATTTACTCATTATATTATTTTAAATTAGTCCAACGCAACGATAACCTTATCGAGGAGTTGCCTCGACCAAAGGTAGCACGTGCATCGGCCCAATTACTTTTAACTATGATTTAAATATTAACCATCTGGGAAATACGCCACAATGATTGCTACTGAATCATGACACTACATAATAACCATACTTAATGCTCACTGAACATAACTGGGATAAAAAGAACGAATAATGTATATAGAATTCATAAAACTACTTACGATTTCACCAACAGCTAGCTCGTGGTTCTTGTCACTTCTGACTTGTTAAGAAAACGCTCTTTTCTTGCTAATACTTTTAATGCACACAACTGTACTACTTCACAATCAAACGAAGACTGACTATCCATTACATTTTACCATTTAAAACGACTTTCGACCCCACCCAGAAATAACGATAATATCATAACCGTTATTTCTAAGTGTTGTCAAAGTAAAATAATACATTCAGTTGCCATAATGGAAATACATTTAAAAGTTTCTTACAATATTAATCATTTGTGCTTTGACAGTGTTGCCACAGTGGATATTATAAATCGATATTAAAATCATACATAGTTTTTTCAAATTAAATTAAAGAAATCACGACACTTTGTCGGTTGCTAGGCAACGGATCTTACGGTGTCCTGACGCGAGTTTAACATTTTTTATCCATCCCAAAAAAAGTGCACAACGCTGCTAAAGAAGTTTTCACTTCAAAAAACTGAACCCAAATACAACAACACTATCAAAATACAACAACACTATCAAAATACACTAACAAATATGCTCACCCCAATAAAGCGTTCAAATCGATAATAATTAATTCATATCCAATCCAAGAGGCGTGAATTTACAAATGAGTAACCAAGTATAATATTATACATATCGAATTGAACTCGAAAGCCAGCGATCATGAGGCGAAATCAAATGGAAGCAGTAATTTGATTGTTGGATGTTTACGGATGAGTGTGGATGTGTATTGGATGGTCAGTGGCCACATTATTCAGAAATTTGGCACATATTTGGTGTAATTATGCTTGTTGTAGCTGAATGTGGAGGTATCTACGTAGTGTTAAGGTATCTGCACACAGCGGGCGTGGCGAGACGGGGCGCGGCGTGGCGGGTCGGCGACGTGGCGCTGGCGTGACGACTATGGTCACACTGCGGGCGCGATCACGTCCCGTCCCGCAGCGAATTCAAAGAGAAATAAAGTAAACAGTTGTAAGTTAAAATTAACAAAGTTAGTTTAAGTAACTTATAAGTTATTAGTTACAGTTATAGGTTAAAGTTGTAAGCTTTAATACAATTCCTCAATTCTGAATGTAACCGTTGCGCCCCGCCCCGCCGCTTCTGACTCGTATTCACGCTCGGCGTGGCGGCGGCGTGGCGTGACGGTAACCGTCGCGCCGAGTGGGACGGCTCTGTGTGGAGTCTTCCGTAATATCTAGTACATTACAACTGCTCAGCGTCACGTCACCGTCCCGTCCCGCTACGCCACGCCCGCTGTGTGCAGAGATCTTTTTTGTTCTTAACACGATCATTGTTCTTGGCTGACTAAAAAGTATCCATAAAAAAATAATTCTATTGAACTGGCTGATACGCTTGAAAAAATGCTCAGAGTTATTACTCTGAGAAAAAATGGAAGGTCATTTACTTTTCCGAAGAAGAAAAAAATTAAGAAAAAACTTTTATGGCATCACACAATTTTCTGACCGCAAATGGCCAGTGACTGTTTCAATTTCATAATAAGCATCACCAAAAAGGTTAACATAACTATGATTGACCAACCTTCCTTTTTTTTTTTATTATTCTTGAGTTATTAGCAAATATCCATAATTTATTATTGTAAACCTATATTTTATTTCAGAATGGTTGTAAGTATTTTATTTTTGTATCTTTTATGTAAATTAGTAGGTACTTTCACCGACATAATATTTTCTACTACGTACAACTAGCAACAAAATAGCAATAATCCGCCACACGCTACATGATGATATTCAGCTGATAACATTCTCTATCAATTTCTAAAAAGCATTTGCTTGTGCATACGTAATTATAACGCATCCTGTACACATTGGCTGCATGTATCGACAACAAAACAGGCAGCGAATGACTAACTGGGAAAAGGAAATATCCTAATGTTTCCCTCCATTAAGATGAAAACAAAATCCCTTGGTTACTTGGACTTGGAATCAATTTTAACTTCAAAGTATGTTTTTTTTTACACAAACAACAAATTGTCTTCTGAAACCCACAGGGGAATGTGATACAATTTAAAGAGTAAAGAGGAAATCTATTTTCCCTTTTCCCCGTCTAAACCAACCCGACCAACAGGGCCTACCGCAATTCCAACCATGTTAGTCAAACTTGTAGAGGAACCTTTACACTCACTGGCGCAGATTTCCATATTCGCATCGCTCGCTCAGCCATAACGCGTGTTTAAGGTGCAACTAGTCGCGGGCTCGAACTCAATGGTGGGCCTGGCCAAAAACCACACTGTCTCACCTGGCATCGTGTCCGACAGAGATAGTATCAGTGATGAGCAGTTAGAAGCTGATCTACATAGACAACGTATAGTTCGCACGCACAGAAACACCGTACCGACCAATTTTAGTAAAACGAGCGCGTCAAAAATTACGAAAAGGCCTTTGGAAAAAAGGTTTTTCTGAAATAACCACTGCATAAATCAATTACAAATAAAATTTATTGAAATCTTCGTAAATTTTTCTGTGTCGGTACGGATTTTGTTTTCGAGATTTCACACTTCTTGTATTACTTATTTACGCCCAAAGTTGCGTTAAAATTAGCAAGAAAAACGAATCTTTGTTGGCTCATAACTTTTTAATGGCTTTTTATTCTACTATTCTGCTTCCGTACAGACAATTTTAATAATGAGACCTAACGATATCATCTTCAACTTTGAATGTACGATGTCAAATAGTGGAGTAAAACCCCTCCGAAGTTTGTATGGAAAAAATATCAAATTGTTTCACCTTAATTATCTGTGGCACCACCACAGATTATAAAGAAAATAGTTAACCGATGAAAATATGCGATCAGTTATCTGTGGTCGTTTTTTATTCGGATGACAACGCGGGAGTATTAGCAAACATATTAAAATTTGAGTTTTTCCAAATAAAAATGCAGTTGGATGTTGATTGGAGGCGAATGGAAATGGGTCAGTGATTTTTTGCAGGTGTGCGTGAAGTGCTCGTACTTTTTATTTTAAAGTCTTCGTTAGTGGTGTTTTGGACCCGATTGAATGTAGTCAATACAATGCCGCCCATGGGCATGTAACCGCCCGTATTTTTCTGAATTTTCATGTTTCTTTTTGTAAAATTAACTTTAATACTATGTTTAATATGTTTCATGTTATTTTAATTATATTTTTTTTTTGTTTTTAAATAAATACTAGTTTACTGTTTTTTTTTTGAAAAAAAAGATAGATAATAGGACGAAAATTTTTTTTCATAGTTGACACAATCATATTAATAAAAAAATGTTAGTTAATCCGATAAAATTACTTTTGCTTTTAGAAATAATAAACAAAATCCAAATAGAATCAATAACATCGGAGGTATCACAAACGCTACTCAAAAAAGTTATAATTTTTCATGAATATTCAGATAAATACGGGCGGTCACGTGCCCATGGGTGGCATGGCATTGTATAATTTATACTGTTTTTATTCTATGATGGTTGATTTATTTGATAATACGTAATAAAGGCCTTTTATTATGGTTTTATTTTACTAAATTCGTTAAAAAGAAAATATTTTTATTTGAGACCAGTGTTTTTTTTTATCAGTCCATTTAGAGAATTAGTAGCGGATTGTGATTACGTATATTATTGGAAAATTCTTAAAATAATCTATAATCGTTTATCCAACTATCAAATGTAACTTTTTTTTTTTTTCCGTTTTGGCAACTGAGCCGATGTCGACTATTCTGCCAGTGTCATGTAGTGACGGCAGCACAGCAAGATGAGCCGTCGAACTTTGCACTTCGTGACTTCGTGGTAGTTGTGTTATTAGCTGTAAGTTATTAGCTGTTAGTGTTATTAGCTGTAAGGACGAGACAAGTTTTGTTAGTTGTTAATATTTTTTTTTTTTTTTTTTAGTTATTACTCTACTAAAAAACGACACAGATATTTACAAATTAAAATGATTCTAAATTACACACCAGACTACATTTTAATATCATTGTCATTTAAAAATTTTGCTAAGACTTGGATCAATTTAGGGGAAAAGTTAGTCAAGAGGGAAAGGAAGTTAGTAGGAAGGGTGATTTTAATTTTGGGGAGCTTAACGTACAAATCAAAAGATTGTGAATTTGAAGGACATGAAAAAAAGATGTGGTCCAGAGTACCCTCGTTGTATCGTTACTTTCTTAAAAATAACATATACCTACACAACAATAAAATGTCAAGTCAAACCACAGACGTAATATTATTAAGAATGTCTTAAGTTACTAAACATTCGATTCCTTAGAACACGAATATATCTGGAAAGCGCTGCATAGTCAAGGAATACAAGGAAAGTACATACGATTACTGAAGAACATATACTCGAGTAGTACTGCACAAATCAGACTGGAAACAACGGGCGAGGAATTCCCTATAGAGAGAGGCGTCCGGCAAGGGGACCCTATTTCACCTAAGTTATTCACAGCAGTTCTCGAGATGATATTCAGGAATTTAGAATGGAATGAAAATGGACTCAACATAAATGGCGAAACTCTAAATCATCTACGCTTTGCAGACGATCTGGTTCTGTTTTCTGAGTGCCCAAAAAAACTGGAACAAATGCTTCAGCAATTATCAGATCAAAGTGCGAAAGCAGGGCTGTCAATGAACACGACAAAGACCAAAGTTATGACTAATTCCTCCCAGATCAGTATCACAGTTAATAGGGAATCAATAGACTACGTAGAAGAATACATTTACCTAGGACAGCTAATTTCTACAACGGATTCTATGCATAAAGAAATTGATAGAAGGATAGCCAATACTTGGAAGAGATTTTGGTCCCTTAGCGAAGTGATGAAGAATAGAGACATGCCAATTAAAGACAAAAGGAAAATTTACAACATATGTATTCTGCCGTGCTTGACTTATGGTTGCCAAACATGGGCTTTAACGGGCCAACTAATGCGGAAAATAAACGTCTGCCAAAATAGCATAGAAAGAAGTGTAATTGGAGTCAAGAGAAGGGACAAAGTAAGATTAAAAGAAATAAAAAGTATAACCAAGTTTAAAGATGCGGAAAAATTATGTAAAACACACAAATGGCGATGGACTGGACACATGTTAAGAGAGGAAAAAGGGAAATGGACCAAATTAATAACAGAGTGGTACCCAAGGGATGGAAAAAGGAGCAAAGGACGACAAGCGAAACGTTGGGAAGACGACGTCAAAAGAGTAGCTGGTCCAGAGTGGATTCAGAGGGCGAGAGACAGAGAGAGATGGAAATCTTTAGAGGAGGCCTTTGTCGAAGGACAAGCTGTATAGGAAATAAATAAGTACACCGAACGTCGATATTTAAGAAAAGTTTAGTAGGTATAATATAACATAAAATCATTTTAGAAACTTTGTAGAACCAGCAATAAAGGCTTATTTTTTTTTTTTTTTTTTTTTTTTTATATGTTACTAAACGTAATTAGTTAGCTGATAACGCGCTAGTGATGTGCACGGTCGGCGTATCCGAACGCGTGAATGAGGATCGCTAACCTTCGCTTAACCTTCGCGACACCGCAGTGATCATTTCACTCAGGATGACCAGCACATTCAAATTCTTGCCACAGGCGAAGACACACGTTCACTTGATCCTAGATCACATGTGACCCTACTACGTAGTCTTCGTAATTTTTCAACATCTCGCTTTGCTTATGCTTTGGTGTCACAATCAGCGGAGATGACAATTTTAGCCATCTTGTGACACGCATCATCGCGTCATGTTCCAGCTCCAGGGTCCAAAATTCCGGCTAGCAAGTCCGACTTCCGGCTACGCTTATCGTACCGCCGTGTTCCGCGCCGGGTACATATTTACCACGTGGCCGTCGAGCTGTCTATGGGTCAGGCACGACCATCTGCCGACCATCACCGTTCCTGGCGTCTGCAGCGTGGCACACCCGCTGGTGTCATCGTCGCGCCAGGCTGAGTCAGGAGAGTACTGCGCTACTCCCAAGGAAGTTAAAGGAATCTTGTGACCAAACTTACCTACCCCATTTTATAAACAAAGTGTATAGAGGACCGTTAGGGGCACTCTATCCGCCGCGGATAAAGTGCCTTTAATGCGGCATACTAGTAGCGCTGCCTCGGCCCGGCTAGAGTGCCGTAAGCATTGTATTGTCATTGTCACTGTCATTTGTTATTTTGTTTGATTGTTGAGGTTAGTCCACGTTTGCTATAAACTTCAGTAACCATAATATTCCTAATATATTACCATAATATTTGAATGTCCTAATTTTGAATGAAATAAAGTCATATGTCCTAAGTATTGTTTTATATAATGCGTGTTAGTCCGAATGTTCATTTATATTAAATTGTTAGTCCTAAAACATTTGCTAAAAATTAGGTTTTAGCGACAGAAACGAATCGCTGTAAATCCGACTCCACGCAGTCTTGTTTGCCCTACCCCTAGAGTGTAATTTAGAATCGCGTAGGCGCGGAGGGGCGAGGCGGCCCGCGAGTTGAGGAGCAGGCGGTGAGCTTTAAACCATCTGCGACGATAAGCTCGCGTGGGACCACCGGAACCCCGCAGCGCCGGAGCTGTGACAGAAACGATGCCTGCTGCATGTTGCATCCTCGCTTGCATGCTGCATGCTTGCTTACATGCTATAATATGTTGCATGCTTTGCTTACATCCTACATCTTGCATGCTCGCTTGCATGCTGCATGCAAGTTGCATGCTGCATGCAAGTTGCATGCATGATGTGGTTTTAAACATGTGTTTTGTGGTGGTTCCCTGTCGTACTGTACTATATTTTACGTTTTTTTAAATAATACCTCATTATTATAACCTTATTTTTTTAAACATTCAGTTCACGTCACTAGTATGTCGCAAACTGACGGCACTTAATACACTGCTGAGATAGAGTGACGTAAACGGCACTTAATAAACTGCACACTGAGACAGAGTGCCCCTAACGGTCCTCTATACACTGCCTTTTATAAATATACCCTTTTTATGCTGACAAGGTTACGTGGTCTTATTTATACCCCCACGTAAACCCATTCCGTCACACAAAGAAGAGAACAGACCAATAAACCTCTACAGTAGAAACACAAAATCCAAAAACGGTGTTTGAAAAATTGCCGGCTTTAAGACAAATTATAATTTTTCTTCTTTTGCTTTTCGTGTGGTTAGTGAACCTGGTGTCCGAGTTTTAAAGCCGCCCATGGGGCTCTGAATTGGCTTCACATGCCGTCGAAATCCGTGCTGTTCAAATATCTCCCAAACATGCCGGTTTCCTCACGATGTTTTCCTTCACCGTTTTTGAAGCAACTAATAATTATACAATACGCACTTGAATGCGAAAAGTCAAAGGTAGGTACCCTAATTATAATTAAAAGTGTCTCGTACCTGTAACTTTACCAAAACCTAAACATAGAAATGCCATATAACTTAGCCACCTCTCTACATCCTTACAGTTTAATAACTGCCTACATAGCAGGTAACTACATAGTTTCTAGTTTTCAGTACATTAATGAGATTCAAAATGTGTTCGTCTCAGCGGCATTGTGACAAGTACTTGTAAATTTTCACAAGTCGCTGCCACAGCGGGATGTTGAAGTAACGAGGACTGACAGGAATTTTAATCTACTTTGGAAAAGTTAAAAGATTGACTTATCTGATGGATGATTAGAATGAATAGAAGTCTGCAAAATTTCATGTTGAAAACCAATGACATTGTAAAAAGTCTTTTTACTTTAATAATATCATTTTTGAAAACGGGACGTTATCAACTTCTTGTTGTTTGATGTTGACAAACAAATTTTTTTTTGGTTCGTCAGGTATGTTATTAAAAAATATTGGACAAATATTTATTCTTTTTTTACTTAATCAAAAGATTACGGCAGGACAATGAGTTAAAATGTGGCTTGACGTCACTCCCGGGTAGATTTAATACTAACTTGTGACGTAGCGAGTCCCCATTCCTCAACTTTAATGCGGTTTATCTAAACCATTTTTTAATACTATGATAAAGCAAAAAATACGTGTCTATTGTCTTTGTTTTGATTGAAATGCCATTGGTTTAAAAAAAAATCGTAAGCATATTTCTTTTTCTTTAATGGACTTAATGGTTTGAATTCCTATGTCTTGAAAATATCTTGTCTTAGGTATTTGTTTGTTTTCGTATGTCGTGTATCTTCCCTTATAAGAAGAGAAGTTTGCCCTGCAGTGGGATAACAGGCTTGTACTCGTACTACATACTCGTATATCACTCTTTGATGCCTACTAGTGCATACAATTCATCTTAATTATACAAGGTGTTCATTTAGATATTCCATAACTCTAGGGTATTAATGAGACCATGTCAAACAATCGAGTAGCATATACATAAATATTTTTTTTTATTTTAAACCGACTTCCAAAATGGAGGAGGTTCTATGTTCGACTTTATGTATGTTTTTTTTTTTTTTTTTTATGTATGTTAACCGATATCTCCGCCAATTGTGGACCGATTTTGAAAATTATTTTTTTGTTTGAAAGGGTAAGCTCCCGAGGTGGTCCCATATAAATTTTAACTTTGCTTTGATAGTTTTTGAGTTAGCTTCAATAATACATATGTTTCCCACTTAGTTTATATGGACGATATGATGATAACTTCCTGTAACTGTTAATTATTGCAGTTAGTGATATTGGATATTGTGTGGGGTAGGTACCACAACTAAAAAGTGAAAAATAAAAACTTTTTACAAAAAAAATTTAAACCGACTTCCAAAAAAAACCACTACAAAGTGAAAAATAACTTTAATTTCGGAAGTCGGTGGCAAAAAACGAAAATTAAAAAACAAAGACACCGACTTCCGAAATTAAAGTTATTTTTCACTTTGTAGTATTTTTTTTGGAAGTCGGTTTTTTATGAATAAAAATTGTCAGTTTTTTTTTTTAATATTTCACCTAAGGGTTTTTTTACATAAATAAGAGTGACTGTCTAAGAAAAAAAAATACATATGCCAGTTGATTCTTTGATATTTATGGTCTCGTTCATATCCTAGAGTTATGAGATACACAAAAAAAAACATCTTGTATTAAATTGACAATAGACCCACGTGTGTTATTGAACGATTTTCAGTAATAAATCACGATCTGACAGATTCTAATACTAATCTCGACTCAAATAATATTTTTTTTATTGGAATAAACAGGTTACATATAATTTTGAGACCCTGGCTCCAGAGCCAGGTTAGAGTACCTGTATTTCAGAAGCCAGCAGACTCAATTCATGTATCAGGCTCTAATTCCACCCATCTCCTTTCCTAAAACAAGATTGAAGATAAAATACATCAGTTATTGAACACAATACCCCTAGTTTCCAATTAAACGATATTATAGTTTATAGTTATTTCAGTTAGCATTAATGGTTAGAAGTCAATGTACTCGGTATTCGCGACACGGTAGTTCGAAATAGCTATTTAGTACAGCCAAGGAAAGAGATAGGTTTACAGGCAGCTAAAGCTGGGTACAGATTGGTGAAACAGATAATTGCAATGCAACATGAAAAAATTAACACGCGTCGAAACAAATTCGCCTAGTTATTGTGCTACATTTCAAGTTGCATTGCATTCACCTATGTTACATTTCATCGTGTTAAATTTCACCAATCTGTACCAGGAAGAACTTGGAAATATAAAAAAATAAAAAATGGTTAAACTTGTGCTAAGTAGTCGCGTTTTGGATATCGTTTTTCTAAGCATGACTACTAAGTTGAAAAGTTATTAAAAACTCTATTTCAATAACTTCTATTTTTTCTAAAATAAAAGAATGGCTATCTTTTATACTCTCGTCTCTTTGTTTAATTCAAAAGAAAAATATTCCACTGGTCTAAATGAAGTAAAGTTTAGAGAATGGGCACCATTATTCCGCTAATTATCACTTTTCAGCGTATAGGTAATTTATGGTTCGCAGATGAAACAGAGTAAAACACTGAGTTGTTGACCTTTTCTACGTCTTTTTGTTTATGTACCGTTCTATTGTGTTGTTTGTACACAATTATTTAAATTAATCTTATTTCTTAATCTTTTTTGACATTATACCTAACTGTTTTGCTGTCTGTACGTCGAGCGGTGACCTGGAAGTGTCTGTTTGTGCCTATGTGCTACTATTAGTGCTAAACTCAGAGCTAGGTCGATTGATTCCAATCAATTGAATTAGGAGCGGCTAGTATAAGTCCTACTTCTATTTTGAGGAGCGCCTAATTCAAACTATTTTAGTATTAAAGACCTAAGCCAAATATTTTTAGATATTCGAATAGCTCATGACCTAAAGATTTGTCATATAGAATATGAATAAAAAATCTCGACTTATTAAAAAGTTATGCAAATAACGCGAAATTTCGCGGGTATTCTGGTTGAGTACTGCATTGTATTATTTACACTTCATACTTCTTGCTACACAGTTTAAACTCGCAAGTTGCAATATACCTACGTGAGAAATAAACTAGGTAAAGTTTTGATTTTGACTGCATCGTGACGTAGGTCGAGTGATCGAGAGCGCATGAGGTGCTGGGTTCGAATCCCAGGTCAGGCAAAGTGTTATTGGGTGTATTCATCTGAATAATTTCTTAGTAGGAGCCTTCGAGTTATAATGTACTACATACAGTATAACTCAATGGTAGCAGCCCAGAGTCTGGATTTGTGCCCGGTTGATGGCGATAGGCTCGCCCCCGTTTACACGGGGTTTTAACATAAATGGAGAAATGTGGGTGTATGTACTGTATCTGTAATGGTAGCTCTGTCCATCCTTTTGGGGAATACAGGGCTAATTTTTGGGCTAATTACAGGGTTATGTAAAGATTAGATTTTAAAGATTCAGGCTTAAACTGCATGCACAGAATAAATAAGTAGCAGTATTTTATCTCGGCAGTGACCTTGAAATAATTACCTACGGCCGCTCGGAAAGTAAATCTTCCGCGTCCGTGCATAACTGCCGCGCACTCGATACTGTTGCGTATTGCACTGAGATTTCGAAGCGCGTCGTTTCGGCCGTTTTCTATGAAGATATAATACTGTACTTATTTATACTGTGACCAGGGTTACCTATAGTAATAGCTCTGCGTCTGCACGCATGGCTGGTTACTAGGCGCCGTCTTTATAACTTGGGGTTTCTTGTGAAGTGTGAGTTCACCTATATGGGTGGCAAGCACCTTCGCCTACCCTTTCTTAATTCATTGGTTAATCAGTTAATAACATTATACGGTAGCTCAAATGTTCATGATTTTGGTTATTACTTTAGCAATGTTACGTAAACATGTTTTTTAATTCGTATCCAACATTTTTTCCATTACATAAATAAAATAAATTCTATTTCAAAATAATTAAATTTTTTGAGTGACGCAGACTATACGAGTACTGTGCCCCAGGAGAAGCACATCACAGTCTGTTGAAAAAGTTCAATAAAACCTCGCGTAATCTTTACACTCAAACCTCGCGTAATCTTTACACTCAAATCTCGCGTAATATTTACACTTAAAACTCGCGTAATCTTTACAGTCAAAACTCGCGTCTGTGTCTATCTCGCGACTTCCCACACTCGTAGTATGATCCCTATCAAGTGTTCGCGACCTTAATAGTTCGGCGGCTAGATACTTTTTGCCGACATGTCCCAGACAGGATTAGAGGCGTGGACCGTGGTCTTCAAGTGTCACACGACCAGTGTTATAGAAGCCAAGTTTTTGCGATCAAACTTCCCCGAGCGTTAATGGTTATGTCCGTATTTACGCCCTTTTTGTGGAGCTAAGTGATATTAAAGTTGGTATATCAGTGAGGTTTCTGTTAGGTAAAAAGGTAGTATTTATCATTCTGTCGGTTTTAGTCGGGCGGTTCTTTAGGAAATGTATTCGAGGTTTATTTCTGTATGAGTTATAAGTTTTTTAATACAAATCAGCAGATAGTCTTCAAAGTTCCTCCAACTCGAAAATTTATAGTAATATGAGTCAATATCTCTCAATATCATCTAATATTGTATTTTATTTGTTTTCTGAATAACCAAATAAAGTAACGTGAATATAATAGAATAGAATATTATTTATTTGCTAGAATAAATTAATAACATAACCTATCTCGTAAAATATTAAGAGAGTTCAATTGTTTATTAGTCTATTAGGCTAAATTGCTAGAATATGAGTAAATAAGTGACAAATGTGACATCTACCAACCCGCACTGGGTCCGCGTGGTAGATTACGGCCCACTCCCTCTCACAGAGAGGCCTGTGTCCCAGCAGTGGGAACATTAATAGGCTGATTATGTTGTAAGTGACAAATATAAGTACATCGTTTTCCGTCATATTCTACCAGATGTGCAAAATTTAATTAAAATAATGTTAAAGCACTTAAAAACACAAAAATTACAATTGTATTTGTAAATAAAAAAAAATCAAAAACATGACATCAAAACAATCTAATCTAAAAATAAAATTAAAAGTTAAAATTAAAAATTTTAATAAAAAATTATATCAATACTTTGTCTGTTGGTACAATACTTTTTCGTGTTGATCATATACACCTGAAAGTACATATTTTGTTCAAATCCTTCTCTATCAATATAATTGCAGTAATATTTTATTAGGATTTACCAACCTACGTCTTTGCCGCAGCTTAACCTACTCCACGTGTACCGAGGTACTAATCTTTTGATCGCTTATTATTAACGCCTACGGGAAGATCAACAAGATTATCGGCTTGATCGGCGCAGTAGTTGGTGATCACGGCTTTCTAGGGTCGCAGAAGTTTTCCTAAAAATAGAATTTTTATGGCCTACATGTACACACGGCTACTCAAGCTATACATTTCCAGTATAACCTGATCTCGTATTGTGCGGAAAACCTAAACAAAACGAGATCAGCTAAATCTGGATATGTATAGCTTGATATATACCTGTTGGTATTGCTCGTCTAGGTGTTTGTTATGACTGTGTCTTTTATGAGTCCAAAACATTAAAATTATCATGTTCAGCATCACCCCGTCTAATTCTCTCGCTTTAATCTGACAACAAATAAGACGAAAATTAACAGGATAGGTACATAAACATAATCTATTATTTAGTGAACTTAACTTTAATAACAACTCCTTTATTATGATAGTTATCACCACAAGGATCAACAACATCATAAAATTACCTAGATAATCAAATAACATGTTATCAACCCCACATCTCCAGACCATTCCCTGACATAAACACAAACTTCTATCCTTCATCGACAAAATCTTGACCCGGCCAACTAAAAAGTCATCGAACTGCGAGATGACTTATCAAAATACTGGCTCTACAGAACTGTTTATAGGTCAGCATAACAGATGAACTGGCGTTCAGCCAAGAATCCTGGAGGTTCAGGCCGCGGAGTTATGGGTAGATAAGCAAGCGTTCAATAAATAGTCTGATATAACTCGGTGGTGAATTGGCAAGAGATCGGTTATCTGCAGAAGAAAATGGTGAACGGTGATAGATGGGTTTGAAGAGTAAACAGATCCTTCTTTGTAGATGCCAAAGAGGGTGACAGAGCTGACATCATTGTCCTGTCTGCTAAAAACAAACGATCACCAACCGACCTTCATTTTGACAAGTAGATAGATATGGTGATTATGGTATTTCCTTTTTACTAAGGTGACCTATGACGAAGAGTTAGGCTAAGCGTAATGCTGCGACGCAGATGACGCAGGTCCATGCAGCACCGGGCAGAGCAGATTTTGTAATGCATGAATGTACTGACAGCTGCGTATGCTTTGGCGCAGGCACGTGCGACGCAGACATTATATGTGTCTGTACTGCTTTGCGTCTCTTTGTAGAGCCGGCACAGATTTCTGCGCGACGCGTGCAGATCCTCACTTGTTTTTTACCACTGATTCACAATGACAGATTATTTGTACTAGCTAGGACGCGAATGTGTCTGTGTAGCTGCGTCGCAGCATGCGCTCGCGGCATTTGTCTGCCTCGCCTGCTCTACCCTGCATAATCTGTACTGTGCTGTGCTGCGTCACCTGCGTCACAGCATACGCTTAGCCTTAGGGACTCTTGTAGGTTCTGCGACTGTCCTTGGTCAGTGTCTTAATTTGATCTGATCTGATTAAAGTTTGAAATTACTAGTTTAATTATTTATTTATACGTATTAAAATTATGTATAAGGTATGTTAAAACTGTTTGTACTCCCCGACCCTTGTCCATAAGGGCCCTCGCCCACGGCGACTTTTTGTAGCGATGCAGTAGCGATGCTGTCGCGCGATGTGTATTGATTCAGCCGCGATGCTGTAACTATGTATGAAGAATCCTGAGCGATAGTAGCGATGAAAAAGCACAAAAAGCGATACAAAAAGTCGCCGTGGGCGAGGGCCCTAAAGGTTAATTAGAAAAGCAGCGTCATCAGACATCATCTGTCTGGCATTCATGCCTAAATCGGGTTGTTCCCAGAGGTCCACGATTCTATTGTTCTTCTTTTCCCACCGGGTCCATGAAATTTTTTAATGATGTTTTAAATGTTCCTTCCTACATGAATTCCCGACGGGTTTACGAGATTGATCCTTTTTGGCGCAGCCGTCAGGCATACACACTATTGATGGTAAAACATTATTTTCGCTTTTTATTTTGTGTTTCACCAACTGTGTCCAAATAAACTTTATTCTATCTTTCTTTCTTTCTTTGATTGAAAATAATTGTCTTGACTGATTGTAGCTAATTTTGAATATCAGACGGGTTGTGAGCTGGTCTTGTATAGTTTATGAACACTATAATTTGATTATGACATATTTTTATTTAATGTATGGACTATGCTAAGATTTTGTCTCAATAGGGAATCTTACGAAAAGCTGAGACAGCAGATGGCACCACGTAGACATTCATAAACAAAGCAATCTACAACGCGCCGCAAAAAAATTCGGCATTTTTCAATATTTTTCGGGTTAATTTTATCCTTGTTGATATAAATGTAGGTTAACATGATACCAAGAGGTTTAAAATATGCACATTCATATTTCAAACAGATTTGTTTTTGTGATATTGAAATACATAACAATAAACTTTTAAAACTAAATAGCACTGAACTTAAAACTCTAACCTAAAATTGCACTTGGCAGTAAGGTTGTTGGCACCAAGCAAACTGTCAAAGGCGGCAAAAATTTTCGGAGATTTTCAATATTTTCGGCTTCAATTCATCCTTGTTAATAGAAATGTAGGTTAAAGTAATACCAAGAGGTTTAAAACATGCATGTTAATATTTCAAACAGTTTTGTTTTTGTGATATTGAAATACTTACTCAACAATAAACTTTAAAAAGTAAATAGCACTACTTAAAGTGATTTTAAATTAGGTTTAGGCTGCCTTTCCACTGGAGAGGAGAGGAGAGGAGCGGAGATGTGCCAAAATTAACCAATAGAATCGCACCTCTGGAGCGGAGTTTTGATTCTATTGGTTAATATTGACACATCTTCGCTCCTCTCCTCTCCTCTCCGCTCCGGTGGACAGGCAGCCTTATACTCTGACCTTTATTGCACTTGGCAGTAAGGTTGTTTATTCCCTTCAGACTGATAGCATGGACGAAACTAAAAAGGCGACTAATTATCCGCTGTTTAAAAATAGGCGTGTACATAATGTACATGACGTCACTTACTCTTATTACGGAGATTATCATAACGTTATCAAGAGTACTTAATGATGCACTCGCGAATTACACCAGCACTTACACTGATAAGTAATGTGGCCCGAATAATTGTAATTTGCAAAGTGTTCTTTTATTATTTATCTATCTTTATTTATTCAGAATATAATGGTTTATAGTGTTAGTTACAAATTTTACTAAAACAGAACGGGTCTGGTGTCCAAGCGCCTACACTAGCGGCATTAGCGGGCTGTCTGTCCGGGCGGCTATTGCAGGATAGTGTTAGGACTACCACGCAGCCTGCGGAGTAGCGAGGCAGATTTTTTATGCCACAGTGCATCAGTGCGTGCGTCTGCAAACATTGCCGAGGCACTACAAAACCGCGGCAATCGCAACAATACCCTGAATGCGTTATTGTATTGGATTATTATGTACTAGTGCTCTTTTTAGTTTGTTGTACTAGTGCTCTGTTTAGTTGCTCTTTTTAGTTTGTTAGTCTTTAGAGTCTGTTTCAGAACAGCAGGAGGAGGGAGGGAGGGTATGTGTATGGTTAAGCTACGCTTGGTGGGTTGGTCCGTGGATAAGTGACCATCTTTACATACGGAGACTCCTCCGTGCCTCAGAAAGCACGTTAAGCCGTTGGTCCTGATGGCTGTCATTCGTGGATCTTTGACAGTCGTTACGAGTTGACAGAAGCCCGAAAGTGTGACAACCAGTCTTACCAAGGGGTATCGTGTTACCCAGTTACTGGGTTGTGAACGTCAGATACGCAGTTGCTCCATGTAAAATACTGGTAAATTATTAAGTTGCATCCGGTTAGACTGGAAGCCAACCCCAACATAGTTGGGAAAAGGCTAGGCAGATTGTTTGGTCCTTCGAGTATGTTTCTTAGGAAAAATCTGGTCCTTCACCGTATCGTGGTGTTTTCAGGTTTGTGAATACCTTACGACTGATGTAGATTTTTTTTAACAGTTGTTCTTTTATTGTAGTTTATTGTTGAGTTGTTTTTTAGGTTCTTTCAATCTTTATCAGACTATATGCTCACTTATTATTTACGAAAGAAAATACTACAACATGTATTAATCCTGTAAAAAGACAACTACCCAACATGTTTTACTTCCTAAGGACTGGTGCGGACACGCACAGCCGACATAAGATGCATACAAATGCGATGAAGTACGGTCAAAGGTATGTCAATTGAACTATGAAAAACTTCCTTACTGCCACGTAATAGAGGCGCTGTAAAAGTTAAACTGTTACCATGTACGTGCGGTCGACTTTACGGGGACCTAAACTCATCGGGATAGTAAACATTACATATTATTTTGAATACTGATGATTCGTAGCAAATAGAGATGTTTACAAAAAAAAATATTGTCCCTCAGGTAATCTATTAAAAATATTAGACAAATATTTTTATTTTTTTACGTATTTAAAAAATTATGGCAATACATTGAGTTAAAATGTTGCATGACGTCACTCCCCGATACATTTTATACAGACTTGTGACGTAGCGAGCCCTCACTCCCCAACTTTAATGCGTTTTATCTAAACCATTTTTTATTACGTGTCGAATATTTTTTTATTCTCTGACTAACGGACTAAATAGTTTCTTTTTATTTTCCCTACTCAAAATCCCTATCGCACCAGCAGGGGTAGGTAATCTGTAGAAGGATTATAATGTTATCAAATATCGTGATTACAGAATTTGGTCCTAATTCGTAACGTGTCCTTTGATAATCTGGATCTCGGTGAAGTTGTTTTTCGGTTAACTGATCCAAAAGATGAATGGGTCTACTATGCTAATGAAAATTTGGGCTTCGATATTAGCGTAGATACTAAAGTTGTTCTCTAAATATTTATAGTGGGTTTCGAATTATTCGTATTCTTGTTAACCGACTCTCCAACAGACTACATATACATACATAAATAAAATCACGCCTTCTTCCCATGGGGGTAGGCAGACACTACAGAACGCCACCTGCTACGATCCTTACATACTCCTTTTGCCTCGTTTGCGTTCATACATCTGGTCATACACGCACGCCCGGTTGCAAGTACTACGCACCAACAGAATAATGTTGATAAAATGTACTTATTGCTTGAGAAAGGATTTTAAAACTTCAATAGTGGAACCCTGGTATAGGTGGAACCCTATTTCACAAGAAAGACGCCTTAGCCATTCCTCAATAAATAAAATAGCAGCAATGACGTGAGAAAGGCAAACAATTTAAAAATATTAATTTGAATTAAATTAAAGCGCTAACAAGTAGAGTACTTGTAATCCAATCACTTAGCTTCGAATATTCGAGAGCCCGCTGAATATCAGTGTCGGTAAAACATCATGAAAAAATTTAAAGTAAGAATCGACGCAATAATAATCTGCTTGAGTCTAGCCGAACCAATAATTAGTTAGTTACTTAGTTTTTAGGCAGACTAGGTTTTTATGTAAATTTAAGTAGGTAGGTGGGTAATTTGTTAAACGTATTATAAAAAAAAATACAAGCCCCTGTTTCGCACGCCTTATACGAAATATCGAAATTTCTTTAATATATTATGTAAGTTAACATTTAAACTTCCAGAATAAATTCTCTTAATGATGTTGAAAATTGCATCAAAATCCGTTGCGTAGCTTAGAAGACCAACGCCGCCGTCACACAGATATACACGAAAAGCGACTTCAATTTATAATAATATTATGTATAGATTACGTAATAATAATTAGTATAGATTCGAACACTACATTCCATTTTTGAAACATGCCTAAATGAATGGAGTGAACCTTTTTGGCAGAGTTTCTTAATTAAATGATCAAATTAAATCAAATAATAATATTTTATTTCACATGGACGCTATAAAACGTCAGAAGCTAGGTGCACGGTTTCAATTGGTCGTTTCTTACGGAGAAGAGCCGGCAAGAAACTTCAGGATTACTCTTTTAAAAATTAATAGAGTTTTACAATATTTTCATATAACAGTGTTATTAGACATGGGAGAGAGAACATCTGTGTAGGCCTTTCAACTAGTACCAGGATCAAATCAAGATCCTATGTGGAAATGTCGTGATGCTGTAGGTACTTCAATAAAGGGTTGACATATTATTTGGAAGGACAGCTCCTGAGAACGTATCATTAATCATATCAGCTCGTAACTGTCCACCGCTAAACATGGGTACCCGCATTAACCGTAACAACAGACGATATTGCCAGGACACTGACTAATCATTATGAAGAACTTTCATTTACAGCTTGCCTTCTTGAAAGATGGGCGATCTTTCCGTTGCTAAGGACTAGAATAATGTTTAAACTAAACCGGAAAAAATACCTCCACCAGTTATTTGAAGTATTAGATATTTCCATTTCAAGCCGATTCCCGGCCACCGTAGGCGCGGGCTTGGTGAGCAATGGGTAGCTCGCCGTCCGATAAGGACCAGGCCCGGGTCGACGACGCGTTGTGTTCCATGTGCGCCTCAAAGAGATGTCAGCATAACTGACGGGGTCGGCTAGGGCCGATGCCTGCCAGCGTCACGGGAAAGTCCGAAAGGGGTACCGTAGCCGATTGGCACACAGGCAACTGAAGGAACACGGGTAGGTTTTAGTCAGTAAGAGTCTGACACGCCCCTCTCCGCCTAGAGCGGGAAAAGTTATTTGATATTTCCCATAAAAAAAAAATGGTATTTCAATGTTTCTTCTATTATTCTATCTATTTATCTTCTTTATTCTACCAAATTCTCACCATTTAATTCTACTAAAATAAATTAACGTGTACGCCTCACTAGTTGTAGCTCGTAAGTTCAAACCAGGCAGGCACTTAACTTTTTGTAAATTATATCATCGCCACTGCTCTCAAAACGGTGCAGGAAAACATCGTGAGGCAACCGGCATGCTTAGAACCAAAAAATTCGTGTAGCAACTACCATCCCGCACTGGGCCCGTAATCCACCACGAGGTAGATTACGGCTCACAGAGTGTAGGCCTGTGTCCCAACAGTGGGAACATTATAGGCTGTGTATGAAATTCAGTAGTTTCATGCAGAAGCAACAAACAATTAGAAAGAATCACTTGGGTATCCTTAGAACCTCAAATGTCCCCCCCACAAAGTCACACACTAAGTTTAATTTGAACTTTTGATAATAATGCTCTGTACCAAACTATTATTTTCAGCTATAATAGTGTACAGGGTGTAAAGTTAAAGCGGGCCCAGGAGGCCCCTCAAATATTGATGCTATACCAATATTTTAAGGTAGGTACTTCCTCTCTAGGGCCCGCTTCAACTTCCCACCCTGGAAGTAGAGTTAGTTCAGTTCTTCCTAGATAAACAAAACTCGCTTGTTCATAGATAATTACACTGATTAACAACAGAGCATTTTCTCCGTATGTAGGCAATCGGAGCAGTCGGAACAATACGGTTGATGATTCAATGCGCCGGCGCCGATAGTGAAAGTATGCGTCAAGATATTTATGCTGCATCTTCTAAATAATGTTGACTTGAGGCGATGTCGCGATGGTTCTTATTGATTAATGCGTTGAAGGACTTATTTGCAAATTGTATTGTTTGTTTTCTATCTATCTCACAAGGCTGCAAATGCTCTACTTATCACCTATTATTTTATTAATATAGAAAATATTCTATTTTGCACTACGCTTGGCAAATGGATCATTAATTTAATTAAGTATGATAATGTGTAACGAAGGATCAATTTTAAATGAAGTTCTTTATGTAAGATATAAAACTAAGTTACCTAGCTACAAATATAAAGGCAACGCTCAAACTTAAGTAAAAGTTAGGTCTGATTAATTAAAACTGGGCACGAATTTGAATAACTATCAAAGGAACGATTTATCAAAAAATATTCCTACATAGATATTATTTTTGAGACAGCCAAAATTTATTTGTATTATGTAATTAATGTTAAAAAATAAACAAACACTATCGTGATCTAATAAAATTATACGCACGTAAAAGCGATAACTTAAGTTAAATATACTAGAGAACTGGGTCTCTGAAACGAAATGCCTTATTATTTTTTAAAGTTGTAAAAACAAACACAACAAAAAACATCTTAAATAAAAGACGGAAAAAGGAAAATATTGGTATTTTAAAAGCAGCTGATGTACCTACTGGCTAGGAGCACGAGAAAAAATTCTAAATTACGTTAGAAAAATTTACAACCCTACTGAGTTCACTAATCATTTACTTGGTTGCAGGAAAGTGATAACTGTCAGGAAAACAAATGGGACATGTCACTGCAGTCCTGCGCAGACATATTGCCCAGGGCCCCGGACCCGGGCCTCCGCAACCGGCTGTTAATAGAGCCTTCTTTAAAGTTAACTGACCAAACGCCATACTGTCAAGTCATTCCGATTATATCATTATCGATTGTTACAACCATGGCATTCTGTTGAACAGCTGAGCCACCGGCCCGAGGTTATTTAGCCGGGTTGTTTAGACGCAATGCAGATCACGTGTGCGCTGAAAAACCTACAGCGGCTTCTGTATACGCCCTACGACATATTCCTTCTCTATCTTTCATATAAAAGAAATGTTAAGTTAGAACGAAAAGACGGTTTTGGGGTTGAGTCGAGTCGCCGACGCGTCTGCGTGTCGCGCACATCCAGCGGTCGATGCCGGAGCGTTGCGCGCGCAAGTGTCTACCTCACAGGCCGTTCCAATCCATTCCGATCGGAGTTCTCGTGCCGAGCGGTCGATTCACACGCTAGCCCTGGGCGAACCGTCGGCAGTCGCGCCGGCGCCGCCGTCGGCGATGGACCACGACGAGGACAGGTCCTTGTCTCTGGGGACGGAGGTATCAGCCTCTGTGCCCCCACCGAGCCCTCTCACGGGATGTTATTTGCTCGCGGTGATCGGGGAGCCCCACACTCACGAGCACAAGGAGATTATTCTGCAGCGGCTTGTTAAAGGTAAGCTGAACATTTTGTCGCCTTTGCTCTGAAAAAAATCGGATCTGTCAACGTGACAGCTGTCAAATTGGGAGAAAATTCAATTTGCCGGCGAGCGTCTATTGTGGAATTAGAAACGTTATTTTTTTGCATCACAACACGCACTTTCTCCATTGATTCTTTCCGATGAAAAATTAAAGTTCCGATGTTTTCTTCCGAGTGTTTGTTTTTTGCGTAAACAACGTGATTATTTAGTGTTATTTCTGGGTAAATAATCTGCGGTGCGGGTTAAAAGTAATATCCGTGTAAAATTTGGAGAAATGTGATGTAATGCGGTAATTATGTAGATGATGGTTTCGTTTACCGGCGTTGTCCATTTTTCCTGTTACGTCACCGGTGACGTAGTTTGGGCTACGAACTATTACGTCGGTAAATAATTAAATGAAAAGACTGCGGCAAACAGACCGCAGGACACATTATTTATATTACGTAATACTTTTACTTTATTTTCACTGATGTATGAGCTAAGTTTAGATACAATAAAACTTAAGTACGAATTGCTACAATATGAAACGAGCATGCAGCACCGAACATTTATTTAAAATGAAGAAATGCCGGTTCCTACAATTTTATTTAAGATGTAAGTTATGAACAAATTAGAACGGTTTCTTAATAAGAAAATTCTTTCAACTTATAATTAATACATTTTCTAAATCATGCTGTAGTTATCGAGAAAAGTTAAAGCAAGCCGCAATAACATGACATCCGGCAAACATAACATATATGTACACCTACTTTATTTTTTGCTGACATCCGACTCTAATCAATACAAATGACTCAATCTTCCGCTGAAATATTTGTCACTTCTTTTACGTTCCAAAATCCTGTGTTACGCATTTTACAAAATCACAATACAAGATACCGGCGGAAGATAACGTGAAGATATCTTTAAAAATATGATTCAGAAGATTCAATTTCGCGGAAAATGAAACGAACGGAATGCTGAACTATTTTGTTGATCACAAAGGGCACTTATGGCACTTTTCAGCCATTTTCTGCCCAAAAAGGACATATGTCAGTATTTACTGCATTTTCTGACATAATACCTTATTTCTTTTAATCAGCATAGCCTCTATTTAAACAGGTGATCTTTTCAACCGTAGTTTTCTCGCAGATAGTAGGTAAAAAGAAAAACTGTTAAGCAGCTGTTTTTCGCCGGCGGTAGGTCAATGTAATGCGCTTGGGGTTGCAGAGGTCAACTGGCAGTCATCCGCATTATAATTGGAAGCCATCTTAAAATTAATAAAGGAAAAAGAAACCAAGGATCCATTTTATTCGGGGATATGAACTGAAAAACTTAATGCGATGAATATTATTTTACTTGGCATAGAAAGGAGATAGCCCTGGTACTAAGAGTTTTAGTTCTAATTATGGGAAATTAGAGTGTCAGAAACGTATTAGTTCAAAATAGGTTTAACTTAACAACTACTAGCTACGCCCCGCAGTTTCACCCACATTAGTCTCGAACTCTTAAGAATATCGGGATAAAAAGTATTCTATGTCATAACCCAGGTTATGGTCTACTAATTTGCCAAATTTCATCTAAATCCCTTCAGCCGTTTTAGCATAAAAGCGTAACAAACAAACATACAAGCATGCAAGATTTAGATATCAGCTGCAGGACTTTTAAGATATTGCAGTAGCTCTTTCTTCGTTTTCCTAGCGTTATTTTACAGGAATCAGCAACTCAACACAGGGTACAAAATATTATCATGATTATTTTTGTAGGATTGTACATAGACAGTAAAATAAGCGAATGAAAGGAACACCCAAATTACGCTTAAGATAACACAATGATGCAGGGTAGATAAAATTCGCATATCAACATTATCTAAAAAATAAATAAACAATATTCCTGATTGCGAAAAATAATCTTGATGTTATCGGAATTTCGTTTCGTAAAACAAACAATTTGTAAGGCCTGATCTGCACTTGCGGTTTCTACTTGCGTTTTTCTTCCTCATTTGTGACATAATACATAATTCATAGTAAACGTTCACACTGCAGCGTTTTTCCGCATTAAATATAAAATGACATTTGATGCCGGTAAATTGATATCTCTAATTTATAACATGTAAGATAAAAAAATCCCATAGGTCAAGTGACTTCCCCTAAACATATTATAGTGAATAAGAAAGATGTTATTGGACGATTTCTTACTTTTATAGTTAGAGTCGTATTTGCAAACAACTTGAACGGATGTGTCCCATATTCGGAATATGCGCATTATGTACAAAATATTTATCCTTCCGCAACCTACCCCAACACTATTTTAAGTCGGTCCAAATTCATGACTTTATTTTCTTGCACAATATCAAATAAATACGATGTAAAGTAATGTAAGCTGTCCATTATTATAAAATATAGCATTCTCTTTTGTATTACAAAGCATTTCTTGATAATATTATAAACATTGAAACTTCTGTGTTTATGTAATCCCGGGAATATTAGACATTTATGGTACATTCATGATTTTATGAGAATGAATCTCTTTAGTTTGGAAACTTCGGTAATAACTTACTTCCAACAATGATTGTTTAGTCATAGCTGTACAAATACGAAACATTTTCATGAATAAATAATAGCGATATATCTAGAGACCAAAAAGGTTTTATTTATATTCTTTAGGAATTGACAACAGTCATGAATTCTGTCAGACCATTTATTTAAAGTGGAGGTGAAAGGACCAAAAACTTATTAAATATTAACAGAACTATAAAACCTACTGAATAAAATACTTCTTACTTCTGAAATTCTTTATAAATAATAATCGTCATGTTTATAATTCTAATAATCTCTACTGAATTTCAAGTAGGCAGTTATTGAGAGGTCTCAACACGCGTTGTTGATGCCTCAAGTACTTCATTGAAATCATAACTGATAGTAAAGTAGCATGTTTCCTTCTTTTACTGAAAGATAAAGCTAACATATTGATTATCTTGATTTGCCGGTGAATGCTAATTTTCTTATGGTTTTTTTCGGAATTAAAAGGGATAACTTACAATACACTGTCGATCGAACTTTTCACCCGATTCAAATGGCAGAGTTTCGAAAATATGTTAACATATGACATAATATTATTGAGTCCCTGTGTATTAGCACTAAGTTGAAAAGCTTACATAATTAGTTTTCACGTAACAAAGGAACCCAATTGAAAATATAACAAACCGAAAATTATAAAAAGAAGACTAATTTCAAACTTTCAAACTAAACATTAATTCCATATTTTCTGGTTCCCTTTTCTGATTTCCAAAGATTCCCTACGTAAATCTTGCAGATTTTACGGCTTGGATATTACTAACCGCTGCGAATCCAAGGGATGGCTAACCCTTTCCGTGGCTTGGAGTCACATGGTATTAGCCAATGGATTATCAAGAGTTAGAATGGAAATGACACTGGTAAACAATAATAGTGGCAATATTAAGAACAGAATTTCCCTCAAAGACTCGGCCCGGTTGGTGGCAATAGGGTCACGAAAGTATATAGTACTTCCATACTACTATAGAAGATACACCTCTAATAAAGCCTAATCATCAATATTATGAAAATGTAGGTTTTCATTTCTGAATAGAAAAAGAGAAAGATATAGAAGGACTTGAATTTTCATATCAATGGTAAAGGGAAGAGAAAAGATCCAGTATTTCTTAGCGCTGGCAAGATAAGGGATGGTCTTGATGTAAGTAACACGAAAGAGTGATGACCGGACCCGAGTATTATTATGACAAGATAAAAGGCAATGTTACTAAAGAGGGTTTCTGTAATAGGGTTATATTCTACTAAAGATATAACGAACGAAACGTAAAGACAACAAAATATATGCAAAAAATTTATTAAATTTCATTTTAAATGAAATTATTCATAATAAATTATAATTTTTTAAACTTATTGTAATTGTAATAAAAATAAAAATATATAATATTTATTCTTTAAAAAAAAACGCAATCATAAAAAAAAAACCTTTTCCTCGATCCAAATTAATTATAGGACCAATATTTAAATCCCATTGATAGTGTGCCTTTTGAAGGAAGACTGAAGAGCCGTACTCTCATAACCACTATGAAGAAAATAATTATGTGCAAGTTATAATCTCAATATCTCAAGGCCGTCTAAACGAATTCGCACGAGAAAGTAGAAAATTTAGCACAGATATAGCACATTCTTATCTCGCATGACATAATGATAAACGAATGATAACACAGCTGGTGATAATTCGGTGGTACAATGCAATTCTAGTCTACATTCTGCATGCTTTCATTCATATGTCACTTGTTTAGTGTAAAACAAAGAGTAATAAAAAGAGGGACATTATTGAGAAAGAAAAGAGAAACTATTCCATCAATATAAAATCATTCAGTGTTGTTTTTTGAACAATTTATTCATTCCTTTGGCTATACCAGGAATTTTATCGAAATAAACTCAAACGGTTATTGAAGAGTTACCTCACTGTGTGTGGTAATTCATTAACAGTCTTAATAAAATTCTACTTAAGCATAATTGAAAACAAATATTTTATTAGCAAAAACACATCAAACGCGATATAATCAGTAAAAACAGATACATTTCGATGTAAACTATTTGCATTAACATCAGAAATCAATAATAATGTTTACAGTCCTCATTAACTCTTGTAGTTATTGAAACATTAAGTTCTTACTTTACCTATTTACCTAGCTGTTCTCTTGTGAGATCATCTGACCTTACTAGGCCATTCGAATTCAGTTAAAAATATAGGAAAGTAAAATATTATGAATATCTTACAAACAGCTATAGGTACCTACAGGCGCCAGCACATCAAGTTACTACAATCTGTCAATTTTCTTTAATAGATTTTCAACTTTATCGCTATATAATAAGGTTCAATGTTGATTGGGAAAATTTGACAGATTGGAGTAGGTTGATGTGCTGGCGTCTGTACCTACACAACAGTTGTCAATTTGTCGACTACTTACAAACATACAATACGATTTATTTTGCTTACTTACTAATTTTTTCCTAAAATATATAAATCAACAGCAATAATGCAAACTTATATAATTATATGAACTAGATTATGGAATGCAAACACAGTGCAATTTAAATAAATAATTGCCACAAAAGACATATTAAAATCGGTCAAACAGTAGAACATCATAACCTATATAATAATAATAATACAAGTCATATTTTCGTATAATTTTCCTTTAGCTGAAGAAGATATATCAGTTTATAATAAACGAAGAATATCTCCTTACAAGTCTCAATTTCGGAGATTTTGATACGTGGATACAACGGCGGCGTATAACCGAAGCCTGACAAGTAAGGCCGGGGGATGGGCGCCATATTATGAGATTACGCCTTACGCCGCGCTCTGGGAAAATAATCCAAGAGCGGACGCTCGAATTCACTACATTATTACATTATCCTATGTTTTATCGGTTTCTTACTTGTGCCGTTTTAGCTTTAGGAGCTGTTCAGTTTTAGTGTCGGTTCAGTTTCTTTGATGTCTTTGGGCTTTTGTTGAAGACTAAATGGGTTAAATGGGTTGGCAGAGTTTAAAGCGGTTTGTGTGTTCGGGTGGTAGTTTAATTGTTGTTGTAATTGAGAAATAGGTGAAGATAGTTTAATTGTAAACCAAAATACATAATCATTGGCTTCTTCCAACTTCCTAACTTAATATTATAAATGCGAAAGGGATGTTTGTTACGCTTTCGCGCTAAACAGATTTGGATGAAATTTGCCATATGGGTAGATCATGACCTGCATTAGGATATAGGATACTTTTTATCCTGATATTTCCACGGGATCGAGACTTATGCGAGTGAAACCGCGGGGCGCAGGTTGTCATATTATATTAATATCATATTGACATTACTAAACGGTAAAAGGAAGGAAAACACTTAAAAACCAGTAGGTCCCTTTCGAATCATAGATGATAGAAAAGCGCAAGCCAATGATACGGATGAGGACAACAGTCAAATACATAACTCTATTTATTTTAATAATCTATGCGAACCTTTGTTATTTAATGAATTATATTTTGATACGGTAGCAAATAAATAATATGATAATAAGATAGAAAACTTTAAAACGAAAGAACTGAAGGTTTTAAATAACACTGAAAAGCAAGTTGCTATCATAACACTCAATCTCAGTTAGACAATAGCATCGTAGAGTAACGAAGAACAGCCAAAAATATTCCGGTTTATAGACTAGCATGGACGAATGATGCAAGCGATTGTTTAACTCTAGAACCAGTAGGATAACTTAAAAACGAATCAATTTGCGCTCAACTTACACAACGTTCACTATAATTACACACACCTCCTTTTTGTGACGTAATTGCTAAAAATACTTGATTAGTAAACTTCGTCTTGGGACTAGTATGTTCATTAACCACGAGTAAGTTGGACTAAACGTTAGTATAAGAGTTACTAAGGTAATCAACAAAGTTTTGAAGATAGAAAATCATTGAAGCCAGTGTCACTCACTGATGCATAGTGCAGTTAGTTGGGATCTCTACTGATATACACACAGAATACCACCTGCTACGATCCTTACAAACTTCTTTTGCCTTGTCTACGTTCATACATCAACTGATATATATGTCAGTTTTTACTTAAAGAACGCCTTAATACTCGTATTGTCGCACTAATAGATTTTCGACTCTCAGCACAGCCGAGCCTTGGAAATCCAACAATGCGCTTTTATTTAGGCATTTTTGTAGGTGTCCTCTAATCTTAGTGAGAACGGGCATGAAGTTTAATAAAATAATCTGAACCCCGAGTTTACACAGAGGAATAGCTTTAAAAGTCTATACATAGACTAGTGACAGTAATGCAAAACATCTGACGCATGCCAGACATTTAGCCTCTCTACGTTGGTGACTGTCTAGATAATCTTTTAACCATGGCGCCACTCCTGCGATGACGTGCCAACAGGAAAGGGTTCTACTAGGTTTAAAGAAAAAAAAAGAAAGAAAGAAAAATATTTTATTTGGGACACGCACAGGAAATACAAACAGTAGGTAATAAAAAAAAAAAACTAAAAGGAGCATCTAAAACTAACAATTAAACGATTTAATTTTACGTTTACAATATAACTTAACCAGCCTTTGCCCGCAGCTTCACGCGCCGGGATTAAAAGTATCCTATGTGCTGATCTAGGTTATAAACTCTGTGTGTTATATTTCATCCAAATTCGCTGAGCCGTTTTTGCGCCAGTCCGGAACATACGTATAAGCGGACAAAAATTCTTCTTTACTATCTTATTATATCTATAGATAGTAATTCTCACATGTATATATTTTGTTTTCTCACATTGCAATATCTACCAGACAATGAGCCAACTTCTGTACCTGTGCACTTTTATGACTGCGTCAGTGAGTGCAGTTCACGTAGCTGAATTTTGGGCCAAACATAACTTTTTGCCATCAATACGCTAAGAAGAAGATTGCAAAAGTGCGACAATAGACGATTCTAGGCAGCCATTTCATACCAAGTAGGTATCCATCGTCAATAACGATGTTAGTAAGATTACAAACCTAGGTGGGCAAATCGCGTGTGCGTTGGACACACTCGTGCGACTTTATGATCTCAATATATTACGGCCTGACGTATCAGATCAACATCAAATTATTGGCTTAGTTAATTATTTTGACATTGTTCGTAACAGGTTCCTTATCCACCTGCAAAGATTTGAATCTCATGCTATTAAAGTTACTATATATCTTAATTAATATAGTAATTTTCACACAATTTAAAATACGTATAATATTTATTCTCATTTACTGAGTCTAGAATATGAAGCCAGTTTCACATACTTGAACACTAGATAGGAAGATGGTCAGTTTGCTAACTGGATGGTATTTTCAAACAAAGACACATACGATTACCAATGCCGGACATAAATGGCTAACGTTCTCGTGAATTTGCAACTGAATACACTAACTCATCGTAAAAGCTACATATATAGATATTCCTTCCACCAATATACATCTAAGGCAGGACGCTATTCTTAGAGAAAATCAAAGATATCCATAGAATTTCCACCAGGTTAATCTGTATTCCCGACTTAGTATTGTGGAGACCCGAAAATATTATTCCTTTGTGTCACACATAATCAAATATGAAAAACAGTTGTCCCGTAATATGCCAATTGGTACAACATGCATACGAATTCAAATTCATCTCTGGTATCATTTAAACAAAACGATCTGTCCGCAAGTCCTAAGCGAGCGATGCAAAAAGAAAGCACGCGAGTAAGACTATAATTATGTCCGTCACATACCGCGGCTATCGGCGCGCGCGTCTCCGTTTTGTAACGATTCTAGATCCGTTATCGACTAGAGTATTCGAGATAGTTTCATTATTTTCAGTGGTTGTTCTAGTATAATCTATGAAAGATTTCAGAATTGATACGAATCTGATGTTTTCATCTTCTTTTTGATAGAATTCTACTTGGTCAACTAGAGTACTTAGTAGTAAAGATATAGTTTCATTATTTTCAGTTGTTGTTTTAGTATCATCTATGAAGATGAAGGAAGATTTCAGAATGAATTCAAAACTGGAGATTTCATTTACATTTTTTTAAGATTCTCTTGAATAAAGTTTAGTTGTACTAACGATATAATCATTGCTTTCAGTATTTGTTCTAGTATCATGAATTTGAAGATAGTTTCACTATTTTCAATACTTTTACAGGAACACGAATGTTAGTTTTTCATTTTGTATCTATTAACTGTCTGTTGTCTTTAAAACGTTTCTGTTCCTTCAGTATGTATTCTAGAATCATCTGCATAGAAAATTGCAACTCGTCTCGTATCATTATTAGTTTTAGTTTTTGAATCATCCAAACTACGTGTTATCTTACTAAGGCGCGCGCTTTACTTGTGGTTACCAAGAGTACAAGCACGCTGTGAATGTGTCTACAAGCGTAGGAAGTCTCAGTACCTTCCGAGCGAGATACGGGCGAAGTCGGAAGAGTGTTATGTGCTGTGGCTACTCGTCTTCACGCACACATTTACCGCATATACACTTGGTTACCACGAGTAAAGCGCGCGTCGCTTCGTGAGATAACACGTTAGCTACATTTTGTATGTATGACTCTGCTAGAAAAACTAATACTGAATTAAGAATGAGTGTCATAGTTACACTCTGAATTACATTCCATTTTTTAACAGCCAACAGTCCAACAGCCAACTAGTCCTCTTTGAAATTGTGCCTGAATACAAAACTGTCGAAAAATATAGCAAAATATGCGTGTCTTCCATACTCATGTTAAAACTCTAGGGAATGTTATAACGAAAAACAAAATAAGCGAAAACATTAATTATATACTCAAACAAGTGACTGCTGTTATTTTGTCATCAACACATCAAATTAAAATTTCCAATTAAGTACAAATAATATGAACATGTTAATTTCTGTGTAAATGGTATTAATATTCACTTCAATTTGCTTGAATCATCAAAAGCTGAAACTAAGTTGGTTTAGTGAAATGCATTCGAGATTGAAAGCTGAGTTTTAGAACATCGTTAATTGAAGCTGACTGAGCATGTTAGTAGAAGCAGTGAACCATGGAACGGATATTAAAAGGATAGATCAGAATTTGAAGACGTAGCTGAAACTGGTAAGTACATAGAGATAGAAAAGCTTGCTAAGCGTATGATTCCACATAGTGTATCAAAAATCATACATTTGGGTCGAGTAGGTATTGACATTTTGTATGGGACAATTGATAATTTTTTCGATATTAGTTCCATGGTCAACACATTCTTTTGATGACACCTTTCTGGTACATGCTGTACAGATTAGTGAGAAAATATAGAATTGGATAAACTAACGGACAATAACGGATAGAGGGGTAGAATAAACTGAATTAAATTAGGGAGATTACAGAACAGAAAAAGAGAAGAGAGAGGAGCTTGTGGCTAAGTGGTAAAATCAGCACGGGTCGATACATCAGGTTAAACTATGCTTGCCGGAGTTGTTTCGTGGATTGGTGACCATCTTTACTTATCGAGGCTCCTCCGTGCCTCGGAAAGCACGTTAAGCCATTGGTCCCGGCTGTCATCCGTGGATCTTTGAGAGCCGTTACGGGTCGTCAGAAGCCCGAAAGTCTGACAACCAGTCTTACCAAGGGGTATAATGTTACCCAGTTACTGCATTGTGGAGGTCAGATAGGCAGTCGCTCCATGTAAAATACTGGTATTTACCTGTATCCTGTATTTTTATGTAGAAATTTGATACATACAATTTATTTATTATTATTTAGTACCTATTTATTATATATATAATAAATAGGTACTAAATAATAATAAATAAATTGTATATCATATATTGTAAATATATAATATATTGTAAATTGTATATCTATCTATCCGTGACATCACTGCGGGCCCTATCAGAATACCAGCGCTGCGATATTTATTAAATGTCGCAGCATCGTGCTGAGATAGGAGCCTTTTGGCCTCGCACAGGACTCTGCTTCCTTTTTAATTTTACATTGTTTAATTTCTTTTATTGTTTTTTATTCTTATTTAAGTATGTGTCAATTGTGTCTTATTTTAATTTGTGATCTCCTGTGCCTGTCCCAATAAATACTTTTTCTTTCTTTCTATCCGGTTAGACTGGAAGCGACCCCAACATAGTAGGGAAAAAGCTAAGCAGATTGACAGAACAGAAAAAGAAAAAGAAAAATCGATTACGACACAAATAGAAGAAAATGAAATCAAATTGTATGAAACCACCTGTAAACAGCACAATTTCAGAGAATATTGCTCCCAAAATGAAAATTTTTACTTAAAAATAGGTATGCAATTTTTCATTTTTTTGTTACTTTTACCCCAGATCCCAGATTTATCCCAGGATTACCCCAATCATTATCAATTACACAACCACATAGCTTATAATTAACATTAAACCGGATTATGAAGACATTAACGAAGTCAAGGTTACAAACGAAGGTCACAAATTCAAGGTCGAATACCTGCCCGGTAATTCTTGAATGCCGGATGAGAGAAACAATGGGAACGTTGCTTTACCGGTAAATATGATTTACCTTTACAATACCGGATTCTACGATCTAGAAATTAGAGAATAGAATAATAGTCGTTTGAACACAATTGAAAAGGTAGAATAGATACTAAGGAAAATAATATTTATGGTCCGGGATGCAGACATTTATATGGTCGTTGTTTGGAATTGTGATTCAGAAATTGGGAGTTATGGTCGTTTATTTTATTTTAATAATTTAATATTATTGATGGTATATTATTCAAAGGGTCAGATAATTTACGGAGGCTTCCTGAATCCTCATTATTTGTCAAGTATTTGTTTACTGAGATTTTACTAGTCTTATAAATAGAAATGAGTCAAAAGGTATGTAATCTTTTTTATCATTTCTGTTTCAGTATTTGTTTTTCTTCTTTACTATTTCTAACACAAAGTAACTCTTTGTAAATTATTAGTTAGTTGCCTTAGCAAGTAATTTATTACAAACCCGAGCCATTTACAGCCAGCTATAAGCTTATTTCAACATAAAGAATTATGATTCCAGGCACTATTATAGCAATTCTGCAGAACGAGGTTTGCTAAAAATAAAGCTTAAACTCCTCGTAGTATTGTCCCATTCGACCTTCCGAGCGCAAACTCATTTTTACAATTTTCGCAGTTGGCTACACTGAACATAAATCTTTAGTGAGGTAACACTAGCACGCGATGCTTGCGTGTCAAAGTTAAACTAGAGTTGAAATATATTAACACTAGCAAGTAAGTGTAAGTTTTTTTATATTAACAGCAATAAAATGAGGCTTTACAAAAAGTCGTTATCTTTTTTTATGCTCAAGTAAAACTACCTAGCTTAATAAATACTTACAACATTAAAAAGTGCAATTAAAATTATGATGATTGAAAGTCTAGTTATTTTTCTTATAATCGACAAAAAAGTACAATTCTTTGTAAAACTTTGTAAGAACCTTTGTTTTGTACTTATTAACCAAGGTATAGAACATGCATAAATACTAGATATTAAAACAGCAACTCCAGCTAAACTATGATCTAATAAACAATGCAATTTAATAACTAATGAATAATAAAGGAAAACAGAAGAAAACGCGTTATAATCATGTTACAATAATAAGAAGTAATATCGAAAATATAGTCCAGGCGCTTAAATGGATTCTCAAACGACGATAAAATATTAAGAGCCCGTAATAAATGTTAGTGTAACGAATATCGACACTGGATGTTTATGTTAAGCATTTATTCGCCATTTTCTGGACAATTTCAATTTATTGCTGTGAAAACCTGGTTTTCTTAAGCGGAAATTGGATATTGGAAACGTGTTGCTACAAATCTTTATGATGTTTTGAAAAATATACCAATTTCAATAATTTCATTTACTGATGTGTCTTTTTAGTCATCTTTAGCTTGGGTGTCATCAGCATCGTCATTTCAGCCAAAAGACGTCCACTGCTGGACATAGGCCTCCCCAAGCACCGCCACTACAACCGGTTCTGTGCTTCCCGCATCCAGCGGATTCCTGCGGACTTCGCAAGGCTATCATTTATCTTGCTTGTAACTGTTTTTATTTTCACTTTTCTTGATTACGTCATTACCTATTTCTGGCGTTCTCCTATCATCATAATCTTATCAATTTAATTTACATCTCTGCCCCATTGTTGTTGAGATGTTTTACGTCCGCATACCTAAATGTTATTTTCTTTGGCTGCAGAACACGATTTTTCCTACTCCTAAAACAGATGACTGTCAAAATTCTCACTCAGTTTTCTATTATTTTTACGTGACTACCCCATAAGAAGGGTGATGTTTTGGACATCGTCATCACACACTCACCACCATTTTTGGTCACACCTGGTCAAAAAAAATTTAATTATGATAACTACAACCACTTATATTTATATCCTCTTAAAATATATACCGGATTTAGAATCCGTTTTTAAGCTCCTCAAATAAACTCTCAATATTGATGGATTCGTGAACTCGTCTTCAGAAATACAATGTACCACAGACATATTTCAGTGAAGAATACCCCAGAAAGCTCCAAGATTCGTCGTCATTCGAAACCACTTGTAGCCAACCTGTGGCTTGTTGGGTCTACAGCTTGTAACAATGCATATTGTTATGTTGCTTGCGCATTGTCGGCGCTAACCTATTTCCCATCGCCATTTTTAGAATGATGGACGTCTGTAATACTGCATTTTAATTTGTTTGAAGATAAGACCAGTAAACATTATTTAATTACTACCTGGTTTGTTTGGAGTGTATCTAAAGATTCATAGTTTATTTTATTGCTACCATTACTTATCGAAATGAATGCTGCTGTGTGAGTATGACTATGAAATTGAATAAATGTAGTGTAATTTAAATAATATTGCAGCAGCAATTGCAAAGCTCGACCTGCTAGATTTTGAAATCACGACTTATGTACTTACTACTTTGCTCTAAGATAGTACACATTATTGTATTTCAACTCGAACCAATCTCAAACCATTATCCTCAAATACTAACGGCCTTTGCAGTTAAAGCCACTAGGTCAATAAGCCAAGAAGTCTTAAAAAATAAACAGTTACTTCACTTCTATTTCTGTGTTTAGATAAATATTTACTTCGAGTAAATATTTATCTAAGTGCGAATGTACATGTGCTATTAGTCACGTCTGATTTCAATACGATGTCACGCTGCAATTTACATACTACCTAGTTAATGTAGAAATAAAAATAAAGATTATTAACTTGCTATTGAAATACAAAATAAACAGTATTCTTAGAACGCAGTAAACACTTCTCTTAAACTCGTGCAGGAATTCATTTATGAAGGTTCAATATTTTCTTCAGAAAATAATTCTATAAACTTTGGTCTCTAGGTATTAAAGATTCATCTTGATGATACCATAATCTATTCCATTTTTCTAAAGTTGGAAAAGTTGTAACATAATATATTTTTGGACGGCTGCTATCCATACAGCAAAAGTAATGTCTTTCAACTAACGTTATCACCTACCCAAGATCCTAAGGTAGCAAAACATTCGTCATTTTAACTCAAACATGAACATAGAGAACAGGTAACCTGTTTAATTTACTCGTATGACACACACTTTGCGAATCCATGCAGCATATTAACACTAAGTTTGAATAAAACAGGAAATGTCTCGACAATGACCTTCCAAAATTGTAAACATTGCATCACGATAACCCATCTGTTCTGCAATCTGCAATTTATCACATCGATGTCATAATAAAAGTGATGTCATTTTATAAAATTGTAATTAGAAAGATCGCTATTATATAATTTATTGGGTGCATTCAAATAGCCTCCAGAGAGAGTTATCATTCATCATTTCAGCCGAAAGACGTCCACTGCTGGACGTAGGGCACCACCACTTCGAACGAACGGTTCTGTGCTTCCCGCATCCAGCGGATGACTACGGCCTTCACCAGGTCATCAGTCCACCTTGTCCGGCCCTTCCTACGCTACGTCTTCCGGCACGCTGTCGCCACTACAGAACCTTTCGGCCCCATTGGCCATCTGTTCTGCAGCTGATGCCAGAGAGAGTGCTGTTTCATAAATTAACGCTTGAGCTTGTTTCATCTTGGGTAGTCCATCACGCTAGTACTTTCATCACTAGCAGATTTTTACCATTCAAAGCTTGAATTATTCTTACATTGTTTGCGCCGTTACGAGAGAACAAGATGACCATTTTTTTTTGCAAATTGAAAGAGTTCTGTCTCCTGTAATTCTACAGTTAGGGGATCATGATTTTTTGTGCTGAAAATTGTTTTTTTTTATGGCGGAAACGACTAGTAAGACTTTACTCATCATTATGAACAACTTTTACTATGGGGCGAAACATTTATGTTTCTCTACATTTATGTTCGCAAAATTCGTCAAAATGTATGGAACAGCAGATTTTTTTTTTCGGGATTTCAGGTTTGGTCCCATAGTAAAAGTTGTTCATAATGATGAGTAAAGTCACGTGTTTAAGTATCGGTCACTAATTACCAGTCACCCTATATATCTAGAGAGTATCGCGCTGCAAGAGAACTAAAACAGACAAGCCAAGTTTAATATGCTGGTGTGCGTTACAGCTGCGTCTTTCACTCGCGCCACGTCAATGTGCTTTTCAAGTGTGCGTGCATTTTTTTTTTTTTCTACGAGTTCACAGTTTTGACTGTCTATTTAGATATATTCATATCTTTGTAACCACATTCGCTTCATACAACACTTTGTTACATGCAACATGTTAGGACAAGTTGCCCATTCATGATGACCTAGATTTTCACTGAATGATACAACTTCATGTTTACTTATCATCAGGATGATAGCGTATCGTTTAGATAGTACATAAGATAGGATTTTTTGCTAACTCTTTATTGCCGATATAGCGTAATTACAACAATTACCGTTATCGAATTACATAACAATTGCATTAATACATCCTCCTCTTGTGCTCTTTGATAGCTGCTGCTGCTTTTCTGACTAAGAACGAGCATTTATCTCTTTGCTCGCCATATAGGGCTTATAGGCGATAGCCTTTGATTTTCCTAGCGATATTTTCCTTCCATAGAAAATACATCACTCTTTTAATCAGCGTTCTGTGTTGGGGCTCAGGGTTGTGTGTTCCTTATCCAGATGTTTCCGGACTGAAATTCAACTAACATTATAAAAACTCTCCTTTTTTAAATTATTCATGTACCCAGTTTTGTTCTTGACAACCAGCAGTTGAAAAACCTCCGGGAAATCCATTCCATTTCCAAATACTAGCTACTAAACAGTACCACTAAACCCTCGACATTGACCTCCAAACAGTCTCAGTCCACCATCACTCACAGTCACTCTACTATGAATCACGTAGCTGCGCGCGCGCCGGAAACAACGCCCGCTTCCTTATATAACTTATAGGGGGCAATTAGGTTCGTAACCCGCGGTTTTGATTGGTTCGGTTGCCGTTATGTTGCGGTGTAAAGTGATTAGTATTGGTGAATGCGGTTTTATTTTTTAATCAATAGAACTAAAGAGGTTTGAACGCGAAGTTTGTGTTATTTTTAGAAACAATAATATAAGCGTAGATAGCCTAGATAGTGTTTTGTTTTTAAGTTAGTAGGTATTTATTTGAAGATAAGTAAGCAAATTCAAAGATTCCAACTAGTACGAGTATACCTGAAAACATTATGCATTAAAATACCACAAAAATATTTGGCAAACTGCTAAAAAATATGCAAAAAAATGTAGCATAAATTCTGTCCTAATTTTTTTCCTGAATGATCAAAAATTCGGGAAAAATATTAACAATCCATACAAATATGAATTGCTCAATATTTCATATATTGAGCAATTAAAATTTCTATGGATTGTTGAACCCATGACCCGCAGCGTAACATACCAATCACTATTAGCAGGTACGAGGAATTCAATTTAAATCCATAACCGTGAAGCTTTTAATTGATTATGTATATAATTATAGTTTTATTAACTAGATCACTTAATTATTTACTAACCAAACTAATTGCAATCAATTAAATAACTACAAATAATACAATAATTATCTTTAACCCGTTTTGAATTGAATGAGGTAAGAATTTATTAAATGCAATAATTTCTATTTACGCATAACTATAAAATTGTGGAAATTTTATTAAAATACCTTTAACCATTTACGTATCTTAATATAAAAGTCATATTGAATAACTTTATTTTGTTCAATTGCACAATTCTCTGGCCAATGCGTTATGCAAATTGCATTACCTACATAACCCGAGAATCGAACCTAACATCGCTGTAACCAGTCTATTACCCATTAAGGTCTATGGCCATAATTATGACGTCATTAAGGATCGGTGACCGCAAGTTAAATTGGGAGCAAGGAAGAACCGTATTATTGCGTTTAATGCCATCTAGTGGGACGATTGTAAACTTAGCTGTTTGATTTATAATGTCGTCTGTGAATTTCATGTCTTCTTGGTTTTACTTCAGTTCAGATCTAAGAGGGAGGTTGGTTGAAAATACTACCTCATTTCACGACGAATCTAAGTTAGAATTTTGTGTTTATAAAATCTCGTTCGGGGAAGTAGTATAGCTAGTAATACTTATGCTACAGAATACAATTAATCTGACTTGCAGATTGCGCAGATTCCCAGCCAATTAATTTTAAGTAGATCAACCTGAAAATATTTTGTTCTCTTTGTTGGGAGTAATATTTGAACCTGCGATCCGCGGCGCAGAAGTCAAACACTAAGTCCGTAGGTGTGTTACATATACAACGGTTAACTACTATGTTTTCAGTCTAGTACTATGTGCTACAGTCTAGTCTCACTTGCTTTACATACATACTCGTATGTACAGCAAATGAGACTATGTAGACTAAATGTAAAAATAGAAAATTATTGTTAAAGCGCCATAAATAGTGCTCAACGTTTGTTTGTTTCATAAAGATAAGGTATTTACCTGATTGATGCACCATTTATATATTTATGAAGCTGTTTTTTCACGTTTTTCCACATATATTCCGTAATGGTCGGTGTGGCGCTTCCTTTTGTTTCCTTTTGCGTACCGATTAATTGAACTAACCTTTTTAATTGTAGTGGGCTGCCTTTATTGTACTCATTTAAAATATCTAAGAAAATGTTGTATTAAATAAATCGGATCAAATCAAAAATTTTCACTTCTTTGTTGAACTAGTTGTACTTAAGCTTCTCTAAAGAACGGTACAATGATAAGCAAAACGGCCTCGTTCTAAAAAAAAAAACAACGGGTTGCACTCCGGGAGTGCCGGCAGAATTGAAAACTTGAACATTAACGTTGTGCATTTTTGAATATTTTGGAATGGTAAGGGAATAATTTCGCACGAATTGCTTTATTTATCAGTATGAAAGTACTATAATTTATGTCATTCATTAGTAGTATTAGTATATTTATTTATTTTCAAAATGTAGTCTAACAACAATAAACAATTTATTTAAACACTTTCATGAAGTATGCTTTGGCTCGCAATCTTTACGTAATGTCAAAGACTATTTATTTTGATATTTAGTTTGTCGGTTGCTAGGCAACGTATCTTACGGTCACGTCCTGACGCGAGTTTAACATTTTATACCCATCCCAAAAAAATGCACAAAGCCGCTAAAGAAGATTTCACCTCAAAAATTAACTAATTCTAAATTTCATTAAAAACATTATAGGACAAGGTAGACAGGCCCTTAGACACTGGGAGCGGAGGGACGTGCCAACATGTGTTGTGTTGAGCGACGTTGTTTTTAGTTGTTAGTTTGTAAGTTTGACTAACATAGTCTTTAGTCGTTGTTATTAATACCACAGTATAATGATGTATAGACTGTGTTAATACTATGTCGATTGTGTGTACCTAATTTTAAGTGTGATTCACAATAAACGAAATAGTCAAAATTCGCTTGAGTGATGGAAGCCAACCAGAATCTTTTTTCTGCCAGCCTGCGTGATGTAAGGTCCCGTTTTGCAGACAACCTTTACAGTACTTACTGTCATTGTAAGATTAGCCGGAATCATGAAATTAGTAAGCAGGTACTATTTTAGCTCCTTGACCGGAACTGATCGTCTATATTTAGTTAATATAGTTTAGCTAGTGTGCTTAGTGCAGATGAGGATCAAAACACTTATATGGTACAATGTAGCCGCATCAAATACAATTACTATGCGGCTGTAATCGTCCATGAATACTTACCTGTGTCCGGTATGGATGAGTAGTTGCTATATCTCAGCTCCCTTGTCTCACGGAACATAGTAGTTGTGGACAGAAGGTCCACTCTACAATTCATAATGTTTACCAATTCGATTTTCCCCTGCTTTGTCCCCTGCGGACAGATTTGACAGATCAGAGACAGATGAGAGAGATGATGAGTAGAAACCCAAATCAGTAGTCTTTTATTTAATGTAATGTTGTGTCGTATTAGTTTTAAGAATTAATATATAAAATTCTATGGGGGACAAACAGGAATAAAAAGTTTCATCTGTCCCTCTAAGGGGACAAAACAGGGTGACAGATCGGAATAATTAATTTTTTTTCGTTTATGAGCAATTTTCTTTCAGGTTTTGTTGAATTTTTTATTATAAAAAAATGAGCAAAAGAGACTTGCGAGATCACAACCATAAACTTTTTTGAACAAAATTCATAGAGTAAACATTGTAGTGACGTACCTATTTCATTAGTGTTGTGACATACAACCGGTAATGAGGAAAGTTCGTATTTTATGAACAACAGGTTTCGTATAAGTGAGCAACAAAATTTTTACTTTTAAATGTAGCACTGTAGCAGGCCAACACAAAAATAAAAGCTTATAAACAGAAAATGTGTACCTGCCCATATTTGTTTTTCTCTGTCTCTTTGATCCATTTTAGCCTGGGGTCGATTTTTTGTTTTTTTTTTCCGCGAGTGTTGTATTCTTGTGTTGCAGTTGTTTTGAGTGGATATTCTATTCTCCATTATTTTCGCTCTAGTTTGATAACTTGATTACCGTTACGCATTCATGCTTCTTATCCGTTGTGGCATAAGTAGGGATGGTCAAACTGGTTTGTGGTTTGAATTTTAATTCCTTGATATCGCAAAAATGCAATTTATACTGTACAGTAGTGAGTCTCTGAATGAAAACATACATCTTTATTTGTGTTGGCTTCTGAGTCTAAAACATAGTTTTTACTTAAATTCTGAAAAGAAAAACGAAAAGAAAATGAATTTTATGACCCAGGTTGTGTACTAATAAGAAATTACTCTTTGCATAATTTTTAGATAAATCGGAATAATATATTTTGTTCTTGCATTTGGGTTTTATTGTATTTCTCAGTTACGTAGATACCATTATTTAAGTAGTGGCTCTCTCAAAGCTAAAACATTATAATTTGAATACCCCTTAATTTAAAGATACATAGGGATAGCAGACTCTTTACTAAACACCATTAATGTATCTCTATCAACACCATGAACTCTCTCCATCCAAACCACAACACAATACCCGCCAAATCGACCACGTCTGACCCAAAAAGTAACCCCTCGAAACACCATAATAATTACTTACAAACACCATTGTTAGTCCCCATTGTCTGAATACCATATAGACCTCAACACTCGATGTACCGATAGCAAACAAAAAGCTAATTAAGGCTTGCTACTCACGTGTGTCCGCTTCACTTGATCGCAAAGAATATTAGCTTATATAGTATTCATAAGTGTGCAAGATTTTTTTAGGCTCATCTGATAAAGTTGTGTTTTGTTTTTTGTTTTGTTGCTAAGCGGGTAGAAAGTGCTTATAGTCGGGTGATTGTTTTATGTTTTACGTCGATTAAAACCGGGTTAAGTGCGAGTGGCAGTTACTCACTTTTCTACAATTTAATAAGAGCATAATTTAAGAGCTTCTATCTGAAAAATTACCGCTATTTTTGTCATACGCATGCTGGCTATAACTTTAAATAATATCTTTAAAGATTGAGGTGGTCAAAATAAAAGGGAATGTCTGCTAATTTAATTTTGAACGAAATACATAGATAACACGACATATCACTTACTAGCTACACCAAAAATCTGATAGATAGGTACTGTAGAGACTTTATTCCATGTGATTTGTAATGCAACCTTAGGCCGAATTTTACCAATAAAACTGAATGCGATAAGCACATAAACCACGTTTAAGAGCTGTCAGTGTCATTTTCTTTGAAATATTGACATTGACAGGTCTTGAACTCGGTTTAGATGTGCTGATCGCGTTCAGAGTCATTGGTGAAATTCGCACTTAGTGTATTCAAATGGTTGGCACGTAAAGGAAACAAACGATAAATTCGTATTTAGAATAGAGAGAATATAATGAGACGGTCTGCCCCTGGCTGTCAAGGCAGCTGGACATAAAAATGTATTCATAAAGTGGCTTGAATTCTAGGAATAATTAATATTTTCCGCTACATAACCCTTTTATTTATATCGTCCCGGTACAGTAGACCACAGTTCAAAATTCAAAATTCAAAAGTCATTTATTCAAATTAGGCTGAGAATCAGCACTTTTCGAACGTCAAAATTACATAAGACAGTACCCCAAAAACGCCCGCCCTTCACCACTTCCTAGTGCTTTTGCTGGAGAGAAGAAGTGGCGCAACAAACTCCCCAGCAGCACAGCTGTCTGTTCAGTTAGAAAAAAAAACTTGATTCTATACAATAGTATGCAAATAATTTACATTACTCAACACAAAACATTCAATAAAATATATGCCATAATGACAGCTAGTACGCGCCAATGTACCAACAAAAAAAATTATCGAAATCTAAACTCAAGCAAAAATAAAAACTAAAAACGTAAACAGAACTTAATACCCGAATTATAAAGCCTCCAGGCATAATGTATCTACAGAACCTACTTCATGTATTTTCATATAAGCAAAATTCCAAAGTACTTAAAAGTATCAAGCACTGATATTAGGCACGATTTCTGCTCACACGAAAAAAACACGACCTCAAACTATTACTTTCATCAACTTTCAGACAACAATGAGCTAGTTTTCGATTTCTATTACACGTGTAACTGCATTTAATGGAAGCTATATTAGTGTTATTGATCGGAAAGCCGTTATTATTTGAAATTAACTTACAAATTGAGGTGTATCAATTTGATAGGCAGCACTTTTGATTGTATGGCATACTTTTTTTCGAAATTTTTTTTCTGTAGAGGAGAGGAGGTAGAACATAAGTTAAGGTGAATTATTAATTATTTAAAATGTTGGTAGCAGAGCATGCTCTTGAGACGTTCTTCAAGTATCGCCGTAGCGGAGGGTCTTTGAATGCACTCTGTTAAATGATAACGTTATTACTGCATGGTTAAACCTAGATTATTAAGGGTTTAAGGTAAATTCGTCAGATTTGCTTAAAATAAATTGGTCTATTGTTTAAAGAAAAATAATCATCTAAATCAATTCATAATTGGCGGAGTAATCGCGTAACAAACATACAAAAAAAAACATACAGTCGAATTGAGAACCTCCTCCTTCATGAAGTCGGTTAAAAACAAAAGCCGACTGATTAGCAAACGTCTCGTGTCCATCACCGCAGATATCTCCGAAAAAAATAACAATTAAATCATAATCACAATTAAAATCTTCTTTAAAACACTATCATTTAAATTAAATCTACAAATAAGAACTTTTATCCACGTTGCGTTGTCTTCAGGAATTAACGAACCATCTAGATAATAACTTTGATCGAACCGATGCCGACGATCACTCTCGCTGAAGAAAGCGAATTTTTCAAGAGATTCTTCATTAAATATAATTTTTTTTTAGTAAGTGGAACTGGCAGATTCATCTTATGATAGTTATTTTTGTTAACTATTGCATTATACTGATAGAACCGTAAGAAAGGGGAATTTCATAACGCTACCAATAAGACAACTTTGCAGTGTCTTTTTCGCCAGTATTTTCCCCGTATTCTTCAAGTCTGATTCACGTCACACGAAGCATAATATGAACACTGTAGAAACGGAAGAAACGAAACACAAATTGTAAAAAGATTTTAAGACCAAAATAAAGAAAATAAATATCACTTTGAATAGAAAGAGATATGATGTTGGCAAAACTGTAATACTTGCACAGGCTAACTTTTTAACAAGAAGCCCAACTCCCTATCTAGTATAAAATGTCACAGTCAAGACACTATCTACAAATTCGCAACGCTAATGAAGTCTTCAAACAAAAATGTACAGTTTTGACATTTGCCTACCCCATAACCTTTCGATTAAATGTCAAAACACATACATTAGAGACATTGTTGATTCGTTCAGTGTCACTAATTGTAGAAAGTGAAACTGTTAAGGCCTTAATACGTATACGCTACGTAGTCGCACTTTGTAAGTAATAAAAAATCGTAACCGTCAGTTTCTTTTCTTCAACTAGTAGATATCAGTGATTATAAGTACCATAGGTTCTATGATATGTGGTGCCTGGCTGTGCCTGGCAGTTGAACACCTTCCTTTCTGATTGTCAGTCACAAGTAATTAAAGAGGGCCGTCAATAGGTATTATTATCAATTTATCATCATCCACTGCCTTTTATTCTTTTATTTCGTATCAGCCAATTGCTTAATTGCCAAGAGCCTCGACCAACACCTAAGGAGGCTCTGGATCACGGGCTTGATTCTGAAAGCGGTACTCCTGGATACGGCTCGCATTGACAGGAGGTTCCTCTCTCTGGAACCCTGACATGGGCGTACCCAGCTTTTGGCCCAGGGGGGGCAAATCAGAAATCCCCCCCCACATGTTTTACATAGTTTGATATTGCTGCTGCGTTTGAGTATTTTTAACCGACTTCAAAAAAGGACGTTCTATGTTCGTCTATAACTTTTTTTATCATTTTTCATCGATATTTTCGCCAATTGTAGAACGAATATAATTTTATTTTTTTTTAATTGAAAAACGAATTTGCAAAATTGGTCTACGATTGACGAAAATATCGATAAACATTGTAAAAAAAAAAAACAGCCGAACATAGAAAGTCCTCCTTTTTTAAAGTCAGTTTTGTCATGCATAATATTATGTGACAACATGAAAATCCGCGCAGTGCGGTTTTTTTTCTAAAATTAATGCATAATTATATTGTAATTGTAAAGGTGACTGTAACTTAACTTTTGTCGACAACAGTAGTACTTAGGCATACAAAATCTAGGGGGGGGCAGCTGCCCTCCCCTGCCCCCCCCTGGGTACGCCCATGAACCCTGACCACTGGTAGCTTGAACCCTGTTCCCGATACCGGTGGGCTACTATTTTTTCTTGAGGTAAGTTATAGGCTCGCGGACGAAGTCGCGGGCATTATGATATTTTTAGTATTATGATATTTTTTCAATACATAAGCCGAAAAGGTTTTTCAGCAGCATCATCTTGTGTAACAATTACTGTATGTGTACAATGAACTAGTCGTTAAATCGCTTTTAATATGCTGTGATCACAACTTTTCCTGCCAAGCGTAGTTATTATAGAAAACCTTTTAAAAACCATTCATTGGTCTTTACGACCACATTCAACGCATGGCATGGTGACCAAAGGTTAAAAACCTAAAAATTGGCCTCTAGACCTATTCTATAATTTTTAGATCAGCTTAATGTTACAACATTGATCAAATCGTAAAGCCTGAAGCCAATTAGGCCAGTCGTGTGGCTTCGGACAAATTCGTGGATGTTCGTCAATTATAAAAGATTATTCCGTACAATGAAGCCAGTGAAACTTGAGTTTCATAGGCAGGTTAAGTGCTTCTTTATTTAAAACGTTGTCACGCAAGACTCATTTTGTTTCAAAATGAGAAATGTCATGTGAAATGTCAAAAGGTCACACTGATTTTAAATGAGATATAGTATCTAAGCATAGCAAAGAAATACGATACAGGGAGAAAGCAAAACAAATACTTAACTTGTATAGTAAGTAAGTACATTTTTTTGTTCAGGAATCTTGCATGGATTCTGTTATAGCGATAATTCGATTTTTGGATTATATTATTTAAAATTATTAGTAACCTCTTATAAATATTGTAGACTCTCCTTACTGTTAAAAAGGATTTCTAGGGAATTACGATTAATTATCATAATCCATTCGATTCGTAGAATGAGGCAATAACCACGGCGGCGCCAATAGGCCAGTCACTATGTATAATAACACTGCGTTCTTAAATACACGATTTCCTTTTAGTTAGATTATGTTCTAAACTAAATGAAATGATCAGTATAATTATATACCATGTATGTTTAAGTTATAAGTTAAATCTAGATTAGATTCGCCTGCATTGCAGTAGTGGCTAAAGTAGAATTTTATTATTGATGTTTTGTTCCTACTAAATGCATGCCGGTGGATCGACTCGACCGTTTGAATTTTGACTTGAATATTAAAATGTATTGCACTTTTGAGAAGATTTATAGTTCAGGTTTCAATTTAGACTGCATAATAGATGGGTCCACGGAGTTCCTCACTTGTGCTATAGAGTTTCAGTGAATAAAATAAAATTGCAGACAGGGTATTTATATTATTTTATATTCAGTATGCTGCAATCATAGGATTCGAGTTCACGATATTTAAATTTTTCACAAATCATGAAAGAAGAGCTTTGAATTGACACAGTTTTGATATTCAAATAGGTATATTTCAATAATTAAATTCGATCATCACTTTCTCAAGTCACGCTACTAGTAATCTCCTCTGAAATAAAACCAATCAAATTCTATTCTAAACAAATTATATCAGTAAAAACAAAGCATTATTCTTTTTTGCAACACCCGTCACCATGGCAACAAATCAACAACAAATTTTTTCGTTACTCTCGCGCAATGCATCTTGTCATTTCCGGCGAAGTTTTAAAATAGCTACGCTGGTGATTCAATCTTGATTCTTTGGCCTGTCTGCGAACATTGGCACTTCTCCAGCGAAATCCTTCGAGGATACTGAGCAGTGACGTCACGCACTAAATTGGTGTTAATCCCGGAATTTTGGTGTTTCTTTTGAAAAATTCTGTCGGCGAGATATTTTATGAGGTGTTATTTCAAGTTTTTTGGAGATGTATAAAAGAGTGAATAATTGTGAAGTTTTCTTGTTAATCGGTACATTTTCGTTCGTTGTTTTATGAGCTTTTTCGCTGAATGGCATGTACACTTAGCGAAAAAGATTTTGAAAATAAGTAACGATTTGTTACAAAAGTAAGATACGCACACCAAATATAAGTATCTACATGTACTCAAGCATTACTTAAAACTAGTATCAACCAATCAAAAGGCTTTTAACGTTTTAAGTAATGCTTCAGTTTTGAGTGAGGTTCTATAATACCAGTCTTAATCCCAATGCTTTTAATTTTTATCATTTCGTTATTTTATATATTCTTCCTTTAAATCAAAAGATTATTTATTCTCTCTTGGTTAAGGCACCTTCTTAGCACATACATATATACATCTTAAAGCTACATACGAAACCAGCCCAAGCACTTTTACTGGGCCAGTCAAGGCCAACACTGGTCTTATCTCGCTGGCCTATATGTGAAGTGATTGACGACAATGCAGTATGCACTGTGTTCATGTGCAGTCGACCTTAGGGCCGAGCTTTTTAAGCTCTTTTGTTTTATGCTTGTATAGTGCACGATGAGCGGTTGTGAAATGCGATTTTGAATAATGTGACCTTTTTCAATATGAAAGAGCTCTTCTTCTTCTTAATTTAAGGAGCTAGTAACCTTTTTTTGAAGTCCACCGCTGTACCTTTTATGTACTGTTTTATTATAAATTAAGATTTAAAATGAACTGTACATAAATAACTACTAATAGCTAATTAATACCTTTTATGTTGGATAAAGTCTAAAAACTAAATAAATATTTGTAATTACGTACTATATGATAACTTTGCCTCCCTTTGCAATTATTAAGTAAGACACACTTATAATTCTTTATGATAGAAGTGTTTTTTTTAGAACAAGCAGATAATTTAAGTAATTTTCCATGAACAATACTCAGTTAAACCTAAGGCACCTCAAAATCATACACGACGCAATCAAATCAATCATAAAATCATATATTAATATTACTCCTAAATTATAATCATATACCGTTATACTTACTTTCAATTTTATTTTCAAAACGGGACGATTATTATAAATTCGACGCACACACCGCGATCAATCGTATAGCCCGCACGATGCGCAGCGTGGGCAATAATTTTGCGCATAGTGGCCCAATCACTCCGCGCTTCAGATTGACCATGAAATGACTCACTTGATGTATTGAACTGTTTATTGCCTTGTTTTGGTGTAATGTATCAATTGTTTATGGTTTGGTGAACAGGAGTTTTAAATAACTAAACATCAATCAATCCGCCTTCTCCCAACAGTGTGGAAGTCGGCTTCCAGTCTGAGCGGATGCAGCTGAATACTAGAATTTCAGATAACTAATAATGCCAGAAAGAGATATAAAACAATGCATAATATAAGAAAGAAAGGAACTCAATTTCCGTGCAGTTGAAACACTCTTGCAAGTTTTAAAGCTTTCAAATAAAACAACAAAATCCAGACAAATTCTCAATTTGTAACACTAATAAACATAAAGAAAGGGTTGAATGACGTCACAGGGAAGTATAACAGCTTACCCTCCGGTTAAAACATTTTGAATAATTTATAATGTAAAGGGGACTTGTGGTTGACGATACCTGTCTGCGCTAGATTACTAATGCTAGTCTAAACCACAAACAACATGTTTTACATTTAAGTTACTCGTTTATAAAGTTTACTAGATATTTCGTAAAAAAAAACAATCCGTCTGCCTAACCTTTTCCCAACTATATTGTGTTCGGCTTCCAGTCTAACCAGATGCAGCTGAATACCAGTATTTTACATGGAGCGCCTGCCTATCTAACCTCCACAATCCAGGAACTGGGTAATACGATACCCCTTAGTAATTCAGGTTGTCAGACTTTCGGGCTTCTGACGACCCGTAACAACTGTCAAAGATCCACGAAAGACAGCCGGGACCGCGGCGTAACGTGCTTTCCGAGGCACGGAGAAGTCCCAGTATGTGAAGATGGTCACCCATCCACAGACCAACCCCGGCAAGCGTAGCTTAACCTGATGGATCAACCCGTGTGGCTGTTATATTTCGTGGTTAAAGCTTCAAGATTATTTTAAATAATATTGCATTTTTAAAGTTAAGCTTTCAAATCAAATCAAAATCATATATGTATTTGCATAAATTGTGGTAGGTAAAAAAGATGGTACATATAAAATTCAGTGCAATGACACATTCCATGTAGTAATGGCATGCGAATATTTATTAGATAAACTAAGTATGTTAGTTAGTGAAACAGTTATACAAAATTATTGACAAACTAGCTGCGCCCCGCGGTTTCAACCGCATTAGTCTCAATCCCGAAGAAATATCGGGATAAAAAGTATTCTATATCCTAACCCAGATCATGGTCTACCCATGTGCCAAATTACATCCAAATCCGTTCGTTTTAGCTTGAAAGCGTAACAAACAAATAAACAAACTCACTTTCGCATTGACAACTTTTAAGTATTACATTCGATTTAAGCGTTAAGAAAGCTATGAACGAAAAAATTATATATTTTTTAAGGTATGAATGAAGAATTTCATAAATATATTGTTGTTAGAAGGCTCAAAATATCTACCTTTATTTATTAAACAACAAACACTTAACGAGACACACTCCTAATAATTCATAAGGCATTAAAACAACCTTGAATAAAGCCCTATTATGTCTAAAACAGCCTTATTTTACATAGAAAATTACGTGAAGGCTTTACTTACATGTAACTGGAAGACAAATGGAACACAGACGTTTCTTCCCACGCATTTCACCCCTCGATGACTTGCAAGTTTTTGTGTTCGGCCTAATGTGGATGTTGTATTGTTCCTGAAACAAATGAAAAGGGTAAATGGAACGTCATTGTAATTTGGAAAGGAAAAAAATGGAATAATTGTAATTGAAATACAGAATCGTTTACTTAGTACAAAATGACTGACCGACAAGACCTATGCGTGCTATGACCATGCATGCAAATCAAATCAGCTGCAATGTTAAGCTGTAGAACGAAAAAACTGATGTCCTCTGATATTATCAATCGTAAAAACAGTTACAATTGATCAGACTTCTAAATTGTAGCTAATTAGTTTTTTTCCTACCTTCTTTAATAGCTACACAGGGAGAAGTTTTTGTCATCCTTTTGGTAGATTCCCTTGGTCACTTTGTCACTCGTCAGTTAGCATTAATCTAAGTAGCTATTTGAAGGTCCCAATCTTCTATAAACAGCTAGTAAAAACCACAAGGTCATAGAGCAATGACCGGCTCACGAAGTTAGAGCCGAACTCATTGTAAAGATTAGTTTCGCCAAACTTGCAGCTGAGTGACTCGGTCATTTGCCAGACTGAACTGTTAGGAGTTTAGCGGAGCTAAAGTTTGCCTAGATTTGAATGATTTGAGGTCACAAGTGTTGACTCTGTAGTGTTCTGCGAAAGCTATAGTGGTAGGGTCTTTGCTGAGAATTGTTAGAGTAGTTCTAAATCCATATTGGATTGAAATGTTCAATGTGATTGCTGAAGGAAGGTGCTATCGGTTTTTGTCAGTGGATAAGAAGCACACTGATGAATTTTTTGTAGAAACAGAAACACGATTTTCGTCTTCACCGAAACAGTCTGTGATTAGTTCCAGTTCTTCAGGCAATTTTCATAACTCGAGTAATGTGAGTTGTACTTTTACGTATCAACAATAAACAAATCACATTGAAAACGAATAACAAATGCAAAACTATCTATACTACATACTATACTACTACTACAAATAAATAAAATTGAAACGTCTGTTTGTAATTTCAAAATAACATCTTTTAAATGTAAATGCATATTATGAAAGTATATACGATCCATACTACAAAAACACATCTGTCAACACATTTTAATCTGTCTGTCTGTTTGTTCCAGGTAATACCCGAAACGATTGGACCGATTTTCACAGGATTTTCACTAGTAGGTAGCTAAGGTCACTGGGCGTAAAATAGGCGCTACTTTTTATTCCGATATTCCCACGGGAACATTGAGATTAAAAGGAAAAACTCATTTACGTGGGTGAAACCGCAGGGCGCAGCTAGTATTTAACTAAAATTCGACTAAAGCGTCAATGGATTACTTCCCAACTTATTAAGGAAGTCACTTGTAAACCTCAAACTTTGAGGTCTGGACGCTTTTATGCGTGAAGTTACAGTGTACGGGTTTGCACCGCTGTTCGACGTGGCGTAAAGACGTCCATGGCCTGCAGTGCCAGCAATCCATTTAAATGATTAGTTTTACTCGCATCCAGTCTGTGGTAACTTTGTGGTTGCTTTCAAGACGTTTTATGAGATTAGGGAGCAACGTTTTGGAGTGAAATTACATTTGAGCTGAAGATACAGGACGCATACATACACACATCAAAAGTGTCTAGGGATCAACATATATTTTTGCAATAACTTTTCTCCTGATTGATATTAATTAAAATTTTCTTTAAGGATTCATCAAATAAAGTGTTTTCGTTTGTCACAGTAACGATAAACCAAGTCACCTTTGCATTAATAAAGAAATTTGCCATTTTCCTAATAAAGGGATTTTTGACATTTGAACCACTAACATTAAAGTTCGAAAAAAAGACTGAAATAACAGTTTTCTTTAAAATTTTATTGGGTAACTTAAACAATTAATAATCCGTGTTTCTACCGCGAACACTAACAACACAAGAACATCGGTTTGGCATACTCAAAATGAGTTCATCCAAATCACGCTGTGGAATGGCCGCCCATGTTCGTTGCAACAACAAAAAAAGGTCTTCTTGCGACTGGATACCCTCCATATTCGGCAGAGCTCTTCTCTGTAGCATATCCCATGCATGCTCAATCGGGTTCAAGTCTGGCGACTGAGCAGGCCAGGGCAGGACATTGATGTTAGCTGCGGCGAGAGTCTGTCTTACAACTCTTGCGGTGTGCGGTCGTGCATTATCATGCATTAACTGAAATAAGGGACCGATTTGCACTTGTAGAGGAACGATGACGTCTGATACAATCGTCTCAGCATAAATTTGAGCGTTGAGGTTGCCTCTGATCCAAATCAACTCAGTTCTTCCGCCGATCCAAATACCCGCCCATACCATGATGGTTCCACCACTATAAGGATGGACTTCCTGGCAGGATTTTAATCGCTGTTGGCGTCCAGGGGTTCTCCAGTGTCGTATACGTCTTGTATCCGGTCTCATACCAAAACGAGACTCATCAGAAAAGCACACGAAACGCCATTGTTCTTCTGCCCAATTTCTGTGTTCAAGAGCCCATTGATATCGAATCCTACGATTGTGCATTGCTATAGGTGGTACCCGTAGCGGTCTTCGGGAATGAAGGTTCACTTCATGCAAGCGGTTTCTGACTGTTTGGTCGCTAATTAAGTTCCCTGAAGAGTGATGAAGCCTCACGGCTAACATCATGGCGGTTATTGTTGGAGCTCTTCGAGCTAAGATTTGAATGTATCGGTCTTGTCTCCGTGTGGTGCAGCGATACCGTCCTCCATGGCGCTCAGCCACGGTACCAGTGCTTCGGTAACGTGTCCAAAGTCGACTGATAACACTCTGACTTGTATTCAGAGCTAAAGCCACAGTACGTTGCCGGGAACCAGCTTCTATCATTCCCACGGCTCTGAGCATTTCTTCCCTGCTTAAATGACGTCGCTGCTCCATAATAACGTTGGTTTTAATCAGTAGTAGGGAAACAGTAGCACTAATAATGTCTTCAATGCGTTGTATGTTTTTATAGGGAAAATATTGACAGCTGATTTTCATCTTTTACTCGAATTTGATTCACAGTTCCTGATTCAAATTATGAAATGCACCAAAAAGGATCCATATAAATTTATAAAATCATAAATTTATTACAAAGCCACATCTCAATCTCAAGAAATCCGCATAAAAATGCTTGATCCCTAGACACTTTTGATGTGTGTACATAGCGAAAATTAATCACTTAGCAAAAGAAATAGGAGCAGGGTGGTTCATGATTACGGAATCAAATTAATGATGTCCATGATGGTTTCCAACTGTAGTTAGCTTTAAAGGCTCCAGTGGCGAGTAGGTTGACTCTTATTGACCGTGGGTGTCTATATAAAAACGATAAATGAATGATGCAGTATCCTAATTGTAAGCTCAACTTACTGCTATCATCAATTCGTCTACTATTACACGGTATTATACTGACGTATGGCGGAACGAAAATTAAGATCGTGAAAACATTAAACAGACTCAAGAAGTGCAGTCTAATAATTTCGATTTAACACCTAAACATTATTCTGATGTAATTATGATCAGTTTCAATGCCTATAAACCCATTTCGCTCAAAACTGTTACGTTGTGTGGTCCAGCACTCCAGCTAAATATAAAGCACTTGTGGGTGTGTGTAATGCAATTGAGGAATTTGAAGATAGGATGGGGTAGCAGTAATCATGGGGCTACTAAATAACGTCAGATCAGAGGAACAATTTTCGTATTTTTATGAACGTTCGCATTCTAGTATCAATCTGTCAAAAATGCTGCGACGAGTTGCAAATTACAGGTGGAAAATTGTGGATTCGATTAGCAATAAGTAGATAGAGAAAAATGGAAAGAGATGGAGGAGGCCCTTGCCAATGGGCACACAGGCTAAGACAGCCGGTGGCAACAATAGAATTATTTTTATGTTATATTTAACTTTATATTTACAACTTCTTAAAAAAATTATTTTAGTAGCATAACTTTTAAATGGTCTGAATAAATGACTTTTATTATTATAATAAATTGCGACTAGATTTTAAATGTTTTTAAATACGGGAATTGGCCTTCTATTCTTGCTGTAGGATAGTCGTTGACACCGTGAAAAAGTCAGCAGTATTGGAAGCAAGGCTGACTGTGACACGTTGTGTGTGACGTATTTAAGTATCGTGGTAGAATCGTCACATCTATTTCTACTCTAGAAAGAATAGAAAAATAACTCTTTCTGTACAAAGTGACATTTCTTCTTCTCTACTACTCTTAATTTTTGACATCGTGCTGTAGTACCTAATCTTTCTACAATCGTCTTTTTGTTGTCATTTCTTCCGTTTCTGCGGATGTCATGCCATACGTGCTGGAGGCTTAAAGCACCCTAAAGTCGTCATAAAGCCTTAAAAACAAAATTTTCCCTTAAAAAGTAATAAAAATGTATGATCATTTCTACTTTTCATACGTCGATGAGTGCAGTTAACTGGCGTTATGTCTTAACTCATAAAAGTGGTTACGACCCAGTCTGGCATGCTTATCGTTGGCGGGGTGCCAACTGGCGTGTTCCGGGTTCAGTTCTCGGCTGTGGCAAATGGTGCTTTGTTCGCGTTTTCGATCATTTCCGTCCATTATTGGTTGTGGTGATTTAGTGTTGTGAAAGCGAAATAAACCGAGTTTGAGGATGAGCCAGAAATATTTTGTTTTATGTTTGGGTAGTTAAGTTACCTGTTTTTATTTTATTTATAGGGATTCTCTGAATTGCGTATTCAATAAAATTTAATTAAATTAATCTTTATTGCAAGCCATAATAAATAGAAATAATTATGGACCCTGTCGAGCACAGTCAAATTTTAAACAAGTACGAGAGAGGAAGAGCGCTTTAATGATTTTCCTTATTACTAAATATTTAATTTACTATTATTTATATGTTATTACTTCCTACCTATCTGTTTTTTTTACAACAGTATAAGTTATTATATATTATCACTCATTTATTTATTCTCTGAACATGGTATGTGTAGGTCAATCAATTAACTTATTTTTGTATTACATTTTATAATTATTATTGCTTATTTAATGGATCACTTAATCATTTTGAGTTGCAATTTGTGTATTTAATATAGTTATATATTTAAATTAATACCAAATATGTTCATAATATTTATAAAACATATTTATTTTTGGACATGTGTATTCTCCCCATTCTCACATATGGTGCTCAAACCTGGTCTTTGACACTTCAGCAGAGGTCTAGGCTCGAGGTTTGCCAGCGAGCCATGGAGCGCAGTTTACTAGGGGTCCGAATATCGGACCGTATAAGGAACACAACACTGCGCGCCAAAACCAAGATCACGGACGTTACCCAGAAAGCCGCTAAGCTTAAGTGGGACTGGGCCGGACATGTCTGCCGCATGTCAGATGAAAAATGGGCTAAGAGAACCACCGATTGGGTCCCACTAAACGCACGACGACATCGTGGCAGGCCGAGACGAAGATGGCGGGACGAGCTTGACTCTTACCGAAGGGACTGGCCGATACTAGCCACAGACAGAATTGTGTGGAAGAGGGAGAGGGAGGCCTTTGCCCTGCAGTGGGACAATACAGGCTAATAAATAAATAAAATTTATTTTTATTGTTTCACTTATTGCGTAGAGTATTTGTTTGACTTGTCAAACTGCTGTAGCATTACTTACAGGTCAAATTCAAACTCCTTACATTTTTGCAAAAAATTTTTTGATATCGCGGGCTACATTGAAGGGATCACCTTAAGTAATACTTAAGTAGAGTTTTACAAGCTCGCAACATCAATTTCTCAATTCAGAAATCAGGTGGTTGGTTCAGAAAAACTTAGTCATAAAAGTCACTGCTGTTCCTTCTCTCTCCTACTAAAAAATGCTTTGATCAAAGCATTTTTTATCAATGATGGGGATGCTGGGGAGTTTGTTGCGCCACTTCTTCTTCCAAGCTAAAGCACTAGGAAGTGGTGAAGGGTGGGCATTTTGGGGGACTGTCTTATGTCATTTTGACGTTTGAAAAGTACTGATTCTCAGCCTAGTGTGAGCCCAGGCCGACAACGAATGAACCGACAGAGCTGATGCAGAGTTTTGTGGAAGGCCTCAAACAGCACAAAAAGGTATTGCAGGAGTGCCTACACCATACCCAGGCTCTGTCGGAGCATTTCCAGCAGGCCCCGCGCTACATCGCAGGCCAAGGTCCGACTTTCGCGGAGATAGCCGCCGTCAGTCCGAAGCAGAACATCCAAGAGCCTCTTCACTCGGTGGTCGTATCATTTGTTAATTATCAGGACACCGGTGGAGAGGTTATCAATAACTTTTATCACTTATAGATAGATTAGTATTGTACCTAAGCATATCTTTATTCAGTGTCCAATTTACCACATCTACTTATATCCAAACAGTTATTTCAGTGACTCACAATAGTACAGGATTTAAAGCTCCAAGAAATCTAGATATTATGACAATTACACAATCATAAAAGTAAGGTGTTACGTTTGCTATTGTAAGAGGTACTTACCCAGTTCTCACGGCTAATTACTATATCATGACTATCATGAGGCAAATTATTGAATAGACTCACTTTCATTCGCTAAGCCAACATTAAATTCCTAAATTACTCGCAATAAGCATACATGTTTTTCCCAACTTTGTAAAATCCGCCTCTGTAGTCTAGTGGTCAAACCACCTATCTCAAACTCAGAGGTCCAGAAGTTCGATTCCCAGTGGGAGCAAAATTTTCTGTTCGGTTTGTTTGATGGTAGGGCTTGTTCTAAGTCAGCCTGGCTAGTTACAACCATTTTACACCAAACAACAATGTTAACAACATTGCTGTGTTTCGGCAGTTAGAGATAAGATAGCCCGTTCCTCTGTGGTTGAGGATTCCAGGTGAAGCTCGCTTCCACCTTCGGCCTGATCATCATTTACCATCAGGTGAGACGCAGGCCAAAAAATTCCCCTTGAGGGTAAAAAAAAACCCAAACTTTTCTAAAGCAACGCTACCTTTCCATAATATTCTATTCTATGCTGGGTTATATCGGTCAGTCAGCCAGTCACGGTACAACTATTTCCACATCTTCCTTTATGTAACGTGGGTCGGCACACCACGTTTATGCTTTTTCCATTTTCCCTGTCAACCGTCATCCCTTTTCTTTCATATATTATTCAATACACAATCCATCCATCTTTTCTTTGAACTTCCTCTCCCTCTCTATCTAGAACCCACACACACATAGCTATTTATTTAATTGTCATTGTTTGTGCAGAATAAACCATTTTTGCTTTCTTTTATTTTCTTTTCTTTCCTTTCTTTCTTTCTTTTCTTTCTTTTCTTTCTTTTCTTTCTTTTCTTTCTTTTCTTTCTTTTCTTTCTTTTCTTTCTTTTCTTTCTTTTCTTTCTTTTCTTTCTTTTCTTTCTTTTCTTTCTTTTCTTTCTTTTCTTTCTAAATTAAACGCATTGAGATTCCTTCAGGAGGAGCTCGTAGCTAAGTAATAACTGCCGCACGGATCGATCCATCAGGTTAAGCTGCGCTTGCCGGGGTTGGGATGTGGATGGGTGACCATCTTTACATACCGAGACTCCTCCGAGCTGTTATTCGTGGATATTTGACAGTCGTCACGGGCCGTCAGAAGCCCGAAAGTCTGACAACCAGTCTTCCAAGGGGTATCGAATTACCCAGTTAGTCTGGGTTGTGGAGGTCAGATAGGCAGTCGCTCCATGTAAAATACTGGTATTCAGCTGCATCCGGTTAGACTGGAAGCCGACCCCAACATAATTGGGAAAAGGCTTGGCAGACTGCTTGCATTGAGATTCCTTAAAAATCAGTAAATATTTTTATTGAGATAGGTCATTACACGTGTCTTAGGTAATAACAAATATAATGCAGCATCTTTAACGGTATCTTACATAGAAGCCGGCTGCCAGACGTAAACATTGCTGTTTACATAACGATTACGTATCGATACTCGATCGATTTAGCAGGAATCGAATCGATTGATGATGCATTCGGATCGAATGTGTGCCGATTGAGGTTCATCATTTGTGCTTGTCAGTTTGTTTGACTGTTAAATCAATAAACATTATTCATCTATTAAAGTTTTTTGACTATGTCAGCTTTAATCAAATAAAATAAATAATTTTAGTGATAAAACGGCTAAATATTAGACACTATTTCATTTCTAGTAGTCCAGAAGTATACAGGGTTATTGCTAAAACACCAAAAACCTCTTAAGGAGTCATTGTACTCATCATTATGAACAACTTTCACTATAGGACCAAAGCTGAAATCGCGAAAAAAAAAATCTGCTGTTCCATACATTTTGACGAGATATGCGAACATAAATGTAGGGAACAGCTGATTGTTTTTTCGCGATTTCAGTTTTGGTCCCATAGTAAAAGTGGTTCATAATGATGAGTATAATGACCCCTTAAGAGGTTGTTGGTGTTTTACCAATAACCCCTGTATAACAGCAAATAATTCAATCGTCAAACATTCCATACTAATATTAAATACACATTTAGTAGTCACTTCTTTTTAGTAAATCACGTTGAGGCACCATGTTTTTTTTTAATTTACCAAAAAGAAAAAACAATCACTATCGCAGACAATATTACTAAAAGTTTCAATTATTTTTTAGGCTCTATACCCACAGGGTGCCAAACGGGACCCTACTATTACTAAGGCACCGCTGTGCGTCCACCCGTCTGTCTCAGGGCTGCATCTTTTGAATCGTAATAGAACTTGAAATGTTCACAGAGTGTGTACTACTACGGCTGCTATAACAACAAATAAAAAAAAAAAAAAAAAAAAACTTAAAAAGTAGTCGACAAAACGATTAAATATGTAGTTTTAAAATAATATTGTACGATGGTTCAGAAACCTTCATATACCAGTCCGACTCGCATTTGCCCGTTTTTTTAAACACGTTCGCAACACTGCGTCAAATCAAAGATGTTCAGCAGCCATTTTGAAAAAATCTAGACATAATAAAATGTTTCCAGCTTCGGCTTTTAACTTTCACTATCATAAAGACACTGTTAGTCAATTTCTCTTTATGTAAACAATCATTTGTTCGTTAGTAATTGTACAACTAACCGTAGTAAATCAGTGGATTTTTCTTGCACGAAAAGTGACATATTTTGAGGAGTTAGTTCGACACCGGCAGGCTAGTTTAAAAAAGTGACAAGTTTTGAGGAGTAAGTTCGACAACCGGTGTAGTTGAAAATATAGGTTATTGAAATGTAATTTGAAGCTATTTAATGTTTAGAATGATCACGTGTTTAGTGCAAATAAGCCCTAGCGCGCACTATGGTGCGGTGACTTCCGATGCGTTTTTTTCGCCGCAACGAATAAAATCCTGCTTTATTTTCGTATGCGTTTGTTTCCAGTGCGGATTTTTCTTGTTCAGTACTCGATTTTTAATATTCATTGATTGACAATTTTATAACTTACAACTATGGTTGTCGAGCGGTTACTAGGCATTTATAAATATGTTGTTATAACATTGCTGAAGAAAACTACTGCGTGTCTTCTTGAATCCATGGTCGTCTTTTACGACACCAACAAAATAATCGCGGTGGTTTTTTAATGTCACTAACTAACATACAACACAAGTTTACTCTTATCAAATAGTGTAAGTATACTTAATGGACCTAAGCAACATCAAAATATGAAGAAAAAAAAACATCTTAAAACTGCATAGTAAACATGCTGTCATCTAATGCAATGGCCTTCCTTTGTGCGAACAAACATCAGATGAGTTACAAGGCCGGCCAGTTACGTGCGAAACGAAAACAATACGAAAATATCGCAGAGATAAAAACTTGTAAGTCGTGAAGGAAGATAGTGGAATCTGGAATTATACGTGACTGGTCTGGTTCTAGGTTTTACACGGTTTTCTAGAATTAAGACACAGACACGGTTTTCTACATTTATACCTGTACTTTTTATGGTGTACATAATAAAGAATATTCTATCTATCTATCTATCTAAGACCAGGGGCCTATTTATTAGAATCGATAGACGACAATCCGATAATTTTGTAAGGTGATTTCATAGTTACCTTTCTGCTTTAAATAGACAGTTTGTTAAAGTAATTGCGTGCCATAGCTTCAGGGTAGGTTCAGTATCGATAAAGGAACCGAGGAAAAATAAAAATATTATTATATATTGTCATTACAATTTTATTTTTAACTAGCTTCTGCCCGCGACTTCGTCCGCGTGGAATAGTTACTTTGGGCTAACGCTAACTTTAACCCGCGACTGAATTACCCTAAAATAGGTACTACAAAACTTCAGATGTCAGCGCTGAGCGGTTGGCGTAATTAAAAAACGGTTCCTAAATATACTAAACTTATACATATTGTAGCATTAAAAAATCAGCTTCTGCCACTTGTTAAAAAGAATGCTTGGTGAGAATCGAACCCACTCTAGCATAGGATAACTAAATACAAAGAAAAAAATAACAGGAGATTTTAAATATGATTTGTATTATAATTTTTAAAGTAAAAAAATTAGAAACAGCTATGTATAAAAGGTGATAAATAAATTTAAGTACTATTGCAAGCCGCCTAGTTGGAATTTTATTTTGTCTTAGAAGGAAGATTACGTGTTTGAGGGTTGAGAACTAAAATAGAACGCGACGGGTTAAACAAGTATTGGCCATTACCTAATTAATCCCGGAAATCAAAAGTTGGGCAAAGAGTTGATATCACGTAATGATCCTGATTACAGGTCAATCAGGAAAACGCCTAAAATAGAATTTGGTAGTTATTGATGCTATGGAAAAGTTCTAGGAGCTAAAGAATGAATGTGCCTAAGTCCTTTGCGCTGAACCGTAGCGACGTCCCGTCGTACAGCGTCTCGTTGGGGTTTGGTGCGTTGCGGCCTCTACCATGAGCGGCGTGTGTACGGCGGCGTCCGTGGGTGCCTGCGTTGGCCACAGGCCGCGATGTGAGAACTTGGGTCGGTAGCCGCACGATGGCCCGGGGTCCAGGAGGCCTCAAGACCTCTTATGTTTGTACAGTAAATACTTCACCAAAAAATAGTGGTTCTAGACTCTCGCTTGGCTGGCACGAACTAAAGATTTAACTTGAGGGCTAGATACCACAATGTACTCGACGCAACTGCGACCAGCTAGCACGAAGATACTATCGTAACTATTCACATCCGTGTCTTAAACTGAAAACAGGACACTTGAAGCAGAGAAAAAATTATTTTATACCATGACGTTTTGTCCAGAGCGACTCACAATAGAATCACGCAAGTCAGAAAAAATTGTTTTACTTTGAACGATATAGAATTCAAAATTTGAAAATGTGCTCAATTCGAAATTTTTAAAAGAAATAATAGTTTATGAAACTTTTACAACTACAAAAGAGGCTTGAACGGCAGCGCAATGCTGCAATATACAATAATTGTCTTATCAGCGCCGACGACGGTCAGCGTGAGAGGAAAACCAGCCTAAGGAGCCGACTCAGCCAACCATGCGTCTGAGAAACGCGGCATGGTATTTCGCAGAGCTAACTGGGGCCACCGCACTGCCCCCTCCTGACTGCCTTACATAACATACATAATCAGCTTATTACCTACTGTTTCCACTGCTGGGACACAGACCTCCTCTCTATGAGAGGGAGTGGGCCGTTGTCCACCACGCGGGCCCAGTGCGGGTTGGTAGATGTCGCATGTCTTCGAATTTTTGGTTCTAAGACATGCCAGTTCCCTCACGATGTTTTCCTTCACCGTTTTGAGAGCAGTGGCGATGAAATTATTTACACAAAGTAAAGGGCCTGCTGGGGTTCGAGCCCACGACCTACAACTCGTAAGTCGGGGCCGATACCACTGGGCCACCACTGCTCCTATTGCCATCATAAATGCGCGCGTAGTACTTGATTATTATTTTGCTGCGATGTTATTTTAAAACTGCGATATCTCCTAAGATATTCATTGAAATCGAATGATGGAAAGAGCAATTTTGTTTTAAATTAAATACTTGTCCTGAATAACGTATTTATTTGGATAAGGATTAATGTCATGTTTATAAAAACACCTTCGCAAATAATGCATTATTTTAGAACAAATTTGGTTAGCATAAAAACGGTTATAGTGAGCCAACTTTAAAAGATAGACATATGCTATCGCGGACTTTTTTTGAGAACTTTTAAAGAGGAACAATTCTGTCATAAATAATTTTTGCGAAACTTTCACCGTTTACGCAGCGCATGCAGCGGAAGCTCTCAAAATGAAAACAAAATCCCCGATTTTAAAACATTCTTCATTGGTGCTTCGCTCCTATTGGTCTTAGCGTGATGATATATAGCCTATAGCCTTCCTCGATAAATGGACTAACTAACACTGAAAGAATTTTTCAAATCGGACCAGAAGTTCCTGAGATTAGCGCGTTCAAGTTGTTTACTTGAACGCGCTAATCTCAGGAACAAACAAACAAACAAACTCTTCAGCTTTATAATATTAGTATAGATATGTCCTCTTATTTGAAAGAAACGATTTTTTTTAAGTCATCTAATTCCGTTGCCTTTAATATGCAATTTTACGTTGTACCTACGCCATTATCTCTGGCCATGATTTAAAACTTCAAAGTCAAAGTCAAAGTCGTTGTCTTTATTTTGAAATACATTTCAAGCAGACGAAGATAGCTTGTTACTTGACCACCAAAGACTACCAACTAAGTCATACAAAAATCGATCAGAGACACTCTTTTACCCAAAAAAGTGCCTTTATATAGTATACTAAAAAACATTTAAGTATTATAACAGTATTCTGTGAATACCATTTAACTATGGCGCGGCCTTGGACCGGACTAAGTGCTTAAATTCGGCGTGATTCATATCTCCGTGCGTTTTGTGGCCGAATTTACGAGCGATTAGCGGTTTTGTTTGATTTTATGTTAGTTTTATACGGCCAAGGTTGCGGATTATACTGGCAATAAATTATTTGGAGAAACTTTTATTTGATTTCTTGAGGCAGGGTTAAAACTGCGTCTGACAGATCAAGGAGAAAACTGTGAAGACATTCGTATAATCCCTGATTTTTTTTTATAGCAGAGGGTTTTAAGTTCAGGCATATTCTATTTATTTATTTATTATGGCACTCCAAGGACTAGTTCACAGAAACAATAACAAAGAGCTTCTTCGACTAAATGTTTTAAGTACTACAGCGAACTTGTCACTTAAAGGTGTGCACAGCACTTACATAGTTTGCATATTGTTTGCGTATTGGCATATACGGTGGAGTTTCTTGCCCATTCTTCTCCATACGAAAACTACCTTTTGGAAGGAGCGGTAGAATCAATACTATATTTTGTAAATTTTGACGTTCAAAAGTGCCTTCAAGGGCCTATTTGAAATAAATGATTTGACTTTGACTTTGACTTTATTTGTAATTAATTATATATAAATTAATTATAAATAAAGTAATTTAATTTAATTATATACTCAACTCTACTAACCTCTTTAAAAGGTTTTCGTCTAACGCAAAAAGTCCAGTTTTACTGACAGACATTTTGCTTTTTGCAAGAATGCCCTCAACCATTTCCTCTTCTTATTCGCCCTTCTCCAATTTACCTATAAAGTTATTCACAATCTCTTTCAGCATATAACTTGTCCCACAGCTAACAGCTATCCAGCTCGCTAAAGTGACGCAAGAGTCGACTTTTGCACATTTTTACGAGCACCGACTATTCGTCAGCCACAACTGCAGACAATTTTACATTTTATTATTTTAATGCATTCAGATGCATATGGCGTCCGTTTTATAGATAACTTGGCAGCAATAAATGTATTTTTATGGTCTCCTGTGTCGACTAAAAACCGGTTCCGTTTTTGCTGTGTTTTTAATCGGTTTGAGGTTTTAATCTTATTGAAGGGTAGATAGAGGTTACCTGTAATTTTCTGCTATATTATATTTTCAGTGCCTGGTGGACAGAGCTCTGCTCGGGTTTAAATAGAGAATTCTCATTTCTTAGTATAGAATAGTTCATACCAATTCCATACTGCCATGTCATTATTCTTAGGTAGCCATCTTGTTCTAAACTTTGGGCGATCGAGCTCTGTTTGGGTGAAAATACGGAAAAAACGAAATTTCCCAGTTGAGAGCTAGCTAGATCGATTTTTCGCCCCCGTAACACTATATTGCAACTTTTATCGAAATCGTTAGAGCCGTTTTCGAGAACGTTATTACAAATATATCAAATACTACTCATTTAATAGTAAAGGATAGGTTTCACTGAAAATGTAATAAGCCTTCACTTGACCCGAACATTGCAAAAAGGCTTTCGAAACGAGTTCTAATATTTGTTGCCTCTATCCAATAAAATAATTGCACGATAATTTATGTATTATTTATCGTGCACTTATTTTCCCACGAGCCTCCCATTTTATTGGCAGAAAGAAACAGCTTGCTTCGTTTACCAATAACGTACGATGTTTATTAATATTACGGCCTACCCTAGGAAGGGGGTCGATTCCGGTTGCTTAGTTATTACAGGAAGTTCTACTGGTACTTAGCGAATATTCTCATTAGCTTACATTGTGTAGTTCCCAGTAATGGTCCTAATTACCTAGCGAGTGCTAATTCCTGCAATATATTTCAAACTTTAGGGTTATCGTTCATTCATGCCAACCTCAAGTTGGATTGTTTATTTCAGTTGCTATGGGCAACACCCCTTATTTTTGAATGAATAAAATTGGTAATTACTATATCAAATTTAGGATTTTACTGATACCTAACTGTGAATATTGGCTAGTTAGTGGTTACACGATAATAGCTTTTATTTCAACCAACTTCTCAGATAAGATAAAACCTCTTTATTGCACACCGCAAAAATTACAATAGGCTTTTACAATGTGCGGCCTTATCGTTTTGATTACACTGTAACATCACCAAAAATTGCTTTCATTCGAAACTTAACCGATAAATACAAGTCCCTGAAACGTTCAAAAGTCCCAACAAAACCGCACAGATCTGTAGTAATCTGTAAATCTGAACATACAGTCGTAACATCCCTTATAACGACTACTTCACGGGCGGCTATGCCCCAAATAGCCCATCGGCTATTGTTTATGGGCTGTTTTCAGTCTTATAGCCGTAATTCGAAGGCCGCTATGTAGCGTGCTCAAAAACTTTCTACCGCAAATAATTACGTACATTTTTGACGAAACTGTTGCCCTAATTCGTTGTTTATTACTCGTACTATCGTAAAATGTGTTTGTAATTGTAATTTGCTGTTTTTTTTTCAATTAGGGCGTATACGCTACAAAGTTGAGAGTCGCATGTTTCACGATTTATAAGCGTTGTACAGAGTGCTTTACAAAATTAAGTTTATAGCCCAAAAAAAGTTAATAAATGTTACATCTGCCCGATTTTTTTCTATATTTTTGTTAAAGCATCTTTCGCTTTCCGAATCGCCATCATTATGGAGCACCTCTTAACGGAAAAGAGTTAGTGCTCCAAAATGATGGCAATTTCGATTATTTCTTCACTCAAAATTCATTATTTGAATGCATTTCCAACCCTAAACCAACCTGCCTCTTTACAATCAATTCTCTACTTCCCTTTTACCTCACATCAATAGAGACTGAACAGAAACATGCCGCTATACCACAGTCTAGTAAAAAGGAGCCGTGCAGTACACTAACATTACAGACAGACAGACGAACCTGCCAGGCTATCAGCGGATCGATCGCGTCGCCGCCAGCCGTCTGAGATCGCAGTCCGACGCATCTATCCGCTTTATTATGTCGGACGACGACGTGCGAATGTGGACCGACTTGTGAAATGTATGAACTGAGTTACTGTGAGTCATGGTTCTGAGGGGGAAGAATTCTCTGATTAGATACGATCTAATAAAATATGATGGCAACGTCCCGTACGTTGAAATCAAACGTAGTCGTATGATTCCTTTTCAGGGATGTTAGATAGATTAGTTAGATATTTTTGGGATATATAACTTACTTAGTCAAGCTTATTGATGTGATATCTAAGTCGATAGGTCTCAGTTCTTCCAAGGTCTTAATGCTAAATAAATGCTTTGCGATGAGTATCAATAAGTCACAGGGGCCGACACTAAATGCTGAAGGCTGCGGGTGTCAACCTCAGGACAAGCTGCTTGTCACACAGACAACAGTACGTCGCTTGCTCCCGAGTCACCAGTCCTGTCTCTGTATATTTTGGCTGCTGAGAGCAAAACTACAAACGTATTATACAGGGAAATTGTATATACATGTGGCTGTTATTGTAGTATATTGTGGTGTCTTACAACTTCCATGCGAACGAAGTCGCGGGCAGAAGCTAGTGCTAAATAAATAATGAAGATTGAACTATAATACTGTTTCTTTGGTCCCTTATCTTATAATCGTGGATTTCCCATATTTGACACTCATGCTGTTTTTATTTTGAAAATACTCTGTGGAAATTTACATGGATATATTTAACAAACAAGAATGTGAGTTAATCCCACTGCCTATTTCTGAACCAAATCCTCCCGTATACATACTAACGATCATTTGATACGTACATTTATAACGTTATCTCCTTTTGTTCTTATAATAGAGATATTGATCACACTGGTAAAGGTACTTAATATTCTAACAGTGTTTTCTAATCAAACTTTTTCTTCGATTCAGTCTGAGCTTCTCTTTTGAAGAATGGATTTATTATGATGTATTCATATTTCATAATTACTTTTTTTATGGAAAGTGTACATTTCTAAGATTGAGGAGGAGGTTGTGTTTAAGTAATAACAGCCGCACGGGTCGATCCATCAGGTTAAGCTACGCTTGCCGGGGTTGGGTGACCATCTTTAAATAACGAGACTCCTCCGTGCCCCGGAAAGTACGCCGTTGCGCGTTGGTCCCCGCTGTCATTCGTGGATCTTTGACAGTCGTTACGGGTCGTCAGAAGCCCGAAAGTCTGACAACCGGTCTTACCAAGAGATATCGCATTACCCAGTTACTGGGTTATGGAGGTCAGATAGGCAGTCGGTCCATGTAAAATACTGGTATTCAGCTGCATCAGGTTAGACTGGCAGCCGACCCCAACATACTTGGGAAAAGGTTAGGCAGATTGATTGAATATTTTTAAGACAATAATCAATACTAGGTAAGCTCTTTAGCTTTTTCTAGGCGTGGAAGTGGCTAAACGATAGTATTTTTATATTGTGTTCTTAATAAATCTTATTGATGACTATCTTCTAATTAGCTTTCTTGTCTTGAATTTACAATAATAAATTTTTATTTATGTTCATATCGCGGAGAAAGATGAAAGTTTTGTACTTTTTATTATTATTTTATGTCATCAGTAGATATTAAGAGTTATATTATAAATTAAATGTAGATAATTATATGATTGATTCATTTATCTTTTTAAACTACTTCATTACATTAATGGTTCTAAAGATAATGATACCGAGCGTAATGTTCTGGGTTCTCAGGTCGGGCCGAGTAGTTTATTTTCTGTGTGCATCTTAACTAATATTATAAATGCGAAAGTGAGATTGTTTGTTATGCTTTCACGCTAAAACGGCTGAACAGATTTGGATGAAATTTGGCATATGGGTAGGCCATGACCTGGATTAGGACTAAGGATACTTTAGTAGTCGGGGCCGTTACCACTGGGCCACCACTGCTCGAATCCGAATAAATGCCTGGAATTTAAATATATGCTAACTAACTAATATGATACTGTTTTGTATTATATCACCATCATCCACTGTAGGTACCTACCTACTGCTGAGCACAGACCTCTCTTTTCTTGTCCCAATCCCAACGCTCCTGTGCCAGCCTCAACCAGGTTCTACCCTCGATGGTAACAATATAGTCCGCCAATCTGGCAGCCGGACGACCGACATTTTCTTAGACCATTATCCATTAATACAATTTTTTTTTCACTTGCCTGCCATGTCCCACTCCTGGCCTCCCCCTCCTCTCCTTCCATGTTTTGCGAGATCGTCCTTCTTCTAGTTTGAACCTATCCAACTCGTCCCGCTATCTCCTATGTGGTCTGCTGCGATCCCGCCTCACTGTCTCAGGGCACCAGTTCTGTACTATTTGGGCCCACAGTTTGTCCGGCATGCGGGAGACATGTCCTGCCCAGTCCCAGAGCCCAGTGCCCAGAGCCACGTCAGCTATTTTTGTTTTGGAACGCAGTATTGTGGTTCGAACACGATCCGTTAATTTAACGGCTAGTATACTCGTACCGCGCTCTTCTGGATGTTAGTCAAAGATTATTACATAATTGAAGAAAATATGAATCTATTTACTAAGACTTAGTTGCTTACAGAGAAGCCCAAAACCGTTTACCAGATTTGGAAACCAAATACGACAAATAAATTAGGCGTAAAATAAACGATTGATTGAAATAAAACATTTGTCAATCCTATATTTAAAATGTATGAAAGCGTTTCATCCTGTCATGTCGTGTGTCGCAACTGTCAACGTTCCGTTTCACTCGGCCAAGGTCTTTGGTTATTGTTCCTTTTTATTTTTAAATACGCTGCCTTTTTTGGACATGTGATGCGTGGAATGAAACGGGTTCTGAATATCTCTGCTTTTAATTGGGTTGTGCAACTTTTGTAATTATTTTATTTTGAAGTGAAGGATTGTGATTTTTATTTTATGTAGCTTGGGATTCTAGATTATAACGAAGCAGTGATTTTTTTTTCGTGTTCAGAGTAATTATAACACTCTGAAATAAGTATGTTCATAGATAGGATAAAGAATGACCCCCTGAAAAACTGGCCCTGTAAAAGTAATGACGACACTACAGCCTAATCGATAGCAAAAGTTGAATAACAATCAGATAAGCCAATTTTGCGCAAGAACTCATCATTCAGTTCATTCATTCACAACTCTTTTGTTCACCCTCGCATTGTCTTAAAACAAGCGCCGTCTGGCGAATCGGAACAAAAAACAGTTGAGTTGTGTTAAACTAGTATTTTTTTATGAATGAGAAAATAATATGTCATTATATTTTCAATGAGACTTGATTTTTTCATTGTAGTCAATTAATCTTTATAAGAATGTGTTACATAGATACTGTCTCTACATATTTTTTGTTATTTTTTAACTTCGGATACCAAACTTATACTTATAGAAAACAATTTTTGTAGGTGTTGTATGTATCACATCACTGCTATTCAGTTATTTATCAATATTATTTCACCAGTTTTAGAAAACAATAACGTCTATTGACTGACCATTCTTTGCTGTAATGCAACTTTTGTAACAAAATTGACTTACACGGATCAATAAGCCTTTAAAATGCTGCACCTAACACAATACACATCAACTTTCCAGTATTGCTCAGAATTCCCAAAACTCTGCAGTCTCAATTGTTCTCAATTAGCACTACTATACAACTTAGCCTTACTGTCGCAACAGTGTACCTTATAGTTTCTACTGAACCTAAGTTTTCTAGTATTTCCAATGTATTTCTTTCTGTTACCTAATGCGTTGCAGTTGTTTTCGCAACGGCCACTGGTTGTAAAACAGTAGCAATTAGGTTCATGTGGTGTGGCTACTAATGTGGCAATGCATCATGTTGGTAAGGGGTTAGGTTGTGAATTGGTTTACTATGCTAATTAAATTGGTCCTTAGTCACTTCTTGTTACATTAACGGTGAAAATAAACTGGCTAAAGGACTTAATATAATTTTGTGTGTTAAATTATATCTTGTTGACCCTACTCTGTCCGGAATATCTATTATCGCAGTAATATGAAAATATCGTAAACGCCAATTATTTTTAAAAGAGTAACCGTGGAGTTTCTTGCCGGTTCTTCTGCGTAGGAAACGACTAATTGGAACCGTACTTTTCAGAAGTATCCATAAAGATTTAAGTGAAATTAAATATTTTGTTTTTCTTTTTAACATTGAAACAAAACAACATTAAAATACACACATACATCAACTGTAACTGTTGGTCTACTTACAGTCTAATTCTAGGGCCCGGATTCTAGTCACCTACTAGTGTTAAGTCGAAGTAGAGCTGCTCTATGAAATATAAGGGTTTCGAGCTATACTTTCCTACTTTGTCTCTCAGATCAGTAGCACATAGCAATTTCCTTGTAGTTACAGATAGGTAACTATGCACCTCTTTTCACCAGGAAGTCTTCCGAAAATCAAAAAATTCTCTTTCGCTAATTTCACTACATAAGTAGTATGTAAAACAAAATGTATTGTGCATAACATTACCTACAGTCGACAGTCCTAACATAGACAGCCTCAGTGCGAATGATGTCATCGTTAGGGCGTAAATATACGTCTAATTGGTAGTAATTATACTGATATAAACATTCTACCGAGTACCATGTCACCTCGGCAGACGACACGTTTCATTATTGCCTGTAAAAGAGAGTAATTGCCTTCGTGTTGAGACGTTTTAGAGAATAAGGTGGCTTGTGCTAGTGCCATGTATGGTGCATACATGTTTTTCTAGTACCATAGAATTTTATAAGACATTGTCAGTTATGAAAATGTGACACCTGTTTTTAATAGAGCGATAAATGTAACAGGCTTTAAACATAACTTTTTGCAGTTTGTTTTAAGTGTTTGAGGAGATTATTCCTTCAATTTACTTCGTGACCCTTTTCGCAATAAGAACGCTAAAACTCAATCGAAAATCTATTAATATTATGGAAAAAAAAATAGAAAACCAAATTCATTCAGAAGAAAAGTGCTAAAAATCCAACTTCACCAATAAATAAAAAACGTTTACAAACGGAAATCACAACAAACTGTAACTATCAGGAAAACTTACAACTTCTCAAAATCCATCGCAACCAATTTCAATACATGCAGGAATGCCCCAAAGTTAAGAGCTGGCGCTCTGACTCAACACTGAGTCATTCGCATAAAAACGACTGTTGTAGGTAGACCCGCCTTCCCCCCTGGCATCAAAACATCGTCTACATAAGCAAGGGGCGATCAATTGAATTATAGGGCTCTGCATTAAGTGGTCGTGTCTCACGCACGTCTCAGCTCTACCGTGACCTTCGTTCTATAATGATGTTTGTTGTCTTCGATACTTGATGTCTCGCAGTGATAAAATTTGACATTTGAAGTGCAATTTGGTGAAAGGCGGACGTCGTATCCATTATAGCGTCGTCGCGAATGTTGATGGAACTTAATACGACATAATTAGTTTATTAATACCAATACGACCTATTGATCACACCATCTTTATTGATACCTCGTGCGATAACTGGACTGATATTTTAAGTATGTCAAGGGATAACGAAAATTAAAACAAACAAAGGTTGATGATGTGGTCATACATAACGAGGTTAAAAGGTCATGTGAATCAAGAGAATGGAAAGAAAATTCAGTTCTTGTTTATTTTAAATCTACATATTTCTGCTGAACACAATATACAAAACAATACAGCAAAAAAAATATTAGCCAGTTCAGAGCATACACCAAAAAACCCAATATACACATTTTTTCGTCATTGTGGTCCAATTTCACCAATTAGTTGGGTCTCTGTGTTGTTCTAACTAACTCCGAAGCTGGACCCTTTGTCCAAATTATGCCCAATTACTCCACTTCAGTTTGGCATTCGAAATATTTCAGTTGAACAGTCAGGGTTCAAATAAACGTCAAAGTACCTAATGTTTTTTGGTCATTTGGTGGTACATTGAAAAATGAGGTATTTTAGAAGGAAATATTAGAATGGATTACCAAGACTTTCTACTTATTTCACATATGATTAATTTTTTGTGAAGATTAAATAATTCTGTAGGTTATCTTCATTTCGCTATATATGTTTATTTTATTTGTATGAATATTATCGCATCTCATCACTTTCCGTGGGTGTAGTAAAAAGCGACTACTGAATGGAAGCTAATGCGTTTTGCTTTAAAAATATTCCATCGAATTCAGATCGGAAAGCAATCAATCTTTCTTTTCCTCCCTTGAAAGCATTCCAATATAAGCCCATACATCTCTTTACAAGTTACATGGGTATTGCTCATACTCAAATTTAATTTGGGACATTAATATCTGTATCACGACGGAACTCCTACGACCCGTATATTGGCAAGTTCTCGATGACCATTCCAAACGCACAACTTTTCCAATTGGAATTCGCTCGACAATGTCCGGGATATTGAATCCCGGACAAGTTCCCGGAATGCACGCAACTAAGTTGCTACATGTGTAACTTTTTGCAACTGCGACTTCAGCCTCGGTTCTATTATAAAGTTTGGTTACTCGAGCTCTTAATTTTTTTATTTGTGTTTTCCTGTGCATTTACTAATGCGTTTTCTAGATTGAAATCAGTTCTTTTAAATCTTTAAATTAAGATACTTATAGTGACTTTTAAGCCGCTAGTAATGATTTCCTTCTCACGTCATGTGATCATCACTCTTGCCAACCAGATATTCACACTTCTACATTTATTTTTCTATTGGTATCTTAGCACTTAATGGCATCTAGTTCCAGATCCACCAATTACAGTCGTAATATCGTCAACGTGGTTCATGTTGACTAAGCCACATGAAATTCTCCACGTCATTCGGAATGACCTCGTAAAGATGAAATAACTGCCGTAATAAAATTCGCAGTCATAAACATTAAACTCTTGAAGTTATTACGTGCGCATTATCTCATTGACCCATCCAATTATGGCCTGCGACCAATAAAATTATTATTCGTACCACGTGCGCGTTTCGTTACTTTTGTTGAATTATTTTCTATTCTATTCTAATGTGTAGCTTCAAATGTATTGTAATTTATTTTTTAAGAACTGAACGAGACTGACAAGGTGTTTTCGGCAAAAGTCTAATATTAATTAGACTTTTGCCGAAAATGTCTTGCCAGTCTTCACTACGCAATGCAAGCACATTTCTTAGTAAATAATATTATTTTCTTAATTTTATCTCTTTTAGTTCAACTGTAGCTATCTAAACAGATAAGCTTTTTTAATAGATGACAATCTTTGTATATTAGTAAAATGATTCGCTTTTGCATTGGTTAACCACATAATCTTTCGAAACGTGATCTTGTCAAGCAGATAGTTAGCGTCATCTTTAGTCGATTTGTTAGTAACTTGGTTACTAGAAGATACAATCAGCCATGTTCTATGATAGAATCATTTGATTTATTAATGATATTTGAAGTGTGCTTAGAATTACGAGTCTGTCTTCTCCGTACGCTAGACGTGACCTTATACATCTATTAAACGATTTGCTAACAAATTGGGTGACCGTGTTCTAAACGAATGATGTGTGGCGTTTGAAGTTTTGGCACACGCGAATTGACTATTAGGTGCATATAATAATATAATGTACCATCACGGCATCTTCTTGTGAGGTGAAATAGTTGTACCAGTGTGTGGATGGTACTAGGGTGATAGAACTATTTAAGAATTGTAGTTAAAAGGAGGATGACACTAAAAGAGGTGAATCGAAAGTTGGAAAGGAGTATGAGTTGATTAGACATGCAAAAACTTCAAAGGATGAAGAATTTGCTTAGGGACAGACTATACACAGTAATCTAATAAAAAACCCAGTGACTTGTATTTGCATTCTTAAATCCGGGTTTAATTACGAAACAGATTAGTCATATCTTCCTTTTGGAATGCGCATGGCATCAGATTTAGGCCTAAGTGCTCTTTATTCACCACGACATTGATGATATCATTTCTCCTTATTCTATAAAAGGAACAATGCATAATAAGCCATTTTAGTAGTTTATAATTGGTTACAAAGTAATACACTACAGTGTGACATACTTTGCATTAATCAAAATTTCTCGACTCGGCTCGACAAAATTAAGAGAAAAACCACGCATAATCATTTCTGAACTCCATAAATTTGTCGCTAAGATAAATAGCAGTGATACTATAATTTTAGAAAATCCAGGACAAAATAAAGCAGAATTAAGAGAGAATTCGCTGCTCTTTATTGCCTAAAGTATACAGTCATCTCAGTACATAAGATGGTCAAGGCCAATTCATGTCTCAGTTATTTTTGTAACAAACTGTCTTATGAATGTTGTACAGGTTTTTTCGCGAGTTTCTTTTTGTAGTTGTACGTATATATCGTATATTTTAAGAGGCTTGGCTTTGGCTTATTTCACTATCCAGGTTTATAAAGGGGTTATAAAAGCGGTTTCTGGAAAGTAATGACCTTTTAAGTTCAGTTTCATACGCAACATATCAAGCCCAAAGAATAAGTTTGAATTTCATAACTAAGTTAAAAATATATTGACACACACGACAACGCTCTTTTTTAACAAAAGTTTAATTAAATCCGCTCAAACTTGCCAACAGGAAACCGAAATACATCAAAGTAAAAATCCAGACAAGGCTAAAATTATAGTACTGAAATAACAACCCTAACTTCACCCCTCTTTGCAACATGACTCATGTAAAGGGGTTGCAAATTTTCAAGGGGTTGCGACCAGCTGGTCAGTTGACAACACCCTAATGATCGGGCACGCCGTGTTAACATAATTGACGACTGCAGAAACACGAGGGCAAGTAAACCTGAAAGGGGTTATAGGTTTATTAGTACTAACAAAAGATGCAAGCCTGTCTAGCTTCCCCATTTTGAAATACTGTTAGTGTTTCTGACAGTAACAATTACGCGTCCTTTTGGTCCGAATGTATCAGATTTGCTCTCTATTTTTAATGATAAAAAGAATAATTACATAAAAGGTTTTGTAGTGTTCATTCTCGTTATTATGTGAGGAGTGTTTCTGACAATTCTAATTATTAGAGATGCTGCGAATAGTTGTCATAGCGAATAGTTGAATACCGATTAATCGCCATTCCCCATGGCGAATAGTCGAATACTCGCCATTATTACTCGACATAAAAAAAGGAATATAAAAAGAAAAGAAAAATCTCAATTAATAATATAGTTTACTTATTTTCTGAGGCAGGTTTGATTTATGTGCAACCGACTTGATCCAAACTTTTGGAATTTAAATATTAAATAATTAATTAAAAAGCCTAACTAATTTACTTCAACTTGACTGATCTTTGGCTAACTTTTTATATTAATGATAATATTACTAAGTGTGTTTTGTTTTTAAAGATTAATAAAAGTTTAATTATTTATAAGTCTACAGTTTTTCTGTTCATTCAACGTTTATTATAATTTAAACAACTATTCGCCGAATGTCAAATAATTGACACTATAATTCGGTATTCGATGAATAACAATAAAATAACGATTAATGCCGAATCCCGAATAATAGCGAGTATTTGCGACATCTCTACTAATTATGTTTTTGCTGAACATTGTGCGAAATGTTTCTGAGTTGTTGTCTGATTGTTTGTCATTTAGTAAAAAAAAAAAAAAAATCGTTTATTACATCATAATTACAATTTATGAAAATATGTATGGGATACATTGATGTAAAGGAGTACCTTTACATCAATGTATCCCATACATATTTTTGAAGTTTTTTTACAATTTTTTACCATTTTTACATATACCATTCTTTTTACCATTTTTTACCATTAAAAAATGGTAAAAAGACTTCAGGTAAGCATGAGTCAGATGGAAAGTCGAATAATAAATTTGAACATGTGTATATTGTGTAGTCATAAAACTTAGTTAAAATGCGATCTCTACCTTTATAACAAGATAACTATTATGAACATTTAAATGATATTTTCTGGCAAACACACTATTAAAATAAAACATGACTATCTTGTGGAGTGGAAGTCATAGGTCGCTTTAACCCCAAAACGACTGCATAACGCCAATAGATTTTGCCTCATCTTTGGCATTAAAAGCATACTTATCTCCTTAGATGGATAATACCGTAAAAGGCAAATGTCATAACCAGAGCCAATCCCAAAATCCATACAAGTTTCAAATTGTCGTGCATCTGCGATGGTGGCGTCAAATTGTCGCAAATCTAATTTTAAGCTGTCAGTCGGTAGATGCGCCATTTTGTGACTCGCTGGGGTCGCCATCATGACGCAGATTCGGGACACGGCTGAGATTCAACAGATATGGGTCAGAATTGATGCTAAAAATAGTTGTGATATGTGTGTTTAAGGATGAAATCATTAAATGGTTGATGGATGGGTCTTTCTACCTAGTTTAGTAGTTATCATGACGTGAAGATACACTAAAATGAATCGTACTTAAAAATTTATAGGTAATTTCTGCTTGAAAACTGAATAGACCTACATAGGGACAAATCAACACTTTGATCGTGTTTGATAAAAGTGGCATGCGTTGTTGTTTTCTGATGATTAGGACCTTCTGCGAAATAATTAATTCACATAAAACACATTGGTACTACATGCTCGGAATCGTATCCAGATTTATAAGTGTAGGCAAAGATTGTTCCGATTCAAAGTCTTGCTCACCAAGAAACACAATATCCAAGATATTCTCCAATTGAAGAAATGGCGTTATAAACTTAATTCCTTCAACACGATGAGGTAATGTTACAGTTTCTGCGAATACAGTGAAGTCACCCGTTTTATGTAGGATTCGGGACCGGGAGAGAATAAACAGATTTGCCTTGTGTTTATGTTGGATGGAATGATTGCAGCTGGTAGGAATTAAAGAAATTCGTGATTGATTCTTGATAGAGAAAATCTTTCAGTTTAGTTGAGGTCTCGGTATATTTTTAAAAGAATAAGTAATAATAAATTGCGGAAAAAAATTGTGCAAACACATCAATCTATTGGTACTTTTATGTTATACTTATAAAAAAAATGGGTTGGTAACATCTGACAGCCAACTCTAGCACCGCGCGCTCATTTCTCAAATCACTTTTTTTGTTTCTTCCTGTTACACACTTCCGTCCACACATCAAAAAGATGATGAGACAATACATTTCCAGGATTGGTAATCAAAACTTTATTTTAAGTCCATACTGGGATCAAAATAATGAAAATCATTTTCCGCACCATTACCTATTTATTATAACTAACAGAAAATCCTGAAAAAAATCTTGGAACTTCATTGACATACATGTACCTACTTATAATCGATAAGTAGGTACATGTTTAAAATCTTGATTTATTCACGAACCAAACTTATTTGCACAAACAAACAAACAGTCGACAACAACAGCGGAGTCACCTTCACCCGAACAATAGCACCATTGTCGTCGCTGATGAAGTAATTATCACTATTTATGGCGACAATTCTTCTATTAATCTTTTTACAGCAACACGCACTACGAGTAGTAAATGATCGTGATTTTAAGATGATTCATTTGGCGTCAAGTGTAGAATTAAATCAGTTGACGTTTGAGTGTTTCAGAGATGATTAAAATGATATAAACTTTGGGATATGTTTATGATATACATAATAATATAAACATTTTCTAATGATTCTAGTATTCAGAAGAACTCTCACTATAATAAACAATCAATCACGCGCGTAATACAAAATTGTATAACATAATCATGATGAGTATCTACTATGTAATATAAGTAAAAAACCTATTAAATTAGACCATTCCAGATTAACATTAAAATAATACAAAAATCCGTTCCATATTTCATATAAAACCAAAATTCCCCGATGTCCCGTATAAGTCCCCAATAATTGGTCACACTACTCGCGAAATGGCGTGTTTGTTTGACATAAAGTGACCATATTTGGCCGTGTTTCGAGACTGATTGCGAGGTCACTGTGGACCAGCCAATTTGCAAATTACGGGCTCAAACTGTACGCTCAATTGGTGTACATTTTTGGAACAATATGTCAGATTGTCCGATTTATCACAGTGGGTGATTTAGGAGTAATGAAGGATTTTAAAATGGGAAAGGTTTCAGATCTTTTAAGCCCTAACAATATTGGAAAGCAATAGCATAAACTTGATTAAGGAATTGTTAGCCCATCCCTTACAATAATATTTCTTTCATTAAGTATTAATTCCCACGTAATGCTACTAAAGATTACTTTCAGACAAGTGCTATCAAGTGTCCAATTTCTTTCAATTGCCTGTTATTAAGAAAGATGACCTCTTGTTAAGCTGGCTTTTATGAACTTGATAACCCTAATTCAATCTGTTTATACAGAGAAAGATTATTGTGTATTATTTTTGCTATTTCATTCCATATTCATGTATTCCTCATCTTTAAGTACACAATCTTGAACATATAAAACAAAACCAATTTCTTCTGGAACCCCACTTCAACACGTTTTACTACTTGACTTTGAAATAGACTTCGAGAGTACTCCAAGTACTAACATTAACCTAATACAATCGTGGAGGGATCGACTGTGAGCCTTTATGCTCCAATTATTTGGTACTTACTGCTGAATTTACTTTAGGATTTTGTTTGGGAAGCTTTCTCGCTGGAAAAGTTCTCGTAATTTCCTTGGTGAGACAGAAAAAAGGTTCCATTGTAGGTTCAATAACCTAGTTTAGCTCTAAATCTGCGTATTCGTTTGCCAAGCTCTGGCGAGAGACTATGATCAGATTGTGTATTATGTTATTCGCCTCTGTCTTTTTACTATTGCTGTCATTAGGAGTCCTGTGATCAGCGGATGACATCAACTGATACATTAATGATGATCGTCCATGTCTACTTAATGGATCTATCCATTCTGTGAAATCTTATTCATACTAATGTTCAGGCGCAGTCTGCCTCTCAATTTTTCAAAATCGCGTTGCAATATCGTCAGTCTTATTGTTAACCCTATCATTAACCTTTTTCTACCATTACGTCATTAATTCCAAAAAAAGCTTACCTTTAATATTTTTTCTACAAAAACGAAGTCATTCGTGAACGATAAATCACAGATTACATTACTTTACGAATTACGCAGCAGTTTTCACAAAAATTATTGAATCAGAAAAGGCTTATCTCTGTTCATTTGTATAATTTTATTTGTGCCCCTTACTAAACATTACCTAATTTTCCTGGTAGATAAGACTGTTTCAAGTACTTGTTTCATGATTATGCTTTTGTTGTTAATGAGCTAGAAGATAAAAGAGAACTCGCTTTCATTCCGGTAGCGTGTTTGCTTGGAGAAGAAACAAGAAAAAATATTCTTAGTCTTGCTTTTGAAGTGTTGTTATTTGATTTAAAATTATCCAAGTGGAATTAAGTAAATAAAAAGCACGGGATCACGAGAAGTAGAAAAATAGATGGAGTGTTTCTCACAAGGATCAAAACGGTTGAAATGAAGGTAAAAGCATGCAATTCAAATAAACAGAAAATAATTTCAATAGTACCTAATCTTCAAATCTGTATGATATCATAAAACTCAACAGTCTCATAGCAAACACAAAGCCAAGAAAAATAAAAGCATACAAAATGGAACTTCCTTTTTAAAAACAATTCACAAATACTAGATACGAGCAGAACACTACACGGTAATAATAATCCTCCTCTCTTGAATACAGAACGTACAATTTCCCCAACCGCCTTTGAGCTGGTAAAAATCTAAGCGGACTAAGGATAGTCTTTGTGAAAGTGTTCGTTGCACAGAAATATAACACTTTGTTTGTGTTTTATAGGTTTCTTTTAGTTGTACAGTTTCTTTCAAAATGTAAAAAATATTGTGTGAGATTTATTTCAGAATTTCTGTTCTTTGGTCTTTTCGACTTTCTTTCTTTTTTTCTTTTCTTTTCCTATACTGTCCCACGGCTGGGCAAACGTCTACCCATGCTCTTCCATAAATTTTTGGCTGCTGCCTTTTCCTGCTAACCAGTTAAGAACGAGTCTAGGTCGTCGCACCAGCGTTTCTTAGGCCTGCCTTGGTGATGACGCCCGCAGACTTTTCTTCTATGATTTTTAAAATATTTTCGTTTTTTGTAATTAAATTGGTAAATTCAGATAAAGTACGTTCCTTGTCCAGAGCCTCACCATGGGATACCTAACCCATAATTATCTGGATACTTTTTTCTTTCATAGTAATAATACTATTTATGCGAAGTCTATACAAGTAAGATTTTCTCAAGTTCATAATTAGGCCTGTCTTCTGTTGTATCTGCATGAATTATAAATGAAATAGCGAATACCGTGGTAATAGTCAACAAACAAAGTAGGTATTTCCGGACTACTGTAGTGTACCAGAGTGTGGAACCTAAGATAGAAACACGCTTGTAGGATACGACGACTACATACGCCGTGAGGCACACGGTACTATTGTTATTTTTTTATTTGACTTTTTCTGTTTTTTTTTGTGTGAATATTGTGTGCCTTAGCCTGAGTCAAATAAATTTATTTTCTTTCTTTCTTTCTTCTTATACAGAAAGCAAAGTTAATAGAAATCTCTATTCCTAGACAGCACGTTTCGCCGAAATTTTTTGTTGGTAGTAAACATTGTTTTTATATATCTCAGTCCATATGAAGCACTGTTGACAGAGATCTCTGTTCATAGATAGCACTTCTTGTAAACTTTTAATACTTATTGGAGGAAACTATTACTTTCACTATAGTACTTACACTATATTATATTTTGCGATATATATATCCAGACGTAAATTGTCACAATCGTGAAGCCTATTTTGAAGCACCCCTTTTAATGCATGCTTAAGGCCTGTTCTCCATTTCTCCACTGTCAATAAAACACATCTCCCCGATGTCTTTACAAATAGCAATGTTATTGCGAGCGCTGTGAGTCAGTGTAGCTATTTCCTAACTATTGTCTAGGAGCTGTTGTTTCTCCTCGGAAGCAAACGTCGCGATCATATCACCATTGTGTCGGCTGTGAAATGGACCAGTTGTTGGACAGTGGTGCTTATTGTGGGTGAAAACTTGGCAAGGCTGGGAAGGGTGGCTATGGGAGAGGCTGTCGCTTTTTTCTTGTCATATTATGAAAGCCTGTAAGCATCACCTGTTCGAGTAGTATTTGCTTCTTATTATCGTTTGGTCTTGTCATAAGCAACAACACATGGAGTTTGGTAATAGTATCTACTGTGCGAATAATATTAGTACCACATAACAGGAGGTTGTCTCGCTTGATAGTCTTCATCTCCATAACTTATAGAAGAGAATTGGTGATAGGTAAATCTGAACTAATACAAAATACTGCTGGCTGGACAAATTTGGATTTTGACGACAAACCCGCAAAATTACCAAAAACAGCACAAGGTTAGGCAAAAATAGCATAAACCTACATCATCAATTTGAATGAAACTGCTAAAAACAAGACCAAATCCGGACTGTAGCCGTCAAAAGTTGTATATAAAGCTATAAAACCAGCTTAAAAATACGTTACTTTTTCACCTAATGAGTTTCAGTGATCTCATGCTGTGTCGAAAATTTATCCCCGGGAGCGATCCCTAACAAATTGTAACTTTTAATTCAATTATGAAAAGTTGTGATGTTCAGACAGGTGTTCAGAATTTTGTCAGACTCTCACGCGGAATATTAATGCTCTGGGCAGAAAATTATGTGCGACTACACAGTGTTTTAAGTGATGGGACTGTTTGGACGAAATTGTGTTGCCTATTCGGTCATAAAAGTGTGTTTAGTTTATCGATGTTATATTATCTTCGGCATGCTTAAATGTCTAAAGGGATAGGTTAAGTTGACACTTCAACTTAATCTATCATTATTTAATGACTATTATTGAAGCTATGAGCTAAATATTTTCATTGCTGCAACACATAGCATTAGAAATAGGTGATATTTTCTTTTTTTTCTTCTATTTATGATGATTACAATGATGACAATTTTAGAAAATTGGATCTTTTCAAACGCTTTCGTTAACTAAGCGATAACTAACGCAAAAAACTCATTCACAACGCTGAAAGCAGAAAAAACTAAAAACTGTCGTAAGTACAAAACGCCATTTAGAATCAATTCCCTTCCTCACGATTCTGTCACGAAGTTGTCCGATAGTTTCCGATCGCGTCGCGATAAAATGAGATGATTTGTGCTAGTTGCTTCTATCTGGATCGTAAAGTTGGTAGCACTGTTGAGATTGTTTTACTTCAAGCGCCACGTTTCGTGGCAGACAGTTGGCTTTACTGGTTTACTGAGAGAATTTGTAGAAAGAACATTACGCTTTTGATCAGTAGTATTATTGGAATTCGATTTGACATTAATGTGGTACCTATACTAAAGGTTTTGAACTGATGGAAAACGTATTAGCTCTACTGGTTTTTAATAAAGACAAAATAAATCATGTTTGCTGAATGTCTAATCTCTTACCAAAATAGTTTGATGATTTCGGAATTTAATAAAAGTAAGAATCTAATACTTATCCAAAACTAATAATCTGATAGCGAAGATAAATCGCTATTCTTTGCAATCTTTAGATAATAAATCACCGTTCAATAAAAGCGAAAAATTTTATTCCTCTGAAAGTGGATCGGTGATTGATATAACTAGGTTAGTGTGATTCAAGTTCGTCATCGATTGACGCAACACAGAACTGGATTAAAAAAGAAATTAGTCGCTACGTTACAATGATTGTATCGTGTAAAATAGACATTTTTCTGTTGACACGCATCATTAACTATCTTACTGATTGATTACTTGTTAATTAGAGTTCCCAATGAAGCAAATGTATCGAAAAATCGTTTTATTTCATCTTCTAAATAAGTCAACACAACAAGAAATTAAAACTTAATTCAAACTGTATTTTTATATTCAAGAATGCACAGTGTTTCGCTTGGATTGTAACATGAACAAAAATTGTCAGCAAACTTTTTAACAATATTCATTTTCGAACGAAAAATATGTTTGAATTTTAACGAACAAAATTGTCGCTTACAAAATAAATTGATAGATACAGGCATGCCGGGCATTTCCATTGATCCACGTATTGGCGAATATTTTGTAGGTTAAACTTGATTAAAAAGTTTGACCGGCATGTTTTATGTGGAGTAAACACAAAGTTATAAGCAGAAAAACACAAAATAAATAGTTTGTACAACGAAATTCAGATTTAAAATCACTCTCACAATATTACAATTTGAGATACCTAGACCTGTTAGGACTAGTAATTTTAATTCCTTTATTTTCTAGGGCATTTATTTTATGAAAGCGGAAACATTTAGAAAGTACTGTTTACATAATTCACAGTCAATATCCAAACTAAAATCCAACACTGTTTTATACTCGTAAATACGTACGTAACCTTCATTTACGAACATAACCTGTAAGATACCAATCGTTCACAGTTCGCTTGTCCACGACAATTTTGACAGCGCATGCAACAATCGATTCGATCTTGATTCTCGTGCATGTGCATAATGATTGCGTTATATCGATTTTTATTCGATCAATCGTGCTAATAATAGTGTTTTGTTCGTTTCAGGTACGTTGGTTATTGCTAAGCGGTTGAGAAAGGTGAGAGTTGGAATGAAGGTGATTTCACAGATGACGTAAGTAATAGAATATTGTGATTGAGAATAAAGAAAAGAAACAGGAAGTACATTCCACATAACAAGAATTTCTTAACTAATGGTTAAAAACATCTGTTTTTGTCGGGTCTAGTCATTTGGCCCCTCAATCTAAATATTCTTTGCTCGATGATTGCTGATTAAGGCGTCGATAACGTACTTCAAATAAAAGTTCATGGAAAGGACTATCAGCGTCATGATCTTCAACTTGTGTCAACCGACTGCGGGATTTCTAAGCCCTCCCTTTCTTTTTGCCTCCTCTTTGACTTAAGACGATCGCATTTAAGCCTTTCTTGAAATCACATCTATAAAGACAGAGCCTGTGATAGCTAGACAACTAACGAATAGATTTACTCACTTGAAACTACTCTACATGCAATTACTTCGATCCAGACTATTCTAGTAATTTTTCATTGTGAATGTGTGCGTTTGTAATCATTAATAAGATGAGTTACAAGTGGTCGTAAAGTCTCACCAACTGCATACACTGATTCATGATTCAGCTTGTGATCAACATTTAGATCCATCACCACTGAGCATGACAATTCCGAAATGGACAAATTGTTAATTATTTCGTTCACTAGAATTTAAACTGATTTGTTTGCTATTTCGACGCTAATAAGTTTTCTTGCCACTCTTTGTAAGATATTGGTAGTGTCTGAGTTTGTCAGAAATGTCTTTAATCAAAATAATCAGTCTTTTATTTATGTAGCAAACAGAGTTGCCTCGAAATTACAATAAAGATTTTAATTTAAGATAAAATCTGGTTCTTACCAACATAAAACCTTAATGTAAGAACTCATATAATAATAAAACATTTCTTACATACAATTACGTCGAAGGTATGAAGCAGACAAGAATAATTTAGGTAATTTAAATTGAAACACAAATGTAATTACGATTCCGCATCTTTTGATACATTTCATTTGTCATGAATGTCTTGCTTACTTGGCATTGAGATGTCTCCGGAATTATAATAGGTTTTCTTGTGCAGGATTTCATGTTATTCTAAATTATGATACCGTTTATTATGTACAAAATTTGTTGATTGTATATGAAATGGTGATTTTGGGTTTTAAACGGATCGGACGTATTCGAATATTTTTTATTTGTTTAATGTTTATTTCACTGCGTAACTGAAATAGTCTGGATCTAGAGTATGTCCACGCCCTTCTGAGTTGAGAAAAAAAAATAGATTAGTGCATTTCTTTTTGAACAAAAACTATGTTCACGCCCCGCCATTAAGCGCACACTGTGCTTGCAAATAATTTTTGTAATAATATTGTAAAAAATTACGTTCCAACGGCGTTGCTGCTTTCTGAAACCCAATTAGAGCACACGCTAAGTTTTTGCGAAGCGATGAGGCGGTACACTGTGCAGTTAATATTTTATACTATGTTTAGCATGACGAGCTGTTGGTGCATAAACCTTCCCTTTACTTCTAATTATCGGACGATTGGCTTATAATTTAATTATTGTTGATTAGCGTCTGATGTGTGGATTGATTTTTTTATTGGTTTTTTTGGTTGCTTGATTTGGTTAACTGGGTAATTTTGTTTGTTTAGGATACCTAAGCGTGGCAGCGTGAATTAAAGTACTGTTCGTCTAACAATTTACGTATCATTGTTTAAAAAAAAATGTAAGAATGTAATTCACCCAAGATTATTAGTACAGCTAGAGCCAAAGCTAATTCACCATGTATTATCATTTTATCATGCAATAGGTTTTTAGAAGGTATGAGGAACAGGGTGTAAAGTTCACTCATTCTCATTACAAAAGGGAGGATCCTCCGACCAGACGGGAGTTATATCTGGCGGGCAACTGCCCGTAAGTTGATTTCGGATAGTCTTATCTATGTTTTTCGCTCGGTAAACTCTAACTGCGCGATGCAGGAATTGTTTGACGTCATGTCTTTGCTGCGTAGTTCGTATGTAGCGGCGTAACCACTACAGCACCCTAATTACGTAACGCAAACTTTTTCAATTGAAACCAATTGAAAAAGATTGTCAGTCCATTGCTTCATAAGTTCGACAAAAAAAATTGAGCAGATTCTTTTTGTCGAACTTATGACTTATGAGCAATGGACTGGCAATCTTTTTCAATTGGTTTCAATTTAAAATTGATCGTGCATTGCGTAATTGGTGGGCAGGTTTGTAGATCCACTGCTGACAACAAACACTAGAATACACAGAAGATAAAAATAGTAGGTACTTACCTATTTCTAATATTGCCTCCAAAATAGTCTAGGCAGGCCTCCCTCACTCGTTCGAGGTTGCGTATTAACGTACCTACGGCTTGCATTTCCCCGGGGCAACAAAAATCCAGTCGGTACTCTCGGGCGTCCGCGTAAGGTACTTTTTAGCGCACACGAAACGCCTGTAATATTGTTGTAGATAAATATAGCGTTAGCTATCTATAGAAGTGAAGTATTTGTCTTAATCTGGTCTTATTCTTATCTCTGAAATCTACTTTAGAAATGATTTACTCAAGAAACCACTTTTTTTTTTTTGTGTGGTTAATCATTAAATAACTTCTCCCGCGCTGGGCGGAGCAGAAGGGCGTGTCAGACTCTTACTGACTAAAACCCACCCGTGTTCCTTCAGTTGCCTGTACGTTGCTAGGGGCCACGGTCTCGCCTTGGGACTTTCCCGCAACCCCGGCAGGCATCGGCCCTAGCGGACCCCGTCAGTTGTGCTGACATGTCTTTGAGGCGCCCTTGGAACACAACTGGCCTGGTCCTTATCGGACGGCGAGCTACCCATTGCTCTCCGTCCTACTCAAGAAACCCCTTTGTTGGGTAACCCATATCTAAACTAAGTTGTGACGCATTATGGGGAGGAGAAATAAAAGATTGTGGCGAGCGATAACAAGTTGGCCCACTGTGTTTTACGTTACATGGTAAAAGTAAATTCGTAACAAGTTTGGGACTTTTTGTGAAAATATTTTCTAACACGCAAGGCAGCAAAGAAGTAACCAATTACCGTTATATTCGTTGGTTCTATTGTATACTAAGCAATACACGAACAAGATTCCGGAGTTTCTTGCCCGTTCTTCTCCAGAGGTACCTACTACGCTTTGGAATGGGCAACTAGCTTCATATTTCTGACTGACTTCAGAAGTGCCTGTAATTGGTTTAATTGAAATTAATGCTTTGAGTTTGAGTTTGACTAAGGTATAGTGGACCTCATAAGTGCTTTAGTCATTTTGACAACAATTCTCACTAAATTGAAAGTTCACTTAAGTTGAAACTATCTAATTATCACATAGACCTACGGCCGAACCCAATAACCTAACTATCATCTGTTTTGGCACAGAAAATGTTATCTATCTCTGATTTTAACGTCCCAATAATGGGTCAGAGAATAAGGAATCTTACGGAATTATATTCAATGACTGATAGAGTTGTACTGTCTACCATCAATAGCGATCTGAGTTTTACTGTAAATAGGTTATTTGGCCCGGCCATCGTGCAAATGACATTCAACCATAAGGCTATTACAAGATCGACTAAACTAGCACAATTTGTAGGTAGTCCTAGGCTTCTTAAAAATCTCGATTAGATTTCTGATCAGTTAATCTGCTGTAAAATCTTCTTTCTGATAGCACTGGTAATTGGTCTATTGAAGTTGGTTACAAAACCCAATCAAAAAATTATTTCCGCTGTTTGGAGGTGTCATACGAAACATAAAGGCGAGTACCTGCGGGGCAATGGCTTTAATTTAGACAGTTCCACAACATTCATTGCGTTATTTACGTGGTAGAGCAGACAATTTTTTCGAACATATGAAGCAATGGATTTGCAATATCCTTCAAAATCTTTCAAATTGAGATTGAAAGTGTTTTACGCAAAACGCTGCGTAGTATTTTTTTTTAATAGTAACATAATACCATCACGCCGGTATTCCCTGGAGGGATGGGTAGAGCTGGTTTATATACCCACATAATAGTCTTCTTCTTTTCGTGTGGTTAGTGCCTAACCTGGTGTCAGGGTTTTAAAGCCACCCATGTGCCTCTTGGCGTCACATGCCGCCAAGAAATATCTCTCAGGCATGCCGGTTTCCTCACGATGTTTTCCTTCACCGTTTTTGAAGTTAGTGATAATTATACAATGCGGATATGAATCCGAAAAGTCAGAGGTGAGTGCCTTGGGTTTGAACTCGAGACCTATGGACTTGGCAGACTGACGGTCTCATCACTGGACTATCACTGCTCTTACAATATATAAAGATCACTAATTAACATTGTTGTGATGAATGATAGGACCTAAGACACAGTTTACAAGTGCAAACTTTACATGTTCAGGATAATCTCTAAAATTATTACGCGTTGGATTAGTTTCAACTTGAGTAGGCAAAGTTGTGGCTTTACATAAGTTTGTTGACGAAGTAGCTTAGCAAGTAATTTAAATTTTAGATCTAAAGTTTGTCGTTAATTTCCAAATTTAACAGAAATAACTGCAGTATTGTCTCGCCTTCTCACTTTAATCCATCCAAAGGTTGTGTCACCCTGTGTAAAATTTCTAAATCTATGTCTGTAATTTTTATGTTGTACTTATAAGATCTATCTATCTAACTAAAAAAGAGGTGGTCTAAAGATTTGGCTAGAGATTTTCATGTAATATTCCTATATAGGGCTCTAAAAAAATCATAACTAAAATATTATAAATGCGAAAGTGTCTTTGTTTGTTACGCTTTCACGCTAAAACGGCTGATCGGATTCGGATGAAATTTGGCACATGGGTAGACTGTAACCTAGGTTAGAACATAGAATAATTTTTATCCCGATATTCTTACGGGATCTAGACTAATGCGGGTGAAACTGCGGGGCACGCTAGTAGTTTTATAAAGTAATTTCTAAATATGTACGATATAGGATTTAAAGCCCATTTACCAGCACAGCATTATTATCTATGTTGACTGAGAAGACTTACTGAGTAAAGATATCACTTTTCAAGAAAGACGAGTATCTTTCACAGGCTCAATTAATGAGTTGTGGTTAGCTAGAAATACATTAATTACGTAGGTACAAAGATTCCTTTGACTTCTGCTCCAACTAAATATCAAACCACACACATACCTGCCTTCCAAGAAAATTAATGCTTCAGAGCTTGCATCTAATTGTCCCGCGAAACACGCGTAGATTCTCGTACCTACTAATTGTCATCTCAGCTTGTGATCGCCCTTTCAAATGTCGATCCATCTGTTCCAGATAGCTGTCAAAAACGGCATAAAAAAATATAAAAAAATCCGACGAATTGAGAACCTCCTACTTTTTTTGAAGTCGGTTGAAAATATTAAATAATAATTGAAACATTAATTTCTAGAAACAGCTATGGCTAAAATTATATGAAAGATGCGGCAATGCGCGCTCAAACCACAGAGACGAACTGTGGGGCAAGTCGCTGCAGATGCTACAATACAAGTGCTGTGTCATGGCAAATGCCATTATCAAGTTTGTCTGGCGACAAACTCTCACGGTGTTGACCGCTTCATTTCTTCAGTGATTGATAACCCCTTGTAGCAGCATCGAAGCCACATCAAATTGTCATCAATGCGAGGGGAGACAGCACCCTAATTGAGAATGATTATCACAGGGAAACAGCCTGGAACATGTTGGTAGCCTTTAGAACATGTTGGTAGCCTATAGAAAATGTTGGTAGCCTTTAGAACATGTTGGTAGCCTATAGAAAATGTTGGTAGCCTTTATAACATGTTGGTAGCCTATAGAAAATGTTGGTAGCCTTTAGAACATGTTGGTAACCTCTAGAACATATTGGTAGCCTCTGGAACATGTTGGTAGTTCATAGTAAGCCTAGTTTGTCTCAGTTGGCTTGCGAAGAGGATTGCAATCAGCTTTGAATAGAGACGATATTCTGTATCAATGGTGTTGGGTGTAGTGCGGTGTTAGTTGTGTAGCGCTATGCAGATACTTGAGGATATTTGAGGAATATCTGTGGATTGTATCAGTATGCTCTATGCATAAAACTGAACTAAATTGATAACATTTTTGTCTTAAGGCGAAACAAAATCTAACGTTAAAGCGTTACCTATAAAGGTAGGCCTTCTTCACTATACTATCTGAGACGTGTTTTTATTTCGACTAAACAATTATCATAAGTTAATGAAGAATACACTTTGCACACAATCAGACATTTACCTTATGTTTAAAACGTTCAATCTCCAAGTGAGCGCAGGGCTAGTGTTTTAAAACCATCTCAATCTAAAGTTAACAAATCCTTCACAAGACACGTCATGTGACGATTTCTAAAAATATTCCTACGCCTCTAAGTTCAAATGCCTAGCCGTCCTTACAGGCGGCACCCACGTATAGCTACATTCACTACCAACATTAGAAACAGCAAGTACCTAAGTTTCGCGTACGGATCTAGACGATCTAAATGCGTGCGTCGGCGCAGCTAATTTTGGCGTCGAGTGCAATGTACGCGCCGAGTATCAATGTCAACGACCATCGCAAGGGACACGTAGGGTTTGTTTAGAATAGTGAAGTGTGTGATGAGTCATTAATTTGCTAACATTTATATATATATAAAAATGAATCCCTATTTCCTTGGTCGCGACCTCACGCGTGAACGGCTGGACTAATTTCGCTAATTCTTTTTTTGTTGTGTTTGTTATAGTAAGGAAAAGGTTTTTAGGATAGGTAGGTGAAGGTAGGGTAGGTAGGTATGTTTGTAGGTAAAGTGGGTATGTAGGTAGGTATATAATGTATGTAGGTAAGTAGGTAGGTAGGTATGTATGTATGTATGTAGGTAGGTAGGTAGTTAGTTAGGGTAGGTAGGTGCACCGTAGATAAGTGCTTACCCGTGCGAAGCCGGGGCGGGCACCTAGTTAATAATAATAATCCTAGCCTATTACATACTTGTGTCACTGCAGGGCAAAGGCCTCTTTTCTTATAAAGAATGCACGAGTACTGATCACCTCGCTTGCTGCAAGATGGGTTGGCGATTTTCAGACTTATACAGGGTATTAGGCAGATGGTATAAAAAATACATTAAAAATATCCTTGTGGTCTTGTAATTGCGCATAAACATGTAGCAGACGACCCCATGTATCCGCCAATTTCGTGTGTTCAACCGTCTGCCGAACACCCTGTATGTTAACTATAAGTCGAGGTTTCCACACGATGTTATTCTTTCACCGATATGAGTAATTTCCAAGATATCTCAGAAAGTATATAAATTGAAATAATATTGCTATAATAGCACTTTTCTAGCTATTTTGTCCGCCCAATAGCTCCATCCCGTGGGAATTTCGAAAAATATGACCTAATTCTTTGTCTACACCTTACAGGGAAAGCTGAAAATGTTCATAGAGGATCTATGTAAATCAGCTATCATCACTAGGGTTTGGGCTGGGCGTTGATGAGTCTGTCAGTGACTGAGTCAGGACTTAAATGTTTATATGTTTTGATAAAAACTTAGTTATAATAGAAAAAAAATCTACCATCAGCAATGCGGTGAAAGGTATCGTTCAATGACAATAGGCGTAACATAGAGACAGTGTTGATAACCGTAAAATGATAACAATTTGATTGAGTGAAAGGAAACTTGAATGAATTTGTACGGCACAGGGGCCTAAGGCTGCCTGTCCACCGGAGCGGAGAGGAGAAGAGAGGAGCGGAGATGTGTCAATATTAACCAATAGAATCAAAACTCCGCTCCAGAGGTGCGATTCTATTGGTTAATTTTGGCACATCTCCGCTCCTCTCCTCTCCTCTCCTCTCTAACAAGAGTTGTACTTTCTATCTATATTTGTCGATAAGATCTTATCTTTAGGATGCTTTCTCATTTGTAGGATTTTAAATACGAATTTCTTTGCACAAGCAACAGCTTTACTCAAGCGTTTTTTCAGGGTTTTCCGACTTCTCTATAGCTCGAACGGAGGTCTTCATTATGTGTTTCGCCAGTTGTGTATATTATTAACAATTTGAAGGACAGTAAACGTCCATAGGCGTCATAACAATAAAACTTCTATTGTGTCTCGTTTACAGCCCTTCAAAGTGTTAAAAGCCTGTAATAAGCCACTGCAGGGCCTCCTCACAACTCTTTTTCCACTTATTTCTGTCTAGGGCTACTAAAGACCAGTAGTTATCAAAGGAGACCAGCTCATCCCGCAATCTCCATCTAGGCCACGATGTCGCTTGCCATGAAAAGGGCACATGGGTCGAGAGTTTGACACATGGTTCTTCTGACTTGCCACAGATGAGTCCAATTTACTATTTGTATTAGTTGCTTTCGAATTTACTATTCGCCAGTGGTGTTTAGTTATCTACAATCTAAAAAAGCTCTTACTTTGACAAAAAATTACTGCATAGCAAGAAAATTTTCCTGAAATGCCAACAAACATTTTAACCTATTTAACAATGTCAGTAAACACTAGTCTCCAGTTTTAAAACAAAGGTTGCATTACCCATATAATATTATTTGCAGTTCACTGCGTGTGACGCGCAATCCAATTTCCAGTCCATCAGACTATGCAACAGACCTACTTGTAACTATGTATGTAGGTATTTGTGTATGTATGTACCTATGTTGTTGTTGCGAGGCGAGGTGAATTCTGTTCATTCCTGTGTTGGTTTTCAGTTACTGTTGTTTGTTAGTTGGATGAATATTTTGATGAGTAAAACATTATTAATCGTCGAGTTCTGAAACAACTTTATGTTATTCGTCAAAACACACTGAATTTATCATTTATTTTATGCATTTGCGACTCTGCTGTAAAACGTTATATTCCGAATTTTGTCAGGATAATATTGAATTCTATTTATCACTGTATAAAGTATAATAGGTATATTTGATGTACATGCAAACTATGCAATAAAGAATTAATAACTAAATAGCAGTACCCCTTGATAGTGGCATACTTCAAAACGTGGGTTTTCTTCAAGAGTTGCAAAAATCAGCTGTCTTTTCAAAAAAGCAACAGCTATTATTACTTGTAGGTAATACAGATTTCTCAATCATCGCAGCCTTGGGCGCCTAGTTATCACCACTAGATTGCAGATAATTGCAATTCCCAGGTAGGTACTGGCTTGTATGAAATGAAAGTCTTATTCTTTCTTATTAATATTAATCTTCTATTCTCATTAAACATTAGCCAATGTTTAATGAGAATAGAAGATTAATGGACTGGCTTGAGAAAAAAAAAACAGATAATTCTCGACAAAATGCAAAGTGCAAAGTGAAGGTTATGAAAAGTGAGCTTTATACTATGAGTAAGAAAACTACTTACAAAATATTTGAAATACGTATGACATTTCAAACGTTAAAAGACCTAGGGTTTCTCAATATCTCTCATTCATATACCCGTATGAAAGGGTACCAGGATCTGAGGCAGGCTTTGATCCAAGTCTAGGAAATATGATTTCCATATGAATTGCAGTCAATATAGTTTTGAATAGACGGATTTATACGCCCGCGTGAATTGAGAATGTATTGTGGTGCAAGTCAAAGGCGGAATGTCTTATAGATGCTTTCGAAGAAAACGTCAACTTATTTTTAGACGATAGAAATGACTTTCAGTGACCTAATCGGCACCCTGTTATTTCTCAACGCAGTCGAGTCGTCGTACGTGTCTTACTTTGATAAGTCTTTATATAGCGTATAAATTCCAATAACTTTTTAACTGACGGGCAGGCCAATGTTTCACTGATTAATTATCTTCGTCCACGACACTACAGCAGTGAGTAGGCAAAATGCCACAGTACCAGTATTTCATCGGCGGTCCGTCCTCGACGCGACTTACTAACGCGTTATTAACTGCTCTCAAAACGGTGAAGGAAAACATCGTGAGGAAAAAGGCTTGTCCTAGAACCAAATATTCGAAGACACTTGACATCTACCAACCCGCACTGGGCCCACGTGGTACATTACAGCCCCCTCCCTCTCGAAGAGACGAGGCCTGGCCTGTTATCATGACGATAAGGCACTGCAAAACTTATCACTCTTTCACTTTTCCCTCTCCGCTTACGCTTATCACTTGCGTAGATACAAATCGTATGCAAATTTCATTTTGAACTCATCGCGGACGAAAGGCGATACCGAAATGAAAATGTTCTGCCTTTTACATACAGTTATTGAAAATTTAACTTTTATTTTATGTTGTAGCAAAATATACGCGGAGCCGTAGTTATCGGCACTACATGACGTAAAATCTAATTACTTACTCTTATTCGTATGAGTCGCAACAATCGAAAATAGGAACAACTTTTATAATAAAATGTTAGTACAGTGTGACAAAAGTTCAAAATTTTAATAATATTAAATAACCAATTCTACCAATTTTACTGGTGATCACTGAATTTTACATCGTTATATTTGCCGTAAAGTGACTTGCTGATATTTTGGTCACTGACATTTGAAAATTGCTCCCAAAAAACATAGGAATAGCAACCACATAAGAAGATTCAATACACAGTAGGTGTGACACTAATTACGCATAATAATAACAAAGGGATTTATTTATAAACGTTTCACAAAGTTAAGTGCCGTTCAAACGTCAAAAAAGTATGGTTAAACTGTCGCTTAAATTAATTTTAAGCAACGTTTCTAAATAAACCCCAAAACGTTCAACTTCCCTCATAATATTTGCCTTTAAGTTCCCCACCTCATCCATCAGGATCAACAAAACTATACTCCAATACCTTCACCCCTAACGGATGAAAATCATTTTAATTGTAAACCTTCAACCCCCTTACCCTGAGTATGGTAGGGGGTGAGGAGGGAACTGATTGCAGCCCTTACTGGATTAACTTGGAGTGGCACCGAGATTTGAAAGGCTTGCGTCTGATTGATAGTGCTAGTTGTACCTCGGGTCCCGGATCCCGGGTTCCGTGGTCCGGGGTGCGGGATCTGGATTATGTGGTGTTAATTAGTAAGTGTGATTTCCCGTAAGAGGGTTTTTTGATGAGGATTATTGAGGAAATTCGGTGGTATGTAAACTGCGTTTGCTTGTTTTGCAATGTGTCAATTTTAATTATGTAGCTATTAATTTTACAGCCTTAGTAACCAGTCTCGTGGCGAAAATATCAAATCTCTTTATTTGCATTCATAAGCTTTCAATACACACTGTTATAAAGCTCACTTTTCATAAACTGTCAAATATTTTACGAAGTGTATAGAGTGCCGCGAGTTTCTTGTAGCACTCTAGTGTCACTGCCTCGGCCCGGCTAGGGTGCCGTGAGCATTGCATTGTCACTGTCACTTGGTATTTTGGTTAGGTTAGGTTAGAACTGTGACCACACAACGCACGAGCCGAGCGAGCGTAGCGAGCGGTGCCGCGGTAGCGGCCGGCGAAGTGCCAGGGTCCGTTTAGGCACAAGAGAATGTAATGTTTTGGGAATGTGGTGTTTTCAAGCGATCTAACCTCGACAAACAAACAAAATACCAAGTGACGTGACTTAGTGACAGTGACAATGACAATCCAATGCTTGCGGCACTTTGGCCGGGCCGAGGCGGTGTTACTAGGGTGCCTGTAGTGGCACTTTATCCGATAGGGATAGAGTGCCACTGGTGGCACTCTATACACTGCCAATATTTTATTATACGAAAAACAATAATCAAAACATTATATCAATAAAACGCAATACGCCCAAGTTCCATTTAAATCCACAACAGCTGTGTACACACAAACCAGCAACATATAAACATAGATAGTTACTTTTCATTGAAATGTAGCTTTTAGTCAAACCATCAATATAAAGCGAAATCCTGAAAGCGCTCGAAACTTCAATTTTCGGCTGTATTTCATGTTAACGAATCTATATTGCCTAGGTTTCGGCCCCACCCTAAATGGGGTGGGGTAGGGCGGGCCCAATGATTGGGGAACCTAGGATGAACTATGTACCTTTATGTTGGGGGCACGGGGATTTTAGAGTAATGCGTTATGGAGGATTTAGAGTAATATTTGAATGTGTGGAGGTGTTAAAGTTTACATGTTTGAAGTTTTAGTGTTTCATGTTTTAGAGTTTGTTCTGGTTTAACTACCAGGTTTTCTATCAATGTGTAGCTACTTTTCTTTTTCGAAAGTACACAATTTCTATCCACGTTTTAAAGTGCAAAGTGCTCTGGTTTTGTTGTGAAGTAAATGATAGGAATACACGCAGTATATTATGAGACGTAGTGGCATGAGAAATGCTTTTTGTTACATTATTTTATTTTTGCAAGAATGATTTACATACATACATACATCATCAGCCTATTAATGTTCCCACCCTTGGGACACAGGCCTCCTCTCTATGAGAGGGAGTGGGTTGTAATCTACCACGCGGTCCCAGTGTGGACTTGGTAGATGTCACATGTCTTCGAATTTTTGGTTCTAAGACATGCTGGTTTCCTCACTATGCACGATGTTTTCCTTCACCATTTTGAGAGCAGTGATGATGAAATTATTAACACAAAGTAAAGCGCCTGTTTGGATTCGAACCCGCGACCTACAACTCGTAAGTCGGGGCCGATAGATGATTTACTTCAGTTGAATTATGGTTGGGCTTTAGTTTAAATATACAAAGATGTACCTACTCATTCGCTAACTGTTTGCGCATAAAAATGTACCTATAGAAAACGTTTACAACTTCAAGTAATTTTTCTCACGAATTTCCACCGCACAAACATTTATTCGGTTCCATTATTAAGATTTCAATATGATATAATTTGCATATCGAGCGCTGCGTACGCCTTGTGATTACTTCATTTATATTCACGAAAACTCAATAAAGGGCCCCAATGTAATTGTATGGGAACGACAATGTTTGACATACGGACACGCGATTACGGGATTATTAATTGTATTATTGGGAAAGGGGTGTAACAGCAGCCTAGGGTCTGATATAAGGTAAAAGATTTTGCGATATTTCATGAAGGATATTTCGAAAAGAAAGTAGAGTAGGTGACTCTTTAGGTGTCATAGCGGTTGGTTTATATTAGTTTAGTTTGAAAAGTGGTATGTTTAGTTCGGCAAGTAGCAAGTCTGCGTTCGATCATATCCTTATCACATTTTTTCGTCAGGCTTGATCGAGGTCAAAGAGCACATACAGCAATGAAAAAAAAAAAAAAAAAAGTTTTAGTTTTTCATTGTGACCGGACGATGTCAAGATTATGGAAGTTTATTGTCCTCCAGTCTGTAAATATGATCACAAATCTGTCTGCTAAGCATGATGATTATTATTAAAAAGAGAAATACTATGTGGGTAGCTGTAAGTTACAGTAGAATAATTCATATTAAAAAAAAGTTTTTATCCGTTTGATCACGGGTCACCTGCCTATCATTATGGAAAGTGTTGTTCAAACTTTTTTTTTTTTTATATTTTTTTTTACTGAAACTTACCCATAAAATATTCGTCTATAAAAGCATAACAGCTCACCTAGGCTTAGTATTCCACATAATAATACAAAACTGACGGATGTTTCCCGGAGATCGTAAAATGGCCGACTGCGCGTTTCCGTTCACTGAACGTACGGAGGCTTGTCGTATGGAAGATTGTAGTGAAATTATAGCTTTTATACTGAAACTCTTCTTGGATATTTCTATACTAGTCTGTGCATTGTGCTTAGAAGAAATAAAGGAGGAAAAAGAATAATTATTTATACATAGAGAAGCAACAAGAATAAAGTACCTACCCAGGATTTTGTAACATCTTGATTTAAAAGCTAGAAGAACGGACAAGAAACTCCATGGACTCTCCATGGAGTTTCTTGTCCGTTCTTCTCCATAAAGATCTACGTTTTGAAAAAAGGCAACTAGCTTCCTCTTTCCGACTGGCGGACTCCTTGACAATTCAAAAGTGCCTGTAAATAATTAAATTAAATAAATGCTTTGAGTTTTAGTTTTAAGTTGTAGTTTTGAGTTAGAGTATAGCTTTAGAATATAAAAAACGAAGATTAAAAACTGTACTATCTATGATTCTTCTCTTATGTACTTAATTGCCACATTTTAGTCCGTAATTGTTAGCGCTACGTAACCAGCGTGTTGAAATAGTTTTAATTTACCTAAAGTTAATTAAATATTTTTTTAGGTTTACTTCTGCTCATGAACAAAGGATTGTTAGTAGCCAATCTTTCTCGCAAAAAAGAGAGTAAAACGAAAAAGTACAAATTTAATTAACCCTTGCTACTTCTAAATAGTGAGCTAACATCTAATAACGAACGCCGGTACAAATAAACTGGCAGTGCGCAATAAATAGCCCCGCAGCTTTAATGGGCACAGCTCACGGTTTTATTGTGAAAGGGTTACATTGGGTATGGTAGGGTTAAAGTGCTTTTATTTAGAAGGTAAATAGGATTTTTTTGGATTTTTTACGCTAAGCACATTATTTTTAAAAGCCTGTGTTTGTCTGGCGGTAGGAGGGTAGAGTCCTGAATGGTATTAGTCTACACAATAGGTTTGAAAATAGGAGCTTTATGTGCGCTATAAAACAAAAGGGTACTTCTTCCATTATTACCTAAGTGTGGCTATTTATAACCATGTCTAGTGATTTTCCTTTTTTATGAATAGTGTTTAAGCCCTGTATAGTTTGAATAGAATACTAAGTCCAATATTTTTTCTTTGTGAGCTTTTCTCAACTTATTTAAATAAACCTTGTCTACATGGATTACAAATCGACAAAATATTAAAGCATTTTTCAAATAATGGTGAAAACAAACTTCAGAATCCACTGAGTTGTTTAAAAAGGACTTAGCGCACAAAGAGACAAAAAAAAAACATGTTTTCGACATTTTTCTTTTTTAAATCGCCAACCGATACAACATGTTTACCTCCAAAACAAACAGTAGAAGCAATAACGTTTCGTCTAGAAATAGAGACGAGACGGTCTTTGTAAACATTCGTTCAGAAACTAGTCGAAAACTGGCTAGACACATTTTGTTCTGGGAGGTAAAACCTTTGAGCTCTTGTGAGCTTCGAACGCCCTAGACAAATGGTTTATATAGAAAATAAGGCTCAGTTGTTATTGGGATGCAATCGATTTGGTTTATCATTTCAAGATTGTATCCATATTATTGATGTTAGGGTGTTTGCTATCTGATTTTCTGCAGGCACTCGCTCCTTATTGGATAAGATTATATCGGTCGGGTCATCGGCTGAAGGGATGTATAATAAAAAGCAAAAAAAGTCAATTGTGTTCCGCCTAATATCTCAATGAGTAAAAAAAATTAGGAAGATAATCAAACTGAACTTTAGATCGCTGTATCAGCAATGCATCGCAATATTTCATTTATTCATCATTTTTAATTCTTATCCCCTATTGTAGTAAAGTAATTTTATTCTAGGTGCATCGTCTTCACATATACTTAATGTACATATCCAATTTTTTTTATTGTAAAACATTTTAAAAGAGTAACGGTGGAGTTTCGTGCCTATTCTTCTCCATACGAAAACTACCTTTTGGAAGGGGGGACTAAAATCAATTCAATTTTTTTTTGTAAATTTTGACGTTAAAAAGTGCCTCCTATTTGAAATAAATGATTTGACTTGGCTTTGACTTTGAATACAAAAATAAATTAACTCCCATTTAAAAACTTATTTTCATATTTAAATGTCATCCAGTGTCTTTCATTATGACTTCCATCAACTAAGAATTATCTCAACTAGAAAATGTTAGGAAACCTGTTAGCGTAACCTATCAGCCGTGTTTGAAATCAATATTCATGCCACGCTTGCATAAACTACAAGGAAGTCTAGCAAGCGCCTGACAAATTGCACGAGCAACGAGACGCAGGAGCGATATCGACCCATTTTATCTTGCAGGCGCTCCTTTACCTTGAAGAAAACGCCTTTGTCTTAAAATAGACCATTAGATACCCTTTAATTATCATCTAAAATCCTTAATAATACCTAAAGTCGTAGTCTAAATAGTGGTCGGTTTTTGCGTCGTTTCGGATAACGTCGAAGCGATTGTGTCAGACAGTCGCCCCTCTTGACGTCATCAGTAAACCTCTCGAGCCTTTTGTCAGTAAAAAGGCCCCTCAAACGATGTTTCACCTTTATAGGAATGACGTCACGGGCTGATGGCATTAGCAACTTTGTATAGGGTTAAGTACCTATGTAGTCTGTAAACAATTAACTGTAGGTATTTTAATTACAGGTTGTGTTGTGAAATAATTAGATAAAGGCCTATATTATACCTAAATACAATACCTATGAATTTAAAAACGAATCACGTTAATTGGTTGAGCGGTTCTTGAGTTACAATATAAATTAAATTAAAATTAAATTCATTTATTTTCAGGTAAATAACACCCATTACCAAACATAAATTAATATAAATAATCAAATAAAACCAAATAAAATTAAACTAAAACAAATAAATAAATAAAATCAAATGATGTCAGATAAAATAAAATAAAATCTATAATATCAGTAACAAACAGATAGGGGACGCATTCTGAAACAAAATGTGTGTAGGAACCAAATTGCAATTAATGCTTGTTAGTACGTATAGTTCAGGTTAATTAATATTGTTAGTGCTTTCCAAGCTAACTTTGAATCAACTAAAACTGTGGCATATAGTGCATATACCTACTTAAGTACCTACATATAGCACTGGTGGTTTGGTCATTTTGAATATTTGGTTGCTACCTGAACTTTAGTTCTTTAGTGTGTACCTTTGTAATCATTTCAAACGGTAGTATTCGGTGTAAAATCCCAAATGTTCTCAGTTTTTCCGAAGCAATGAAGAAGAATGGACAATTTCAGTTTTTCATAATGAGAACGCGTTTTCGTGAGTTTTGCAAAAATACAAAAAAATATTTTATTTTGAATATTTTAATTTGATTTTTGAGTAATAAAAATAAACTCAACCTCGTGCTTATTATCTGTCTATGTCCAAGGGGTAGCCTTATTTATTCGACTACACACAGACTGCACAGTGCACAAATCCTTTTCAAACCAAAAAAGGAAAGTTTTCTTTCCAATTAAAATTTCATCGTTGGAAGCCTGGCTGGCTTTAAGCCCGCCATTGATAGCCGGATCAGCAGACAAAGGGGCTTCATATGCGGCTTAACTTTTAGATGCTATTGTCTAAGGGGGTTATTAGTATAGCCTCAGTTTGAAGGCTTATGACAGTATCTAATTCTGGAAAATGTAGTCTACCTATGTCAGCAGTTTACTTGATGGATTTTCAGTGGTTTTCTCTGCACTAATGAACTTTTAATTACTTGTAAAAAAAATAGCCAACTGCAAGTCAGACTCACACACGAAGAGTTCCGTACCGATCGAACAAAAAACGCGTATCTTCTATGGGTACTTTAATTATTTTTGTTATTATTTATTTATTATAAGGTAACTTCACAGCTGCCAGTAAGTATAATTATAGCGGCAATTGAAATACACAATCTGGGATTTCGACTGTCTACCTATTACGGTTCATGAGATATAGCCCGCTGACAGACAGACGGACGGACAGCGGAGGCGTAGTAATAAGGTTCCGTTCGGCACCCTTCAGGTACGGAACCCTAAAAAGCAGTGGACTAACTTCCTAAGTACGTAACAAAAAATATATTTCATAAAAATTAAAAAGTTAAAATAACAACTACTCACCGATTAATTAATCATCTAAACAACAGTTATTTTGTTGTATTTAACGCAATAAAAATAAGTTTTATAGAAGGTGTATTTTATGGTTCCCATAAACACCTTTCTTGTATCCATTATTATTATTGTACGCCATCACATTACCTCACAATTCCTCTATTGTGGGTGTTAAACGACAAGCAATCGACACGCAGTAGTTTTCTTTAATAACCTCAATCGTGTAGTAGATAGGGTAAGTAATAACATGACATAACCTATCAATTGACCAGTTAACTATAGCTTTACTGTATTGTCCATTGATGTTTTGTCATTTAACTGCTATAAATACGTTTTATTGTGAATAAATAAAATATGATCTAATATGTCTAAAAAAGAATATGAATATTTTGATAAAAGGTTCTGATTAATCATATGATAGGCAGCGAAAAATATGATTGGAAAAAAATATGATTGGAAAAAAATATGATTGGAAAAAAATATGATTGGAAAAAAATATGATTGGAAAAAAATATGATTGGAAAAAAATATGATTGGAAAAAAAAATACATAGCATTACGCCTTGTTTCCCCGAAGGGTTGGGCAGAAGTGTACCTGTAGTAGGTAAATCCACAAAAAAAAATGAAAAAAGAACAAACCTCATTTACATAGTTCCTCGAAAAAAAATCTGGTTGTGTGTGTGTTACTTTCTACTGAGTTATGTGATAGTAATAGATAACAATTATACTTAAAATTCTATAGGTACCGTTTAGGTACCTATAGAATTTTAAGTATAATTCTGTCTGAAAACGATTACCTACCATCGTCCTAGTCTGGCTCTGATACTCGGTCTAGGTCGTATTTTAGTCCTCAAATAATAATACTAACCTGTACCTATTTAAACAATAAAACGCCACTAAAATCAATACTATAGAACTTGTACAAGACTTTCATGAAAACAGATAAAATCGTAAGAACTCTTCGATAATATACCTCCGGTACTAAATCGGTACCAATCGAAATGGCACTGTAACATGTTGACATAAAGTTTGTATTGCTGTGGCAGGTGGACGGTAAAACCGGCAGTAAAAACAGTCGGTGCTGATAGTCGTAAAGTTTATGATATTCGAGACGTGCAAGTAGAAAGTGGGAAGTGGTAGGAATATTCTTTTATTCGTATTGAATATTTGTAGGTTTTTAATACTTAGGTACAGGTAACTAACCTACGCTACGTCAAAAACAGATCCGGCGGAGTCCCCACCGTTACCAATTGGTAACGGTGGGCTCACACGGCGTGACTCACTATTTTTATCACTAAATAATGGCCAATAACGTCTGTGGGCTGTTTCTTTCTATGGGCTGACAGATATTATCGTCAATTAGACTTAAAATAATAAAAAAATTACAGGTAACACCGAAAACTGTCAAAAGTGACGAAAAGCGCGCGTGACTAATCAAAGCGCCTGGGCTAAAAAGCTTTTCAATGCCAGGGAAAGCACCGTTGATAGAAATACCTATTCTTATCAACGATATCATATACCTATCACAAGAAATCTATATTGACGCCGTGTTTCGTGCAAAAAGTTGACTCGCCTAATCTATAGTGGTGGGCGTCATAGTAGGTACCTATAATGAATTTGTAACAAGAAGATACCAAAGTGGCAACAGTTTGCCAAAGTTTGTATAACGAATACTGGCTGTTGAAAATAACGGGGAAATATTCAATAATACAATAGACGACTTATATTTAGTAACCTAATCAGTTTAACTGTTGTTAAAGAGTCATAAAGTTAATCTACCGGCCATTACAAAAATTGAATCCCTGACCTACACCAATGTTGTTATCGACGCAGCGACGAAGGCGGCATTAGTTTGGAATATCGCAGTTCTTGCAAAAAACTCGTTTCTACTCAGTAGGCGGTCTAAGTTTGGAGTCACAGCTAATTTACTAACGTTTTGTTTACCACGACAATTTTGAGATAACTTAGTGAACTTATATTGTAGTACACGTACCGACTTAAAAAGTAATACACTATCAATTAATTTCTAAAATGAGTTTATTACGGTCACCGACCGATGGTGGTAGCACAAATAAAGCTAAGGGAAGTTCCCAACCGGACCTCTCAAAGTTAAATGATGATGAGTTGCAAAACGTTTCTAACCGTAACTACAAACGGAAACAACCGCACGACGATTTATCAGGGACATTCCAAAAGTTCCAAGACCATATTTCAACATTACTTACAAATTTCACCACAGAACAAAAGGAAATGAATATGAAGATAAGAGATGATGTTGCATCCATAAATGAACAGTTAAAAGACATTAAGTCAACCACTAATAAATTAGTCCAGGAGCAAGAAATCCTAAAAACCGAAATAACAAACCTTAAAATTTACAACAGTACAACCGCTCAGAAGATAAATACACTTCAGACTGACGTTGATCAGCTGAAAGTTACCTCGAAGACTGCGATCGCTAACAGTACTCCAAATCTGACTTATTGCGAAGACGTATTGTCGGAAATACAAGAACGCTGTCAAAGAAACAAGAACTTAGTTATTGTTGGCATATCTGAACCTCATTCTATCAACGCGGCTTCAAGACATGACCATGATAAGGAAGAAGTTATTAAAGCAATAAGCAATATTACCTTAGATTGTCCTCAACCAGTTAAACTTCATCGCCTTGGTAAATATAATACTCAAAAAAGTCGTCCTATTAAGATATACTACGCATCGGAAGATGTACCCAAATATATATTGCGCAATAAATCAAAACTAAGTGACAAATCTATCAAAATATATTCCGACCAAACACTCCAACAACAAAGCTACTTAGAAAACCTCCGGAAAGAACTCCAGCAACGCACAGAAAATGGTGAGACAAACTTAAGTATTAAATACCTGAAAGGCGTTCCAAAAATTACCCAGGCTGAATCAAAAAACTGACAGTAACGACATCACAAAATAGCCCACAAGTTGAAACGCAAAATACCATTACTTACCAGGTAACAGACAACTATACTAATATTATCACTACTATTAAATCATTGAAATTCCTTTATGCGAATGCTCGAAGCATTGTCAAGCCAGGCAAACATGATGAACTTAAATGTATTGTAGAATCCTTCCACGATGCTATACATGTTATAGTTCTAACCGAGACGTGGATCAAATCAGATGAAGAGGCTCAACGACTGCAAATACCAACCTATACCCATTACTACAACTTCCGAACAAATACCAGAGGAGGGGGAGTTTCCATTTACGTACACAATTCTCTGAAGCAAACCTACATCGAAGAAAAAACTGAAGATGATAACCATTACCTTTGGGTCCACTTGGAAAAATTTTCACTTGATATTGGAGTTGTTTACAAACCGGAACGGACGAATCTAACAAGTTTCCTAGACACCTATTCATGCTACTTACAAAAGATGAAAAGAGCTATTATATTTGGGGATTATAACCTCAATCTTCTTAATCCTGATAGAAACGTGAAAGATTATAAATATTTGTTAAAGGAAGATGGCTACACAATATTAAATAGAATTACTAAAAAACACTGCACACGTGAAACTTCAACTACCAAGACTATCTTAGATCATGTTAGTACTAATCTGCAAATCACCGACTACAACTTTCATTTGGCAGTTATTGAGTCGTCGTTTTCAGACCACAAACAAATTTACTTTGAAATTAAAAGATTATATCCAGAACTACTGCAAAAGGTGAAATACAAAAAAACTGATTATGTAAATCTATACAAAACTATAAATGACAACAAGTTTGAAAATGAAAATGATAACTATTTGGCACTTGAAGAGTACTTGAAATCTGTGATCAACAAAAATAAAACTGAAAAGACAAAGATTCTTAACCCACCTAAAACCGAATGGATAAAAAAGGATATAATTAAAACTATCAATACTAGAAATGAGCTGGGTAAGAAGTTAAAAGAGAATCCTGAAGACGTGGAAATAAAGAGCAATTTTATAGCTGAACGAAATAAGGTGACAGCTGTTATTCAGAAAGCAAAGAGTTCTTATTATATAAAATCTTTCGAAAATTGTATTGGAAAGCCTTTTAAGATGTGGAAGTTGATTAATAATATAACTTGCAATAAAATAAAAAATAACTCAGCCCCTACAAAACTTGAAGGTCCGATTACCGATACAAAACTTATATGTGAGAGTTTCAATCATTACTTTTCAACAATCGGTACAGTGCTAGCAAGTGAAATACCAAAATGTAATCAAAATAATGGTACTGAAACATTTTCGAGAATGAGTACAAGTATGCAGGCTGGTATAGAGCTTGCAGAGTTGTCCCCAACCACTACTAAAGAGGTTTCAAAAATTATTGACGAATTAAAAACTAACACGAGCACAGGCATCGACGGCATCAGTACTAAAATAATTAAATGTATTAAAGATTTACTTTTGGAAGACTTAACTAAATGCATTAACAAAAACCTTCAGGAAGGAATATTTCCCGATTCACTAAAAATCGCCAAAGTCACACCGATACATAAAACCGGAAACAACGCAGATGTGAGTAATTATCGACCCATATCAGTCTTACCGATTATTTCTAAAATATACGAAAAAATTATTCATAATAGGTTACAAGCTTACTTAAATTCTATTTCTTTTATTTCCAAAAACCAGTATGGCTTCCGACAGAAATCAAACACTCTATCCGCGACTATTGACCTTATTACTAACTTAAAAACTAACATTGATAAAAAACAAATAGCTCTTGGGATCTTCATTGATTTAAAAAAGGCATTCGACACTGTAAGTCACAAAATTCTTCTTAAAAAACTGGAAAGTATCGGTATTACTGGCTTAGCTTTAAAAATATTAAATTCTTATCTTACTAATAGATACCAAGTAGTCGGTATTGGTGAACATCGAAGTGAACCCAAACCCATTACCTGTGGGGTACCACAAGGTTCTATACTAGGGCCTCTATTATTCCTTATCTACATCAACAATATTAATGAAATCGGACTTAAAGGAGTTATTTCACTGTATGCCGACGATACTAGTCTTTTTTACTTTGGCAGTAATATAGAAGAAATTATTAAAGAAGCACAAAGTGATCTTAATAGACTAGCTATCTGGTTCCAATGCAATCTGCTTACTATAAATGCTAGTAAAACCAAATACATGATATTTAGTGCTAAAAATAAAAAACTTCATACACATGGTGAATTAAATATAAATGGTCAACCCATATTAAAAACAAATACTGAGAAATATTTGGGTCTTACTCTTGATGATAAACTTACAATGAAACCGCACATTGAGAAAGTAAGAAAAAAGATATCATCACTGACTGGTGCACTTAGAGGAATTGTCCGATGTCTCCCACTACAGGTCAGATATATTATTTATAACTCGATGGTTAAACCACATATCGATTATTTAATTGAAATATGGGGAAGTGCTGCCAAAACTCACCTTAAGAAACTACAAACCTCTCAAAATAAAATGATTAAAGTCTTATTTAATTATGATTACTTAACATCTTCACAAAAGGTTTTAAAAGAAACAAAATTAATGAATATTGATCAAATTTATAAATATAACACTTGCATACTAGTTCGTAAAATAATAAATAGAGACATACATACACAAATAACATTTACAAAACGACTGCAAGTTCAAAAGCGCATGACGAGGCAGGCTAACCATGTAATTTTAAGAGCACCGAGGACAAACTACGGTAGAAAGACTATCGTGTATGAGGGGGCTGAACTCTATAACTCTATACCTAAAGTAATTAAGGAATCGAAATCACTTCCAACTTTTAAAAGGCTATTAAAGCACCACCTAAATAATGTATGAACTGTAACCGTTGAAACCGTTTATTTTATTTTTATTTATTACTTTTGTTTTTGGGTTTATTACTAAGCGAAATCGTCGCTTATCTTAATTAATATGTTTTTCCTCATAGAAGTGAATAATTGTATTCTTTTTGAGCGAAATAAATTTCTTAAACCGTAAACCGTAAAGAACCCTGTAAGAAATCGACACGTTTTCCTACTCTGCGTTCGGTGCTTGACGAGGCAACGCGTCATATCCAGGTTCGCAACAAGTAAATCGTCACCCTGAGGATGCATTGTTGGGAGGTGAAACACGTGTCGATTTTATAATCAAATATCTGGGAAAATATTCTTTCGATTATAGTTACACTAACTGTGGACAATGTATTCCAATAAACAGTAACACGCAATGGTATAGAATCCCTTAAACATAAACGCTTTGCAAATTCCCATTACCGTTCCTCCTTAAAGCATTTTCCTTATTCCCCAAGAAAATAAAGTAAAAACCTATTCTTTTACGAAGCAATAAGCCGGGCTACATAACAAATTGTTATTAATTGTCTTCTGGCTCGAGCAATTACTTCGGCGTGTCGATCCGTACTAATCAATTGAGTGTCGTGTCTTACCTTCCAGCCTTTGTTTAGTCTTTGTTCTATTTGTGGTGTATTGGGCCATATAATGTACGTTATTATCTGGGCTATTACAAGGAAACTTTGGTGATGAATTTAGTGACATACAGATTTTTGAAATGAATTGATGGAGCTGAATAGAGGCCAAAGCACGAACGCGCGACAAATAGTTTTTTATAAATCAAAAGTACAACTATAATGTATGTATGTTAATTTACAAAGGGCGTTGCCGTTAACCCGAAATAGTATAACGTCCATACATGCAAAAAAATATGAAGTATTTAAATATTTTTTTTTAGTACTCGTAAAATATTCACGAAAAATATTAATTTGATACGTCAAAAAGAAACACTGTACACGCGCACTTGTCTTTCAACGTAGAAACATAAGTGCGCGTGTACAGAGTGTTTTTTTCACGTGTCAATTTAATATTTTGTTATGAATATTTTATAATATAAAATATAAAAAATTATGGTAATATTTTTTTAAATTTTATTATACCTACTATTGTGAGTTAGTTAACATACTGTTCGTAATTTCGTTATTTTTTTGCGTCAAGCACAATATTTAGTGTCGCCCATAAGAGTCAGTCTTAGAACTAAGGAACGTAGTGTTAGAACTAAGTAAATTAATGAGAGAAACAAGTTTTTTCAATTCTAGAATCGTTTGAATTTACGTTACGTGTACTTACTATGCGCGTTCAGTTCGTGCGTTCATGGCATTTATTAATCACATAGAAATTGACACTACTTAAACCTCTGAGTGTGCTTAATATTTGAATAGAGCATCCCTTATTTTTTATGTCGGTTAAAGAAGACCGGAGAGTGCTATTCAGCTCACACATTTTCAAAGAGAATAATAATACCCATTCACATGACTATGACAAATAGGGTATCTAGATTGAGTACCACAATAAAGCTTGCGCGCCCTATATTCTGCTGTACAGTCAAAAATTCACCAACCCGTAGTACCAAACCATTTGCCATCTATAACAGCGACACATAACAACCTTACTTCTTTATCTTACAATATATGACAACTCGGTTTTACAGCCCCGCAATTTCACAAAAACTGTGGTTATACATGAATGATTCTCGACGGAGATACTCGCAGCAATAAAGCAAAAAAGCTAGCAGAGAAAGCTCATTTAGTTATACTTCTTAGAGCTATTCAGCTCGCTATCTTTCAAAGATAAAAATAACACCCATACACATGACTGTCATAAATAAGGTATCTAGATTGAGTACCACAATAAAGCTTGCGAGCCCTATTCTGCTGCAAAGACAAAAAATCACCGTACCAAACGATTTACCATCTATAACAGCGACACATACCACCCGGGCCCCCTTACTCCTGTATCCTGTAAGATATTATATGACATCAATGTTACAGCTTCACAAATTCACAAAAACTAAGGTTATACATGAATGGTTCTTGAAGGAGATATTCGAAGTAATAAAGCAGGTCAATTGTGGTTCAATAAAGGAGAAAAGGAAAAAGTTGATTGTTCTTAAGAGATAGACTAATGTAGAGACTCCTCAGGGTATGTGAGTCAATTTCCCGAGGGTGTTCTGAAGAATAAATATTATGATATTGTTTTAGGGGGATAAGTACGAATGAACATTCTCTTGCATGTGAATTATTAAGTTTCAAATGCATACTTCCATACTCCCACAAGGTGGACCGATGACTTTGTGAAGGCCGGAGAAAATCCGCTGGATGCGGGAAGCACAGGCCTAGTCGAAGAGACGGTGTTTGGGGGAGACCTATGTCGAGCAGTGGACGTCTTACGGCTGAAATGATGATGATGATAAAATTAATACTTTATAATTTCAATACAGAGAGAGCAGTGGTGGCCCAGTGGTAACGGCCCCGACTAACGAGTTGTAGATCGTGGGTTCGAACCCAAGCAGGTACTTTACTTTGTGTAAATAATTTCATCACCACTGCTCTCAAAACGGTGAAGGAAAACATCGTGAGGAAACCGGCATGTCTTAGAACCAAAAAATTCGAAGACATTTGTGACATCTACCAACCCGCACTGGGCCCGCGTGGTAGATCACAGCCCACTCCCTCTCACAGAGAGAAGGCCTGTGTCCCAGCAGTGGGAACATTAATAGGCTGATGATGATGATGAATTTCAATACTGAATCAATAGAAAAAATTGCATAATACAATCCCATTTTTTATTAGATGGTACACAGGTATGATGTACAGGGAAATCAATAGTTAAGCAAATTCAATTTGCCGTGTTGGAACCATTTCATACAACTTTCAATAAATGACGGTTATGATTTGAATATACGGATAATCTAAGTTGGTAGTTAATTTCATAATCCATGAATTTCCCTACAAAATTACATTACTACCGTCGTATAAGAAGACTAAATAAGATAGTGATACGGCTACCTGCTCTATGTTAAACCTAATTCATTGCGAACGTGTGGTATTGAGAAAAGCTTTTCTTAATAACGATACCCAACACATCGCAGATCCTTCGAATTAAGTCCACCTAGTACCTACTCAAAATTCAAAAGTCATTTATTCATACTAGGTTGAGTATCAACACTTTTCGAACGTCAAAATTACATAAGACAGTCCCCCAAAACGCCCGCCCTTCACCACTTCCTAGTGCTTTAGCTGGGAAGAAGAAATGGCGCAACAAACTCCCCAGCAGCACAGCTGTCTGTTCAGTTATAAAAAAAATATTTTATATAAAAGTATGCAAAATAATTTACATTACGCAACACAAAACATCATTTAAATTAATAGCCATATGTGAGCTAGCACACGCCAATATACCAACCAGAAACATTGAGAACTACTCAGGCAGTACTATAAAAATAAAAAAACGTAAACAATATCTAAATAAATAAAAACCTCCAGGAATTAAGGGCGTGCCTGCTTACATATACTCGTAGCTATATACTCATTAAAACCATGACCTTATTCCCAATAATTCGACCACATAAACCTGATTCAGAAACCCTAAAAACTCATATTAAAAACGTATCAATTTCTAAGCCGTTTTTAACGTTAAATCGTTTAACAAATCTGGGACGCGAAGCCCCTTCCCCTCCTGTTGAATGACGTTATACTTAATACGTTATACTTATGGGCAATATGAGGGCGGATATGATATCCAACACCATTATTGGTAAGTATTACAACGGTTCATAGAAATTTTAGGGGTTCGCCGTTCGGCTAATAGTTTTGTCGTTTTGTGCTGTTTCTTGAATTCTTGGTCTTAAGGTTCCCACGGCCAGGCGCGACGCGACACCGGTAGAACAATTTCTGTCAAGTTTTCATAGAAGTAAAATTGGTCCACCAGAGACGCGTCGAGTTTGTCTGCGGGAGCCTTTAAAGTATCATTGTTCGGTCATTAATCGAAGAGAATTTTAATAATGATAAAACCGTTGGTGTGTTTAGCTCTAATGGAGTTTTGAATTTTATGGAGATGGGAAGGTATATTAAACAATTTTTATCGGTATATTTTTTATTTATTAAAATTTTATTATGCAACATAACAAGTATAAAGGTGGACTTAATGCCTTTGCTTTACAACATGAATAGAATATGACAAGTAGGCAACAAACCAAGCTAATCATAAGCTTCCTAAATAGGGATGATGTCCTGGGAAAAAAAAAACAATTCAGTCCGTCAGTCAGATATAAAAATATTAGACACGTATGTTTTGCTTTATCATAATAATAAAAAATGGTTTAGATAAAACGCATTAAGGGTGCCTGGCCACTGGAGCGGAGAGGTGAAGAGAGGAGCGGAGATGTGCCATTATTAACTAATCAAATCTAAACTCAGGGGCGGAGTCAAGATTCTATTGGTTAATATTGGCACATCTCCGCTCCTCTTTTCTCCTCTCCGCTCCAGTGAACAGGCAGCCTAAAGTTGGGGAGTGGGAGCTCGCTACGTCACAAGTCAGTACAAAATCTACGTGAAAAAAATACGTGCCAATATTTTTTTAATAATCTACCTAATGGATAAAAAAAAATTGTCGACATTCCTATTGCTTCTACGCAACGTCAAACAACGTCCTACGAGAATATTAAACTTGCAACAATCTATCACAGCATGTGATTTCATCCCTCAATTCCGGAAGTCGTCACAACACCATGCACCACCAGTCCTGCCCCAGTTTGATATCAACCTGGACCTCCCCAAACGGTAAAATTACACCAACACCAAACAGCCAATGCCAACGTTTCCCGCAAAACATACGCTCTGTCGCCTTAACATCGTTAAATCAATCCGCGTACCAGAGATATGTCGACACTAGGGCGAGATGCGCTTTACCCGCACATTCACACGGGTGACCCGGTTTCTACTAACGAGGCGACATCTGTCGTATAATTGTGACAACTCCACTTGAGAGCGACCTCCGTGAAAGAGAATTGCTTTATGCTTGCTTTTAAAAATGTGTGCTCTTTTTTCTGGCTTTTCTAACTTTAATTTTCAGCAAGAAAATATTCCTTTTTTAGCATTATTTTTAAACATTTACATCTTTTACTTGGGTTAAATATTTCGCGAAGTTCAAAAAAATATAAGCAGCAAAGTATCATGATATGAATATAAAATTATCCAAAACTACTCAAAATACCTACCGAAGAAACCTAAAAGAACAAACATAAAGAAAAGGTTCACAAGGTCATACGTATCAAACGCTTTAGAAAGGTCGATACTCCTTCACAAGCACCGCAAAACCTTAAAAATGAATTACTTTCTCTTCACTTTACTTCCAAAAATATTTCAGCCACTCTTGGATTTATTCAGACGTTGTCCCACGAATTATGAGAAGCCTAAAACGTACACAAGCAATTCTTAAAGCCTTTTAAAAAAAATATGTAGGAAGGTATGGGCCTTGAGGTTGTGTAAGAGGATAAGCTCATACATTTTTATGTTAGTAAAATCTCTTTCGCAACTTTGTTATTATTTAAAAGTCAAGCTAAAATGGAGGATTTGTTTTAAGAATATAAAATAAGTGGAGCTATGTGTATTATTTTAATGTTGTCGCCCTTGTTCAAATACAAGATTATCTGAATATTCCTCGGCTTATCTTTAAGAGTCTTTATTTTAAAGGGTTCTAATTTCTATTTTTATCACGGATTCTAATCAGTTTCCTTAGCATTGATGTTTATTTCGTCCTCGTATTATTTAGTCAAGTAACATGAACTTTTTATAATATTTAAAAAGTCTGGGAGTCTGGTTTTGTGCCCGGTTAATGGCAATAGGTTCACCCGCTATTTCATGGGACTTAAAACATAACTGGCGAAATGTGGGTGTATCTGCTACAGATACACCTCTGCCCAACCCTTTGGGAAAACAAGGCGTGATGTTATGTAATGTGAATATTTATGAATTTACACATATTAATTCTCTAACGGAACTCCACATCCATAGCCTGAACCTTTCCACTATTTATCTCAAATCTGTCTAGTTTTGCTTGTACAGACAGATTTACACCAAATTAGGGATTAACTTTAAAAAAGTCACCAAAAGAAGCAAACTTCTTTACAAATTCAATCAACATCTCTTTTCACCACTGTCTCATCTATAGAACGTACAATTCTGTAGTATCATCCCGGAGCGATTGCCTTGCGATACAATCAACGTTTCAATTTGAAGCGAGAATTGCTTCACATGGCACACCTATCTGTCCCTAGGGTTTATTCGATACAAATGACGGATCGATATCGGAACTCATTACTATCGTTACTCGTTTTATATCGGCATCAAAATTTGAAACATCCTTGAGATATGTTTTCGATTCGATTCTTTTTACCGACTTTTCACTTTCTCTATTTTCATTTATAAGTATCAGTCTTATTTTTAAAGGATACCAGCTCATCCTGCCATCTTAAACTAGTCCTCTTTAATTTCAGCCGCCATACTAAGTAAAGTTGTTCACTATAATATCAGTAGTATCAATATTGGATAGTAATCTCCAAAAAAACTACTCATTATTATCCAATACCACTTGATTCTCTACTTGTATTAATACTAGTATCGAAACCAATGATACTTGAATCGAATAACTATTCGTTTTCACTTAAATTAAACCAACATATACCCTCCTTTGACCTTTAACATTTTTGCAAACGAAATTCTATCGGAAAAATTATACGCTGCTGGTTTATATAAAAGATAAATGGTAATTACTGAGATGAGAATCTACCTTTGGTGTTGGAAAAGATAATGAGATTGAAGATTCTTGGTTTAGATGGTTTTGATAATTTCTCGGCCTGTTGTTTAGTTAAAAAGTTAAAATATAGTATAAAGACAAAGAAAATTGTTTTCAGTATTTGCTATTTATTACTCAATTAGTTACTGTCCGTGTGGTGCCGGACTTAAAGAATCGCACTACCCTATGTCTTCCCATGGGTGTCGTAAAAGGCGACTAAGGGATTACTAGAGAATGGGCAGCAGCGTTCTCTATGCACTATTAACACCATACTGCGATCGCCAACCCGCTTGCCAAGCGTGGCGATTATGGCAAACCCCCCCTAAAAATGACAAGCACCACAAACAAACGGCCCCTAGTGCCCGGCGGCCTACCTACCCTTGGCTACGGTAGCGGTCAAGGTCACGGTGAGGCAAGGGGTGCGAAGAATCCCCGGAAGAGATCCGGCTACCACAACCACCGGAAACTGGACCTGGCAACTTATAACACGCGTACACTCCGGACCGACGAGAAGATCATCGAACTCGAGGAAGAATTGAGCAGGTTACGATGGGGTATAATAGGATTATCTGAAGTCCGAAGAGAGGGGGAGGACTCGATAATCCTTAAATCCGGAAACTTGCTCTATTTCCGGGAGGGCGACCAGCAGTCCCAGGGTGGTGTCGGGTTTATCGTCCACAAGTCCCTTGTGAGCAACGTAGTGAAGATCGAGAGTGTGTCAACCAGGGTGGCGTACCTTATACTCAGAATATCCGCAAGATATTCGCTGAAGGTCGTACAGGTTTACGCCCCGACCTCGTCACACCCCGACTATGAGGTGGAGACCATGTATGAGGATATTTCTAGAGCCATGCATGTCTCTAAAACTCACTTCACCGTTGTCATGGGGGACTTCAACGCGAAACTGGGCAAACGAAACGATGATGAGCTGCGAGTGGGGCAATTTGGAATTGGACGTCGGAACCACCGGGGTCACCTACTGGCCAGTTTTATGGAGAAGGAAGGCCTCTTTATGATGAACTCCTTCTTCAGAAAACGTGAGCACAGAAAGTGGACCTGGCAGAGCCCTGATGGTGCAACAAAAAATGAGATTGACTTCATTATGTCGACGAAGAAGCAAGTATTCAATGATGTCTCTGTGATCAACGCGGTGAAAACCGGAAGCGATCACCGCATAGTAAGAGGCACATTGAACTTAAATATTAAGCTGGAAAGATCTCGACTGGTGAAGTCTACGCTCCGTCCAGCACCGATCCAAGTCCAAAACCCCGAGAGCTTTCAGCTCGAACTTCAGAATCGTTTCGAGTGCCTAGGGAGCTCCGTGGACGATTTTAACGATGGGTTCGTGGAAACTGTCCATATGGTCGGGTCCAAGATCTTTAAGACCCGTCGTACAAATAGAAACAAGAAGCTCTCTGATCCTACTATACAGCTCATGAAGGAGAGGCGCGAGATGATCCTCCAGTCTTCAGACGATGCGTTCAAGTACCGGCAGCTCAATAGACGGATCTCTAAGTCCTTGAAAAGCGACCTTCGTCGCTTTAGTACGGACCGCATTAAGGACGCGATAGAGCGGAATAAGGGCTCCAAGGTCTTTGCAAGAGATCTGTCTATTGGGCAGAGCCAGCTTGCAAAGCTGAAGACCGATGATGGCAGGATCGTATCCGCCAAACCTGAAGTATTGAGAGAGATCGAGAGGTTTTATGGACAGTTATACACGTCATCCAGTAACCCCGTTACGAATCTGGCAAACGACCCAAGAGCTAGATTAACCCGACATTATACCGAAGATATCCCGGACGTCAGCTTGTACGAGATTAGGATGGCTCTAAAGCAGCTTAAAAACAACAAGGCGCCGGGTGATGACGGAATTACGGCCGAACTCTTAAAGGCCGGTGGGAAACCCGTTCTAAAGGCCCTCCAGAAGCTGTTCAATTCCGTCATACTCGAGGGTAAAACGCCACAGGCATGGAGCAGAGGTGTGGTGGTACTCTTCTTTAAAAAGGGCGACAATGCCCTGCTTAAGAACTATAGGCCCATCACACTTCTGACCCATGTCTACAAGCTGTTTTCAAGAGTCATCACGAACCGTCTCGCGCGCAGGTTTGACGACTTCCAGCCTCCCGAACAAGCCGGATTCCGTAAAGGCTTTAGCACCGTGGACCACATACATACGCTGCGGCAGGTTATACAGAAGACCGAAGAGTATAACCTGCCTCTCTGCTTAGCGTTCGTGGATTACGAGAAAGCCTTCGATTCGATCGAGACATGGGCTGTACTGCAGTCTCTTCAACGGTGCCAGATCGACTATCGGTACATCGAGGTGTTAAAGTGCCTATACAAAGACGCCACTATGTCAGTCCGACTCCACGACCAGACCTCGAAACCTATCCTACTGCAGCGCGGTGTGAGACAAGGAGACGTTATCTCTCCGAAACTGTTCACCGCTGCACTGGAGGACGTCTTCAAGGTTCTGGACTGGAAAGGGCTAGGCATCAACATCAATGGCGAGTATATCACTAACCTTCGGTTTGCCGACGATATAGTTATCATGGCTGAGACCATGGAGGACCTCAGTATAATGCTCGATGACCTCAGTAGAGCCTCCAAAAGAGTGGGTCTTAAAATGAACATGGACAAGACAAAAGTCATGTCAAATGCCCATGTAACACCCGCCCTCATAAAGATCGGAGACGCTACGCTCGAAGTTGTAGACGAGTATGTTTACCTAGGACAAACTGTCCAGCTAGGTAGGTCCAACTTCGAGAAAGAGGTCAATCGTCGAATCCGACTCGGCCGGGCAGCGTTCGGGAAGCTACGCAATATCTTCTCGTCCCACATACCACAGTGTCTCAAGACGAAAGTCTTTGACCAGTGCGTGTTGCCAGTGATGACTTATGGCACTGAAACGTGGTCGCTCACAATGGGCCTAATCAGAAGGCTAAAAGTCACCCAAAGAGCAATGGAGAGGGCTATGCTTGGAGTTTCCCTACGTGATCGAATCAGAAATGAAGAGATCCGCAGGAGAACCAAGGTAACCGACATAGCCCGAAGAATTGCCAAACTTAAGTGGCAATGGGCAGGACATATTGCTCGCAGAACAGATGGCCGATGGGGTCGAAAGGTTCTGGAGTGCCGACCACGTACCGGAAGACGTAGCGTTGGAAGGCCTCCCACAAGATGGACCGATGACCTAGTAAAGGCCGCAGGAATTCGCTGGATGCGGGAAGCACAGAATCGGTCGAAGTGGCGGTGCTTGGGGGAGGCCTATGTCCAGCAGTGGACGTCTTTCGGCTGATATGATGACTCAATTAGACGTGTGCCCGATTGATGATGGTTTCCCATCAGCAAAAATGAGGAACTTTCAAATAAAGGTTAATCCTATTTAACTCTTTTAGTCTCCTCTGTTTGCCGTATTATCCGGTTCGTATTCCAACGTGAAAAAGACGGACGGGAAATTCGCTTCCTAGCGTTTCCGCACTTATCCGTATTTGATTATTTTGTTTTGTATGATACACTCGATTTTGATCCGTCAAAAAACCACTCGAAGTGAGAATTTACGAATCCGAAAGCGTATATGCATGAGTGCACAAACGTCCATACAATTACTAGGGTGGCCAAACCGGATCAGACACGTATCGAATACGAACCGGATATGGATAAGTGGACATACGCCCCGGGAATGAATTTTCAAAAATCCTTCTTTAGTGCTCACTTTCGTTAGATAAGGTACTTTTTCATGCTTTTAGACCTAGCAGTTTCGGGCTTTGCGCTGTCTGTCAGTGAGTGAATTTCAGATTTTTATTAAGTAAAAGATTGGTTTATTGTTCTGTTGTTTTCTGTGCTCTTTTCATTCTGATTCAAGGAGTGTCATAAATGAACATTGCTAATTAATAATTCATCGAAAATGTCACAATCCGTTTACATATTCAGACCTCATTAATTATCATCATGTCTGTGGTTGATAGGTATCTTAATTAAAGCACTCGCGCAGTTTCAATAGAATTTTCCAGTTGATTATTGATAAACCAGGGAATTGTGGTTACACATAGCATACTGACCTTAAGTGAATCGAATATTTATTATGACAATCTTTAAAACAGTATAATTCCTTTTATTGTTATTATTTCCATCATCAACTTTGAAAAAGCTTTGATACAGAAAAAACAACCGACTTCTTTTATTTTTCCCTTTTTAGCTGTGGTACTTACCCCATCGAATTCGAATACCATTACCTGCTATGTAAATAAAAGTGACAGGAAGTTTTATAACACCATCCTTAAAGACAAAGTGGGAAAAATATGTATTATTGAAGCTAACTCACCTCGTTTTATGAACGCGTTCCTGAGAGCTTCGCTGCACGCAGGGTACCTCCTTTGATTTTTGGGTTCCTAGAAGAAGACCATATTGTTATTTTCAGAATGTATAAATATAATAACTGAAGTGAGTAAAATTTATATGGGATCACCTCGAGAAGATACCCTTTCAAAAACATAAAAATTGGGCAACTCCGTCTATATAATATGATAGAGTTATGCCCGCACATACATTTAAAAAAATATATAAATATCCGAAGTGATAACCACCTGCTTTTTAGAAGTCGGTTAAAAAAGAAGACATTTTCTTCAGACTTCAAGTATATTAACGGAGGTCAAAGCATCAGTCAGGGTCATTCAAGCAAAATTAGACTCAAAGCTAAGAAAATCAAAGAAAAGGTATCCAGGAAACTGCATTCGTCTGTTAGAACCTTATTACCGTTTAGAATATCACCATTGAAATCCAACCTTCTAACGACGAAGCTTTTGATACACAAAGGCCTCCATATTGCGATTGTACAATGAGCTCTTTAACTTGGTATAACTTTGTGAGGAGAAATGGTTCCTCGGGTGAAATTTAGAAGAAATCCACGGAACGTAATGGACTGGAAGTATTTTTTCGGAATCCTGCGCGAAATTGCGATGGATTCAGAGTTTAATACCGAAGTTTATTACGCGGAGTTTGAGGATCGGCGCTTAGTAAAGATCTTTATGTAAATACATAAAGTGAAGGTACTTACAATGTAGAATTTTGTAAATGGGCACGCTTTTACAGACACTTGTTTCTAGGGTTTTGTTATTTGAGATAAGTATTTATTTTTTCGGTGTATGTATCACGTTATTCGAACTCTGATTTACTAAGTCAAACTCGATTGAGTTTATTGTGTACATATATGTATAAGATATCCTATAGTAGGTCGTCTCAATTTCCTGTACGCAATCTGATAGACCTTTTTTGTAGGATATCCCAAATTCTGTCATAGCCACAAAGCTGTCATTTCCTCATGATTTTATTTCGTATATAAAAGATATCAATAACATCAAAGGTCTATAAGAAATATCCCCTCCGTTATAGAATTTGAAGATTGAAATGGCACACATCATAATCTGACTATCTAAATATTCAATCAAACTTCCCTTTTGATCTCTTGCGTGAAATCTGTGAAAATAGCATCCATTTTGAACTTACTCTTATGGCGGAATGTAGTGCTTATTTTACATAATATATTGGTATTCATAATAAAAAGATTGATATAAGTGGCTGATTGATTTTCTTCTTCACCAAATCTACAAATCTATCACATTAACTATATTCACAGTTTCCCAGAGAAACTTTGCTCCAGACAGAACTTGCTTTTGTTTCACATTATCTCATTCTTGTGGTTGAATAGGATTTGCTCCATTCTTCGCAACAATTTCAATTTCTCAGAAACCAATTCCACCCGTCCTTGCTGTCGTAAGCGCAAATTGCTCTACAAGTGTATGTCAAGTGTCGTTCCAAGGTGTACGACACTCGCAGACGACTCTCAGCGATATTTAGTGACACTATGCTGCGTAGTTCTGACGTTTAATCATGGATAATGTAAGTAAGACGTGGCGGCGTCACTCGCGTAGATCGGATCTTATTATACTCAGGCGTAATATGTCTAGACTATATACAATCTTATGTAAAGGCTTTATCTCTTCTAGCTTCCGTTATTTGGTGCTTAGTTGCTGTTATGAGATGAGTTAAGTTCTTTAACAGATTATGGTCCACTCACGGTATCTCGCGATATGAATAATATAGATATCATTCTTTTTCTTCTTTTGAAGCGTTTTCTGTTAGTTTGAAAAGGTGAAATATGAGCTTTTCTGTAACGAAGACATTTTATATTTCGAACAAGTTTTATGTTCTTAAAGAATATTACATTTCTTTGTAACATTTCCTTTAAGTGTTCTATTCCTGGAATGGAAGACAACTATAGACTGTTTCATCTCCTTTGGATTCCAATTAAGTAGAGTGAATTGATCTAGAAAAGGATGAAGTTATGATCGAATTACAAAAAAGGTTATATTAGAATCTAAACAGACAAAGGAACTGGCTAGATTCCTGACGAGGGGTCATAGTACAAACTAAGGAAAGGGTCAAGTATCAGATTTTTTTCAACAGATTATACTCGTACATAAAAGTGAAAGGAGACTGGTACATAACATGAAGCAAATGGTCTCCAATACAAAACTGCACAATTTATCGACTGCAATCAACAAAGTTAAAATCCAAAATACCCAGTTCTATTTAATTTTCTCCGTCATCGATCCAGCTCGCTCCATTTTCCACACTGTTCTCTACGTAACATTTTATCGTGATGTCCCCTGGGGCTAAGGCTATACATTTTTTATTCCCCGTCCGCAGCAAAAAATATCTAGTCTGAATCAGGCTTTATTCCCACTGTTTTAGCATTATCTTTGGTCTCTGGCCCTGGGGATATAACATTTTCGTTTATTTTTATTAAGGGTCTGCTGGATTTGGGAAATATTCGGTATTTGTTATTTTCTATTGTTTTTATTTACTTGTGTTGTGTAATGGGAGTGATAGATGAGTTGGTGAATATATTAAGTATTTATTTTTCAATCTAAATATTATTTTAGATGATAATGATTTAGCTTTTGAACTGCAAAAACCACAACATTGTTATATGCAAAATAGCTAATTGTAAAATTGGTTAAATTGTTTTATTGGGTATTGGTAGATGCTGAGATAGAGGAATACTGAAAAATATTGCCTTGGCACTAGAAAGCTTTGTTAAGCATGTGTTGTGTTGAATCTCTAGAATCTGCATTTGAATTAACGCATCAAACAATTACTATCTTGAAACCAAACCAAAAGCATTATTACAAAGGAAAATAATTTCCATTTCCATTATAAGAACATTAATTTATTCTTCCACGTTCAACGTACGTGACAACACAAAAGACGTTAATGTTTTTAACCATTAATTATGAATGTATTTATGTATTTTCACATAAAATAGACGCCGTACCGTGTAATGTATGCCTTTCTTCATGTTTTCGAGGCCTTTATGTACGTCGTTAGCCTCTGGAACGATGATAACCTAAATTGTAACTTGAAATTCAAATTTTAGACCCTTTTTCAGCCTTTTAGGGTTTTATTTTATTAATTAGTAAGCTTACAGCTCCGTTGTTGAGTTTGGACGAAGAATTATTATGATGGAAATTTTGTAGCGTGGCATGTAGGTATGCCTTGCTGACGTTAAGTAATAGCCGCGTATTGTGGCGTTTCAAAAGTAACTTTTATGTCAGTGAAAAAAAAGTGTTTACTTTAGTTTTATTTTCCTGGCTTGTTATGTCCCGCTCCGAGGCAAAGGACGCCCACTACATTTCCTTCTTATTTTATACACCTTCAGCTGTCATTAACGAGACACAATAAAATTTTAATTGTTATGCCCACCTGATGTCCAATGTAACGGTAAAGCGGATTACATTATGATTGGATTAGATAAAAACAAGCATTACAATTAAAGCGACGGTTAATGTAGTAATGCTATATTTAAGAGATAGTAAGAAGACCACACTAATCATTACTTATATGAGTCACTCTTTCTGAAACACACCCTTGTTGAGTCGTTTTCAAAATCAAGGCGACATTTTATGAAATAACATTTAGAACAATTTTATTTGCACATCTTCTGTGTAAACATTAGCACGTATTTTACGAAGGGATCCACCTGGTACAAATGTTTATGATCCTAACTGTCATAGCACCATTAATCTCCTTCCAATTAAGGAGAGTGGCTATTTTACAGTGGCAATAAAGTAATTGTAGGCATAGTCATGTCACAAATATGTGGCGGTGACAAATGCGGGCGGAGTGCTTCCTCATTAATGCCTCTGTATTATATCATGTCTTCTAGCTACGTTAGTTTTTTTTTCATTCGGGCTATCGTCATAAAACTACGAATTTATAGAACGTACAGTTTGATGAACAAGAATATAAACTGTTTCCTTAAAAATTTCGTTTCAAAATTCAAAGACACATTCAAATTCATTTATTTGTAAACATAGGTTATATACAAAATGTTAAATTAGGTATAGAAATTATACAGAATCCGTCCATGTCCCGTCTATAAGCAAACATACATATCAGATTCTTTTAAAATCTTTATAAGTTACATTAATTTTATATAGAATAACATTTATCCGTAGTAGCTAGTGACAAAAGAACACACAATAAACGAATCACTTACACCAGCTTCCAGAGTCAAATTAACAAATATTTGTCTCAGAGCAGGAATTGAAGCAAATATCTCAAGCAAACGGAAAGCAGACGTTCCTAATTGCCATTTAAATAGACCCAGACGACGAACGTTAACTTTGAAACTAGCATGTGAAATACGGGGACTATTCTCTGTAATTGCTTTTAGAAGACTCTCGTCACTTTTACTGAAAACATCTTCAATGTACATGTTTTCTTTTACGACGTCAATAAATATATTTTCTGTCTCTTTTTCAGCATTCAAAATTTCCCTACCAGCTATTATTTATTTATAAGCACCTACAGCCTGTCCCCCTGCTCACCTATTTACGTTTCCCCTAAATGTCAAGTTATTTACGATGGTGATCTTTGTTGCAGGTAATACTCATCGTGATTTATGGCCACCATTGTGCAAGAATGAATTGCAACATTATAACGAGGTAAGTGTCTCCTCTGGTTTTCTAGGGTCCTCAAGCTGAAGGCGGAATTCTGGAAAGAATTACGTAACCATTCAAAATAGGAGTTTTTGTCTACTGCAGTATGAAAATTGAGTTCTTTGTAATACTTATTATTCTCCGAGACTTCATCTTGATATTAGCTTGGTTCTTTGTCAATATTACCATTGAAAAGAACAATTCACTCAGTCAGAAAAGCCATTCTTGAAAATCCCTTTGCTTCTGTAAAGCAAACTCTATCTTTTTCATAAAACCTTCTTCGAATGTTATTAGTAATTGTTTCCATGGACACAATAAAATCCAGCCTATACGCACAACAAGAAGCAAAGGACGAAAATAAGGGTGTCAAGATAAAAATAAGAGTATCATTAAGTAACCCCTTTTCCTTTCATATCCTCAGCCAAGGTTGCCATAGGAAATTATGTACTTGATTATATAGAAAAAATCCTTGTGCAATTTCTTTAGCCTGAAAATAATCACGGCCTTAACTAAATCAAATAAAATGTATGTGTCAATTGTTAAGACGCGTTTCTTTACATTATTAAAAGAAGGTAAACAAGTAAATAAATAATACATTATGGCTGTATTTGTGGCTTGAGCAGTTGCGTGTGTCTCCAATATAGGTCAGGCGAACAATAGAATTTTATACCTTGTAGATTTTCGCATACAACTAGTACATGCCAAGTTTTGGTAACATGCAAATAAAAATATCATATTTCAACAACTTTTTTTGTAGTTTGTAGAGGTAAATAACGAAAAAAACATATTTCTTTATAAACATTGTCTTGCAATAGTAAATAGCTAAAAAAATACAAAAGATTAAATAGTGTTATGAAAAACTTCACCAATTAAGGTTAGGAAGGAAGGTTAGGTTGCCACGACTAGCATGGCTATAAAGATAAATCATATTATTATAAAAAGCTAGTAGTTAGTATTAACATAATATAATCCATAATTAAATAGCCACTGACCTAGTAAACATCTCATTCCGCGATATATTTCCCATTACCCACGACAACACAATTACTCGCAGGCGGGTAAACCATCGTAATTCTCCTGAAGGCATTATTATAACAACGTTATTAGCGTAATGGTAGGCAGTCACGGCAACTCTCAGGTAAACTCTAGCAATAATTCAGAAGAGCTCTACGGGGTCTCCACTCTCGTCTGTACGATTTTCGAGACATTTCAAGAGCTTCGTAGGTACTGTAGGCAAAACGAGAAAACTTTCAAGTGAATACTGAAATATAATTGGCAAAATACATTTATAGTTTGGTTTATGAATAGATTTGAAATCGTTTGGGAGTCAAAGGGTTCAATTATCGTGGTATTGAATTATCATTGTTGGTTCTGAAGTTCGTTGAATGCGAAGTTTTCAATTGGAATTTGACTGGTTTTGATAATGTCATGATGAAGGAAAACTGTGAAATATTAATTAGAAATTATATTGACTATTTTACGAATCTTGCTAGTATACTGTATTTGAAGTTAAAAATTTAAGAATAAGAAACAAAATATACAAAACCAAACGAAAATAATCGCAGTAAAATCTGAAATAAACAACCAAAAATTGCTTTTAAAATGTTTAATATAATTTTGTTTTCATAAATCTGAATCTGTCAACTAGGAGGTAGAACTTGACTACATTTTCAAAGGACACAAGAGGCCGTGTAATAAGTTTGCAGCCACATAAGCAATTCACATACTGAACTGAATTCTGAATAGTTTTCCATGGAAACTTTACGTACAATAGGTAACGAGAGCTTAAATTAAGAATAGCGGTGTTGTTCAAGGTTTGCTGCTGATTTATTGTAGAAGTTGATGATGTGAAGGATGCCGTAGACTAGTTTTTGAATTCAAATGTAGAATTTTTTGTTGTTTGATTCAGGCGTGACCTTCCGGAAATTCATTATAAAATACAATAGACGTAGATATTTAGTAACCTATTCCGCTTAACTAAACTTACTACTTGCTTTGTTAGCTTTATTTGCTTTTTCGCTTTACCAGTTAAGCGGAATAGGTTATTAAAAATATCTACGTCTATTGTAGAGGTCTAGTTTATTAGGTTTAGACTGATTGTTCTGAATATGAATGTTTTGTTTAGAAATATGCCGTGTTTCCCAAAAAAAAAATTACAGTAATACTTTAATCCTAAAAAGAAAAAATGTGAAAGGTAGCACTTCCGACAGATAAAAATATCGTAAGACGTACAAAGAAGCTCAAAATTGATATTACGAAGGTTACGCAAAGCATAATTTGAATAGCATAATTTTTTAACGCCAACATTACACACACGCTCGCAAAATATTCGCACCAATTTATTGTACACGGCCTACCGACACATTATTCTGAAAAATTCAAAAAATCCCAACACGAAATCTTACTTAGACGTAAAAAGCGTTACTTTTACGCAATCATCTATCATGTCAGAGCCCAAGAATGTATTACATTACACAAATTGAAACCGTAATAATCTTTCGGGTGAATTCCGTCGGAATTGCGCGCAATTCCATCGTCCGGCCTCGGGGCAGTCTCTCGGATACCGTCAAGTGCCTATGTAATGCTTTTTACTTCGATTTCTTCATTTGTAGAGTATTACGTGAACATTTTAGGGTCCTGAATGCCCCAGCTGGCTAACTGAAAGCGTTCCAGCCATATTTATTGCGAGAAAATATTTTCGTGATAGGAATTGTGGTCGCGGTTGATTTATCTGGATGATATTGTTATTGCGGCACAGTTTGTCGTTGACGTGGGTTATGTTATAGTGCAATTTATTTATTATTTGAATTGTACGCGGATCTATCTTAACGCATTTTTCTTTTGTAGAATGATGGAAATGGTTACTTCCTTTTCTACTTCAGTGAAGGTTTAGGACATGTTTATTTTTAGTCCGTATTATCGAGCTACTGGGCAAAGGTCGTGTTTAAAACTTTAGCAATATAAAGTAAGTTAGTTCTTTTTCGAAACAACAAATATATAGATACAAGAACAAACAGTTAACTATGTTTATATTGCTAAAAGGACGTCTTTCTTATGTCCAAGTCCGAAAAACTTGCGAACGAACAGTATTTATTATTTAAGTCGTCAGTCGATTTCTTGACATCTCGGTATCGACAAAATAGGTTCTGTCAGTAAAACTTTTACGTTAAGACAGACGAGATCAAACTTTGCCCAATAACTAGTTCTTTGAGTGATCGCCCACATAAGTAGCTCTCTTATATACTTAGATATGTACTCACATACTCAAGTCGAGTACTTTTGGCGGATCTAGTTTCTGATATCTGAAAGCTTGAAGTTGAGGAGAAGGAAAGCTTCTTCGCGAGTAACTTGATAACTTTCTTACGGTCTGTACATAAGTGGATATATACCTATGTGAAGAGGTAGTTAGGGGATCGGTCCAGTACTTTGTTTTGACGAGGCTGTAAGTTTGTGACGTGGGTGTGATGGGGCATAAGTAATGAAATATTAGCTAAATTGAAAGGGAAATACTGTTTTTTAACTTTACAGTTTTTTTACAAAAGCAATCGTGCTTACTAACAAAGCATAATCATTGTACAAGTCATTTAAAAGTTCTTGGAAGTTCCTAGTCTTATGGTAATTTATTTCCCACAATGTTGTTTTTCAAGGAAAATTTTAATTACTGTATAGTGTAAAATGAAAAATTCTGCCTTTAAAGTTCTTTGTTAATTTTTGTCTCCGCTAGCAGTTTTATTTTATGTTCTAACGGCCTCAGTATCTCAACATTATTTATTCATTCAGACCTTTTGTTAGTAAATCCTATAAATTCGCGCATCGACATTTGATTTCCGAACAAAACTGGAGGGTTCAGACATAAATCAAGTGATATTAGACAGTTCGATCCTCATTGTTCGTTATCTGACATAATAAGGTCATGGCTAGCGACCATTTTGTTTTTTTTTTTTTTGGAAATTGGCTTAGTTTTATGGTAGAGAATAAAGAATGGATGACAAACCGATTAACAACTCACGCGATTCAAAGGAGAAGGAAATGAGTTAGGGACTAGTTATTTCAAACGCCCGAGGCGCGCGCACAGTACGCTACGATTCGGGCGCGCGTTGGACGCTTGTCAAACGCAACAATATTTCAAATTTGAACTTTCAACATGCTCAGTATAACTATGTTTTTTATTTAATAACCGATGCAGATAAAACGACAAGGAAATATTGTAAAAAAGAAACTTGCGTCCACTCGTCGAGGGCCCGCTTAGTAGGCGCGTATTACACGCGCTGACAGCACCGCTTGTTATAATTCGTTACATAGAAAATTAGAAATTCATACAGTGTATTGAGCGCCCAAAACGCAGCGTACATACAAGACGAGCGCCTCGGGCGCTTGTTATGACTAGTCCCTATTTACACCATACTTACACTGTTGAAGATAATCGATTTTTCATTAAATAAACAGTAACTGAGACAAATAACGTTGGCTATTTAGAGAATCGTCCTTCATGTAAAATCACAAAGCTTCCAATCTGAAAGTCAGCGTCAGCGTCTAATTATTTCCTTAGCAAGGAAAAAGAACTCGACAGAATTATTAGGATCATTCGTAATTTTATTACCAGCATTAATATTTCGCAGAAGGGAGCCTCCCTCATAAACATCTCAGCATTAATCTTGGCAGTAACCAAAAAATAATTTTCTCTTGTTCTTTTCCTTCGCCTTTCAAGACGTTGTGCTTACTAATTTCCTCCATTTCATCTCCAAGTGTTAAATTGCTGTTAAGAACAGTCTTGAACCAAACGATCTATTTAAATAAATATTCATTAATTGAATAAACGTCTTCCAAGACGTCTTCAGTGCTTTTGTCTTAAAGCTTAGTGAGATTAATTATTATGAATCTTCTTAAGACAATATTTGAATCGCAGATTTTGGACTTGTGTAAACAGTTGAGCTTGTCTTTAGTAACAGTGATGCTTATAGAGCAACTTATTTGAAGTAGGTTAGTAGAGTATTGACTTAGCAGAATTATACTGAGGGAATTGGGTTATTGTTTGTGTTACATAACGGGCTCAGCTCACCTGACACAAAGGATTAGGAAAAGGCTGTTGTGATGTTGAAATGCAACTGTGTTTGAAACAGATATTGTTCTCTGTCCTGAATATATTAGTATAACTTGACGCAAACTTGGAATTCTCAAGAGATGGTCAGGGCGGCGAATCTCGGATTTCACTCTCAGTCATGGCGATTTCGTTGTTGCCGCTCGTCTTTATGATTGTGTCCTATAAAATGGTGATATTATTCAGAATCATGTATTCCTACTACAAGTACATTTACATCACGTGTCTAAGGACAAAAATGTTGCCATTAAACGTTGCGCGAAGCAACCCATTCAACACAGTGACGCGATGTTTTTTACGTAACCGTTAATGTAAAGTACATTAACGGTACAATTCGTCCATCCACGGACCAACCTAGGCAACCTAGCTCTACCTGCTATGTAATAACCACGTATGGGTACGACTGTTATAACTTAGCCACGAGCCCCTCATCAGAAAAATAAAAAAAAACTTCTTCTATATGCTTAAATAATAGATAATTTTAATAAAAACAGAATTACGGCCAATCAGTAAACTGATTTTATTCTTTTTATTTGAAAGAGCATACTTTCTTGACACTGGACCAGACATGGCCTTCTTTTTTGGTAACTTTTCCGTCTTATGTACTTTGCTTTAGGATTCCCATTACTGATTACTTATTCTTATAGAGCAGCACATTTTCTTTCTACATATATCTGCTACTTATCCAGTGTACCACACAGAACTTTTATTACCCCTACCCATACAACCTACAAAGTTTCCCACACCACCTAATCCATTTCCTCCAGTACTTTATTATCGGCTAACGAACCACTTCTTGAGAAATAGTTCTCCTATACAATATCTATAAAGTCCCTGGTTTCAATTACTCAGCTTACTCCAGAGACGTGCGGTCGTGAATTATGGCCGATTGGATCCGATTGTCAAGAACTAGACAAATGATTGTGAAAGATAAATGACTGTGGGAGAATTGACGATGGTCACAGCCTACGAGATGACTATAGAAATGCTGAATTTGAAGATTTATGTGCTGAAGATGAAGTGGGAATAATGGTTGAACTAGAAGCGCATGTTAAAGTTTATTGAATGGGTAAGGAAGAAATAGAACTGAATAATAGGGTTATTCAAGCTGTAGGATAAAATTCAGAAGACGAAATTCTGATAGCAATTTTCGGGCAAAAGTTTAAAGGTCTTTTCGTTCCCTTACATGTTCAAATATTTATTCATGCCTAACCTTTAATTTTGTTGCCCCGTTTCTGCTAACTTCGTAAAAAGGGAGAAGCCAAAGCTAAGTTGCTTTGACTTTATCATCAAACTCAGTCCAACATTCTAAATTCGGGATATTTTCGTGGTAGAATGTATATGGAATAACATACCAAGCGTATTTATTCAAATGGGATTAGAAACTAAGCCTCTTCAATCCGATAGTGAGTGAGGGGCTCCCGAAGGAATATATGAAAGTCAAAACATGCTATACAAATAGAAAACTTTTGCTTTGATAGACATTGAAGGATCATTTTTATGTATGTGGTTATTCGTCCGATTATAGGCTGATTCCATTTGGATGGAAAGTTATTTCTCAAGGCAGGTACATAATACCCTTTTGAAGCCATATTTGTAATCATAACCGGTATTGATTCCTACATTGAGAAAAGTGTTTTAGATATAGTCTTCTACTTCAACGGATTTAACTTTTATGACTTGACATACTTCTTCAAATATGAAAGTGTTACAAATTAACGAAAAATCCCCAAGCGCACATTTGTTGCAGAGTTAAAAAACGAGCAATGGCCAACGCGGTACAACTTTGAGCTGTACGAGATGAATGATAAGCCTGATGTAATAAAAACCATCAAAATAAGACGTCTTCGATGGGCAAGACATGTCGCAAGAATACAATACAATACAATTTATTCAAAAATAAAAATTGGTAAAATACAGTATAAATCTTAGAAATAATGTAGGTAATACAAAAGTATGATGCCTGTACTAGGATAAACCTGTATCACAGGCGGCAAAAGTTCTTACGATTACTAGATAAGTGGACAACTGATTTCATGAACAATATTTAGCATAAGTTTTAATGGAGAGAATAGACGAGACCAGAGCACCCAAACGTTTACTGGATAGTAAACCGGCCGGAGGAGTCAAGAGCGGCCCAAGCTCAGATGGTTGGATGGCGTAGACCAAGATTTAAGAACTGTTGGAGTGAGAAACTGGAGAGAAAAAGCCGGAAATAGGTCATGTTGGAGAAATATACTTGACCAGGCTAAGGCCCACCCGTGGCTGTAAACCCTCAGATGATGATGATAAATTAATGCTGCAAGATATGTTTTTGTGGTACCCGTAAGGAGTGATATCTACTCTTGCCTAAGACAACAATCGAAGCGTAGAGCTATAAAGATATTAAGAAATAGAATAGTAAAACATAACACAACTCTTTTAAAATGAAATAATATTCTCCTCAACGATTTCATCCAAAACATATAAATGACGTCACATACACAAAAAACACCGCAACACTTAACAAATAAGACACCTACATGGGCTTCATGTCCCGCATGTATTACACGGCCATCTTGAATTCAACGCCACGAGCTATATACATTGCAAAACTTTCCCTTGACAACGTTAAAGTTAAATTATAATTTGCATACTCGCATAAAACGGTTTAAAATTACATTGTGTGAGGAGCCAATTAGCTGCTGATGAAGCGCCATGCGACAATGTGTGTAACACTTTATCATATTGTTAACTGGTTGAGTGTGGAAGGAAAATATATTTTGTGTGGGTTCGTCTTTTTACACGACTGGCCAAAAAAGGAGTGTTTTGTTTTCAGGATTCATGTACGTATGTGTGTGAGTTTGTTTATTCCTCTGAAAACATGATGATGATGAAAACCAATGCCCGGATATTTTGCCTTTTTGTAACTCTTTGTTATAACTCGAACATGGCGAAAAGCAAGGATTTCTTATGAATTTACTTAGAAAGACTCAAAATTCAATACATTTATTAGCAATTATTTTTTCTGTAATGTCTTGTAATTGGTATTGTAAGGCCGTTTGTCTACCCCACGCCCGTTCGGTCCGAATAATCTCGTTTCTCGTTGATGTCCCGTTGACAGTGGGATGGACAAACGCTGTTACATTGAATAACCTTTACATATTATTTTTTGATTCCCTACCATAACTTAAATCTTATAAGAATATGTTTACCCATTCTTCTTGCGGCTAAGTGGCCCGTCCGTCAAAAATGATTTGAATAGGCCCAGCAGGACTATGTGGATATTTGAACCGCCTCATTTTCATATCTGCCATAGGATCAGTGACTGTGGTGAGTGATGTGGGTATGTTTTATCCTTATTCTATTTTTGCGTCTTCTTTTTGCCGGGCATAATATCTTCTTGGTATAGAAATTATTTATTTTACGCCAAAATCTTTGGCACGGTTCCTGCTAGCATCATTTAAAATTTCTAAAACATATGTTTTGAGTTCGAAACTACCATCAAGATCATCTTTCAGTTTCATTTTAGCTTTAGCTTTTATTTTTACTCCTAAATATTTAAAATTGAGCCCCCAAGTTAAGGTTACTCTAATTACAGCAAGAGATTTAACAAACATTTTTAGAGCTGACCCTTCCCGTGATAAAAGCCATTCATCATCAGAACGACGTCCGTAATCTATCATGTTGACGAGTGCAAACATTTTTATATTCACCCTCACATTTGATGCAGAATAGCCTGGCTTTTCACAGTTTAGAGAGAATAGATTTTCGGGTATTTTGTTGGATCTTTTTTGTGAGTTACTAAATCTTTTACTATAATTAATTGTGTTAACATAGAACAATAGTAGCAGAATAATGATCCCGAAAAGGTTACGCCAAAAATATAATTTGTCTAAACTATATCCAAAGTGATGGATTGCCTCTTGCCAGTTAATCATAATAACACGCTACAGGAGTCTAAAAATACCTTATTTTTGTGAGAAAACTGCCTCTCTTTATTTTTCCCTAACATCATTAATTTCATTTGCTCCCAAAATTCTTCTTCCTGGCCTTAACCTTACTGAAACAAGACACGCAAACAGCAATAAATAATAATTACTCTCTAAAATATAGTCTGAAGTTTCTTGGGAATTTCTTACCACAATTACGCGTTGCTGGAGAGATGTTCTCATCCATCTTAATTCCCGCTGCTTTCAGCTGGAACACTCAAAGCCTCATTTGAGGCCCTGGATCTAGGTATTCAGGTCGTGCAAACACTAGGACTTTCTTCAGACGCCCCACTTTGGTTCGAAGACTGGTTTGGTCTAAGTTAGACTTGTTAGCGGAGACTTTTGACATGGAGACCTGACTTTATTATTTGGTCAGATCAAAATTAACACATACACATCATATTTTTACATCGATATCTCATATTTTATTTATCTATATATATATCATAGTGTAAAAGAAAGTGCGCTCAGTTCTTCAAAACTATAAACAATAGATTTTTATGCGGTTGTCACCTTCATTAAATTTAGAGAATATATTTCGGAAAATTTATGTGTTTAATCCTAATAGTATTATAAACGCAAGTAAAAATGGTTGTATGGATAGATTTATCGATTTTTGTTTGTTACCCTTTCACGCAAAAACTACTGAACGGATTTGGATGAAACTTGTCACACATATAGTTTATAACCTGGATTAACACATAGGATACTTTTTATCCCGATATTCTCACGTGATCGAGACTTTAACGGGTGAAAACTGCGGGACGCTGCTAGTACAATAACACAATCTCGCCAAATCAGTAGACCGTCAGTCGCACCCATGCGAAGCAGGAGACTGGGGCAGGTTGCTAGTCCTTACATACATTTATAAAACAAAGTCGCCCGCCGCGTCTGTCTGTCTGTCTGTCTGAACGCGATAAACTCAAAAACTGCCGAACGGATTTTCAAACGGTTTCCACCATTGGACGGAGTGATTCATGTGGAAGGTTTTAGTGTATAATTCATTAAGGTTTTGTGTAAATTGGCTGAAATATGACGATTATTGTTGAAGATGTCGGAAAAAATCATGCCGACTGGGAGCTTTACTGGCGTGCGCTGCGTAAGCCGTGAGAGATAAATCAAATTTATGTTCTAGAGTATTGTATATCTTAAAAATTGCAACAAAAAAGTCCGTGATGGCATATGTCTATCTTCTAAGGGTGACCCACAATAACCATTTTATCTTTCAAAATTGTATAAAATTTTCATTGTTATTTCCGAAGCTATTTTGACCGGTATCTTATTAATCCTTATCCAATTAAATAGGTTATTTAAATTGGGCATTCAATTTCTATTAAAATATGCCTTTACATCACATCATTTAAATGAATAGTTTAAGAGATATCACAGTTTCAAAATTACGCGTAACAAAATAATTATGGTTGACCACGCGGGCGCTGTATTAGCCTACCACTGCGTCCGCTGAAAGTTAGTCAATGATCTTTTCCTTGGCTATTAGGTACCTATGTATTCCCGGTAGAACGTTCCCGTAGGATATTTTGCGACATCCACGCGGGCGAAGCTGCGGGTAAAAGCTAGTAATTTATAAAAGGTTGTCTAAGGAGTACCTAGTATTTAGCAAGAGGAAGAAATGGTAACACGGTTACTTTTTGCGTGGTTGATTTTTATAGGCTTGCGTACTATCTCATAATAATATGTATGATTAAATTAGGATGAGATATTAGTACTTGTTTTTTTTATTTGCTTACTATTTTGTATCTAACTTTATGTTAATGTTACCTAAACGATACGCAAAGTTAATTATTTTCAAAACACCTGCGTTCAGCAGACTGTAATTAAAATGTTATAATTTCCAATCCCACGCTCCTTTGTGGAAACCTTTTGGTACATTTTCTATTAGCTTTTCTAAGAATCAATGTTGTTAAAGATGTGAAAGCAGCAGTTTCAGGTTTTATAAATATAGCCAAAAAGGTTAACCTTATTGAAACCCAATAAATTGATGTCACGGCATAGTCTAAGATCCGACCTAGAAATGACCTTCACCCATCTCTTTAATGAATGAAAAGTATTTTATATCAAAAGTATGTTAAAAAATAAGTTGGCAAAAAAATTCCTGGCCAAATATGATTAATTAAAAATTCTAAAATTACTTTTATTTTGAGCATTGCACTCATTCGTTTAACGAATAAATTGAATACCAATCGAAAGTATAAAGCCTATGGAACATACTCGTAAACGTTGCGTTGTCTATTTTTTTGTAGTTTTGTTTTGTACATTTTCATATTGTTTGAAACTATGTACAGATCTTTATATTTGTATGGGTTTACTTCTTCAGCTTGAATTTATTATTCGAAAATGCTACTTTCTTCAACGGTGGATACTAACTTGTTTTTAAGATTCTTTATAGTCAGTCCTTCCTCAATGTCAGTAACTAAAATCTTGAAGTGAAGATGAAGTTCAATATTAGGTATCCACGATATCTCTTTCAAGAGCTGTTTTTTCTATCAATAGTTATTATTAACTCTTTTTAATCTTATACCAACCGCCATGTTCTTCCAACTTGTATCAAACGCCACCATTTCATAAGCGCATGTACCTACGTTCGTCAGGGACAGAAGTGCTAAACGCTACTTGATCTAATTAAACCTGTGATATTTCGAATTTTTGCGAAAATGTCGCTTTAAAGCAGGCTAAATTACTGTAAGTGTCTGTCTCTAGGAAAATAATTATGGATGATAGTTTGGACAGTATCTTTTGGATGTTTAAAATTCTTATTTGCCCTATCTTGAGCAATATTTGTTGTGTGTGTTTAAGTTGTGTGTGTGTGTTTGTTGTTTATATTTGTTTATGTAGGGTATGGTTAGATGGTTTGGTCATGTTGAGAGGATGAATGAAAGGCGACTAACAGAATGTATTTACAAGGCAGATGTGACTAGAAACGCCGGCGAGGTACGCCCTAGGACGACATATACTGACCTATTGGTGATATTCTTCAGAAAGGTCAGGTGCATAGTGCTTGCAACCGGCGTGCGTGTATGACCAGATGAATGAACGTAAACGAGGCAAAAGGAGTATGTAAGGATCTTAGCAGGTGGCGTTCTGTAGTTTCTGCCTACCCCATGGGAAGGCGTGTGTTTATGTATATATGTATATATATTTGTAGTCACGTCCTCAAAAACTGCTCTAACAAAGTCGATGAAAGTTGCAATTAGGGGTTTACGGGGGCGGAAAATTGATCTAGCTAGGTCTCATATCTGGGAAAATTGATCTAGCTAGGTCTCATATCTGGGAAAATTGATCTAGCTAGGTCTCATATCTGGGAAAATTGATCTAGCTAGGTCTCATATCTGGGAAAATTGATCTAGCTAGGTCTCATATCTGGGAAAATTGATCTAGCTAGGTCTCATATCTGGGAAAATTGATCTAGCTAGGTCTCATATTTGGGAAAGTTGATCTAGCTAGGTCTCATATCTGGGAAAATTGATCTAGCTAGGTCTCATATCTGGGAAAATTGATCTAGCTAGGTCTCATATCTGGGAAAATTGATCTAGCTAGGTCTCATATCTGGGAAAATTGATCTAGCTAGGTCTCATATCTGGGAAAATTGATCTAGCTAGGTCTCATATCTGGGAAAATCCGTTTTCTATTTTCACCCGAGCAGAGCTCGATCACCCAGGTACATATTAGGTATAAGTTAACGTTGAATATGAAGTTCTCCATTAAAACATTCGTTTATCTAAAACTCATATGTTGAAAATCATGGTAATTTTTGGTCAAAAAAACTAAAGTTGGCCTTATTATTAATTCGTTTTATTAAACCGTTAACGCAAACACAATATCAACAGTCCTAGTATTTACAGAAATTATAAATTATTTTGGTGGATCCAATTCAGCCATATTTATCACCCATTGTAATAATAGCTAGACTATAAACCGGAGCTGGATAATGAGTAAGAATCAACAATAAAATAATAACATTAACAAAATAAACTTTCACTTATAACTCAAGATTATCTTCAACAATCGTAAAGATTATCTTTGTTTCTCGTTTTCAGAAAATAAAACAGGGGTCGTCAAATTTTTATTGGGGTCAAAGTTATTAGCAATCTCTAGAGAGGTTTCATCTGATCTTGGGTACAAAACTTTTTGGTGAACAGTCCGTAAATAAGAATTAAGTTTGGATGTTTTAACGATATTGTAAGAAGTATAAGTACTTCAAGGTTAGCAAAAAAATAATATTACGTAGTCTTATTTCGTACTTAGCACCCCTGCTTCGCAAGGTTTTAACAACCTGACAAAAGATCGAGATATATTTATAATATGTAGGTTTAATATTAAATTATTATAAACATAAACCTTTCGAAATAAATTCTGTAAATAATGTTGACCAGCGCATTAAAGTTTAGAAGAAAAACGCGGGAGATAGACACGACAACCGAGATATAGTTTTAATTATTTGTGTTAAGAATCTATTGCGTATCTTTTCTTTTCATTCAAACTATAAACTGTATCTGCCTTTTTTCTATAGGGGCTATTGGATTTACTAAGAACATGATCAATTTATATATTTATCTCCTTTATAAGTAGTTTCTGGTTTCATATAGAGAACCTACCGTCTATTATATTTGTTTTACTAGGACTGCTGCGTACTTTCAAGTTTTTATTTTGTTTTATTTAGCACTTTGTTGTTGCATTATAAATAACTTTTGCCTACGGCTTCGCCAACGTGGAGGTGGAAAATTATCCCACGGGAACGTACTACCGGGATGAAAAATATCTTATTTCCTGACCAGATCATGACCATCAAGATCATTTTATCCAAATGACACCGGAACCGCGCCGGCGCCGTTCGCGAGTAGAACATAATCGGAATATCTCAGAATGAGTGTAAAATATACGCGGGGCCGGGCCCGGCGCATGTGCGATATTCATTCAAGATACACAAACATGAACAAAACTAACACTAATACACAAAAAATGCAGACTGACGGTAACAAACTGGCTTCTTACACTGGACTACGACATGACAGAAAGTTTCTTAGCTTAAGTTAAAACTCACAGTATACCTACACATTGGCAATTCACAAATACATGAGCACTCACTAACATATCAACACACAGACACTCTTATAACACCAACAAAACTAACACAAATCACAGCACCATGCACGCGCATACACTCTTTTTATGTCTATTATTTAAGTTTAAAAAATGTACCTACCTCTTATATAAAATTATTAACGGAACGAAGGAGCCTGGATCTCACAACACAGCGAATCCTAGTGTGAGGTCCAGGAATTCAATTCACTTGAATGTAAACTTTACGAAATAAATTTATTCTTATTCCTTTATTTCTTCTATATACTTATCTATTACATTTTTAAATATTTTTATAAAAACAATTATGGAACAAAAACATTTAAAAATATAAAAAATAGTGGCCCACCGGTATCGGGAACAGAACATTCTTATTCTTATGAACCCCGCCGACGTCCGCGCCTAACAAACTCACTTTCGCATTTATAATATTAGTTAGGATACTCTTTTATTTGTTACGAGTATATTAATAGAGAGTAAGCAGTAAGCCTTCAATTTCTTGAACAAATAAATTAAACAAGATCTGAAGCAATTTTCCGAGAACTTTTATCAGCAAAACAGAACTAAGTTCCTTAAGCGCTCGCTTAAAGAACTTGTAGATTGTGCTGTTTGAGCGATTATAAAGTTCGCGATTTCGCGGAAAATATATCAAGTTTCACAGATTTATATCAAAATTCAAAACTCTTGAAAGATGTGGCTAAGAAAGCGTTTAAAATTATCTTTGAAAGCGACCGTTTATTTTCCCCTGATTTTTCTTATCAAAATATAATAACTGGGTAAAGAAGTTTTATTAGACAATTGCTTTTGATAATTAAAAAGAAGAATTGAAGAAATAATTCGTTTTTTGAATCACTATTTTAAACCTTTTGAGTACACTAGTTTAGTTTCAGTCTCATTTAAATAAATACTGAATTTAATTAGTTCCAGAAGTTTTTCTCATTTACGTAACAGATAACGTTAAGTTAAAGTTATTTTTAAACAGCAACTGCATGATTGTCTATTTTTTTTTATTAATAATATAAACAGTTACTCTACACAACCATTGTGTTTAGTGACTATTTCATCACTATTGGCCGTTAAAATTAATATCCTTTCAATATTTAAAGGATGTTAAAAGTCGACCTCCTTAGTACAAAGTTGCAGTTTAGCGTTCTTCGTTCTGCGTTCTGCGTTTCAACAATTTTATAACCTGGTGTTGTCAAATACAGGATACGGAACGCAAGACGCTTGTCTGTACCTTGTACCTTTTGCTAAATATCTTCCTAGATACAATCTAATCTGTTAACCTGCAAACAGACTTAGATAAAGGCGGGGTTTTTAAACTCTACTGCCTCATTCATACTGCTTACGAAAGAATGAAGTACTAAGAGTACTTAATGTTAGGTGGCCTAAAACAACGTGACTGGGTGAATTTCGTGGACGACTTACATTTTGGCGTTCATAACGATACTCAGCCTACATTTGTAACCCTTAAAAATTCAATAGGAACGATTTGAAAAACGCTATTACCAGAAGTTGTAAATAATCAATCTGTCGTGGATTTTTAAGTGGTGATGGGTTAAATAAAATTATTAAAAGGTAAAATAGAGCATTGGATTTTTAAGGGTTTGTTTCTCATTTTTAAGGATCTGTCTAGTTTATACGAGGTTTTTGCATGCGATAATTTCTAAAAAAATACGGTAAAATTATTAACTATAGATGCTTAACGTGAAAAATAGACCAGGTTAAGCACCTATAGTTAAGCATCAAATGGTAAATGAAACGAATCGTTTTGTGCAGCTTACTGGAACTAGCGCTATCCTTAAACCACCAAACCACTAGTTACCATAAAGCCAGATCAAATCATTTTAAGTTCAACACAAACACGAGACCAATAGCAAATGGCGTCGAAGATAAACGTCAAACTATTCGTCGCATCCCCGCTCGCCGGCTTAGGGCGGACGGAAAGCATTCAATCTAGCCACTTGTTCAAACACAGGCGATTCGGCATTCGGCTCGCAAAATTCTGGCCTAAAACGTTCACAGTAACGTTCCTACTTGACTGTAACATTCGTCGAAATTGAATTCTGTTTTTGAATTTGAACTTTGTGAGTTGGTGCCGCAAATTGTTTTTTGAGGTTAGAATTCGGCTTTGGGGTCGTTTGTATTTTGTTTTGGAATTTGGTTAGGTACATTGTTTCGTTTCAAAAATCAGTTTTTAATTTCGCATTTTTGCTAGCTGCATTATTGTCAATGTATTTCATCAGCAATTTGATTAGTCATCATCTGACCAACTCTACTTTTTGAGACCTATAACCATTTCTTCTTTTCCCAAGTTTCAGTGGGTACGTATCTATAAATCATTAAGTAGCATGCATTCTCCGCCACGAGTGGGTACGGTAGCCGGTATAATGTGTTTGGCTCAGAACCATCTTGCAATAATAATGATGTTGTTACACTGTCGCTTATAGACACCGCAATAACATTTGCAACTCCATTCAATATTAGTATTATGGTAGTAAGGCCAATGTTGGACACTCAACGTTGATCGCTCTATTCATGTTATACAGGTGGGCACTGAGTAGTTGGCTGATATGTGGCCATTTTCTTTGAAATTTATTGTTAGCTGGTTTCTACTAGCATTACCATAATAAATAGACTGACTGTGTACATTTTCTATGACACTATATATACTATTACCAAAAATGTCTACAAAGAGTATTTCAAGTGCTAGTAAAGATTTATCTTTGAAACAATAAAGTAGTTTCACATTTCTGGCATCGCATCACAAAAACAAAAATCCGTCTAAGTTGTCACAAAAACCCGCAACTACCGTCATACACAAGCAGATAAGCCAGACTTAACCCTTTCTACGTTCCTGATAAAAGAGCACAATTTGAAAGTTGGCATTGTTCTAGACAGGCCGTAAGGGTGCGGCTAGACGGGCGATCAATACGCGGCGACACGTCACTGCCGCCAGTGAGTCCGCAGTACTGTCTAGTTTTTCTCCAATTTCATGGCTACTCAATTTTTTATTGAACTCTTTATTGAACTCTTGATGAAACTTAGAAAATTCTTACAAAATAAAAATGAATAGGTAAAAGGTTTGCAAGAATGTATGATTGAAATACATTTTCTGATACAAATTGGTCCTGAATATTGTAGAAGACATAATTTCCATAATGGTTCGGGCCGGGAAAAAAATAATATACAATATCATATTCGGATCAACCTTATACATAACGTAAACATGAGATCAGGAATTAGATTCAGTATGTTCAGTAAAATTCCTCTTCGTTTGTTCAATTTTGGGCAAATGACAAAATAAAAATAGATAGGTATTAGATAACGGAACCTTTAAAAATGAAGAAAAAATTCAAAATTTCACGATCTGACATTACAGAAACGTCAAATTTGATATTTGAAGTCGTGTTCAAAGTAAAAACGAGGCGCGACGGACTGAATGCGTAATAAGACAGCGTTTGTCGCTACATCAAGAATCTTTAGTGTGGACACAATGCAGGTCTTTGGACACAAATGTTTTTTTTTCGTTGTGGGTTTTCTTTTTTTATCTTTTCTTTCCATTATGTTATCTTAAGCAAAACTTTTTTAGGAATAAGAATATTGTATCTTTCGCCTAAAATCCGTTGGTCCTAAGGGGTGCAAAGCCTAATTTTTGGTCCTCCATAACAAATTATAATGCAAACAAGTATGACTTATCCTAATCATTTATGATTTCTAGTGATTGGGTAACTAAAAAGCATAATAATCTTCTAATAGTCTATCAGTTTATAATAAAGACAAATTATTTTCTATTATTCCATTAGCACCAAGACAACCCATTCCCAAATCCAGAATTTATTTCGACTAAGACAAAGTTTGAATTAAGACAAGAAATTCAACTCCTTGAATTTCAATAGAGCCCAATAAATTTTGAGGGTCAAAACGAAAACTTTCAAATGCCGTCATTTGTAACTTGTTAGGTATTCCAGAAATTTCAACACTTCTGCCCTTATTATTCGATAAATATACTAAGTCTAGACTTAGACATAAATGGCGCAGTGTCTGCCTTTTATGCCAGGGGTCAGATCCGACCCGCATTAGAAAAAATATTCTTAAGACCTAAAGCAGTTTGGCTAGAGGCTTTTTTCGATCGTTTCAGATTTCAAAAGGCGGATTAGATGGAAAAAGATAATCATTTTTTCAGAACAGACTACAGTAATTTCCGCATCGCTATTCGTTGACTTCATAAAAATATTAAAGAATATACAGATAGGTATTTTCTATTTGGAGAGGATAATATAATTCACAGTTAACTCTGAATTTGGCAAACATATGCAACTTTAAGTAAAAACCACCTACGAATTTAACTCAAACGATGAAACACCAACTAAATAAATGCCAAAGCAAAAGGTGTAGAGGTTACAAACGGTAATAAAAAGTGAGAAATAGCTGCGCCTTTTCCTGTGCAAGCCGTAACAAATGTCCTTTAATTAACTTTTAAAGCTTCCTTCGCGTTTCTTTAGTTTACGTGGGCAAAGCCCCATGTTCCACCACAAGGTGTAATTTTGTGCAATTTACACTTCCTTTCAGTGATTTTAGGGACTTTTGAATTAGCTAATAGCTCTTCGTGGTTGCATAATAGCTCAGCCATCCTTTCTACGTGGAGCGTGAATTTTGATAAGTAGCTTGCCTCTCTCTCTCTTCCTGGCTATGTATCCCACATGGTGGTGGGGTCAGCCTTCCTGGTCTTTCTCTTCCACTTTGCTCTATCCTCGAAATCGTCTTGGGATACCTGACACTCTTTCATGTCCTGTGTGTGATAAGTAGTTTGCCTAAAGAGGAAAATTGGAAAGTTTGGCATTCGGTACTAACTTACATTCTGGAGTTTGAGACCTTTTAGCACACTTTGGTTGCTTGAACATGTCCTTTGATTAGTATCTCAACAACTAACAGAAAATAGGCCTAACCTACAAATAGTTTGGGTCTAGTTTATAAGTATTCTACTCTTGAAACAAACCCTCTTTCCTCCCAGATCACCAGATTGTTAACATCGTTACGAGGGACGGTCGCCTAAACAATATCTTGATATATTTCGAGTCACGTTCCCAACTGATCATCTTTATCTTTAGGACCTTTCTGATAAATATATTCGTTACGTGTCTCGTTTCTAAGCGTTGTGTTAACGTAATGGACAATATTGGCAGTTTTTATGATTGTGTCTTAGTTCGTCACAGTAGTAATGACAAAGACAATTGGTATATTGTTTATTTTTTTGAGATACATATTTTTCTGTAAAACATTCAAATTGTGCTGATTGTCAGCATAAATTTACAAGTATATATAGCTTTATTTGTATTTCTATCTTTTACTATAATTATTATTATTCAATTCCTTAGTTGTATAATCTGTTTTTCCAAATTGTATCACAACAACAGGCGATCCTTTTCGTCCCACATCGCTGGATTATGTTTGGATTAGGGCCGTCTTATCCAAACTCAATCTCATCGCTTTCTCTAGAAATTGACGTGATTGAAGGATTATAATCATTTTGAGCTTCAGTGTTCTATTTAGTATTGATTGCGTATTATAACCAATACTTTCAGCCTTGTGGACTTACCTCTGTTTTCTGTTAAATTGCATATCAAGTGATTGCACTACACAGGGGTCCCGCAAGGGTCGGGCAGGATATAAGCAAAATTTTTCGGTAAAAAAATAAATGGTTCCGTTGAACTAATTCTGGGCGTCCATTAAAATACATTGAAGTAATTCCGGACAGAGCTGGGTGGTAGTGAGTCATTAAGAACAGCACAAGTCACACAGATCGTTACAGCCGTTCCGATGTTGACTTCGTGTCAATTTGATTGTGTGCCGTGTTTGTGTGTCAGTCTGGGATTCGAGTGATGATTTGGTTGGAAAGTTAGTGTTGGTGAAAAATCCGGTATTCCCCAGCAGGGATATGGATAATTTAAGACTGTTTTTATCATAGAAAATGAAGAGCTGGATAAACTACCTGATAAAGTTTTGGGTAGTCGCTTGGTTGCAAATTACTCAGAACCGATCTTTGCGGAAATCTACAACCAATTCCAATTGGTATGATTCTTTACCTCTATTCTTGATCTATGTAGGCAGTATGGTTTGGTGTGACCAAGGCAATGTTTGGCTTTCTAAAAGAGCAGATTCTACCTTCGTCCATAAAATGCGGTTGAAAATAGACATTTTCATAAATTAATTCCTTCACTAGCTTACAATATACTAGTTTTTCTCTAAGATTCCCGCAGGATATTGTTCTTGTGAGAAAATTGCACGTCTACCTCGTATGCAACAACAAATATTTATGTACTAAAATTTGCATCAAGTTGCAATTTTTACTGCTTTGTTTTTAAAATTCAAATTTCATCTTATCTACATGTCTTGTTTTATACAAGACGTATAAGGCCCGGACTCTACCAAAGCGGAGACGAGACGAGAGGAGAGATGTTTTAAACAACCAATGAATTTCGGTATTCACACGTCATCTCGTCTCCACTCAGCTTCAGCGGAAATCACTGAGTGGAGATGTATCATATTTGTATGGCTATGGCGTAATTGAAGCGGAGATTTGTGAGCTATGCCTCGCTGAGATGTGAACTGTGCCTCGCAAGCTGGCGACGACCGACGGCGCGCAGGGTCAGCATCCAAAGCTCACCGCACGCAGTTCGGTTCCGCTCTAGCCAACACACTTCTCCGCTCTCGCCAGGACACATCTCCGCTCCAATCTAGCCAGTACGCACCTCCGCACGACTTCGGTGGATACACCCTAGCTGAAAAACATCTCTTGTCTCCGCTTCGGACATCTCCGCTTCGGTCCACCAAAGCGGAGATGTGCGGAGATGTCCGATGTCCGATGCCTTATAGAGTTTTTTCTTTGCTACAGCAATACAATATGTATACTAAGTAGGTGCACTTTGTTACCTTTTAGGTATTTGCTTACCTAACACAGTTTCTATGTTTTTTTATTGCAGTAATTAAATGTGATAGATAGTAATGGTGAATAAATGTAAGGACGGAAGGGTTCCGTTCCAACATATTTAAAAAAATACTTTTGTTAAAACAAAACACGTTTCCTATATATACAACGTGAAATTTGAATCACAGTTTTGCTAGAACAAACGTTGTTTTGACCATGATTTTGAATGGTATAGAATGGAATTGAATAAAAAAAAAACGTCAATGGTATTTGAAAATAATACAAAAAAGACTGATTTATTTATTTGCATTTTGGCCCGCATTGGCCGGACATCCTTGTAGTCCACGTGGACTCCTCATAACTCTTTTGAATGCCATATTGCTACCGCGATGATTCCTTTGATGTTACGGTTAATGTTTGAACACGTTTGAGCAACATAAGATTTATTTGAGAACACCTAGTTTAGTTTGTTTTAATAACATATTGGACGGTATAGACTGGTAGTAGACCATGGTCTGAACAACGTTTGTTCTAGCAAAACTGTGATTCAAATTTCACGGTGTATATGTGGACCCCCTTTTATTTTTATTATTTGATTTTATAGCTGATAAAGTAGTACAGACTCTGTAAAAATGTCAAGTATTTACCTATTACGGTGCAAATGATACAACCCTGTGAGAGATGGAACGAACGGAGCCACGGATCACAACGCACCTTTTGGGCACGGAAAACTAAAAAAATCCTAATATATCTACTCTATTCACAATTGATGGATTGAAACATTTTCCCATTTACCGACTTTTCAGTACTCAAACAAAAAACTCCTTTGCAACTAAGAACTAGTAAGTTTTTCCGTAACCCTCGCCTTGGCTTGAAATGGTTTTACTTCAAATAAAACCTGTCAAGTGAAAGGCGCTTAAAACTTAACCTAACTTGGCAGTTGTAGCCTTCGGCAGTGTTTCAGGCGTTCAAAGGAAAAACTTTTATAGAAAAATCTTCGCTTTAAAATGCGTTTTGTTAGTGGAAGAAAAATGTGCTTCGAACACCAAGTGTTTTGACATTTTGTTAAAATTATGTAGATATTTATAATGCACATATTTGTATGAAACTTGCTGTTGAGTTGACTTCATAGTTTGTATAGAATGATTTAGTGCCTTGGTAAAAAGCATCGTCTATTTGTTATTACAATCAATTCAATTTACCAAAGACCAGTCACATTCTAATTATTTAGGTATAGCATCAATCGTGGTCCTCTAAAAACACTTTATGCAACTGAAGGGTTAATAATAACACTTTGCCACCTCTAATTCCCCACAACACATCAACACAAAAAACATAAACAATACACCGTAAACAAAACTCAGTTATGACAAGTAATCAAACAAATGACAACTGCAAACTACGCCCGAGGTCCGTATGGTCCCTAATAGCTTCCACAAACAGTCCTGACGATACTTCATAACAACACTCCTCTGGGCCACCCTGAGGTCGTAAAACGGGACATTATAGCAACCGGAGAAATAACCGCAAACGCCAATAGTTTTTTCATCCGGTCTGGGAGACCTGGGCAAAGGCTATAATAATTGAGCCAAAAATTTTGGTCTCTAAAGTGTAGTTGTTAGGTCCGGATAGGTGTAATTTTAATAACAATTAAATTACACGTGTCTGTGTTGCCACAGATAAAAAAGCAAAATTATACTTTTTGCCAGTGGCAACAATAAAAGAGTCGGTACCGAATTTTCTTTTTGTTGTATGCTTGCTTTAGGTTAATCAGTTTTTGGGAGCAATATCAATAAAAATATATTTCTTTTCTCGCTTTGTGGTGAGAAAACATTACAATAAGAGGCAACTGAAGAAAATGATTATTGCGGACTTTTCAGACAATAAATGTTCCGCCAAGCTTCGTTTTGTGGTCAATTATGTGGATAATCTCTTATTATGTTCTGGTTTGTCATTTTCTTATTGCCTATTTCGTTTATAATAGTAACTTTTGTTCCATGCGAGCAGTCTCTTGTACTATGTCTAAGATACTACGGATTTTCTGTGTCCTTTTTTCTTGTCTAATAGGAAAACACTAAAACAACAGTAACAACCAGATCCCCATTTTAACGAAAAGCAAATTGTACATAAAGGCAAACACCCTTTTCTTGTGTCAGCCTAATAAAGACACAAGATCTTCAAAGAAGCGGGAAAACCTTGAAAACTCAACTGTGTTAACCATCTTTTAGATGTGTAGGTATGTATACTTACATGGTCTCCCCATTACGATTAATAACTGTGCCTTTGAGGTAAAGAAATTTTAACGCCTCAGTTCCTCTGGAGGAGAAAGTTTGGCGAAATATTGGGGAGACGGAAAGTTGAGGTATGTTGGCAGCACATTTTTCGGCAAAATATAGCCGTTTGGAATGAGTAAAGTTTTAGGGAGATATGAAGATATTACGTAATGTTACTTCAATTTAAACATCTATATAATAGTAGTTGACAAGACAGTTTAGTGGAGTCACGGGATTTATTTTAGTGATTGAATACAAGTGAAGTGAAACAAAACGATCTACGAAAATATAATAAAATAAAGAATAATCAAGGCTACTTCTAAGAATGATCAGAAATAACAAAGCTTGCTTGAATTCACAATACCAAAGAACATATTGTGACTATTGTGAAAATTCACGTAACATAAACCGAATAAATAAATTACTAAACACACCCACGACATTCCATTATAAAACTCTGGCGACCCATAAGAGGGTATCAAGGGCGTACCTTACTATCTACTAATACCCCCAACCGTCGTCGGGGAACGGAAATTAAATCCCCCATTTTACCCACAGCTGGGGGTCTGATGGGGGATTAGTGTGTCTGGAACCGACGATACTAATTATGTATTTATTGTTCTTTTTGTCTGCAATAAAGGTCGAAGAGATGGTCGGGATTTTAATAAGATTGTGTTTGCGATATAAGTGGTTTTAGTATTTATTTGTTTGGCTTGAAGTAATTGGTTTTAACGGTAAACCTATTCCTTTATAAATATTTTTTCGTGTTCTACAATAAATTATGCATGTCTTTGAGTGGCAGATTTATTTAGGAGCCTTAACTGCTGGATTAGTACGAGGGCCCATAAATTAAACAAGGCGTAAACGATTTTCATCGTTTAGGGTTCAATAAATGAATTTAAGAACTATTGTTCCTATTATAAGACAAATAGCAGAAGGTAGTGTATTGGACATAAAAAATAACGAATAGGTGCAATATTATGTTCGTTCTTCAGCAGTTTTGAGACCAGGTGACAGTCAAATAAGAAATATTACCTCAAAATAACTTCAATAAAACCGAAGCATTTTCCTTTATTTCTTTGGGAGCATTAAAGTTACTACCAGTTACAATATACCTGTTATTTTACGATCAAATCTGTCTACGAAATACCTGGTACACAATATTGGTAATACATCGCTTACTATTCAAGCATTACAATCATTTTCATTTTATGAGTAATATGAATCGAATGACAAAGACTTTCTTGGTGTACTTAATAAATAAATTGTAAGCTTCTTGTATAGACTACAGTTTGAGATTTTACTTTTGTTTCTACATCCGTATGTAGCACCTATACATTTGATCACGTTCGTATTAATAACTGGAGAGTAGTAACTTTATTATAATGACTTGTCATGATTTTTAAATATTAATAATAATTGCAGTGATTTTAAATACTATAATAAAATTAAAAGTATGATGTATCAGTGTAATCATGAAGTTTAAAAGTATCGGTTTTTTAAGAGAATGGAATGGAAACATGACGTTGGGTACGTCGCTTAGTTTCTAAGTCAGTTCAGTTCGAGCGCCGAAACCTAAAGCTTGTCTTCAAGAAGTATAAAGTTTATAACGTTATTATTTTGAGTACCTAATAGCTTTTAGCTATAGCACAAGCTATTTAAGTAGCTAGCTAGCTAGCTACCTAAATAGCTTGTGAATATTGCTAAAAGTATACCAAGTTTGTATGTGTGCAAGAATTTAAATACAGAAATATTAGTACAGAAATAGTGTACTATTACAGACTAAATTGCTTTTGACCTCATCGATAACTTGCGGTTCAAAGGATGTTAGGGAGAAGCGGTAATGCTCCTTGAGCCATTCTAAGGTCTAAGGTATACTTTGCATTAATTTCTAATGTATTTGATTCTGAGAGGGTTTTGGTAGGGTGTCTACAATTACTAACCTAACTAATATTATAAATGCGAAAATGAGTTTGTTTGTTCAGCTTTTATGCAAAAACTACTGAACAGATTTGAATAAAATTTGACACATGGGTAGATTACGCTACATTACCTGAAAAAGGACATAGGTTCCCTTTTTTTTTTGGTTGGCAAATCGTCATATAACTTCCCCCGTTCTGGGCGGAGCGGGACTGCGTGTCAGACTCTTACTTACTAAAACCCACCCGTGTTCCTGTAGTTGCCTGTACGTTGCCAGGGGCCACGGTAACCCTTTAGGCCTTTCCCGCAACCCCGGCAGGCATCGGCCCTAGCGGACCCCGTCAGGACATATAATAGGATACCTTATGTCTTATGCGACTTACGCGGGTGAAACCGCGGGGTACAGCTAGTTTAATATAAGCGTTTCCTATTTGACTAAGCTCAAGCTTATTCGTAAAGCAAGCAATTACTTCCACTTCATCTTATCGCTATAATAAACCAAATCAATAAAAATCGAAGCTTAAACTGGTGCACGATTTTTATTAAGCCATAAAACACACTTGACTTTAAACCTCTCTCATTGCACCTAATGCTCGATTAAACCGCTCCAAATCCGCTCTTATGGCCCCACACGCTAGAGGTGGGATAAATAAAATATCCCTGGCTTCGTCTTTTATTCAATGCCTTGAAGTCAGAGTTCTTTATTGAAACATTTCCCACCTCTATGTATGTCCTGGATACGCCATAAATGGTTCACAGAACCTTTGTTATGTGTGTGGAATAAAAAATAGTTTTTGTGAAATATTTCTCTAAAAATATTTTGCCTATTTGTAAATAAAAAAATCGACTGGTTGAAATTATATTTGACTGCAAGTAACTCTCTTTCAGTATAAAGTGCAAGTGACTAACCATAGTCAAACACAACTACCTACTCTTTTATCTACTAATGACTTAGTTACTATTAACTACATTCTGAACTTATATGACAGCCAGAGTCAGAATATTGAGCAGTGAAGCATAACAATAACAATTAATAATGTTGATGATAAACGAAGCCATAAACAGAGATTTACGTTGTATTTTCCAGAGTACACAACCGCTCATAACCACATCCAATATTCAATCTACCATTAAATACATTATTCAACGTACACCAACACGCTAACAGAGTTTGGGCAATAAAAAAATGTTGAAGCATAAAAGGGAAAAAATCTCGGGACTTTTTTCATTTATTGCTGGCAGCACTGTATAGACTGACGTTACTTTATTAGAGACGACGCGTCTCGCTCTCACATTGAATTATGCAAAACGTCGCGCTCAACGGTTTTAATTTGAAAAAAGTAAATTAAGCGACTGTGTTGCCAGTTGGGATATTAAATTTTAACGGCGGATAAAAAATATTAGTAGCGGTTTTCAAGTGAAATTTCATCGTAAATATGATGCTAAATTAATTAAGAGTCACGCGAATATGGAAAAACGTTAAATATTTCACAAGTACGTGTTTAGAATAGGAGGCTGCTGAGGGATGGAGCAGAGGATTCTAGCATAAAAATACAATGATCAGTATGTATATTTTTATGCTAGCTAGATAAATTAAAAGTTATTATGAAGAATAATTATATTTTATTATTAAGGAGCAGTGGTGGCCCAGTGGTAACAGCCGCGACTTACGAGTTGTAGGTCGTAGGTTCAAACCCAGACAGGCGCTCTACTTTGTGTAAATAATTTCATCACCACTGCTCTCAAAAGGGTGAAGGAAAACATCGTGAGGAAACCGGCATGTCTTAGAACCAAAAATTCGAAGACATGTGACATCTACCAACCCACACTGGGCCTGCGTGGTGGATTACGGCCCACTCCCTCTCACAGAGAGGAGGCCTGTGTCCCAGCAGGGGGAACATTAATAGGCTGATTATGTATTTAAATAAGAAGACATCTACCTAAGATGAGAACAGACTCAGATTAGGAAGTCATAAGTCATAACTTCATAAGTCATATTTTCATAACAAAACACATTGTGTTGAAAATGTTAGTGATGTTAAATAAAATAATAAAAAAGCAAACACATTACATTCATATTTAAAATTCATTACGCATTTAAAATATATCAATATCACAAATAAATAATTTTATGTCAATAATTCAGTAACAATACATTAAATTATCACCAACATACCATTAAAAATTCATTTCCCAGTATAAAAAAATGAAGGATGAGTGAAACTCTCACAAACAAAAGAAAGAGAGTAATAAGACTCTTTCTCACTCTCTTTTTGAACTACAGAATAAAGATTTATAGAGTATTAGTACAAACCCTGTCAATACGCGCCAGATTTTTGACGACTTTAGATGTCAAACATTCACATGAAAGTCGAAGAGCATCTAAATACCTCTACACAAGCACATAAGCATGCAAAATCCCTACTAAACACATAATTCCACAGTAAAGACTTAACACGTCTTACAATGTTTCTCCACACAAGATTCACAATAACTAGACCCTCTTAACGAAGACTTAAGAGCCTATAAACTCATGCGCATGTAAAATATTCCCCTTTACGAGGCTGTAAGCGATGTAGCGATGTTTTCATTAAGCGCTTTAAAGCGGGATTTTAAACGCTTACGTGAATAATTAATAGCACTTCGTTATTAAGGAACGTTTTAAGTTGTTGCGATCAATACGAGTTTAAGGTCATGTTAGCATATTAGGGGTAGGGTAAAGAACAAACAATGGCTGGAGTTTTTAAATGATGTAGTGTTATATGTTTCTTAGAAATAATCTATATTAATACTAATAATAAAGCAGAAGAATTTGTGTTTTTGTTTGTTTGTTTGAACGCGCTAATCTCTGGAACATTATTCGGATTTGAAAAATTATTTTTGTATTCGATATACCAATTCTTGAGAAAAGCTATATGCTATTAAACATCACGCTAGGAAGCTTAGGAGCCGAGCAAAAAAAAAAGTCATAAAGAATGCTAAGCAAAAACGAAGTAATAGCGGGGCAGGCGATGCGATGCGACGGGCGGGTCGGGGGAACAAGAAAAACGCGGCCGAAGTCGCGAGCAGAAGTTATCTTATAAATAAATGGAAAAGATGAGTACCAGCTACTTTCTAGAATATAAAAACATGTAACCATTTGATCTGGAGAAAATCAGGTTGTGCGAAATTGATTTTTTTGCATAGGTAAGTATAGTTCATAATTGATACACAATTCTTTGGCTGAAAAGTTTTCTAAAATACGAGCGAGTAAAAATTCATATTTTTCCATCTCCATCTACCTTCTAATCAACACTATGATTTAAATTAATCATCATCATCAGCCTATTAAGTTCCCACTGCTGGGACACAGTCCTCCTCTCTGTGAGAGGGAGTGGGCTGTAATCTATCACGCGGGCCCAGTGCGGGTTGGTAGATGTCACATGTCTTCGAATTTTTGGTTCTAAGACATGCCGGTTTCCTCACGATGTTTTCCTTCACCGTTAAATTAATAGGTAGACGGAAATACAGTCTAATTTGGATAAGCGAGAGTTCAAGGGACCGCGAATTCTTTTTCACTTATACAGGTTTCTCACTGACTTGAGTTTCTTACTTAGGTTGAGGCTTGTTGGGAAAGGTTGAGAGGAACAAAATCAATGTCAGTTCCACGAAATTTAAGAATGTCATAAATAGCACGACTGTCGCTTATAGAAGTACAGGCAAGTAGTAGTCTCAGTATTAGAGGTCCAACATGGAAAAACAACTTTCGCTTATAGAGGTTTCTGTTTCTCTCTTATAAAGGTTTTAAACGGTTAAATTGACGGGACCTGGCAATTACTCTCATTAATAGAGTTTTTTAACTTTAATAGTTCTCACTTACTCAGGTTTGAATATAACAGGTTCTTTTCGTATCACGTTTTTCCACACACCATACGTACTCTTAAACTAAGCTAACCTTATCAACAACCCAGAACATTCCACCACAAGAAAGACATAACTTATCGCAACAAAATCTTAACAACAGTTCCATTAATTACCTATTTCTTATCGAAACAAAAAGGGCGCCTCCACCAAACTACCCGCCTAGCAATCAACAAGACATTACGAACAAGAACGAAGGAGTAAATTATACGGAACTATTCCGATGCGCCACATTGTGGCTGAGAAAGTTAGCGTATTCAAATCAGATGATAATGAAATGGAGGCTGTCTTCTGAAAACAATTATATTTGTGAGGGAAGAGGAGTTTTTGGGGCTTTTTCTGGGCAGGTACGTTTTTAGGTTTTGACTCTAATGATTCTGGAATTTCCTTTTTTTTTGGGAATGTTTGCATTGAGTAGCATAAAAATGGAATTTATTTATGGTTCCATTAAAATAAATGGACAAATTTTAACACAGCGTTCGTCTAACCAAAGATATCCAAGTAAAAAAAACACTGATTAAAGTGATTTTATTTTGATCTAAAATACAAATGACATTGGATAACCAAAATTTTTAGTGTATTTCTGTTAGCTGATTTATTTTTCTTGTAAGTATCTAATGCATTTTTCTTATTTATTTTTTTACCATTGTTCTTATTTTGTTGGTCTGAATGATTTCTAAAAGTTTGTCCATCTAGTTTAATGGGACCTTATAGATATGTACTACTGTTAATGATTATTACAGTAATCGTAGCTTGTTTTGGCGTGGCATATTACGATTAATATTAGAAGAATAAGGTAAGCTATCAACCAACCCGCTCATGGGGCCCGCGTGGTGGATTGTGGCCTCTCACAGAGAGGAGGCCTGTGTTCAAGCAGTGGAAAAATTATAATAAATATGCTGATTATGCTAAGCATTACCTACTTAGTATGATTAATTCATTGATAATGTACATCGGAACAACTGCTTCTAGAGTCCTCCTGAATGTTGGTAAATCAATTCAAAAATGTTTAAAACAGACTGTAATGTAGTTATCTAATAACATTCAAAGAAAATGAAGAGACCAAAAAACGGAAATATTCCATTTCTTTAATTGAACTCAAGCTTTCACTGGAAAAATAGCTGTTTCGCTAGATTCCCTTAACACCCAACAACAACATAAACATTTTAATTCCAAACACATTCTAAAAACCACACAAAGGAGGACAAACCGACTTAACAACTTTATACACAAGAGGTTTCTAGAAAAATAGAACGAAACGAGATCCGACACTAAGGGCGATGACCCCCCCTCTTTGTTTAGGGATAACCCGGTCAGAGGTCGAGACTCCCTCCTATTTATACACTCTCTCCCTCCGAACGACCTCTTTTCGTATTTTACCACAATTTTGTTCTATTGACAGCAGCCACTAATGAATAAACTGCTATTTGGCTCGACCAATGAGAAAGATTCTTCTACCAATGAGAGCGCTAGTTTTAATTCTCATTTGGAATGCAGGACTCGGATTGGTGGGCTTGATTTTGGAAGTGAAGATGTTAATTTAATTACTCAGACATTCGGTGTTCTAGATTTTCGGAAAGGATCCAGTGACTGTTAGTTGAAATGAGTTCTATGACCAATACATTCTCAAGGCGTTTAATTAAATAGGTGTATAGGGAAAGCCCTTGTTTTTAGTCCATAGTATTTACATAAAGGCAATGGTCTGAAATGTTAATGACAAACATTTTTAATTTGGCGAAGCTGCTAAGTTCTTTTTTATCTGGGAGCTTTTATTTCTATTCGAAATGTCCCTTCTTGAAACAGTTTCAGTCCACATATTCCCTGAAGAATTTACAAAATCGTCACTCTAACTTAGTGATAGATTATTACTGAACAGGGAATTCCAGCTTCCCCGTTCTTCCTTCACACCCAATGAATGTTTAATAGTCTTCAACGCTTCCAAACACGTTTTAAAGAAACCGTGTCAAGTTTTTACGAGGCATGTCGTGCCGATACTAAAATAAATAAATCACATTAAACGTCTCTATTAACGCAGAATTTTTTCCTTAAATATTCATTAATTGTTTGATGAAAGCATACAAAAAACTTGCATAGTTATGTGCATAATGTACATACATAATCAGCCGGATCCGAATACCAGATTTGTACACGCGAATTGATTAATAATTGTGTAGTTAACTTATGTAAGTTGAACGAATATTCTCGGAAACACTATGTGTTTAGTTTCGTTGAACTAATTAGGGAAACTGGGTTAAGTAAAGTGACTAGGTTTTGATCGTATACATTGTGTTTGGGCAAACAAGTTAGAATTGGTACAAGACATTGTTTTGAAACCTACCGAGATCGATGTTAGGGCAAATAATTGCTTGATTACCACCGTAAAGCAATTTTCAATCGATACACTGATATTTCTGTAAGTCATTATTTATGTTTGTGTGGTTGTTTGTTTGTAAGTTTGTATGTAGGTGGTAATCTCCGGAACTATCAGTCAAATTTGAAAAATATTTTTGCACTGTATATTATTATCCCAATCTTGAGGAAGGATATAGGCGCGTTCGCGGACGAAGTCGCGGGCAGAAGCTAGTCATTCATAATTTTGTCATTTTACAACCACATTTTTTGGTCAATTAATAGTCAGTCAAGAAGCGATTTTTAATTTTCCAAAAAAATAATCCCTCGTAGCAGGTGTATGTCACCATTTCAAATTGTCATTTTCATTACAAATGTAGAATGACATAGTAGGAAAAATAAAAAAGATGCAAGTAAAAATTAACATTCGGGTGCATAACATACGGGGTGTCCGGGACATCGACGCGAAGCCTGTTACCATGGATTCAGTACATGATTCTGAACCAGCTGAAAAAAAATCAGCTGATCCATACATTTTGACCGCGTAGGTATGGCACTTTTCTATGAAACAGCTGTTTTTTTTTTTAATAACCGACGAAAAATTTCAACGCAGCGGCATTCCATGGATTCAGAACCATGTACTGAATCCATGGTAACCGGCTTCGCGTCGATGTCCCTGCCTGTATAAATATTCCTTACATACATAAGCAGCCTATTAATGTTCCCACTGCTGGGACACAGGCCTCCTCTCTGTGAGAGGGAGTGGGCTGTAATCTACCACGCGGGCCCAGTGCGGGTTGGTAGATGTCACATGTCTTCGAATTTTTTGGTTCTAAGACATGCCGGTGCCTCACGATGTTTTCCTTCTCCGTTTTGAGAGACATTAGGTTATATATTCCTTACATAATTCGGTTAGCTTAGGATAGTTTTATTGGCCATTTTCGTACACAGTCATGGATGACTATTTCAGGATACAGGTAGTACTTGATAACAATTTAGTAATTAGTATATTTTTAATTGCTTATCATTCGTCACGCGACACTTCCGCCACTGAAGTAAAATGGTCAAAAACAATCGTTTTCGTGTGTAAGTATGCAAATGTAACTGTTCTACTGGGAAGTTCAGTATTTATTATATTTTTTATGTGCTTTTTAATTGGAACTACACATAAGCAGCAATTAGTATGAAAATCGATATTTTATAAATAGTTTTTGAGGCAGAAATTAGTAAATTTTGCTCCGAAGAGAAAAAAAAGTAAAAAATAAAAAACTTTTATTTCAACATCTTAATTACAGAGATTCTATTGAGGTACCATTGGTCCCAAACTAGGCACAGCATGAATTTTTGGGCACCATTATAAAAAATATATCAAAAGCCGACAACCAACCAACAAATCTAAAAATTATATAAACATTGAAAATATTTTTTGAACGGTTAATAAATTCCACCATAATTTATTACCGTCACAAATACCTGTTCCATAGAAAATTGATGATAGATTCAGCAGTTTTCCAACAAATTGTCATAGTTGAGCTAAAATCTGCGTTATCTGGGCAATCTAGTTTGCGCGTTAATTAATATATGAGCCAGGGTTTAACGAACGGCCAGCGCTGCAAATTCTATGAAATATTACGTGTCATCCTGGCACTAACTAGCGTGGTTCAAAATTAACAACGCTATCGCTTTTGCATATTTTAATTATGTTTTCTACACCTTTTTTTCGAAAATATCTTTCAATATTCTGCAGAATATTTTGATCTTTTTTAAGTGAGTCTTATTTATCGTACACTAAGGAAAACCGCTTAGAACCTTGTCATATTATACGATGATAATGGTGACGTACAAAATGTGACATTGACAAGTAACGAGTTTAACATGACAAAGATCTAAGTGATCATAAGTCATGAGATGATGAGATGCAAGATTTGTTAACTCTTCAACTGATACTAGGTGTTCTCAAATTCTCATTAAAAAGTTCTCCAGCGTCTTCTATTTAGTTATTCCAGCCAAGATGTTAGGTTAAATGTGTCTTCATCTAGAAATGTGAGTTTTAATTCCAAAACTTGAGAGCTGCATGCAGCTTCTAGGAGTTATAATGCAAAGGCAGTCATTCGTAGTATATTCAACTTTCGAGTTTCATGCATGAATAATTACCCTCCTTAGATATTATATTTAAGTAACATGTATGTAATGCTTCACACTTAACAAAATGTTGTATCGGTGTCGTTCGCTCAAGTGTGGAATGGCTTAGGTGCCGTTCGCTCAAGTGCGGTTACAATTTGGTGCTCAAAGTGGAATACCTCTTCTTTGAAGCTTCTAAAAGGTAAACGCCTATATCAAGGAAAGAGTATTAATCTATCAAACATCAAATATTATTGAATTTTGTTTCCAATGCGATTTTAAATCATTAAATCAAGTTCGTAAAATATTTTCTTTAACCAAAATTTTTGTTGTGTCTTAAATTAGAAACTTCAAAATCACATTGAAAGGCCTCATTGAGATGTCTATACATACCCTGATATGCGTGAGCTGACACTCGAAAATGTGTCTTGTCTTTGAAACCGATCGATCACAAACTATTGCCCCACACCACAAGGCACTCGATATACAGGGTGGTTCAACTGTCAGATAAGAACATTCTCGCAGTATCCGGTGGCGATGCAACAAGTTCACAGCATGTTCACTTCGCTGCCTACAATTAACCCAGTTCCGGTCACCTTCGACATTTAGTTCACATTTGAGGTTCAGGGACAGATTCGTTCTCATGTGTTTGGGGTGGGGCAATAATAGTAAGTAGGTACCTGAGTAGTTGGAAAGATAGAACTTTTGAGTACCACTAATTGAAAATTATGTTTTGATGACTGATTCTGCGACATAGTTACTAATAGTGGTGCGATCGGTTACTAGCAGCTAGATCACGGATCTTGAATACCGATACCAAAAAGTGTTTCCTCTCTTTTGCCTTGCCTTGCACGGAATCAGCTAAAAGCTTATAAAAAAAAAAAACTATACTAAGTAATAAATCCTACCATCTTCATAATTATCTAAGTAATTCATCATCTGCTTAGCTTTTTCCCAACTATACTGGGGTTGGCTTCCAGTCTTACCGGATGCAGTTGAATACCAGTATTTTACATGAAGCGACTGCCTATCTTACCTCCAGAACCCAGTTACTGGGTAATACGATACCCCTAGGTAAGACTGGTTGTCAGACTTTCGGGCTTCTGACGACCCGTAACGACTGTCAAAGATCCACGAATGACAGCCGGGACCAACGGCGTGCTTAACGTGTTTTCGGAAACACGTCTGGGTCTTGGTATGTAAAGATGGTCAACCAACCCCGGCAAGCGTAACTTAACCTAATCGATCGACCCGTGCGGCTGTTATTACTTAGCCACAAGCCCCTTTATACTAAGTAATTAAACAAGTTTAATAGAACAAACCAGAGTCTCTCTCTAGACGAAATCAATTTCTCACAATACTTAGATAACAGAATCACAAACAGCACAAGATTTACAAGAATATAAATAAACTCTCAAGCAACGTAATCCAACGCTCCAAGACTTCCAATCAGCGACTTGTTTCTAAGTTTAGCGAAGTTTGTGACCTTTCTGCAGAATACGTAACTATGGCAACACTTGATAAGGGCTGGACCGGGATAAAATTAGTTAAGAAGTCGTGTTTGACGTAAACATACTATTTTAGGCTTAGGGAAACTTGCCAGACTTACTCCCGGTTTCTTAAAGGTCAAGAGAATAAGAATTGAAAAGTCTATTATAATATATAATAATAATTTAATCATTTTATTTCTCTCAAAATGGGACAAATTTGGTACATGGTATGTAGATTACAGGCAGCCTTTGTGAGAGCTGGAGTCTATACTGGGTTCGGGACCTGTATGACAGATCTCCAGGCTCACACCCTTAAAATTACCAGTCACCATTAAATTGCACTTACGTAGGTACTACAACATTGAAAAAGCTCCAAGTACTGAGAGGAAGCGAAATTAAAACAAAACAAAATTAAATGCGTTATGTGTGTCTTTGGGGAGTGTTGTGTGTCCGTGAGTGCAATGTAAGTCCTCGCACTCAGTACCCGCAAAGGGCACTGGGCGCGAGCACCTACTTGTCCGAGAGTGTGTGTGTGGCAAATAGGTGAAACGCGATCAAAGATTAATTTGAGTAGGTGAATATTCCCAGTAGGCGAATATTGTTAACTGCTTTGACCTCTCGTCCTATATAGCAATCATTGCGCTAATACGCGATTGCCACGTTCAAATGTCACTTTTTGTTCGGAAAACCGGAAAAATATAAATTCTCAAGTAACATGGACTCATATCGTTAGTAACACACTCTGTCGGCGCGACTATGCGTTCAGAGGGCCTAGACAAATGACATTCGCTTCGGAGCGATTCTATTTCGACAATCGCTATCGCTTCAACGACATACCTACACTACGTTTCGCTATCGTCTGATCCATTGGTTTCTTCGATAAAAATTACATATTGTCTCTGGTCTTTCGTTAGCAAGTTATCGTTCGAGGCTGTATGAATGGAATGATGTTAAATATTGTCTAGCTAATTTCTATTCGTTGAGCTATGATCACGTGACGTTTCGATAGCTTTTGTCAATCCCATACACTTTTGACTTTTCTACTAGCGTTGTCGCTAATCGAATGTTACTTTGTCTAGGCCCTCAGATTCACTGCACAAAAAGTGACACATGGACGTTCGACGATCGCGTATTCGCTCGACGATTGCTTTTAAATAGGATGCGACTTTAGTGGTTGACTGAACGACATAAAACAAATTAAAAGTGTTTTCAGAAACTGACGGTCAGTATGTAGCTTTCCAAATCAAAGAATGAAGCATTAATTTGAAACTTAGCAGATAGTGAAACAAGACGAACTAAGAAAACGTAACTTCCGGGTTTAACGTTAATTTGACATGAACATTTCTCAAGCAATCTACAATCTTAGTTAATGATTTATTAACAATTATGGGTGAGTCCGCTCGAGCTTATGGGACGACTAAGATAAAAATAATGTTCTGGTCTTAAAAATTTCCACAGCAGAACATGTAAACAAAAACAAAAATAGAAGTAGTATTGAACCCAAAACCTTTGAAAGAATCCAATTTTACTTTCGAAGAAATGTCTCTAATTAGGATGCCAAAATAAAATATTTTCATAAGAACTTCAATGACAATGTACTGACTTAAAGGATGTTTCTATTTCTTATAGCTAGGTAACTGCTACATAAATATGTATTACCATGTAATTTCGTTTTTTTTTTGTATATAAAACATTTACGAATACATTATTATGTAATGCAAATAAATATTGTACTTAAGTACAGCCCGAAGATTAGACACAAACGCACTACATACTTGTAACACATTTTGTTTTTAAGACATGCCATGTTATAGCAAATTAGAACTAGGTATAAAAAAAAAAATCCTTAGGTAATTACTGAAACCATTTCTTCTAATAAACAATTTTCATAACAACATTTCGTTCTTCAAAAATACCCATTAGAAGCCCTTAAAAGTTTTCCATTCCGTTAACTTTTCCTTCAATAGCCCTCGGGGTTTCAATCTGCAACCTTTTTGGACATTTTACGATAGAAAATGTTATTTTTATGCCTTTTATGTCTCAGTTTTAGGTATTGTTTTTATTTTTTGGGCTGTTTTCTCATTTCAGACTGAAAATTGGGTCTTCTTTGATCGTCTGGATTCTTGATTATAGGGGTACTAGGTATTTGAAAAATCGTTTGCAATATTTCACGGTTGCTTGCTTTGGTAACCGCGTTGTGATCGCTCCATCATGGTGATTAAATGCTGCTCATTGTGGTGAACAATGTGATCTTTGCGAAGTAAAACAGCTAACGTAAAGACTAATAAGAAGACGACTATGTCGTTGATTAATTTGTATAAGTACATTACAAACCTAATATATCATCCGCCACTAAAACCAGTATCCATATCGACGGTGGTCAAATGTCGTAAGGGACAGATAATTAAATGTCTCTTACGACATTTGACCACCGTCGATATAATACCTACCTTCCAAAGAACCTCTAGAAGTACATTTACAACAGTCCACGTATTGATAAAGGCATTGTAAATACCCATAATATAAACAAAATAACATCAACTAACATAATATAAATAAACAATACAAACTAAACATTCATCATACTCTAGAATGATTACTGGCTGAGAGGCACACAGAGATCCATCACTCTAACGTTTAATGAAAATGTATTGCAGCCTCGACCCTAGTGTTACAGTGTTTGTTTGTTATGGTTACAGTTTATATTCATCAAAGGAGAAAAAAATAAAAGAAAGAAACAATTTTCATTTTAGTTAATTGACTCAGGCGTGACCTTGCGGAAATCCATCATAAAATACAATAGACGATGTATATCTAGTAACTTAATCCGCTTAACCGTTCTTAAAGAGTTAGAGAACCCTGTAAGAAATCGACACGTGTTTCGCCTCTCAACGAGGCATCCTCAAGACGACGATTGACCTGTTGCGAACTCGGACACGAAGTGTTATCAACGCGCGTTAAGCTCGCTTTGCGTTCGGCTCGCGTTGATACCACTTCGTGTCCGAGTTCGCAACAGGTCAATCGTCGTCCTGAGGATGCCTCGTTGAGAGGCGAAACACGTGTCGATTTCTTACAGGGTTCTCTAACTCTTTAAGAACGGTTAAGCGGATTAAGTTACTAGATATACATCGTCTATTGTATTTTCATTTTCATTTTTTTTTAACATTGAAACAAATACACGAAACATTTTAATTGCCACGCTTTAAGAGACAGATACATGCCAGTGACCTTGAGTGGTTAGCTTGCGTGTTCTGTACTGAGCTCACACAACGCGTCGTACATCCAGCCAGTAATAGAACTCGCGCATCAAGGAGCGCTGTCACCAATTCGCATTATTAATTTATTATACAAAAAATAGAAGGTATTTTAACACGTTCACTGCGTTAGTGAAATTTGATGACTTTCAGTTGGTGCGGCATGGGGTCTATTATATCCGAAGCATGATTTGTTCCTGGTGCGTTGCTGGGTCGAAAAGATCCGTTCGACTTCCATCTGTTTAGGAGGACTTATCTTTATAGGCATAATGATTAAAACATATTCCTATATAGCAATATGTTGACAGATAAACACTCAATAAAAGGCTGAAATCGTAGGTAGATGCACTGAATGGTTTGTTTGTAAATAAAGGGATTGCCTGTCGGATCTTTACGACCCGTTATCCGCACTGGTTAGTAAAAGTGTCGATACATTTTTAGTGTTGTGGATGATGAAAAAAATATCGATAGTATCGAAACTTTGGTAAGCTGGTTGAATAATTTTGTGCTGGTAGATGGTGTGGGTGAATCTGGTGGCTGGGGATTGATGGTTGCAGTTTGTAGGACTTGTAATGTGTGACCAGTAGATGGGCTAGTGTATATATTACCAGATATATTCCGCTTACCCAATATTATTTGTCTTGGAGGACCTTCGCTTACTTTATTTTTCGTTGGCTTTTCACCCTCAAATGAATTAAACAACATTTTGCTGGATCGCTTCATGTTCCATTCACTTTCTCTTCTAATTTGCATAAAAACTCATCTAAACACACGGACCTCACTAGCTCAACTAGCATGTAATCTAGTGCGGCTATCGGGTCATCGGGTATCGGGTCGTTAAGAACCGATGAACGCACTAGACGTAAAAAATTTTGCTTCAGTCGGCATCGGGTCGTAAGAACCCGATGCGATTTTTTCGTACCTATATTATCTATTTAACGAGGCAATTCCAAAACACCAACCCTCTCATTCATACTCATAGGTAAACCAAATATATCTGTCCCGCACCGGCGGTTGGCACAGTAATTTTTACCCCGCACCGGAGGAAAGATGAGCATCGGATATAATCAACCCGATACCGCACCGAACGTGTTAATAAAACTCGTAGACTAAAAGATTAATATTTTAATTATCCTTAAAATGATGAAGGTTTCAGAATAATACGCTGGACAGCTTTTGAGTAATTATTAGTTTTTTATCCGCGTTAGACACAACTTTACAAATTAATTTCACTATGTAATGTAAACATAATCTAAAATATTCGTAGATTAAATTATTGCTAGAAAATGCTCTAATTTAATGTATATTTTTTCCAAATCATTAACACCACTCGTTTAGACGTAATTTCCGGTATAAAATCATTAAAAGTAGCTTGTCGTTGCCTTAAGATTTTAATTTAGGTAATTATGAGCATCTTCGGCTACACTGAGCTTAACGAACGATTGACGGAAAACTTCTAACCTTTTCACCTGAATCCTTTTACTTTCCAGTTTCTTGTTGATTAAAACAATCAACGTTGGAACCAATACTTCTTTTTAAATCGTCTTAAAGCAAAAGTGTCTTAGGTAGGGTGAATTAACATTTAAAAAACTTAAAACTGGCATTAGCGCCATCTATGTGCTATAGTACAACACTACGGCGCGAGCATATTGGTGACGCGAATCCATAAGTTTATCCTTTACCAAAAATGTTCACTTTTGAAATTGAGACAGGTCCTCTAAATCCCAACATGATTTTGCTCAGGCCGATGATGTCCAATAGTGCCAACACAGCACATAAAACTCCAGCAATTTTTATTGCAAAACTAACGCCAGAAACTAAGCTATCCCGACATAGATCCATCCACAGAGGTTTAATTAAAACGTACTGCGGCACGACCCTAGTGCCAACTGTTTATTGTTTTATTTCTCTGTCTGTATGTGTGTCCCCTAGAGATATGGCCGGGTTACGATACGAATGTGTATTGCCTAGAGTTAGAGCTGGTAGAAATAGACTCGGTTATATGACACACTTTTGTGATAATGCTAAGCTGGCTTTGTTTTTACTCGTTATTCACTTCATGACATCAGTTTCATTTAGCCGATGTAAAAAGGAGGTTCCTAATTCGACCAGTTGTTTTTTTTAAATTGAAATCATGTAATAATGGGTCGATTACACCTAACGAGTACAGCGGCGAGTCAGTAAATAATGGGTCGATTTAGTTGAGTTCTTGAGCTAGATGAGGCTTTCTGCCATAAGTTTGTATGATATATTTGTTAGAAAAAACGCTAGGTTTCATTAGGGCTTAGTATTTTCATGAAATTTGCCATAAATTGTGAAATAATTGGGATTCTGGACACTGACTCGCCGCTGTACTCGTTAGGTGTAATCGACCCATAAGTACTAACTAGATTTATTTCTGAATAACTGAATCAAATATTATTATATTGTGAATTTGTTCTTAGCGATAAGGCCGCCCATTGTGTCACCTTATGTAAAATGTTTACATTTATATCTGCAATTTGCAGGGTGTAGGTACATAATAAATAGTATTCTATTATATTCTATTCTTTATAACTCCACAGTAAGAAACTGATTTTCCTATCCAGTCACATTTTAGAAAAAATATATTTGTAATCTAACTGACAGCCAATGGACAGATTACTCAAAAAAATCACGTTCAAAATCTTAAAGCATCGTATATTAAGAAAGTACAAAGATAAACCTCCCTCCAAAAAGACACAAACTTGTCCCAGATAGGCAGATGAATAAAAGATTAAAAAAACATCTTGCCCTCGAAGAGAAGGCGCAATTGTCTGAATAATTAAGGAGAAAAGGGACAGAAGAAAGAGAAATTGCTCTGGACTGATATTAATTTAAAAGTGCTACGATGCCTTCGATTTTCATGGTTTATTCATGACTTACAGTTTAGTAATCAGACAATAATTGATTGATTGGTTGTTTTGATTCATCCATATTATGCGAGAAAGTAATACCGGACTGTACAGTGTGGTGTGTTTTTCTCTTTTTTTTTTTGCTATTATTACCAAAATAGCAAAAAGAGGAAAACTCACCACACCACACTGCACTGTACACAACGTTTAAAGTAATTACTTAGTATTTTATATTTTTATTCTAATAAGGTCTTAGTTTATGTATTATTATTTTAGCACATATTTACAGTTTTTTATATTTTTTATTACTTGTATGTTATACATACTGTGTTCTGCTGAATCACACATATTTCGTCGACGTCATTTACGTCATAAACCAGCGCTATTGACGTATTACAGATATGGGTTCTCTTCATTTTTGCATTTACTTCACTTCAGTTTCAAGTATTATACTTATTCCTTGACTATAATATAGTTTCTGTGCATTATTTGTTAGCTAAAGTGTCAATTCTTCTAGTACTCCTAAAAAATACCTTCATCATTTTTATCTTATAAAACTAATGTCCAAATAAATATAAATAGCTAATCTTCAAACCATTATAATAAAAAAAAAATCTCCAAATGTTCGATATCCATTAAATATTTAGATGAGAAATCTTCTAATCCAAAATGGCTACCATCGACAAAAAATAACGGATTATCTACTTTCTTTAAAACGGTTCTTAGAATCTGATTTTGTTGAGCCTCTTAATATTCCTCATTTATTTGTGTATCTTATAAATCTGTTTACTTAGACATTTTTTATTAAGAAATTGTTTGTATTATTTTTTCTAAAACTCCAGCAATTTAATATTTTAAATTTGTTTCTTTACGACTTGTCTATTAATACAAAAATAAGGTCGAACACTATTCATAGAACATCCTAACAATATTATAAATGCTAAACTGTATTTGTTTGTTTATTACGCTTTCACGCTTAAACGCCTGAACGGATTTGCATGGAATTTGACAGATAGGTAGCCTGGGACCTGGAGAAGGACATAGGCTACTTTCTATTCTGGATCATCGACGATTCTGGATCATCGACGAAGTCGCGGGCAACAGCTAGTACTAATATAACTACGTACGCTATCACATCAAAGTTTACTTATATTTACGCAACCACTAATTAGTGATGGTTAACCTTTTCATCACGTTACAATAAATTATTTCTTGCAACACAATAAATACGCTACCCAACCCTATTTCGCTACACACCCCTATTTGCTACCCGCCCCCATCCCGTCATACACGTGCTACGTACGTATGTACCGAAGTGCATAATTTCCTTCATTACTTCCTCTAGGGCGTTGCAGCCTCGCGCGTGTATTTAATTTTAAATTCTCGCATATTTATGTTCTCTTCATATTAATGTTCTGGTGTTTTGTATGAGAATATGATGTTAATGCAGTTGGAGGGTAGTTTTAATATGTTTAAATACCTGTATAATATGTGTTTCGAGGCATGATCAAAGTTATTTTATATTTGATCTCTCTCATTAGTAATGAATGTGCTATATTTGTTTTTGCACTTAACATGGTCGAGATTTGGACAATTTTGGGGGCATTATTTTTTAAATATATTCTTAAAACAACACACCGATGAAAAAAGCATACAATTAAATCATGGTTAGTAAACTTGTCATAACTAGTACTCAAAAAGCCAAATATTGCAATGTAACATTGATACATTTGACGTGAGCAGTTTGTCACTAGAGTGCTACATCCTTTGGCGCTTATATGTCATTGACAGGGCTGTTGGTAAACGTTTGTGCAATAGGGTTGGCATGTGAAAGTGGCGCTAGCATAGCTTTAACCAAAATAGAAGATTTTTTTAAGGAATATTTGATTTGATTTGACAAGGTCTGCTTTCGTGCTGCTTTCCTCGTAAAGATGCACCTCGTTACTTCAATACAGCTTTAATCACTTATCCGCCATGTAGAATATATGTTTTTTCACAACAACAAGTTCTTTCAATAACGCTAAAAAACGCGATCAACAAGGGAAGCCAAAACACAACACAAACTTGACAGGTGAAAGCTATGCTAGCGCCATCTATCTAAAGTTTTCACTGGCAAACCTCATTGTCACAGAAATTGCATTAACGAAACAAAATGGCGACGTTAAATCCGATTTAGCCTCACACCAATAGATCCTAGTACAACTATATCTTTAAGTGGTCAACATCGACCAGCATACGTAAGCTTTGCGGCATATATACCACAACCTAATGTATTTCTTCATTGTTGCAGGGCTGCTATCATGGGACTCTGGCGAGCACCAGGTCGACTTGGAGAAGGAGCTGGCCACCCTCACGGCGCAGGCACCCGAGGGGGAGGAAGCTCGATATGGTACGTACCTTCTTGTTTATTGGAAATGTTATTCAATAACCTTCTAGCTATAATAAACTGGAAATCCCATTCTTGAGTAAAAAACAACGGAGTTAAAATTGTTGATTTTTCACGTCTTTGTCTTTGTAACAAAATACAGGTCCGTAAAAGTTTTTAAAACCACTGAGAAGTCTTTCTTACACTACCTTCATTTAATTTTTGGGGACTGAAAATATGGAATATTTTAAAACATTCCAGATTTTCAGTAAATGAAAAGCCCTCCCATTCCATTCGCCAATCCCTTTGAGCTAAGTTTTCTCCTAAACTATAATTAATCGCTGAACATACATGGGGTATTCCGGAAAACTCTATGCGAGAGGCTTCAAAAAACTTTTTGGACTACTATAAACGGACTATCCAGTATAATGATCATCTAGGTACTTTTACACACTAATGTTTTTTAATGTCTTTTAAAACTACATGTCGAACTGACTACTCGTAGATACAACTTGAAGGATCTTTCTTATCAAAATCTATTCAAATAAATGGCCCATTGATATTTCACAATATTACCTGGTATTTAATCCTGATTAATGATTTAATTAATTGAAAACAAAAACCAATAAATATACGCATCGTACATTACAAATGATGGTAATCAGCAGTTGGTAATTAATTATCAATAAGTGTGCATGCATCAATTAATACAGTTTCCGATGACACCCTCCCTCCCGTACTTTAAAAATAATAATACTCATTAGCATTGTCCTGTCCATATCGCAATATTATGAACTGATTTCGGTTAAAAGCTTATTGCATAACATTGTTTTATCATGAAGTAAACAGTGCTCTTCCAGCTAAAGCGGAATTTAATGAGTTTTCAGGAAACCTGTTGCGATTAGAGATTGTATTATGGCTGATTTTCTTTTGAACTAATATTAATCTATGAAGCAAATAAACGAAATATCTATATTGTCTTAATTCAGTTGCAGACACAGAAACATGCAATTTTGCACAAGAATTCCTAACATAGGTTGAAAAAAATCAGCTGTTCCCTACTTTTTGACGAGTTATGCGAACATAAATGTAGACAACAGCTGTTTTATTTTCGCGATTTCAGGGTTGGTCCCATAGTAAAAATTGTTCATAATGATGAGTAAAGTCACGTGTTTAAGTATCGGTCGCTAATTACCAGTCATGTCACACAGAGCATGTAACTTTGAAAATAAAATTACAAAATCATTCCCGTTCGTCCCACTAACAAAATCAGTGGGCCGAACCGGAATAAATTTAATATTATTTATTCAATTCCCATTCGTCCCACCAGTGGAACGATGGCAGTGGGACGAACGGGAATACACGTATATACGTGAATGAAGGTGAACACTAAGACTGGATTTTTAAAAATTCATTCCCTAGATTACAGGGATGAAAGTTTATATCGAAGTTCATCATTTTTGCCTATGAGAAAAATCTTATCGGGCACTACGCTTGTTTCTAATAAATATTATCTACTGCTTCATTATAGATTGATCTGGGAACAACATTCATAGCTGCCAAAAATAAAGAATTGATCGAGTCCTATCGAGTCAAATCAAAACTAATAATTTATTCATCAAACACTGAGAGGCTTTTACTGAGCTCATAACGAATTTAAATACGAGTAGACTGATTTATTTATAGAATGAAGAGAAAATAAAGAATTATTTTTTGTTAGGATTTATTTTCTGGATAGAGCTAAAATAATTGCGTTAGGCTTAAAAAGGTAGCAACAAAAAATACAGGGGATTTTTCACGCATTACCTAGACAAGACAAGACATATGTCACACAAACGAGTACTTTGTATCTCACAAAGAATTGGGACATATAATAATTTTATTGTCTTTATTACTGTAATGCGTTAAACCTGTACGTGGGGTTAAATAATATTGTAGGTGAACACGCAGTTCTGGCACTTGTAGGTATAATCAAATACAATTGACATTGAATAAGAATCTGGGTTATAAGAATGGCTTACGAATTTAGAAGCTGATCAGATGAATGGATTTCGATGTTTAAAATCTAGGTAATAGTGTTGGGTTATAAAGAAATAATATGCCGATCGTTACCACGACATCATCAGCCTAATAATGTTCCCACTGCTGGGACACGTCGTTACCACGACAAGAGGTTTATTCTCAACCGAGGTAACTTACATGGACAGACAAAACTAGCTAATAAAGACAACCGGATACAGCAGTAGGGTCATTTAAAAAAAATACCCTACCCGAGAGCAGTGGTGGCCCAGTGGTATCGGCCCCGACTTACGAGTTGTTGGTCGTGAGTTCGAACCCAAGCAGGCGCTTTAGTTTGTGTGAATAATTTCATCACCACTACTCTCAAAACGGTGAAGGAAAACATCGTTAGGAAACCGGCATGTCTTAGAACCAAAAATTCGAAGATATGTGATATCTACCAACCCGCACTGGGCCCGCGTGGTAGATTACGGCCCACTCCCTCTCACAGAGAGGAGGCCTGTGTCCCAGCAATGGGAACATTAATAGGCTGATGATGTGATGATGTGACCATACTACTACCACTAAGTCATAATTGTCTGTGGTAATGTTACCACAGAGATTAATTACTGCAGACATTCTCGATAGGTTTAACTTTACACTAGCTGTTGCCCGCGACTTCGTCTGCGATTCAGGATGAAGAGCAGCTTATGTCCTTCTCAAAGTCATAGTCTACCTATGTGCCAAATTTCACCCAAATCCGTTCAGCCATTTTAGCGTGAAAGCGTAACAAAGAAACTTACTTTCGCATTTATAATATTACATAGTTAGGATATTCAAAAATTAGGTATGATTCCGGATTTTTCGAAAGTGCAAACGAATTCACGAACAGCATTGAAAATTGTGTGTTATCTAACACTTCCGTTGTATACACCGTGAAATTTGAATCATAGTTTTGCTAGAACAAACGTTATTCAGACCATGGTCTACTACTATGCTATACGGGCCAATATGTTATTAAAACAAACTAAACTAGGTGTTCACAATTAAGTCTTATGTTGCTCAAACGTGTTCAAACATTAACCGTAACATCAAATCACTCATCGCGGTAGCAATATATGGTAGTCAAAAGAGTTATGAGGAGTCCACGTGGACTACAAGGATGTCCGGCCTATGCGGGCCGAAATGCAAATAAATAAATCAGTCTTTTTTGTGTTTTTTCAAATACCATTTATTTGAAATAACGTTTTTTATTTATTTAATGGTATAGAATGGTAGTAGACCATGGTCTGAACAACGTTTGTTCTAGCAAAACTGTGACTCAAATTTCACGGTGTAGTTACATAGCATTGCATATTATTTTCGTTTATGTAAACTAAATAGTAGACCTCAACATCCCTTGTGTGTGGGTGTCTGTAACCGCAGACAATGTAACAGACTGAAAACTTTGGAAATTAAATTCTCAACGTAAAGAACTATTTAAAGTTGGAGTTTAGTTTCAAACACTAAGTTTCTCGTTATTTTGAAGGATTTTATTAATTAACAGAAATTATTATAATTGGGCAAACTGAACCTATAATGAATTTTTTTATTAATTTGTAACTGTGCCGAGGCACTGCTCGATCATAAAGTAGATCGGTCATCGAGGACACTACAGTGCTAACCTTAGTGATAGAATTAAAAACTACCTTGTGCTTACAATTTCACAAAATCTTCAAACCAGAATACTAAAAATCTCCTAGGCGACATTAAGGTTCAGTACTAGTACTTTCCGATAAGCCTTACTACTACTAAATCTTTGAACCAACCTCTAACTTGCAGCTGCTTTACCTAATTTGAGAAAAGCCTCATCATCATTTGCTTAGCCTTTTTCCCAACTATGTTGGGGTCGGCTACCAGTCTAACCGAATGCAGCTGAATACCAGTATTTTACATGGAGCGACTGCCTATCTCACCTCCACAACATTATTTACTAGATAACACGATACCCCTTAGTAATTTGAGAAAAGCCTATGTTAAATATATAACACCGTCCATTGCTTATGTAGATTGTAGGTAATAAACATCAAAAAAGAAAATAATATCCCTATATAAATACCATTTTCTTTTAGTTATTGTTCGGGTGCCGATAACGAACAATACTTGAGGGAAATAAGCGCTTATTGTATTCCGACGCCCGAAGGCTTTATATCAAAAACAAATTCACGCCTATTTTGTTAGACTTGGAACAGGTATTGTTGGGATTCCAATTTGTAAATAAATATCGGTTTCTTTTGATATTAATAATATGCCTATTTTGAAAAATATGTTGTGTCTATATTTGTTTATGCTGGCTGGAAACGAATTGATTCAATTGTTTCTTTAAGGAACGCTTAACTCGTCAAAAAATTAATACTGGAGGTGAATTAATATCTCTTTTTCTCTTGTATGTTGTAAAAGTTGTGGTAAAAATATTTACCAGTCGGCAAAGTAATGACCAGGGTCCAACGGACGTATATTTTAGTTTTGTCACTTGTAACACTTTAAAACACACACGGGTAATGAGGATTAGCCTATTCTCATCACCAAATATTTTATTTCCCTATTCTTAATTGTCCGCACGATTACATAAACTATACACCGTTTATTCCTCTAGGCCAAAATGTCGTAACAAAATTATTTACGGTTTAGCTAGAAGAATCTCTTAGTTTTATGTCGGTCATAACAACCAGTGGGTATCCTTCCCCAATTGATTTAACACCAAAATTGTTTTTGCACAGCTTTTATATCTGAATTAATTTATATGTCTAGTTCCAAGGGTTGAGTTAATAGTTATTTATTTTTTTACTCGGAATATCTTGCCCGTTCTTCTCCATATAGATCTACTTTTTGGAATGGGCGACTAGCTTCAACTATCTGACTAACTAACCCACTCTTTGACAATTTAAAAGTGCCTGTAATTCGTGTAATTGAAATAAATGCTTCGAGTTTGTCTTTAAAAGACCCTTTTAGCGATAAGACCGCCCATTGCGCCGCCCTATGCAAACTTTCTAAATTATATCTGTAATTTTTATGGTGTACATAATAGAGTATTTTAACTATGACTATAAACGGTCACTGCTAAACATGTACGGGAGATTCTATTCTCTTCTTATAATAAAACATCATGCTTGTGTTCCTCGAAGGGTTCGCCAAACGGTACACTCACATTCCAAAAGACATTAAGACCCTCGTACGTACCTATTAGGTGCGAGCCTACATATAGCTATAAAATCGGGTAAAAGTCCAGAACCCCAGCGGCTAGCAGTCACAGCCTACTTAAAGTTGTCCCAAATCACTTTGATTGGTCAAAGTGCGACACAAAACTTTTAATAATTATTTAATGTAGTCTCTTCATAAAAATAAATTTTTTAGGGTTCCGTACCTCAAAATTAAAAAACGGAATCCTTATATGATCAGTCGTGTGTCTGTCTGCCTCTGGCTGGCTGTCTGTCTGTCTGTCCCTCTGTCACAGCCAATTTGGTCCGAATCGAATGAAACGATTATGTTGAAATTTGGTACACAATGTATTTCTGTGACCCAAATACGGACGTGTAACGTAAATAAATGAATTTTTAATATATCAGGTCAGTTTTGGGGGGCAAAAAAGAAAAAAAAAAACTTTTATTAACTGTACCGTATGACATATCAAATGAAAGGACTTATTGCGAGGATATCAAATATGATTTTTAATAATTGTAATATAAATACATTTATATATATTTAAGAAAATAGATGAAAATTGACTAATCCCTTATCTCCGATACAAATGAACATACAATTTCGAAAAAAAAAAATACAGACAATGTTTCTTTACTCATAGAATACAGAAAATCTATATAGTCTTAAAATAACATGGTACATCTCTGAATATTGTGCGTTCAAACTTATATAATTTGCAGCTGGAATGTATGGGAAAAGTTTTATTATTAATATTAGTCTTGGCATGTAAATTAGTAGTTATACTGTCGAGAAAAGAAGACATAATAATGCTGTTAGTCATCTTTTACTATATTATTATGTACTTTACAAGGTCAGGTATTCGGTTTGTACTGCGGTGCACCCAAATATGCACGCTAAAGTATAGCGTACTGTTTTACTGCAGTATTAGCAGCCATATATTATTCATGTGTGGTCTGTTAATCTGTATACTACTAACTGTGATCTGTTAACCACTAACGGCCCGCAAACCACATATTGTAGCGTCTCTCCCCTTGATTGTTCTTTGTAGTGGTTTGTATTGTATGTCTACACTGGAAGGGCATTTCTCGGGTTGGTTAGTGTTAGTTAATATGTTGATTAAATAAACACGTAGTAAAAAAAAATACCGTCAAGTATGGACACGTATTTTTCTTTTTTTACTATGTAAATATGTATGTTGTTTGTTTGAGTATGTTCCCATCTCAATCTGGTAACCGCTATCGACAGTAATAATAATTGCTGGCCGATTCATCAGCGGCGCGGGTCGGTGTGCAATCAATCAGACGCGCTGCGGCTCGACCGAGGCGCTGACGTGACTGATTGCTGTACCTAACTTTGGCTGTAGAATATGGTACATGTACCATATACCATACATGTTTAAAAATATGCACCTGATGGAAATAGAGCACTATTTAATAAAATAATAAAAAAAATGCCATTTATCAAGCAAACTGCACCCACGGTACTGTTGGTATCATGATATACAAGCCAGGAAAACAATAGATTGCAACTGGTTTTGAGTGCGCTATCCATTTGTTTAAATCAAGCGAACTTTGACCAGTAGTAGGTATAAAACATTGAGGGCCTGTTTCACCACCTACGACTAAGTTCCTACTAACTTACTTGGCAGATAATTTCATACAACATCTGTTCCATTTTTTAATTTATTCGGTAAGTAGTGGCTATTCGGCCATCGTGAAATAGGCCCTTAGCAGTTTAATCTATGTATCAATATTGCAATCAAAAATGTTATAAAATAATATCTTGAAACGAGGAAAACATAATGAGGAAATGGTATGCTTGAGATAGATTTATTACGGCATGCGAAGCCAGGTCAGTCTCGTGGGCGGCAAAAAAACTCTGACACCAGGTTAGTCACTATAGTCACTAGACACACAAAAAAGACAGAAGACCAGGAGTTAGTCATCCAATGGAAGTTATTAATGAAATACCTTTAGTAGTGCCCAGATGTTTCCCCAAGATCTTCAGATAGGTACATACATATTTATTATATTCGCCCACTTTATTGTATGATGATATTATAGGTAATAATAGTAATGTTAGTAAAAGCAATCAATCTGTTTGACGTGGTACAAATGACGCGATGACGTGAGCGATTGACGCACCTGACGCTCGCAACTTAATACTGAGTAGGGTGGGGTTTACATATCCAGTACCTAATAATTGAACAATTAATAATACTGCTCCTATCAGAGATTGAGTAAAACAGAATAACCTGGTTTTTCATACTAAAAGTATCGTAGACTGTGGAATATGATAGGATCTCAGTGATATTGCCAGTACAGTGCGACCAGGATCTTTTGATGCTCGAATAACGTTGACATGGGTTTATTGGTACTTAAAAGCATGCATCCCAAAAGTTGGCAACGTTGATTACGAAATGCAATAATTAATATGTTAACTCCGAATGTTTAGTTTTAGATGTGAAAAAAGTATTTGAAAATTTTTCAAATTGCTTTTTTTACACGGGTACAACATCAAATTCAATGTTACAATCACAATTCATTACAATATTCTAGTTCGCTAGTTAGCCCCATTTCTTATTTCCATACAGTAATATTGCCAAATTAATCAAAACAGCGAAATATGTGACAGCTATTTGCGACGTTACCCACTTTCAGAATGCACGCTGTTAAACATTTTCGCGTTTTCTGACATTTAGTGAAAAACAAGATGGCAATATAAGTTTCGATTTTGGCCAAGCGCCAAAAGATTCGCGTACAGCTATAACTGCCAAGTTATCAAATCAAGCAAAAGCCACATATGAATACCCACAAAACATGTGGCATTTAATACACGGAGTTCACATCGCACCACTCAAGATACTTGAGTCGGATTTTCAGTCTTAAAACTTAGTTTATATACAAAGTCCTCCTTCCTTGTATAGCATATATAAAATTGGGTTCCACCGCAAAAACCAGGATTAACGAGGAACGATTAATCCTATTACAGAACTTGATTAATTTAATTATGAAACATGTAAGTTGGTTAGGAAAAGACGTCATATACGAATATGTAGAGAAACTCGGATACGTAATTTAATTAACCTCTGCAGAGAAAACCCGTTTAATGTTGATTCTGTTCCTCCAAGCAAAGAAAAACAGACCGAACGGATTGCCTTTTCATTTTCTTCTTTTTATTCTCGGAAAATTAAAAACTATAGGTTGACAGCTGTTGGAGTTCCCGCGCTAGTTTTAAATATCGAACGAGGGAATTGGGTTACCAGTCAAAGTATAGCCTGCCTTATTTATTATTCAGGTAGGCTATACAAACTTCTTACTCATGTATTGACTACAATTACGTCATAGGTACCTACTAAGTTGATTAGATTTTTTTTATTAACTAAATACAACATAATTATTTACATAATAATATCATATTTTTCAGTAAATATGAATTTAGGTTCTATCTATGTATAGTACTTTTAAATAATTTTCCGAGTAATGTTTACCGATCTCACCATATACAATAAAGCCTTTTACAACTATCAATAGACCGACCTATTCACACCCATGTCCATATTGATAATGCCATTTAGCCACATAAATACATTCACCCCTAAGCGTCTTTTTCAATGCCACGACAAGGAAAAATGTTAACAAAATTTTCTTAGATATTTTTTTTGTACCCTTCAAAATGGGTGCCTAGTTGTTACATCGTAATTCCAAGAAGCGATCGTAAAAAACCTCGTAAACTTGAGATTTTAAGCAAACGCCAGATAAGCGGCTACAGCTGAAATATTACTGAAGTTAGACTAGATTTGAGGGAAAGAGATGAAGCATAGTTTCAAGATAATGATAGAGATTTTTCATTTCCTTTGTCATAGAAAATGGAACGAACTTTACACGTAAAAAAGAGAGACCATATTTTAGCATTAGTGGACCTGTAATAGTAATAATAAACATATTATGGAACGTAACGCTGCGGTATTTATCTTTTTAAATAGCGCTACATTATGTTGAAATAAGAGCCTTTTTGGCCTCACACAGGGGGCTATTATTTTTTGTTTTATTGTTTTCGTTTATTCCGAAAATATGCTAATTTTGTTAGTTGTACATACTCCTTTTATTTTATTAAATTTTTTATTACTGTTTGTTTAACCTGTGCGTGTCCCAAATAAAATATTTTTCTTTCTTTTTATAAATAATACTAAGCAATTCAAAAAACAAAGAAAGAAAAAGAAAGAAAATACGTTTATTGCGGTAAACATGACGCAAAGAAAGAAAAAAAAAACACAAAAATAATAATTTGGGGGAAAATATGCGTCACATCCACGCAAAACGGCCATGCAAGGGGGTGAGGTTTCTCTGGAGTACCTAAGAATAGATAAAAGGTCACCTTCCCTCTTTCTCAAAAGTGTCTCTACAAATAACTAATATAATGTCAAAAGCCAAGGACAAGTTCATCGTCGTGTAAATTAATACTAATAAAGGTAGGCACTACGAACGCCTCCTCACGAAACGTGATGATTATTTACAACCTAAATAATGAAATGCCTTTGTAGCGGTTAGACCGCCACATACAAAAATTACGAAACAAAAAGACATGACGTCACACAATTCCTACATCTCGCAGTTAGAGTTTACTGAGCGAATAACATAGATAAGACTATCCGAAATCAACATATGGGGCAGTTGCCCGCCAGACATAACAACCCGTCTGGTTGGAGTGATGTAGCGGTTAGACCGCCACATACAAAAATTACGAAACAAAAAGACATGACGTCACACAATTCCTACATCTCGCAGTTAGAGTTTACTGAGCGAATAACATAGATAAGACTATCCGAAATCAACATATGGGGCAGTTGCCCGCCAGACATAACAACCGTCGGGTTGGAGGATCCTCCCTTTTCTATGGGGGATGAGTGAACTTTACACCCTGTTCCTCACACCCCTAAATTGGTGACCCCGAGAATGAACGTCAACGCAGCCTTCGTGCAACTACTTCAGCGTGACGTCATAATCATCACTCCCGCAAGCTTTCGTGAGGCGAGTCACACAGCCAGCCAGCACCCACGGCTTCAACGGGTATCCTGACCACCAGCATGCAGCGAACGCGCATTCCTGGTCATCACCCTCAGCCACATCACCCCGACTCACTGGGGGAATCACCGCAATCACCTCAATCACCGCAATCACCTCAATCACCTCAATCACCGCAATCACCACAATCGCCGCAATCACCGCAAACAGTTCCGACCCACCGTGAACTGTGCGGCACCCGGTTCCGACTCACTGGAACCACAATCACCATCGCCGCAATCACTGCAGACAGTTCCGACCCACTGTGAACTGAGCGGCACCCGGTTCCGACTCACTGGAACCACAGCTGGCACTGTGAAGCATCGCAAGATCCAAGACTCAGCCCACTATCGACCTCCGGTCTCCGGAGGGGAGTGATGTAGCGGTTAGACCGCCACATACAAAAATTACGAAACAAAAAGACATGACGTCACACAATTCCTACATCTCGCAGTTAGAGTTTACTGAGCGAATAACATAGATAAGACTATCCGAAATCAACATATGGGGCAGTTGCCCGCCAGACATAACAACCGTCTGGTTGGAGGATCCTCCCTTTTCTATGGGGGATGAGTGAACTTTACACCCTGTTCCTCATACCCCTAAATTTGCCTTATAGCATTATGTACAATTTTATTAACACTAATACGTATTTTTTCTGAAATAAATGTTTAATAATTAAAAATTAAAAAGTACATCAGCTTTATACAAGCCGACCCAATTTATTAAGACCCCAGTTTTATAATTAATTAGAACAAGCTATCACAAATATAATATTTTAAAACAGGTCAGGCATACAAAATGTAATATCTGAATTATGATCTATGTCGCAGTTAGGCCTAAAATTAATTATACCGCCTGTGTTGCTAGTCTCACACAACATGCGACGTTCGTGACCACTGGTAACTAATTTATTACTTTCAATTATAAGCTTTAGAAATAAAATTACATAGGTTTTAGGTCACATCACCAAACGGTAGGCGTACGAACGTTCCCTTCATTTTTGTAGTCGTTTAGAAGCAAAAGAGCGCGAAATTACAAGTCTTTGTTAAAACTTCGTAGAGAAAACCAATTATAATATTGCACATGCCACTATTTGGTTCTGAAGATAGTAATTTTTTTCTTGTGTAAACTGATTGTGACTATTTAGTCAACCGATACGTTTGACTAAATAAAAAACCAAGCTAGGTACCTACCACATTTTCTCTGTAAACTAATAATAACATGCTGGAACCGCCAATCTTAATGATCGCCAATCAAGATGAATATGAAAATCCTGGCTATGTTTCCTCACGACAAACCAAGCGTAAAACTTATTATATACATTATATGCTATCGAAAAAAATCCCCTATTTTACCCATAATATTCTAACATACGTTCTAGAAAGAAAAATGTGGGATATTTTCTCTGCACTAGATTCTTGTCCAATCGCGTATGAACATATTTCCATTAGTTGACTTTTATGAGTCAGGCACAAGCATTAGATAACGAGTGAATATAATATTATGTGATATTCTTATTATGAGCTAGTTCGTGCCAAGAAAAATAGTCTTACAAGAAAAAGCTTGAAGGAAAATTGTGTAGTCTTGTTTGAGTTTATTTTCTTATTTATCGTTAAATGATAAATAAATGATAAATGATTTTATTTCTGTAAGTAGGTCTGTACAAACACTTTTACACGTCAATCATATTTTTTTAACTAGATGAGGCCGGCGTTTCCTATCTGACTACTCTGAGAAGAAAGGCCGAAACAAACTCAGAGGTCACAGTCTCTTTTAAAGTCCAGACATAATCTTGGTCAGATCATGTGAAGACCATGTAGATTGGTGTCTGAAATGGTCTTTTGAGGAAAGAACCACACAGATTGAGTGGACCTGTCCAGTCAGTGCACGCATTTGTCAGTAATCGTGCAGCTCAACTCAGAGTTTAAGGAGCTCAACGATTCGACGAACAATACCAAAGAAAGGACATTTGGATAGGCCGCATAAATTACTCAAGCTGCCAGACCATGATAAAAACTAACAGAGAGAAAACAAAAAAAACAAAAAAAGTATAAATGAAAGGAATGACCCACATAATCTTCACATTCACAATAAGTAATTAAAAGAATATATTGCTTTAAAAAGTAAATATTCATGTCATTGTATAGTATATAAAATACATTAATGTCAATAAAAAACCCAGAAATAATCTTGGTCAGATCATTTGAGGACCATGTAGATTTGTATCAGAAATGGTCTTTTGAGGAAAGAACCATACAGATTTGAGTGGACCTGTCCAGTCAATGCACGCATTTGTCAGTAATCGTGTAGCTCAACTCAAGAGCTTAAGGAGCTCAACGACTCGACGAACAATACCAAAGAAAGGACATTTGGGTAGGCCGCAAAAGTACTCAAACTGCCAGATTATCATTAAAAGTAACTGAGAAGAGAAAATAAAAATATGACCCACATAGTCCTCACATTCACAATTATTAAAAAAATATATAAAATATAAAAATATTATACTACACAAAGTAAATATTCATATCATTGAGCAGATGATTATTCTGACTGTAAACACAAAAATAAATCAAATAAATCGGAGCAGCTCAATCCCAAGCCTCTTTGTCCTCCACGTAATCTTTAACGGTATAAAACGCTTTCTGGCACAACTTACGTTTAATGAATAATTTGAATTTATTAAGGCTCAGTTTTTGGACGTGGCTTGGAAGTTTATTATAAAAGCGTATACATTGACATCTGAACGACCCACCTATTTTCTTGAGCCTTGTTGAAGGTACTACAAATTTGTGTTTGTTCCTAGTATTTATGTTATGGATATCACTGTATTTTTTAAACAATTTTATGTTTTTATGGGCATATAAAAGATTTTCAAAAATATACTGAGAAGGCACAGTCATAACATTAATCTCCTTAAATTTCTCTCTGAGAGAGTGTCTCGGACTTAATTTATAAATTGATCGAACAGCTCTTTTCTGCAAAACAAAGATAGTCTGAATGTCTGCCGCATTTCCCCATAACAGAATTCCGTACGACATTACACTATGAAAATAGCTAAAGTACACTAAACGAGCTGTCTCTATGTCAGTTAAATTACGAATTTTTCTAACAGCATATGCTGCGGAGCTTAGCTTTTTTGACAATTTATCTATATGTGGGCCCCACTGTAGTTTAGCATCCAAAGTTAAGCCTAAAAATACTGTGCTAACTTCAGGATTCAATTCTTCGCCCTTTATCAACACCTTAGTTTTCACCTGCTTAACGTGTGGTAGAGTAAACTTAATGCATTTGGTTTTTTTTTCATTAAGAAGTAAATTGTTAACATTGAACCAGTGAACTACTTTTGAGATCGCGCTATTTACGTCGTCAGTAACCAGCTGCTGACGTTTAAGTTTAAACAAAAGTGAGGTATCATCAGCAAACAACACTATATCATGGTTATCCTTTATGAGGTAAGGCAAGTCATTAATATAAACAAGAAACAAGAAGGGACCAAGAATTGAGCCCTGTGGGACTCCCATTGTTACTAAAGATCCGGGAGATCTTTTTCCATTAACGTCAACGCACTGAATTCTATTACTCAAGTATGAAGTAAGAAGATCCAGAGCGCTGTTCCGGATCCCGTAGTGGCGGCGTTGAGAAACTTAGCTGTTGTTAAATTAAATTTTGACATGAACACGTCACGCATTATCCTACGGCATTAGGATAAGCAGGGTCGTAGTAGGTTTAGTTTTTCAACCCGTTTTTTGAAGATAGAAGGTTTGATCAAATAAAGGAGAAGGGAATCTATTGCCAGAATCTCTACCTCAATCTGCAATCTGCCTAGCCTTTTACCAACTATGCAGTCGGCTTCCAGTCTAACCGGATGCAGCTCAATGCCAGAATATTTTTAATGGAGCGACTGCCTATCTGACCTCCACTACCCAGTAACTGGCTAATACGAAACCCCTTGGTAAGACTGGTAGTCAGACTTTCGGGCTTCTGACGACCCGTAACGACTATCAAAGATAGCCGGGACCAACGGCTTAATGTGCTTTCGGAAGCACGGAGGAGTCGCCCATCCACGGACCAACCCCGGCAAGCGTAGCTTAACCTGATGGATCGACCCGTGCGGCTGTTATTACTTAGCCACGAGTATCCTAGAATCTCCCTACCAATGATGTATTAATACCGGGTTGATATTAAAACAATGAGACACCTGCGCTAAGGTGATTAATTACCGTGAGCCAAGAATAGGATATTGTCAGCATACTGACTTCATTTAGATCTATTTCCAGAAGGCAAAATGTCGATTTCGTGGAGCTACCAATTCCTAGAACTCCTAATTCGTAGGACGACTGATTCGCAAAACCCTCACTTCTCAGATTCTACACCTCTAATTCTACTTATCCAAACCAAACATAAACCTATAGAATATTTAGCACTAAGTCGATCACCCATTGAAACGTAAATAATTATTATTATAATCATTAAATTCGCTTTATTAACCAAATGTAGGCCACGAAATGAGCGAAAGTTTAAGCGTTGACGGTTTATCGGAGTTTCTGGCCCACTGGCTTGTTCACGATCGAAGGAGCGTACCGAATGGTAACAGATTTATGTGTTTATTTTTTGTGGACCGAAATATTTCGATGAGAAACTTTGGATTTATAGAGTGTGAATTATTGGTGGGGTGATAAATGGCTGTAGTTAGGTTTATGACGAGCCCTTTTCTCAATGATGCGTGCGATTAGGAGTTGCCAGTAACTTTTTACCACAAAATTTGTGATACACGCGATATTCATTTATCGATACAATATGTTATACTTTGTTATTGGGTTTTTTCCATCAGGCATTTCTCAGTAGCAGCCCGGAATTTGGATTTTGCCAGTAATAATGGCAGTAACCTATTTACTGCCATTATTACTGGCGACAAAAATCTTTCGGGCTTCTGATGACCCGTAACGACTGATAGCCGAGACCAACGGCTTTATGTGCTTTCGGAAGCACGGAGGAGTCGCCCATCCACGGACCAACCCCGGCAAGCGTAGCTTAACCTGATGGATCGCCCCGTGCGATAATAATGCAGTAATAATGGCAGTAAATAGGCTCGCCCCCTATTACATGGGCATAATCATAACTGGCGAAACGAGGATCGAACCTCTTTCCGTAAATTGGCAATCCTTAATTTTATTGGAGCTTCATTTTACGGAAAACGACGTAAATAGGTAGGAATTGAGTGGGTACGATTTTCCCTCGAGAAAAGGCCTGATTAAATACCTACAAGAAAAAAAAAGTATGAGTATAGAAGCAGTATTGAAAGTCTAAAGTAGTCGAGAAGTACCTAATGGATTTAAAAGCTTTTCTTCACAATAGTCCACGTTGGCATATTTTCAAGGCTTTGCCACTAACTACTCTAATGGATCTCTTCTATGCGGATGGAGCTTTAACAATATTTTATTTAAGCTGAATAGGACTATTTTAATCGAAGAATATATTACTATTAGACACCTAATTACGACTGCCAGGAGCCAAATCAGTCAATCAGACTCAAATGATTAATATTATTATTTGATTTAAATCTGTTTTTTCTTGCTTCTTTCGTTGTTGCCTCTAACCCATTTTGGCATTGTATTAATTCAAATTATAATCTGCTTTTTCCATCCAATTATAATAAACCGTAATTCTAATTTGCATAATGATTAAATCCAGTAATCCCACCTGGTTTTCATATCCATTACTAATTGGTATGACCAATGGAATGTAAAAGCAAAGGTTCGCATAATCCGATTAAATTGAAACATTTTCCAAAATGGCAGCGTGTGTTCTCTCGGATAACTCAGTAAAAGGAAAATCCATTTGGTACAAAAATAATCCGTACACTTTACTAATTGTGATATTATACATATAACTTAATTGAGTTTGACTTTGAAATATAAAGTTACTTCAGTTTATTATTGTTCTAAGATCGAAAGGTCATGTTATGTAAGGATTCTAGATAGGTCCTATAATACCTATGCCTATTGCCTACTATGGTTTAATCACCTACTTAGTTTGCTGTTTATATAATTTTATTAAGGTTCAAGTGAGCAAAATTTGATAGTTTGATCATAGCTATAAAGTATGTATGTTAAATCTGGGAAATTAATTGTTAGCCAAATTGTCCGTATATTCTAATGACAACTGTCACTTTTCGACACTTGTATAAAATGGCTATAACACAGCAAATTGACGTAGTGTGTCAATTCGATAAAACAATTTATTTCCCTGACAGTACACTAATATAATGTACTTAACGACATAAAAAAGTTATATCCAAAGAAAGCGTAAGATTTTTTTTTTTTTGTTAGCCTATAGTGTGTCCCACTTTCTCCTTCCAAATCTCTCTGTTTTGTGCGATTTCAGGCCATGTTGGCACCTCAAACATGATAAGATTGTCACACCACCTTCGGCGCGGTCTGCCTCGACGGCGATGTCCTCCTTCAGGCGTCCAGTGAGTGACGATCTTTGCCCATCTCTCCGGGTGCATTCGTGCGACGTGGCCGGCCCACTCCCACTTCAGCTTGGCTGTTTTTTCTCCAACATCCGCTACTTGAGTTATGGAGCGCAGGGTGGTGTTTCTAACCCGATCTGTTCGCTTTACACCTATTATGCTGCGCTCCATAGCCCGTTGGCAAATCTTGAGTTTGGACTTCTGTTGTTCAGTAAGAGACCAACTTTGTGCACCATAGGTTAGGACGGGCAGGATGCACATGTCGATGAGTTTTCTTTTCAGTGTTATAGGGAGATTTCCTTTCATGTGTTCTTTAAGGGCTCAGTAGGTCTTCCCAAGCGTTTTGGACTCGTTTTTCGACTTCTTTGTCTTGTCTATTCTTGAAAGATACTATCTGGCCTAAGTATGTATACTCATCGACATATTGCAATACATGCCCATCTACCTCAACCCTACGTTTCGTGCTGAACGTTGGTCATGATCTGTGTCTTGGATCTGTTCATTGAAAGTCCAACCTCAAGACTTGCTGTGCTCAGATCTTGGAGCATTTCTTCGAGTTCTGAAGGTGATGTGGAGAATAGCACAATATCATCAGCAAAGCGGAGGTTTGTTAGCTTGTGGCCGCTAACATTTATGCCACGTGACTGCCACGAATCAGGCAACTTCTTGAAAACCTCCTGCAGTGCGCTTGTGAACAGCTTAGGTGAGAGTGGATCGCCTTGTTTAACCCCTTTTTGTATGTTGCAATTTGGGCCAGAAATATGTAACTTGATGTTTGCAGAGCTACTTCGTTATATGGTGTCAATGAGGTCAATATAGGTATGTGTAACATTTTGGGACTCCAATGCATTAATAACTGACTGATGGTTTATACTGTCGAATGCCTTGGCATAATCCACAAAGGCCAGGTAAAGCGGCTTAGCGTAAAGCGTAAGATTAGACATTTAAAAACAAACCTTTTTTACAGTCAGTTCAACCGATTCTGACTTCTATACCGTAGGCATAAGGATGGCATTAAAAGCAAAAAAGTGGTTACAATACCAAGTATACCAACTGTTTACTGCAGCTGCCATTTGTCATGCCAAAAACGCAATTGAAGTCAAAATCGGTTGCACGGACTGTAAAAAAGATTTAGGTAAATGTCTAATTTAAAGTAAAGAAAAATTACACTCTTTATCACTTCACAACCCTATAGCATTCCCACTTTAATCTCAAGCGTCTTTTAAAATAAACAAGACCAACTGAAACTGAACTCCAATTATCTCGGGTAGACATTGTGGGTTCGGTCAATACACTGGTGTTTATCTCCGCTGCAAGTGAGCGAGGATTTGCTCAGCAGCTCCATGGACTCTCAAGTGATTACAACGAAGCTTTTGAAATCGTGGAACTGAAATACGAAAGCCTTCTAAACTCTTTACTGGGTTTAGTATAGGTATTTTTATCTCGTTGGAGGTTTTATTTATTGGAGTCAGCTAATCGGATATTTTTGCGATGAGAGAATGCATTGAAACATAATCGGAGGTTCTTAATAGGTTGTTGCAGATTTTTTCATGAATAGATTTATTTGCCTTATCGAATACATTATTTCTGTAGTCACACGAGCTTTATCCATACTCGATTGGACCAATTTAGTACCTAAAGTTTCCATTATCAGCAACTACAATTTCGTTCAACAAAGTTTTAGTCTGGTCATTAGACAGTGAAATATTAGCGTCATTCACTACGGGCAAGCTCTTGGCCTGCATCTCACCTGATAGTGATGATCAGGCCGAAGGTGGAAGCGAGCTTCACCCGGAATCCTCAACCATAGAGGAACTGGCTGTCTTATCTCTAACTGTCGAAACACAACAATGCCGTTAACATTGCTGTTATGGCGACAGACTTAGATAAGATGGTGGTAGCTAGCCAGACGGACTTAGAACAAGCCCTACCCCCAACCAAACCGAGCAGAAAATTTTGCTCCCACGGGGAATCGAACCCGGGACCTCTGGGTCTGACACAGGTGGTTAAACCACTAGACCACAGAGGCGGCTAATAACTCTTGGCTTTTCGTCCAATAATTTAGTGTTGCCGTAGCATATCTTCTTCGATACTATCAGCCGTCATCTCAGAATTCCATTACTACTTTCTAGCTGTGTTCTATCTAGTAGTTACTTAGTCACACTAGTTTCATAAAGCCGCAACTACGTAAACATCAACCTATTCAGTAGCTCCCCAACACTGTGAACTACATTCCGAAGGTTGGATCTCTCGTGTGGTGTCAAAGCCGACGGGGCATTGTCACAAGTCCTCTCTTCTTTGTGTTTATATGAACAAAACGCTTTGTTCGTTGATGTCATTATTTTTCACTCTTCCACCTCCGAGCTTTGCGACATTTAGGCGTGATTCGACGATGAATATTTTTTGCTAAAGGATTTTTTGGGCGTTAAGGCTTTTACTCGGATTTATATTTTTTTGGTTGATAGCGTCCGTTTAGGTTCTTGTCACAGAAAATGAGATTTTATGAGCTTTTGTCAGTTTATCTTCCAAAATCAGGGTGAAGACACTTCTACATGGACGATACCATTCAATCTACAGCACGGTGAACATAATTTTAATTGCCAAGTATTTCAATTTACAAAATAATATTATAGTTACAGATTTCAGACTTGTTTATGCAACAGTCCTCAATCAAGATCTAATAATGGAAGTTAAACAACCAATTAATTTATTTCAATACCATTTCTAAAATATCCAGTCGTTATTCAAAATCTAATATTGTTTCTGGAAATTGTTCCACTCGGACTATTTTAGCAAAATTCGGACATTTCCAACTTTAAAACAATCGGGGTTGATTGAAATTCTACTTTCATTTTGTAAAGAGAAAATTAGGGAGTGCCCTAGGTGTTTTAAAATTGTTTCAGCGGAGAGTAATAATGGTCCTAATTATGTTTCTGTTTAAGATAATGGGTACATGAAAGGCTTTTAGGAATTTTATTCAGAATGAGGAATATTTTCTAGTTAGATAATGGAAAAGATTTTACCTGAATTTTAGAATCTGAGACACATATACGGCAATAAGTATTCATTAACCACGGAACAGATAAATCATTAACCGCTAAAACCCAACTATATCCCAATTGATAGCAAACTTATTAAGAAAGCTAACACAAGTTAAAAAGCATAAATAAATAAACAAATTCTAAAAAGACTAAAACAAGAAAACATCTAAAGGTCGTCTGAAGGTCACATGTAGAAATTGTACCCATCTCAACTGAATACCGCCTATCAAATTCAAACAATACCTTCAAAATTGAATTCCCGAAGCACCTCACACTTCTAAGTACCTGCTCTATTGTTTGAAGCTCCTAGACTCACTCATAACTATTCTTAATTAAAAACACTTACGTCTATACCGACAACTTTGTTCACAGCACTGCCTTTTGTTGTACAAATGTTCTTTTTACTATCTCGCCTTCCTATGCTTTATTCTTACTTAGTCTTTTATTTATCACTTGTAACTAAATGATTTGATTCATTATACAATGTGTCTGGTCACCCGTGTCCGACCCGTTACGGCAAAGCAGTATGATACATTTTATTGACAAATCCAACATCAAGGCGTTTTGCCCCTACTGTTTTGAACACACAGTTTACACATAGTTTTTAAGTTTCAAGTATTTAATGGGAGCTTTTGATAAACCTTTTAGTGTCAACTTATTGCCTACTTTTGTAGCGGTCGAACGAAACCACTATTATATCTGTAGGACCTCTAAATCGGTAGATATTGCAAAATAAATGAAACAACTGTACCAGTAAAAAAACAGTCGTGGCAAAATGCCTTATTATGGTGGATTTGTAGATAAAATTGATCTTATTACTTGACCTTAACGGGTCGGACACCGGTGACCAGATACACTGTATATACAAGGATGTTGTATTTCCTTGGTTTATCTTCAAGGCAATCTGAAAATACATCGTCTACTACAGACTCGACTATGTCTTTGGGTTATCATTAGATAGTTCTGTATTGGTTTGGTTTATCTGGATGACTTTAATAGTTACGAGTTACGTGGTTAAAAGAATTATATAAAAATCAACCATCAGCAACAAACAACAAAAATATGTTTTTGACGTTAAATCCTAAACTGTTTAGGTTTTGATTGGTTACCACGTAATTAGTTACTTTTTTAAAATACTACTTTCCCAGTTAAAAAAGTGAATACCTAAAGCTATAAATAAAAATACGACTTTTTGTTCAAGGCGACCGAAAAATTCGAGGGCCTTTGACATTCAGGCAACAATAGCCGATAGCCGATGTTATTAATTGGCTATCGATCGCATACAAATTGGGCACTAATTGAAAGTGATAAAATGAGGTTGGTGTAAGGTTTATGTCTCCTTACAGTAGAGTCTTTAGGCTCTCTCTATAGTTTTACAATGATTTGCGATTGCTCAAAATAAAAGGCATTGTCATTTTAAAGGTATATTACGCACTTTTCCCACAGGCACAAGTTCGTTTTGATTAAAAGGGTCCATTCATGTCTTACCGGAATATAGCAATCCGTGTTCCTGTATGGATATTCGGAACACGGATGGTTCTGCCAGACCCTTCATTGACCGACTGACAGAAACCTTTCCTGACTTTCTTATGAGAAAATCAGAATTGAGTTTCTATGTGATAATATTATCGCCACATTTTACATGCTCATTCCTTATGACTTCAGCTTCTTCGTTCTAGGTTTAGGTCTTTATATTAGCTCCAATGTAAAAAAAAATAGTCTTCAAGAAGCTAAACCAATAAGCATTATCAACGTTTTCTTAATAAGGCTAAAGTAATCTAACGACATTGCACACCAGATCCTATCAGGTGCACATGTAATTGTTGCTAGGAGTGACAATCAGATAAAACTAATTCACCTCCTTATTCAGCTGGCAACACCGTAACACTTAACAGTCCAGACTTTATCACCCTGTCAATTGCTCACTTAATTCCCCCACACGACTAAAACGGCGCAGATAAAGCCAAACACGAATTATATTAAGACGGTAATCAAATAAACGACGTAGAATTGGTACGTAACGCGGCGAGGTGAATAGCGATGAATGGGGGTGAATACAGGCTGAATGGGGGTGAATTCAGGCTGAATGGGGGTGAATGGAGACGTTGATAGCGAATAACTGTGCTGGTGAAATGGCGCAATGCGGAACGTTTTTGTCACCATGGATTTAATATTTTTTCTTGAACGCTTTGTGGGCTGTTCAAGGTTGAACGTATGTGTCAGCTGAAAGTTAATAGCGGTTGGGGCTTGAAAATAATGTTAGGATGGGACGTGACATCGAAGCGCTCAAGGGCGAGCGTTTTGCGGTTATATATTGTAATTGTGATAATTCAATCATAAATGTTTAATTGAGGTAACTTAACAGAGTTACCGTTGTCATAACCTTTGGGTGAATTTGCACACCGTGGCATCTATAAATTATTTTTCAAACTTTAACTAACAACACTTTTCACAGTCATAAACGTCCATTAATTTTTATCATAATCATGGGAAAAAAATGTTATCGCTGGAGTGTATTAAGTTGAAAGCTTAGCTATTTGTTGAACAAACAAAAAAATGGGGCCAGAAGTAAAGAATTGTCCCAGCGTAATTTTATGTGCCCACAACACGCAATATTTTACTTAACCACGAAGCTTAAAATAATGTTAAGAATAACGAAAAGTTCTTTACATAACTACTAATACAGCGTGAATCAGAACTGCGCGGTCATATTTAAGGGAGTGGTATAGGCCATCAAACTGAACAACTTTCTCTATGGGAAAATTCAGCGGACGTTGTAGGTCAGCTACAAATATTGCTAGCTCCCAGGAAGAAAGGAGAGGATGAGCAATGAGGAGACAATTAAATTAATGGATTAGCAGTCTGTGGATCCATACATAAATATCGTACAATCTTTAAGATTATAAGTAATGAGGAAGACCTTTTAACAAATATATATTAAAATGCACCAAATTAGAATAGCTCCACAAGTCCACGGCTAGTATTATTTGATGCATTAAAGTTATTCTCAGGTTAGTTTTACGCAAATCCAAAATACTTATTTCAAAATTACAAAAAAAATATCAACATTGTTATTCGTGACGAAAACACATCAGCTATAATTTCAAAGAACGACTATCAACTCTTGAAGAACGACTACCAGTATAAACCATAGTGTGCAAATGTTATCTTTAACATGACAGAAGATTGGCCGTCCGTATTTGAAAAACGAGACTGTCTTTCACGTAGAAAAACTCAAATGTGATAGCACTTGTAATTATATAGTTATGTGAAACACAGGTGATAATTTCAAACCCGACATAAAGAAACACCTTCAACCATCCTTTAGAGCACTCTATGTAGATTTCTCCAAAACTAACAACTCCCTTTATTTCCAGGCGAACGCCTCATCCAGTTCGCGTCAGAAAACCTGGTGACAGAGATCCTGATTCACCCGCAGATGAACACGCTGATGCAGTGCATGCGAAACCTGCTCAGCTCCTTTACGCGACACAGGCACCTTGTGCACGCCGGATATACATTCGCTGGGAACGGCTCCTGGATCATGCAGGTAATAAAGATAGGTCATTCTAATTATAATTATAACGTATCTTTATTAGTAGGTAGGAGCATTTAGATGATGGTAAAATGAACCAAGATCTTTCGATGAAATAGTCTTCAAATAGTGAAGAAGTTAATGACAGAGAAGACGATAATGATAAAGAAGTAAATCCAAATACAATAAAAAACTTTTTACAAAAAAAGAACAACCGACTTTCAAAAAAGACACTACAAAGTCAAAAATTACTTTAATTTCGGAAGTCGGTGTATTTGGTTTTGAACTTTCGTTGTTTGCCACCGACTTCCGAAATTAAAGTTATTTTTGACTTTGTAGTGTCTTTTTTGGAAGTCGGTTGTTCTTTTTTTGTAAAAAGTTTTTATTTTGCACTTTTTAGTTGTGGTACCTACCCCATACAAATTCGAATAGGTACCACTAACCTGCTATGTAAATAACAGTTATTGGAAGTTATCATTATATCATCCATATAAACTAAGTGGGAAAAAAATACGTATTATTGAAGCTAACTCAAAAACTATCCAAGTAAAGTTAATAAAATTTATATGGGACCACCTCGGGAGCATACCCTTTCAAACAAAAAAACTATTTTTTAAATCGGTCCACAATTGACGGAGAAATCGCGTAACAAACATACAAAAAAAAAAAAAACATACAGACGAATTGAGAACCTCCTCCTTTTGGAAGTCGGTTAAAAATACTATTCAACAATCAAAATTGTTAACTGCCCCATAATAACATTGAAATGGGACAATGAAAACGAAGTTAGAATATTCAATTTAGGAAGAGGCCTAACCATTAGCTCCCACTTAAACACAGACCCGCAAAAACCCAACATCACTTAAAACACATAAAGCAAAGACCAAACTAAATCAACATTTATGAATACTAAAAGCTACTAAACCACACGCCGAAGTCAGCAAAGAGAAATTAACGTATTTATGTCACCACCAATCAACGGATCTGAATCAAAATGGGACGCCATTTGCGACAAATTAAGGTACATTATCAAGGGAACGGCTGTAATGTAATAGAATACCCTGTTCCCATTACGTTTGACTAAATTGGAATTGAAAATGTACTGAAGATAATTTGGAGTTTTGGTTAAATTCGATGGAGGTGTATTATTAGCGTACAAACCTTTATTTATTCATGAGGATTCTGTTGGAGCGTGAGACACAGACGTAACAGACGTTTGTCTCATTGAAATTACTTTACTACAAGATTATTGAAGGCCGTATGAGACACCAAGCTGGCTTGAAGGATGAAACTAAGCAAACCATGTACATAATGCCCTTTATTCCACTACTTACAATTTAGAACTTAATAATTCGAGCCTGGGTTCGAACCCACGTCCTACAACTCGAAGGTCGTTACCGCTGGGCCACTACTGCTCTTCAAACTATGCAAAGCAAACCATGTACTTATACAAACTGTTCATATACTTGCTGATCTGCGTATATGACGAATTATGTAAATCGTAAGGAATTCATAATAAACACATCAAATATGAAAAAGAAACAATTACAAAGTAATACCAATAGATAGTACGTAAGTAGTACACGAGTATAATTCAGAATTTTTATTGATCACGCACTAAAAACGGCTATCTTGAAACAATTTAGATAAAGTTAAACTTACGCAAGACCGCATAACTATAGCGACCGAAATTCTTCACTCCCAAAGTAATTTAATATCGCTGTTATTTGAACTCTCAAGTTTCTTAATTGGATAAAGTTTTTATTTATTTTTCGCGGTACGGAACGTAACAGATGAAAAACAAAATTCGAAAAACTGAAGATTAAAAGATATATCGCAGTATTGTTGTTTGTTCGAGTGCCAACGTCAAAAGAAAAATATGATATTTTTAAGAATTGCTTGAGATTAGAAATTATAAAAAGCTTTTTAGAATTTCACGTTTGTTTATCACAAATCATAAGACCTTTAGATTGCCTTGGATTAGTTGTTAAGCCTCTAAAGCCTCTTTGCCAAGCAGTAGCACTCATTCAGTCAGTATACTCAACAACTTAACTCATTTAGTCAGTAGACTGAATGTAAATGTACACAGCTAAACGAAATATATTTGCAAAGAAACAGTGTCTAAAACAAAAACATTTTTTAATTTAATCCGAAATGTTCTTCAGCTGCATCGAATACTCGTATTTGATTACTTTCCTATCACACTCTCCCGGATTTAAACTACATTTCATTACCTTCACCTAGTTCCGAAACTACTCCGTTTGATTTAGAACGAAAATGCGAAACTGATTCGAATTTCAATTTCATTTGAGCAAAAATCTTTTTCATTCTGTATAATATCAATTGAAGTAACGAATTTTGGAATGGATTTCGCACCCGTAAGCTGGTTCTTTCGCAAACGTGTTATGAATGGACGTGGAGTGACATTTCCTCCCTAGAGCCGACGGAAATTAAAACTACAGGCAAACGTGGAACAGGATTTCATCGCTATATCTTATAGGATAGCTTCGTGACGGAAGGTGCGGATAAATCATGTCGCTGGATACGTAATACATTGGAAAATGACAAACTTGAAACGAATAGATTGATATTTCTTTTGTCGACGGAAATATCGACAGAAAATTAGAAATAGAATAGAATACACAAAACTATAATACCGGATGCAATAAATACCTTATATTATACTGACAATATAAAACTGTTCGCTAAAATGGCCTTGTCCAAAGTTACCTAGCAGCCAATCTTTTCAAATATGAAAACGATACTTTAAAACTTTATTAGGCAGATTTACAACAATTTTTTCGTTCACACCATCTGTTACAAATCATCAAAAAAAGTCCAACGATATAAAAAAAAACGAACTTTAAATGAATTTTGAAAGAACAAAAACACTTAATGAATCACATATTGAAAACGGTACTCGCCGGGATTCAAAATTAATTAATTCACAGTATATTGACAATGAGTTCAAATATTTTTAATTAAGTCCTGATAATGAAGCTTAAAAAGTGAAGCTGCACGGTAATTAAATAAGCGAGGATCGTAAAAATGTTGGCTTTGGAACAATTGCCATTGTATATGGCTGTGAAAAAGTGTAATCCCTTTGTTGAAAGAACGGATTATGAAGATTCCTGAATAGGGTTACTGAGAATTATGAGGACGCGGTTAATGTTAGAATGTTTTGTGGAGTATTATAGAGACGGTTAATGTATGAGAAAATGGTGATAAAGAATGCCATGAAAGTTATACTTTAAAACAAATGCAATCGAAACTTAACAGTGTAGAAACTGATGAAAATAACGTTGTGCTGCTGTGGACAATCCATACTAGGTTTATTGAACAAGAATTTCTACAAGACATAGATGATCCGAAACCATTCTCCCGAGACTCTGTAGGCAATACAGTGAATTTTCAAAGTGGACATAACCCGCGGAGGGTATTTCAAAATACAAAAATAGTTTATCCACCGCAAAATATACCTACCTAAATGAAATAACTATTAAGTATACTAAACAATTGTAATATGATTTTTTTTATTTCATCCTATAGTTTCTCTATTTAATCCTGTTTAAACCTCGTTATATGTACATGCTGTGGTCTCCTGTAATAGAAGAACACGTAAAATAACCGTTTTTGATATTGTAGTTTATATTGTGTATACTTTATTGGAGGTCCAAATAAAAAATATAAATTAAGAGTGTACTCGATATCGGATATATGGAGTTCACTGTACTTCTGCCGTAAAGCGAATCTGTCTTAAATCAAATCTGTCGTAATGCGAATCTGTCTTAAAGCGAATCTGTCCTTAAGCGAACAAGGGTAACATCATTATTTTAATGATGAAAATAATGGTTTATTTACCACCCGAAAACCAAAATTATGTTTTTCTTTGGACACGTATATCTGCTCTGCTACTTGTAGCAAGAGATATCGATACTAATGACCCAAGTTAGACACATGGCACACTTGATGGATGGATCGCTAACAACTTCAACTGATCTCTGGGATACTAATGGAGCAATAGCTAGTGCTGTCCGAGTTACTGCTACAGTAACCATAACTGAACTGATTTAAGATGGCCATTTGGTTAACGATATGTTTGTTCTAACAAACATATCGTCAAAAAATCAGATAGATTTGATACCAAGTCTCTAGACTTGGTATCAAATCTATCAGATTTTTTTTAACTCTTTGAACCTATATCTTCCGTAGCGTTACCTGTATTTTGTACAGTCAAGGGCATTTTCGTGGAAAAAAAATGTCGTTGACGTTTCATAGATGAAGTCTTACTACTGACGCGCATTTCACCGTACCTTTATTACATACCTGTATGTTTTATATCCTGCATCTTCATTCTAATCAATTTAATATGTTAACCAATCTTTTCTTGTTTCAGGACGGGACCTTTTCCTTAGCTGACTTCACTGATGCTTACCAAGAGAACGAGGTTCAGCGCGTGATTCGCGCCTATGAGAACTCGATCTCCATTGATGTTCACTGCTCCACGAGCGGCGGCGGAGAATGGGCCAAGCTCCCTGAGATGCCCTTCGTCAAATACTGCAAGATTAGGGTCAACCCTACTGATATTCTCGACTCTGGCTCTCAAGCCATCAAGGATTTTATTAGTAAGTGTTTATTTTATTTTTATTAGTTTTGACTTGGTCTACGGTCGTTGTTAAATATAGGTCAGGCAAAATACCTAGACAAAGATTTATAAAACTCGTCCATTACTCATGAACATGATCAATTTTGCTGTGGGACCAACTCTGAAAAATAAACAAAAAAACACAGCTGTTCAGTACATTTCGATCACAATAGTATTGCACTTGTGTATGGAACTGCAGACATTTTGTCCTAGTTCAATATTAAGCTTAAAATGTATAGGTATTTTATTTGGAGGTTATATTTGAGACCTGTATAGATTTCTATTTAAATGTCATCAAAGTTGTCTTCCCTCGAATAAAGATCAAGTACTTGAATAGAATTTGTCCAATTATAGGACTAGGTCAGTCGGAAATCTTCCTCAATGTAAAGATGGACGGAATAGGCGGAATCAAATTGAATTTACGGTTTAATCTGGCATTGGACTAGCTTCAGTTAGATAAGGTCTCCTTGGTATTATTAGGTTAGCTGTAACGAGAAAATATCGATAGAACGTATACTAATAAAAGTATACCTTTTGCTAAAGACTGAATAAATATTTTTTTAAATTACAATCTTACTTATCATACTTAAGCATTAGTTCCAATAAAGACAGGAAAAACATGCATAATTCACAGTTTTCTTCTTCTAATGTTTAACTAAACTTACTTGACTTACAAATAAATTGAGGTTTTCTGAAAATTGCCAATATTCGTCAATTTGAATGCTTCTGACATAAACATCGATGTGCTCAACAATTAACAATAGAAAATGAACGCCATCTTGAATTATTCATTGTCTGTCTATAATAGAAGTAATCAAGTAAGATAACTGAATCAATATGTCTGGATTACATCTAATCCACTCCAGTTAGTACTCGTGATAGTGTCTCTAATTATGTTAGTCTCTAGTGTTATCGATGCGACGTAATTTAGAGCTGTTTACCTAATGAAGCTGTTTACATTGTTGCGAGTATATTGTGTGTAGTACATTATGTAGGTATACGTTGCAACATTATCTTGTCCCTGGGGATGTTATTCAAGCAATAGTGATTTAGTTTATATCATAGACCAATTAGTCTTCCTTTTCTAATCAAATCAAATGAATCAAATGGTTTGAAGATTAATTTAAAAACAAAAAAATTAAAGTAACGTAGACGACGTGTAAAGTAGTAGTAGTTTTTAAATTGTAAGTAGTTTTTGCAACGTAATTAGTTATAATTGTCACTAATCAGACTGGCTTTTCCAAAGATCTTTGTTATACTATAAGCAAAGCAGAATGTAAAAATAACGCTCAAAAACCTATAATATTTTAAACTACATAATATATTACATAATCCGGTTTTATAAAAAAAAAATAAGTAGTACAATAAAAGTAAAAAATAAATACAGCAAAACATGTTTTTAACTAATGTCCTTTGGCGTGTTGTGTTAAATTAAAGCAAATAAATGGTATAATTTTGCAATCTTTCACGGTCAATATTAATTCCTACTTTAACCAGTAGGTAAGCTACTTCAATACTTTATGTTAAATACCTAGACACCTTCCCTTTCTCAGCAAAACAAACTGCAATTAATAATCCGTTAATTAGTTACCATGAAACTTTACAACTGAAACTCCGGATATTTGGCTTCCGCACAAACTTGTGCAACAACTTGCACAAGTTTGTGTTCAGTTTGTGCCATTCACACGGCACTAACGATGCCGTTTGTGCGCCAACCTGGGTTACTGGCACGTGCATGTTGTAGGGTCACCTGTTTTAAATTTATGGTGGGATAGTCCTGGAGTGAGTAACATTTTTTAAATAAATGCCGTGAGAAGTACATAAAGTTGTGCAGAGAGTAGATTTTTGCCAACAAATAGAACAGAATTAATCGTAAAATAAATTCTTGTATTTTCAGTGTGAACTTCTAGTTTAAAAATTATATTCTATGGCAACAGATACGTATTTAGAAATAACTTTAAATGAAAAGAAAATACTGCCACCTCTTCCAGACCAGCACAAAATCGTTTTGTCTGGCTTATTTAGTAAAATCCTTAGAGCCATAATAGGAGCTTATAGTTCAGTAAACCTCGAAATCCAGCATAAAAACAAAGCACATTTTCGCTCTAACACCTTAATATTAACTCAATTACCTCTCTTACAGTAAATTAAATTTAGTAAGCACGTTTGAAGTGTTAACGGTAGGTGTCTGAGTGTTACCTTTGTCGGCGTTTCACACCGGGCGGTAAATCCTTGTAAATATTTAACGAAGGATTCCCTTACTCAATGTTGAGGGATCTTGTTTCGAACGGATTGATTTTGTTTTTGTCGAGTTACTTGATTATTTACTGCTTTGGAAAAGGTCCTCTGTTTGGAAGGGTAATTTATTTTGAGTTTTTGGCATGTATATTTGGTAAGGTTTAAAATAAAAGCTACGCTAATGTAAACACTTAATAATTATCTATAACGCTGGATACTACAATAATAAGTAAAACGAATTTAATATTATTTTTATAATATTTTGAAATGTTTTTGTTTCTTTTTTTTTAATAAAAATGTTTAAAAATGTAAACAATATGTATAAAAATGAATAAACGGATAGTAAAACGAAAAAATTGCATAATCCTAAATATTCAAGACAATACCAATAATTTCCCTAAAACTTTTGTCACCCTACCGCATACCGCTCACAATCCTGGCAATGACAAGCGGTTTGTAAACGGCAAGCAAATCAGCGTAGCGCCGTAGACAAGTGCTACGAGCTGCTACGCGCCCGCTACGAACTAGCTACGGCGTAGCTTTCAATTGTGCTTTTGATGTTTTAGTTATACTTGTATGGACGTTGTCCGTTGTTTGATTACATGATATTCATTAATAATAATTAGTAAACTGATTGAACATGATAACATTATTTTTGAATTAGAAAAAGGTGCAAATAAAATAATTTTGAACTTTGATAATCCTCAATAATAAAATTATATAGGTATTCAATTTTCCTATAATTTTTTTTATTTATAAATTGAAAAATAGAAGTCGCAAATAAAACCTTTTTAAACTCCAATCAAAACGACTTAGTAACAAATTGACACTAAAATTATAAAACTTTACGACTGCTGGATTTTAGTTATATCGTTAAAATTTTAGTACACTCCTTCCATTAGTTTATTACCTCTTAACTATAAAAGTGGGTAAACTGCGTGTTCCGAACTATTACGACTTCGTATTTAAACCTAAATGAAGGTAGAAATTGGTCCAAATTGTAGGGTTTGTTCTAGTTCTAGATAATTATGCGACAAACTATTTATTACATTTTATGGCTCAGTTATTACTGTAGGCTGAAGTTAGTAAAATATCTCTGTCTTTTTTTTATCGTAGTAGGTAAAAAGTAACATTAAATAACTCTGAAAACCATGGTTTTACTCATCTGAAATTATTCACCATAATAATTTCTTATTGGAAGCTTCCTTTTCTTGAGAAGCTCGTGGCTAAGTAATAACAAGCCGCACGGTTCGGTCCATCAGGTTAAGCTACGCTTGCCGGGGTTGGTCAGTGGATGGGTAACCATCTTCACATAGTGTTATCACAATGTCTTCTTTTCTTCTTTATTTATTTTTTGTATATTGGCACTTTGTATCTATATTCATGTATATAGTTATTATTTAATCGTGTTTTTGTATGTTGTGCTATTTCTTTTGTGTGCACCAAATAAACGATTTATCTATCCATCTATCTATCTACATATCGTGCCTCGGAAAGCACGTTAAGCCGTTGGTCCCGGCTGTCATTCGTGGACCTTTGACTAGTCGTTACGAGTCGTCAGAAGCCGAAAGTCTGACACCAGTCTTACCAAAGGGTATCGTATTACCCAGTTACTGAGTTGTGGAGGTCAGATAGGCAGTCGCTCCATGTAAAATACTGGTATTCAGCTACATCCGGTTAGACTGGAAGCCGATCCCAAGATAATTGGGAAAAGGCTAGGCAGATTGATTGGTAGCTTTCTTTTCTTCTTTATTAAACTGTTTCTCTTATTCCTGGCTTGTTGAAAAGGGGCATATTATTCATTAATTTAAACAATTTGTAATTCGCAACCAAAATGCCAAACACTCAACAAATCCATTCAACAACATCAAAATTACCTCATAAACACACAAACTTTCATATACTCACACAATTTACCTTTTAAAGCTACAACGCAAATTTTTCCCCACTTTGAGCTGCAAAAAGGGGTAATAAAAACTCTTTTGTTGATGTACAGTGAGGTCGGTTGTCACATGCCAAGTTAGTCGGTACAGTCGGCACGGTAGGAAGCTGTACAAATACTGTGCGGAGTTAATTTGACGCTCACGAGTTGGGAATTGTTCGTACCTAACACTGAAGTTTGTTGGTGGGTTTATGAGGGATGGGGTATGAGCGGAGCGGGAGCGGGGTTTGTTGAAATGAGGATTAAGGATGGGACACATTGTATTTTATCTATTACTTTATAGAATACTAGAGCTTCTGCCCGCGACTTCGTCCGCGTGGAATAGTTACTTTGGGCTAACGCTAAAAAATCCCCCCGATTTTGAAACATTCTTCATTAGTACTCCGCTCCTATTGGTCTTAGCGTGATGATATATAGCCTATAGCCTTACTCGATAAATGGGCTATCTAACACTGAAAGAATTCTTCAAATCGGACCAGTAGTTTCGGAGCCTATTCGGTACAAACAAACAAAAAAATCTTTCCTCTTTATAATAATAGTACTTATAGACTAACTGAGCGCCGCGGTTTCACCCGCATAAATCTGGATCCCGTGGGAATGTCGGGATAAAAAGTATCCTATATCTTAATCCAGGTTATGGTCTAACCATGTGCTAAATTTCATTCAAATCTGTTCTACCGTTTTAGCGTAAAAGCTTAACAAAGAAATAAACTCACTTTCGCTTTTAAAATATTATAAGTTAGGATGCAGTTCATATTGAGTTCATGAGAATAACTAATTGAATTATCTTCAAAATAATAAATCGAATATAATTAAAAAACAATCAAAAACCGCGCAGTTTGCTAGTAAGCAAAGCCGACTGCCCAGTTCACTGCAGGAATAACGCTTTCCAATGAATATCCAATATGAGAAAGCATCAGTTTGAGTCAATAGATAACAAATTGCACAGCATTAAATAAAAACAGTAAACACTCAAAATGTTCCTTCATCTTTAAATCGCAATAAAAATCCGGGATCTAAATTGAATTACATCAAAGAAATCAGATTTAACGAGCAAATCTCATCGTCCTATACTTTTCCTTTTCCTTTTTTCAAAACATCTCGAACCTTCGATTTACAAATAAAATATAAAACGTACCGAGGTCTTCCTGTTGACGTCGCCTTCACAAGAATCTTTGAAATATTTTCTTCACTTCTACAATATCTTTTTTATCGGAAACGCGATTTCTATTTGAGATTTTCCATACTAGGTCGTAACGCAATAAAAATCAAATAAAGTTCATGATTATTAATAAAATGATTGGGACAAAAACATTTTTCAATACTAATGAGACATTTTACAATTTGAAAAGCATTTCATAAGTAATTGTAAAATCATCCAATCATTATTTGGGTTTGCTTCCAGTCTAACCGGATGCAGCTGAATACCAGTATTTTACATGGAGCGACTGCCTATCTGACCTCCACAACCCAGTTACTGGGTAATACGACATTACATTTGCAACTTTTTAGTTCATTTAATTCACATACCTACTTCTCCAATACGCAAATAATTTCCTGCATGAAACCATTAATGTTGAACAGCGCAACAAACTTGTAACTCCCAAGTTATACATATTTAGTCGTGTGTCGGCTGTTTCCGCAACTTGTTACTTACAACTTTAAATTGCTTTCAAAACTTACACCTATCGGTAACCGTTTAAAGTTTTATTGAAACGCTTAACGTTAAGCATCTTGATGTTTAAATTTTGCATATTTTTGGTGAAGAGAGAAGTTTTAGAGAGAGCCTACTTGAAATTCATTTGGAGATAACGAGCTCTAAATAAGAATAGAAGTTAATAATAAAAGTATGGGCAGTATCTTAGCGAACATTTCCAAAGACAAGGAAACTCCTCACGTTGAAATGCGAGTATTATAAGAAGAGAGGATGATTATAATAATGGGATAGTCATCAACGTCTTCTTAGGCATTCATAACAACATTATGACTACTAATATGATGTTCAAGGCAATATTCCTATATTGTAAAAGAAAGAATGAAAGAAAAAGTATTTATTGGGACAAGCACAGATCTCAAACTAAAATAAGACACACTCATTAAAAAATCAATAAAAAATAATATAAAAATAATCAAAAAACAAAGTAAATTTAAAACAGAAGCAGAGTCCTGTGCAAGGCCAAAAGGCATATTGTAGCATGCTATCGTGTCTGTTGCCACCAAGCAATTTATTGGTAGAACAGGTACTCAGGATTTTCTATTGTTTCTACTGCATGGCAGTTCATGGATTAATTTGGGGACATCCCAATCTCATCTCACCCAATCTCATCAGACATGAGCTGGCTACCACTCCTCTATAGGAGTCATGGTAGCTGTATATTTCTGGACACATAGCTATCTATCATCATCATCATCATCATCAGCCTATTAATGTTCTCACTGCTGGGACACAGGCCTCCTCTCTGTGAGAGGGAGTGGGCCGTAATCCACCACGCGGGCCCGGGTTGGTAGATGTCACATGTCTTCGAATTTTTGGTTCTAAGACATGCCGGTTTCCTCACGATGTTTTCCTTTACCGTTTTGAGAGCAGTGGTGATGAAATTATTTACACAAAGTAAAGCGCCTGCTTGGGTTCGAACCCACGACCTACAACTCGTAAGTCGGGGCCGTTACCACTGGGCCACCACTGCTCTAGCTATCTATGTGTCCAGAAATATACAGCTAGCATAGCAATAAAACCATGTAAGAATCCAATTACAAAACTTAAAGTTAAAGGTCACACTCTCTCTAAACTCTCCTTCATCAAAAACTAGTTATTAACAAAGAAGAAGTTACGAGCAATAAAACCCCAAACTTGACTACCAGAATAAGCTGACATTTTAGTCCCCTCATCAAAGAAATTACATAAGATACATTAAAGCTCTCGGCGAAATAATAAGATCTTCAAGAGGGTGCGTACATTGTAGGACAATGGTTTCAGTCTGGTTTAGTCTGGGTACTAATGGTCTTGACTCGGGACATAGCCTCTAAGTGTTTCTTGAAGTGGGCAACGAATTGCGCTTGGCTATAAAGAATAAAGAAGGCTTTGGAGTGCTTGGAATTGTAAAAAATTCAAAGTTTTAATGTAGATTTTAAGTAATGGCTACAGCGTATGAACATGAAATGTAGAGGTTTATTGAGGGAATTAAGAGTAAGTAAAGATAATAGACGAAAAAAAAAACATAGACAGGATTTATATCCCCGTCATTTGTATTTTTAACCGACTTCCAAAAGGAGGAGGTTCTCAATTCGTCTGTATGTCTATATCAGTTCACAGCGGGTCTCATATGAAGGCTAAAAGTCAGCCAACGGGCAATGGAGAGTGCTAGGCTTAGAGTTTCCCTACGTAATCGATCAGAAATCTAGTGATCCGCAGGAGAACCATAGTAACTGACATAGCTCAGAGAACTGCCAAACTTAAGTGGCAGTGGGCAGGGCACATTGGTCGCAGAACAGATGGCCGATGGAACCGAAAGAAGGCCTCCTACAAAGTGAGCCTGTGATCTTGTGAAGGCCGCAAGAATCCGTTGTATACGAAGGGCATAGAATCGGTCGAAGTGGCGGTGCTTGGGGGTGGCCTATATCCAACAGTGCACGTCTTTCAGATAAAATGATAGAGAATGATACCGGATCATATACCGGATACGGAGGAGCTCGTGGCTAAGTAATAACAAGCCGCATGGATCGATCCATCAGGTTAAGCTACGCTTGCCAGGGTTGGTCAGTGGATGGGTGAACATCTTCACATACCGAGACTCTTCCGTGCCTCGGAAAGCACGTTAAACCGTTGGTCCCGGCTGTCATTTATGGCTCTTTGACAGTCGTTACGAGTCGTCATAAGCCCGAAAGTCTGACACCAGTCTTACCAAGGGGTATCGTATTACCCAGTAACTGGGTTGTGGAGGTCAGATAGGCAGTCGCTCCATGTAAAATACTGGTATTCAGCTGCAACCGGTAAGACTGGAAGCCGACCCCAAGATAGTTGGGAAAAAGGCTAGGAAGATTGAATAATACCGGATCATAACGATATTAAAAAGCAAGCATTATTAAGCCGATTATACGTACATTAAACATATAATTCACGACAAGTTGGATGAACACACCAATAAAAAACTTTACCAATAAGCGTCATACGATCCTAAACTACTCTTGACCAAAAAAAACTCCAACCATATCGGCCCCTATATTGAAATATATAAAAGCATTATTAGTGTGTATTGGCACATCGTCCTAGGAATTTTCAATAAGCGCATACCGTGCTGGCCTTACAATAGCCCCGCCATTTTATTGTTTACTCACATACTCCGTGTGCTCTAGCTCTAACCTTTGATCGAACGAAATTAAAATCTGCCCATCAATTTTATTGACACTGGGGGCCTCGGGACAATGTAGGCCCGAAACTAAGGCCAGGCTTTAATTATTTTGGGTTAACATGTGATGAAAATTGAAATTGGGAATTTGTAATCCTTTAGTAAACATTGATGGACGTGACCATGTCTTTGTTTAGATATCCTTGTTTATTTTGGAATACGCATTGGTGAAAATAAGCCTCCGAATAATTTGACAAACATGATTCAATCGCCAATCTAATCTTGCTTGCTTGCTACCTTAAGTCTGTTTTATTAATAGCAAAATAACAATTTTCAAGGTAAAACCCACTGCCCTATTTACCTCAGATCGACATTAATTAGAAGAGCATCAACTACACGGAAAATAATTAGCAACATCCTTGAAATTAACCAGGTCCACTCGAGCGTGGCTTCTAATCGACCCCCGTCGTTCAATTTTAATCTTTATCGTATTGGGTGTAAAGTTTCAAATGCGTTGATTGCTCAGGTGTGGGAGTTATTAGGGCGGGCAGATCCCAGGTCATTGATTGAGTCGTAGTGGATGCAGGCTGTTGGGCTAGGATCTAGGTCATGGCAGCTTGTTAGGTCTCCTTGGTATTGCTAAGGTTGTATACAATGTAGGTTGGTTTGTTGTGACAAGGTACACGTAATATAAAATAATATTTAATGCAATTATGTAGTTGGGGAAAATGAAAACTTCTTAGTTAATAACTCTCAATTACCTAGTGATAAGACAGCACCACCATTTGGTTATTAGGTACAAGAGTATACAACGTGAAATTTGAATCACAGTTTTGCTAGAACAAACGTTGTTCGGACCATGGTCTACTATCATTCTATAGCATCCAATATGTTATTAAAGCAAACTAAACTAGGCGTTCTCAAATAAGTCTTATGTTGCTCAAACGTGTTCAAACATTAACCGTAACATCTAAGGACTCATCGCCGGTAGCAATATGGCATTCAAAAGAGTTATGAGGAGTCCACGTGGACTACAAGGATGTCCGGCCAATGCGGGCCAAAATTTTAATAAATAAATCAGTCCTTTTTTGTGTTTTTTCAAATACCATTGACGTTTTTTTTTAATTGATTGTTATAGAATGGTAGTAGACCATGGTCTGAACAACGTTTGTTCTAGCAAAACTGTGATTCAAATTTCACGTTGTATACACTTAAAACAATTTTCTTTAAATACTTGTGTCATTTTGTAGATGGTCACTAGTAATTGACTCATTATTATAACTTTCTTCATCCAAATGAAAAATTATTTTACAATTATTTTAATAAGGAAAATGCATGTAATATTTTTTTCACTAACTCAATTGAAGACAGTTATACAATGTGGAGACTACCATTCAACAAAAAATTAAAATACTGGCACTACTAATGCTTAAGAGTATTTGGAACTGTCAAATAAATCTTAGCTTCGAAATAAAAAAAAGTTTTTTTTCTAACAAATTAAATGTAATGTATCCACCCTAAGCCTATAAATTCCGTTTATCCAACTAGGCCTTGGGTGAATTCTCGGGCATGCATTTCAGAATATCCACCTGAGGGTGGATTTTTGGGGTGGATAAACGGAATAGCCCGAGCCGACTATAGATTTTGCCGAGCTATAATGACTAAACTATTGAATATATTCAATTGAATTTTTGTATACAGAATGACAACGTCATTATGGACACGCCGTTTAATTTTTTGTTGTATTGTCGTCCCCACCTTGTATAAACCTAATAAAAGTATCAAAAGTTAAACTACTGCTTGTTGCTCAAAAAAATTATGAAACTCCAACAATTTTCTAATACAGTTCAAACATCCGTTTCTGTCGCGGTCAGGATGTGACGCCATTTGGCATGTTACTGCTTTGTTGACATCTGTTTTTTAAGGTTCTTTAGGTCCAAATCATATAAATGAAATAGATTTTTTGCTTTATTTACAACCTTCCTTAGTGAGAATTCAAGCAGTTTGCTAATAAAAGATGTTTATTCACATGCCTTTTGAGGTAATTTCTGGGATTTTCGAAGAAGACGCGATTCGAGTTTGCGTTCCGTTCCACCAAAATAACATAACATAAAATAATGCATTGTAAAATAAGTAATACATTTAAAAAAAAAATTGGTAGTTGTTTCTTGACTCCTATACAATGTATATTTAAATAATTAATCCGTCTTGAATTAAGTGCATAACCCCTATTACTATGAACGAGCTACATAGAACGTTGTTCCTCAAATCCATTCTTATCAAAACCACCTGCACTAACTTAATCCACTCTATACAAATACTACAAAGATCCATTGACAATTGCAACGCATGACCCTGATTCCCACTCCAACTCCTCTCTCCAGAGTATGAATGCTCTTTACAGCTATGGTAATCCATTCATACTAAAGCAGACTATTCACTGCACTGCAGTATTGTGCTGTTAAACCCAGTGAATACTAGGATTTTGCTCAAATCTCGGTGTGCATAAATGTTAATAGGGTGTATTATGCCCTGAGCGCGTTCGCGGGTAATGTCTCTTTGTTCGTGGTGATAAATGGGCTATATTTCTGTTAATTATTTTATATTTTAAAATATTTTGGGTGAAAATTGTGTTTTGTGGGTGTAATAATGTCACACGCTTTTATGGGTTTAATGAATAGTTATGATCCTAAAATATATATACAATTGTTTGTAGTATCAAAATATTACGTCTTAATGTGCCTGTAATTTTACAGGAATATTTTCTCTTTAGAATCAATCTAAATAGATTCCACACGTGATGATTTCATCCATTTTTAATCTTCTGCATAATAAATAAAATTATAAATGCGAAAGTGAGTTTGTTACGCTTTCATACTAAAACGGCTGAACGGATTTGGATGAAATTTGGCACATGGGTAGATCATAACCTGGAGAAAGATATAGGCTACTTTTCATCCTGGATCGCAGAAGAAATTGGGGGCAAAAGCTAGTATTATATACACAATATCTAAATCTTCTCTTATAATACTTCAAAAAATCTTAGTATTTTTTAATTATCGCAACCCCGCAACAGGCGTGCGTGTATAACCAGATGTATGGACGTAAACGAGGCAAAAGGAGAATGTAAGGATTGTAGCAGGTGATGTTCGGTAGTGTCTACCTACCCCCATGGGATGAAGGCGTGCGTTTACGTATGTTCGTATATTTTTAAACTATTCACAAAAATAACCGATTTCACAGCCAAGTTTATTAACCAATTTCATAATCCCTGGTAATTAAAAAGATAAGAAAAATCTTCGTAAACTTCGAAAACAGTTGTCTCGTTAATCCTTCGTTAATTTGTGATAAAAATCTAATTAGAACTTGGAACAATTTGTCGGAAGTTTTAGCATGAAGTGTTCGTTTAATTAAGTCTCATAGCAAACAGTTAGAATTACTAACCGTTCCTTTTCAAGAATGTTAATATGAGATCCAGTTAGTTTTATAATCGTAGCGCAAAAATAAAAAAGTTGTGAAAAAAGTTGTTTGAATTCTTTTGTAATGTAAGGGGGTCTTTAATTTTTATGAAGGAGTTAATAAGGTGCCTAGCTCAAGTCGGACTAAATGATTTTGAGAATAGAAATAATAGACTGACTTACCACAGAGATATACCTATCTCTTACAATCGCATCGAATTCAAGAATATTATATATTATGCATTATATATTATGCATTATAAGTGAGGTAATTCCTATTGTTGCATTACGTAAGAACTTACTGAAAACCACCCAAGACATAATAATTCACAATGTCAGTCTTTCAAAAGAAACTGAATCATACATGTTAACTGTTTCATCTTTTGAAAATAAAACGATTTTCCACACTAGACTTCTGAAGGCTTACTGCAGACCAGCGCGACTTGTCGCGCGACGCGACACCGGTTATTGTTCTACCGTGAAGTTTTCTTAGAAATTGTATTGTTCATGTCGCGCGACAATTCACGTTGGTCTGCAATAGCCTTTAACATACGCTTTTATAGAAAAAGTGAGATATCATGCAAACAGTCACTTTGACGTACCCTAAAATACCCTGCAAATAATGTAACCTATACTACGAGCTCTAAAGTTGCGTTTAAAACCACAGAATGTCAAACCCTTCTCATTAAAATCATATAGACATACCTAGTAAAACTAATGTAACCATTTATCTCTTTACAGCATACCTGGACCCCTACGTAGTGCCAGCCAGCCTGGACCAGCTCCTGGTGTCGAGCGACGTGGTGGGCAACATCAGATTCACCCACCCGACGCTCTACGTGTTCCCGGGAGGCCAGGGCGATGCTGCGCTGTTCGGCATCAATGGATTTAATATGCTAGGTGAGTCGATTTGAGAAGGTCTGAGGATAGGACCTTGTGGAACGCCGAAGGAAAAAATACGTTGGTTGCTCAACGTTTTCGTGTCAAGAGTAGAAAGAGTTTGTTGAGTTTATTTAAGCCTACTTGTTTATTCGGATCCCATCATAAATTGTTGCAATAACTACACACATCAAAAGTGTCTAGGGATCAAGCATTTTTATGCGGATTTCTTGAGATTGAGATGTGGCTTTGTAATAAATTTATGATTTTATAAATTTATATGGATCCTTTTTGGTGCATTTCATAATTTGAATCAGGAACTGTGAATCAAATTCGAGTAAAAGATGAAAATCAGCTGTCAATATTTTCCCTATAAAAACATACAACGCATTGAAGACATTATTAGTGCTACTGTTTCCCTACTACTGATTAAAACCAACGTTATTATGGAGCAGCGACGTCATTTAAGCAGGGAAGAAATGCTCAGAGCCGTGGGAATGATAGAAGCTGGTTCCCGGCAACGTACTGTGGCTTTAGCTCTGAATACAAGTCAGAGTGTTATCAGTCGACTTTGGACACGTTACCGAAGCACTGGTACCGTGGCTGAGCGCCATGGAGGACGGTATCGCTGCACCACACGGAGACAAGACCAATACATTCAAATCTTAGCTCGAAGAGCTCCAACAATAACCGCCATGACGTTAGCCGTGAGGCTTCATCACTCTTCAGGGAACTTAATTAGCGACCAAACAGTCAGAAACCGCTTGCATGAAGTGAACCTTCATTCCCGAAGACCGCTACGGGTACCACCTATAGCAATGCACAATCGTAGGATTCGATATCAATGGGCTCTTGAACACAGAAATTGGGCAGAAGAACAATGGCGTTTCGTGTGCTTTTCTGATGAGTCTCGTTTTGGTATGAGACCGGATACAAGACGTATACGACACTGGAGAACCCCTGGACGCCAACAGCGATTAAAATCCTGCCAGGAAGTCCATCCTTATAGTGGTGGAACCATCATGGTATGGGCGGGTATTTGGATCGGCGGAAGAACTGAGTTGATTTGGATCAGAGGCAACCTCAACGCTCAAATTTATGCTGAGACGATTGTATCAGACGTCATCGTTCCTCTACAAGTGCAAATCGGTCCCTTATTTCAGTTAATGCATGATAATGCACGACCGCACACCGCAAGAGTTGTAAGACAGACTCTCGCCGCAGCTAACATCAATGTCCTGCCCTGGCCTGCTCAGTCGCCAGACTTGAACCCGATTAAGCATGCATGGGATATGCTACAGAGAAGAGCTCTGCCGAATATGGAGGGTATCCAGTCGCAAGAAGACCTTTTTTTGTTGTTGCAACGAACATGGGCGGCCATTCCACAGCGTGATTTGGATGAACTCATTTTGAGTATGCCAAACCGATGTTCTTGTGTTGTTAGTGTTCGCGGTAGAAACACGGATTATTAATTGTTTAAGTTACCCAATAAAATTTTAAAGAAAACTGTTATTTCAGTCTTTTTTTCGAACTTTAATGTTAGTGGTTCAAATGTCAAAAATCCCTTTATTAGGAAAATGGCAAATTTCTTTATTAATGCAAAGGTGACTTGGTTTATCGTTACTGTGACAAACGAAAACACTTTATTTGATGAATCCTTAAAGAAAATTTTAATTAATATCAATCAGGAGAAAAGTTATTGCAAAAATATATGTTGATCCCTAGACACTTTTGATGTGTGTAGCTAGTTTTCAACAACAACTGTGCTTATTCAAAAACAGCAGCTAGTTAAAATATTGCCATATTATTGTGACTGTAGATAATTTTCTCTCAAAGGGTAACTCAGTTACATTTAACTCGATAATACCTAAAAACAAAGTAACTTCATTTTAATTCTATTACATAGTAACAGTACTTTTACGAATAATACTTAAGTAAACTTCCAGCTACAAAGCTCGTCATTAATCTAATTGATAAATTTCATTGCGAGCAGCAAGACACTAATGTTTCCTCGGGGACTCCACCTTTACCCGAGAAAAATCGAGTCAAAAATAAAAATAAGTTAGTTCTTTTCCCCAAAGACTTACATAACTGAGCTGACTAAGGTTCTGTAAATACAGTGCCCCCGTTTACCACGTCTGTCCGACACGCCTGAGGCTCTCGATGCGGATTTTTTCGGCTGTTCTCTTTTCATTGGCGCGCTGCCAAAACTCATCTCTTGGTTACATTGGCAAGATTACGCTGTGTACTTCGTTCAATGTTGAACATTTTACAATTTAGTTTTAGGAGTCTTTTGTTGTTTTGTCTGGTTATGATTTTACTAGAATTTCGGTTGGAAATGTTGAAAAAAAACGGTTGGAGTTTTAGTATGTTTTATGGTGGCTTGAAAAAAGTTAGTGTTCAGGATATTATGTCATGTCTTTTGAAGGATTTACGACCTTATTTTGTCTCAAATGTATCTTGAACTGAGAAATTAAAGAATGTTCTATGGATTCATAGAACATTCTCCTTACAGAGCATTGGCCAAGAATTCGCCTACTATATCCCACATTCCAACATCAGATTCTTCGCATAGTTTCTCACGAAAAATTCAACAATTTACTAGAAAATTCCACAACCAATTGACTTATAAAAGTAGAACCTTGACACAATCTCAGAGGCAGTACAGCCACTTAGAAGTTGGTACTGTGCCAAAGAAATATTGGCTGTCTCCGGTACAAAGACGCCTCCGAGTGTTCGCTGATGGTCTGTCAAACTCACAATGTTATATTGTTTGCAGAGTTTTGGATCGAAACGTCTCGAGTATTTAGATAATTGTGTTGTTCATTGTTGTTTTTGACTGCTATGAGAGTTTGTTTTGTAATTTCTTGTGAAATTGACGTTGAGGTCAAATTTTGTCAAAGAGCTTGTCTACGTAAATAATTTATTTCAGTCCGGGGCAGTGGTCCAACTGCTCTGTCCAACTAGTTGGACCTTGGGTCTTTACTAAGGGCAGTTGTCCAACTTTAAAAATAGTTGGACCACAGCACCTTTTGAGAGTTCCCTGGTCCAATTCATTTAAAAAATAACTTGCCAACTCTAAAAACCTCAACTGCATCTTTATGTGTGTATGGTACCTACGGGTTTACGGTTATCTTTGCAGTAAAATAATTAAATTAAAGTCGGGTGACTAATTTTTAAACTTTATTTTTTTACAATGTTTTACAACATTCAACGAAATTTATCTAAAGCATGACCTACAGTAATATCACCTGAAATCAGTTGTAGCTGAATTTCTCGTATATAATCATCATTCTGAGATAGGTACCTCAAAAACTAAATCAAAAAGAGTCAAAAGAACTATTTCTTTATGCTATGTTTTTCCACTATTGCAGAGTGATAAATTTGTAGAAGGCTGGGATTACATTAAAAAAAAAAGTGGTGTTGAAGCTAACAAACTGATTCAATAGCGTTTTTGGATTAAAGGAAATTTCGATGAATTTTCTCAGCTTATAAGAGTATTCAGCCAGAGGCATAGGACTAAATAACATTTCAGAAAGCTCACATGCAAAACTAAGTCGGCGCATTAATTCAAAAAATGTTGCGATGTTACGTCTATTAAATGTTTTAGAAAATTTTACATCTTTATCAAGCGACATCGCATTGAGAATGTTGATTATATACGAGAAATTCAGCTACAACTGATTTCAGGTGATATTACTGTAGGTGCATGCTTTAGATAAATTTCGTTGAATGTTGTAAAACATTGTAAAAAAATTAAGTTTAAAAATTAGTCACCCGACTTTAATTTTTTTATTTTACTGCAAAGACGTTCAATATAACCGTAAACCAGTAGGTACCATACACACATAAAGATACAGTTGAGGTTTTTAGAGTTGACAAGTTATTTTTTAAATTAATTGGACCACGGAACTCTCAAAAGGTGCTGTGATCCAACTATTTTTAAAGTTGGACAACTGCCCTTAGTAAAGACCCATGGTCCAACTAGTTGGACAGAGCAGTTGGACCACTGCCCCGGACTGATTTATTTGATGTAGCTCCTCTGCAAACTCTGTGATTCTGTAATCACAATGTTTTTATTCGTGCTGTGTTTACAAGCTGTCAAATTCTAGCATGCGTTCTTATACACGACGTTGTTCTTAGCTGGGCATACACTTTCAGAGTGGTGCTACTGTATTTATATCTTCTATGACACATGACTTATCTCCTACGATAGGATCCTTTTACGAAATAACAAGATTCTTAGTATTCTCATTGTTGACTTTTGACATTTTAACATTTTCAGTTCTAGTAGAAAACTCAACATACTTACGTAACTCAGTATTCTTCCGTTGACCTATCCACTTTGCATTGAGCGAACATTTGCTGAGTCAACCGATCCATTTCTCTGATTTCCTACACGAGATATTCAGTTTGAATAAAGCATATTTCTGCAACTTGAAACAGTAATATTAGATTTGTATTATATTTCTGATTTCTTGAATTGAACTTCTGTCGTCTTATTGAATTTACATTTGGAATAGGTCATTTTTAGCCTCCACTTTACTACAATGCGCTTTCAGACTTTATGACAATTTCATAGAGTATTTTTTACTTACTAAGTAAACCTCATCCTTATGTCCGACATCGTGATGGTGCTTTGTCGTGTTAGGTAAAGATCGTCACGTTCTGGGCCTTTTTTGCGACATCATAGACTAAATTAATGTCGGTCAACATTCTTTCCACAATTCCAATTTAAATACTCTCTATTTATGACAAAATTCACTGAGTATGAGGAAGAACAATCAACAAAAAAACCATTATAAAGATTCCCTAGGTATATAGTAGGTAGTAAAGTTTGTTCACTTAGTTCAACGTAAAATATAGGGTACCTAGATTTAACAGCTGACGCTAGCTGCTATGTGAAGGTAAATAAAGTTTGTCCCACAAACAACGGTTTCCATTAAGCCACCGCACACGTCAAGCCAAGAGCGTGCTACCGTGTTACTAAGTAAACTCGCCGGGACACGTTACTGTCATGCTGTTGGCTTATCTGCATGACGTCACTGCTTTCACGTCAGGAGGAATAGAGCTCTTAAAAGTAATTGTGGAGTTGTTTCATTGAAAGAGGTGCTGTAGTAGAATGAAGTTGTCTGAAGTAAAACGAAATAACATTAATGTTGATTATTTAGTTTCTTTGTTGTGAGTGCTAAAAGCTTTAGGTGATAGCTACTGTAAACACATAGTAACACGAACAGTTCCTACGGAAGTGTGTTTGATATCAAATTCTAATCTAGCCAGACCAATCAAAACATTTAACCAACGGCTAACCTACTCTTACTGTTGGCAACACCTACTCTTAGGTAAGGCGGAACAAAAACTATTTCACACACAATATTTTTCCTTTAAAGCCCATGGCTACAATGTCACGTCTAGCCAACAGTGGGACAGCGGCATGTTGAAAAACACCCACAGGAAAACGTGACGGTCACGCTAGCGAGATGGTTTACATTAAAATATTGAAGTTTTATCTTTGGGTATAACATAAGTTACGTTACATCCGTTTTACATTGCCTCTTATTTATACAAGAATGTGACGAATACAATGTGATGCTTCAAATATTAATAAAAATGAACAGATTAATATAAAAATCAAAACAGGATATCTAGTCACAAAATTGGTTATTTAGCTGCCAATCCCAAACAAAATAGTCAACCTCTAAACGTGGATTAATCTCACATAACCCTAAATCCGAATCATGTCAAGCTTATACTCCGTAGTAGCCATTTTCCGGATAAAAACGCAGAAATACTCCACAAACAGCATTTCCCATTAAGCCTTTTGTGTCACGTCACGGCCGAGAGCATGCAGCGTCGTGTTACTAAGTAAACTCACACATGTATAAACACGCTCACTACTACAAGTGTCACGTCGTTGGCCTTAAGTCTGCGTGTAATATAATAATGAAGGAGTGTTATTAGTTGTGTTTGCATTTCCTTTTTATGTAGTAGGTTATTAAGACCTTTTCGCACTTTTTTTTATGGAATTTGTTGGGAATATTTGATAGATACTGTTGGAAATAATTTTAAATGGCGATCCAAATGGAAGATTTATTCTATTTAGATAATAATATTCTGATAGGTATCTAATTTATTTGTAATTGGAATTTAAGGAACGGTTCTGTAGGCTTAGTTGTAACAGCCTTAGAATAGTAATGTAGTCACGTAGTGCCTATTTTGCTGTTTGCGGAATATTTTGATAGAATATTAAAAGAAGATAATTAATCTGGCCGCTTTACAAGTACAAAACTAAATAATAGGAAAAATAAGTTTGGTTTTTAGTAACACGTTATCAAAAGAGTATTTTATTGAAATATATATGACGTTGGAAAATAGGGTTTACAAAAAAAAACTTTTTTTTTTAATGCTTATTCCTACCAATTTCTAACTCACTCAATGTTATTTTTTTCCGCAACACCTGTCGGTCTACATTTTTCCCGCCATCTGCAAACAAAATGGCGCGTGGAAGCGTAATTCTCTGTTCAAACAAAAATGCACATCGGCACCCATTCCCTCTCCAATTTATTTTCAATCAAAAGTCCATCCGGCGATTTTATCTATCTTGTTTGAGTTCCACTATGCCAATATTTGTTAGTGGAAGTGCCTTATGAGTTTTACATATACGACGTTGGATTAATGCTGTCTGCGAATTAAATTGTCTTTAATTATGAAGTTTTTAGGTTTGGCGATTTTTGAGATAAACCAGTGGGAGATATTAAATGAAAAACGCTCTTTGCAAGTATGCATAAACGTAATAATTGCTGTTTTAAAAAAATAACGAAAAAAAAACAAATACTTGCAAAAATAGTCAAAAAAGTATCTCCACCACAGCGGGAATTAAAAAGCATAAAATGGTCAGTACCCGAAATCCATTAAAGTCCATCAAGTGCCAAGCACACATCAAATTGACAACCAATTAAAAACTTAACATTGAGTTTAAATCAGAATTCGACCTCATTCGACTACATTTCCCGAATCAAAAGCTCATTGGCAGAACTCATTGGTTCAGTGCCTATAGAAATAAATTAAAAGCAATATGAAACAATGCAAGCCTGATTATTGTTTACCGGGAGCATAATTTGAAATTGGAGTTTTGCTTCAGTGACTGTTAGGGGGTGTTCGAATGGCATTGCGTATTAGATACGTGTTTGCGAACACGTTTGTATAGCGAGCCAGCGATGTATGCCTAACGGGAAACTCTGTGTAATTTGTATGCTGATTCCTGAATGAAAGGGGGATGAACCGTATTCATGTGATTAGATTTAAATAGGGTGATTGTTTGGTGTGAATACTTGAATATGGTTTTGGAATTTATGCGAACTGGGGTACCTGAACCACGTACATGTTATTTCTGGTTAATTAACTCCTATTGTTAACCGGAATAACGGTCTGCTCTTTTCGTGGTAGGGTGTCGGTTTGATTAAGCCTTTTCAAGTCGACTAAATATTCATGACAGTACCTATTGGAATACCTTAAGGGTGAGAATAGAACTTACGACATTCAGTTCAACCATTGAATGAACACAGTTTTGCTTGCAGATCTATATTTATAATATTATAAAGAGGTAAATATTTGTGAGTGCGTATGTATCGGGTAACCTTCGGAACTGGAGCTGCAGTATTACCGAGTGTTATAAAATATATTTTATTTTACGCGGATGAATTCGTGAGCAGAAATTATTACCTCTAAAAAATAAATGCGATGCATACAAATCCTGATTTTCTCCATCTAGGTAATCATCTAATAAATCCTCGTTATCACAAACGACAAATCCCTTTTAGCTTTTTAGTCTCCGTGCAGTTGAAAACTTAGCTACCCACATAAACATGTTAGAATGTTCTAGAAACACGCTATCTCCGTGCCGAAGGGATGTTAGCAGACAATGGCTCGACGACCGTTACGCTGACTGACGATCAAAAGGTCGCGGGTTCTAATCCAACCTCGTAAAACTATTGCGGTTTAGTCTCTCGTAAAACAGATGGAGATTTAGTTCTATGGGGCCTTCGTCCCAAATATATTTAACTCAGAGTTAATGGTTTTAAAGCTTACCACGATAAAAAAGCATTTTTTAATTCAGTAAACGTTCTAGCACTGTTATATTTCGTATAGTTATTGGAAAATAGCAGTCGCCTAAAAACTTTGAGAACCAAGGTTGAATTTCAAAAGAATGGGGCTCCCGTCACATCCTCTTATCTCATAGTAGCCATAATATTATTTAAACGACAATAACTAAATCAACTATTCGATTTTTGCCGTTTATTCTTTTTCTATCTTGAATTGCAGTCTGGCGGTCGAATAGTTGCAAGCTTTACTTCCTCCCGTTGCAATTGGATGACACTATTATTAAGAACCCAATGTTTATTTACGTTGGAAATGTTAACAAGAACATCAATGAATGAATTCATTAAATTAAATTGTTTACATTAAAAAGAAATACAATTGCAATTTCCCCATTTTGTGTTAATTGGGACTTGAAGAGTCAATTTAAAAAATAACAGGTATTTTATCTCTACTAAAGCATACCTAAACAAATACTCACCAATTTGTTCCCAACCTTTCAGTTGACGGAGGCTTCTCCCGCAAGGCATGCTGGTGGGACTTCGCGCGCCACCTGGACCGCCTCGACGCCGTTCTGTTCACCAGGATCAACAACTGCTCCATGTCCGGCATGGCCTCCGTGCTGCGCAGGAAGGCCGGAGCTACTGTGTACCCTCAGATTGGACACTTCTTCTGTAATTTAGAAGTGAGACGAAGTTTATTTTATTTACTCAATTCAATCTTTACATAAATACAAATAAATAAAATTCAAGTGTCTATTTGTAATGTCAAAATAATAGCTTTTTACTAAATGCATATGAAAGTATATACGGTAATACGGTACTTAAAACAATTTTTAATGTTTTTGACTGTCTGTCTGTTTGTTAATTTCCCAAAACGGATGGGCCGACTTTGATGGAACTTTCACGCGCAGATAGCAGATGTTACAAGGAGTAACATAGGCTTTCTTGGTTACTTTCTTTTATTTATGAAAAAGTATTACCACACGTAATTTTTTTTTGTTCTGAAATTGAAAAAAAAAAAGTGTGATTTACCAATTGGAATGGGAAACAAATCAGAAGTAGTTGCTAGTTAGAAAAAAATATACTTGTTAGATATTATACCAATTGGGAAGGCAATTTGAAAGGAAGTTTCTTTACTTCATGTTAGATTTTTTTTTTTTATATTATTACTAGCGTTTGCCCGCGGCTTCGCCCGCGTAGATTTCAGAAAATATCCCACGGGAACGTACCTATAACTACCGGGATTAGATACATAGTAGCCGAGGAAAACGTCATGGACTCCTACCGCTGCGCCCGCGTTGTCGTCAAACATAATTATTTTGTTACACGTAATTTTGAGTCTGCGATATCTTTCAAAGTATTCATTTTAATGATATGATGTCAAAGCATATTTTAATCTAAATTAAATGCCCGATTTAAATAACATATTTTATTGGATAAGGATTAATATAATACCAGTCATAATAGCTTCGGAAATAACAATGAAAGGAGACCATTCACGTTTCATACAAAGTTGGGCCCAAAACTCAAAGTGCCGGCCAGCGAAATAAAATGTGTTACCTTGGTCGGGGAAGTCCTCCTCATCATTTTTTACTATGGCGCCGAATCTCTACGACCATTCCGTCAGTTGTTTTTTAAAGTTGAAAAATCTAGTTACCTTTAAGGTTCCTATCGCATCTGGGAGGAACATTTTAGGGACGGAGCCTGTTTCGCCGTTCTTCTGTCTTCGGTACCAATCGTCGAACGACCCCATACGGATCTGACACTTGACGAATGAAACCAGGCAGCCCTTATAGTCCGGATTTTTTTTCAACTTGAGTGTAGCCTCTTTCACAAGGTGGTCTGCGCGTTCGTTGTCCTCCAGGTCTGCGTGAGGTTTTACCCAGAACAAGGAAACATCTTTGCTCTGGGGTAAAGCCGTGCCTACGTAAGCTCTCTCCTCCGCCGCCAGGAAGTGAAGGGAACCTTGGTTCGCCGGACGTGGAGTTTTCGCAAACGCACACGCTCAATCTCTCTGCCCGCATAGGCTGGCTGGGGTACTCTTTGCCTCATACAGAACGGCTGCTGCTTGTATTCGGAGGTCGTGTGGGAGGTTGGCAGCCAGCATCAGGGATGCATTCAGCGAAACAGTTCTGTAGGATTTGCAGAGCTTTTGGGCCAATACTCTTTGGACCGTATGACCGTGAACTAATAAGATTATTGGAGAGCATTTTCTACACTCCAATCTTCTTAGTTGCCGGCGCCCAGGCGCTTGCCGCTCATCATCATTCTGCGTCCAGCTCCAGCGCTGCCGTGTAAATGCTCCGTATGACCTCCAGATGCAGACCTCTCTTCAACATTCTACACACGTTAGCGGCGTGCATGTTGAATGTGAGCTGATGGTAGTATTTTTATTTCCTTAGACATGCCTATGTCGACCCCGCCCATGCTCATGAGTGAGACATCGTACTTTAGCTTCCTAGTGACTACTATTACACAGGTTTGATGTGGTGCAAACTTCACCTTATTTTGGATGCCTCAATTCCGAATATACTCGAGGGTGGCCTTGGCCTGTCTTTGAACCTCCAGAGCTAGGTCATCGTCGAAGATCATGACCACAACGTCGGCGGAAGACTAGTAGTGATCTCCACGTTCTTCCGGCCCTTTTAGCAAAGGGTCCAGAAGTAAATTCCAGAGGTTTGGATTCTGTTTATACCTGCACCATCACATGACAAAACCGCTCCGGTTTAGTCTAGGTTCTATGTTTTCTGGGGATTGGTTACCGCACTTAGTCAAGTGGACCGTTGTGCGTGGGCCATGGAGGCCGTTTGATGGATATTCCAACCAGCCCACCTCTCTCCAACAGATAATTAAGTCTCCTGATCTGTTTGGAACATCTGTGTAGAATCTGGGTTACCCGAGGTGAATGCACGGGCGTCACCCAGATTCGAACAGAAACGAGGGTTTCTGTTCGAATCTGGGTGACGCCCGTGCATTCAAAGAGCACGTACGCGACGATTTCCTCAGCCTCCATGCACGCCCTGCACAGAGGACTGTCCTTTATGCCTATGTGTGGAAGTGTTTGTTTAGCGAGCAGTGTCCCGTGATGGCCCCGTAACTAGGAGGCAGGCCGTTCCTGTCCAGGCGTACTAAACGCCTGGTCAGCCTTCTTTCCAAGGATTGCATAGCTTCCTTGGACTGCCTGCAGCCCAGTGTCGAGGTCCACCAGTTTTGCACTTGTGTGTGGGTGAACTCCTGTAGCCACCTGTGTATTTGGTTGAAGGGGAAATGTACGATAGGCTCGGATCCTCAGACTGCCGTGCGGGATCCTCGTCTAGTAAGTTCGTCAGCTGCATCGTTACCTAGCGATACGCGGTGTCCTTTTGTCCATTGTAGTGTCACCATGTTGTGGCTGGATACGTTCTAGTGCATTGTGAATTTGTGACATTCTAGTCTTAGGTTCGATGTAATATATTTTTTCCGTAAGGTTGCGCCGGTTAGTCTTTCAAGAAATTAATTATTTTTAACTTCATAAATATGTTTTTTTTTGTGTTTCAAGACATTAATTGTTTTTAACTTTATAAATGACTACAAACCACTGCAAATATTCCCTAATATTTCGAGGTTACCTTAACAATAAGTTTATTTCATTTATTTTTCATTACATAGCCGTTACTTTTATATTTTAATAAAATGTAGGTACGTATAATAGACTTAAGAAAACAGCTGATAGATCGGTTCGTAGAGATTTGATGCCGCCGTACTGAAAAATGCTTAGGTAGACTGCCCCGACTTAGGTTATACTTACATTTAGACGAGATAATATGCAAGGTAACTAGATTTTTCAACTTTAAAAAACAGCTAAAGGAATGATTTTAGAGATTCGGTTCCATAGTAAAAAATGATAAGGAGGACGTTAAGGACACAATTTTTTTCGCTGGCCGGCACTTTGGGTTTTGGGCTCAATATGAATGGTCTCCTTTTTATTAAATTATGAAAGATAAAAATTGTTTGTGATCAGTGTTTCTCTACAATATTATGCATCTATCATACATATAAACCTTCCTCTTGAAAAACCTTATCTACTAAAAAAAACCGCTTCAAAATCCGTTGCGTAGTTTTAAAGATTTAAGCATACATAGGGACGGACAGACAGCGACAGCGACTTTGTTTTATACTATGTAGTGACTACAACAAATAAATAATCATTCATTCATTCATTCATTCATTCATACTATTACCCCAATTCGAATAACGTCGAAATCCGCATACCTTTTCGTAACACCATGACTGTTTTATGGGCCAAGCTGCTTGACATCTTCTTCAATCTTCAAAACGACTTTTACTCTGATGAGAGTAAAAGTCGTTCAAACAAGAATTATATCAAGAACTTCCTACCTTCTGCCCTCTGTGTGCTACATCTTCAATGAGTTATTCCAACAATGGGAGCAGGGGTACCGGCGCCACAGAGACGCCCTCACAAGGCCAACACCTGACACTGCGCTGATACACTTCATTGGGCACACTGCTTACTGCTTGCGTGCTCTTTAGAATCTAGTAGGACAGATTTAGTAATATTACTTTGGTTGACTAGTTGTGCCTGTGACTTCGTTTGCGAGAAAAGTTCAAGACAAGCTTTTACCCGCGGCTTCGCCCGCGTGAAGGTCAGAAATTATCCCGCGGGAACGTATTACCGGAATATTAAATATCCAATGTCCCTAACCCAGATCATGGTGTACCTACTTGCTTTTAGCGAAATCCGCGTGAAAAGTTGACTGGCAAACCGATAGACAGAGTTACTTTCGCTTCATAATAATTATAGTCCTCCAGACCGAAGTTCGGCCAAGGCGACCAATCAGGCGGAGATCAGCCTTCGGCGCGGGACGTATTATAGTGCACTCGTGTGGTGCACTCTCTCTTCCCTGACTCTCATAGTCCGATGGGACAGCAATCCGCTTGATAATACTGTGGATTCATACCTGCTAGTGATAGTTAATTAAATAATCTAACTTAACTTCTTCTCTCCTGTCCGCAAGATCTTTATTAAAATAGCTAATGCCATAGAAAAAGTATAGCGCAGCTGCGTAAAGTGTACTCTTCTTCTTCTATATATAAATCTTGGAAGTTCTTTTATTGTTCAAAATGTGCATACAAAAGCAAAAAACAAAAACACAGATTTTTTTTTTTATCAAGTTACGTCTAGGCAGTTTGTTGGCAGACGTAGCTCCTTTTTTTTACATTTATACCGCTTTTCACCTATAGGTTAACATCAAATTAATAAATTCAATGCAGTCTGAACACATTATTCTATGATCTACGGTAATCAGTGAAGCTTATAGTATCACCTTCCAATTAGATTCCCGCGGTCGTATACCACGCGCGGTAGTGTCGTAGTGTCCCAGTGAGGCTCACAAAAAGTACTTTAAAGTGATATTTTTTGTGTTCATACAGTGTTCTAAAATAAGTGATATTATGTGATGTGTATGTAATAATTCACATTAATGCCATTCAACTATCACTCACTCTCAAACGATAGCTAGGTAGCTGATCTGCTAAAACTGACATTATCTTGTCTTATGTTTTTGGCAAGTCTAATTATTTATAATTTTTTGAGGGTAGAATTGTTTTTGATGATTTTTCAAAATATTTGTAGTTAATTAGTGGTCCACTTCTACCAATGACTAATGAATAATCAAAGCTTTTTTTTAATACGGGGAACATTAATTTTATGTATCTCTTACGGTGCGTGTGCTAACCATAGCACACGCCATGTAAGCGCTTAAAAAAGGCGTCTTTTTTACGACTTGACAAAACGTCAATATGTCTGTACTCGTGTACATTTAATGTATTATTTTACAAACCTTTCGGAATAAATTCTCTAAATGATGGTGAAAACTGCATCAAAATCCGTTGCGTATTTTAGAAGACCAACGCGGGCAGTGCGGGCACACAAACAAACACAAAAAACGAACATGTTTTATACATAATATTTAGAGATAGAGTATATTTAAAACCGGAATATCCCTGTTTCCAGGAACGCCGCGCTCTCGCGAGCCCCGACGGAGACAAGGACGCAGACCCGCTGCTGGTGTCGCTGCTGCAGGAGGGCTCCGACATGATGACCGACCTACGCCACATCAACCTCAAGCCGCAGCACTGCTACAGGAACCCCGAGCCTGTCAACCTGTACCACAAAGTTGGACATGGTACGTTAAACTATACTCTACTTCTAATAAGCCTCTTCATAGAACTTGTTCTGTGTTCACTTAAAAAAATACAGACGTATATTTAGTCAGAAATCCCACCTCCTCCGTGCCTCGGAAAGCACGTTAAGCCGTTGGTCTCGGCTGGGATTCGTGGATCTTTGACAGTCGTTACGAGTCGTCAGAAGCCCGAAAGTCTGACACCAGTCTTACCAAGGGGTATCGTATTACCCTGTTACTGGGTTGTGGAGGACAGATAGGCAGTCGCTCCATGTAAAATACTGGTATTCAGCTGCATCCGGTTAGACTGAAAGCCGACCCCAAGATAGTTGGGAAAAGGCTAGGAAGATTGATTGATGTTTAGTAAGAAATCGACACGTCTTTCACCTCTCAACGAGGCATCCTCAGGATGACGATTGACTTGTCGTGAACCCGGACATGAGGTGTTGCCACGACAACCGCCGAACGCAAAATCTCTTTGCGTTACAGGGCTCTTTAGGATAACAGTTAAGCGGATTAGGTTACTAAATATACGTCGTCTATTGTATTTTCTCATGGATTTCCCGCCTGAGTTAACTATCTGTGTTCACTTCGCAATTCAAATTAGCTATTTTGGCCCGTTATTATATATTATAGCCCGTTATAATATTATATTAATTTACTTATTAGTCAAAGATATCAATTTAAGCAAAATATTTTTTATACGAGTGTTCAGAAACAATATATTGAACCAATTTAATATTATCTCATAAAAACTTAAGCTAACCAACCTCAGAAACCGGCTGTTAGTCAAGTAATTTAAGTTCCTCTATCGGTCCATTATGTTGTCTATGCTGCAATATGCTTGTTATGCTTGAAATGCTTGGCATATTTCTGTTTAGTTTAACCAAAGTTATAAGAAGATGGCTAATATTAATCCATTATTTAATGGTTATTATTTTATACGTATCAAGTTTGTACATAAAAAGACTTTCGTAAATTAGAAGGGCAATGTTCACAGTTAACACTTACAATTACCCTAGACAAGAAAGTAATATGTATTTATATACTCAAATTATAATACCTCTTTTTCATTCATTTCAGGAACCCTAGACATGTACGTACTGAATCCGTCCAAGGACTCTAAATACGTTCGTGAATTCCTAAAACGTTGGCACAACAGTGAACAAAAACTATTCGAAGGCGCCAGTGTATCCGGACAGTTCAATTTCCCGATACCAAACTTAGTTTCTATATGCGCGTTACTAGTGTGGCGCCCAGCCAACCCTGACGATACGATTACCAGGATAATGTTTCCAGGATCGACTCCGCAACACAAAATATTTGAAGGCTTAGAAAAGCTCAAACACTTAGAATTTCTACAGCACCCCACTTGTACGGGAAGGCAAATGGCTCCCACAACGCCACCTGCCACCGCAACGCCAACTACAGTCACAACAACAAAGACTAGCGCTAAAGCCACTTCTAAATCTAGTAAAGAAAGAAGTATAATGACTGAGAAGACGAAAGAAGAAAAACTCGTTGAACCAGAACCTCCCCCAAAGGACCTCAAAGAAGGAGAAACAAAAAATATTATAGACAATAAATTGCTTAGTGAACTCGTAGATGGAGAAGATAAAATGGACTCCGTCTTGCACGATGCTATCACTGGGAGAATAGAAACTAAACTAGATGATAAGATTGCTCAATACGAGAGCACTGTGATAGACGGTCTGCCTAAAAAGAAGGAAGTTAAAAAGAAGGCTGTGGATAAGAAAACGAAACGCGTTGATAAGACTGATGAAGTTAAAGACTCTGTAGTTAAGGCTGATGCTAAAAAAGTTGACGCTGAACTGAAAGCTAAAGTAGAGAAGAAAACACGGGTAGACACTCGCAAAACTGAAATGACGTCATCAATGTCTAGGAGTAAAATCAGCCATCGTGCCACGCGGGCCGTTTCAGAAAAGAAAACAACAGTGAGCACTGATAAAAAGACAGCGTCGGAAGACAAGAAATCACCTCCAACTACACCCAAAAAGTTAATTGACGCCAAACCTACTCCATCCGCACCAGCGGTTAAAGACAAAATTAAAGCCAAAACCAGAAGACTGAGCCCCGGTAGCACTCCAGCCAAAAGCACCAAAGAAGCAAAAAATCGCATGGTTGTTGAATCAAAATATAAACAAGCATCACCAAAACGAGACGTTACAGCAAAAACACCTGGAAAAGTAGAAACTAAAGCTAAACGAGAACCTATATCGCGCCGACCTAGACCACTATCATCACCAGTGAAAGGATTAAAAGCTATGAAGAGCCCAACTAAATCAGTGAAGTCAGTTAAGGCTGATTCTTCAAAGTTAAAGGGGTTACAAAGAGTTAACTACGAAGATATTCTAAAAGATGCAAAAAAATCTGATGAAGAAACGTCAAAGTCCATTGATGATATAAAACAGCAAGAGTTAGATGAAAGAGAAGAACAAGAAATCGTACGAGAAATAGAAGCAGTATTTAACAGGGATAGCGAAGCTGAGGAGAAAATTGAGTTTGTAGGACGATCGGATATTGAAAAAATTACTTGCTTGTTAGATGATACCAAGACTGAAACGACTGCCGACGGTGAATTTGAAGAAGAATATCTGATTATTGAAAAGGAAGAAGTTGAACAATATACTGAGGACTCCGTTTTGGATCGAGAAGATAGCCATGATCATGAAGATGAATTACAAAAACACGCTAAAGACAAAGAAGAATCAGAGAAAAAGAAAGATGTAACAGTATTAGATCAGGAAAAGGAAAAACCGGAAGAAACACAAATAAAGACTGAAGCGATTATCGAAACAGAAGCAAAACAAATTGAATCCAAGGAACACTCAGAGAGTGTCGAAGAAAAACAAGATATTAGCAGTGAAAAGAAGACTTCTGATAGTAAGAGTATTCCCAAACCCAAAGATTCTCTTGAAATGCAGGTTCAAGAGTCTCAACCGGATGAGAAAATTTCTACTACTATCGAATCTGGAGCTACAACTGCGCCCACTCTACCTGAAGATGAACGAATAACTCTTGATGATATAAAAGAAGATCAACTAGTCGAAGAAAAACACATTCAAGAGGAAACAAAGGAAATAATTCCACCTCAAAGCTTAATCGATACGAAACCATTACCACTTGAAAAAAGTACTAAACTTGAGTCCATACCAGTGCCTATTAGAGAAATTGTCAAAACACCTGATGAAGTAGCTGACCTACCTTTACACGAAGAAGTAGACTATAGAACCTATGTAGAAAAGAAAACACCAGAAGAAGAATTCATTAAACGTAAACCGGAAGAAATTAAAGTTCCTAAAGACCTACCTCTTCTAGACCAGGATGCGGCTATGTCTTACAAAGGAATGAAAGCAGTTCAAGACGACGTGGTAGTTAAAACTGTTCAACGCGCATCGCATCCTGAACTCGTTACTGTGACACCTGGTTCAGCACCAGAGTCCCCGATGTACCACGACCAAATGAAAATTTCAGCAATTCCTGATAAAGACTTAAAACCTGTTAAAGAATACGATGATGCGGAGTATGATTATGGTCAGTACACTGAGAAATTAAGAGAAACTCACATCACGACTCTTGATTCACCAATTAAAGATGATATTATTGTAATCGAAGAGATCCCATGTATGCCCGAAAAGATCCCATCAATACCTGAAGATGTTGAAAAAGAAATTGAGGAGGCTCGTAAGTTAGAAATGGATAAACCTCCCATAAGTCCTAAAGAAGTCGAAAAAATTGTAGCAGACGTCGCTGAAGTGTTAAAATCAGAAAAGAGCTTAGAAGAAATCATGGCTGAGAAGTCGCCTTTATTAAGTAAATCACCTGAAGCCTTCCCAAGTGTAGACAAAACTGTAAGTGTTATTGAGGCAACTAAGATGCTTTTGTCAAGTGAACAAGAAATCAAACATGATTTGCATGAAGATGTTAAAGAAATAAAGACCCTTGATGCAAAACCCAGTCATGAAATCGCAGAGACTATACAGAAAGAAGTGTCACCAGTGCGGTCAATCACATCAGAAGATGTCAGCGAGACTTCAGACAAAACTGTACTAAGTGAAGGTAAGCGAGTAAAACGAGAACTTCTGGAACAAAAGATCAAAGATAAAGTAGACGATATTAAAGAAATTTCAGACGAAGAACATAAAATAGGAATTACGGAAGCACAAATTAGTACAGATATAACCGATCATGTCACTGTAGATGTCGAAGAAGTAAAACCAGAAAGAAGAGTCAGCACTACATTAGAATCAGCTAAGACACTAGAAAAACTTGAAGAAAAAATAGCTGACCTAAAAAGAAAAGAAGAGAAAATTCTACAAGAAAAAATTGATACAAAACCAACAGAAGTAAGTGAATCTAAAACAGCTGAGGACGCAGATGTTTCTGAAAAGCGAACCAGCTTAGACAACGCAACTGTTGAACCGAAGAAGGAAACAATTCCAGAAAAACTTGAGCAACCTGAAAAACTTATCAAAGACGAAACACCAGTTGAGGAGAAACCAATAAGTCCTGAAAAAGAGCTCCCTAAGAAAACATTACTACAAAAAGCTGAAACGAGAGTAGAAAAAGTAGCTGGAAAGGTATCCGCTTTCAAAGATGAAGTTTTCGGATTCTTTGGTAAAAAAGCTGATAAGAAAGAACCTAGCCCTGAGAAAGAAATCCCAGAAAAAGCCATAATAAATGAAACTGAAATAAAGCCAACTGACAGCAAGAAAGAGCAAAGTCCTGAAAAGGAAATAAGAGAAAAAGATCTGATTCCTGAAAAGAAGGTTTCCGAAAAGGCAGACATTAAAACACCTAGCCCAATCTCAGAAGTACCTTCTGAAGATGTAGAAGTTGAGTTATCTTTTGATAAACAACATGAAGAGAAGCCAGAAGTATCCATATTTGACGAAATGAAGGATCAAATTTCCGACACTACTAAACATGTTCTTGCCAAGTTGGACTTAAAATTAGAAAAAGTAACTCCAGAGAAAAAAGTCAGTCCTGAAAAAGCCGTTGTAAGTGAGAAAGTGCCTAGCTCACCCAAGTCTGAAAAAGACACAACTAAACCTGTTAAAGATACACCGGAAGATAAGGTTCCCAGCCTAATTTATGATGAAGATCAAGAGCTAGACATTGAAGAAAGGCTTATTGGATTTGAACCAATTGGAAAACCAGAGGAAGTCTCTACTACACAGTTTTTGACAATTAACGAGAAAGGTATTGTCATAACAAGGAAATCTACAGTTACCACTATCTTACAGGAATATAGTAACATTAGTAAGACGATTGTTAGATACAAAACTACTGTTTTAACAATTGAAGATGATGAACTTCCTGATGGTACAAGAATTGGGAGAACTTACAGAAAAGTTATCCTTTCTCATGAACGACCAAAGCTCATTTCAGTCACTTCAGATGAGAAAGCACTAAGCCCAACCAAAGTAGATGAAAAAGCATTTAGCCCAGTAAAACTCGATGAGAGTCTTGCTTCTCCAGTGAAGTCTGATCAGAAAGTGTCAAATATGACTGATTTTGAAGAAAAAATTCCTAGCCCAATTGTATCAAAGCCTTTAAGTCAAACACCAGACGATAAACCAAGCTTAATTTACGATGAAGATGAAGAATTAGAAATTGAAGAAAGACTTATGAGTTTTGAACCAACTGGAAAGCCTGAGGAAGTTATCACCACGCAAATCATAACAATCACTGAAAAAGGCGTCTTGGTACAAAGGAAATCAATAATTACGACAATCCTCCAGGAATATACAAATGTAACTAAAACAACATTCAGATATAAAACTACTGTTTTAACTATTGAAGAAGATGAGCTGCCAGATGGTTCTAAAGCAAGTCGTACCATCAGAAAAGTCACGCTCGCATATGAAAAACCTAAGCTTATATCTCCTACAGCTGATGACATATTGCTTAGCCCAAAGAAACTAATGCCTGATGAGAAGCCCTATAGTTTAGCCAAGGAACTGATGGCAAGAAAGTCTCCGAGTCTAGAAAAGGAATTACCGCTCGACAAAATTAGCCCAATGAAACTTCATGAAAAAATACCAAGTCTACCTAAGACCGAAGACAAAACACCAGATTCAGAAAAGCCTGATGGCGAGATACCTACTTTGATTTCTGACGAAGTACAAGAATCTGAAATTAATGAAGTGCTTAAAGAATTTACAGCTTTGGGCAAAGCAGAAGAATATACATCTGGTAAAGTTGAAACTGTCACTGAGAAAGGCATCGTTATAACGAGAAAATCTCTCATTACGACAGTTATTCAGGAATATAAACATGTTACCAAGAAAATTGTCAAATACAAGATTTGCATTATGACCATTGAAGCGGATGAACGTCCTGATGGTTCCAAATACACTCGAGTTATTAGACAGATGAAACTTGTTGATAAAAGGCCAGACCCCATTCCTTTCGAATTCGAAGACAAATTACAAGCAACTGACGAGGAATTGCCTGTAACTAAAGTTAGTTTACCAAGGGAGCTATCAGAAAAGGCACCTAGTCTCGTAAAACCTGACGACAAAGCACCTAGGCCAACACATCTTGACGAAAAGGCACCAAGCCCAGCCAAGTCCGATAAGAAAGAGCCAAGTCCATTAAAAGCTGATGAGAGAAAGCCAAGCTTAATTACACCAGAAGAAAAGGTGCTTAGCCCGGTCAAGATTGGAGAGAAAGCATTTACCCAAATCGATCTTGACGAGAAAAAACCAATCCCAGTCGAACCTGACGACGAAAAGCCTAGGTCAATCAAGCCTGATGCCATGAAGCCAAACCTTGTCACAACGGAAGATAAGGTAACTAGCCCAGTCAAGCCTGAAGAGAAGGCACCAAGCCTAATTTATGTTGACAAAAAGACACCTAGCCCTATCAAGCCTGATGAGAAGGAGCCAAGCCCAGTCAAGGCCGATGAGAGAAAGTCAAGCTTAATTACACCAGAAGAAAAAGCACCTAGCCCAATCCACCTCGATGAAAACGCACAAAGCCAAGTCAAGCCTGACGAGAAAGCAACTAGCCCAATACTTCTTGACGAAAAGACACCAAGCCCTATCAAGCCTGATGAGAAAGCACCTAGTCCAATTCATGTCGACGATAAGGCACCAAGCCCAGTCAAAATTGATATGAGGAAATCAAGTCTAATAACACCAGAACAGAAGGCACCCAGTCCAATGCATCTTGACGAGAAGGCACGTAGCCCAACAAAATCTGATGAAAAGGTTCCGAGTCCCGTACAGCCCGACGAGAAGGCACCAAGTTCCACTGTAAAGCCTGATGGGGAGGTACCTACCTTGATTTTTGATGAAGATCAGGAATTAGAAATTGATGAGCTACTGAAAGATTTTGAACATTTGGGTAAGGCAGAAGAACATACTACTGGTAAGGTAGAAATTGTTACAGAACAAGGTATAGTAATAACAAGAAAATCTCTTATAACAACAGTTATTCAAGAATATAAACATGTTTCCGAAAAAATTGTAAAATACAAGATTTGCATTATGACCATTGAAGCGGATGAACATCCAGATGGTTCAAGATACACTCAAGTTATAAGACAGATGAAACTTTTTGACAACAAACCAGATCCCATCCCATTCGAGTTCAAAGATAAATTGCCTAAACCCGAAAAAGAATCGCTTAGCACAGTTGAGGACAAAGTACCTAGTCCAGTCCAAATTGATGACACAGAAGTAAGCAAGGTTGATTCTGAAGCAGCTAGCCCAGTAAAGTCTGAAGACGTAAGTCAAAGCACTGTAGAAGAAAAATTACCCAGCCTAATATATGATGAAGGCCATGAAAAAGAAAGGAGGAAACCAAGCCTTATCACCACAGATGAGAAGGCATCAAGCCCAGTACATCTTGATGAGAAAGAGCCAAGCCCAGTCAAGCCTCATGAAAAGAAACCAAGCATTATCAGCCAAGATGAGAAGGCACCTAGCCCAGTACATCTAGATGAGAAAGAGCCAAGTCCAGTCATGACTGATGAAATTAAACCAAGTCTTATCACCCCAGATGAGAAGGCACCTAGCCCGGTACATCTTGATGAGAAAGCGCCAAGTCTAGTTAAACCTGATGAAAGGAAACCAAGCCTTATCATACCAGAAGATAAGGCACCCAGCCCGGTACATCTTGACGAAACAGCACCAAGCCCAGTCAAGCCTGATGAGAGGAAACCAAGCCTTAACACACCAGAAGAGAAGGTATCTAGCCCAGTACATCTTGATGAAAAAATGCCAAGCCCAGACAAGCCCGATGAGACAGAGCCAAGCCCAGTCAAGCCTGATGAGAGAAAACCAAGCCTTATAACAACAGAGGAGAAGGCTCCTAGACCAGTACATCTTGACGAAAAAGAGCCAAGCCTAGTACATCTTGACGAAAAAAAGCCAAGCCCAGTCAAGCCTGATGAAAGAAAACCAAGCCTTATTACACCTGAAGAGAAAGAACCTAGCCCGGTACATTTTGACGAAAAAGTCCCAAGCCAAGTCATGCCTGATGACAAAGAGCCAAGCCCAGTTAGGCCTGATGAAAAAGAGCCAAGCCCAGTCAAGTTTGATGAGAGTAAACCAAGCCTCATTACACCAGAAGAGAAGGCACCTAGCCCGGTACATGTTGATGAAAAAGAGCCACCTGATAAGAAAGAGCCAAGTCCAGTTAAGCCTGATGAAAGGAAACCAAGCCTTATTATACCAGAAAAGAAGGCACCCAGCCCTTTACATCTTGACGAAACAGCACCAAGCCCAGTCAAGCCTGATGAAAGGAAACCAAGCCTTATCATACCAAAAGAGAAAGTATCTAGCCCGGTACATCTTGATGAAAAAATGCCAAGCCCAGGCAAGCCCGATGAGACGGAGCCAAGCCCAGTCAAGCCTGATGAGAGGAAACCAAGCCTTATAACAACAGAAGAGAATGCACTTAGCCCGGTACATCTTGACGAAAAAGACCCAAGCTCAGTCAAGGCTGATGAGAGGAAACCAAGCCTCATTACACCAAAAGAGAAGGCACCTAGACCGGTACATCTTGACGAAACAGCACTAAGCCCAGACAAGCCTGATGAGAGGACACCAAACCTTATCACATCAGAAGAGAAGGTATCTAGCCCGGTACATCTTGATGAAAAAGTGCCAAGCTCAGGCAAGCCCGATGAGAAAGAGCCAAGCCCAGTCAAGCCTGATGAGAAGAAAACAAGCCTTATAACAACAGAAGAGAAGGCTCCTAGCCCGGTACATCTTGATGAAAAAGAGCCAAGTCCAGTCAAGCCTGATGTGAAAGAGCCAAGCCCAGTTAAGCCTGATGAACGAAAACCAAGCCTTATTACACCAGAAGAGAAAGAACCTAGCCCAGTACATTTTGACGAAAAAGTGCCAAGCCCAGTCATGCCTGATGAAAAAGAGCCAAGCCCAGTTAAGCCTGATGAAAAAGAGCCAAGCCCAGTCAAGTTTTATGAGGAGAAACCGAGCCTTATCACACCAGAAGAGAAGGTACCTAGCCCGGGGCATCTTGACGAGAAGGAGCTAAGCCCAGTCAAGCCTGATGAGAAAGGGCCAAGTCTAGTTAAGTCTGATGAGAGGAAATCAAGCCTTATCATACCAGAAGAGAAGGCACCCAGCCCGGTACATCTTGACGAAACAGCACCAAGCCCAGTCAAGCCTGATGAGAGGAAACCAAGCCTTATAACAAGAGAAGAGAAGGCACCTAGCCCGGTACATCTTGACGAAAAAGAGCCAAGCCCAGGTAAGCCTGATGAGAAAAAACCAAGTCCCGTCAAGTCTGACGAGAAAGAGCCAAGCCTTGAAACATCAGAAGAGAAGGCACCTAGCCCGGAACATCTTGACGAAACAGCACCAAGCCCAGTCAAGCCTGATGAGAGAAAACCAAGCCTTATCACACCAGAAGAAAAAGTATCTAGCCCGGTAAATCTTGATGAAAAAATGCCAAGCCCAGGCAAGCCCGATGAGACGGAGCCAAGCCCAGTCAAGCCTGATGAGAGGAAACCAAGCCTTATAACAACAGAAGAGAAGGCTCCTAGCTCGGTACATCTTGACGAAAAAGAGCCAAGCCCAGTCAAGCCTGATGAAAGAAAACCAAGCCTTATTACACCAGAAGAGAAAGAACCCAGTCCGGTACATTTAGACAAAAAAGTGCTAAGCCCAGGTAAGCCTGATGAGAAAAAACCAAGTCCCGTCAAGTCTGACGAGAAAGAGCCAAGCCTTGAAACATCAGAAGAGAAGGCACCCAGCCCGGTACATCTTGAAGAAACAGCACCAAGCCCAGTCAAGCCTGATGAGAGGAAACCAAGCCTAATTACACTAGAAGAGAAGGCACCTAGCCCGGTGCATCTTGACGAAAAAGAGCCAAGCCCAGTCAAGCCTGATGAAAGAAAACCAAGCCTTATTACACCAGAAGAGAAAGAACCCAGTCCGGTACATTTAGACGAAAAAGTGCTAAGCCCAGGTAAGCCTGATGAGAAAAAACCAAGTCCCGTCAAGTCTGACGAGAAAGAGCCAAGCCTTGAAACATCAGAAGAGAAGGCACCTAGCCCGGTACATCTTGACGAAACAGCGTCAAGCCCAGACAAGCCTGATGAGAGAAAACCAAGCCTCATTACACTAGAAGAGAAGGCACCCGGCCCGGTACATCTTAAAGAAACAGCACCAAGCCCAGTCAAGCCTGATGAGAGGAAACCAAGCCTCATTACACTAGAAGAGAAGGCACCTAGCCCGATACATCTGGACAAAAAAGAGCCAAGACCAGTCAAGCCTGATGAGACGAAACCAAGCCTAATTACACTAGAAGAGAAAACACCTAGCCCGCTGCATCTTGACGAAAAAGAGCCAAGCCCAGTCAAGCCTGATGAGAGAAAACCAAGTCCCGTCAAGTCTGACGAGAAAGAGCCAAGCCTTGAAACATCAGAAGAGAAGGCACCTAGCCCGGTACATCTTGACGAAACAGTGTCAAGCCCAGACAAGCCTGATGAGAGGAAACCAAGCCTCATTACACTAGAAGAGAAGGCACCCAGCCCGGTACATTTAGACGAAAAAGTGCTAAGCCCAGGTAAGCCTGATGAGAAAAAACCAAGTCCCGTCAAGTCTGACGAGAAAGAGCCAAGCCTTGAAACATCAGAAGAGAAGGCACCTAGCCCGGTACATCTTGACGAAACAGCGTCAAGCCCAGACAAGCCTGATGAGAGGAAACCAAGCCTCATTACACTAGCAGAGAAGGCACCCAGCCCGGTACATCTTGAAGAAACAGCACCAAGCCCAGTCAAGCCTGATGAAAGAAAACCAAGCCTTATTACACCAGAAGAAAAAGAACCCAGCCCGGTACATTTAGACGAAAAAGTGCTAAGCCCAGGTAAGCCTGATGAGAAAAAACCAAGTCCCGTCAAGTCTGACGAGAAAGAGCCAAGCCTTGAAACATCAGAAGAGAAGGCACCTAGCCCGGTACATCTTGACGAAACAGTGTCAAGCTTAGACAAGCCTGATGAGAGGAAACCAAGACTCATTACACTAGAAGAGAAGGCACCCAGCCCGGTACATCTTGAAGAAACAGCACCAATCCCAGTCAAGCCTGATGAGAGGAAACCAAGCCTCAGTACACTAGAAGAGAAGGCACCTAGCCCGACACATCTGGACGAAAAAGAGCCAAGCCCAGTCAAGCCTGATGAGAGGAAACCAAGTCCCGTCAAGTCTGACGAAAAAGACCCAAGCCTTGAAACATCAGAAGAGAAAGCACCTAGCCCGGTACATCTTGACGAAACAGTGTCAAGCCCAGACAAGCCTGATGAGAGGAAACCAAGCCTCATTACACTAGAAGAGAAGGCACCCAGCCCGGTACATCTTGAAGAAACAGCACCAATCCCAGTCAAGCCTGATGAGAGGAAACCAAGCCTCATTACACTAGAAGAGAAGGCACCTAGCCCGATACATCTGGACGAAAAAGAGCCAAGCCCAGTCAAGCCTGATGAGAGGAAACCAAGCCTAATTACACCAGACGAGAAGGCACCTAGCCCGGTACATCTTGACGAAACAGCACCAAGCCCAGTCAAGCCTGGTGAGAGGAAGCCAAGCCTTATCACACCAGAAGAAAAGGTATTTAGCCCGGTTCTTCTAGATGCAAAAGTGTCAAGCCCAGGCAAGCCCGATGAGCAAGAGCCAAGCCCAGTCAAGCCTGATGAGGGTAAACCAAGCCCTATAACAAAAGAAGTGAAGGCAACTAGCCCGGTACATCTTGACGAAAAAGAGCCTAGCCCAGTCAAGCCTGAAGAAAGAAAACCAAGCCTTATTACACCAGGAGAGAAAGAACCTAGCCCGGTACATTTAGACGAAAAAGTGCCAAGCCCAGTCATGCCTGATGACAAAGAGCCAAGCCCAGTTAAGCCTGATGAAATAGTGCTAAGCCCAGTCAAGTTTGATGAGGAGAAACCGAGCCTTATCACACTAGAAGAGAAGGTACCTAGCCCGGTAAATCTTGACGAGAAGGAGCTAAGCCCAGTCAAGCCTGATGAGAAAGCGCCAAGTCTAGTTAAGCCTGATGAAAGGAAACCAAGCCTTATCATACCAGAAGAGAAGGCACCCACACTGGTACATCTTGACGAAACAGCACTAAGCCCAGTCAAGCCTGGTGAAAGGAAACCAAGCCTTATTAAACTAGAAGAGAAGGTATCTAGCACGGTACATCTTGATGAAAAAATGCCAAGCCCAGGCAAGCCCGATGAGATGGAGCCAAGCCCAGTCAAGCCTGATGAGAGGAAACCAAGCCTTATAACAACAGAAGAGAAGGCACCTAGCCCGGTAAATCTTGACGAAACAGCACCAAGCCCAGTCAAGCCTGATGATAGGAAACCAAGCCTTATCACACTAGAAGAGAAGGCACCTAGCCCGGTACATCTTGACGAAACAGCACCAAGCTCAGTCAAGCCTGATGAGAGGAAACCAAGCCTTATCACACTAGAAGAAAAGGCACCTAGCCCGGTACATCTTGACGAAAAAGTGCCAAGCCCAGTCATGCCTGATGACAAAGAGCCAAGCCCATTTAAGCCTGATGAAGAGAAACCGAGCCTTATCACACCAGAAGAGAAGGTACCTAGCCCGGTACATCTTGACGAGAAGGAGCCAAGCCCCGTCAAGCCTGATGAGAGGAAACCAAGCCTTATCACACTAGAAGAGAAGGCACCTAGCCCGGTACATCTTGACGAAACAGCACCAAGCTCAGTCAAGCCTGATGAGAGGAAACCAAGCCTTATCACACTAGAAGAGAAGGCATCTAGCCCAGTACATCTTGACGAAAAAGAGCCAAGTCCAGTCAAACCTGATGAAAGAAAACCAAGCCTTATGACACCAGAAGAGAAAGAACCTAGCCCGGTACATTTTGACGAAAAAGTGCCAAGCCCAGTCATGCCTGATGACAAAGAGCCAAGTCTGTTTAAACCTGATGAAGAGAAACCGAGCCTTATCACACCAGAAGAGAAGGTACCTAGCCCGGTACATCTTGACGAAAAGGAGCCAAGCCTCGTCAAGCCTGATGAGAAAATACCAAGCCTCATTACACCAGAAGAGAAGGTACCTAGCCCGGTACATCTTGATGAAAAAGTAAAAAGCCCAGGCAAGCCCGATGAGAAAGAGCCAAGCCCAGTCAAGCCTGATGAGAAGAAACCAAGCCTTCTCATACCAGAAGAGAAGGCACCCAGCCCAGTACATCTTGACGAAACAGCACCAAGCCCAGTTAAGCCTGATGAGAGGAAACCAAGCCTTATCACACCAGAAGAGATGGTATCTAGCCCGGTACATCTTGATGAAATAGTGCCAAGCCCAAGCAAGCCCGATGAGAAAGTGCCAAGCCCAGTCAAGCCTGATAAGATGAAACTAAGCCTTATAACAGCAGAAGAGAAGGCACCTAGCCAAGTACATCTTGACGAAAAAGAGCCAAGCACAGTCAAGCTTAATGAGAGGAAACTAAGCCTTATAACAACAGAAGAGAAATCACCTAGCCCGGTGTATCTTGATGAAAAAGAACAAAGCCCAGTCAAGCTTGATGAGAAAGAGCCAAGCCCAGTCAAGCCTGATGAAAGAAAACCAAGCCTTATTACACCAGAAGAGAAAGAACCTAGCCCAGTACATTTTGACGAAAAAGTGATAAGCCAAGTCATGCCTGATGAGAAAGAGCCAAGCACAGTTAAGTCTGATGAAAAAGAGACAAGTCCAGTCAAGTCTGACGAGAAAGAGCCAAGCCATGAAACACCAGAAGAGAAGGCACCTAGCCCGGTACATCTTAACGAAAAAGAGCCAAGCCCAGTCAAGCCTGATGAGAGGAAACCAAGCCTAATTACACTAGAAGAGCAGGCACCTAGCCCGGTACATCTGGACGAAAAAGAACCAAGGCCAGTCAAGCCTGATGAGGGGAAACCAAGCCTTATTACACCAGAAGAGAAAGAACCTAGCCCAGTACATTTTGACGAAAAAGTGATAAGCCAAGTCATGCCTGATGAGAAAGAGCCAAGCACAGTTAAGTCTGATGAAAAAGAGACAAGTCCAGTCAAGTCTGACGAGAAAGAGCCAAGCCATGAAACACCAGAAGAGAAGGCACCTAGCCCGGTACATCTTAACGAAAAAGAGCCAAGCCCTGTCAAGCCTGATGAGAAAAAACCAAGCCTTGTTACACCAGAAGAGAAAGCACCTAGCCTGGTACATCTGGAGCCAAGCCAAGTCAAGCCTGACGAGAAAGAGCCAAGCCCAGTCAAACCTGATGAGAAGAAACCAAGCTTTGTTACTCCAGAAGAGAAAGCACCGAGCCCGGTACATCTGGACGAAAAAGAGCCAAGCCCTGTCAAGCCTGATGAGAAAGAGCCAAGCCCTGTCAAGGCTGATGAGAAGAAACCAAGCCTTGTTACACCAGAAGAGAAAACACCTAGCCCAGTACATCTGGATGAAAAAGAGCCAAGCCTAGTCAAGCCTGATGAGAAAGAACCAAGCCTTGTTATCCCAGAAGAGAAAGCACCTAGCCCGGTACATCTTGAGCCAAGCCAAGTCAAGCTGGATGAGAAAGAGCCAAGCCCTGTCAAGCCTGATGAGAAGAAACCAAGCCTTGTTACACCAGAAGAGAAAGCACTTAGCCCGGTACATCTGGAGCCAAGCCAAGTCAAGTCTGGTGAGAAAGAGCCAAGCCCAGTCAAGCCTGATGAGAAGAAACCAAGCCTCATTACACCAGAAGAGAAGGCACCTAGCCCGGTACATCTGGACGAAAAAGAGCCAAGCCCTGTCAAGCCTGATGAGAAGAAACCAAGCCTTGTTACACCAGAAGAGAAAGCACCTAGCCCGGTACATCTGGACGAAGAAGAGCCAAGCCTAGTCAAGCCTGATGAGAAAGAGCCAAGCCCTGTCAAGCCTGATGAGAAGAAACCAAGCCTTGTTACACCAGAAGAGAAAGCACCGAGCCCGGTACATCTGGACGAAAAAGAGCCAAGCCCTGTCAAGCCTGATGAGAAAGAGCCAAGCTCTGTCAAGCCGGATGAGAAGAAACCAAGCCTTGTTACACCAGAAGAGAAAGCACCTAGCCCGGTACATCTGGACGAAGAAAAGCCAAGCCTAGTCAAGCCTGATGAGAAAGAGCCAAGCCCTGCCAAGCCTGATGAACAGAAACCAAGCCTTGTTACACCAGAAGAGAAAGCACCTAGCCCGGTACATCTGGAGCCAAGCCAAGTCAAGCCTGATGAGAAAGAGCCAAGCCGAGTCAAGCCTGATGAGAGGAAACCAAGCCTTGTTACACCAGAAGAGAAAGCACCGAGCCCGCTACATCTGGACGAAAAGGAGCCAAGCTTAGTCAAGCCTGATGAGAAAGAGCCAAGCTCTGTCAAGCCTGATGAGAAGAAACCAAGCCTTGTTACACCAGAAGAGAAAGCACCTAGCCCGGTACATCTGGACGAAGAAGAGCCAAGCCTAGTCAAGCCTGATGAGAAAGAGCCAAGCTCTGTCAAGCCTGATGAGAAGAAACCAAGCCTTGTTACACCAGAAGAGAAAGCACCTAGCCCGGTACATCTGGACGAAGAAGAGCCAAGCCTAGTCAAGCCTGATGAGAAAGAGCCAAGCCCTGTCAAGCCTGATGAACAGAAACCAAGCCTTGTTACACCAGAAGAGAAAGCACCTAGCCCGGTACATCTGGAGCCAAGCCAAGTCAAGCCTGATGAGAAAGAGCCAAGCCCAGTCAAGCCTGATGAGAGGAAACCAAGCCTTGTTACACCAGAAGAGAAAGCACCGAGCCCGCTACATCTGGACGAAAAGGAGCCAAGCTTAGTCAAGCCTGATGAGAAAGAGCCAAGCTCTGTCAAGCCTGATGAGAAGAAACCAAGCCTTGTTACACCAGAAGAGAAAGCACCTAGCCCGGTACATCTGGACGAAGAAGAGCCAAGCCTAGTCAAGCCTGATGAGAAAGAGCCAAGCTCTGTCAAGCCTGATGAGAAGAAACCAAGCCTTGTTACACCAGAAGAGAAAGCACCTAGCCCGGTACATCTGGACGAAGAAGAGCCAAGCCTAGTCAAGCCTGATGAGAAAGAGCCAAGCCCTGTCAAGCCTGATGAACAGAAACCAAGCCTTGTTACACCAGAAGAGAAAGCACCTAGCCCAGTACATCTGGAGCCAAGCCAAGTCAAGCCTGATGAGAAAGAGCCAAGCCCAGTCAAGCCTGATGAGAGGAAACCAAGACTCATTACACCAGAAGAGAAGGCACTTAGCCTGCTACATCTGGACGAAAAGGAGCCAAGCTTTGTCAAGCCTGATGAGAAAGAGCCAAGCCCTGTCAAGCCTGATGAGAGGAAAGCAAGCCTTGTTACACCAGAAGAGAAACCACCTAGCCCGGTACATCTGGACGAAAAAGAGCCAAGCCCTGTCAAACCTGATGAGAAGAAACCAAGCCTTGTTACACCAGAAGAGAAAGCACCTAGCCCGGTACATCTGGACGAAGAAGAGCTAAGCCTAGTCAAGCCTGATGAGAAAGAGCCAAGCCCTGTCAAGCCTGATGAGAAGAAACCAAGCCTTGTTACACCAGAAGAGAAAGCACCTAGCCCGGTACATCTGGAGCCAAACCAAGTCAAGCCTGATGAGAAAGAGCCATGCCCAGTCAAGCCTAATGAGAGGAAACCAAGCCTTGTAACACCAGAAGAGAAAGCACCTAGCCCGGTACATCTGGAGCCAAGCCAAGTCAAGCCTGATGAGAAAGAGCCAAGCCAAGTCAAGCCTGACGAGAAAATGCCAAGTATAGTTAAACCGGATGAAAGGAAACCAAGCCTTATCATACCAGAAGAGACGGCACCTAGCTTGGTACATGTTGACAAAAAAGAGTCAAGCCCAGTTAAGCCTAATGAAAAAGAGCCAAGCCCTGTCAAGCCTGATGAGGAAAAACCAAGCCTTATCACACCAGAAGAGAAGGTACCTAGCCCAGTACATCTTGACGAGAAGGAGCCAAGCCCAGTCATGCCTGATGAGAAAGAGCCAAGGCCAGTTAAGCCTGATGAAAAAGAGCCAAGCCCAATTAAGTCTGATGAGGAAAAACCAAGCCTTATCACACAAGAAGAGAAGGTATCTAGTCCGGTACATCTTGACGAAAAAGACCTAAGTCCAGTAAAGCCTGCTGAGAAAGAACCATTTCCACACAAGCCTGATGAAAAAGAGCCAAGCCCAGTCGAGCCTGATGAAAGAAAGCCAAACTTAGTCACGCTAGCAGAACAGGCACCAATTACAGTCAAGCCTCGCGTGAAGATTTCTAGCCCAGTCAAGCCGGATGAAAGGAAGCCAAGCCTTGTCGCACCAGAGGAGAAGACAGAGAGTCTAATAAAGCTTGAAGAAAAGGAATTAAATCTTTCAGAAACTGATGAAGATGTTTCGAGAATAACTTCAGTAGAAAAAGTGACAAAAGCAGTTGATTTAAGTTTTATTACCAGCAAACCTGATGAGAAAGAACATAGTCCTGTTAAACTTGACGTTCTCAAATCAAGTCCCGTCAATGCGGATGAAAAAATGCCTAGCTCTGCTGAACAACCAACAAGCTTAGATGAGCCTGTTACTACTAAAGAAAAGTTACCTTGCTTGATCTTTGACGAAGACCAAGAATTAGAAATTGACGAAAGTCTCAAAGGTTTTGAACCGGTAGGAAAACCAGAAGAAGACACGAGCACTCAGTTCGTAACTATTACTGAAAATGGCATCGTGATAAAACGAAAATCTATCATTATGACGATCATCCAGGAGTATAGCAATATAACTAGAACAATTCTACAGTACAAAACGATAGTTTTGACTACTGAAGAAGATGAACTTCCTGATGGCACTATTAAGACTCAAACAATCAGAACTGTTAGTCTTGCTGATAATAAGCCTAAACTTAGTCCAGAGAAAGGATTATCTTTACCAACACCAAATATTGAAGAAACCGACGCAAGTACACCTCAAGTTGAATATGTTGAGAAGGTAGTAAGCCCAACCAAATTAGACGAGAAGACGCCTAGCCTGGTCAAACCTATTGAGAAGGCAGCAAGCCCAGTCAAGGTTGACGTAAAAGAGCCCAGTCCAGTCAAACCTGATGTGAAGGAGGAAAGCCCAGTCAAACCTAACGAGGTAGAGCCCGAGCCAGTCAAGGTTGATGAAAGAAAACCAAGCCTATTAACATCAGAAAGAAGATCACCCAGCCCAGATGAGAAACAATCTAGCATAGATAAGTTAGTAGAAAAAGTTCCTAGTCCCGGGCTGAATGAAAAAGAGCGTAAAGTGGTAACACCTGACGAAAAGGAACTTAGTTTTCCTACAACTGAAGAGAAAATAAAAAAGAAAGAGCAATTGGACGAAGATGGCTTTGTTCTCGTTGACAAAGATCTTCTTGGTGAAGCTTACGAAGAACTTGAAACTTTTTCTACAGAAGAGAAAGTAGATGACACTAAAGAAAGTCCAGTGGAGGAACCTAAACTGTCACATATTTTGGAGGCAGATAAAGTAGACAAACAAAAAATCACCATCGATGAGAAACCACAAGTCCTTAAAATATCTGATGCCATTCTCAGCAAAGTTCCTGTAAAAGAACCTAGTCCAGAGAAAGAAGCTCAGATAAGGGAAGAAGTGGATCAAGGTATCAAAATCAAAGATGACCTTACACATGAAAAAATTACGAAAGAACTCACTATTCACACCGACACACAAGATCCATCTGAAGATGAAATACCAAGCCCTGAACTTGTGCTAGACACAGTTAAAGACACTGAAAAAAAAATGAGTTTTGTCAAAGTCAAGAAAGAAGCTCAAGATATCACAGAACGTGATTTGATTACTGAAAAGGAACTTCTTGACGCTATGAAAGATAGTCACTTAGAAGACTCGGACTCACAACGAGTTCCAAGCCCATTATCAGCCAAAGAAGATATGAAAAAACTGATTTCCGAAAAAGAAGAAGATGAAAAAATTACAGACAAAACCATTGTTGCATTGAAATCATTTGATATCGAAATCAAGGATATTACCAAACCAACCTTGATGGGATCAGACGATTCTATTGATACAAAACAAGACTTAAAACCAAAAGAAAAACTTGATGAAATCACGAAAAAATATATCATTTCTGACGAACTTGATGACAAGCAAGTTGGTTTAGAAAAAGATATTCATGACATCAAACAAATGGAAGAGGAAATCGATGGTGAAGATTTATTAAGTAAATCTGAAGAATTAGCAGTAGAAAAAGCAACAGTCGTAAAAACTTTATTAAGCAAATTTGAAGAAACGATTGATAAAACTAAAGAATTTATATCCGATAAATTACTTCAACATGAAAAACCGACAGAACTCAGTCCAGAATTGGAGGCAGTTGAAATAAAAAAAGTTGAAGAGAAAATATTATTATCGAAGGAACCAAGTCCTGTCTCGACTGAAAAAGAAGAACCTAGCTCAGTCCCTCACCACCATGATGAGGAATCTAGTCTAGATAAGCTGGATGTTAAGGAAGTTAGCCCAGTTAAACCTGATGACATGGCACCAAGCACATTTAAGCCTGACGATAAGGCACAAAGCTTAGTCAAACTTGCCGAAAAGGCACCTAGCCCAGTTGACACTCACGAGAAGGTGCCAGGCCCAGTCTTGATTGAAAAAGATGAACTTGGCTTAGTCAAGCCTGATGATAAGCTATCTAGCCCAGTCAAGCCTGGTGAAAAGATATCAACCCCGGCCAAGCCTGACGAGAAGGTACCTTTGAGCCCAGTCGGACATGATGAGAAGACCCCAAGCCAAATATCAACTGAAAAAGAACAACTTAGCCCAGTTGAACCTGATGGGAAAGCACCCAGCCCTGAAACGCTTGATGAGGCACCTAGTAAAGCCAAGTCTGATGAAAAGTATCTTAGCCAAACCACACCTGTTAAGAAAATGCCTAGCCCAGTCTTAACTAAAAAAGAAGATCTTAGTTCTGTCCTGTCTGGAGAAAAAGAAACTAACGAAGTTGAACCTGATGAAAAGGAGCTCAGCCCCATCAAGCCTGATGAGGAGCCTAGCCCAGTAAAGCCTGATGAGAAAGGTTCCATTCTTGAAGAAAAAATAACAAAACCGTTAGAGCTAGATGTTGTATCTGTACTTGCCAAACCTGATGAAAAAGCATCAAGTCCCATAAAGGACAACAAGAAGGAGCCAAGTCCTGCGAAATTAGATGAAAAGGCGCCTACTCCAATAAAACCCGTTGAGAAAGAACCCAGCCCTGACAAGCCTGATGAGAAGAAGCCAAGTCCACTATCATCTGTGAACGATGAACTTAGCCTAGACGAACCTGATGAGAAGGTGCCTAGCCCAATATCATCTGTTAAGGATGAACTAAGCCTAACCAAGCCTGATGAGATGGTGCCCAGCTCGGTGCCATCTGTGAAGGATGAACAAAGCCCAGCCAAGCCTGATGAGAAGGTGCCCAGCCCAGTATCATCTGTGAAGGATGTACTAAGTCCAGCCAAGCCTGATGAAAAGATGCCCAGCCCAGTATCATCTGTGAAGGATGAACTACGCCCAGACATGCCAGATGAGAAACCACTAAGCCCGGTACCATCTGTTAAGGATGAACTAAGCCTAACCAAGCCTGATGAGATGGTGCCCAGCTCGGTGCCATCTGTGAAGGATGAACAAAGCCCAGCCAAGCCTGATGAGAAGGTGCCCAGCCCAGTATCATCTGTGAGGGATGAACTAAGTCCTGCCAAGCCTGATGAAAAGATGCCCAGCCCAGTATCATCTGTGAAGAATGAACTACGCCCAGACAAGCCAGATGAGAAACCACCAAGCCCGGTACCATCTGTTAAGGATGAACTTAGCTCAGCCGAATCAGATGAGAAGGCGCTAAGCCCAGTTTCGTCTGTGGAAGATGAACTAATCCCATCCAAACTTGATGAAAAGGTACCAAGCCTAGTATCATCTGTAAAGGAAGAACTTAGCCCATCCAAGCCGGATGACAAGGCTATAAGTTTCGTTATTGAAGAAAAATTAACAAAACCATTAGACCTAAACGTATCTGTAATAACCATACCAGATGAAAAGGCACCAAGCCCCGTCAAGACCGATAAGAAGGAGCCTTGCGCCATCAAGCTTGACGAGGAGACTACCCCTGCGAAGCTAGATGAAAAAGAACCTAGCCTAATAAATCTTGAAGAGAAAGAGCCAAGCCCTGTTAAGATTGATGAAAGAAAACCAACCCTTATCACAAGAGAAGAGAAAGCACCAAGTCCAAAACTTCTGGACAAAAAAGAGCCAAGCTCAGTCAAACCAGACGAGAAAGAGGCAAGCCCAGACAAGCCATATAAGAAAACATCAAGCCCAGTACCAGTAAAGGATGAACATAGCCCAACCGAATCAGATGAGAAGGCACTAAGCCCAGTATCTTCTGTAATGGATAAACTAAGCCCAGCCAAGCCAGATGAAAAAATGCCCAGCCCAGTGTCATCTGTAAATGAAGAAGTAAGCGCAATTAAGGCTGAAGAGAAAATGCCAACCCCAGTCAAGCCTGATGAGAAAGCACACAGTCCAGTATCATCTCTGAAGGATGAACTAATCCCATCCAAACCAGATGAGAAAGCACCCAGCCCAGTATCATCTCTGAAGGATCATCTTACCCCAGCCAAACCAGATGAGAAGGCACCAAGTGCTGTAGCATCTGTAAAAGAAGAAATAAGCCCCGTCAAACCAGACGAGAAGGCACCAAGCCCAGTTTTGATTGAAAAAGAAGAATTAAGCCCAGTCAAACCTGATGAGAAGGCACCAAGCCCGGTGCTATCTGTAAAGGAAGAAATAAGCCCAGTCAAACCAGATGACGAGGCACCAAGCCCGGTGCTATCTGTAAAGGAAGAAGTAAGCCCAGTCAAACCAGATGAGAAGGCACAAAGCCCAGTCTTGATTAAAAAAGAAGAACTTAGCCCAATTAAGCCTGATGAGAAGGCACCAATTTCGATCAAATTCGAAAAGAAAGCGCCCAGCCCAGCATTTTCTGTAAAGGATGAACTTAGCTCAGCAAAATTAGACAAGAAGGCACCAAGCCCAGTTAAAATTCATGAGAAAGTAAGTACTTCCATGCTTGAAGATGAACTGACAAAACCGTTACAGCTGGACGTTGTATCTGTACTTAGCAAAACTGATGAAAAGGTGCCAAGCGCAGCTAAACCAGATGAAAAGACACCAAGCCCACTATTATCTGTGAAGGATGAACTAAGCCCAACCAAGCCCGATGAGAAGTTGCTCAGCCCGGTGCCATCTGTAAAGGACGAACTAAGCTCAGCTAAGCCTGATGAACAGGTGCCCAGCCCAGTACCATCTGTGAAAGATGAAATCTCAGTCAAGCCTGATGAGAAGGCGCCCAGTGTGGTGCCATCTGTGAAGGAAGAAGAACTAGACTTAGCCAAACCAGATGAAACGGAGCCCGTAAAGCCTGAAGAAAAAGAACAGAGCCTCGTCAAGCCTGATGAAAAAACAAAAAAACAGACATCAAGTCCAGTATCATCTGTGAAGGATGAACTAAGCCCAGCTAAGCCAGATAAGATAGTGCCCAGCCCGATGTCATCTTTTAAAGAAGAAGTAACCTTAACGAAGCCTGATGAGAGAATACCAAGCACGGTCAAGCCTGATGAGAAAGTGCCCTCTCTAGTGTCATCTGAAAAGGAAGAAATTAGCCCAACCAAGCCACATGCCCAGGTACCAAGCCCAGGATTAATTGAAAAAGAAGAACTAAGCTCACTCAAGCCTGATGACAAGGCACCTAGTCCAGTATCATCAATAAAGGATGAACTTAGCCCGACCAAGCCTGATGAGAAGGTGTCAAGCCCAACGTCATCTGTGAAGGACGAACTAAGCCCAGCTAAACCAGATGAGAAGGCACCAAGCCCAGTAGCATCTGTGAAGGATGAACTAAGCCAAGCCAAGTCTGATGAGAAGGTGCCATCTTTAAAGGAAGAGCTAAACTCAGCCAAATCAGACGAAAAGGCACCAAGCCCAGTTTCATCTGTAAAGGGTGAACTTAGCCTAGCCAAACCTGATGAGAAGGTACTCAGTCCGGTGCCATCTATAAAGGACGAACTAAGCTCAGCTAAGCCTGATGAAAAGGTGCCCAGCCCGGTGCCATCTGTGAAGGAAGAACTAAGCCCGGCCAAACCAGATGAGAAGGTACTCCGCCCGGTGCCATCTGTGAAGGACGAAACCTTAGCCAAGCCTGGTGAGAAAGTGCCCAGCCCGATGCCATCTGTGACGGAAGAACGAAGCCCAGCCAAACCAGATGAGAAAGTACAAAGCCCAGTAACATCTGTGAAGGATGAACTTAGCCCAGCCAAGCCAGATGAGAAGGCGCCCAGCACGGTGCCATCTTTGGACCGGGAAAAAATAAGCCCAGTGCAACCAGATGAGCAGGTACCCAGCCCGGTGACAACTGTGAACGACGAACCCTCAGCCAAGCTAGATGAGAAGGTGCCCAGCCCGGTGCCATCTGTGAAGGAAAAAATAAGCCCAGCCAAACCAGATGAGAGCCCACCAAGCCCAGTATCATCTGTGAAGGATGAACTTAGCCTAACTAAGCATGATGAGAAGGTGCTCAGCCCGGTGCCGTCTATGAAAGATGAAATAAGCCCAGCCAAACTAGATGAGAAGGCTGCACAAAGCCCAAAGTCTACAAAAAAATCGGACAGTCCAGATGAAGAAGTGCTAAAACCAGTAAAACTTGATTTAATTACAAGTTTCAAGACATCAAGCCCAGTTGACTCTGATGAAGAATTACTCAGCCCAGCTTTAATGGATGATACTGAGCTCACAGATGTAAAAGAACTATCCTCGGTAAAGTCTATTAAAAAAGTTGCCAGTCCGATTAAACCTGATATCGTGGCAACCAGCCCTGTCCATCTTGATGAGAAAGTGCTTAGCCCTGCCAAACTTGATGAGAAGGCACCAATTCCAGATAAATCAGAAGAAAAAGAATTAAGCATTGTCAAACCGGTTGAAAAGACTTTGGCAGTTTTAGACAGAGAAACACCAAGCCCAACTCAGGATGATTTAGAAACTGAAAAGCAGTTACAAGGATTTGAACCGGTAGGCGAAACAGAGGAAGACACAACGACTCAGATAGTTACTGTTACTGAACATGGTCTCGTCATTAAAAGAACAACAGTAATAACTACAATCATTCAAGAATACTCTAATATAAGTAGAACTATAACCAAATATAAAATCACTGTAATCTCTATGGAGGCTGATGAACATACAGATGGTACAAAATCCAGTAGAACCTTTAAAGAGGTATCCATTGCTGATATGAGGCCTAAGAAGAGCACAGTAAAAATTGAAGTGAAAGAACCTACTCCAGTAACGGATGAGGATATAACAACGGGTCTTGGAATAACGTTGAGTAAAGCTGTGTCAGATACAACATACGAAAAGAAAGAATCTAGCCCCGTCAAGCCTGATGAGAAAGATCCTAGCCCTGTTAAACCTGAAGAGAAGGAACCCAGCCCGGTCAAACCTGATGAGGAGAAGTCCAGCCCGGTCAAACCTGATGAGAAGCACTTTAGTCCTGTGAAACCCGACGAGAAGGAGTCTAGCCCTATCAAGCCTAAAGAGAAGGAGCCTAGCCCTGTCAAACCTGATGAGAAGGAGCCTAGCCCTGTCAAACCTGATGATAAAGAGCTTAGCCTAGTCATGCCGGATGAGAAAGAACCCAACCTCGTCAAGCCTGATGAAAAAACAGCTAGCTCTGACAAACCAGATGATATAGCCGCTAGCCCTGTCAAATCAGATGAGAAGAAGCCTATCCTCGCAAAGCCTGGTGAAAACGAAACTAGTTCCGTTCTTGTAGAAAAACTAACAAAATCATTGGAGCTGGAAGTTGTATCTGTACTTACTGAACTCGAGAAAAAAGTGACCAGCCCTGTAAAGACCGATGAAAAAGAGCTTAGCCCAGTCAAGCTTGATGACAAAGAACATGGCCTCGAAAAGTTAGATGAGAAAGAGCTCAGCCCCGTGAAAGCTGATCACAAAGAACCTATCGCCACCAAACCTGACGAAAAATTGCCTAGCCAAACCTTGCATGATGAAATAGAACCAATTATCGTCAAGCCTGATGAAAAACTCGCCAGCCCAATCAAACCAGATGAGAAGGCGACTAGCCCCGTCAAGCCTGATGAAAATGAAACAAATTCCGTTTTTGAACAAAAACTAACGAAACCGTTAAATCTAGACGTTGTATCTGTACTCACTGAAATCAAGAAGGAAACGCCAAGTTCTATCCAGACCGATGAGAAAGAACTTAGCCCAGTCAAGCCTGATGAGAAAGAACCTAACCTCGTCAAGCCTGATAAAAAACCAGCTAGCCCAGACAAACCAGATGATAAAGCCACTAGCCCAGTCAAACCAGACGAGAAGAAGCCTATCCTCGCAAAGCCTGGTGAAAACGAAATTAGTTCCGTTCTTGAAGAAAAACTAACAAAACCGTTACAGCTGGACGTTGTATCTGTACTTACCGAACTCGAGAAAAAAGTGACCAGCCCTGTAAAAACCGACGAAAAAGAGCCTAGCCCAATCCAGCTTGATGAAAAGGAGCTAAGCCCAGTCTTACTGGATGAAAAGATGCCAAGCCCAGCAAAGATCGATAACAAAGAACCAGTCAAGCCTGATTACAAAACACCTAGACAAGTGGAACTAGATGAAAACGAGCCTAGCCCTGATAAACTTGAAGTAAAGGAGCCTAAACTTGTCAAATCTGATAAAAAAGATGAAAAAGAGCCCAGCCCTGACGACAAGCCTAATGAGAAAGAGCTTACCCCTGTCAAGCCTGGTGACACGACACCTAGCCTAGTGAAGCTTGATGAAAAGGCGCCTAGCCTTGATAAACCTGATTTAAAGGAGCCTAGCCCTGTCAAGCCTGATGAAAAGGAGGTTAGCTCTGTCAAGCCTGATGAGGAAAAGCTTAGCCCTGACCAACCTGAGGTACATAAGCCTAGCGTTATTAAGCCTGAAGACAAGGCACCTAGTCCAGTCAAGCTAGATGAAAAGGCGCCTAGCCCTGACAAACCTGAAGTAAAGGAGCGTAAACTTGTAAAGCCTGATGAAAAAGAGCCCAGCCCCGTCAAGCCTGATAAAAAAGAGCCTAGCCCTGGCAAGCCTGATGACAAGACATCTAGCCCAGTGAAGTTAGATGAAAAGGCGCCTAGCTTTGACAAATCTGATGAAAAACAGCCAAGCCCTGGCAAAACTGATAACAAGGCACTTAGCCCAGTGAAGCTTCATGAAAAGGCGTCTAGCGTTGCCAAACCTGAAGTAAAAGAGTCTAGCCCTATCAAGTCTGATGAAAAGGAGCCTAGCCCTGTCAAGCCTGATGGAGAGGAGCCTAGCCCTGACCAACCTGAAGTAAAGGAACTCAGCCTTGTCAAGCCTGATGACAAGGCACCTAGCCCACAGAAGCTAGATGAAAAGGCGCCTAGCCCTGACAAACTTGAAATAAAAGAGCCGAGTTTTATCAAGCCTGATGAAAAAGAGCCTAGTCCTGTCAAGGCTGATATCAAGGCACTTAGTCCAGTGAAACTAGATAAAAAGGCTCCTAGCCTTGACATACCTGGAGTAAAGAAACCCAGCCCTATCAAGCCTGATGAAAAAGAGCCTAGCCTTGTCAAGCCTGATGAGGATGAGCTTAGCCCCGACCAACTTGAAGTAAAGGAGTCCAGCCTTGTCAAACCTGATGACAAAGCACCTAGCCCAGTGAAGCTAGATAAAAAGGGGCCTAGCCTTGACATACCTGGAGTAAAGGAGCCTAGCCCCGTCAAGCCTGATGAAAAGGAACCTAGCCCTGTCAAGCTTTATGAAAAGGAGCCTAGCCCTGACCAACCTGAAGTAAAGGAGGTCAGCCTCGTTAAGCCTGATGACAAGGCACCTAGCCCACAGAAGCTAGATGAAAAGGCGCCTAGCTTTGACAAACCTGATGACAAAGTGCTTAGCCCTGTCAAACCTGAAGACAAGGCACTTAGCCATGTAAAACTGGATGAAAAGGCGTCTAGCCCTGACAAAACTAAATTAAAGGAGCGTAGCCCTGTCAAGCCTGACGAAGAGGAGCCTAGGCTTGACCAACCGGAAGTAAAGGAGCCCAGCCTTGTCAAACCTGATGATAAAGCAGCTAGCCCAGTGAATCTAGATGAACAAGCGCCCAGCCCTGATATACCTGAAGAAAAAGAACCGAGTTTTATCAAGCCTAATGAAACAGAACCTAGCGCTGTCAAGCCTGATGACAAGGCACTTAGTCCAGTGAAACTAGATAAAAAGGCGCCTAGCCTTGACATACCTGGAGTAAAAGTGCCTAGCCCTGTCAACCCTGATGAAAAGCAGCCTAGCCTTATCAAGCCTGATGAGGAGGAGCTTAGCCCTGACCAACCTGAAGTAAAGGAGCCTAGCCTTGTCAAGCCTAATGACAAGGCACCTAGCCCAGTGCAGCTAGATAAAAAGGTGCCTAGCCCTGATAAACTTGAAATAAAGGAGCCTAGCCCTGTCAAGCCTGATGAAAAACAGCCTAGCCCTATCAAGCCTGATGAAAAGGAGCCCAGCCTTGTCAAGTCTGATGAGGAAGAGCTTAGCCCTGACCAACCTGAAGTAAAGGAGCCTAGCCTTGTCAATCCTGATGACAAGGCACCTAGCCCAGTGCAGCTAGATAAAAAGGCGCCTAGCCCTGATAAACTTGAAGTAAAGGAGCCTAGCCCTGTCAAGCCTGAAGTAAAGGAGCTCAGCCTCGTCAAGCCTGATGACAAGGCACCTAGCCCACAGAAGCTAGATGAAAAGGCGCCTAGCTTTGACAAACCTGATGACAAAGTGCTTAGCCCTGTCAAACCTGAAGACAAGGCACTTAGGCATGTAAAGCTGGATGAAAAAGCGTCTAGCCCTGACAAACCTGAAGTAAAGGAGCGTAGTCCTGTCAAGCCTGATGAAGAGGAGCCTAGGCTTAACCAACCTGAAGTAAAGGAGCCCAGCCTTGTCAAGCCTGATGACAACGCACCTAGCCCAGTGCAGCTAGATAAAAAGGCGCCTAGCCCTGATAAATTTGAAATAAAGGAGCCCAGCGCTGTCAAGCCTGATGAAAAGGAGCCTAGCCCTGTCAAGCCTGATGAAAAGGAGCCTAGCCTTGTCAAGCCTGATGAGGAGGAGCTTAGCCCTGACCAACCTGAAGTAAAGGAGTCTAGCCTTGTCAAGCCCGATGACAAGGCACCTAGCCCAGTGCAGCTAGATAAAAAGGCGCCAAGCCCTGATAAACTTGAAGTAAAAGAGCCTAGCCCTGTCAAGCCTGATGAAAAGGAGCCACGCCCTGTTAAGCCTGATGAAAAGGAGCCTAGCCCTGCCAAGCCTGATGACAAGGCACTTAGTCCAGTGAAACTAGATAAAAAGGCGCCTAGCCTTGCCATACCTGAAGGAAAGGACCCTAGTCCTGTTAAGCCTGATGAAAAGGAGCCTAGCCTTGTCGAGCCTGATGAAAAGGAGCCTAGCCCTGTCGAGCCTGACCAGGAGGAGCTTAGCCCCGACCAACCTGAAGTAAAGGAGCCTAGTGTTGTCAAGCCTGATGACAGTGATAGTCTTGTCGAACCTGATAAGAAGACAATTGATTCCATTTTTGGAGAAAAAGTTATAAAGCCACTAGATGTAGTATCTGTTCTTACTAAATCAGATGATGACGTCCATGGCCCCGTCAAATCAGATGAGAAGGCACCTAGCCTAGTTAAGAGCGTGGAGAAGATGCGTAGCACCGTGGAGGTAGATGGTAAGGCACCAGTCGCTATCAAGTCTAAAGAGAAAGCATTAATTCCTGAGAAACTCGACAATGGACACCTCAGTCCAAGTAGCCCAATACAAGATAAATCTTTCTCATTCTTCGATGACCTGGAAATAGAAAAAAGACTGAAGGGTTTCAAACCAATGGGTGAATCGGAGGAAAAAACTATTACTCAATATCTTACTATTACCGAAAAAGGGGTCGTTATTATGCGAACATTTATTATCACTACGATTGTTCAACAATATTATAGCATTACGAGAACAACAGTGATGTATAAGATAGTGATCATTACTGTCGAAGAAGACGAACTACCAGATGGTACTAAAGTCAGCAGAACATACACGAAAACTTCACTCAGTGACTCAAAACCTACCTTAGAGCAACTAATGGAGCTTTGTAATGTTAAGATGCCAAGTGAAGAACAGCAAAAAGAAATTCCACCAATTTTTGAGAAAAAAGAAACAAAAACAAAAGAAATTGGTGTTACTTCAGCGTTTACCAAACCAGATGAAAAAGTACCAACTGCAGTGGAGCATGATGATGAAATGCCAGACCAAACTATACCGAAAGCGACTAGCCCGGGCAAGACTGATGAACAAGAGCCAAGCCCAGTAAAGATTGATAAGGAGGGGCCGAGGTCAACATTGCATGATGACAAAAAACCTAGCCCCATCAAGGTAGCTGAAAAAGTAACTAGCCCTTTCAAACTAGATGAGAAAGAGCCTACCCAATCCTTACTTGATGACATGAAGGCTGATGCAAAGGAACTTAGTCTCGTCAAGCCTGATCCGATTAGTCTTGTAAAGCTTGATGACAAAGTGTCTAGCCTCATCGAACCTCATGAGAAGACTACAAGTCCAGACAAGCCCTATGAGAAAGAACCTAGCCCAGATCAGGCCAATGAGAAAACACCTAGCCAAAGAAAGCAAGCTGAAACAGCAACTAGCCCAATCAAGCCAGATAAGAAGGCATCTAGCGCAGACAAGCTAGCTGAAACACCAGCTAGCCCAGCAAAGCCTGATGAGAAGGCAGCTAGCCCAATCAAGCCCGTTGAAAAGCCCGATGAGAAGGCTGCTAGCCCAATCAAGCTTGATGCGAGAGCACTTAGCTCAGAGAAGCCTGATGATAAGGAACCTACTCCAATCAAAACTGACAAGAAGGCAGCTAGCCCAATTAAGCCCGATAAGGAGGCTGCTAGCCCAGTCAAAGTTGATGAGAAGGCACCTCGTCTAATCAAGCCCGATGAGGAGGCAGCTATCCCAATAAAGCCTGATGAGAAAGCAGCTACCCCAATAAAGCCTGATGAGAAGGCAGCTAGCCCAATCAAGCCCGATGAGAAGGCAGTTAGCCCAATCAAGTCTGATGAGAAGGCAGCTAGCCCAATCAAGCCTGATGAGAAGGAGCCAAGCTCAATCAAGCCCGAAGAGAAGGCAGAGAGCCCAATAAAACCTGATGATAAAGTACCTACTCCAATTAAAACTAGCGAGAAGGCGCCTAGCCCTCAAAAGCTTGAAAAAGAATCACCTAGCCTTGTGAAGACTCAAGAAGAGGAGATAACTCCAAGTAATCTAGAGGAAAAACTTACTAAAATGTTGCTAGATCTAAAAGTTCATTCTCCATACGACCCAGATGAAGAAGTACCTAGCCCTGCCATGCTAGATGATGGAAGTCCTGAGATTCCAGATGAAGCTGATTTGGATCTAGAAAAACCAGACGTTGATATAGAATCCACTCCAATAAAATCTAAAGAAATAGCGCCTAGTTCAGTCAAACCAGATGCGAAAACATCCAGTCCATTGAAATCTGGAAAAGAACTTAGTCCAAAACAGCCTCGTGACCAAGAACCTAGCTCAGTAAAACCTGTAGTGACTCCAAGCATACCTAAACCTGATGAAGAAATGTTAAGCCCTGTTAAGGCTACTGAAAAAGATATACCAGAAAAATCTGAAGTAACTAAAAAGGAAATTGAAACCAAATCAAAATATGACGAAAAAGACATTGATGAAAAAGAATCTTTTGATGAAGAACCTACGTCCATTGACAGTGAAAAGGCAACGCACGAAAAAGATCTTACGTCACAAAAAGGCGATAAACAAAAGCAAATTATCGAAAATAAAGTTGTCCGTAAATCAATGAGTCCGGTAGCAGCTGAAATTCTTAAAACACCTGCAGAAGAAAAAATCGAACTTCAAGAGTTAGACACAGATGAAAAAGACATTTACGAAGACGGTGAATCAGTTAGTGAAGATAGTCAAGTAATGGAAAGAATTGATGTCAAAAAAGACTCACATATTCAAGTTACAGCTACAAAAGTACAACCTTTATCGAAGCAAACTGAAGAAATGCTACAACAAGAAAGACAGTTTGTTTCAAAGCTAGAACCTAGCCTTAAGCAAACTGTCAGCAAGCCACATGACATTAAGAAGAGATCTATAGCAGATGATAAGTCTACTCAAGATTCTCTTGATAGCATGACAGATGGCCTTACCCCCATACCGCATGGTAGTAGTTCCGAAGATGTGTCCAAGGAAATCAGTCTTGAAGAAAAATATAGTTTTGAAGGCTCTGAAAAATCGGAAAAGAAATCACTTAAAGATAAGCTATATTCTGATGATACCTTTAGCCAAAAAGTTGAATCACTCACAATTGACGATTCAATTACATCAACGTTGAAAGATACTGATTTGACAAAAGTTCTTGACGACAAAACGCAAGAACTTGGATCACCTAAAGATGAAATTCCTCTTTCTGAAGCATCAGACTCGGGAGTGCACAGTATACCTATTGATTTGGGAGCAAGTGATGACAAAAGTGTATCACAAGCAATGAAAGATAGTGCTGTACATCTTATGGAGTCTATACATAAAGCATTTGGAGAAGATACCGTACAGCAAGGTATTAAGACAGAAAACATAGAATCTTTGGTCAGGGTATCTACTCCCCCAACGGTTCCAGTCAGTCCACTCCCAAAGACTCCTAGTAGCTTCCAGGATGTGAAAATTAGTGATGGAGTCCAAAGCGAAGTTACCTACGATAAATCTGATGGCAGCGAAGAAACAATCACTAAAGTGGTTCACGTTGGAGATGATGTTCTTACACAGAGGATTTCTACATCAACTGAAAAAGTACCTAAAAAGACAACTGCCCTTGTAGACGATGAATCAGATCTTTTATCTTTAATGCAAAATGTAGGAAAGATTAAAACGGAAACCGACACCGTTACTAAAATTATTAAAGAAGGGGAAAATGTGGTCACACAGACTATAACTACTGTCACTACGAAAGAAGTAATATCAAGAGAAGATGGCACACCGCAAAATATTAAGACTACAATAGAAACAACCACCCTTAGCAAAGGATCTGATGGTTCTACAACTACAATAAAAGACACACAAACATTACTATCAGAATGTTCTTCCAGCCTTAGATCTACCTCATCCATGGATTTATACGCCAAAGACAGAACAGATAAGGAATATTTAGAAAGTGAAGAAAAGTTTGAAATTAGAGACTTGACTGACAAACGCGAGTCTTCCGTGCCTAAAGATGTAGAACCCCTCAAATCCTTTTTAAGTGAAACTGACGAATCAGATGATAACATTGAAGATACGATAATTGATACAGATGTCAGTAAACGTATAATTAAGGAAAATAACAAGGATATTGTAGAAACTGTAACAACAACAACAAAAAAGGAAACCATTAAAGTCAGTGACCATAAAAAGATAATTCGAACTACAGTTGAAACAAATGTCACTAAAGAACACTCCGATGGTTCAAGAGATGTACAGAAGAATGTTGAAGTTAAGACTGAGGAAATTATTTTAGATTCTAGCAGTAATTTAGACAGTATACTCAGTGATTTTATAATTTGTAGTGAACCTGAAGAAAGTGTCACTACTACAACAGAGGAAATTAAACAGGAGACCTTTATCATCAGGCGAACAATTGTTACAAGAATAGTGAAAACGAAGTACGCTGATAAACAAGGCGTGCCGAAAAAACTCAAGACTGACACAACCATCACTACAACTGATGATTATCCTGACGGTTCATCTCGCACCAAAGTTGATAGTAGTACATCTCTGACAGATATTGAAGTAGAATCTGTAGAAAGCCCTGAACTTCAAGATTTAACAGTAGTGGAAGACAAAGCAGTTGAAACAGATAAATATGAGAAAACTGTCAATATTAATGGGAAAAGTGCTTTGCAAATTATAACTACCACAACAACAAAGGAAACCTTGAGCTCAATCGATAGGAGTAAAAGAAAAGTTAAAACTACTGTGGAAACTGTGACAGAGACCATGCTTCCCGACGGAATGACAGAAGTCACTAAAGACGTTAAAGTATCTGTTTCTGATATCGGAATAGATGCTGTAGATGAAAGTCTCGAAGGGTTTGAATCAATTGGCAAACCCAAAGAAGACACTACTACAGAAATTGAAACAGTTATGGAAGACGGTGAGAGTATCAAGAGAACAACAACAATAACTACTACTGTACAAGAATACACTAATACTTCCAAGAGCATAAAGCGAATTAAAACGACAGTCAAGACCGTCGTAGAAGATGAGCACCCAGATGGTTCTGTAATCAAAAAGACCAGCGAAAAAATATCTCTCTTAGATGAAAATCTTATAGACATGGAAGAAGGAGAAGTTGATTCTGAAAACGAAAAAATTGATGCTATTCTAAAGGAACTCGTTCCATCCGACCCAGAAGTCAGTGAAAACGTACAAACAGAAGAAATTAAAGAAAATAAAATTACAATCTTTAGAACTATTATAACTAAGATCGTTAAGACTAAATACTCTGACAGTCGAGGATTATTACAAAAACTTAAGACAGTAACGACAATCACTACAAGTGATAAATATCCTGATAGTACTACAAAAATTACTGTTGATACGAGCACCTCTATTACTAACATAAGTATTGAAGAAATTCAAACAAAGAAGGAAGTACATACAGATGAAAGTACTATACCAGAAACAAAAGAAAAAGCTTTAGCACCAATTGTTAATGGAGTTCATGAATATCCCGAGAAAGCCAGGGATATAGAGGACAAAACAAGAACTGGTTCTAAAACTCCTGTCGAAGCCCGATTACTGTCATCTGATGAAAGTGGTAAAGTAGATGCTGCTCTCAAAGAGTTTACTCCAGTTGGAGAACCAGAAGTTAGTGAATCCAGTGAGACCGTGGAAATCAAGGAAACGGGCATCACTATCAAGAGGACTATCGTTACTAAAATTGTCAAGACAAAATATTCTGACAAACAAGGCAATCTCAAAAAACTGAAGACTGTTACCACTCTAACCACAACCGATTTCTACCCAGATGACTCAGCGCGAACCATTGTTGAAAGTAGTACTTCAGTAACAGACATAGAAATTGAAACAACCGATGCAATCGAGGAAGGATTTGATGGTATTGGCGACCCAATAGAAGACACGACCACTGAAACTAAAACCATCACTGAAGATGGCATTGTCATCAAAAGAAAAATCACCATTACGACAACAGTACAGGAATATGCCAACACTGACCAAAATATTAAGAGAACTAAAACCACAGTCAGGACAGTATCGGAAGATGAATACCCCGATGGGTCAGTTGTTACAAGAGCTAGTGAAAAGATCTCGTTAGTAGACGAGGGTCTTAAAACTATCGAGCCTACTGCAGAAGAACAAGCTGAAATAAGAAAATTAGAAGCTGCGCTCAAAGACTTATTACCTTCGGGAGAACCTGAAGTAAGTGAGGACACAGACATAATAAAAATTAAAGAAAATAATATTCACATTAGAAGAATTATCAATACCAAGGTAGTCAAAACTAAATACGCTGATAGTCAAAACGTATTAAAAAAATTAAAGACTGTTAAAACGGTAACAACAACAGATGAATATCCTGACGGCGCAGCAAGAACAACTGTGGATACTAGTACATCGGTCTGTGACATAAAAGATGAACATCGAGAAGTCCCAAGCCAACAAAACGTGGTAGGCTATGAGCAAATTGGAGATGTGCAAATTAATGTAGAAACTAAAAATTATGTGATAACTAGAGACGGCAAAGAACTTAAACAAATTATTACAATTAAGACAATAAAAGAGGTTCTTGAGTCACAACAAGAAGATGGAAAGAAGAAGGTAAGGACAACTGTAGAAACTGAGAGTCAAATCGCATTACCCGACGGCAATACAGAAATCACAAGAGACAAAAAAGTGACACTAGATGATTATAAAACAGAAACATTCTATGAAAATCTTACGGGATATAGTGAAATTGATAAACCAAAGGAATCAGTGCAAACTGAAGAAGATTTAGTCATTGAAAATGGCATCAAAATCAATAGAAAAACTACAGTAATAACGATTAAACAGGAATTCGAAAATACAGTAACACGTTCTAGGAAAGTCAAAACTATAGTCAGACGTGAGACTGAAGATGAACACCCTGATGGAACTGTAATTACAAAAAAGAAAGAAACAGTCACTATCACTGACATAGCCGGATACCCGCAAAGATTAATGCAAGATGTTCCAGAACGTCCTGAAGAATTACAAATAGGTGACTCTGAAATTGTAGAAAGTCTGACCGAGGATCTTGATGTTAAAAACGAAGTAATACAGCGAGGTTCCATTACCATTAAGCGCAAAATTACAATTGCAACAAAACGTGAGTTCTTGGCTAGCAATGATGTAAATATTAAACGCGTGCGGACCACGGTAGAAACAACTACTGTGGATGAATTTCCTGACGGAGCAACAGAAACGACTAAAGATGTAAAAATAACTGTTTCCGAATTCCAAAAGACATCAGACAGTGACCTACAAGCTGCACTACAGGGATTAGTCCCCACTGGGAAGATCAAGACATCCGTTGATAAGAAAACCAACATAATTAAGTCAGATCATGGCGAAAAAATTACTCAGACAATTACAACTAACGTGACGAAAGAGGAACTTAGCAATAGTAAAACCAATGACGTTGCAGTTAAAACAGTTACAGAAACTGTAACTGAAAACGCAAAAGATGATGGCACAGTCGAAACAACAAAAGACGTACGCACACAAATCACATATTTACCTTCAGGAACCGGCCTTGATGATTGGTCTCCAGAAGAACTTGAAGAAATAGAAAAACAACCTGTTGCACAGGAAGAAAGACAAGTACTAGATGATAGACCTGCCGTCAATCAACTACCACTTGAATCAAAGGACAAACCAGAGCAGAAACCAAAGAAGCAACGCTCGCCAGTGGGAGAAATAACTACAGAAACGGACACTTACACGAAAGTAATCAAAGATGGTGACAACGAAATCACACAGACCATCACTGTGAAAACAACCAAGGAGGTAATTAGCCCAGAAAAAATCAAGATTACTATCGAAACTACTACAGTTAGCAAGGGCAGTGACGGTGTCACTAAGACTACTAAATCCACAAAAACCACGATATCAGAGTTCAGAGAGGAATTTGAAGAAACCGTTGACACTGGCGAAAGTGAAAAGTCGTTCTCCAAGCTCTCGTCAAAGACTGGTGATATGCGAAGCTCGTCAGCAGCTAGCGATGATCTAGATCACCCTGGCATCTCTACTCCACCATCAGATATCAGCTCCAGAGGTTCTAGGGCCGCTACTCATGTTTGGGGTACGGAAAGTGGCAGCGGAATGTATTATAGCGATGACGACGGTCAGGGCAGTCCCAGCAGTACCAAATCACAAGTCGCACACTCACCAAGATCCAATCTTAGCTTTGAATTAGACACTGCAAAGTCACAACAGGACCTTTTCGACAAACATGAATCAATGTTAGACAAAGATATCATGTCGACCTCCGTTTATGGACAACTCCCTGAAGATGATTCATACAAATCATCATCACATTCTGAAGTACGTACGACTGAAATACTTACCGACTCTGCAACAAAAATTACAGAAGCCTTCTTAGCTAAAGAAAGATCTGAACATTTAAAACACAGTGACGCTACTTTCTTGAAAGAAGCTGACGAGCATTTTGAGAAAGCCATCGAAGAACACAAGAAGGTTAGCGGATCTCAAGTTATTTCAAACATAACAGCTAAATACGAGCTTGATTCTAAATTCCATTCAAGTTCAAGCCATTCTTCAAAGGAAGAAAGTACAATCACATTGAAAGACCTTAAATCAGAATCAAAAAAGGTGACCGAAAGCAGTTCATCAAGCAAACAGGAAACTAAGTACGAAAAATCTGAACTTACCAGTGAAACTCGTAAACCATCCAAAGATCCTATCGAGTCTTGGGGAAAGCCACTTGGTCTGCCAAGTCCGATCGGAGCGCCAACTCAGGCAGACGGGAAGAGTACTCCTAAGAAGCAAACAAGTTCAGCGGTGTTGAATAAAAATAAGATCAACCAGGAGAAGAGCAAGGAAGCAAAGAGTCGCGCCTCGGAGTCTCCCAGCAAGAAGAAGGCTCCTGCACCAGTGTACATGGAACTAACTTACGTGCCACATCATGGCAACTCGTACTACTCTGCCATTGAATTCTTCAAGCGAGTTCGTGCACGCTACTACGTATTCTCCGGTACTGAGCCATCGAAAGAGATCTACAATGCCCTGCTCGACGCCAAAAAGACATGGGAAGATAAAGATTTAGGTAAGTTACGTAAATTGTTTTAAATTACGCATACATAACATGAACTCACGCATTCTTCCCTTGAGAGGCTGAAACAACAGAACACCACCTGCTACGTTCTCGTCTCGTTTACGTTCATACATCTGGTCATACACGCACGCCGGTTGCAAGTACTACGCACTTGACCTTTCTAAAGAACATTACCAATAGGGTATATTTTATGTTTATGTCCTCCTAAAGCGTTTTAATTTATTCATTAAAAACTTTAAAATAGTTTAATAAAACTGAAAAAATACTTTAATAATATGTAAATGTTAACATATTATTAAAGTACTATCGAATTAACTTGTTTATATAATATTACTAGCTACCCGCCCCAGCTTCGCATGGGTAGCCTTAATTAGCAATAAATTAAAATTGCGACTATAATTTGAGATTTAAACTATCCTATCTCTCAAGTTGGATCGAACTGCACATGGTGTGCGAATTTTATTATAATCGGTTAAGTGGTTTAGGAGTCCATTGAGGACAAACATTGTGACACGAGATTTATATATAAGTATTAAGAAGATAAACAAATGAAATGGAATGGACATAGATAAATTGGAGAAAATTAGAAGGGACGTCTTAACGAGCTCTTGAAATTAGTAGCATAGCCCTTATAATTAATATAATTTCTCTCTGATCCTTGCAGAAGTCACCATTATCCCTACGTACGACACTGACGTCCTTGGCTACTGGGTGACGGAGAACGAGGAAGCTCTCGAGAAGTACAAGATCGACCTATCGCCGTCTGCCTCGCGGTGCACCATCAATCTTCAGGACCATGAGACATCGTGTGCGGCCTATAGACTCGAGTTCTAGGTTTCGGGTCTATTTGTAGCCTTCTCATCGAAGAAGTGAGCCCCTTACACGGAGTCAACGCTTACGAACCGAATGAACCAAAGAAAAGTGTAATTGTTGTTGTAGAAAAAAAAGGCTGTGATACTGAAAGAAACGCTCGTAAGCATTGACTCTTGAGGCCACTCCTTCGTATGAGAGTGTTTGCAAATAGATGCTGAGTTTTTGTGATATATGAATGCAATTAACAGACTGCTAAAGAGTTTGATAAAATCTTAGTTAATAATGAAAGTAACGATAATGAAAACGAAAACGAAAGTGCTGGTGTCAAAATGTGTTGTGCAACCTACGGCCGATTCGTAACTCCCAAACTGACAGTGTCCTAACCACATCCAATTGTAAAGTCAATAACCAATTCTCGACCTAAGAACAGAGACGTCCATTTTTTTCTAAAAACAACTGTTTTCTAGTAGCTTGCCATTTAAAATATATTTCTGATGATGTTTTAAAATTTGGTCTTATACAAAACTGTAGTGCTTTTATACATGATATTTAGCGTAACCAGTCCATTTTGTTTAGCCAAAACACCGCTTTGCGATCAAAATTTTTGGGGGAAAAGTAAAAGATAAAATTATTTTGCTATCGCCATTTGTAATTTACAAATTGTACAAAATGTCTTAGCGGCAATTCTTTTGTTTAGCGTAGTCGCTTTAAAAGGACGTGATTAACACTTGAATGTCATGATAACTGACGTTAACATAAAACCTGATGGTACTTTTTTAAAGGTTTAAATAAAGATATACTTATAAACAAAATATTGTCTTAAAAAGACGTTCTTAAATGTAAAGTCGCTCGTCGGGCTAGTGCTACGTGCGCTAGTTTGTATTCATATTTGCTAGATGAGACTTATTATTACGACTCTAGAACGACAAAGATGACTTCTCGTGTCAGCCTGTACCTCGTAAGTAATTCAGTTAGATGTAAGAAGTGACGTTTTCCACATTTGTTTTCAACTCGAGCTTATTTCCCTGCGATTATAAATAGACGAATGGTGGCGATCGATTGAAGGATTGAACGTAACTTTATATAGCTCCAAGAGATGGCGCTGTTACAAGATCAGGTTCTACATCACGCTAACGAAATTTATCTTCTCGGCTATTTTAAAATAAGTTGCGCATACTATCACAAGCTAACGCAACATTGATCTATATTCGTAACGCCATTTCTGGACGACTTTAATATAAACATATAAGAAATTAGATACAGAGTCAATTATAATCGGAAAACCTGCAACTCCAATATTAATTGAATGTGTGTCCAATGTTTTTGTGTTTAATTAAATTATAATAATTCTGCGATCGATCGAAACTATTAAACTGAAGACATCTGTGTTATTCTAGACCAACAGTGAGCCTAAAACGATAGAGAGCTTAACCATTATAAATAATAAATGTTTTAGTAGAAAACTATTATTAAAGAATTCATTATATTTACCTCTGTTTAAGTTGATACTTGCTTGTTGCGTCGAGGTATAGTAATATAACATAGTTATAATTACGTGTTATATAAAATTTACTCATTTCCAAAAGATAATTATTAAATGATGAAACGAGATTATTGAATCTCTATTTTTATTACGTTGGCATCTATATATTTTTTCGGTCTGTTGTATTTTTGTTTGAAATTTCTAGTCGTGGCGACCCAAATACTTATAAAAATCGTTATAGTCTTTAAAAATTCGTTCCTATTCAGATGAATTGTTTTTTTAAGCGTTTTTGTAATATTTGTTTTGTCGAAGATAAAACCTCATGTAATTATAGATAAAGATACCTACTCCATTAGATTACAGATTTGTTTCAAAATGTTATGTTCGGATGTGAGCGAATGTGATAATGATCCATCAATGATTCAGCATCTAGCGTGTAAGCTGTCGTCAAGGCTTTCCTCCATACACCGGCAGAAGCGAGCATGTTTGCCATTTGACTAATATTAATGTAACATCTACTAGTTAAAGCTCACCTGCTCGTATCCACTGTTATGTTGTCCTCATTTGCCAAATATCCAATGAAAATGTTTGAGTCAATTAATTTTAAGTCATCCATAGCTATAAGTGATGTCACACAACAATCGCTTACTTCGCCAACATTACTTAATATAGAAAAAAAATATAGCGAGAACAATTCGTATTCTGAACGCACCAGCACAATGTATTAACATATAAAAGTCTTTTAAAAATTGTAAACGAATACATAAAGAATACTTTATTTTATTTTATTTTTTATGTATGTCAACGAATGAGTTTTATTTTATAATTTAAAATACATAATTAATATAGTATGTGTTACTGTGTGTGGATTGATGTGAGCACAATATTGTTTCATTACGTGGTTTATGCTTTAGGTAGTTTGGATGGGACTAAACAGGGATGTGAGGAATACCTTGTGGGTGAGGTCTGAACCGATGCCACGCCGTTGTGACCACCATTGGCTTCAACAATCAATTTTAGTAATAAGCAGCGCTTTTACATCTCTACGTTGCAAAAAATCTACAATTATTTTGAGGTCGCGCTGCTCAAATCGTAGTGATGGATTTTGGACAGTTGTGCGAGCATAGAAACCTCAAAATAACAAGATTTTCGCTAAAATTTACGAATAATAATCATTACAGTGCATCGGTGATGACGACTACAAATGCTTCGAACAAAAAAGATTTGAATATTTTTTATTTAAATAGGCTTTGTTATTTTCAGCCAGCCACCACTGTCTAGCTGGCTATAAAGCCTGAACCTAAAGTTTACTATTGTATTTTATAGCTAGAATTCTAATTAATGCATATTATTAGGAATATTAAAAATGTTATTAAAATTAAGAATTGTATCAGCTTAGTGAACATCAATAGCTCTGAGAAATAAACCATTATTGAAATTATTAAATGTTGTATTCTTCCAACTGTGGGTTACTTTAACATGTTTAATTGTAGTTAACAAAATATTTACTGTCTTCGTTATAGAATATAATCATAACTGTCAAAGGTTGGCAGACAACCATGCGGCTTACCTGAGTGAGCTTGTCAATATTACCTCAACAAGACATCAAATAAAACTGATCATTTTGCCAACTTAGAACCTGCTTTACCTCAACGCCATCTATAGATGCCTAGGATTAAATATATATTAAGAAAATTCATTTTGACGATAACATTAACTCAATCAAACATCAGGTACACCGTATGACTGTTTGTCATCACTCAGAATTTCATACATTAATAATAAAATGAGAAGGAATTGGAGTGTTCGAAAAGTTCGGCTTGAGATGGTATAAATACAGCTCTCAAGAAAATACATCGATATAAGGAGTAAAATAAATGGGAAATATGGATTTGTAGGTAGGTATTAATGTGTGATAGTCGTTTTAAAATAGAGCGTGTTCGAAAAAAAACTAACATTAAAATCCAAGTCAAACTTGACCTGTCCATTTTAAACTATTTCAAATAGAATTTATTCACCATTTCACCTTTTTGATGTCATATTTAATCATGACAGCTAACATTTGTCACGCTCTATTTTATAAAACGAGGTTGAATGGTTAAGTGGTGCTAGAAACCGATGCGTTACAATATTAGTATTGAATGTTTGCGCCCTGTAAATGATGAGGGTGGAATAACATAGTTGTTAACAGAAGTTTATCTCGTATGACACTACCAAAATTATAAACACAAACATACCTAGTTTCAGTCTAAATTTCCGAGGCAAACTGATTAAGTTATTTAATCATTCATTAAAGGACAAGCATTGCTATTTATTTAGCTCAGAGTGAGTCATTGAAATTACGACATATGAGAGGAGAGTTGTTTACGCAGCGCTACGCGTGTCTGGCGTCCTTTTCACTAACACAGTGAACTCGGTTACATAGACTTACTGACTTTTAGTGCGTGTATCCATTTGTGTCTTATGTGTCGTTTTCACTTGAAAAGTTCCACTGTCATCGTTTACTTGGGGTGCAAGTAACACGCTTAGTGGTAAGTAAGACTGATCAGATTTGTTGAACAGCTAAAGTCAATGCTTCAATCTGTTGCAAGGTAAACGCTGTATACGCCTAAATTATTAATTATTATTAAAGGATTGAATTAGAAAAAGAGAGTTAAGTGCATACGACATTCTTTCATAAAATGAAAAGAATTATAAGTAAAATAAGTTATATCAACTAGATGCAACTTGTTGGCGGACAATATTGAAGTCGATAGCTCGATATAGATCCCCTCAAAACATGGTCGCTGGTTGATCGATAAATATAATCCAGCTACCAGCACTGTTAGTCTCACCTTACAGGTTTTATCGTATGCACTTAAATTATCTTTTACATTGCTTGCTTGCTTTACTTACAAACCTGCTACTTTAAAAAGATGTTTAATAATTTAAATAATGTCTAGCCCTTAAGGGCAAATAGGTGCATATTTATGATTGTATGTAATATAAAGTACTCATTAATATCATTGTATCAGTCACGTCGCTATAGCCCATTCAGCGTGTTTGGTGGTAATGTATGAATCATTATGAGTAATAAAAATGTTTGAAAACGTTATTGGTTTATTATTTTTACTTAATTAAACCCTTTAGTACATTAATTACTGTCTTAAACAGCGACATTTTTACAATAGGCTATTTATAAACTTACAAATAGTTTAACTTCTATTTATCAAATAGAGAACACCGAAAACAAATTCTATTATAAAAATTCCAAAGAAATATAAATTATTCGGTCTGACAGAACAATAATTAACGCCTTACCGCGAGGGAGTGTAAGGCTGCCTGTCCACTGGAGCAGAGAGGAGAAAAGAGGAGCGGAGATGTGCCAATATAAACCAATAGAATCTTGACTCCGCCCCTGAGTTTAGATCAGTGATCCTGAGTCAAGATTCTATTGGTTAATATTGGCACATCTCCGCTCCTCTTTTCTCCTCTCCGCTCCAGTGGACAGGCAGCCTAATGCGGGTACTCTTTCGCAAATTAGAAATAGGAGGGGGTGGGTGTTCTAATTTCCGAAAGGCCTACCTACCACCTAAGTTCACATTGTGGAATGCACTAAATATATTGAGGATTAAAATAGGAAAAATAACTAAATCATTCAATTTGTAAACATTTATTAACAGCATATTTTTCACAATTTAAATGCAATATAAAATAAACAGTCGTACACAATACTTTTTGGTTACTTATTTCTAAATGTAAAGACTACAGTTGAATTAATAGAAACTTTAAAAATCGCTCTGTTTAGACCAAAAATATAAAGAAATACAAAAAAAAACATCTAATAAAATACGAATATTTTTTTTTAGATAATGGCTTTTTTCTTTAGTTTATAAATTATTGGGATAAGATTCAAAATGACGCTCTTAATTTATTGTGGCATACGAGTATAATTACACATTTAAATATAGCATAATGGACAATTGCTGTGGCCATGCACTTAAATGTGGCTGAAATTGCCACCCACGCGCTTAATAGTAGCAGATTGTTATTTTCTAATATAAAAATGAACACAAGAAAATACGACGCACTCGTATACCGCTTAACAAGTGCTATTAAAAAACTGTACTTATGGTAACGCTTATTTAAAACCTATTGACTTAATCTGGAATGACTTTCAATTAACTTGTTTTACAAAAAAAAAGTATACTTTGTAGAAACGCGCAAAGCATTCGGCACAGCCAAAAAGAAAATAATTTATAATGAACACTTGTTTATAGAAATTAAATAGAAAAAAAAAACAAGTTAAATGTTACCTAATGTCTCATCAAAACTAGTTAGTACTATTTAATAAACTCGATCACATGAATACTGTATTAGATTAAAATATAATTATTGATAATTGTGCATCACTATTCTTCAAAAGATATAACTATTAACAAATACACGTCTAAACTCATTAGAACTACTTACTAAAAGCTACTAAACTTTGGAATGTTATAGTAATCACAATAATGTTCATAATTATATTACTTACGTAGTTACGTATCTACATTAGCTTACGAGCACTTACATTCTAGACACATAAATACATACAGACAATAATATTACTGATATTGTTAAAATAAAAGCTAAGGCATTCATACAATGGACGATATTGGACATGCAACAAATAATAAATAGTGATAGTATGATAAAAAGTAGCCATAGCCAAACCCAGAATTTGTGAAAATCTCCAGTGATTTAGCTAAAATATGTCTTCAGAGTTATTCAAGCAAAAAGTAAAGTTTTGGGGAAAATTGAAAATATACGAGATCTTTTTACTGTAACTCGTAACCGATAAACATCAGTGTTACCACTAAAATTATTACTGTACTACTACTAAAAACTGTACTGTCACTGTTTCATTAAAAATATGGCAGTGTATAGAGTGCCACCAGTGGCACTCTATCCCTATCGGATAAAGTGCCACTACAGGCACCCTAGTAACAACGCCTCGGCCCGGCCAAAGTGCCGCAAGCATTGAATTGTCATTGTCACTGTCACTAAGTCACGTCACTTGTTATTTTGTTTGTTTGTCGAGGTTAGATCGCTGTAAAACACCACATTCCTAAAACATTACATTCTCTTGTGCTTAAACGGACCCTGGCACTTCGCCGGCCGCTACCGCGGCACCGCTCTCTACGCTCTAACCTAACCTAACCTAACCTAAATAACAAGTGACAGTGACAATGCAACGCTCACGGCACCCTAGCCGGGCCGAGGCACTAGAGTGCCACAAGAATACTCGCGGCACTCTATACACTTCGTAAAAATAATTACATAGCACTTTCACCGGCTAATTTCTAAATAAACTATTTCGAGGCAATGTTGACCTAAAACTTTTTCTTGTTATAAATTATCGGTTACGGGTCTTTAACATAAAATATAATATAGTTATAATCTTTCCAACCATTTATTTAACTTTTGACAGCTAAAGTAAATGATGTCCAAATTGCATTTTTAACTCGATTTCGAAATTCATGATGAATTTAATCGAATTTAAATAATAATTAATTGAAATAATAATTATTATCATCGAATTCATAATTCGATGAAAAAAAAAGGGCCCATAAAGCATTGCATTTTTTCACTTTGGGTTTTAATGTTATAATTACGGAATTTCATAAGCGTGTAAAATTATGTCAAAAGATAAATTAATAGTTGGAAATAGTATAATCAAATATATAATGTAAAAGTACCATAATTTTTGCACGACTCGTAATGCTTCGCATTAGAGTGTGCTCTACGATCGAAAAATATTATTTGCCCTATTTCTGCAACTGTTTTTATTGTTTCACTCCTGCTAGTACGCAGAACCTACTTAATTTATATACCATTGTATAGATGATTAAATGGAGATTAGTATTGTATTTTTTAACAATTGATTTAATCCAGCAGAAATGGAAAAAGCATCAAAATAGTTGAAAAAAAATTCCTGTCCGTCAATTTATGATCCCTGAAAACATTGTAGCTTGCGATAAAATCAATTAATTGAGTCAATTTTTTTTTTATACATTCGTTTCAGCCGTAGAAGGAACCCTATTGAAAATGGCTCTTTTATTCATAGTAGTTTAATTATAATTAATAAAATACTAACTAAAATATAATACCTATCAATATCTAAATATTTTCAACCTTGATCCGGTGCCGTTGCCTAGCAACTGCCAACGTAAATATCTTTGTCAGTCGTTGACATTACGACTTCATGAAAAGTGATAAATTGTTCATTTTTAAACTATGTTTTGAATTTCTTTTTCGTTTATGAATGAGTGATAAGTATGAGGCGTGCACTTTTGGATTTTCCAAACTATTTTTTATAATTTAATCACTAGATAAAACTTGCTCAAGTGATTGAATTCGTAAATATAATCTGTTCAAAAAATATCTGATGAAAAGATACGTAAACAAATGGATAAAAAAACGCAGCTACCTCAACATAGATAACATAACGCCTGTAATCCCCAAAGGGATAGGCAGAGTACCTGTAGTACACATTTCGCCAGTTATGTTTATGTCCCATGTAATAGGGGGCGAGCCTATTGCCATCAACCGGGCACAAATTCAGACTCCGTCTGCTACTGAGAAATTCCTAATGGAAAAAACAACCCAATAACACTTCGCCCGACATGGGAATCGAACCCATCCCAATCGACCAACCACTAGACCAACGATTTAAGTATTCAAAATAATTAAAACAAATCAAATTCAATCCCGAATTTTTAATTATAAATCACCATGCACAATTTGAGGTAATTTTCGTCGATGTTTTTAAATTTTTTAATGATTGCGTACGAATGTAACCTGCCCAGGATTTATTTACACTTTGATCAGATTTTTTTTACCAGACCATGTTTTTGTATCTGATGGCGATGCTTTATGGATATGCAGACATTCTGTTTTTTTTTTTAATATTTATTTTACTTCATTATTATTGGTTCGTTCTGGTATATTTAACTTTTAAGATAATAGTATCAACTCAAATCAGAATTCAGCAAAATATGTTCTTTACACTAATAAATATTGCATTTTTCGATAAAAAGACTAGAATTGAAAAGATAAAAGAACGACTTTTAAATACCAATTGAAAAAAAAAAATAGTTTTAGCCATCTACCTAATATTAAATTATTTTGCTAATTAAAAATACACTCAATATACAACAACATAAAGCAATGTTCAATTTGAACACGAAAACACAAACTACAGGAATGTATTAATACACACTATTGTGTATTAAAGAATCATTTAATTAAATTACTATCATTGTATGATCATACTCTTGTCTCCTAATTAGTCAATCATTTCTCGCAAACCTGTGTTTTTGGAGGGACTTTGATACTGAAGAAGACTTTCGATAAAGTCCTACATTCACTTAAGAGAAAATAATATATTCACGACGAAATATTCTAAATATTTCACTGTTTGTTCAGAAGAAACCCAAATGCTACTTAAATCTCATATCATCTGGTTTCCTGACGAAGTACGCCACTTTGTCGATAGGAACTTTGTACTCGTGCATCCAGCGGTTGCCCTTGCGCAGTGACCCGTCGATACCGTCTTGCCATAGACCAGTTGGGAGGTATACTGAAAGAAGAAAAACAATAGTCACATTTACGATCATCTGAAATAAAAGAAATATGTATACTTTGGTTTCAATCACGCCAGTTTCGCCTTAAAGATTAGGCAGAGGTATACAAATTCAAATTCAAAAGTCATTTGTTCAAACTAGGCTGAGAATCAGCACATTCCGAACGTCAAAATTACATATGACAGTCCGCCCGTCCTTCACCACTTCCTAGTGCTTTAGCTGGGAAGAAGACATGGCGCAACAAACTGTCCAGCAGCACAGCTGTCTGCTCAGTTAGAAAAAACTTGATTCTATACAATAGTATGCACAATAATTTACATTACTCAACACAAAACATTAGTTAACATTTATTTGCCACAATGCAAATGACAGCTAGCACACGCTAATAAACCAACAAAAACATCGAAATCTATACTCAAGCGAAAATAAAAACTAAAAATTTTATAGTACACCCACACTTCGCACTTGGGATTCTCTATAATTATTCTGATTTCAATTATGGGTTTTTTAAATGGTTTTCGCCCACTTTCTAAACAGCCGATCAACACAAAAATTAAAACGCTGTTAAATCTGATATTTACTCATTCGTGATTGGTCCACCGAAACACCAATTAAATCACTTGTACAATTCTCCATACGAATTCCAATCTACTTTCTCAGACTTACACCCTTATTAGCAAACAAATGAAAGTCACACATACCGTCTCTGCTAGTCTGGCCCTGTTCCAACACGGGCGCGACGACGATCTCTCCGCCAATCGCGAACTCGTCTTGAACAGGCATCGGCGCTGTATCACTACCACTTAATAACCAGAGTGGACGGATGAGAGGCAGACCTTCTTCTAGGGCCTCGCGTTTGTACTTCAGAAGGAGTGGAGTTACCTGGAAAAAAATGATAATATATTTAGAAAAGGTATTTTGAAATAATCTGTCTATAACTACGTTTACGGGAATCTAAAAGTTCATGTTATTACAGTCGTGTTTAAAATTACTAAGCTTGATGAAGTAGACGTAGATATTTTCAGCTACTAAGTTAAAATAATACTGCAGAACAATTCTAAAATAATGGGACAAACTAGAAATAAAATTGTAACTAGTAAAAAAAAATTGTTATAGGTACTACTACTATTCTACCCTACTCTTATAAGTATCGTTACTTACCATTCTCTGTCTCAACGAAGTCAAGTTTTTCGCCATCTCCAAAACTCTTTCATCATTATACTTGCTCGGCAAGTGAGTGAACTTCATCACAGGTAAGAACGTTGCCATTTGCAGCCATCTCATATACAACTCCCTCTCCGGCAGCTCTATTCCATTCTCTTGTGTAGCATTCGTTGTATCCACCAAACCTTTCGAAGATGGTAGGAACTGCTCGCTTCCAGGCCAGTAGATATCACCTCCAACTGCTCCCGGCATTATAAACGGAAAACCATTGACTCCATAAGTCAGCATTGTTGGTATTACCAGCCTTAATGCCTCCCATGTTGACTCAAAAGGCGGTAGAGATACAAAGATTGGTGGACGGGGCAATGAAACTGCTGAAGATACTCCAATAATGTTCATCAGCTTTTCGAATGTCTTGGTAAAGATCTTCTTGTACTGGTCAGGGTTAGTCAAAAGATTTTCGCAGCGGAAGTAATGAGGCATGTCGTAAGCAGTTCCTAAGTCCAAAAAGAAGGAGTCTATGTGGTACTCGTCAATTACTGCTTGAAGCTTTTCCAAAAACCAAGGTACTGATCTGTTGTTTGTTATATCTAACACTCCAGCGCTTGCTAGTGACTTAAACCGAGTCAAGGCTGGTATTCGTCTATCACTATTCCTTTCACTGATCAGCAATCTTCTTTGAACACATTCTGCAAAGTTTTTACTCTCAGTACTAATAAACGGTTGGATAGTAAACGCTACTTTGAATCCTCGTCTATGCAGTTTATCTACAGTTGTGTTTAATGTTTCAAATCGACTCGTATCTACTGATAGATCACCTATTTCATTCTGCCAATGCTCATTAATCAAGACGTGTCCTTGTTTCAAAAATCCTAGATTGATTACGTCTTCAGTGTATTTGGAAATAGTTTCTGCTTGTAATTCCTGCTTGAATCTGGGAGCTATTAGCCAAACTGGTTCTGATATTAGTGACTCTAGTGTTTGCATATCTGCGGGTTTCAAACCATCCCATAATGGGGCTCTACGGTGACTGTGAATTGAAGAATGTAATGACGCCATATCTTCCGATGTGCAAATATTATACCTCATTTCAGGAAACTCAGTCAGTTTGTTCGGGTAAGCAAACTCATGGTACATAGCTTTCAGACAGATTTGTTTGCCTCCTTTGTTGACGGAGACATGAAGAGGTGTTTCTTCATCAATGATGATGGCAGCCCCTTTGGAGTTGATGAAGTACCGAGTGAGGACGTTGCCCCATTGGGACTTCTGCATGTCTCCAGTGATGAACGGAGTGTAGTCCAATGACCCACTATCTAAAGGCCAGGTCAGGTTGGAAGATTGGCCGCCGCCGTACCAGTGAACTTTCGTTGCACTCCAGTCAAAGCAGTCATTTGGATAGACGTCTGTAAAGAATAAAATAATTATGAAGAACTGAATTTTAAACGTTAGCTTCAATCTGCTTTTCTTTGTTTACAATAACATTGCCAAAGATAATATGAAACAATTAAACAAAGCCGTTGTTGACGCAAGAATTTGGCGAATTCCCAAAGACCTAATTACCTACTTTCTTTAAACATATAAAAAAGCTTTATCGTATATAAACAGTTTTATTTATTTACCTGATCTCAACGCCTTCCAATGCACATGGTAACAGGTGGTATTATCAACGCCAGGGTCATGTGGTAGAGACTTAAGGTAAAAGCGGAGGGTGTGTAGCCACTCTAAGCATTCGGAGCCATCTTTGCGCCGGTGTTCAGGAAGACATGGATACGCGTTCACTTTGCCATGGATGTTCACCGCTGAAAAAAGAATATGGAGAAATAAAAGATACGATATATCATGGTAAGTAGATAGAAGCGAAAAAGGAAATGCCTCTAATAGATTTATTGAAAAGAGTTATGCAATTTCTAAACTAACCACAGCGGTCTCCAACCAAAGGTGGCACCGCTATACATCAAGCTCTACAATTCCAGTATAAACTGACATCACATTGTACAGAAATCTATATATATACAATGCGAGATCAGCTTATACTGGAAATGTATAGCTTGATATGTAGCCATGTGTGGTATGTCGAAAACTATTTAATTCAAGAAACGTACTGGTAACCGTAACAAGTAAACCATAATCAGATTCAGTCAGAGGTGATCATAGAAATTCAAAAATATCAATCGCCAACCGTTGTGACCATTTGGATGACCATTCGATTGTAAAAAATTAATATTATGTCACTCACCTAAACTAGCTCTCAGAATCTCCACATCATCCTTATTATAGATCCTGATGAGTCTCTTGGGCTCGTTGAACTGCACGTTGTCGAAGTAGGCCTTGGTCTGCGCCTGCTGGTGGTACAGGACGTACGCGAACCCCACGAAGAACACGATGGCCAGGAACATGAGACCCACGAACGCACGGAGCTTGTAGTCCGTCGGTTTCTTGCGGATTTTCTGTGGGATGCTCTGGAAGAAAAAATAATATATTTTATATTATTATGATAATGAAACTCAAGAACAAGAAGGTTTATGTGTTCAAATTCAGCACCAAGTTAAGGTTTTTGCAGAGCAGCGCGACTTGTCGTGCGACGCGACACGAACAATACAATTTCTAAGAAAACTTCACGGTATAATATAACCGGTGTCGCGTCGCGCGACAAGCCGCGCTGGTCTGCACAAAGCTTTATGTTCATTTTTAAGCCCTAAATTGATGCTTTCTTCCTTAAGCATGTAGGGAATATCAAACATGTGTGATTTAGATTTTAGTTCAAGAGTTGGTAAATTTAAATTAACTATAATTATTATCAGTAAAACATTTCATCTACTTTAAATTAAAGAGCTCTCTAAATCTAGGCTTAACTATCTCATACTTATACTCAAGAATAGTGTTACTTTATGTGACGTTGCATTTTTGCTCTGTACAGATACGGACAACCGTAATTTAGTGATGATACTTGAACTTCGAGAACCGGCTTTACGGCTCCAAGATAAAAGCCACAGTACAAACATTATTTATTAACTGAAATAGATGTATTATAATTAGATTGCGTGTAGATCTTGACCATCGACGAAACAGCAACAAACATAGGTACCTGTAGTTTCTCCCGCAGTAGACTGGCGAGGGAGTTGACAGAAGTGACGGAGTTGCTCGGCGAGTAGTCATCATCGTCCATGCTGAACTCCGACCGGCCGAACCTGCGGGGAGCCGTCGATTTGCGTCGGGGGGAACGGAGAGGAGTCCTGGAGTAAACAAAAGGAAAGTTATCAGTGCCTATGTTTATTCATTTAAATGTAGGGAAGACGACTGTCAATGGGTACATGCGCATCTTTCCATTATGTTAAAATTACTGGTGGTCCACTATAAAATTAAGAATAAAGAAAAATGATTTCAACGTCAGAATTAATTGAAATAAAATAGATAATTTTAACTATGTTTACGACTATGAACCTACATATTCTTGCAAGGAAAAACAAAATAATCTTAGTATGCTTTTTAGATGAGAGAGACACAAAAACACAAGACAATGTAAATATTATTCAAACAAAAACTGTGGCATTAAAATAATCTGTCTTTCCCACACATTTCCGACATGAACAAATCTTAATACAAATGAAACTGACAAAAATACCTTAACATGACGTCACAAGCTAAGATAACGCACAGACTGACAAAACGAAGATGGAGTTAAAAAACTGTCGCATGCCGCGTGGTAATGAGGAAACTCATTTACGTAGGTATATGATTCAGTTGACACCGACAATCGCTTGAGGTTATCATAATGAACACTCGGTTTTCAAGCTTTTGGAGGTCAAGAATTTGTAGGCGTAGAGGTAACATCAAACAGCTGTGCAGTGCTTGGTAGGAACTAGCCTCAGGACTAGCTAACCTTTAAATAGTAAATGGCAACAATGAGGTTGTATCAAGAGGTGGATTGCATAACCGCATAGAAACGGATACCGAGAAACAGAAAAAGTTAACACCAGAAGACCTACAATTCTATCAGCACAAGATTATGAGGTTTTAGTGATATACTGCTATTAACTAATCCGAAAGTCAATGATGGTTATAGGGATAAGGTTGCTAAAGAGTGTGTAGAATTTCTGGGCCTTGTTATTAACGCCGACGGCATTGATCCAGCTCCTAGCAAAATGGAATCGATTGTCATAACTCCAATACCACAAAGTGTCCAGCAGCTACAGGCTTTTCTAGGGTTGTACAATTTTTATGATATGTTCGTACCTCACAAAGCTACTGTCCTCGAACCGCATCCTATACACTCATTAGTAGAAGGTTGGTGGCTAAAATTATGATGATGATACTCTAATTTGCAATTGCATCAGTTTGCTGACCACTATACAGCTTGGCTACCTACTCAACTACTTATCTAACACTAGATTCGACGAGACTCAAGTATGCATAAATGACAGATATAATCTAGTCGGATCATAAGTCTGCCAAGAGACTTAAGTAGTCTTTATGTCCAAGGTGAACTCTAGTTTTATCCTTGATGCCAAACTAAGAGTGCACTGAAATTAAAATAGAATTAATAGGAAAACAGTTGTTTACTGGTCTACTTTCAGGTTCTTTCTCATTTCAGCCTATTGCTAAACAAGAAATAAACGCTTAATTAACAAAACAAAATAGCGGATTTCTCTGATTAATCTACCTCAAAACAAGATTACTGGAGCTAGGCTACCAATGCTACTTGCTAGACTAGCCTCCCAATCTTCTAGATCTATTGATCTAGAAGAATAGGAGGCTAGTAGTCACACGTTTAGGTTAGAGCTATTGCTCTAACATAAACGTGGTTTACCCTGGGTTGAAACCATAATAATGTTACAATTTTCATTACGGTTGTTTCACTGTGAATTCAACTGTGTGTTTCTATGTATACTAGAATAATTTGTAATGTTTAAGTGTCACTCTTTCTCTTTCTCTCTCTATGATAGTTGATTCTGCATATTGTTGTTGTTCATTGTTATCGGTGTCATATTGAGAGACTAAAAGAATGTTAATTACACTCACTTCATTTGATAACTCTTTAATCTCAGTTTTACGATGCGTCCAATTTCACAGTTTGATCTACAAAGTAGGCCATGGTTACGACGAAACACTGCTTTTCTTTTGTAATATCTATTTTTAAATATTTTATCGCTTTGAAATTACAGTCAATTCATCTTATTCTACATGATCTGAGGGTATTACCTAGTCATGACTTCATGAGTAGAATTGATGAATTGTTCCTATTATGTCAAATTGTAATCCAATATTAGACCATTCGGCGTAATTTTTTAATTTTAAAATGTGATAGACATAATTAAATCATACCCAAATAACGGAATAATCTACAAGAAAGAGTGCATACAAAGATTCGGTTTATACGATTACAAATAAATAAAAAAATGGATAGTACACCCACATTTCGCCAGTTATGTTCAAATCCAATGTAATAGGTAGCGAGCACCTCTGCCTAACCCTTCGGGTATTACAGGCGTGATGTTATGTTATAAATGTGTTTTGAAAAAAAAAAAAAGTTTCTTTATTAACACTTAAATAGCATCATAAATATCCGTCGATTTCGACAGCACTAATGAGGAAAACACACAAACACATCCAAGAGAAATCTTAGTCTTAATCCAAGTATTAATACGAACTGAATTATTGCTTTTATTAATGCTAATTACTACACAAACAATAATTCACGTCAGTCTCACAATCCGCGCTAAAGCTGTGAAACTGATCTCGACACACAACATTATCTGTAACCGCAAGGTTCAGTGTAGGTTTATTTGATCTGAGAGTGTCTATTCCATTTAAACCCGTAATTAGCAAACAGAAAACAATTCAAAACAAAACCATCTAAATGAGTGATCTTCTTGACCTTTACTAAAGATAGTGATGAATATTCCCAAAGAACTAGGTACTTACGATATTTCTAATCTCATAAAACTGACCTGCATCAATACTTGGAATATTATGAGTCTCTGTTTAGTAGTTTTTGGCTATGGAAAAGCTAAAATGGGCAACATGATACAAATATAAGAGAACCGTAAGTAAGGGTACAATGGAAAAACGGATGTGGCAAAAAAAATGCCCTTCTCTATCATGCAGAATGTAAGAGAGATAATAAATAAGAGTATATAGATATAGGGTGGAATTTTGAGATGGGGCAGTAAGGACAGCTACCTTAACCTTTGTAACTACAGGAAAATTATAACGCAAATTCGTTCGAAATTTGAAATTCAATTTGCTTTATTTTTTCGGCCAGTCTATCCATCGTGAAAAGTAAGTTGGAGTCTCATTTCCCACGTTCCCACGAAATGTATGGGAAACGTTTTTTTGCGATTTCTGATTTTTCTAGTACTAAACCTTAGTTGGTTCAATAGAGTTTTTTGATACTCATAAAAAACAGGATCGATTAGCATCAAAAAAGTTTTTTGTGAAAATTGCATATTTTTCAAAATCTGTGAATGCAGCTCAAAATTTCTCAAAAGTTAAAGACAGTCCTAAGACGTTTTCCAGTAGATACAACGGTTAAGATAGCTGTCCTTACTGCCCCATCTCAAAAATCCATCCTGTATATATTTGAATTCCCATGACAAGAACGAGAAATCTATAGATAATTAACCTATAGAGCTCACCAATACCTAATTCTCTAAACAAATCACAGCTGATAATATATATCACAACAAACGGAATCTGTCTGCAATACAACTTGACGAGATAACACCGGGTCAATGTTTAATTGTAAATAAATATGAAGTACATAATTATTAATGTTCCCAAGACATGCCGGTTTCCTCATGATTTTGTCCTTCACCGTTTTGAAAGCAGTTGTGATTAAATAATTTACACACAGTAAAGCGCCTGTCTGGGTTCGAACCTACGACCTACAACTCGTAAGTCACGGCCGTTACCACTGGGCCATCATTTTTGATTTTCTACATAAAGTAACTCGATTTCCATAATTTAAATCCCCCTTGACTATTAGGACAATTAATTTATTTTAATCCTTGAATTGTTTTATTTTTAATTATTTATCTTTTTATTACGGACGCTTTTAACGTGCGTATCTTTTTTACATTGTTCTCACATGTATAATTTTTAAAACATGAATTATGTAACCACTATTTTGTAACAATTATTTCTTTAAAAGAGTGTCCGTGGAGTTTCTTGCCCGTTCTTCTCCATAGGTACCTACTACGCTTTGGAATGGGCAACTAGCTTCATATTTCTGACTGACTGACTCCTTGACAATTCAAAAGTGCCGGTATATGGTTTAATTGAAATAAATGATTTGAGTTTGAGTTTGAGGAATGACAACATCACTTATTTTGGTGAAAATATTTAATTAGCTTTATAAAATTATGTATGTTTTGTTCTGAATGTTTTATTAGTAACGTGTTTTTGTCGTGTTCATTGTACTATCAGATATGTAGTCGTGAAGAAATATGAGAATCTGTTTACGCAAAAAAAGGAACTTTAGTGTCAAATTACTTGTCATTACCGTATCATATTCGTACGTGTGAAATTAAGGACTTTGAACTTTTGTCAGACTTGTTGTTTACTTGACTACAACGTAACTAAAGGAGACTAACTAGTGCTGCGGATTTGTGATTTGTAAACTTTAAGTCAAAGCAGATGAGGCATATACGAGGCGAAATACAAAAAAAAAAAAGAAAAAAGTGTCGATACAAAAAATTTACAATCACAACTAGGACGCTTGTGCCTACACAACGAACTATTTAGGCGTATAGAAAAAAATAAGTTAAAATTATTTGATAAAAATAATTTCAGTTATATTATAATATATTTCTACAAAACCATTTCACTGTAGGCTTATCTTTCTTTTATTTATTTTTTAATACAAAAAATACCTTTTGCTACGACTTTTAGTGCTCCAAATAATTCACGTAACAATTCACAAGTTCACAACACTATGACAGACTTGCTCTAAAACTCACGATTCTCACGAAAGATCTATGGATCTTAAATCGGGTTGCGCAGGGAGTCGCTCGGAAGCGCGTACGAGTTATACTGGCTGGTATGTTACACATGCGCGCGCGACGAATATATGCGCCAAACTAGAGTGCGTGCTTTTGTAACGTTGATGTTTTCAATGGGAAAGTTTGTCTTGGAGATGAGGATGATGCAGTGATAATAAATAAAAGAAATCCTACCATAAACTGTATTTTTAATGCATACATACATTAATATTTTGATGATTATTGATAATAGAAAATGTCAGTAATTACTTAAAAAGTATACCTAATTAGTAAACATGAGAAACTCAAAAACAGAGACTAATTAAAGTAAACTGTTAGGCACGATGTCACCATTTTCCTATTTATTTTATTTAAATTTTCAGACATAATAGTGAAGGTAAAAAATATCGTATCCGAAGTTAAGAGGAAAAAATTAATTAATCAAGCTAAATCAATGATCGACCTATAATGATCAATGAAGAGAGAGATTAGGAATATTTTGTATTTAAAATTATATTACCAGTATACAGGGTGGCAGGGACATCGACGCGAAGCCGGTTACCATGGATTCAGTACATGCTTTTGAAAATTTTTCGTCGGTTATAAAAAAAAAATCTGTTGTTTCATAGAAAAGTGCAATATCTACGCGGTCAAAATGTATGGAACAGCAGATTTTTTTTAAAATAACAGACGAAAAATTTCAACGCAGGGGGTTTCAGAACCATGTACTGAATCCATGGTAACCGGCTTCGCGTCGATGTCCCGGACACCCCGTATAATATTAATCGTCAACTGTTTATATGTATAAAACTCTGAACTGATGATTATTATAGTGCTACTTTCAAAAACTTTTAAAACAATGCTCTATTTGTATATACGATCACAACACCACAAGGGTGATCCCCAATCTAATTATAAGACACTGCATCTTCATTAAAGGAACTATTTTCCTCATACAAACATTAATTGAAGTATGTACCTATTTCCATTTACATCCTGTGGTAGATAATTGTGGCTTCTTGGGTGTAGAAAATTGCAGTTCGCAGAAAAAATAAAAACAAAATAGAAATTAATTTAATTGCTAATTCTCATCGCGCTTGGAAAAGGCAGTGAGAAACCGGTTCTTCAGGTGTTTTAATTAGTTATGACGTTAATTTTATGCAGGGTTGAAATTCCTATACAATGTGTTTAAAAAAACTTGTCTGATCTATGAGGCTGTACTTAACGGGGGGTTTTCCAAAATTTGCCTGTTTTAGAATCAATTTAAAATGGTCAAATTAGTGTATTAGGTCCTGAAAAAAATATATGTGATGGACACATCTTTGTTTGAGGGAAATTATTGGTTCAAAACACGATAAATTGTAATTCGCTCGATGAAAAAAAAATCCGAAACAGGGTCGATTTCAAAACCATTTTCGATCTCATTTCCTAATTACAGCACAAAATAATATGAAAATTGCATGTGCGATGAGGTAATCGTATTTTGGAGGGAATTTATTGGTTGAATTTTTGAGTTTAATAAAAAAAAATTAAGTAAACTCAATATTTGTAAATCGGGCTAAATCGGCTCGCGCTCAGTGTCCTGCGGGACGTTGTCGAGATTGGACCTGTGTCAATTTATTTTAAAAAATTAGTTTCCCACCGTCTTTAAAAAAATGGCAAATAAAAAGAACAAAAGGAAGAAAAACACATAATACTAAATTGCGGAAGATCAGACAAAACATCGCGTAATTATATTATTGTTTTAATTCATTATTATTGTTTTCGAAAATGAAAATATTTCTATGCGTTGTGATGACTTTTTTTGACATCTGACATTAGTGTTTTCATTTCAATTTTTTATCGATAAAATTATAGTCAAGTGTGAGTCATATAAATCTTTGCGAGTAGTAAGTTGGTTGTTACATAAAGACGTTTTAGTAAAGCACATTTTTAATTCGTCTATTATTATTTATACCTTAAAAGTAAAAGAAACCCTATCCGATCCGAAAGGGGCTCATAGGTACTGCAATAAAATTACCTAAAAGTAACAAAAAATCTTACTAATAATGAAAATTAAAAAGTTATTGCTATTTAAAAATCACATTTTTGGTAACAAAAATACCCCAAATCCAATAAAAAAATAGCAAGTTTTCAACAGGCATCATTATAGTTATGACTTGTAGACACCCGCTATACGACGCGACGGCCGCCCGCGCTCCATGTCATAACCCGGTAAAAATCCCTATTAAAAAAAAATTTGACAATTTTTTTTTTATTTATAATTGCCACATAAATAGGCTCTCAGTACGATACCTAACAACACCCTCATGGATCAGACAGGGTTTTGTTTTACATGTTGTATACATGATAACAATTCATCCAAATCCATTATACAAGCTTAGTTTTTATTTACCCTAAACCTCTTAACCGTCATTGTATTCATCATTATGAACAACTTTCACTATGGCACAGATTATTAATTATGGGACCAAAAACTGGAACCGCGAAAAAAATTCAGCTGTTCCCTACATTTATGTTCGCATAATCTCGTCAAAATGTAGGGAACAGCAGATTTTTTTGGGTTGTGTATTCACTCTCTGTCAAGCTGTCGTCGTCGCTGCTATAATCTCCTACATTAATTAGGTATACGGGATGGCAGGCACATTGACTCGCAAACTGTTACCATGAATTCAGCGCATGATGATAGGACCGCCCAGAGTAAAAATGTATAGTAGGTTATTTAAAAAAAATTGCTGTTTCTTTCAAAATTGCAATAGTTACTCGGTCAAAATGTATGAAACGGCAGTTTTTTTTGAGGATAATTAGAAAAAACGAAACTTTGTAAAAATCCTAGGATATCAGTATATGAGCTGATGTCAGGATTTATGAAACAAAAACAGTCTGTTTAGGACGATTGGAAACATTTGTGCCGTTTTTAGGCACACGTCTGCCCAACCCTTCGGGGAATACAGGCGTGAATTTATGTTATATTATGTGCCATTTTTCTGGTGGTAAATAGTCTGAAGGAACGGCAAACCGAATTGACCGGGGATCAACAATTTTTTTTGTTTGTCTTGTCTTAGAACAAAGATTCGATAAATTATAGCCGTAGCAGTAGGTACGACACTATTGAAAATAAAGTACGGCAATTTTTTCTTCATACTAGCTACGAATATTTACGGATCTTCATGAGCGGGGGGCAAACGTCAAAAAACAAAAGAATATGGTTACAGTATAAGCATAACAGTCCGACCACTTAGCTCATCTATCTAATCTATATATCTTTAATATATAAAAATGAATCTCTATTTCCTTGGAAAATCCACCAGAAAAAATCTTGGATTTACAATTTGACCAAAGTCACACTTTCTCTCTCTCTGTCTCTATCGAATTAGAAGGCGACAGTGGCAAGTATGAACGCTTTTTTAGCGTGACGATTTCTGCCAGTTTACTCCTACCGCAAGCATTAAAGAACTTCGTTCCATAAAGCTGATTTATTCAGTAAATGGATCCAATAGCACTGACTGTTATGGATGGATTGGTAGTGGATTTTGTTGTTGTAAAATGTTTAATTCAGAAGTAATATTATTAGTTTTACAATTTTTTTACATAATGTAATAAAATTTTTCCTGTTGTGTATTTTGCCTCAGTTTTTATTATTTTTATTATTTATATTTGTTTTTTTTTACCTTGATGTAGTCCTTGAAAATGTTTAATTTGAAAACACGATTCGAGAAAAAAAAAACGCTCTTAGGATTTAGTGCAGGGTTCTAACCTAATTTCCTCGGCCTACTATGTTTGTAGTTTTGGTCTCAGCAGCCAAAATATGAAGAGAGTCAGGAGTTCAGGACTGGTGTCGCGGAAGCAAGCGACGTACAGTTGTCCGTGTGAGAAGCAGCTCGTTCTGAGGTCTACACCCGCAGTCTACAGTAGCAATTTCCCATTGCTTGCTAAAGTTTTCGTTTTTAGGGTTTCTTACCCGAAGGGTGCCAAACGGGACCCTATTATTAAGCCTCCGCTTTTCACATTATCTGTCTGTCAGCGAGCTGTATCTCATGAACCGTAATAGGTAGACAATTGAAAATTTCACAGATTATGTATTTCTATTGCCGCTTTAGCAACAAAATAACAAAAAAAATTATAAAGGTAAAAATTAAAAGGGGGTTCCCAACCAATAAAAAATTGATTTTGACATCATTGTCTAGAACTCATCGAGTAGAGAACAAATATGGTTTTTTTTTTCTTCTCTTCACTATGAGGAAATAGGGCGCCGCGTAAAGGTTGTCAAGAGTCTGACTCGCACTTGACCGGTTTTTTGTAAATTAATGAACGCCTGAGTTCCAGCAAATAGTACCTAATTGGCCAACACTCACACACTAACTGATTCTTACAGATTATTCCTGACGAAACCGGCTATCACAAAAAAAAAATTTTAGAAAATCCAAAAGTGCACGCCTCATAACACTCATTCATAAACGAAAAAGAAATTCAAATCAAACTTTCTAACAAAAATGAACAATTTATCACTTCATGGAGTATGTTTTTTGACTGCTTTTTTACCCATCAATAAGGGTTACATTTCTAACCTCGCAATCCATGTAATGTCAAAGACTATAGACTATTTATTTAGATATTTACTTTGACGCAACTTACGGATGTCAAGTCAAGGTTGGAAATATTTAGATATAGATATTATATTTTAGTAAGTATTTTATTAATTTATAATTAAACTACTTTGAATAAAAGAGCCATTTTCAATAGGGTTCCTTCTACGGCTGGAACGAATGTATAAAAAAAAATTGACTCAATTAATTGATTTTACCGCAAGCTACAATGTTTTCAGGTTTGATACATTGACGGACAGGACTTTTTTTTCAACTATTTTGATGCTTTTTTAATTTCTGCTGCATTAAAACAATTGTTGAAAAGTACAGTATTAATATCCATTTAATCATCTATACTATACAATGGTAAATAAATTAAGTAGATTCTGTGTGCTAACAGGAGTGTAACAATAAAAACAGTTGCAGAAATGGGGCAAGAATTTTTTTTCGATCGTAGAGCACCCTCTAATGCTTCGCATTATGAGTCGTGCAATATAACAGTAGATTGTACACACGGGATTACAAACGAAACAATTTAACATTGTGTTGTTATTGTCAGCTATATCGTCGCAGACAGCGGGCGTTACCGATATCGGCACGATATCTACCGGGGAAGACACAATATGGGGTGAGAGTAGGGGGCATTCTTTCAATTGAAAACACTTTTTAGCACTGCCGACTTCGACACGTTGATTCTTAGTAGGTACCTACTGCGGAAGTTTGATGCGTCACGATGGTCATCGATATTCACCAATATCATCGGGCCGATAATAATTATATCGGTATGGAATTCATGTCGGTATAGCTGCCAGCATATCGGTACCGGGTTGGTGTCGTTATCTGATAATGTGAAAACGCCCATTAGGTACACAGAATATTTTAAAAATTATTTTAGTTCACTACACTGTAGGTTCCATATAATGGAAACCAAAGGAAAAAAAAATAACTAAAAAACTAGTTCAGTTGGTCAACTGCAAATATTTTATGCTGTGGCATGGATTTTCCGCGAAATGTTTGACAACTTATCGTAAATATATACGTCGCTCTGCAATTGGGGGAGGCGGAGGTAGTGTTTCAAAGGCGTATAGGCCCGGAAAACCTAGCCTTAAGTATCGTACCGAGATTCTATTTATTTGGTCATTTTCAGGAAAAGAAACAAAAATACACCGCATTTCTTTTCAAATGGGGATTTTACTGAGATAATGCAAGGGGCGCGGGCGGCTGCCATTTAGCGGGTGTCTACAAGTCATAACTTATGACCCTAGTTTAAAATTTTCTATTTTTTAAAGGATTTGGATAATTTTGGTACTAAAAACGTAAATTTCAAATATCAATAACTTTTTATTCTCAATAATAATATTTTTTTACTTTTGTCATGTTATTTCAGTACCTATGTGCCCTTTTCGGATCGGACAGGGTTTTTTTTAATCATTGTATACTTATTTATGATGCAAGTAACATTATGGCCACCTGCGCTAGATGCATTGCTTTAAATATAAATGCACGGGTCCAGTGACTCCGTGCATTCGTGTATGTGTATGGGATGACAAAAAAAGCAAATGGATAAAAAAGTACGCATTTTGTAGATTAGCAGATGACAGGTGAAGTATGTAGATGACAATTTGTAGTGCCACTTACAAATTATTTTGATTTCATTATTTGAAAACTTAAACCCGAATATCTTATTTTTAAGTCTCCATCAACATGTTTTTCATTTGATAATTGAGGCTAATTTTATAACCCCACTTTTCATCGATGACTTTTCAATTACAATTAAAAAAAAATGAGTTATAAAGTTGAAAACTTCTAAATACAGATTTAAGTGTTGCGGAAAAAAATTACCTTACACAAGCATAATATATACCGTATATTTTGATTCTTGTTTCGAACGTATCAGCACGAACTATGTAATAATAGAAGCAAGAACAAGCAATAAAGCAAGCGAAGTGTATGTAGAGCAAGCGAAGTGGGCGAAAACGCCCCCTTGTGGACGCTGGAGGCTTTTAAAGGGGGCTATAGAAGCCTCAAAGAAAATTAGGAGCCGTTCATTGAAGACTGGCAACCAGGAATTTGGGGTAGAAAGGTAAACCAATTTATTACGAACTATCATTTGCCCGCGGCTTCGCCCGCGTGATGTCGGAAAATACCCCACGGCAACGTACTACCGGGATTAAAAGTACCCGTTGTGTTAATTTAGGTAAACAATGTACATATTAATTCAGTAATACATCATTTTCATATAACTCTATTGGTCTACGCGGCGGCGGCGCACGCCTGTTTTGCTTCCAGTCGGAATGTTTTGTTCCGACATCTACAACAACCATTGTCATCTTTCAGCCAATTTACTCAAAATCATAATGAATTATAAATTTAATCTTTCCTCATTGTCCATTGGTAAAACCCATATGCAAACCCGTTAGAAGTTTTGGATTGTATCGCGTTGAGAAATACAGACAGACAGACACGGCGGGGGAACTTTTTTTTATAATATGTAGTAGATTCTGAATAGGTAGCAGTCCTTTGGGCGTACTTATCGAAACGTAGATTTAGAGCAATACGTAAAAAACGAGGAAGGAAAGAAAAAAACGACATCTCTAGAAAAAACATCGTCAAAGTGGGCGATTGGCGCCGTAAGTCAAAAACATTCATTCACACACAAAACAACAACATACAACAACTACATTAATTAATTGTTTATTTTTCGTTGTCATGGTAAAAAAATATTTTTTTTAGAATAGCGCGCATACATTTAGCGAATGTGTTGCATTCGTTCATCGATCAACCGTAATGCGACTACTAATTGTGTTGTTAACTAGGCAACGGAAAGCTATGAATAATAATATTATGTAAGTATATAGTTTGTAATTAAAATACTTGTAACATACTGATAACATTTAGTAATTGAATTGGTTTACCAATTTACATAACATGACATGACAACATGTTTCTCCGGAGGGATGGGCAGAATTGTGTCTGTAGCAGGTACAGTCACGACCACCAACATGAATACACTTAGCAACTTTTAAAAGTGATTTGCTCCTACTGTGTTGATTGTTATTTTATGTTATTAGGAATATAGTATTTTGGAACCCATATTAATATGAAATAGGCCTTATCTCAAAGTTCCAGTCAACATTACACGAGAAAACCGCTTTTGAATTTTGCTAAGTGGATACATATTGGTGCTCGTGACTGTACACCCACATTTCGCCAGTTATGTTTTAGTCCCACGTAATAGGGGGCGAGCCTATTGCCATCAACCGGGCACAAATCCAGACTCCGGGCTGCTACTGAGAAATTCAAGATAGAAAAACCCAATAACACTTTGCCCGACCTGGGAACCGAATCCAGGACCTCATGCTCAGCAGTAGCCCTTGCGACCACTAGAGCTAGAAAAACAATAAAGGTAGCCGTTGCGTAGAGCCACCATACGAAAAAACTAGATTTTATTTTTAAACCAACCATGACTTTACAAAACATGACCTTTCTAGAACTTAAAAAAATACTAACTACTGCAAAAAAGATCACCAGATCTACCTACCTATCTTAGTAAAACGTCAGCAAGACAAGTACACACAGGTCACAGACAGTGGGACTCTATGGGCGTTTGTGCACTACACGGCATTTTACGGTCCGGCAGTCCGATTCCGACCAAACTCGTAAAGGGCGTTTGTGCACTACACGGAATTTTACGCTCCGGCAGTCCGATTTCTTACGGTCCTATATTAATGTTTAGGGCGTTTGTGAATTACACGGAATTTTACCGTCCGGCAGTCCGTTTTTTTGCGGTGCTATACAAATTTTGACCAAACTAGTATAAACATTTGTATAGGACCGTAAAAAATTAGATTGCCGGACGGTAAAATTTTGTGTAGTGCACAAACGCCCTTATACTAGTTTGATCGGAATCGGAATGCCGGACGGTAAAATTCCGGTTAATGCACAAACGCCCATAAACATTCATATAATACCGTAAAAAATCGGACTACCGGACAGTAATATTCCGTGTAGTGCACAAATGCCCTATGTGTGGACAGTCTTGGAAAGTAAACATTACCCGAGGAACATGCAACTCGACGCTAACGTGAGATAACGACCCGTCCAATACGATGTTTTCCACTTTATAGTGACAACACATCTTGGTTTATATTCTGTTTCTGCAAGAATTGTGAAAATATAATAATATGTTTTAATTATATAAGATGTCTTTATTGCATTGTTATTATTAATAACAATTTTTAAATATTTTTATTTAAAAAAACATAAAAACAAAACATTTAAAATTAAAAAATACTGTGTCCCATCGGCATCAGGAACAACGTCCAAGCTGCCAGTGGTCAGGGCTCTAGAGAGAGGAACCTCCTCACTATGCGTGCCGTGCGCCGTCACAAGTTGACTAACCAGCTTTATTTGGTATTCTACAAGCTTCTTTTTGTGATTGAAGGAGATGCACCTGTTACTGCTCTTGATAGAGTCCCTTTGTCGTCATTAAAAAAGAATAGGATCCATAACAGGATGGACTTTCATTAGCAAGACTTTAAAAAACTTGCACTTTATTAATAACTCTAGCTTCTGCCCTTGACTTCATTCGCGTGGAAGCCGATAAAATACCCATGTTATTCGCTGATAATGTAGCTTTCTATAGGTGAAAGATTTTTTTAAATCATTTAAGTATTTCTTGAGTTTGTCCATTAAAAACAAACATACAAAAATCAAATCCTTTCTCTCTATCATATCATAATCTTGCTCATAAATTATTAACCACCCCAATGCAAGTTTTTATCATTTCGATACAAGTTATGAAATTATACACCACGACATAAAATAACTTAACCTAATCGAAATCGCAAAGAACATTCATGAACACTTCAAAATACATACATTAACAGTAAAGTCATCTTAATAACTTCTTGGAAACACCGTCTCTATGTTAAATTAAATTAATATAATAAAATTTTAATACGTACACTATTGGGTACTGCATAGAACAACAGTAAAACACTTACTGATACTTTGCGACGTACTGTAGATAACATAGGTCAGATATAATTGATTTTGTCGTAAATGATCCATCATAAGATTCATAAGTTCATACGACAAGCTGAGTTATTGGTTAGGTACCTAATCAATAGAGAGTTAGGTACTTATTTTGTATCAAATGACGTACCTATTATTGTTGTCAGTCCAGCATGGCAGCAGTAAAATCCAAACAGTACGTTCTTTCTAAAGATATAGAAATAACGGGCGAGGGTTGTATCGTATCTTGACACCAAAATTGCAGCTAATCAATTGGTGCACTAAATATACGATTTCCTGGAATAGCAGTTCCATCATATTATAATTTACGGCCGCCATTAAAATCGGTTATTTTCACCAGTATTTAACATTAAGATGTCAAAATAAGCTGTGTATGTGGACAGCCGCTATTGTGTGACCGATCACCGCTTTTATGCCCGATTTCAGAGGTCTTCAGATAAACTATCAATAGATAACTGACTTTTAATGATTTTTTACTGAGGATCACGTCTAAACGAGAAGTATTAATAGGGTTGCCATAACTTCTAGGAACCAATACGGGACGTTTTCTCTTCTGATGCCCAAAACTAATAACACATTCAACGACGACGCGCGGCTTTTCAACTACACGACCCCATGTAGTTGAAAAGCCGCGTGTCGTCGATGGGGGGTTTGGGTTGACAACTTTTTTTAGAAGAAATAAAGTATATTTTCTGATTTCGAGAGGGTAAATATAGAGTAGGTACATAAAGATGTATAAAAATAGTATTATCGGGGGCCCGGGCCCCAGGTATGCAGAAAACTTTAAGAATTAGAATATAAGAGCGAGCGGAGCGAGCTCGAAAATTTTGCACCCTACATTAATATTTAGAATACATAGTAGGCCCCCGCAGACCGCAACTGCCCCTTGCCTGCACTTGCCCCTTTTGCACCCTTCCTTAGATAGGTTAGACTCCCTCAGAGAATGCGGAAGTTGCAGGAATTCATTCAATACAAAGTCAGACTAGATAAAAATACAAACGTACTGTTCTTTTTGTAGATTATAAAGTACTCCTCTGCGAAATAGATTACAATTATCACATGTATTAGAGTACGGACTACGGAGGGACCCTAGTAGGAGGGTCGATCTCTGGACTGAGATTGTGGTTTCTCACATTTCGGGAGGTTCAAACCTCGCCCGGGTTTGAACCCCTAACCCCCCCCCCCCTGCCTACGGCCCTGACTACACCATACACATAGCACGCATGTGAACGTGTGAAAGACAAACTATGTGTTTTCTAACAGATATCCTCTAATCTCAACCGTAGTGGCTATCAAAAGTATTAAATAAATAAAATATAAAAATCTACTTTTATTATAAAATCAAAGTTTTTATTCGAAATGTTACATGTTTATATTTTTCAAATTACATTATTGCGCGCGCCCCTACTTATTTTGTCGAAATACGGGACAAATACGGGACATTGTAGTAATACGGGACGGGATTGTCAAATACGGTGACGGTCCCGTATATACGGGACGTATGGCAACCCTAATATTAATGATTTGGAAAAAATATAATTATGTTAAATTAGAGCATTTTCTTAAAGGAATATTTTAGATTATGCTTATATTAGTGAAATTAATTTGTAAAGTTATATCTAACGCGCATAAAAAACTGAGAATCACGCAAAATCTGTCAAGCGTATTTTTCTGAACTTTCGGCATTTTAAAGATAATTAAATTATTGATATTTTAGCATACTTGTTTTGGACGTACGACTCTTCCCTTGAGCTCAGTACAGAACTCGCAAGCTAACTACTCAAGGTCACTGGCAGTCTGGCATATATAAGCTAAAAAACGTCAGTTAACTGTCACTGCGTTTCTGAATACGCAACAAACCAATCAATAACTAAGAAACCGATGACGTGTGTGATCTACCGTTGTGATTTATTTACTAATTAAATCTGATATCAAAACAAATTGAGAACTCGTTTCCTTTTCTTTGCAATAGACCTACCAGCACGCGTAGCATGAGCACCGCTTTGTCGACGGAAGAGTAGACAAAAATGACGTTCCGTGTAGACAGAACGACGGCAGCAAAGTAGAAAGAGGCAACTGCACTTTTTACGAAATTCACTCTGTAATATAATTCGACTCGGAATTCTTTGTTTCGTCATAGGATGTTTTTACTGTTTGATTGTCAATTTTTACTGATATTTAAGTCACGTTAAACACAACTATTTTTTTCAGTGTGTCGAAGTACCGTGTTTTGGAACAAATAACATTACAGTAATATTGGCCTTAACATTTCCTTGGTAATATTAACTAAATGATGTAAAATAGGAGAAGATAGCTTTCTTCTTCTATTAGTTATCACAGTTTTGCGTTTAAAACGCTCTTCTGTAAAATCATGATTTTGCAGATAATCCTGTATACTTTGTGACCGTCGAGTAGAATATTTCACTACCATAGACAACTGTCAGTCGTCAGAGTGATTCTGACAATTTGCTATAGAAAACTTTCTTCTGAAATAGTCTACATATAAAATGACCTAGTCAAAGATAGTTAGAAACGAAAGACAAAGTGACAGATTGAAGAAAGATTTCTACGGTGCGATGTCAAAAATGAAGAAAGGAAATGTCACTTTGTATAGAAAGAGCTGTGTCTACTCTTCGTAGACATAGAAAGCGCCATGCTACGCGTGCTGAATACACACGTTTTTCTATGGTCGATTGTTGGTTGGTCTGTTTATTTACTCAGAAATAGAACTACTTAAAATATCATGTTTTACATAACATCTCACTAACATTACCGGGAAAACATTAATGAAGAAATATTTTCCTTATGTCTCTATCTTGTCTTGGGTTTCTTAAGCATTATCAACATTATCTTAGTCTTTCCCTAAACAAAGAATAATGGTAACTATGTCAAATCAATACGTGATACGTCATCAATAATTGATTACCTATTCTAGGATACATTGGCCAAAGAATGAACATTGCCCTAATACGTGACAGGTTAATCCCCTATGTTCTTTTCCCTCCCTTTTTGATATACTTCTTGTAGGTACATAAATTATTATTATTATTTTAAGACTGTTAGCTATTAAATTATTTAAATAATATCTTGGGAATTAGAGGATAACATAACATAACGCCATTTTACCCCGAAGGGTTGAACAGATGTGTACCTACATTTCTTCAATTATGTTTCAGTCCCATGTAATAAAGGGCAAGCCTATTGCCATCAACTGGGCACAAATCCAGACTCCGGGCTACTACTAAGAAAATCCAGATGGAAAAACCCGACTCGGGAATCGAACCTAGGACCTCATGGTCAGCAGTAGTGCTTGCAACCACTAGACCAACGAGGCAGAGAATTATAATTTATAATTATTGTGAAAGTCAACTATCTATGTAGGTAAAATGGAGGCCTATAATACTCCACTACAAGATGGAGCCGTAAATGAATTGAGGAAAAACTGATTATAGTACATATAAGATAGCTTGATCTCTGCGACATCTGTCAAACTGACATTCCTAGGGTTGTTAGGATATAAAAAAATGTCGATAGAAATTATCGACGTTTCTTACTATTATCGATGCTAATGTAACATATAATTGGATTTAATTTAATTACAAACGTTACAAAATTAAACGAATATTTTAATATAAAATACATTTATTCTCTAAAAGGAGTACACCATAAATCCATATCTGAATCATTTTCTGAATCGCATGTCGCAATCAGTTTCTGTATACACAAATGTAAATAATGTTATGATATTAAAATATACAATAAAATTAAAAAAAAAAAAAAAATTAGGTTTTATTTAAAATATCGATAGTTTAAAATCTGTGGTCACGATGATTCATCGCCCATCACTAATTAGGTAGGCATGCCCATAAAGAATGACATTAACAGGTACTGTCTGTACTATTATGAAATTCAATACTTCTTAAGCGTGATTTTATTGACAGCTGTCGCAGAGATCAAGCTTTCTTTTATGAAATAAAGGTACTCTACAAACTAACCTACCGTTCTAGAAAAGGATTTGGCATAAATGTCCCTTGCGTTACCTAGTATCTACTTATGTGTTTACTTGATGGTTCAACCGATAATAGTCCTTTAATAATTATGTTGCCGTAAGTGAATTGAGGAAAAACTGGTTTTAAATCAAAACTGATTATATTAAAACTAACCTGCCATTCTAAAAGGATTAGGCATAAATGTCCCTTGCGTTACCCAGTATCTACTTAAGTGTTTAGTCGATGGTTCAAATTACAATGAGCGCCAAGAATGGCAGCTAAAGAAATGCAAATATATACCTAATGGTGCTAGTAACGACGAAAGTAGAAGAATCAGATCCTCATTTAATTATTATAAAGCCCTACCTACCTTAGATCCCTCCTTAGATCTCATCCTCATAAAACAAGCTACTATTATTCCTTCTCTGTCCATGCAGTAAGATTGTGGAACTCACTTCCGCCTAGAATTCGTGCTTTAAAAACTGTTTCTCAATTTAAATCAATACTCACAGTTGAGATGCTCTTTTACTCGATGTAAAAGAGCATCTCAACTGTGAGTATTGATATACCTCTAGTATGTATGTATATATATTTAAGCTTTATGTATTTATTTAAGAATATAATAAAATTAATTACGTTATACGCGTGAGCAGTGATGGCCTAGTGGTATCGGTTCCGATTTACGAGTTGTATGACGTGGGTTCGAACCAGGGGTTGAAAGCGGTAGAGGTATAAGGGTATGGTACCGGTATAGAATTACGATACAGCTTCGATTTAAAGGTAGAACCAAAACGGTTGAGAATTACGGTTGTGGTACCGCTATTACTAATACCTTTACCGAAATAATTTCGGTACCGAAAAAAATGACGTGACGAAGAGCGAGCGCGACGCGGCGGCAGCGCCGCTGGGCGAGGGGGAGCGGTGCGTGCGGCGACGTTGCTTCAAGCAACTTGCTTGAGTTGTCAGCCCGTTGTCAACTCGATCGTGTCGAGACACAGAGCACTATCATCACAGTATAAATATATACAGTAGGATGACCTGATGCCTTTGATCTCGTGGTAAATGCCGACAACGTGTTAAGGCATTGTCGCGACAGCTAGGGTTGTCCCAAATAAACAATATTAATTAATTTACTTATTTATTTTAGAGCAACATCGTTATCAACATTATTATTTCCTTTATTTAATTACATACACGCACCCGGCACATTTAGCGGAACATAAAAAAGGCCAACATTTAAAAAAATAGGGTATAATTTTAAAATCTAGTATTTATACTTCTCTTCTTAATTAAAATTACACCTTCTAAAATTAAAATGAGATCACCTATAATATTAATTTTGCGAGAAAAATACTTTTTTGTGAAAAATGTACTTTCTTGATTTTTAAGGTAACCAAGAAAAGTTGAAAAAGTTCATTACCTACTTAATAAAAAACTTTATAAATAAATAAAAAAAATACAAATATTGGGTGTTTCCTCCATGTGCATTACTAAAGTTTTCACCCGCCTAGGCACGCTGGGAATGATGTTATTGATTGTTTCCTGTGATAGTCTCTGCCATTCCTCAACTACGGCAATTCGCAGTTCACCCACATTGACAGTAGCAGGGATTCTGGATTTTACTCTTCGTTTCAGCAGGTCCCAGACGTGTTCTATCGGATTCATATCCGGTGAACTCGCCAGCCACTCCATAACTGTGATATTCACATTATTAAGTTATGCTTGAGTTGAACGAGCAGTATGCGGCCGAGCATTATCCTGTATAAAAACGAAGTCGTCACCGATAAAGGGGGCAAACGGTACCACATTTTCTTCTAAAATTGCTCTTACATAACGAGCTGCAGTCAGACTGCCTCCATCGATCACCACCAAGTCCGTACGACCTCCCATAAATATCCCTACCCAAACCAATATTGATCCTCAACCATATGCCACTGTAGTTTCAAAATTTGTCTGATTATATCGTTCTCATTTGCATCCATAATATTCTTTGCCTTCCGTAAACATGATTTAAAATAATTTTGGACTCGTCACTAAACAATATTTTACCCCATTGGTCCGTGGTCCAAAGTCGATCTTCCCAAGCAAAACTTAGTCTGTTTCTACGATGATGTTTCTCAAGTTTTGGAGACTTGGCGGGCACGAACGAACCAAAACCAGTTTCTTTGAATCTTCTTCGTACCGTACGCTCACTTACTGTGACACCTCGAACTTCCTCAAGCTCATTTCTGGCTTGGACGGCCGCTAGACGTGGGTTAATACGTACGCGAAGCTGAATGAAACGATCATCCCTGCTCGAAGTACGTCTTTTTCTACCTTGTCCCAGTCTTCTCACAAAAGCATAGTCTCCCTGAATAGTTGATTAGTTGGATATTGCGATAAATTGTTGAAACAGGTCGGTGAAGAATTCTTGAGATCACTCTGTAGGTTTGATCATTTCTTCTCATATCAAGTGCCCTGGCAATCTCAGTTGCGTTCAGACCGATCCCAGTACAACGTGACATGGTCATTTTCAAGAACTGGGTCGGGCACATTTTTGTAATACGGTACCTCAGAATGCACAAGTTTATATTTCAAAGCAAGTTGTTGGTGAATAATCCTAGCCATTTGGTTATGCCTGTGCAAGTACTCGCCGTTAGCCAGACACGAACAACCAGAGATAATATGTCTGATGGACTCACCCGGACGATGGCATGCCCGAAACACGTCAACCGTACCGTCCTTCATAATATGTCTCCGGTTAGTTATTCGTCAAGATAACTTCGTCCATAATTGCACAGACGAAACCTTCAGTTTCCCCGAAAAGGTCACCGAAACGTAGTCAGGATACGGACGCAAAGAAATCTACACCGGGCTCATGAAGAGCCCGATAGAAGTGCCCGTGAAGTTCCTTGCTTTGCCATACCTCCTTGCGGTCATCTGTAGTAAGTACTACAGGTTCTCTTTAGCCATGGAGAGCGGGGTGAAGCCCTTGTCTACTGCGACCACGTCATGGTGGATACCCACTTCAGCTTTAAAAAAATATTCCCTGAGGCTGCACAACTCGCGGTTGTGGAGGATTTTCGCATTTAAAAACCCTCGACCCTCGCTCTTCCGCGGGATGTACAGTCTCATCACGGATGAACGTGGGTGATGCATTCGGTTTGCGGTCAGGAGTGTACGGACCCTCCTGTCCAGGGCGTCGAGTTCGGTCTGCGTTCAATTGAGTATGCAGAAAGAATACATCAGGACCGGCATGACCAAACCGCTTTTGGCGCCACCAGAACCTAAAACCAGGGTTCGATATACTTTAAAGTATTTTCTTTCTGCATCAAAAATATATCCGTAATCTCATACAAATAAAGACTATAATCGCGTATGTAAAAAATATAGTTCCAATATCCAAGCGTTGTTAATAGAAAAATTCCTGCATAGAAGATTGATCCCTAACGAAATATAAATAAGGACCAGAATCGCGTCTAGGTCGACAGAGCGTGTAGCTGAGTAAAATACTTTGATGAAGTTTCCAAGCCTTGTTGGAAGACAAAATGCTTGCATAGAACATTGATCCGTAACTAAACATAAATAAGGAGCACAATCGTGTCGAGCGAGCGTCAACGAAATGAGTAGCCGAGTAAAATACTTTGAAGTCTTGCATGTATTTCGGGTCGGCAGTTAGTCTTGCAAGTAAAAATCTGGTATAAAAATTTAAAAACTTAGTCGCGTAAATACGCACCTTCCCTATTAAATAAACAAAATTGATTTGTTGACCTTTCATCCGTGCGCGGAAATTGATATTTGTCGCGACTGCCTACACGTTGTCGGCATTTACCACGAGATCAAAGATGTCGTCCTACTGTATCTTTTTATACTGTGGTGCTATTGTGTCGAGACTTGAACGAACGGCAACGCGTCAGTTGTATTTTTTTTATTTGCAATTTTCGTGCCTTTTTAATTTCACTGTTTTTGACGTGAGCATACTTGTGATTAAGTTGACAAACAAAGTAGACGCGGAAACATAAATGGCGGAAAAATGGCAAAACAACCTGCTTTGTCTGGCTGCCGAGGCACGAAAATCAGTAAATTTTCGATCAAGTACCTACTCCCTTACCATTGCGGCCGACACAACGCGTGACGCCTCGGCGCGGCGCGGGCGGCAGTGTACAAAGACAACCTTTATTTTATCATTTAGATACTGGAAAAAGTAATGATACCGCAATATTACAATATCGAAATATAACGGTACCTTTATTTTAAGGTATCGAAATTTAAAGGTATGACGTCATACCGCTTACCGTTTATACCATAATTTTTTCGGTTATTCAATCCCTGGTTCGAACCCAAGCAGTCGCTTTACTTTGTGTAAATAATTTCATTACCACTGCTCTCAAACGCGAATTAAAACATCGTGAGGAAACCGGCATGTCTTTGAACCAAAAATTCGAAGACATGTGACATCTACCAACCCGCACTGGCCCGCGTGGTAGATTACGGTCCACTCCCTCTCACAGAGAGGAGGCCTGTGTCCCAGCAGTGGGAACATTAATAAGCTGATTTATTGACGTTTTACTGGCCGTTTTTTTTTCAAGGCAGGTTTTTTTATTATTCTCTTCTTGTTCTCACAGACTATTGTCTACATGTCTTTCTCATTTCTCCTTTCGCAGGTCTGCTGGAAGAAAAAGCAGTACCTTTGTACTCATAATTACGACTGATGTCGTATCTATGTGTATTTTACTGTGTGTAATTAAATAAATACATAAAGATTTTAATCAGAGATTACTTAAAAGTTACTTATAATGTATGTAGGTACTTAAGTACAAGATATTAAGTAAGGTAAGTCCCTTGAAATGGGTTTTGTCCGGGGAAGAATGCTACTAAGTACCTAAGCAGCATTACTTTGCAAGTATTTCCTCAAATGGTCAACAAGATTGTATCAGTGGACCTCGCTCGAACGTGCGAAGTAAACAGAACGTGGACGATTTTGAATTGAAAATATTCGTTTCACACAAAACATTTAGTTTGAAGACTTCATTCATGTGTGGGTGATACTAATTAGTTTAGGAAACCAAAATGCTATAGGATAGTTATACAGGGTTATTGGTTATATGTCGGCCACCCATTAAGGGGATGTAGAAGACGTCATTAGCAACCAAATAATCCCCTGATCGATATGACAATGTCAACCATTTTGGAGTAATTAGACATTTTATAGTTTAAAATGTATGAAATTTAAATAAAAAATGTCAAATGACTCGAAAATTGTTGACATTTGCATAGGAGTCAAAACGTCATTGGTTGTTAATGTCCTCCAATGTTGATCCTCCTGTGTTGATTCTAATATCGATCGAATTTCGTTTACTTCGCGTGTGTGTGCTAGACCCACAGTTGGTTACACCTAACTAACCTAACCAGTCATCTTAAAGCATGATACTAGGCTACACGAGTAGACTACAGAAGAAATCCTGATCAAAATGAATCCTGAACCCAGAGAACTCTTCAACAAAGCCCGCTCAACAGATTCCCTTGCCACATATCTATCTGATGCCCTCATTGTGGCGCACACAATGAGCGGCGACTGCGGCGACAGGCCGACGTTTCGCAATGCATCGGTCATCGTCCGCACTTCCTTATTAACTCCTGATTTGATGCAACCCTCGCACTAAGAGGACCTAGATTTTAAGTGGACTTATTTGGAGGAAGGAAATGGAAATCGGCTTGAGAATCTATCAAATTGAAGAGTTGGAAATTTTACCGAGCTCAAATGTCCGAATGACTGATGCAGCTCGATAACAATTAAAATTTTATTGTGTCTCATTAGGTCATTAGTGGCAGTCAAGCGGTACAGTAGCAGTACAGTGCCGATTTAAGAATTACAGGCGTCCTGGGGGAGATTTCTGCCACGCCCCTCTCTGCTCTAGGAGAGTAGAGACGGGTAAAAATTTTTGCACTCCGCCTCGTAGCTTTTCTTTTGTCCATTCATACAGAAATATTAGATACTTTACCGACTTCTGCAGAAAAGGCATAATGCAGAATCCAAAATCGAAAATGTTTGCACTCCGGTTGGAATAGGTTTAATTTTCTTCACAACATGAACATTCATGCAAAACCAGGAATTACTATGTTGGCAGAGAACAAGAAAATCAAAATAAATATTCCACCTTGGAAAAGTTAGTTTTTCTTTTGACCGTTCATGCAGAAAAATTGAGAATTCAGAGAATGTAGGATGTAAAAGGCAGCGAAACGAGCTCAAATATTTTACGAAATTTTCGTTTAAGCTCGATATTATTTTGAGGGCACTAAAAGCAACGTGTTTGCACAAGTAAACGAGTATTTACTTACTTGACTCTGTCATCATCCGACAGCACTTCGGTGTGGTCATCCGCCGTGTTGTCGCCATCGCTGAACCCTGACGCCGTGCTCTGGTGATGCTCCGGGATCTGGAAATTAATAAAACAATCATAAGTTACATCGGTGCTTGTTCGTGACAGTTTCATCGGTTGATGAAGCTCACCTATATGTTTGTTAGAGTCGATTCCCTCTCAAATACAAGGCCGTTAAAACGAAAGATATCATGAGCGAAAGAATATTGAACTTTGCCAATTGCCGGTCCCTTACATATTACATAAAGTAACAAGCAATCTCTGCGTAACGTAGGCCCTCAACTCAACAGTAATCAAAACAGACGCTGCCAGCAACACGAAAATTGCACTTTGTTTCCGCTTAGCACTCTCCATTCAAGTCCTTAAAATACCCGGTCGTTAATATGGGAAACCGAGCTGTAGAAAAAGACTCGTCATCATCATTATAGTAATAAAGACACAATGGTAAATACTAGGTTGGGTTTACGATTGGTAGGTTTTAGACCCAAATCTATTAAGTGGTACACCAGTTAATAGATTCACATTTTGCTATCGGTGTGCAACTTAAGTTAAGGCAAGCCAATTTCCTCTCTCAAAAACCTATTACTCTCCTTCTGGGGCAGTTGGGTAAAAACATGCGCATATATCTGTCGCAACCATATTATAAGCTAACAGCTTGCTAGTATTTGTTTGAAGAAGAAGCACTATGGGTCTTTGCGGCCTCCCTCAGGGCGGAAGATACTTCTGACGGAAATTCGAAAATGAAATTCTTAAAATTGTCTACAATAATCTGGTCAAACCTGAGTGAGAGGTATGCAGTCGAACTCAACCTTTCGCCTGGATCCTCGCATGTTCACTTATCCTGCACTACTGCAAGTGCACGGTGACCCAGTCAGACCATTAGTTAGTTCAATTGTAATTAATTTATCACATTAATCACGACAGAGGTGTCTGAGAAGCGTCTGATTTAAGGATGCCTCATAGAAGATGTCATTAAAGAAAAATTTAAGTACCAGCGAGGTCGTGAGACTATTCAAAAATTCAGAAACTACTCATTTGGGAAAAACTATTTTTAAATAATAATTTAAATATAGTTTTTCCCAAATGAGTAGGCTTTGAATCTGATGCTCATACACAATTTACCTGATGTCGATTTATGATGATTTACTGCAATTTTCTGCGTTAAATTCAAACTCAAAGCATTTATTTCAAATATACTAATTCCGGTCACTTTTGAATTGTCAAGGGGTCGTCCGTAATAAAAAGAGAAAAACAAAAAACAATTCAAAAGTTAAATATAAGCCATGGCAGCTATGAGATGACCAGTCCCAAGAGTCCCAACTGACGACGCCCGTTCACGAACATGACGCGTGAATTAGCACCATTCACCTCAATCATTTTTTTTTCTTAAATCAGTCGTAGGTATCTACCTGTGAAAACCTATCAAGCAATAGTCTAAGGAAAACCAAATTATATTCGACAACTAAAGCGAATCACACAGCAGTAGAACAGAAAAAAATCAAAGGATTGGGTATTGCGTAAAATCAGCACGCTGCATATGGCCTAGCATAGCACCTTGTAGCAGCCCTGTATCATGAAATAATAGACTAATAGGTACTCTAAAATTATGACACAGGTATCATACATAAGTATTTTTAGATTTAGGTGTGTTGGTTACTTAGATATATGAAGTTAGGTGACCTACGCGCTATACCTATATAGTTCCTAATTGCATAAGTATTATCTAATGATGAAAATCACAGGAAGTGATACAATCAAAAATAAATAAATGACTTCGGAAAGCAATAACTAAAAAGTTAACCATTAAAAATAAAATATAAATAAATCTTATGATTATGCGACTAGTGACATCTGGTTACAGTGGTCACGGTCAGTACCATACCAAGTTACAGTTAGGTATTGAAAACAGCGCCATCTAGCAGTAGTAGTTACTACTAAAACGTACTAGTAGTGTAAATGACTTCCACAAGATAGCGCTACCTACTAGAAATAATAATAAAATGTGGCATATATTTTTAGCAAAATCTTGAGTTTTGCTATACCATATACTATAACCACCATATACCATAATTATGATATGTAAAATTGTAAATACCTATCTATACCTACAGCTAAAGGTTTCCTTTTCTCAAAGGAACTGCAAATTACTCAGCAACACAACTTTTCTTTACGTATTAATAGATACTAATGAAACGTGCTGAAAATGCGTGAGGAACTAATTATTATGTTCATTTGTGATGGTTCAAACTAGCAATAGCCATAATTAACATTCTGCTATGAGATAGATGAACGGTATAAGAGTAGGTAAATAAGTTATAATATTCATGGTTGACTGATGGATTTGAGCTCGTACGTAAATTGTTTTTAGTGGCAGACAGAAGGACGCTGCTACGATGCCCGATATCAGGATATCTTTTGCCACTAAACTAGGCTAAAATGTACACCGGTGTTCTATAACCAAAAGAAAAGATCGATGTCTTGGGTCAGAGTACCTACAATATTATTTTTCTAATTTTACAGCGCAAGCAATTTGTCTACAACTTTCGTTGATCACACGAACGTTGACTATCGCCCTTTGATCATTTATTGTCAAAAGAATGGTTTCATTGAGAAGAAACCATTGTTCCTGCTCATTTGCTATTTGCAGGCTTTTTCGGTGGTCATATTATTGTTAAAAGAAGGACCAAACACGATATTAATATTATTGATGAAATTCATGCGACAACAAAACATAACCTTGGAATCCAGAAAGTTGTTGATACTCCCGGAGCTATCACTGCTGTGACAGGCGATGCTATCATCACTGTTGCACAGACCACCGTTACCGCCATCACGAGAATCACGAGAATCACTCGACTTGCTGACGTCAGAGTCCGACTCGATCCACAACGGTGATCGATATTTGAACTTGTGAGCGAACGCACTGAACTTTGATTCGTTATTCATTTTAGGGAATTATGTGATGAGACGTGATAGATATAGTGATGATAGTAACAGAGGTTTTAGACACTTAGTATTATGATTAACTTTTGAATTGTGGCGTTTTACACTGTTGCTAACAAATCTTGAGAAGAACCCTTTTGTTTAAAAAGGCTATAATGGAGTTTTGGAAAAGCAATATTTCACTGTAAGACTTTATTATACTATGTTTAAAAATAACAAAACGTTAATGGTTGTACATACAAAATAAACTGATTCTAATTTAAAATGGTTACACTAAACGTAGTGAGTGAACACAAAAACAGTTTTAAAGGCACTTTAACTGAAATAAACACAGGGATAATAATGGTTTCTAATACTTTTGTTCTTTAAACTAATGTTGTGATGCAATATGGTCTGTATAGGTAGGGGTATGAGACGAATCTGTGTCTAAGATCACGGACAAATCCCGACGATTTGAATGTAGGCAAATAGGTCGAGGGACTTGCATGTTGAGACAGCGAACCACTTCTTTTCTTTTTTTATGAACTAAACGGGAAAAAATTAATAGTGAAAGAGTTCTTAATGAAGAAAATAAGGCTTAGATACTTGAGCATTTTCATTCAGAAAAATTCATTAAAAAAAAAATTGATATACTTACATTATATAAAAATCAATTGCAGTGCATTATTCTTTCAAAAACTCATAAATGGCTTGACCGATTTGAAGTTATTATTGTTTTTTTCTATTTTCCTCAGTATTGGAGTAGTTTAGGAAAAAAGAAAATTAGGAAAAACCCTAAGGAACAGCCGAAAAATTTGAAGAAATCTAAATTTTGTCTCACGTGGTACGAAGTTCACCGTGGCAACTAGTCTCAAATAAAAAAAAACCATCATAATACGCATTGTAGTTTCCTATTTTCCTTTTGTGCCAGGTTTGATTTTGTTGGTAGAACAAGTTATTGTTATAAAGGAAGTAAAAAAAAATATTTAAAAAACATTACCCTCCTTCTGGGGCAGTCGGGTAAAAAGGTACCTACAAAGAAATAAAATTTCCCAATAAAAAAAGATAAAAAACCTACGCGTTTTTTATTGCTTTGTCTCTAAAATTTTTAGACAATTCACATGCTGTTAAACAATCATAAAACCAGTTTAAATATCTTGTAGATTATCTTTAACTTTATCGCAAATCTACCAAATTATCTAAGGCCGTTAATCTCAGATAACATTAATTCACACAAAGTTTATTAGCTGAGTAACAACGTGACGCCGTGACGTCAAGTCATAGGCCATGTTTTGGTTTTACACTATAGCCTTACTTTGACTAAATGAGCCTGGTTTTCTGTATGACTCATTCATTACACACATGAAAAAGTTTCAAATCCTACGAAATGAAACTGATACCAACACTAACTGTGGGTCTAAATTGATCGTCCCGACAGGACGTCGCCATTTATTAGACGCTTCTTCGCTTTCAGTGTCACAGTAGATTGCTGCGTATCAAGTGTTGGTAATAGTCCTGACTCCTGGTGTCCCCTAGAGTGAGGTGTGATGGAAGGACTTGTGGGAAAGACGAAAGGTGACCTAGGATACTTCGGTCGGTCTTTATCATCTCTGGCAGATCTAGAAATAAACGTTCTGTGACGGGCGGAGAAAGAACATAAATAATTATCCACTAATTGTTCAACCAGCAGTCGTTCGTTGAAATTAATCAATCATTGGGCATCATTACTGAATATAAATAAAATCTGTCAAGTGCGAGTCGGACTCGCACACGAAGGGTTCCATACCATGTCGTACAAGATTTAACACTATGAATTTTTGTAATACTTTCGTAAAGGAAGGTAACAACAGAGGCGCTATAAAAAAAACAAAGATTTGTAAAGAAATTGTCTAATTTTAATGAGAAAATGTTGTTGTGTTAAAATATAGGTGTAGGAGTATATTTCATTTATTTTAAGAGAACAATATTATGTTAACTTTATCCAGTAACATGCATTAACTAAAGTCAAAGTTATTTATTTGCTACTAATATAGTATTAGTAGGTATAAATAGGTAAGTAAGCAGGTAGATATGTAGGGTAGGTAGGGTAGGTTAGGTACCTACCTACCCTGGTAAGAAGGGTAGGGTAGGTAGGTAGGGTAGGTAATTAGGTAGAAATAGGTAATTAGGAAAGGTAGATGCGCCGTAGATAAGTACTTAGTGCTAACCGTGCGAAGCCAGGCCGGGTAAAGCTAGTTACTTATAAATAAAAGGATTTCTCTTGCTACATCAGACTATATTGTACAAAATAGAATGTAAGTAGTACGCCAAATTTTTATTATAACTGTGCGTTTGCACTGGCGAAACATTCACAACAAAACAATGTTGGAATCTCTATTTTCTGTCAATTTTTCATACAATGTTTGACAGGAACTAGAGATTTCAACATGTTTTGTCGTGATGTTTCGCCAGTGCAAACGCACGGGTCAATACAGGTATTTATTTACGTTATTTTTGATAGTCATACAGAAATCTATTATTTCTTACTTATTATTTTTACACATCCCATCGGACTATGAGAGTGAGGGGAGAGAGAGTGCACTCGTGTCTGCGCACACACTTGTGCACTATAATATCTCCCGCGCCGAAGGCCAGTCTCCGTTGAGATTGGCCGCCATGACCGAATATTTTTACACCAATAATTTTTCTCAATATGAAATTGTATCCACAACGATTTAAGCTAGGTAACTGAATAGTACACTGTATGTGCCAGCATTCATTTCAATGTTACTGAATATATTGTCTATTGGAGTGTAGTTTTAACATGAGGTAACACACATCAACACCGTCTAGGGATACTTTGAAAAAAGTCGATAAAGTTCTTAAACTCAAAAAATACTGGCCGGTTTTAAAATCTTGTGAAGAAAGTTTATTTTGTAGACCTTTTTGGATGATCGAAATTTAAATGATCGAAATAGTATATGCTGCCATGATAGTAGGTACTTACTAATTCCATGTCATTACTCCGACTATTAAATAGTTATCTGTGGAATTTATATCACATAATATTAGCATGAAATACAAAATTATTACTTTAAGTTGCAGAAAATCGCCCATATTATATAAAATACGTTATAAATCGGCGTTTTTAGTATTTGTTGATTATAAACAGTTTAAGTTACATGATACACACAAGTTTCAAATTCCTAATTTGTTTAGTTGTTGAGATATAGCTCGTACAAAAATGGTCTAAAACAGACAACTTCTACGGCCCCCTAATTCATCATTTTTGAAGATAAAAACAAATAAAAATTATATTTATTCTCTACTCGATGAGCTCTAGAAAATGATACCCCACATGCCAGGGTCAGATAACTTTTTTTTCAAAATTTAATTTTATTGTATGGCGACCCCCCTTTATTTTTTAATTTTATTATTTGTTGCTCTTACGGCAATAGAAATGCTCAATCTGTGAAATTTTCAACTGCCTACCTATTACGGTTCATGAGATAGAGCTCGCTGACAGACAGACGGACAGCGGAGGCTTATGAATAGGGTTCCGTTTGTCACCCTTCGGGTACGGAACCCTAAAAACACAACTTAACATTTCCGAATAGGTACCTAATAAAAATGTAATTAAGTCTCGATTTTTCAATTTTACTGAAAACTCGAAAGATTAATGTATAAACTCGTAAATGTAGATAAGGAGAGCAAACTAGAACTCTACAACTATAACAATCTGATTCCACACATAAAATGACCATTGATCGCAATGGGTTTCATTTTGACAGTTCACCCACGTTCATTGCGTTATTTACGTTTTTGAGCAGACGATTTTTTCAAACCTTTGAAGCAATGGATTGGCAATATCCTTTAAAACTCCCGGATTGTGATTGAAAGTGTTTTACAACAATTAGGGTGCTGGTTATTGTAATAATTGGTTTGGGATCTATAATACTCTAGTTTCGTTTAAAAACGCTTGGGATACGATATTAGCTCTAACACCCAGGTGTACTGCCAATACCGAAATAACTCACATTTAAGGCATCCTTCTTAGTTCCTTTTTCACTATCATCCCGATCATTTCCAACAGGATCTTCTACTCTATTTACGTTTCTGTAAACTACAGGACTTTCAGCCGAAGGAGTGTCATCCTTTGCCTCTACTTTCTTATCTTCCACTTTCACGTCTTCAGGACCCACGAATCTCACTTCAGGAGTCCTAGTTCCTTCTCTAATATCATCAGGGTCATCAATATTGCTAGTAGAAGGCGTATTTGTATTACCAATGCTTGGACTGACACTACTTCGAATCACTTCTTCTATTTTCTTCCTGGTTTCAGGTGGCATTTCCACATAGTCATGAGGATATGACGGTATGTCAATCCGAAGATCTGGCTTCTTCCGCACCCTTATTTTGTCACTTTGTTCATTCACTCACTGATAAGATACTTAATTCAAGGGCAACCAAACTTTCCTAATATGTTTAAAACTAGCACATGATTAAAGACTGTTGTTAATTTTAGACACTCATCTATTACCTAATTTATCACTTGTGAAACTTATTCTGTATCCTTATTTTAATGTCTTATAACCTCGTTTTTCATTATGGCTTGTACGAATAACAGTATAATAAGATAATTTTTGGTAATGTTATCTAAGAATTTTTCTTTGCTTTGTATTATCAAATTCGCACCAATAGTAGCGATGTAGATAAATAGCACGTAACACCAGATTGTTTTTTTATTGTCATATGATCGGATTAGTTATCTTTCATATGTTTTGAATTTTATCATTACCGGGTTAGACAAAATCAGATCGTCAGATGACGATGTTGATGATGGCTCTGGTGGGGATAGTGATGCACTGTAGCAATCATTACAAAATAATGTCAGTTCGATAAATATAACAGAATTTGCAATACTTTGACTCATAAGATCTCCTTTTTGGTTTTTTATATGTGATTGTGATGGGAACATCAATTCCTCTTCCGCTTTCATAATTCTTTTACTACTAAAGCCTGTGATTAATGAGGTTCTTGGTGTCTTCACACGTACTGTCTTGAACGTGCCGCAGTCCACTGATAATATCAGCTCCAAGCATTAAATTATGCAGGGTTTTACCAAATCGTTGTTTTTCTTCTTAATTCGGCTTTTATTATCATAACAACAATTTCTAATCTGCTTATATGTTAAAATATTACTTACATAAGCCAAAAGTTTTCCATAATATACTTACCTACTTTATTAACAAATTCAATTCTAAATATTCGTAAACCAAAGGTATAAAGTATGGGTATTTCCGATTCAAAATGTCGCACTGGTATAGCTCGTAGAATATTAATGAGATTTTGGTTGTTATTGTCATTTATTGCCGTTATATTAGATCACCGATGATGCGACGGGCTTATCCTGATGGTTTTATGTTAAACCGTTATTTGTAATTCGTATAAGACCATTATATAAATAACTGCCATCTCCATCTCCTTTTATAGAACCAACACAACAGTTCCCTGCTTAATCTTCACCCTCTAAACCCGTTGATAACTACAATCTTGCTGCAGTCATCACTCGTTTCTTATACAGTAAAAGCTTATTAACCTAGACATCCTTAAACTGCCTCATTGGACTAGTGGTCGCGGGCGCTACAGCTGAGTATGAAGTCCTGGGTTCGATTGCCAGGTCACGCAAAGTGTTATTGGATTTTTCAATTAGGATTGGTTAGGATTTGTGCCCGGTTGATGGCTCGCCCCTATTACATGGGGGTGTACCAACTATAGGTCACCTCTGCCTAACCCTTCGGGAAAAAACAGGAGTGATGTTAAGCACCTACCACTTCGCTAATGATGATTATATTACTAACGCTACTAATCGCCATTTTGGGCATACTTGCCAATGCCTCACTTTAACAGAGCCTTTAGCATTTATCATCGAATAACATCTGTATTTTCGTTTACCTACCTCAATCTTCCTAGCCTTTTTCCCAACCATCTTGGGGTCGGCTTCCAGTCTAACCAGATGCAGCTGAATACCAGTATTTTACATGGAGCGACTGCCTATCTGACCTCCACAACCCAGTAACTGGGTAATACGATACCCCTTGGTAAGACTGGTGTCAGACTTTCGGGCTTCTGACGACTCGTAACGACTGTCAAAGATCGACAAATGACAGCCGGGACCAACGGCTTAACGTGCTTTCCGAGGCACGGAGGAGTCTCGGTATGTAAAGATGGTCACCCATCCACTGACCAACCCCGGCAAGCGTAGCTTAACCTGATGGTTCGACCCGTGCGGCTTGTTATTACTTAGCCACGAGCTCCTCTTCGTTTACCTACCTATATGTACAAATAAAAATATTTTTATTTTTATTTGAGTAAACATAGAAATATCAAGATTCTGGTAAAGCTAGAAAACCCGGTTTTGTTTCGGATAAAGATACACAAATATGACCAGAGATTAAGTTGGTTGTTCTTTAACCAGAACAAGGTTGCCGATGCTCAAACAATTGGGATCATCGTGTGTAGATTAAGTTCGAGATAAGCCTTTTTGTTTGTTCCGATAATACAATCGAACTAGGTTGTTTTATTACGACTTTCTTTCGAGATGCCGCGATTATAAGCGTTGATATATTAGGGACAGGATGCCAAAAAATATGGTAGCCAATTAGTATAGATAGCATAGAATTCAAACTGACTTTCGGCTGCATGAGTAAAACTGAAATACTATTCTGACGGCTTCCATAAGCGATAAAAACTCCGAAAGGTTTAGTCGAGGGATTGTGAAATGAAATTCAATAAATAAATCAGGCGCTCGTGCAACGATCAATTGCGCGGGCGCCATCGCCATTCGCGAAAATTACATCGCAAAGCACCCTAAGGTTGCTATGGCCTAACTACCTTATTCCATGTTAAACAAATGTTTGTTTAAATAACATTAATGAAACTCACCTCATCCTGCGGATTATTTAAATACTGCTGCTTCAGTACTTCCAACTCCAAGTTTTGCAGCGTCGGCATCGATATTGAGTTCCTCCTCAAGCTCATCTTTCTCTGTTCCATAGCCTCTCTCTCGTTCCTTATCAGCTCATCAGATTCCGCTGCTCCGAAACTCTTTGAAGTACTCGGAGTAGCTTCTAAGTCAGTAGACTCTGTTATCGGACTGGTAGGCTTCGAAGATTTCCCAGAATCAGGCTCTAAAGTAATGTATAGAGTCCCTTCTGGAGTATTTACTATTATCGTATCATTATTTGGAGAAGAATGAACTTCTCCCAAATCTGCTGCATGCAGTTTTCTATCCTTTTCTGCCCCAGGTGGTTGTCCATTTTCTTTCTCATCTTTTGTACGCTTAGGACGTATAGGTTCATCGGGTTTGACTAGATTCAGTTCGTTGAAATCATCTACGTATGGAATGTCTTCGTTTCTTTTCAGTTCAGGGGAGTTTAGCCCTTTTTCTATGTCTTTTGAGACTTGATCCTTGTTTTCCATTATTCTAATTCATAGTAGAGATCTGTAAATAGAAATTTACATAATGTAGAATGACTAAATGCTACATTTATTTATGAGACAGGATGAAATCATTTGCTTGTTCAATCAAGATTACAACATCTTCAAACTATTCAAGTCTCTTGAGTTTCTTTTTTGTTTCACATCAATCGACAAAAAAATATTATGTTTTTTGTTACAACCGCAAGAACACATTGTAATTAAAAAAATAAGTTGGTAAAAAAGGGTTCATTAACCATTTTGTTATGTCATTATGTAATAGGTAGGTATATATTATATTTTAGCGTTTTCTTTGTCTCATTTTTTTTCTTAGACGAAGACCGTAAGTTGGTAAACTTAGTTAAGGGGCGAGTCATTGACCTCAAGAAGACTGCTGGTGCTGACTCGATCCAAGATGGAGAGCCACAAGTTAAATAACATTATTTGTCTATTTATCGTTTCATTCCAATTGTTGATAGATCCTAAAGCTGACTGGTGAGAAACTATTCAGAATAGAAAATTGATAAAAACAAGTTAAATCCGTTTTTCTACAACACTACATGAACAGTGTTAAAAGTTGCATGTCACATAACTGTGTTAAATTGTCTATTTACTGCGTTTCATGGTTAAAGTACCAAAGCATTTTTAGGTACTCAATGATTTTAGGTACTCAAAGAGTTTTATATCTATTGTGGTATGGACAATTCGCAGGAATAAGGAGCATAACACAAAAAAACTGATATGATACGTATGAATGACGATTCGATGGCTAAGAGAAAAAGGATGACTTAAGATTCGAAGGATGATGGACTGTGTGAAACATGATAATGATATTATGGAAGAAGTTAACATTGAGATGACGACGGTTAAAGATGTTGGGAAGAAAAAGACACATTCTTCCACATGACCACAATGAAATCGAGAAGAGGACGGGAGAATGATGGACATAACAGCTTTTCATCGCCAGAAAAGAAAATTTACATATAGACAGAACCACGTGAAATTATAATGATATTATTATGACGTAGACTATTTCTTGGTAGTATGTGACTTGGTGTCTAATGTAGACATCTGACAAAGTAGTGACGCAAAGTGATTAGAGCCTCCCGTATACGTCTTGACTTCTCAAGCCTGAGTCAAACAGCGTTGATTTATTACTAGTCTGTGGGAAGAATATTGTTTTGTCGTTGTTACACGTTGTTATATGTAAAAGAGGTGCTGTCGTAAACTTGTATTTGATCACCTTTTTATTTGGCTGGTATTTGCTGCTAATGGGTCTGTCGTGGTGATTTAATTAATGATAATAAATAAGTGACTTCTGTGTATGTGAAATATTATTTTTGGTATGTTTATTTTTGTTAGCAAGAATGTTTTCATGAAAGCTTTCTTTATCCCTGATTATGAACCTAGCGTAGGTAAGTGATATATTTTTAACAAAATAATGTTTATTTAAATCGGAAATTAAAAAGTGGACATTTCGTTATATTAAAGTAATACCTATTAATTCTAATTATATTTTAGCAACAGGAGTATGTGATGGAAAGAAGGCGTGAGTTTGTGTTATGTGATTATGTGTGTGTTATATTTTTACCAAAAAAAAAACAGCCACTCTAACAAATTTTGGCAATTTTACAAACCTTGCTTTTCCAACTGTTCTTGTCCTTTTAATTTTCAGCGTATTATTTTTATAAATAATTTAAAACTAAAAATTTAACTAACCAGTAAAAATAATATATCACAATCAAATCAAATCACTAAACCACTTATAAATAAGATTTACAATATTGACACTTTAAATCTTATGACCGCACGAGGATCCACTCTTGCGCACAGTAAGGCTCGCCACACACTGGCACAAGGCTACTCACACGTGCATGTTTACTATGAGATTATCGCGTGATTAGCACTGCTTACTTTTTTGTATATTATGACGTCAAAACCCGATGGTCAATACATGTTTAGAAAAAATGTTAAGGGACTAATTACAAACTTTTTTGTCAGCGACGTAAGCTGCCAGTAGGTCCTACTTCTCTCAAAGTTAAGTAACGCAAGTCACATAAGTTATGATTCACATACGCGTACATAAATTGAGTTAGACCGAAACCGACACTAGCTGAAAACTGGTAACATTAAGAATATAATAATATTATGTATCTTTTATCAGAATTTATCGATGGTTTTATCGGGTGAAGTCTCAAGAGTTACGGTTGAGGTTACTCTCAAAGATTTATAAGATAAGAATTTGTCTTATTTGAGTGCATCTTGATCAATTGTGAATCCGAGTAGGTACTAGGTAGTAATATTTTGATGCTGATGGTAAGTAGATGCTTCACCGAACAAGAACCGTGGAAATAGGTGACATTCTTTAATTTTCCGAAATTCATACAAAATAAAACTTGCAGTGACAAGTTTTTTCTAAATCTTTAAACGCTGACTTTCGTTATTGGATTTCAACCATTGAGACCCTAGACTAGTCCACCACCTCCCACTAGACCACCCAGGACCTAGTACCTAAGTAGGTATCAAAGTACTATTATCTAATGTGCGGTACCGTATGTGTGTGATGTGCACTGCCATCGATCACCACTAATCGATGGCAGTGCACATCGACACAGGCATCGTAGATACGTCGCCATTCCAGAGAAAAAACTGGAATGTCCTATGTACCTGTAAATACACTCACTGGCACACAAAACATTAAAAACACCGTAAAACTGTTTGGCAGCAGAAAATACAGACTTCGTTCTTTCCCGGATCATTTTCGTCACAGGCACCGACTATAACTACTTTTAATTGATTTAATTTGCCAGTAAGTGAGTAGGTACTGTTTTCTTGAAATTAATCTGTCAAAAACCTTACAGCGTACGCAAATGTAATAATTCGCTACAGCTGATTGAAACATAATAATTACAAATACCAATGAAATAGCTTGACATCATGACATTGCATAAGAAAGACTTGTTGCTCAGTTGTTTGAATTGAAACTCTGATAGGCGAATGTCATCATCATTTCAGCCGAAAGACGTCCATCGCTGGACATAGGCCTCGCCATACATAGGCGAATGTATGATAATAATATAACCGTAGATTGGAATTGCCCCCCTTTAAAGCAGTAGGTAGTTATTAGCTTGGTGTGTTGTGAGAGCTGTTTGTATTGCGCAGTCAGACCACAGATACAGGTACCTTATGTGTAGAATTGTTGGTATTATAATCAGCCTACGGCTAGGACACAAGCCACCTCTCTGTGAGAGGGAGTGGGCTGTAATCTACCACGCGGGCCCAGTGCGGGTTGGTAGATGTCACAGGTCTAAGAATTTTTGGTTCTAAGACATGCCGGTTTCCTCACGATGTTTTCCTTCACCGTTTTGAGAGCAGTGGTGATGAAATTATTTACACAAAGTAAAGCGCCTGCTTGGGTTCGAACCCACGACCTACACTACTACTACTCGTAAGTCGGATACGAGTCGGATCGTCGTTATGTTAGTTATGCTCGAATCGTAGGTATAGTAAATACACTTCCTCTTTGAAGAAGAAAGATATTCAAACCAAGTATCGCACTGGCATCATGTTGATTGCTAAAGGGGTTCAAGATAATATAATTTATTAAAAACAAAATCAAAAGTCATTTATTCAAACTAGGCTGAGAATCAGTACTTTTCGAATGTCAAAATTACATAAGACAGTCCCCTAAAACGGCCACCCTTCACCACTTCCTAGTGCTTTAGCAGGGAAGAAGTGGCGCAACTCCGCGCAACACACTCCCCAGCATCAACAGCTGTCTGTTCAGTTAGAAAAACTTAATTCTATGCAAGTCCTCGTCAACAAGATAGATAGAGCTAGAGAGCAGGGAGATATATCTAGCATAGGTGGTATTCAATCGATTTTATGCCCATAAAGGGATCTCGATGCTTTGTACAGGAGATAATAATATATACAATATATCTAATATACCTATCTTAGTCGCTTCACCCTGGTAAATAGCCGCTTTACGTAGATGCAGATAACTGACAATCCGTATCGGACGTTCTAAAATAGAGACGCGTAAAATCTAATCTTTCTGTAGTTATTAAATCTGTTGAAAATTGTTTATTGATTAGTACTGTTTGCACTTGACCTTTTTCAACCTCTACCACAGCTAGTTAATAAAACTATACACGGAAAATCAAATTACAGCGAACAAGCGAACTTAAATCAACAGAATTAAAAGGCTATTTAATTTCAGATAAGTCTGTGTTAAAAGAATATTTACCTTTCACAAACAGGCCAGCTACGCAATCATAAAGTAAAGAAATATTATTAGCAGTATTAGAACGAACGTCCCATACAGCAAATAATCCAGGTTCTCCAAACACCATAGCCAGAACACTTTAATGTGGGTAGGACAACACTCAGACATTTTTTTTTTTTTGCAATGCCTCTAATTCAAAACCTGTTTTACTTCAATCAAACTCTTTACACAGTTCAAATGTCAACTAGTTTTATTTGACAGCGAATCAAATAAAGAACAAAATTCATCGGATCACTTTGAATTTTGTATTTTTTTTTGTTTTAATTCTCACTTGTAAACGAATAATCACTAGAGGAATGCAGAATCAATGAAGACGAATTAACACCACACTAATGAGGAAACCAACTCCAATTTAAAACGATAGCACTTGTGAATGTAATTAGAACTTATATTTAAAACTAATAATGGTTAACGATTACCGCGTGACTTGCTTGAGTAGTTTTCTTGCTCTAAGTTTGGTTGCCAGTCTGACGCGGCCGAATGGCGCTAAATGACGCGGTAATCCGATAAACAACACAGTTAATTATGTTAATTACTACGTTGGTTTGAGTACAGCATCCTGGAAGTCGAGAATATAGGATAAAATACGAAAACTACCTTGGTGATAGCAAGTGTAGGCAACTGACGACGTGGGGTTCCGAGTGGGACGATTTATTCCCTTCTCGTTTCCGTGTTTCAAAAGTCGAAGGATTCTACTAGAAGCTGGATTTGTGCCGATGACACCCGAATCGACAATGATCACGGAGACTTTACGGGACACAATACGGAAATTATACCTGAGTGATAGCAAGTGTAGGCAAATGACGTGGGGTTCTGCGATTTATTTTCCTTTGCGTGTTTCTAAAGTCGAAGGATTCTACTTGGAGCTAGATTTGTGCCTGAAAACTTACCAAAGAGGCCCAGTTCGACAATGATCACGGAGACGTTATCGTGACTTCTAAAGTTCTGAACTTCATATGCCCCAATTAGATCTGAAAGTTCCGTGCAAGCTATTTGGGTTGTTATTCCGACTACAGAATTAAAGGAAGTTTATTTGGGTTTCAATGAGTCTTTGTGGATTATTAGGAACAAGACTCACATCATCATCATCATCATCATCATCAGCCTATTAATGTTCCCACTGCTGGGACACAGGCCTCCTCTCGGTGAGAGGGAGTAGGCCGTAATCCACACTGCGGGTTGGTAGATGTCACATGTCTTCGAATTTTTGGTTCTAAGACATGCCGGTTTCCTCACGATGTTTTCCTTCACCGTATTTGAGAGCAGTGGTGATGAAATTATTTACACAAAGTAAAGCGCCTGCTTGGGTTCGAACCCACGACCTACAACTCGTAAGTCGGCGCCGATTCCACTGGGCCACCACTGCTCTCTCACATGCAGACAAAGAATACTGCTCTTTAGGATTATATAAAACAAATGATTGATTTAGTACATAGTCAATTAGTCAGCCTATTAATGTTCCCACTGCTGGTACACAGGCCCCCTGTCTGTGAGAGGGAGTGGGCTGTAATCCACCACGCGGGCCCAGTGCGGGTTGGTCACACACGTCTTCGAATTTTTGATTCTAAGACATTTCGGTGTCCTCACAATGTTTTCCTGCACCGTTTTGAGAGCAGTGGTGATGAAATTATTCACACACAAAGAAAAGCGCCTGCTGCTGCTTTCTTTGGGTTCGAACCCACGAACCCATCGTGGGTTCGAATCCAAAGAAAAGAAAAGTTTATTAATCCAAGATTGATTTAGTACTATGAACCTAAAGGTAGGCTTGTATTTATTTTGAAACTTAAAAAAAGAATCAAATGAGTTACAATATTAAACCGGAAATTATCTGTGTTGAGGCAGGTAGTTTACCAAAATATAATTTGATAACGTAGCAGCGCAAAAAATTATATTAGTTATTTGTTTCTGTTGTTAATAACAATATAGATAAACTTATGACATGTAGCAGTCATGCTGGGCAGTCAGTTCAAACTGGCCAGCAATGAGGCTCCACTTATTGAATACAATGTTTACGAAAGTATGTGTTAAACGAAACTCAATTTATGCACAATGTCGGAAAACGATAAAAACAAAACCTACACAAAAGAGGAGCCAAGTCATCAAAATGATTGCGGATCGTTAGTTCAGCGGCCGTCCTAGAGACAGCAGTTGTAGTAACGACTGCGAAAACAATAGAGCTACCATTTGTGCTCAACTGTTTCAGCATAAGTATTCTACATATTATGACATGGATATCAGAAGGCTCGTTATTATAAATGAGCACTGCTGTAGTGTGCGAATATGGGCATGGCCGAACAGTACCTACACCGCTCAGACATCGAAATGGTGATCAATGACAGTACAGACAGTACTTAAAAAAAAAACTGTAATTGTAATGCAGCGAATTTAACAAGGCGCTGGATGGATAGAGCTTACCAACCTATGTCTGTGTTCCGACTTTATTTTGCTAGGGAAGAAAAACAATCAAGGGTACCTAGCGGACCGCCACAGTCAATGAGGTTATAACCTCATTGGCCACAGTATTATATATGACGAAGGAGGTATGTGTCTCTATCGTTATTATCAGTCATATTTAAACTACTTTGGGCGTACTGTGGGTAGTTTTGGCTATTGCGTAATAGAAAAACCGTTTGTGGTTCAGTTAAAATTATAATTTACAATAAAATTAATCATACTAGCAATTCACACACTGTGGTACACGACACAACTATACGGAATGCGCGACAGTTTCTAAACGTCTTCACTGCTTGACCGCCACCGATGAAGTCTGCTTAGCTCCAGCTGGTACGAGCGTTATGTTGTAGACTCTGTCGACCGCCGCTAGGTTGCGCTGGCGTCCCGATACGTCAACTCAGTACATCGATCACTAATAAACTCAGTAACGTATTTCTTATATACAGCGATGCCAGCCCCGATTTTTAAATCAAAATTAAATATCCCGCGCGGGACAGGCCTGGCCCGTTTTTCGAGAATAACTCGACCGTGCGTGCTGAGGAAGCGCGGCCGGGTGGCACAGACAAGTGTGGACTTGCGCCCATAAAACTGCTTTCCTGAACACGTTTTTTCCCAGATGAACTTAAAATGGTCTGATGCCAGAAATAAATGCTCCACATGAAAGCAGAATTACTCATCCAGTTTAATCTAGAGCTATCCTGTGCAGATATCTTTATTTAAAAGAGAAAAAGGAAACTAGAAGTTAAATCTTCACAGAAATATCATGAGTAATTCTTATAAATAATTATTCTCTTATTATAAGTAACAATTTGTAACACTCACTCCTTAGATTATAATTTATTTGAAACAAAAACTTTTTTTGACTTTGACTTTTGCTTTTTATTTTATTTTTTATTCAGAAGACTAAGAAGACTACCTAACGATAGGGTAAATCTGATTTAAAATATATTTTTATTAAAATACATTTTCCATGGCTATTTTTGCTATAAATTGCCACGTAAACGTAACTTAAAACTCAAATAAAAAGATAAATATTCCACAACTTCTGATTATACATATACGTTGTTTTACTATGTCCCACTGTCGACGAAAGAATTCCGCTTTTTTCACTCAAAAAGATTCAGATTTGGCAAAAAAATAAACTGGCAACGCTGGTAGGTACGTAGGTACCTATATTAAAAACATATTCCCGACATATTCGAATTCAAAGAAAGCCCTGCTATGAACTGCAAAACGGCTGATACAGGGAACAGAATTCAAGATACATTTCGTGGACCCTGTCTACAGTGGAGTTTCTGCACCTCTTTATTTCATGTGAAATAGTTTCATAAGTATGTAGTTTACAGTATTTTACTGTGACCGTTTGCGGTTGTTAAGATAAAGATCTAAATATGAGTATGACAGTGGGTAAGTACAGAGAGTTAAAATAATTTTAATTAACTAACAGAGGGTTACAGAACTAGCTCTGTGGATAATTATGGCGACTCTAATGTTATCTTGTCCGAGATGTTTCTGTTTCAGGTGGATTATCTGAAAGGGTCATGAGACTTTTCAACTAGTTATGTCTCTGGGTGCCAGATAAAATTAAAAAACAGGCTTAGCAGTTGTAAATACCTAGTATTACCTAGATATGCAGAGGTTTGGGTTATGTGCCAGAAGGGGGGGGGGGCAGTTCCGGTTACCTCACCAATCAAAACTAAAATTCTGCTGGGTAAATACATAGTAGTTTTGCCATTTATGCCTAAATTATGACGACACGACACCTTACTGCCAAAATAAAATCGCGCCGTTGGATTTTCAATTTTCAGCGCCGAGCTGAACGTTGAAAATACAAACGGCGGAAAAGTTTTCATAATCCTCACGATAAAATCTGCAGTGATCTTATGAGTAAGCCTCCTAAAAGGTGTCTGAGTAAGAACCTAAATTTTAAAAACTTTAAAATATACTAATTAAATGTTTTATTTACATTTTATTCTTATTATGTACGGAGGTAGTAATGATATTTACACATGAAACAAAATATTGGTTAAATGCCCACCTAATGCACTCTTTTGACGAAAATTTACAGTGCATTTTACAGTAAAGGCTTTGGGATATTATGGAAATACTTGAGTCCGGTTTATATTATTAAAATTATTTTATTTGTATTGTTAATTGTTTAAGTATGTGTTGACTGTTTTTAGACATATATAATAGATAAATTTATGACATTTCTTATGGTATTACTTAGAATTAATGACATTGTTTATGGTATTGAATGGAATTTGTGACATAGTATAATTTAATAATCAATTTGCATGCCTGAATTGGTGCAACACAGTGGACTGCGCATTCACTTGACATCTAGAAATGTATGAATAATGATGTATGTACTGTGTTGAGCAATAAACATTTGAATTTGAATTTGAATTTGGAATTTCTCAAAAATATGGTGTCCAATTTCTTTTTTGAGTTCCTCAGTTGTCTCTGGGCGGTTTGCATAGACGTTACTTTTCCGATGACGGGTAAGGTTTCTTTGATCTTTTAAAGAAAACGTGCACCAAAAAGACATTGACCAAATCTAGTATCGCTATTTACTCTGCTGTGACTTAAGTTTATAATGTTGATAAATCTTGTTTTTAATTATAATAATTTTATCTGGTAATGCGAATCCTTAAATTCTCCAGATAAAAAAATACCATAAAAGTATTAGTTTTTATTTCGATTTCCTATTTTACCCATACATAGTTTTTTTTTTCACGTAAGTAATGTCACATGTCATTGGCTTCAAAGAGTATGTAAACAATAAAACCTTCTTGACTTACGCAAAATAATTTATTTACGCATCGAACTATTGAAATTATAGTTCAATAATTAGTAACAAAAGATATTAATAACAACTAATTATTATTATGACATTTTAATAATAATCTGTAGGTGTTAAAAGTACCATAAGGTTATGACAAAGGCAGAATGTATTGAGATACCTTTGCCTGTTTCATTCATCAATAGAAACTCTTTCAAAATAGAACAAACGCGCGCCATAAGATTCTATGCGCGCGCATCCTGAGCAAAATATGCTGGCGTCCGGCGAGTTTTCTCTTTCTAGCATGTATGCACGTCCCATTCGTTTAGTTTTGAGTACAGTCTCGAACGGTAGGTCTTTAATAATAGTTTATTTTTATTGTATAATTAATTTAATGATTTCATTTTATGTTTTGAATGACATAGGCCATTATTATTTTGCAATTTCGATTTAATTTAATAACTTATGTTATGTTTCTATGTCGCATAGATTATTTTTTAAGTGAAGACTGAAATTGTCCCAACACTTACTTACGGCAAATATAAATGTAGGTACCTATATACCTATATATAAAAAATAAAAAAAATAAAGTTAAAGTGAATAAGAATATTCTGATACACTTTAACTTTTTGCTTGTCTCGATAGACAAGTAAATATTGTAAACCCATCCGGGTTTAATTAACCACTTAAAGAAATAACTAACGTGAACACATTTTGCATAAAGATAAGGTCTGGTCTGGATTATAGTATATTTACATAAGCGTAAACAAGTACCCATATCAATTAAAATAAAATGGGTGCGGGTGAATCTGCGGGCAGAAACCAATATGTGGTAGAAAAACATCCATTGCGCTTTTTATGCGACTGTACGTGCGCCAATTATTGGCGCCAATTTTTGAATGCGCAGGTTCTACTCTGTGACTAACTTCTTGTATTCTTTCCACCGATTGTGCATTTGTTTGTTTTTGTGAATATTTGAATTTTTTGATTAATTTCATTTTCTTGAGCAATAAATAATCATTATAATTGCGTTACATTTGAAAGTTGCTCACTATGGGAGACTCAGTTCGTCGGTGTATTAACTGTTCGATTCTTCTGCGGTATTTACGTTGGCAGTCATTGAGAGAAGTTAGTGAAAATGTCTACAATACTCTGGCTTTTTGGATTTCTCCAACACCGGTAAGTCGACAATTCTCAAGGTTTTACTTACTTCTAAAGTTCCTAAATCAAACTTGATCTGTCGGAATTGAGGTCGCAATTGACGATCATTCAAAATACTAAAACGTCATTTTGTCAAATTCGTATTTTGAATTTACCAGCATACAATGACCAAAAGTCAGTAAGAGATTCGATACTAAACCTAGATTTTGAGACCTAATTACCGTGTAATGCCGAGATTTTATGATAAAATGGTAAATTACATTTGAAAGCCCTCAGATCATTCTCTAAATTAAACCATAAATCTTTGAGTCACAGCATGTTTCGTAGCGATACTAGGTTCCTTAGTCGCTTGGTCAATCTCTTTTCTTGATCAAGTTTTCAATCCACGTCTTTCGAATTTTCGATTAAGTATGCCGAAGTGATCGCGTGATTAGCGAACAGTAAAATTTTCCCAATTTTTGTATCGGATTTTCACTATTAACAATCGTTCTTCCAAGCTCTAACGCACCATTTTCGTAAAAGTCTTTATGTTTTAATTAAACAAAAACCAAATATGGCTGAATCAAAAATTTTATTGACAGTCGAAAATGGCGCGCGACTCCAAATTCAATTTCTCTAAATTAGCTCAGACACCCTTTAGTTGTAACTATACCTAATAATCAGCTACCTAATCCTTTGCAGGTAGATTTGTACCATACAAATCTACCTGCAAAGGATTAGGTAGCTGCTACGACGTCTGCATGAGTAATCAGACAGGTGACAGAAAAGGTCCTCCGTTGAGGATAACATTAATATGATGACAGGCTGTCATGTCCTGATGGGCGAAGACAACATCTGGTACCTACCTTTATAAAGACAGTTAGACACAAATTCAGTTAACGATAGAAAAATTAAATTGATAACATAGACATTAACAGCGATAAACTCTTTATTTGGTAATTGAACTCTGACTTCTTGAGACTATTTAAATTGATACTAGGTACCACTTGTAACTAAAGCCTGTATTTCTAAACGTTGCTTAAAGGAGAAAGCCGTTTTTGGGCCCAACCGTTACACGAATGAGATATGTACCAAAAAAATCTTCTATATTTCTTAATTAACCCATTTTAATTTTAGCCTCATTAGCAATGGCCAAGTGTAGAAAATAAGTAGATTTCTATTTTATTGTTTATCACCTTTGTAAACCGTTACAACGTCATTTACTTCACAAACGCTGGCATTATATCAATAGAGCGTACCCTAAGAATATTATCGAGTTCGTAGAAATCGATACTGTTACAAATAATTGAGATTGATTGAGAGCAGTGGTGGCCCAGTGGTAACGGCCCCGACTTACGAGTTGTAGGTCGTGGGTTCGAACCCAAGCAGGCGCTTTACTTTGTGTAAATAATTTCATCACCACTGCTCTCAAAACGGTGAAGGAAAACATCGTGAGGAAACCGGCATGTCTTAGAACCAAAAAATTCGAAGACATGTGACGTCTACCAACCCGCACTGGGCCCGCGTGGTAGATTACGGCCCACCCCCTCTCACAGAGAGGAGGCCTATGTCCCAGCAGTGGGAACATTAATAGGCTGATGATGATGATGATGATGACAAATAATTAAATAATCGAAGTGTATAGAGTGCCGCGAGTTTCTTGTGGCACTCTAGTGTCACTGCCTCGGCCCGGCTAGGGTGCCATAAGCGTTGCATTGACACTGTCACTTGTTATTTAGGTTAGGTTAGAACTGTGACCACACAACGCACGAGCCGAGCGAGCGTAGCGAGCGGTGCCGCGGTAGCGGCCGGCGAAGTGCCAGGGTCCGTTTAGGCACAAGAGAATGTAATGTTTTGGGAATGTGATGTTTTACAGCGATCTAACCTCGACAATCAAACAAAATACCAAGTGACGTGACTTAGTGACAGTGACAATGACAATCCAATGCTTGCGGCACTTTGGCCGGGCCGAGGCGGTGTTACTAGGGTGCCTGTAGTGGCACTTTATCCGATAGGGATAGAGTGCCACTGGTGGCACTCTATACACTGCCTTAAATAGTTGCCTTAGAACATTGTTTTGATATAATTGTTTTTAGGTATTAAAATCAATGTAAAATAAAAAAATCTGGAATCTAATTGATTTATTACTATATTGATTTATTGATTTTATATTTTGTAACCACCATGAAAATCATTCAAAGAAGTAAATAATCGATAAAATCAATTGCACCACGGATTGCACTAGTAAACGGCAAATGTCAATGTCAACGTCTGTCAATTGTCATGATTGTACTCGTACTGTCATGTCATGTTATTGTTGTCATTCGCCACGCTAATGATTTTCCGTATTTCTCGGGATTTATTATTTCTGACTTCTACTCGAATACTGGCCTCCGAAATTGATTGCCATAGACTGCCCTCGCTTGAACATTGGGCACCGTATCCTGCCACTCCTGCTGACCTTTGCTGGAAAACTGGATCTGTATAATGCTCTTTTGACTGGATGACTGGATACAACGACATCAAGAGCCTGTGCATTAACGGAATAGCAACGGACCGCGCTGCATTACAATGGGAAGGCGAAGACTGAAAGATGAAATGATTCTTTCAATTGTACAGGACTGGGTCGCGCATCAAACGGTTAGTATCCGATATATCTATAGCGCAACATTTTCATACTTACTATGAAATTATTTCATGTAATCAAACTAAATAGTGTTATCGCTTATGTTCAATTGTCTGTTGATAGTTGTATTTTATAAAATGATACCAGCGCATGCAACAAATTCATATTCAATCTAGACATGTGACATCTACAATCTGGACTGAACCTGCATTGTTAAATTACAGATTTTTCCCTCTCTCAGAGAGGAGGCCTGTGTCCCTGCAGTGGGAATGTAATAAGGCCGCTTATGTTTTAGTACCCAAATGTGCCAATCAGATGTTTATTGCTAAATGCTAGTGCTAGACCTAATGACACATGATTGTTTGCTTCAGGTACTTAAATGAAAATGACTATCTGCCAAGCTTGCTGAAATCATACCAATGCTGTATCTCTTGATGGAAATGGACTAGAACAGACTGAACAGACACCGATGAATAGAACTGTGTAGAGGTGAACGGTGGCTGCAAGGGCTGTCAACATCAGACTCAACCTGGATGTTGAGAGGAAGAATAAAATCCAGCCTAATATATCCTATTACTAATAGGATATGTTTCGTTTATATGTTAGTCGACACTTCAACAGCTCTCTAAGTGGGAGGGATGCTATAGTCCAATATAATTGCACCTGTATTGTTGGCAAAAGAACGGTTGGTTGCTGTGCCCACACACAGCAACCAACCATTCTTTTGCCACGAGCATAATTATGGTATTTTAGTTGGGCTTAGTTGGCATGGCACCAGGGTAGGTACTCAATTGCCTCCTGCACAATTTCTGGATACTGTATTATATACCTAATGATAGTCCTAATGAAGAAGGTGATTAATAAAACGATTCATCACAAATAGGTGTGTTTTACTTTAATATATTATTGCAATCTCAGATTACTGTAATCCGTGATTGCATCAAATCCCCTAGTAGATACATACAATATTAGCAAATGCAAGCCAGTAGTGTTCCAAGTGGGCCTTGTCTAATAAACATAGTTTTCAGCTGAGGTTTTCAGTAAAATCATACAGATAAATCACCCGCTAAGCGCTTTTTATGTGGGTACCTACTAGGAGGTTTTAACCGCATCGTGATAGGCTGCAGGTGCTGCAGCACAGCGCCTGTGGTTGCCCAATTAACGTAGGAAACAAACAAAGCCTCAAAAATATAATTTTTTATTTGAATACTTCAAATAATAAAAATAACCTAAAATGTAAACATTGTCTGATTTTACCAATTTGGCCATTGCTGGGAGACGTGAAAATCGGCGTCGTGAATCCTTCCTAAATGCTCTAATTTATGGCCAAATTCCAGCCCTGTAACGCTGGGCCCAAGTTTCTATGGAGTTTGGTTTTCTCCTTTAGAGACGTTTAAACGTCAAAAATGTGTGGTTAAACATTTGCAAACCATTACTTAACTTTTGCAATGTTTTGAAACAAACCCTTTTTTTTGTGTGAGTAATCATCAAATAACGGGCATGCCACACTCTTACTGGCTAAACCCACCCGTGTTCCTTCAGTTGCCTGTACGGTGCCAGGGACCACGGTAACCCTTTATTTAGGACTTTCCCGCAACCCCGGCAGGCATTGGCCCTAGCGCGCCAATAGTGCTGACACCAACATTGTACACTTCGTTCGCAATAAACGTTTTGGATGGTCCGTATCGGACGGCGAGCTGCTGAAATAAACCCCTAAGTAGGTAGATAAGGTAGAAAGGTCCGGGGATGAAAGTACCACAATAGGTACTTACTGAGGTCTGCTAAGGTACCTCATCTGCCGCAAAGCAACATTCCAGTTTGGAGGTTCGGACCAGTGCAATTACAGGTACCTAGGTACTTACGTCAGACTTGTCAGCTTTATATTTTGTCTAATAAAGGTATGTCTGTAATTTGGCGAACTATAGATAAGTCAGGTTGGCCGAGTGGTCTAAGGCGCCAGATTCCCGAGAGGGAGCGTGGGTTCGAACCCCACACCTGACAATACCTTTAGCACTTCAGTCTTTTTACTAGAAATAACTTTTAGATCAATAATTTAAAAGAAGAAGTTATTAGCTTTCAAGTTGTAGATCCAAGTGCAACAATTTTGTTTATTTATTTATTTAATACTTAAAGCACAGAAATGTACAGAAGAGGACTAAATAGCAAGTTTTGTTTTATTTTTATAATTGGCAAAATGTTGATTTGTACCTGGGTGGTACAAATCAACATTTTGCCAACCACTCTGCCTATACCGTCGGATCGAACGAGAGTACAAGCGTGATGTAATGTTATTTTTTGCATGAAATTCATAATTGATTTCAATAATGAAAAGTTGAAAACTAAGTAAAGTATAGCCTGCAACCTTGTCGCACTATCCATACAAAACCACTTCATTGATTCTCTTCAGTAGCCATTCAACTTATGAGTGCAAAATCAATTCACATACTCCTCTATGTAATAAATAACTACAAACCCATGACGTCACCAAACACTAAGTACTTCATTGAACAGCCGGCAACCCTGTGACCACGTGCCAGAAGATGTGTATCACGGATGATCTTAATTAGCATGCTAATTAGGCCTTGAGCTAACAATGGGCCCTATTCATTAGCTGCATGTACTTTACATAATACGTGTTATGTGCAGTTCGTTCCCTATGTAACTGCATGTGGTGTAATAAATTTTGAAGGATATTTAAATGTTTATCGGTTGAATGGAACTCTACTTCTACTGCACTATACTATACTGAATCAAATGCATGTGGTCGTGGCCTGGATTCGATTAATTCCCCTTTCGAGCTAAGATTTTTCACAAAATTTTCTCAGTGGCGGTTTACGCCCTAATTACGTCGATCAATCACAATCTGAATCATTTTGAATCAGATTGCTAATCCATTGCTTCACAAGATCGAAAAAAATATCTGCTCAACATCATAAATAGCGCAATGAATGTTGTTGAACTGTCAAAATGAAACAGATTAATCTAATCATTTACGAAAATGTGTTGCGTAATTATTTCAAATTTCAACTTAACAGTAAAGTATGACTCTTGCTACGACACAATAAAGTGCAATTCAGGTCGCACAGCGCTAATTACCTGCATTTATATTCACCTAGAAGTTGCCTTTCTATCGCGTTACTCTTTTATCTTCTGACTACGTTACGCTCACTGAATTTGCCAAGTCGAGCCCGCCGCGTACCTACTTGTAGCTTCAAACCGAAAATACGGAGTGTCTCATCTGTGGCCTTATAGATAACATAAATTATCGCCCACTATAATTATTACATAGGACCTAACATAACGACGTCCCCTAGGACTAGGACACCAGACACAGGAACATAGGTAACTGGTGAAATATGGGAATGCAATTGAACTAATGAAGGCTACCTCTTCGAGGAATGTAGGAGTGATATTATAATATGGTTTATGTGATTTCACTAAATGTGGTGTGTGGTGTTACACGAATGGATAGAGTAAGAAATGAGTACATAAGAGGAAGTCTGAAAGTGGCACCGGTGACCGAAAAGTTGTGCGGTAATCGGTTGTCATGGTATGGGCATGTGATGCGGAGGAATGAGGAAAATGTAGTGAAGAAAGTTTTGAGTATGAATGTCGATGGCTATATGAGTAGGGGAAGACCAAAGTAACGATGGATGGACTGTGTGAAAGATGATATGGCTAGAAAGGGTGTAACTACTGAAATGACGACTAATAGAGAAGTATGGAAAAAAGGGACATGTTGCGCCGACCCCAAATAAAATTGGGATAAGGGCAGGAGAATGATGATGTGATTTCACTAAATAAAGGTTAGAGAATTCATAAGGAGCTAAAAAACCGGCGAAGTGCGTGTCGGACTCCGCACAATGAAGGGTTCCGCAGTTGGGATGAATTTATCCCAAGAACAAACTTAACATTGTAGTTGAAAAACATGTTCTCCCATACGGAATGTATGTATGTATGTTTTTGCAACTGCAAATGTAAGCTGGTCAATTATTACTCGTTAACTTGTAGAGCCTACTTAGCTGTGATAGTACTGTGATTATTACCTCATTTTATTTTACCATTTTGTCGGCGTGATCAATATGTATGATCATGCCAAATTACAGCTTTCTAGTACTAAGTCTCTGAGCTAAGTCGCGGACAGACAGACAGACAGACGGACCTGGCGAAACTATAAGGGTTCCTTGTTGACTACGGAACCCTTGCAAAAATTATAAACGTAAAAATAAAATAAAAATCACTCTTTTAGTTAATAATATAAGTAGGCAGCAGTTTGACCTATAAACAAGCGGGGATATCAAAACTAATCCCGCTGTCAGATTACTAAAACACATGCATTTTTATCTAAAAAGCGCTTTGTCGGCAACTATCAGAGAGATCTATCAGCTACCGCTACATAGATTGTTGCAGATAATATCGATTACCGTATCAGTAATTCGTAAAACCAGGCCTGAAAGTATGATTATCACTGACCTACATAAACCTTAAATTCGAAAACATATTTTCAACTTTGAATCTACAAATGATGAACATGAAGACATCACAAAAATAAATCTTTCCGGTTAAGGCACCCCCTTAAACTTACCACAGATCATGAAAATACCAACTACAGAAAGGTTTCAGAGAAGTTCATCTACTTAAATAAATGATTTCCATTTTTTTTTCTGTTTTACTGTAAACAAAATTAGGTTTTGAATACTTTATATTATTATACTTAATCGGTTGAAGGACATTGAACGAGACGAAATATAAGTTTTATTTTTATAATGTCTGGGGGCATTTAGTGTCCCGCAAAGTGTTAAAGGGGTGATAGACGCTCGAGCAAGTACGCGTACTTATGGCTCGGCGACCTTTCTCGTCCATGTGTCATACTCAGTACGCAATCGCATACTTTGAACCTCTGAGTAAGTTCGACGGCGATCCAGCTTGTTTGTAATTTTGCTCGTAGCCCGCCTTGGTTCGTACTTTCGTACGTCTGTTATCGCCGCGAGTCGAGCCGCCATTTTGTTTCGATATTTGCAGGGTTGGGCAGTATTTGAATTACTTGTAATTGAAATACGTAATTGAAATACAAATACGTAATTGGTATTTGTAATTCAATTACTTCTTATAAATGTAATTTGTAATTAGTATTTCAAATACCTGACGCTGAGGTATTTTGTAGTTAGTATTTCAAATACTTATGGCTCCAAAATACATTTGAACACAAATACATTTAGCGATCTTATGAATGGGTGCGATCTGCAGAAAATAGCGCTCGATAGCTTTCGTAAGCAAAATGGCGACCGCTAAATATGTAATATCTTTAAAGTTGGCAACACTGCACATAAACTGTACTGTAGTCTGTACTGCAGGTACATACGTCAAATTGTCAATTACATATCTTGTCAATTGTAATTTTCATTCGGCGATGGAGTGAATCCTGTGAATGCTGTGACATATTTAGCGGTCGCCATTTTGTAAAATATGATGGTAAGAATATATTCCCTTTGCCTTAAGCTGGGCTGGATTAGTTCTATTCTATTTATATACCTAACCTAACACCAGACTGTATTTTGTATTTTGTATTTTAAATAAAAATAGTCAAAATACTGTATTTTGTATTTTATATTTCAAATACACGACTTAAAAATATTTTGTAATTTGTATTTTAAATAAGTGCGAGATAGTATTTTGTAATTTGTATTTTAATTAAAGCAAAGCATGTATTTTGCCCAGCTCTGGATATTTGTGTTTGTTTAGTTTGATTCAGAAAAATCGTTAAAATCGCGATACAGTATGAGCGAGCTTCAAGTGTGTCATCGACAGCGAGACGAGTAAGTTCGCGACCTTAAGGCGGGTCCAGACATGTATCATTTGCCCGATCCGATCACCGTATCCGTATCGTCGACGCGTATCATGATCGCATATGTGGACGGGTAATGATATACGTATCATGATACGGGATCTCGATATGCCGTTATGATACGGCCCGTCCCATGTCTTGTCGGTTTTTGTCCGATCATCAAAGGTGATACAGATGCGATCATGACTATTATGAAGATAGTATAGTTGTAGACGCCTCCGATTTGCTCCGTATCCGTATACGGAGCAAATCGGAGGCGTCTACAACTTGATACGGGGCTTGATACAATACGCAGATACGGATACGGTGATCGGATACGGTGATAGGATCGGTCAAATGATCATGTCTGGACACGGCTTTAAGCACCTAAGTAAACAGTGCTTTAGTTATCAGTCGTGTATCGGAGTAAAAAACACTTAAATTTTTGTCCGCAACGACAACAAATACATTGTTTACGTTATTGTTAGACGATAATCGCGAATAGACACTTGTGTCACTTATCACATTCGAATGAAAGGTTATCACAATCAGTCTATTGAGTCGCTATCTCAATGAAATAGGGAAAATACTCGATCACATTGTAAGTTTATGTAAACATACATAATGTAGACACTTGAAATTTTATGTTCAGGTTAAGTGATTCAAAGAATCATTGATGTTTTAACAAGGAAAGCTGGCTTTGATAGGCCAAATTTTTGGGGGGCTGAATTTAATTTAATTTGTAAGTTACACTTAATTCAGCCTGTACCTATCCAACTGCATTGCCACAGGCTCTTCTCTCGAGGTTGACGAGACTTGATTTCGGCACATTCCATAAAATTATAACTCTGTGGCAACCAAATGGCGATGATGCGAAGAGTCTGTTCAAGTTCTGCCCACACTTGAGATTTGCTGATGACATCGTCATACTAGCTGAGTCACAGCATGACTTGCAATAGATGCTGGACGGCCTGGTTGATTCTTCTGTACGCATTAGTCTGTGAATGAACTTGGACAAAACCCAAGTTATGCCTCAACGAACAAGTTACTCTGGGACCGATTGATGTCAATAACGGTGCTCTCGAAGTAGTTCGAGAATACGTTTACCTCGGGCAAACTCTGCACTTTGGTTAGAACACCTTTGAGTAGGAGGCTGGCAGACTGGGCAGCGTTTGTGAAGCTCCGTCGAGTCTTCATGTCGCGTATTCCGCAGAGCTTAAACACCAAAGTCTTCAATCAGTGCGTGCTGCCTGTTATGCCTTACGGAGCCGAAAGGTGGATACTCACGGTACGGCGATCCATAAATTCAAAGTCGCTCAGCGAGCTATGGAACGGGCAATTCTTGGAGTCTCTGAGGGATAAAATCCGGTATGAGGTAATCCGGCAGAGAACCAAAGTTGTCGACATAGCTCACAGAATAAGCAAGGTGAAGTAGCAATGGGCCGGCTATATTAGCCGTAGAACCGATGTCCGTTGGGGTAGACGTGTTCTTGAGTGGAGACCGCGAATCGGCAAACGTGAAGTAGGACGCCCTCAGGCTAGATGGAGCGAAGATCTTCTCCAGGGTGTCTGGCAGCACCTGGATGACAGTTGCCGAGAATCGAGCTGAATGGCGTGCAAGTGGAGAGGCCTATGTCCAACAGTGGACTTCTGCGGGCTGATGATGATGTGCTTATAGGTATTTTTCATGCACCTAACCCGTAAAACTGGGCACATCTATAATTTGGATGATATAAAATCAAACAAATATTATAAACATTCGTATTCTTGCCACTAATCCTTCGCATAGTAGGTAGCCAAGTTCGTGACAACTTAATAAATAGGATGTTAGATAATGACAATAAATTCTAAAATTATTTTAAACTACAGTCGATTACTGAAATAACAATAATTTACTCATTTCGTAGGAAGGACGACATTACGAGATAATTCAAAAATTGCACAGATTTTCTTAATTATAGAGACACAATCATAAACAGATTTACGTTTCAGCTGCGAGTTGTTTTTTCAATGGAGAGGCAAATAATACCGGTAGCTACACCGGTTTTGCCTTTACTACTTGACCTATAGTTAGAGACAGGCAGACAGTCTTCGTAAGGTTTATGATAACGTTAGGTACTGATTCCTTTCGGTGGCAGTGACCTCTCGCGTCCGGCCCTGGTCCAGGCCATGGTGCGGAGCGAGAGGGCACATGGCAAGCCGTCACCTCCTTCTGCGAAGCAGTAATGCTCGCGCCGTAGGAGACACCCCGGGCTTCGGGAATTGGTAGCCGATTTCCGGCCACCGTAGGCGCGGGCCTGCGGACGGAGAGCAACGGGCAACTTGCCGTCCGATAAGGCCCGGGTCGACGGCGCGGCGCGTCGTGTTCCACGCGCGCTTCAAAGAGATGTCAGCAAAACTGACGAGGTCCGCTAGGGCCGATGCCTACCGGGGTTGCGGGTAGTCAGTCCCAAGGGGAAACCGTGGCCTCTGGCAAGGCAAGGGAAGGAACACAGGTGGGTTTTAGTCAGTAAGAGTCTGACACGCTGGACCCTAAAAATTTACATCATATGATAAGTTACCCAACTGCGGACCCTAAAAATGAATTTATACAGGGTGGCAGGGACAACGTCACGAAAACGTTTACCATGTAATGGATTCAGTACATGATTCTGTAGCCCCCAGAATCATGTAAAAATTAATAAAAAAGTGCAATACCTACGCGGTCAAAATGTATGGAACAGCTGTTTGTTACTCTTTTTAGGGTTCCGTACCCGAAGGGTGACAAACGGAACCCTATTCATAAGCCTCCGCTGTCCGTCTGTCTGTCAGCGAGCTCTATCTCATGAACCGTAATAGGTAGGCAGTTGAAAATTTCACAGATTGAGCATTTCTATTGCCGCAAGAGCAACAAATAATAAAATTAAAAATTAAAGGAAAATTTTAATTTAATTTTATTGTATGGCGGGGTCGCCATACAATAAAATTAAATTTTGAAAAAAAAAAAATCTGACCCTGGCATGTGGGGTATCATTTTCTAGAGCTCATCGAGTAGAGAATAAATATAATTTTTATTTGTTTTTATCTTCAAAAATGATGAATTAGGGGGCCGTAGAAGTTGTCTGTTTTAGACCATTTTTGTACGAGCTCTATCTCAACAACTAAACAAATTAGGAATTTGAAACTTGTGTGTATCATGTAACATATACTGTTTATAATCAACAAATACTAAAAACGCCGATTCATAACGTATTTTATATAATATGGGCGATTTTCTGCAACTTAAAAAAATAATTATGTATTTCATGCTAATATTATGCGCTTAGAATAATAACGCATAGAAACCTAGTACGAGTGCAAAAAGTGAGGCAACTAAAACTTAGCCATAGTGGCTAACTTCTCTCGGCGAGCCGTCAGTACTCAAGGTCACGTTCCGTCGAACACAGCTAGCGAATAAATAATTTAAAATAATTGAAAATGACAGTTTGTAGCGTGAAGAGATGTCATAGCACTAGGAAAACAAGACAAAATGTGATCAAATTACATTTCATAAGTAAATACTTACATTTTATACATTCTTTTTACGTAAATCGATCATCAAACAAAAATTCTAATAAGCCTACTTTATCACAATACAGTGTTGCTATTTGTGAGGAAAAAAATACCCACATTGCTTTCAATTTTGTTCTTATTTTGGTTTAGCAAAAAAAAAAATGTTTTTGATGTAGGTACCTTACTACCTACCTTATGGAATACGATAAAACATTTTGCCAGTTTCGAGAAACTAACTTGTCATTAGGTTTTTTTTATTAGTCTTTGTAAATAGGATACTGGTGGCGATTCTGGGTGCGTCAATTTAAACTATTTACAGCCTCTAAATTTTGATCGTTATCGACACTGCTACCTAGTGTTTTTAAACTTTTTAATTTTTTGTAATTTTCTCAGTTTTACATGTCAGCAATTAATACATGTTAATATTAAAAACCCATCACACATTCTAAACGCATTGAACTAATCATTTTCTTCATGCGATTAACGGTTCATTTATTTCCTTTTATTTTAAACTAGCTTTTACCCGAGGCTTGTTACGCGTAATTTTCAAACTGTGATATCTCTTAAACTATTCATTTAAATGATGTGATGTGAAGGTATATTTTAATCGAAATTGAATGCCCAATTTAAATAACATATTTTATTGGATAAGGATTAACATGATACCGGTCAAAATAGCTTCGGAAATAACAATGAAAATATTATAAAATTTTAAGGGATAAAATGGTTACTGTGGGTCATCCTTAGAAGATAGATATATGCCATCGCGGACTTTTTTGTTGATGTTTTTAAGGTATACAATACTCTAGAACATAAATTTGATTTATCTCTCACGGCTTACGCGGCGCACGCCAGTAAAGCTCCCAGTCGACATGATTTTTTCCGACATCTTCAATAATAATAATTGTTATATTTCAGCTGATTTACACAAAACCTTAATGAATTATATACTAAAACCTTCCGCATGATCACTCCATCCAATGGTGAAAACCGTTTGAAAATCTGTTCAGTAGTTTTTGAGTTTATCGCGTTCAGACAGACAGACGCGGCGGGGGACTTTGTTTTATAATATGTAAGGATAAATCGAATTTTACCTTCCGGAAAAATAATGAAGTTCCAGTTCCTGATAACATAAAATACTTGTCTTGGTTTGGTCCTTTTCCCATATTTTTGTGGGTAAAGGCCTGGTAATGGTATCACTGAAAGCTATATTTGTGTGCGTTTGCGGAACGTAGACACATTCAGCTCACGCACACAAACAAAATGAACTGGACACACGATATCGCTCGTGTTTTGTACTAGACGCGGCTTCTATGCGTTATTATTCTAAGATTATGCGATATAAATTCCACAGATAACTATTTCATAGTCGGAGTAATGACATGGAATTAGTAAGTACCTACTATCATGGCAGCATATACTATTTCGATCATTTAAATTTCGATCATCCAAAAACCTATTAAATTAAACAGATATGTTGTGAGCGCGCAATCCTGAAGACTCGAAAACGTCCTAATTGGGACGTATTGACTTTAGTCTGCGACACGCATGGCGACGAGCAATACGCTTAGCAGAAGCAGCTAAAAAATTCAAAAAATGCCATCGTGTGTATTTAGAAAGTGTACCAATTATGATACCAAAGTTAATAAAACACAAGGGATCTCATACCACTTTTAAGTACGCAAAATACGTGGATTTATTAATATATTTCATTTATTTTTCTAATATTCTGATAATTGGAGGTTAGAAACAAGAAAGAAATGGAAATACATTTTATTTGTCATGAGGATGACAAGGACGCATTCACTCCGGACATAGAATAAAAGTACAGATGCGAATATCGTAGGCAGTAAAGTCATCGTTACCCCACAGTTCTGTTTCTTTTTTTTCTATTTTGATTCCGGTTTGATTATTTAATCATTTTGTTTTATGTAATAATTGATATATTTGAATATAAATTAAACATGTCAAGTGTGGGAAAAGAAACTAAAAAAATCCGAAATAAAAAAACTCTCTAAGAGACAGAAAAGAAATAAATTGAGTCTTTTCGAAGGTGTATGATTGTTTTTATAACAAGATAAATATTGTTCCTTTTACATCGTGTTTTGATTCTCACCTAGCTACCTTTAATACTGTTTATTAGTTGTTATAGGTACAAACCACGTGTGTAAATTTAGTACGCGCGGTTTGTACCTTCTGTCTCGTTAAATTTGTTAGTCTGTGATGCCAACATGCTGTGATTGGTGGCCAGAATAATGTTTGTTTACATTCACGCGCAATTGACACCACTAGCTGTCTTTTTTTTTCTTGCTGTTTTTATCAAGCCTTCTCTTTTCTATTATTTTTACTTGTAGTGAAATGTAAAATGAATGAAAAGTGGGTATGTGTGCTGCCGCTGCTGCGCGGAACAAATTTTTCGGTTGTTTTGTGAGTGTATAACATATCTGTTTATTATAATATCATTGCAAAAAGGTCTAAAAAATAAACTTTCTTCACAAGATTTTAAAACCGGCCAGTATTTTTTGAGTTTAAGAACTTTATCGGCTTTTTTCAAAGTATCCCTAGACGGTGTTTATGTGTGTACCTCATGTTAAAACTACACACAACTCCTATACTACTACACTCCAATCCTACTCACACTCCAATAGACAATATATTCAGTAACATTGAAATGAATGCTGGCACATACATTGTACTATTCAGTTACCTTAAACCGTTGTGGATACAATTTCATATTGAGAAAAAATATTGGTGTAAAAATATTCGGTCACGGCGGCCAATCTCAACGGAGACTGGCCTTCGGCGCGGGAGATATTATAGTGCACAAGTGTGTGCGCAGACACGAGTGCACTCTCTCTTCCCTCACTCTCATAGTCTGATGGGATGTGTAAAAATAATAAGTAAGAAATAATAGATTTCTGTATGACTATCAAAAATAACGTAAATAAATACCTGTATTGACCCGTGCGTTTGCACTGGCGAAACATCACGACAAAACATGTTGAAATCTCTAGTTCCTGTCAAACATTGTATGAAAAATTGACAGAAAATAGAGATTCCAACATGTTTTGATGTGAATGTTTCGCCATTGCAAACGCACAGTTGGGGTTTGAAGATTTTTGTATGGAGGGTGGCCCTAACATGATGCCGCCATTTTGTTTTTTTTTCAGAATCGCGGTGAAAATCGAAAGTTATATATTTAGATAGAGGACACTTATACAAACAAAAAATGTCATGTGACATAATATCCTAAAGCGTCAGGTTTCGGAGTTATTCACCGAAATATAAGTCGAAAACTTAGCAATGAAACAAGGATTTTTTTGTTTTGTTTCCCTTCAGGTAAGTATATTGAACTATGAAAACATAATTGCGTCATGTACAGGTAATATTTTAGTTAAGAGCGAAAGAGACAAAAATATATGTATACCCTCCGCCGAACGAGGACGTGTGTTATATGGTATATGTATTATATGGTGCATGGCATGGGCGCGACACCAAGAAAATCCTATTCAGCCTCCCGCTGCCTTCTTGGATGGTATTTTTTATACCGAATATGATTAAAAAATCTTATGTTTTATCCGCTAGGTGTAGTCAAGTAATGTTCTATGTTATAGGGTTTGGTTTCCGCACTTAGTCCGTCAAATGAACCATTGTACGTGGGCCATGGCGGCCGTTTGGGGGGGTTATTCCAACCAGCCCACCTCCCTCCAGAAGTTAATTAAAGCTCCTGGTCCGTTAAGAACATCAGTGTAAGATCTGGGTGACCCGAGGGTTTCTGTTCTAATCTGGGTGACGCCTGTGCATTCAAAGAGCACGTGCGCGACGGTCTCCTCGGCCTCCATGCAAGCCCTGCACAGAGGACTGTCCGTTATGCCTATCGTGTGGAAATGTTTGTTTAGCGAGCAGTGTCCTGTGATGGTCCCCGTCACCAGGCGCAGGCCATTTCTGTCCAGGCGTAATAAACGCCTGGTCAGCTTGCTATCCAAGAATGGCATAGCTTCCTTGGACTGCCTGCAGCCTGGTGTCGAATTCCACCAGGTCTCCGCTTGTGTGTGGGTGAGCTCCTGTAGCCACTTGCGTATTTGGTTGAAGGGGATGGGAACGATAGGTTCGGGTCCACAGACTGCCGTGCTGGATCCTCGTCTAGCCATTTCGTCAGCTGCGTCGTTGCCTAGCGATCCACTGTGTCCTTTTATCCATTGTAGTGTCACCGTTTTCGGGGCTTTATCACAGGGTGATGCCATCATTGGTCGTCGTTAGATCGCTTCTTCCCTTATGCGTGTGTGCTTAACTCTGGAGTCTTTGCTTAGGGTTCCTGATAAGTGGAGCCTAAAGGCAGCCAGGCACGCCTCCTCCCGCACGATGAGGTGCAGAGGCGGCAGTCCCAGCATTGCCTGTAGGGCGGCAGTGGGTGCAGTTCTCATACTGCTAGTGATTGCAACACAAGCGAATCGCTGCAGTTTCTCGAGTTCTCTTTGAGCTGTACTCAGGTCTGTCCTGGGCCACCAGACCAGTGAGCCGTATGTAATGATTGGTCGGATAACTGTGGTGTATAACCAGTGGGTGACCTTGGGGCTAATCCCCCAGTTCCTGCCAAGCAGTCGCTTGCACTGCCACAGGGTTATGCTGGCTTTTGTGGTGATATAGTTCGTGTGTTTAGCCCAGTTCAATTGTTTATCCAAAAAGACGCCCAGGTATTTGGTTTCAGTTGAGAGGCTTAGGGTTGTTCCAAAGAATCGTGGTAGTTGTAGCGACGTCAGTTTTCTCTTTTTTGTGAAGAGAATCAATTCGGTTTTTGTGGGGTTCACTGAAAGCTGGTGGTTGTTGCACCATTCCTCTACTATTTTCAGGGCTTGACGCATGAGGTTGCATAGGGTGTTTTCGTAGTCAAGTAATTCATGTGTAAATAACTTAATCAACATGAAGTAACTACAACATAAATAAATAAATTCGTTATAACAATTGTTATTTTTATCTTTGAATATCTCAGAAACGTGACGCTTTATGATGTTATGTTTTATGTTTGTATAAGTGTCCCCTATCCAAATATATGACATTTATTGGGCACCTCGATATTGAAAAAAAAACAAAATGGTGGCTGATTTTAGGGCCAAAATCTTCAAACCCCTTTGGCGTACTACTTACATTCTATTTTGTACAATATAGTCTGATGTAGCAAGAGAAATCCTTTTATTTATAAGTAACTAGCTTTACCCAGCCTGGCTTCGCACGGTTAGCACTAAGTACTTATCTACGGCGCATCTACCTTTCCTAATTACCTATTTCTACCTAATTACCTACCCTACCCTTCTTACCAGGGTAGGTAGGTACCTAACCTACCCTACCTACCCTACATATCTACCTGCTTACCTACCATATATACCTATTTATACCTACTAATACTATGTTAGTAGCAAATAAATAACTTTGACTTTAGTTAATGCATGTTACTGGATAAAGTTAACTTAATATTTTTCTCTTAAAATAAATTAAATATACTCCTACACCTATATTTTAACACAGCAACATTTTCTCATTAAAATTAGACAATTTCTTTACAAATCTTTGTTTTTTTATAGCGCCTCTGTGGTTACCTTTACGAAAGTATTACAAAAATTCATAGTGTTAAATCTTGTACGACATGGTATGGAACCCTTCGTGTGCGAGTCCGACTCGCACTTGACAGATTTTATTTATAACCGACGAAAAATTTTTACGCAGAGGGGTTGAGAATCACGTACGAAATCCAAGGTAACAGTTTTCACGTCAATGTCCCTGCCACCCTATATAGTAAGATAAGTTACCCAATTGCGGGGAATAGCGGGGATAATTGCTAACCCTCCTGAAAAACCTTCGGGATATTGTCTTGATTCTTCTACGGGTGGACTGGCTTGAGCCTACAGTGACAGCTGCCAAACGACCACTCGGAACCATACACCTAGACCGCTAGCTCTGACGTTTCATAAGTGCCCAACTGCCCATGTAGGTTTATGTAAAATCACAGGTGAAATAAAATATTAAGATTTGATTTTGCTAAGGGGAGCGCTTTCAATAGAGCCATGCCCATTTTCACTAGCACTAGACGAAACCTCAATAAATGTGTAAATAAAGGTGCGCTGTTGGATTTTCAATGTTCAGCCAGCACCCTAATTTAACGTGACCATTTTTTTTTTTACCAGAGCGGGATGCCTGCTGCTATGTTTAAAAAAAAACATTTTGGTGTTTTACAAGTTTTTTATAATAGAAGATAGAATAATCGATTAACACAAGATAATCAAAGAAATAAACACAAAATAGTTAAGTAGATACATACGGCTTACGCATTACTTCTAAGTCGTATTTTTGTATTTGTCGTGTTTTACGCAATAATTACGCCTAATTGCGTAAAACACGATCAATCATAATACAAATCATTTTTGAAGGTTATTGCTAATCCATTGCTTCATATGTTCGAGAAATTTGACTGCTCTACAACGTAAATAACGCAATGAATGTTGTTGAACTGTCAAAATGAAACAATAGTGAATCATGTGTTACACAATAAGGGTGTAGTTCAGCGCCAAGTCAACAGCGCGCCTTTGTAAGAAGTACTCGTAGTAAAGTAAGAGCAGTTCTACACTGCATCCGATCCGTAGGTATCCGAGAAATGTCAGTCCGAAGTGGCCATAGTAAGTACTATTTGTATGAGGGTTTGCGCGCTAGATCCGAACTCCGTCGTTCGAATTTAGAGTATTCCCAATTCGGATCGAACTCGGATCTTGAATTCGGATTCAAATCGAATGCAGAACCGCTCTTTGGAGGCTAAGTAAAGGCTGTAATCATAATCAAATTTTAAGTGTCCGTAAGGATTGAGAATATCTAAGGTAAACATGAAAACTTATTCATTCATGGTTTACGACTCCATAAAACTATTATGGTGGTGCAATTGCATATAACGGTTTTCCTACTCTATGAAAATTACGTGTGCTGAACAAAGTTATTTGTATGTGCATTTAATTGTGATTTGGTACTTACATTATTTATTGTTTTAAAGACTTGCGGCAGCCTTTTTGTACATAGAAGAAACCAGAAACATGAACAAAACAAACCTATTTATCAACATTACTAGGTCGTTCATTTCTGGGGAGTTTGTTGCACCACTTCTTCCCAGCTAAAGCACTAGGAAGTGGTGAAGGGCGGGCGTTTTTGGGGGACTGTCTTATGTAATTTTGACGTTCGTTCGTGCTGATTCTCAGCCTAGTTTGAATAAATGACTTTTGAATTTTGTCAAGAAGAAGTATTACAGAACCCTCCTGTCAGCAAATTAAGGTCATCATCAGGTTTACCTAAAATCTGCCCCCTTTTTCGCATTAGTATAATCTAGTAGGTAGGTACCTGCTGTCAGCAAGATGTATGAAGTATACCAAAGTCGCTAAGCGTAGCGATTGTGGTCATTGCCTTTTCCCTAATATCTCTCCGTAGGAACCCAAACAATAAACTATGAAAATGTACCTTCCTATGGTTCTTGGTTATTGGAACATGTGTGTTGATCACGATAGGTTATTGCCTGAGCAACCAGCAGCAAATTCGTCATGCTCCCTAGATGTCACTGCTTGCGGTAGCGTCGGGGGTCGGGTTGCCTCCTTCCCTCTAATATGGCGAGGGGGGTGATGGCTGATCTTTGTGTTATACTCGTGAATGGGTGCTGCTTGTGGTGATTGGTCGTCTTGCTGATCATGGTTTTGTTATTGCTATTAGCAATTAACTGTTTATTTATTTTCCCTCGTTGGTCCTAGTTAATCATTTATAACTTCCAGTTACAGCTATATGTCAGCGGGCACGCCCTTAATAATTTTTTTTTTTTAATTGTCAGCTTACATACAAAAGTTATTCGGTCTTAGCGGCCGCTGCATTAGGCTTCTTCGCCTTGATGGGCCTCTGTGAGCGAAGGATGGCTGATGCACGACGAAGGGTAGCCTTGGACAGGTCAGTGCGGTAGTGGTTAGCTTTCAACAACCTCTTTACCTTGAACACTACACACGGCGCACTACGTTCTTGACGGGCTTGTTTGTCGCCTTAGCCTTCTTGTACACAACTGTGAAACCTTTCCTGTCGGGATTCTCGACGACGCCGACAGCCTTCTTCTGGATCAGACCATTGTATCTGTACGAGTTGAGGTTAGTCACATTGTTCGGCTCCTTGCTGAACGGCTTCCTTATGTTACGCTTCTTCACCAGGAAGGCGTTGTTATTGCGGATGATCATCCAGTTAAGATGAGACGACATTTTTGCAGTTTTATTGTAAAAACTACACCAAATACAACGTGCTCACAACGTGTCCGTAGACAAAAAAAAGGCAATGGTTAATGCCTGGAGGCTTTTATTTAGATATTGTTTACCTTTTGGCTTTTATTTAGATGTGAGTATCTATAGTTCTCGATGTTTTTGGTTGATATATTGGCGTGTGCTAGCTGACATAAGCCTATTAATTTAAATAATGTTTTGTGTTGCGTAATGTGAATTATTTTGCATACTAATTTTTTTCTAACTGAACAGACAGCTGTGCTACCGGGGAGTTTGTTGCGCCACTTCTTCTTCCCAGCTAAAGCACTAGGAAGTGGTGAAGGGTGGGCGTTTTGGGGGACTGTCTTATGTAATTTTGACGTTCGAAAAGTGCTGATTCTCAGCCTAGTTTGAATAAATGACTTGAGAACTTTGAGTTGATTCAGGACGGTAACGGACTTTATTTCAGTTTTTGAAAGAATGCTAGAAAATGTAGATGAGTCAGTGACCGCTATTAAAGTTACATGCTCTGTGACCGCTATGGCCACGCTAAGGCTGCCTGTCCACTGGAGCGGAGAGGAGAAAAGAGGAGCGGAGATGTGCCAATATTAACCAATAGAATCTTGACTCCGCCCCTGAGTTTAGATTTGATTGGTTAATAATGGCACATCTCTGCTCCGCTCCTCTCCTCTCCGCTCCAGTGGACAGGCAGCCTTAAGCGACTCGGGTATAGATAGAGCTAACTGCTACGGATCCGTTCAGTGATTGATTTACGTAGTTGTTCAGTGATTGCGTACACATAAGATTTTGTTGTACTAATAGTTCATGTCTGCAGTCTGTACATAATTGTAAAATTTCTTTTCTAACTGTTGATGAGGTTTGGGGCAGTCCCGTCTGGTCTTCCTCTAAGGAAATTTTTTAAGATACGTAGATAACAGGAAAATAAATGCTGTTAAGTTATACAAAAATGTTACCGGTTATGTGGGTACCGGGTATTAAATTAAAAGATCAAGAAATACCTCCCGTGTTTACACATTTATTTATAATAAATAGTGAGTTCTTTTAACAGTTTTAAAATTAAGTTTAGTAGAGTTAATTAGAAATATCTGGGTACGTTTTCTAAATATGCAACCTAGCTAGATCGACTTATCACCCCCGAAACCCCCTGCATACTAAATTTCATGAAAATCGTTGGAGCTGTTTCCGACATTCAGATATATATATACAAGAATTGCTCGTTTAAAGGTATTAGACAATCGTGTGAGAATCCTTCAGTGATAAAATCTGCTTATATGTAGGTAGGTATAACCCTGGGAAGTACCAGCCAAGATACACTAGAGCACCATAATTAAGTAATTTACTAACAAACCCCCCGTTATTTCGCAGGATGATAAACTGCTTTGAAAATAGGTACGTATACTCGTACCCTTTTTTCCGTTGGGAAATCCTAAGGGATCCTCCGCCTGTAGAGAACGGAACGTTAGCCGGACTCCTGCCGACTAAACCTCCACTATTCCTTCTACTACTATTAGTCGGAGGACCGGGAGATACTTGTACATCCGCCGCACCCCCGACTGTTATCAGCCTGCCATGCCTAGCGGGCCCCATCACCAAGTAGGTAGGCATATATTATACCTACAACGTTAGTTTTGGTTTATACTAGACCTCTTAAGGGGTCATTGTACTCATCATTATGAACAAATTTCTCTATGGGAACAAAGCTGAAATCGCGAAAAAAAAATCAGCTCTTCCCTACCTTTATGTTCGCATATCTCGTCAAAATGTATGGAACAGCAGATGTTTTTGTTCTTTCCATGAGTAACTTTATCCATGAGTGTCCATGGAGTTTCTTGCCCGTTCTTCTCCATAGGAACCTACTACGCTTTGGAATGGGCAACTAGCTTCATCTTTCTGACTGACTGACCCCTTGACAATTCAAAAGTACTTACCTGTAATTGGTTTATTTGAAATAAATGCTTTGAGTTTGAGTTTGAGTTTGAGTACTGTACTTAAATATCTCTCGATGACTAAAAATCTGTTGCCGCCATTTAATATCAAAGAAATACAATAGTAGAAAAACCGACTATTTGTAACAGATTTTTAGTATTTAATCTATAAATATTTGTATATTTAACTTATATTATAGGTAAAGTTGCTCATGGAAAGTAAAGATGCCACAGTTGACGGTACCTAGGTACTTTGTTAATCACAGATGTCTCTTTATTTCATTAAATCAATACATATAAGTACCTAAGTGCAAAGTGTAATTATCTATTGTAATTTTAATAACATAGGTAGGTGGGTCGGTAGTCGTGTAATATCTATATGTGATAGATTTGACGTTCATATTTATAACATGATATAATTCATTCAATTATCAGGTAATTTATCAGTAAATAAGAAAAACCTACCTACCTTCAATAAGTGCGACCGTAAACGTCAAAATACTGTCTCACTCCTACTTTCTTCTTTACAGTTAAAAAACATGAATGAAAAAATTAATAAAAAACAGGTAGATTAAAAAAAAATATAACTCTTACTTACAATCACACAAAAACACAGACAAACACTGCAAGAAAAACTTTTGAAAAAACCTACATTCGAAAACTCACTTCACTTCATCAACAACCAATCACACGCACGCGTTCTCACTACGGATGCGCAGGAGTCGGTTCGGGGGCGCGAAGTACACTGTTCATTATCTGCGTTTACCCGAGTGCCGGCAAACTGAGTAATGAGTGACGACAAGCACACGTGAGAATTTCCTCACGACTTGCTCCAAGTAGGTAGGCAGATACAGCAGTAGTGTTTAATTAGGCAGTTGCATTTTATAACGTATCATTTAACATTAGACGCTGCGCCCACGCAGGTAATTTAAGCGTGCGCAGGATTACTTAAAGGAGTTGCTTATGGTATGACAGTATTATTTTATTTGCGCCTATGTTTGTCTGCGGCGTCATAGCTCCCAAACGGATGAGCAGATTTTAACGTTTTAAGGCGACGATAACCGACTTTTAATGATTTTATACTGCAGATCACGTCTAAACGAGTAGTGTTAATGATTTGGAAAAAATATATGTTAAATTAGAGCATTGTCTTAATAACTTAATTTACGAAAATTTTAGATTGTGTTTATATTAGGTCCATAGTGAAATTAATTTGTAAAGTTATATACTTATGTCTTATGCGGATAAAAAACTGAGAATCACGCAAAATCAATGAAGCGTATTTTTATGAAACCATCACCATTTTATAAAGATAATATTGATCTTTTAGTATACATGTTTTTATTAAATTACCATTTGCTTTATGGTTAATAAATTAATAATGCGTCTAATTTGGGACAGTGCTCCTGGATGGGCGAGTCCTATTACTGGCTGGACGTATGACGCGATGCCTGAGCTCAATACAGAACACGCAAGCTAACCACTCAAGATCATATACATATTATCTGCGTCTTAAAAATACCACAAATGGCTAATAAAGCTCACTCATGTTTAACAAATAAATCTTTTAATAAATATGTGTATACATATTATTATTAGCGTCTCTTAGTGCTTTTTTACTTGGTGAACTTACAGATAAAAATTGATAGATAGGAATATTATCTACAGTTCATTAATTTCCAGTGATTGTCTCGTGTCGCTTAGATAACTTGACTCAGCGATGTTTCTAATAATTATTATTACTCACTCAACTGATTAGGGTTGCTGCCACAGATGGTAGTTATTGGTTGGGTCGCCTTAATAGGTCCTACTTGTTTAGTATTTAAGTAGGTCTAGTCTCACTTTTTTCTATTTTCATCAGATCACCTAGCCAAGTTCAAGTGTAGGAATCACTTTATGAAAATTAGAAGGCATCCTATCTAAGTGAAAATCTAGCAATTAACGTCACTGGATAACTATAAACTACCCTCACCAATTTAAAGAGAGATCTCTGAAGATGCAAAATCAAAATCAAAAGTCCTTTATTCAAATTAGTTATTAGACTGAAAATATGCAACTTTTGAACGGCATAATTACATAAGACAGTCCCCCGGCACGCCTGCTCTTCACCACTATAATAGGAAGTGGTGAACCCATTAGCGTAGCTACCGGAGGGGCTAGACGGGGCAGTGCCCCAGGGCACCCAAACTCAGGGGGCCCTTCGGACTCTGACTTACAAACTTTAAAAACTAGAGAAAATTTCATCCACATTCGGAATATAAATAAACCAGATTCCAGGAACGCAACTTTAATAATGGCCAATTATATTTACCTACGTCGAAAAACGTCGAATTCGGAATACGACGAATAAGGAACAAACGATTTTAAATAGTTAAGTTGGGGCCCTAGTTTATTTTTTGCCCCAGGGCCTTTGGTTACCTAGCTACGCCACTGGGTGAAGGGCAGGCGTTTTGGGGCAACGAAAAAGTGTAGCTGGGAAGAAAAAAGTGGCGCAAGAAATACTCCAGTAGCACATCAGTCTGTTAAGTTAGAAGAACTTTATTCTATACTTACCTACATTAGATAGTATGCAAATCCAATGGGTAATCCCTCCAAAAACCTTTTGCCCTACATTCCCATCCGTTCCAAGTAGGTAGGTAGCTACTTAGTGGGTCGTCTCCAAGTCTGGAAGAAAACATTAACTCCACAATAAGATCCGGCGCCGCGCTAACAGGTTGGCCTGTGATGCAACGCGGAATTACAAGTGGGATCTCCTGTATGCTTCAGTTTGTATCTACAGTCTCAGGGTATTTATTTATTTAGGTAGGTACTGATGTATTATTAAGATGATGTTTATGGCTCCTCGCTGAGTCGTTGGTCTTGTAGTAGTACTTCTTCTGAGTGAGCTGGAGGTCCTGGGTTCGATACCCGTTCGGACAAAGCGTTATTGGATTTTATCATCGGGAATTTCTCAGTAGTAGCCCGGAGCCTAGATTTGTGTGCCCGATTGATGGTAATGGCTCGTCCTCCTATTACATGGGACTTAAACATAACTGGCGAAATGTGGGTGCGCACCTCTGCCCAACCCTTTGGGGATCACAAGCGTCATATTGTTATGTTATGATACCTACACTGTTCCTCTCGACTTTGATCTGACAAAAATAACAGTTTTCAAAAATCCTTCTAGTCCTATAACTACATATCTACATTCCTTAAGTGGTTTGTAGGCAGACAATGAGTGTTGTCTATATATCAACATAACAGACAATTTATAGACGACATTATATTTAGTAACTTAATCCGCTTTACGTCTGATCTTAAAGAGTCATAAAGAACCCTGTAACCCTGTTTGATTTCTTACAGGGTTCTTTATGACTCTTTAAGAACATTTAATCGGATTAGGTCACTAATATACGTCGTCTAGTGTATTTTATACTTGATAATGGATTCCCGCAAAGTCAATTAACTATTATAGATCAACATCTCCACCAATCTTCTGGCTCGACAGCTTTATTACATAAACTTCGATTAGGTACCTACCATCATGCCTAATTTCCGTTGCGCCAATTAAGTTCTTCTACAGCAACATAAAGGGTGCAAAAAGACACATCACCAAGTGAAAAGTGATTGCCCTCGACTTGCCTTCGTAAGTTTGTCCATTAATTACAAAAGAACTTAGAAATTAAATAGGTATCAAAGTCGAAATTACTCAATGCCTGCATGAAGTCTGTCATCATAAATTATGATCATGAATTAGCAGAAGAAATCGTGATTGACTACTTAGCGCCACACCTCACGTGAGCTAGTTTAGCGCTATCATTAGGTATGTAACTGCTAATATTTTACTGAAATAATCTAAGATTGTTAGCAGTTTTAGGTGTGCGAACGGTACAAGTTACCAATCAGCAACTAACAGACCATTGGGCTAGTGACTTCAAAGAAAGAAATAGATTCATGCAGACCTATACTGTCATCATGTCCGCAGTTTCTTTGGATTTGAAATATTGACAGTCTATTTCTTTGCGTTCTTTCAATATAGTTTGCCCGGGATCGCTGTTCCGCGCCTTAGGTATGTGCACGGCGAGACGGGAGGGTAGTGCAGGCCGCTTATTCGTCAATGCTCACGGCGCGCGGCGTCCTGCCCGCCGCTGATTCGTCAACGCTGCCCCCTGCCTCGCGGCGCATTCCCAAGGCGCGGAACAACGTTCCCGGTCAAACTCTTGCCCAGGTTCTAAGGCTTGTTTTGACAGATATGCATCTGCTATGACCCTTATCTGTTCCTTACTATAGGCTCTGCTATTCAAGAGGTTTGTTCCCGTCTGCAAAGCCAAAACAGTTCAGGTTTTCTCACGTGTATTATGTAATTTACCAATTTACGACTGGTTGAAGCACTTCAAGCAAATAGGTTTGTCTTGCGTTTCAATTCAGTTTAGGAAGGATGTCTGAATTAAAAGGATATTTGAGGAGTCATGCTATGGTATTGACCTAAATAGTGCAGTGAGTTCAGCTGGTTACTGACGCTCAGGGTCGCAGGTTTGATTCTTATCAGACTAAAGTTTGGCCTTAATCGCCGTTTCGGGGTAAGCAATTTGGTGATTGTTTCTGTCGGTCTATTTAGCGTGATGTTTTCTTGAAGTAATAATAATTGTTACATTAATTAAAAGGACATTAAAATCATTCAAGTTTTCGTACCCATATTACAGGAAATCAAGAAAACAACTGAATTAACGGCGGTCCTCATAGCGAAATTTTCCGGCCTCATGTTATAAAAGATGGAATGGAACTGCTCGCATGACTTAAATATTAGAAACTAGCTTTTACCCGCGACTGCGTCTGTCATCCAGGATGAAAAGTAGCCTATGGCCTTCTCCAGATCCCAGGCTACTTATCTGTCAAAGTTCATCCAAATCCATTTAGACGTTTTAGCGTGAAAGCATTATAAAGAAACAAACTGACTTTCGCATTTATAATATTAGTTAGGATAAGAGTGTTTTAGGTCTCCTTTCATTACAATATCTAGTTGGAAATCTAAAACCTGATTTACATGGTGCGATTTAATTGCTTGTGATATACCATAAGTTGAAGCAACTATCAAAGTTGCACCGTCTAAACAGTGCTTAGACGATGTAAAGTCATTTGATGCTTCAATTTGATTATATACCACAGGCAAAAGCTTGCATCGTGTAATGGGGCTTTAAGAGCGTTTATTTTAAAAGTGGGCAACGTCGCAAATAGCAGTCAAATATTTGACAGCTATTTGCGACGGACGTTGCCAACTTTTAGGGTAAACACTCTTTAAGTGTAGAAAGTACTTATACAAAAAAAAAAAAAATCCTTGAATACAATTTTATTTATTTAAGCGAAATCTATACATACTGATTTTATCACACAAACACTGTGAACAACATACATTAATTACATTTATTAGTTAAACTGAAGTTGGACGACTTTTTAGATATGTGTCATAATAGCCAGCGCGAAGGGAAGAATTTGGAAGACAGAGTTCTAAGCCTTGTCATTCCATAGCGCAAGAACGCAACTTAATATCGGGCAACAGTTGCCCAACAGTTGGGTGACACTTTTGGAAAATAGTTGTTGCATTCCTTAGTGTCACAGCAAGATCCAACGAAACAATGTCATCTCGAAAACAGAATAAAAAAAATACTCTTGCGAACTAAGTATATCGTTAAAAATATCATCTCATTTTCATAGTTTACTTTTCTTTTTTAACACATAAGCCACTAAAAAGTTGCCCAACAATCACTAAGTATCGGACACAGCGCTGTGAAGTGAATCTATGCTATGATTGGAATGTATTATACAGTAAACCACACCTACAAACATTGGCCGGCTAACACCAACTTCTATGTCTAACGTGCCTTTACTACTTTCATAGACAGCATTGGACATTGCATTCAAATATTGGCCACCAATGCTTGTAAACGCCGCAAGAAGTAGTTACATTATAGAAATGAGATTTTAGTCTTATACTATAATAACACTATCCATAGTAGTACACTGGAGTGCAATAAAAAAGTTTTAGTTCATTTTATTTCTGATAATTTATGACCTCTAAATGGTTAAAATTAGATAAGATTTAATTAGTCACAAAAAAAACTAAAATGTCGTATAAACAATGACTTAAAATTACACATCAGACCAAAATAATTATGATACTTACATATAAAAATATAAATAAACAAAAATTAAAAGTATTCTAAATTATTAAAATACTAAAAATAAAATTATATTTAATATGGATAATATTCTATTAATTTGTAGTTAGACATGTCAACAGAAACATGCTTGCGAGATAGCATATTTAATATGTTACATCGCTTTTTTATTAAAATATGCAAACAGCAAAAACTATACAGCCTCGCCATAAAGCAACTTATATTTTTTTAAACAAATACCACAGACTATATAACCTCTTTCTCAGTCCTTCGTGCAATGGCACCTTTTCAAGCCAACAACTATGCTCTTTTAACGAAATCTACATTATTTCATGTTTTCTAACACTTATAAAAACCACTTTTTAACATTTAACTTCAGGGCCATCGTAATTTAAAGCACTTATTGCATTTTATAGTTCTATATTCTTGGACACAAGACAGAAGTTACATCTTAAAAACTTATTGAATTTAGACTTTCACATAGCATTATTTTATTCAAGTTCTTGTTTACAATGATACAACTTCTATCTTGCTTCTACAGTTCCCAGCAGTTTAACCCACACAAAACAGTCACAGGAAATAAATAAGTACTTGTCACTAGTTACGAACTTGTCATGAGAAGCTAAATACCTATAACCACTACTGAGACTATTACACTGACGTGCAAAATTACCTATTCCCGTAACCGCAAACTCATATATCCCATTGGAACAACTACAAAAAAAATCTCGAGATCACTGATTATTTCTAGTAGGGCAATTTACATTCCTGAGAAAATTATATTCACTATATAGAAGAAAACTTGTGACACAGACATAAAAAAAATGTTGACGTTAGACTTTGTGACTCGATAAATTGTATGAATAAAATCCATCTTAAATTCAGATGTGACCAACATTTTGCACGTCATTGTAACACGATAAAATTTCCTTTAAACATAATTATACTATTTAAAACGCGACTTAAACAACATAAGATTACAATCACAATAGGACGATACATTATTTTATAGCAACATTTAGACGATATCATGCGTTTTATATTTTACAAGTGCATCAACTTTCCTTGAAGAGATATTTTTTTTACTACAAATTGTAGTAAGTTTTTGTGTTCTATGTCCTACCAAACATTTGCTGAAGCACTGGCATAGCGGGATTGCAACTGCCAATAGGAAATCAGTTATATGACGTGATACCGCGTTCGTTCAATAACAGGATTTTTAAGACATTTATTATATTCAGGCGCTGCAACATAATATTGCTTTGTATCGATATGTGTGAAACCAAATGTGTATTATCTCTGACGTTTGTATTTACTTGTAAGCTAGTGTTGTTAATTTAATCGATACTTTAAAATTGGGGACACATGCTATCGATATTTTTAATTAATTTATAAATATTACCGTACCACTCTCTTTCTGCTATAATATCGAAGCGTTGATGTTTGATTTATTTTTAATACCTTCCTGAGGTTCCTAACAACACTAGCTGGACAATTTAAACGTTTTATGGCACCAACAGTTATTTCATACAATTAATACTGAACTGCACTTTTGACAAACAATTATAGCATATAAAAAGCCAAGCGATAAAATCGATACATCTTCATAAAATAAAAACGTCCTCGTTCGCGCTTTCAATGTATTTAAAGAGCTTGATAAAAAAAAACTGTATATTTTCTTCACTTATTTGTTGTACCTTCATGAAGCATTTCGCTGCCATCAATCAATAATTATATAAAAACACGATCATATAAAATCTATTAATATAATGTTAGATAAAGGTATAATAATAGATATGTAAGAAAGGCTTAAACTATTAGAATTAGCTTTTAACAGCAACAAACATTAACACAGTTATGGTGATGGAACCAACTTTTTCAAAGCTTTTTTTCAATGGGATGGAGACAAGAGTTCTGTAAAATTGCAGTTCACGTCACACGTCACGTCATAGCTTAGTAGTTAAGTCACCCTCGTAATGCTTTACCACTTTTGACAAAACATTCTAGTACAACGTTACAAGATTGTAATGGCAATCAAGACTTGGTTTAAATATATTTTTATTATTTTATTTATCTTTTATATTTTGTAAATTTAAGAACGTTGTAGGCTTAATAGGCTATAGATTTGTAGACTATTTTCTATTTTGTTAAGTACCTGGTACTTGTTGACACTGACAGGCCTATACTGTCCTCAACTCCTCACATACCTATCACAGTAATCTGAAAAGATTGTAAAAGTCAATTATATTTAAAAGAGTAACCGTGGAGTTTCTTGCCTGCTCCATAGGAAACGACCAATTGGAACCGTGAACCCAGCTCGAGAATAATACAGAAGGCGGACTCCGCATTTTAGGTATGCAGCTCGTCTTGTCGAGCCAATTCAGTGAGCGTAACGTAGTCAGAAGATATAAGAGTTGTGAGATAGAAAGAGAGGCAACTTCTAGGTGAATATAACGGTAGATAATTAGCGTTGTGCGACCTGAATTGCACTTTATTGTTTTAGCAAGTGTCGTTTTTATTTAAATGATGATTTTGAAGAATTATCCATCTGTATTAATCTGTCACCTAGCGTCTGACGTTTCATAAGTGCCCATTTAGATTTATGTAAAATGAAATATTTAGATTTTTTGATTTGGTTCTTTTGGAGTGTCCAAAATCGGAACTAATCGCCATCATGTTTTGTCAATACAATTTCCGTAACAATTACACACATGTTTACCAACAACGCCCTCCTGTCAATGTCATTCAAACGCCAAAAAATAGAGCTTGTAGTTTTAAGACGTGCAAGTGATATTCAATGGTAGGGTGATAAAGTAATTACGTGGTTGACTATACAAGCTTATACTTTTTACGAGTGACCTTTTTACTGCAATATTACTTACAACTTTTTAACTGGAAATAAGCTTTCATCTTTGAAGACAAAGACTGTTTTAAATATTTAGAGGCCATTTTAGGATATAATTATTAGTCGTAGTTAAAATTACTTTATATACAGCCACGAATGAACCCTAAAAAGGATAATATTATAAAGGCGGTTATTCGAATACCTAACACATACACCTCACAAACTATAATATAATTGATTTTGCTTACATCGTATTCATGATATTATTCGTGATTAATTTGTAAAAAATATTTATTTAGTATTTTTCACAATGCGAATTTCACTTGCGCGATTCAGGATGGCTAATAGTGACATCTAGCGGTTCTGCTTACCAGCAATATAACTTGATTAGGCGCCATCTATGAATTTTCATAGACACTTTATTAAATATTTTTTACAAACACATTTTAGTACACAATGAAGATTTTTTAAAGTTAATTTGTAATATATTTTACATTATCACGGTAAATGCGTTAATGATTCACAGTACTACAATCACTACACGAATACATTAAAAATAAAAATATAACTAAATAAAATCGTCTTATAATAAAAATGAGCTTTTAGCTGCTATTAAGATGCGTATATTAATTTTAAAAAAGTATTTCTAGATATTAAACTATTTTCGAATAATCGATTCAAAAGCTATTCGATCAATGGATTTATTAAATAAAATATTTAGACTATGTCAATTTTCGTTTAAGAATATTAATTTTGCTACTTATATTTTCAATTAATTTAAGAAATGAACATGTTTGCGTAGAGCAAATTAAATGAAGCAGATCTAAATAAACCGTATCATAATATTGTAAGTACATAAAACCTAACTTAGGCAGAGAGAGACCTTGAGTTTAGGGACAGTCGACACTAGAGCATTTTGAGAGATACGATGATCGGTAAACTGCAAAGAATTATGGTTATAATTTGTTTTAGCGCTTATTGATCAAAACTATTTATTTTAGTTTGTGGCAACAAAGTATAGGCAGTGATGTATTGTCCCTAGTTTAAGAGCAAGCTGTATTTAAATTTTCACAGAAAATATTTCTTAGCTACAACTTGGAATGGGAACATGTCGGGACAAAAATGAAAACATTTTTGAAGTATAATTTTAATCAAATGCTAAGACTCCATCGAATCTCCCAAAATCCCACGAAATTGGAATCTATGTAATTATTATTACACTACAAATAAACCTTTGTAAGCATAGCTTTAAAGTTACTAGTATAATAATATTAATCTACAGTTTACATTTCAATATTGCGTCCAATTCCGGAAGAGATGATACTACCTTTTCCTAATAACCATTAATGATTGATTTTCATAAACAAAACGTCACTAAAAAGTAAAGCTTTTTTTGTTGTACAGCAAATAATATACCGAGAATGTCTTTCGCCATCCTTAACCCAGATTTCTGAAATCTTTTTCAATAGATTTGTTGTGAAATCTTTTGTTAAGTGATTTGATTTGATTGAACCTTGTTATTTCAGTCATATAATCACAGCAACTTACATAAGATTTGTGCGACGATTTACTGAATAGGACTTCTAGAAACCGGGTGTTTGTGTTGCGAAATATAGCTAAAATATCCTTTAAGTGACATTTTGTCCTAAAACCGTGATTAAATAGTGATAATTATCACTAGAAGGTAGGTATTGAAAAGTACGATAAATAATTAATATTAAATTTTACATTAGAATAAGAATAACGAACTAATACTCGCGCGCCGCCAATTTGGTAGAAATTCAATTTTTGTGGGCAACATTTGAGATAATGTTGCCAGTTTCAAAATATTTTTTCTACCAAATAGTGCGGTACTGAGGTGGCATAATACCGTTTCCGTGGCTTACTTTCTATGGTGGGTGTAGAGTTGTGACGTCATCTATTCGCCGGTGTCCACCCAGTTTGCCTCTTCGGCTATTCTGTCCATGCAGTTGCATAGGAATTGGTACTGCAACAAAGGTTATATTCAGTATGTGGTAACTAAGAGATGTCACAAACTAATTAAATTTACAGCAGTGGACACAAAATAAACTACTGTTCATAGAATTGTTCGTGATTTGAGATTGTTGAACACGGCTTTTCACTTTTTTCATACTTAGGGAGTACTCACACTTATTCAGCTTATGATATAAAATCGTTGTTTTCTATGGGCATAGAAAACAATAATTTTGTATGGAGACGCGTACACATCCGTTCAGCTTTCCGCGTCTTTTCAGCTTTTAAATGAGGACAAATCTGTTATTATCACGCGAGAGCTATACATAGAGATCAGCGCTCTTCTGCCGCGTTCAGCGCTGTACGCGGCTAATAAAAGCATAACTGTATAAGTGTGACCAAAGTCGTTCAGCGAAATGCAAATGGAGCTGAAAAAGTGTGAGTAGTCCCTAAAACGTCGTTCTAGAACACGTGTCCCAGTTCCCTTTAATGTCATAATTGTTAACATCTAATATTTTTCTCTTCGGTGCAACATTTATACGTGAGGCGCGTGGCGGCGGGTCGTCGTCTGGTACTAGATACTCACATAGGGCGTGAACAGCGCCGTGGTGCGCGTCAGGTTGTCGTGGCGGCAGTACGTGAGGCGCGTGGCGGCGGGTCGTCGTCTGGTACTAGATACTCACATAGGGCGTGAACAGCGCCGTGGTGCGCGTCAGGTTGTCGTGGCGGCAGTACGTGAGGCGCGTGGCGGCGGGTCGTCGTCTGGTACTAGATACTCACATAGGGCGTGAACAGCGCCGTGGTGCGCGTCAGGTTGTCGTGGCGGCAGTACGTGAGGCGCGTGGCGGCGGGTCGTCGTCTGGTACTAGATACTCACATAGGGCGTGAACAGCGCCGTGGTGCGCGTCAGGTTGTCGTGGCGGCAGTACGTGAGGCGCGTGGCGGCGGGTCGTCGTCTGGTACTAGATACTCACATAGGGCGTGAACAGCGCCGTGGTGCGCGTCAGGTTGTCGTGGCGGCAGTACGTGAGGCGCGTGGCGGCGGGTCGTCGTCTGGTACTAGATACTCACATAGGGCGTGAACAGCGCCGTGGTGCGCGTCAGGTTGTCGTGGCGGCAGTACGTGAGGCGCGTGGCGGCGGGTCGTCGTCTGGTACTAGATACTCACATAGGGCGTGAACAGCGCCGTGGTGCGCGTCAGGTTGTCGTGGCGGCAGTACGTGAGGCGCGTGGCGGCGGGTCGTCGTCTGGTACTAGATACTCACATAGGGCGTGAACAGCGCCGTGGTGCGCGTCAGGTTGTCGTGGCGGCAGTACGTGAGGCGCGTGGCGGCGGGTCGTCGTCTGGTACTAGATACTCACATAGGGCGTGAACAGCGCCGTGGTGCGCGTCAGGTTGTCGTGGCGGCAGTACGTGAGGCGCGTGGCGGCGGGTCGTCGTCTGGTACTAGATACTCACATAGGGCGTGAACAGCGCCGTGGTGCGCGTCAGGTTGTCGTGGCGGCAGTACGTGAGGCGCGTGGCGGCGGGTCGTCGTCTGGTACTAGATACTCACATAGGGCGTGAACAGCGCCGTGGTGCGCGTCAGGTTGTCGTGGCGGCAGTACGTGAGGCGCGTGGCGGCGGGTCGTCGTCTGGTACTAGATACTCACATAGGGCGTGAACAGCGCCGTGGTGCGCGTCAGGTTGTCGTGGCGGCAGTACGTGAGGCGCGTGGCGGCGGGTCGTCGTCTGGTACTAGATACTCACATAGGGCGTGAACAGCGCCGTGGTGCGCGTCAGGTTGTCGTGGCGGCAGTACGTGAGGCGCGTGGCGGCGGCGTCGTCGTCTGCGCGCCACTCCCGGACCGCCCGCCAGCTGACGTCGACGCTGGCGCCCCCCGACTCTCCCTCGCACCACGTGGACAGCTTGAGGCCCGACCAGCCTGCGGGAGTACACACAACATGTTAAATCCCTATATGTCCGCGTTGTTTTGACTAAAACTTGACGTTTTGTCTAGTCGTGAACGCTGCGACCCTTGACTCACTGCAAATGTAAAAAAAAAAAAACTCGCAATATAATAACCCAAAAAGTTTTGACACACTGCACTACACATGTCATGTCACACACGTATTATAGTTTAAAGTTAGTTGAACAAATTGATGTATGGATTTATAATGAGATCCACTCATGAATAAAATATCGATTTTGAATAAAATATCGATTTTGCAGAGGGAAGCAATGCCCTGAAAGATATGGAAAGATCTCACCAGATTAGCTTGGGTCTCTTGTATGATCGCTCGCCTAAGATCAGGAACGCACGTAGATAGGCACCTCACTTACCACTATTTAAATAACTATTTTATCACATCTATTCAAAAAGACGTAGTTTAATCCTCGTAAACAGGGACCAAAATAGCTCTTTAATCCCTAGGGACTAAAAGTGATTTGAATTTGGAATGTGGATATTGTTAGTAAAAGTTCTAGTCACCAAAGAGATCAATCACTAAAATTGTATGAATGAATAACAGGCTGGCAAGAGAGAGAGAAAGTGTGAATTTGGACAAAATTAAAATCCAAGATGGCGGATACGAAAATTTCGTCATGGGTATTGTTTTCATAGTTTTCGACGGTGGTAAAGCCGATAATGCGGTCAAAATGTAAATCCAAGATGGCGGATGCGAAAATGTTGAAATTTTTCGTCATGGGTATCGTTTTCATAGTTTTCTAGGGTGGTAAAGCCATTAGTGAGGTCAAAATGTAAATCCAAGATGGCGGATGCGAAAATTTTCAAATTTTTCGTCATTGGTATCGTATTCATAGTTTTCGACGGTGGTAAAGCCAATAAGTGAGGTCAAAATGTAAATCCAAGATGGCGGATGAGAAATTTTTTAAAGGGGTTTGAAGATTTTTGTATGGAGGGTGGCCCTAACATGATGCCGCCATTTTGATATTTTTTCAGAATCGCGGTGATATTCGAAAGTTATATATTTAGATAGAGGACACTTATACAAACAAAATATGTCCTATAACATAATATCCTAAAGTGTCACGTTTCGGAGTTATTCACCGAAATATAAGTCGAAAACTGAACCCTGAAACAAGGATTCTTTGTTTTTTTTCCGGTCAGGTAAGTATATTGAACTATGAAAACATAATTGCAGCATGTATAGGTAATATTTTAGTTAATAGCGAAAGAGACAAAAATATATGTATACCCCCCGCCGAATTAGGACGTGTGTTATTATATGATATTATGTATTATATGGTGAATGGCATGGGCGCGAAACCTAGAAAATCCTATTCAGCCTCCCACTGCCTTGGGTGATATTATTTATACCGAATATGATTAAAAAATCTTATGTTTAATCCACTAGGTATAGTCAATTAATTCATGTGTAAATAATTTAATCAACATGAAGTAACTACAACATGAACAAATAAATTCGTTATAGCAATTGTTATTTTTATCTTTGAATATCTCAGAAACGTGACACTTTATGATGTTATGTTATATCAAGTTATAGGTTTCTATAAGTGTCCCCTATCCAAATATATGACATTTATTGTGCACCTCGATTTTGAAAAAAAATCAAAATGGTGGCTGATTTTAGGGCCAAAATCTTCAAACCCCTTTTCGTACTGGGTATCGTTTTTATAGTTTTCGAGGGTGGTAAAGCCTTTCGTGAGGTCAAAATGTAAATCCAAGATGGCGGATGTGAAAATTTTAAAATTTTTCGTCTTGGGTATCGTTTTCATAGTTTTCGACGGTGGTAAAGCTAATAGTGAGGTCAAAATGTAAATCCAAGATGGCGGATGAGAAAATTTTCAAATTTTTCGTCATTGGTATCGTATTCATAGTTGTGTTGTGTATTCATTCTAAATGTAAATCCAAGATGCGAAAATTTAAAAATTTTTCGTCATGGGTGCCGATGGCGGCCTTTTTTTTGTCATAAAATTTTTGTTTTGTGTTTAAAATCATACGGGAGTAGGAAAATCATTCCTGATGGGGGTCGGACCGCACACGTTTATTTTCTCATAGAGGGTGATAAAAAGTAGTGTTCACCTCGGGATCAACACTATTTTAAGCTCGAGTGAAGTACTTTGAATCCCTCGCTACGCTCAGGATTTTACTTTAGAATCCTTTGCTCCGCTTTGGATAAAAAAAAACACTCTCGCCTTAAAAATAGTTGTTTGCTCCCTTAGCAAACCATCTTCTATTATTTGGCGGCTAGTAAAGTCACAACAGTATCAAAACAAAGAATCATTGTTCGATTTCACAGCCAAGCGACGACGACGCGAGCTTGCCAGATGTGCAAGGCTCGCTGCCCCGAACTGTCGTTCCGGAGCGACCGTGCACTTCCGACGACCGAATCTTCAAAGATCATCTTTGCACCTAACTTAAAAAATCAAAATATGAATGAATACAAACCGATGGTAATAGCAAGCGCGGGCGTGGCGCGGCAGTCGGTGCGCGCGGGCGGGAAGGCCACGTGGCCGTAGCCGGGCAGCGTGCGGGCCAGCGCCAGGTAGTCGGGCGCGCGCCGCACGTCCTGCAGCGCCTTGAGCTGGTACAGGCGCGCGCCCGCCACGCACACGCCGCGGTTCACGTCTTCCACTGCCTGTTCAACAACAACAAATATAAGGAAAACTTTCAATAGTTTTCATGCCGCAAAACTATGTCGTATAAGCCTAAAGAATATAATACTGGATTGTGTAAACTTTTGGGAAGTATTTACAAGAACAGTATAACGGTCCAGTGACTTATCGCTACCGCAGACTACTGCCTAATCCATGTACCCTCACCACACAATTTCGTGTTAACAGTCAATTTTGGCTTAGTGCACTAGTGGCAATAAATATAGAAGGAAATAAACATCAGTGATGTGGACTAACAGAGAAGTTAAGATGCATGGAATAAAAATCATACTCTACATTGAAATTAATAGGGAAAAAGAGAAGGATGATAGTTGCACTGTTTACTATGCTATCTTACCTGCCAGAATATAAAGGCAGCGGCAGTAGTGTCCTCGGCGACGACAGATATCTCGGTGCGCGGGTTGAACAACCACTTGCGTATCGACAGACAACTGCTGGATGCTGTCGAGTAGTTCTGTATGTAAAGCGAGTGAGGACACTCATTTGGTTGTAGTTTGCGTTCTGAAAGAAAGATATTGATTGAATTTTATTATTCGACTTTCGGCAAAACTTTTTCATATGGATTGAAAGTAATAGTCCGAAATAGACTCTTTCGTCTTTCACAGAAAGCTTTCTATCGAAAATAATGTTTCGTGGACTCTAATGAGTATAAGTGGGAACTCTTTTCAAACACCAAAAACCAGCGATAAACTTCTTATTTAGAATTTATTAAAAGCACGACAGAGCACGATCCCACCGATTGCAATGTCATCCTTAATTAAATATTTTTGTAATATGAATACTTATTTAGCAATTTATTAATCTTAACAGATAACAATAAAAAAACATAAATCACTCACCGAAATTGTACTCAACAATCTCGAACAAATAGAAATACTTCTGCACCGATTTGGAAAGCCCGATCTTTTCGCACACGGCTCTATAAACATCATCAGCGTTGGTAGATTTGAGTACGCTGACCGTGACGACCTCCTTGTCCGGGAGTAAGACCTTCAGGTCTACTGGTGTGGGGTTTGAGGAGTCGTCTGAATCTGTTAAGAACTCCTGGACAGCGTCTGATTCTGCTATTACTCGGACTGCGCATACCTGTGACGAAATGTGCAGTGTTAAAAATTACTAGCGTGGATTTTAGTCAGTAGTGAAGTTAGAGGTAGTTATTGTGTTGGTTTGACTGCATCGTACTATGAATATAAGATGGTCAATAATTCTCTGTTCAGTTCTTCAAGAAGATGGGTAGAGCCACATCTTAAATACTAATCATAATATGCAGCCATTGCGAAACTTTGTGACTATGCCAATATTTCAATAAAAATCATTAATTACAAGTGCCATTAGGACGGGTATGTTAACCAGACGAAGTTAAGCTTCATTAGGAATTAGGCTAACCTTTTCTAAATACTGTTCGAGTCCTCTCCTCCTGGCGTCCAACTGTTGTTCGCTCAGTGTGAACGGCCACTTGCCGGGCAGCTTGGGGAAGTTGAATCCTGAAATTCAAAATTATTTATAGCATTACAAACCCTTTCTATAGCTTTGATTTAGGAAAAAAAGTATGTTTTATAAACTCACAAAGGCTTTAGATTGCGTCGACTATAATAAACTTAATTGTAAAGTAAACTGCTAGGGATTTATTGGACAAGATCTCGGTTGTATTTCCCAATGAATTAAAACGGCAGCAAAAAGTTAGCTTCAATTGCGTCATTTGTTTAGTTTTTCTAATTAAAACGGGAAGTACCCCAAGGTTCAATTCTTGGCCCTGTTCTAAACTAACTACGGCTTTATTACTAACCTAGAAACTCCTTCCTAAGCGTATGATGTAGCGCCGCAAACTCTCTATACCGTCTGCTACACAGGTGTCTCCCTGCCATATGAACGTTGAAGGCCACAAAAGACCTTCCGGTATTCCTCTCCATCACGATCCGGTAGTCCGGTATAGACACGGGAAGGGAACGTTTGTCGGTGTAGTCGTAACGTTGGTAGACGGTTGCGCGGGAGTTGGCCGCGCCGCCTATGACGCCAACAGGCGCTGAGCCGTCGTCGCATGGCTCTAGGCGTTCTGCTTCCTGTATCAGATGAGGGTTCAAGTAATGATATTATGCTAAAATATTCACGCAATATTTTTCACATTATGTCATTGAAAAAAGTGTTGACCATGGCCAGATATGTAGTTGAATTTAAGGACGTTATTATCAGTTACTGTCTTCCATTACGACGGTGTAGTTAGAAAAATTTACACATAGTCGTATCCGGTAGAATACGAATAACATAGCTTGCTTCCACCATAGGAAACAAAACTATTCCATTTATTTTGCATTCAATTTGATCAATTTTAAACCTACGCTCAGTCGCAGCGGTTTTTATAATCTAAAAAAAATTGTGATGTTTCACAATAAAAGCGAGATCATTCTTTTCTTCGTGTTGGTGAAAGATGATTAAAGATTATGCCAAGAGGATATGGGAAATAACATACTGCGATGACTTCCCAGCGCTATTTTTACTAAGGATCACAAGTTATACATAGATAGCGAATGCGGGATCATACTTAAGTGAAGTAGGACTTACTCTTTGTGTGACAGAGATGACAGTGAGTGTGAGACAATCGCCCCCAGACTTGATGAGATCTACCACCTGCCTGTGGGTGGAGCCTTCTACGTTCACGCCATTACTGCAACAAACAAAAGAACACGTTAGTCACCTACTAAAGCAGGTTAGCTGACGAACTGAAAAGGGCAGCTGTCAATAACATTAAGGCAAGTGTATACGAGCCCAGTAATGTAACAGTACAGAAGCCTTTCATATTCAGTCCATTCTTCTTTGGAAGAACTGACGGCCAGTCGGTATGCATTTAAGCGGAAATTGCGCAGTTATTTTCAAAATAAATAGAGTAGAGTCATCTCAACACCTCTCCCTTGAATTCTTATATATTGTATAATAAAGGTATACATTATAGTAAATATTTATGCATGTGTATGTAGTTTATAACCTATTTATGTACGTTTGTAAGTACCTATTTTATTTAGTTATAATGCGTATGAATTTTTTTTATTAAAACATTTCTCTGCTCCTCTCAAACAGAGCATCTGCCATCAAATCTCTTCACCACCCTTGGTTGACTGGTAGAGAATGCCTAAGGCATTAAGTCCGCCTTTGTACCTTTTTTGACTTCGCGGCCGCAAGTCAGTCCAGTTGATTAGCCTACCCGTCTATTTTTGGGCCAGTAGCCGATCCCGTCTATATGAACTAACTGACTGGGTCCGAAATTCCGAGTCACTGGGTCTAGTCACTGCCATCGTATAAACCAGTCATTTGGTATGCAGATAACAATATGTTTCCAGAGTGTTATAGGTGCTATTTTAGACCTGCGTCCTGACCTGCGAATGTCCTAAAACCAAGCGTGCTGACATGAGGTTATTTGTGCTTTTTCACACGCTCAGTCTGTCGGGGCCCAAATAGCATTAGCATAATTTTATTTTAAGAAATAATATTTATCGTTTGAAAGAATGGATCCTATGTTGCGCATTATTACTTACTTATGTGTATCATTTTTCGAACATAAACGTTTGTAGTTGTCGAGTAATAATAAGTAGGTACTTTATGATGCAGCATGATAAAGCAATATTAATAGTAAGTAACGATGTTAAAATTATTAAAACCAGCAAAGAGCAGCCATTTATTACGTTATTATTACCTAACTTGCTAATAAATCATGATTTAACAACTTGTTATCGATGCCATATCAAATCCAGATGTTGTTTAAATTTGTACTGTGTGCACTTTTGTAGTAGAAAGATATAAAAAATATCGGTAAAAATTTGCAACCTCCGAGGTCACTATGAAGATACCCCAATTTATCGAAAGACATACACTGGAATGAAAAATTAATACGCAAAACTACTATTTGTTTTTGATCTTCTTTTAACAAATAAGAATTATCAAAAGACTAGAAACCAAGGCTAAGGACAAAGGTCAAGAGAAAATAACACATTTCAGCACATACATAGACGCAGTATCAGTATTAGTCAACACATTACATCATACACTGGCGGCTTGTTTACAGATAGCGCCACGACCGGCCAAAGTAAACGAGACATGTATACCAAACAAAGTTGGTATTAACCAATATCTGTTTATATTGGGCTTTGTATTGTTTCTCTGCAATTATCTGGAAAAACTGATAAGAGAAATTAAATTGGACGTTGGTGCAGGTATATTATTTTATGTAGTTGGCAAACCGACTCGTTTTATTGAAGAATAGTGGTTGCCAGCGCCTGCATTAACCAGGGGATCGCCAACTTTAAAGACAAACTGACACTGAGCCTTTATCTGTGAGTGAGCGTCCAATATTAGCGACACACATTGCTTGGCATTAGAAATGGGTGTGATGAAGAAGTATTTCCCCAGACCAATTGTTTGCGGGTTGCAGACCAAGAGCTAAGCTAAGTTAGTTTAACATAGCTCGCATAGGTAACGTAATTTGTCATACTTGAGTTCATAGTTTGCGGTTTGCACAAGTGTGAGAATTGCGAGCTATGCTAAACTAACTTAGCTTAGCTCTTGGTCTGCAACTCGGGTTATAAGGAGCTCTGCTACTACTTAACAGGATTTTAGTCCAAATAGGTATAACATAGTCAGAATGATTGTGTGTGAAAAAATTACGAAAGAGAAAATGAAACAAAAACTCAGATACTACATGAAATTATTAAAACTACATCATGCACAATGTTGCGCATATTAATTAAATGTAATCAGCTGAAAGTGAACATAGGTCATGGTCAACAAAAATTTACGAATATGATATAAACAGAACATTTTAATATCTTTTCGGCACAGAGAGATAAGTTATTCCCGCATATAGTATCTGCGGATAAACTACTGACGGAAATCATTACTCATACGCAACTTTGATCTCTATAGTTAACGCGTTGGTGACAGCGTGAAGCTGTGAACAGATGCATCGACTAGAACGTTTAGAAATCGGAACTAGTTGCAAACAAAGCTAGTAAAAGCCGCTTTATAAGTCTAGTGATAGCAAATGTACATGGCCATAGTGTGAGAATATTTATGAATTTAAGGAAGACTGCCGAAAGTTTTAAATTGTATCAATTACCTTCGTGCAGTTCAACAAATGGCTATATGTAGATTTGCCTATCACATTAGACAGATGACTACTAGAATACCGGCAAACCAACGAAACGATGGATGAATAATATGTGGAATATGATAAGGCTGGAAAAAAGGAGTGAATACTTATAGAAAATATCACAGAAGAAAACATGCTGCACAAACCTCAAATCAATTGCCTTAAAGATAGGAGAATGAGGATGATGTCTCTCAGCACCCTAATTGTGTACCTACTAAACACACTTTCATTCACAATCCGACAGTTTTGAAGGATATTTCTCATCCATTGCTTCTTAAGTTTGAAAAATTCGTCTGGTCAACAATGTAAATAACGCATTGTGATCAAATGGCATATAAAGTGTGTCACGCAATTACGCCTCAGGTCAATATACTGTCAACTCCTCCACGGATCACACGACCAATAAGAAAAGATATTCACCTAGTATTCTTTGCAGAGTCCTCAGTTTCCAGGTCATATATTTCAAAGTCTGTGTTTGCACAATAATAGAAGCAATACCGAAAGTCACCGACACCGCCCCTTTGGACCGACATTGTGACACACACTGGCACATTGACACACACACACTGTAATAGAAGTTTCAGTTGTGACGTTTTTTTGTGCGAAAAATATCGTGTCTGTTGGGGTGAGATCCGAAGAAGTTCGAACAAAAAAGTCGCGGTTTCGAAGTGAAACCTTTAAAATTCCTCGTAATTTTCCCAAAGAAGTATAGCTTTAAACTGAACACAAAAACTTGCACTTTAAAATAAATATACTGTGGCTTAAAAACTCCCGTCGCGAACAGCCTTAAAATTCCAGATTATTTAGAAATAACACCATATATTTCTATAATAAAGGTATTATATTAATACGCGTTCGTTTAACACGCGCTAACAGAAACACTAACAAACTAATAATGATCATTAATTAGATTTATTTTAACAATAAACATTGATATTTGAATTGCGACGTTGAATTATGTGGGTCACGTCCGTTGATGTCAGTTGATTAGATGCAGTTCTGACCTCTAACTCATTAAATAGGTTATAAGGTAGCTGTTTGATGGTTGAATTGAATATCATTAATTGAATACGCAATTTTCTTCTGTATTTCATCACTCCAAGGGGTCCTCAGAAAACGGCGCCATGTCAGGTTTGATCGATATTACGTACGACAATGACATTCAGTTGTTTCTTTTAATTACTAGTAGGTTTATTGAAATCAATGTCCTTATTGCTTATCAGGATAATTATTAATTAATTGATTTTACCTTTTATGTTGATAAGGTAATTCATGACTATACCTACCAAGCGTATTCCCTCTGATTGTATTGACGAATTTTACCTCTACGTAATAATGTATAGTGTTTTATTTGGTATGCGTGTCACCATTATTTCAACCTATGCCTATGAACTTTAACCCTTAAAATGCTAAAATTGACCTTATCGTTTCAAAAGTGTGCGAATCAAAAGGCCGAAAAAGATAAAAATAATATTTAAAACAGGACCATAATCCCGTACCGAAATCCAACAATGACTGATAAATTATGGTACTTACAAATAAACAGAATCAAATACATTAACTTTAACGGGAGTGTTAGCTGTCTTGTCCGCCAGATAACGGATAAAATAGGTTATTAGTGTATAAATGCAGTCATGAGCTATTTTGTTATTAGACAACCGGTTATAACCCGCGACTGCCGTGAACTTTGATTGTGGGTACACGCGTACTGGGTAGGTAGAGGTTTAGGGTTGATAACAGATGATTGGCGAAATCCTGAACCTACATGAAGTTGAATGAATACACATGGCGTTAGCTTGTACAGTAGGATGCAAGATGGTTGCCTGCCATTGTGCAATATGTGCATGTGACAAAAGCTGAGATATGGAGCAAATGCATAATTATATAATATTGTGTTAAATTTGTATTTGAAACAATATTAATATCGTGAACTGCCTAATACCAGCTTTTGATAATGAAAAATAAACTTTGGCATAAATGAAGTCTTTATTTCAGCAACAGAGGACGATAAAGTAAAAGTAATTACACCAGTCACAAGAGAGCTCACGAAAAGAATGAAAAAAAGTTATGGTGGAGCAAAGAAACTCGTACTTATACATACATACATGAACCCTGAAAACATTACAGTCCTGTTTGAGCAGTCGTGTAATTAGTCTGGGTCGCTGTCCATGTCGCCAGATACGGTGAAGAAGACTATAATACATAATTATACACCGAACATATAAATAAATAGAAATACAGTCAAACGCGCGTAAAGCGATACGTAATATGAAGTTGCCAACTACGTAGAGATCGACAAAACAGCATTGTTAGGTACAAGGAAATTATTGACAAAAACTATAGTTATGTATGTTATAATCTCAGCTATTTCCGTGCTTCGCAAGTTATAAATAATAAAGTTTGCGGTTTATAGTGTTTAGGTATACCTATCGCAATTTATTGCAGGTTTAAGACTAATTGTTTTTGTGTCCGAGATAATTATTATTTTACACGTTTATCTATTCATCATCAGAATGCTACAGTCGGACTTGTAATTAGCTGCAGTAAAATGACACTTCTAACTGTCATTTCATCAAAAAAATTATTGACGAAATGACCGTAAGAAGTTTCATTTTACTGCAGGTAATTAAAAGTCCGACTTTAGAGCAGCTATAGTGTGTCCGAGGGTTTCGTTTCGATGGACTTTGAAAAACTATACTGTCGTATCTGTGCTACTGGGGAGTTTGTTGCGCCACTTCTTCTTCCCAGCTAAAGCACTAGGAAGTGGTGAAGCGCGGGAGTTTATGGGGGACTGTCATATGCACAGATATAGATAGACATAGATAACGCAAGAGCAACTACTTCGCGTGCCCAGCTTACGTACAATAATCGTAAGCTGCCACTTTCGCGCTCAGTCTGCATCGTTGTGCCACGCTAGACGGACGTCAGTAAAATAATTTAAAATGGTTAATTGCTCAGTTATACATTGTAAAAACTTTACAAATGTGAGGAGAAAAAATAAAGGAAACGATTCCTTCCATCGATAAGTCATTTTATGATTAATATTATGCGTATTTAATATTAAAATCAATTATTTTTAATCTAATACTCTCTGTAATACCAAATTTGAGAAAATCATAGGTCATCAAACGTAAACTGAATATTCGTATTACATTGCGGCTTTTACTTGAAGCGGTTGATGCGACGTTTTGTTTTAACAAGTGATGAATATCGAAGCAAGTGATACTATCGTATATCGCATCGGTTTCGTAGTACAGGAGCTTTTATCATTTTTCTGTCAATTTTAGCGATTAGTGCTGTTCATCGTATGCAACACAAATCGATTCTCAAGAATCGATTTCGGAAACAGAGGAATGATTTTGTATTTTATAGGTAGTAATTATGTAGACAATTTTAATAAATTATCGTAACGTTTAGTGATTTTTTTAGTTTCCCACATGAACCCAATTTAAAAGAAAAATGGATTGAGGCGACGGGAAATAAAGATTGGTTCCCAACAAAGCATAGCATTATAATATTTGTTAAATACATTTTGAGGAAGCATGCTTTGTTGAAGGGAAAAAGTAACGCATATTAACAAAAGCAGCATATCCGACTATTGATGTACTGAAGATCACAACTTTCTTTATCTTTTTGCTGTTGTAGCTCAAGTAATTTTGCATCCATTTTAATTTTATTATATCGTATTTTACTGGGTTTTCGTTTACCTTCTAAAATTTCTTCTCTGGTTTTTTTTTTGTTTCTGAAAGATAATCTACAACAATTACAAGGAATAAGTAGGGAAATACTAACAATTTAAAGAAATTATAAATCCCTTACTGCCTACTAAGCAGATCAGAAATTTTTATTTTCCTCTGTTTATCTCATTCCTCTGTCTATCTCATTCCTCTGTCTATCTCATTCCTCTGTATATCTCATTCCTCTGTCTATCTCATTCTTCTGTCTATATCATTACTATGTCACAAAATCGATTAATTAATCTATGCGATTCTCAATAATTCTTAACTGTACACGATTACTCAATAAATAGAGAAATGGTATAATAAAAAGGCGATCTTTATTCAAAATTGAGATGAAAAAGGGTAGAATCTCGTTGCTTTTGTAAACATTAGAACTAAATTGAATATAAGGTATTTCAATCGAATATTCACGTATTTATAATGGTAAACTTACTTGAAATTTTGGAAAAGGTATCCAAAAACGACGTGTGAACGTCGACGGAACGCGCACGAGCACACAACCTCAGAATGCGAAGACTTTTAGTTAGCGTACTGCTGGCTGGGTGAGCGAGCAGTATCGATTCAAAGATAATAAATCGATTCAAAGACGCTGCCGCGTGCGGCGGATTTTATTTTCCCATCACTAAATAATGCTTGTGACGTCATAGTAGGTAGTCAAAAAATGGCACGCTTGGTTTTCATATAGATCGTGATACTTGCGTTATCTATGTCTATCTATATCTGTGGTCATATGTAATTTGATTCTCAGCCTAGTTTGAAATGTTTGAATAAATAAATATCTTTAAAAATGTATTTTTTTTTACATTTTGAATTTATTGAGTGTGTTCTCTTAGTTTTAAAGTACCTTACTTGTTTTTGGACATGTCAAGTCTCTCACAAGATCAATAAATATCCTGCCAAATTTCTGGTTAGCAGCAGTGAAGGTTGATCAAAATTAACTTGAAATTAACAGTTTAGTACTGCATCGCAGAAAGAGCTCAAGCTCTGGGCCCAACTATATGTTTATAACACTCGGGACAATTTGCAATGACTCTGGCGACTCTTTTGTAATGAAAAACGAAATCTTACAAGGAATGTTAGATCCGCGCAGTTACCTAATGATCGGGCCAAAGATTTGGTGTACTTGCCGGTACGCTAGCATCGTGAATACTTTCTAATTGATCGTGGTAGATAAAGCGCTGGTTGTACACCTACAGACTGCAATCCTAACGCAAGATGCATTACAGCTGTTCGGTAGCTTCAAATAACCGCAACTGTTTCATCAAAGACGAAAATATAGTTTAGGCGTAGTTTAATAGTTAAGGACACACCCGTTGCTAACAGGCATTATATTTACAATTTGCCTTACACGTGAATATCACACACATTTTTATATCATCATCATTTCAGCCAAAAGACGTCCACTGCTGAACATATGCCTCCTCCAAGCACCGCCACTTCGACCGATTCTGTGCTTCCCGCATCCAGCGGATTCCTGCGGCCTTCACAATGTCATCGGTCCATCTTGTGGGAGGCCTTCCAACGCTTCGTCTTCCGGTACGCGGTCGCGGATTTTTATGTGTGACTAAAACCTAACATAAACTACAAAACACAACAACATTAGACATCTCCCATTCCTAAATGGTTTTCATAAAACGAAAGAATTGCCTTAAAACTTCGATGGTGGACATCAGCGTTGTCTTATCTGCTGGCAACAACAAACTAGAAACATCAACTCGTCTGCCCAATTCCATTATGATCGTTCATTGGGAATCGCCTATGTTCAGGAACGAAGTGGAAAAGGCTTACTGCAATTTGTGGTGACTAAAAGGAACCCATATGTAGTAATAAGAGAGTACTTACTAGTGTATTGGAAATTCAATTTATAAGTAATACTCTTACTTAAAAGTTGTACAAATATTAAACACATACCCAGAATCCAGCAGAGTGTATCTTCCTTTCTCGTCACCATTCTGTCGAAACTTCGGCTCGTACAAGCAATGCATGTTGTTAACCGATAAAGTCTCGCGACGACAGATCTGTTACGCGCACCCAAAACCGTAAAGCCCCGACGAGGCAGAACTGCGTCAGTGTATAGGCATCGATGCAACGGCCGATTTTACTCTATGTATGGGCAGATCTAGTCTGTTCTTGGCTTTAATTTATGGTAGGATAATATACCTGTCAAATAAATCGACTAAAACGTCAAAATATGCAGAAACAACTCTAAAAAAAAGTAAAAATTGAACATTTTTGGTACGGCAAAATGGCGTCCGCGCATGCGTGCCGTGCACTGCACTCCGCGTTCTATTTATTCATTTTCTATTGTTTTTTAAGTGTAAATCGACGGGAAATGGTGTTATTTCAATAATTAAGTAGTGTCGTCATCGTATATAGATAAAATTTGCACAAAATAACATCGTAATTACCTATTACGGACCCATCAAAAAATGTAAACAAACTCGGTAGTGAAAAAATGTGTTGATGTGAAATTTTGAGTTTTGTGTGTGTTTTGTGCATGTAATCGCTGGTAAGTCATTTATTTTATATTATTTATTAGTTATTGCATACTATATATGCCATTTTTCAGAAAAAAATAGGAGTTCAATATTTTTTATCAACTAAGTAATGTTACGTAATGATACGGATACCTATTATTGAACTTTTTTAATTATTGGTGTTTTTATTTATTGTGTTTGTTCGTAAAAAATGGTTTTGACCGATAGTATATGTATTCATAATGTATCCTGCGAAGTTTCATGTGAATCGAACCAGTAGTTTTATTACAAACTAGCTGCCCGTCCCGGCTTCGCACGGGTAAGCACTTATTCACGGGCGCCTACCTACCCTAACTACCTACCTACCTACCTTCATACATACATACTCGTACCTACCTACCCTACCTACATACATACATACATACCTACCTACCTACCCTACCCTACCTACTTACCTACCTACCCACCTACCCTACCTACCCTACCTACCCTACCTACCCTACCTACCCTACCTACCCTACCTACCCTACCTACCTACCCTACCTACCTACCCTACCTACCCTACCTACCCTACCTACCCTACCTACCCTACCTACCCTACCTACCCTACCTACCCTACCTACCCTACCTACCCTACCTACCCTACCTACCCTACCTGCCCTACCTGCCCTACCTGCCCTACCTACCCTACTTACCCTACCTACTTACCTACTTACCTACAAACCTACCTACCTACATACTTTACCAACATACATACCTACCTACTTGCATACCTACCTACCTACCTACCCTACCTTCAACTACCTATTAAAAGAACCATCTCCATACTATAACAAACACAACAAAAAAAAAATAAGCCAAATCGGTCAAGCCGTTTTCATGTTATGTCGTGACAACGGAAAACGGGTTTCATTTTTATATATATAGATTAGCTCTGAGAAGAACTTTTGCGTAGGTGTAGTTTTAAGAATGAAGTCTAATAAAAATCGAACGAAAATGATTAAACTTCGCGCACGACCGCTGCGTAGGGCGCCAACCGCGACTGAGCCGCGCGGGTACCTTACTCATAGATCTAAACTCCCCTCCCGCACGCGCACCCCCGCTTTGGTGACGCTCACTTCGCAACGCAGAAATAGTAATATTTTAATTTCGCCATAACTTCAAAACCAAACGTCCAATTTTAATCTTTTAAATACCAAATATTATCTACATAAACTGTTCTTAGTGATGAAATAATTTATTTTGATAAGGATTAATAGCATGAGTAAAATAAATGCGTTTAAATGTAGTTCAAAAAAAAATTCAGATTTTTAAATAAAAAAATGGTTGTTGTGCCTCACTCGACACAGATAGGTATAGTGTGTCGCGGACTTTTTTGTATATATTTATAAGATCTCCAATTAATTAGAACATTTTATGGTTCTATCTTTTATAGTTTAGGCAGCGTACGCAAAATAAGTAACTTTTCTGGTTGATTTTTTACACCTTGTGTCCGAAAAACCCAAATATTTTACGGAACCCTATTTTTTTCCAAAATAAAATTTAGCCTATGTTACTCGTGGATAATGTAGCTTTCGAATGGTGAAAGAATTTTTAAAAACGGTCCAGTAGTTTTTGAGCCTATTCATTACAACCAAACAAACAAAGTTTTCCTCTTTATAATATTAGTGTGGATAATCAAAACAGTGAACAAAGGAATTTCTTATAAGAATCTGATAAGAATGTTTATTTATCAATACTAGCGTTCGCTTACAAAGATTCTAAGTATTATAAAAAATCCTTTGTCTAATCAGGAACCCAAAACCATTAACGATAAGACTATTTACGTAACAAAAAGATCTCAGTATTTGTTTATGTTAGCGAGCTCTTATCTCCGCTGCGCCGGTGGGTAGTTCGCTGGATTTCCGCACGCGCGTGGCGCTGGAGTCACGAATCTTTAGCGGTTAAACATCTTGTATCACAACCTCCCTTGACGATCACGATTACCCCTTTACGACAGATTACAGCACTGGATTGTGATTGGTTAAATAGGATCACAGGTCGCTTCCGATAGGCGGAATCCAAGCAGGATTGGAACCACAGGAAACTTTGATTACTGAAGTTAAGCGAGTTCGCGGTTTGTCTTGTTCCGGTGCCAAAGCAACTTTAATACTGCGTTCACATTATTGAATCTTGGACAAAATAAAGTTATGTAACATCAGACTCGCCTGACTTGATTATCACGTCTTGCATGTATTATAAAACAAAAGAAAGTTAGTAACACCGTGTAGGTGTTGAAGCGTTTTCGCGTCGTCCTATTTAGCTTAGGAGTAGCAAAGGTCATACTCAAGACGGACAAAAAAAGTAAAATAATTGGGTTTTTCTGATAAAGCAATAGTTATAGATTATTTTACATTTAAGTTTTGTATTGTGCGAGGTCTTTTAATATTATAAGAACCATACAATAGGTCAACTTTCGAAGGACCGAGTTTTCACCAACTAGGAAAATCATTGGAGAATATGGTATGTCGGGGACCACAAAGATGAAGAAAACGTTTTTCTTGAACTCTTAATAAGGACCAGCTATTTCAGCCGAAAAAGCTCAAATTGATTTTTCTTGAGCTAGACCATGCCAAACGTAAAGAGGAAATTCTTCAATGACAAAAAAACGAGCTTCATGCATAATAATAGTATGCAAATTATTTGACAATAGACTTTTTAAATACCAACATTCAAAGTTCTTATGAAATTATCTACGCACACCGTGGGTAGATCACATAATAAAAGAAAAATAAACCCTGTTGGACCGTGTAATACGGAGCCACTTTCACACATGAGACGCTTTCTCTGGCGACAATTAGGTATATTGTTGTTGCGTTTTCGTACTGTAAATGTGTGTTTAAATGAACAAAAGACTGTAGATGGTAGCTAAATGATTCTTTAAACACAATGAACGCGAATAAGTAGCAAGCTTAGCAGAATGATTGGTGGTGATTACAGTAGCCACTTTGCATTTTGTCACCAATCCGAAGAAGCTTTCCATCATCATCGTCACTTTTCTTTACTTTTCGGGTCAACTTTTAATACGCTGCTGTTCTTTTTTCGCCTACTGACATTGCTGTAGAGGTCCTTTCATAGCTAAAAATCGATCTGGTAGTAGCAACCTCATCATCATCATTCTCCTGCCCTTATCCCAATTTATTTGTGGTCGGCGCAACATGTCTCTCTCTTCCATACTTCTCTATTAGTCGTCTTCTCGTAGTGACTCTCTTTGTAGCCATATCATATTTCACACAGTCCATCAATCATTTCTCTGGTCTTCCCCTACTCGTATAGCCATAGCCACACATATAGTAGTAACCTGATCATTTAAAGTGTATTGAATAGGAAGTAGAAGTACCTACTTGTTCAGCAAGCATTAATACAATTTCAGTCAGCAATTACCTAAGTTAGACTTTAATTACGTACCAGTAATTATATACTTCATGTTTTTCTTCAGTTATTATTACATTCGGAAATACGGCGGATAAAGCCCCAATCAATAAATTCGGTACTTTATTATCTAATATTAATGTTTCTGTCAACATAGCAACGAATATAGACGAAATCGAAAACAAACTTGAAGGTTCTTCGAGTTTGACTTCCATAAAGCATCGGATATAAGGACGGCTTCATTAATTGATTGCTCCCTTTTAGTAAGATAAACAAAGATGGAATATATTCGAGACAATATATTAGAGGCTCTTGTGATACCTATAGGAACTCCGTATAAAAGCCAGGGCTACACAGATGATTGTGACTTGTAAATAAAGAAAAAATATTATTATATGCGTTATTGATAAACAAAGATGCATTGATATATATAGTGATCGATGCAAAGATGGAATATATTCGTTATTGTAAACAATAAGTAATACAGTTTATTTCAGAACCCATCACTTTTTATTTTATGGGTATTTTGGCAGGCTTGTCGCTTACCAGTCAATCTTTGGATGAACAGGAGTGAAGACCTAAAAATGAAACACTAAGGTGTCAAATACGAAAGTATACCAATTTACTGCAGCTTTCTTGACCTTTCGCAGACCAGCGCGACTTGTCGCGCGACGCGACACGAACAATACAATTTCTAAGAAAACTTCACGGTATAACAATAACCGGTGTCGCGTCGCACGACAAGTCGCGCTGGTCTGCACAAAGTTTAACTCGTTTGTAACAGGTCATCGTTCAGTAGAATAGAGTAGGTAATACTGGAAAATACTAAATTGGTTGATAAAGCCGCAAAGGCGCGAACTGCTAACTCTGAGGACTCCTAATTTTCGTATTCAGTAGAGCATTGTTAAAATAATTGGATCACAATGGATGACATATTGTAAAGGATGGTGATTACAGAGGTCAGTTACTCCGTGAAGAGATACAACCCAGAAGCGAAACATAACTTTAAGACAAAAGTTTTGGGATTGCTGACAAAATTTGTTTAATTTTCATACGAGGCCATTTGACCCTTCTCCTTCAAAAGTTATTAAGGATCCAAGACCAAGATAGCAAGTCTTGCCCTTTTACAGACGACGATGATGAAGGTTCTGACAAGACTTGCATACGAAGTTGAACATAGGAAGTCTTAAAATAGCCGTATCCGAAAGACATACGAAATGCACCTTTGAACTCCACAATGTGTGGTAAAAGCGGCGTGATAGAAGATAGGAGAATCGATTAAACAGCTTTCAATAATAATCAATTAACTGGTCAGTATTCTAAACAGATAGAGACACGTGTTGAACTACTATGCAATAGTATGACAGAGTTTCATTCTTGTGTTATCATTCAATTCTAGTTTCAACAGCGCCCTATCTCGATTGATGTGCCTAGGCAATGTTATTTTATGCGAACATGGTTATCTACTGACTGTTTCTAATAAAAAGGGTATTGTTGCACAAATTACAAAGGACTCGAAGATTCCATCTTTTCATTTCATTCTCATCTATCCGTACACAAATGTTGATAAAACAGAATTCACAAAAACAGCATCTCAAGAATGAGAGAGCCAATCAATATCTAACAGTCAAGGGACACTAGCCAGCTTGCCAAAGCAATAACTGGGAGCGAGTGCTTGTAGGGACACAGGACCAAACTTACTCACAAGATGGCCACATTTTATTCGTAAAAGGTGATAGTAACAAGCCAGACAACGCCAAGATTAATTAAAGTACTTACAATGAATCAGTACGAAAACGCAAACAAACAGAAATTACTTAATTAACAACTTATAAATAACACAACAAATAGTTACAAAGTTAAACAGAGAAAGTGACCAGTGGCGTCCACTGATAGGAATGCACTATTCATATTATCATTAGCTATTGCTGTTTCAATATATTTTGCAATAAAAATTGAGTTATTTCTGTTAGCATTTGAGTACCTACTTGGTGTAAAGGATTGTGTGGCAAGTGTCTGATATTATCATTTCCACTTTAAATATAAAGAGCAACTGTTGATAATAAAAGCTCTAGTATAATCTTCGATAGACCGTCTTTAAAACCTTTCGCCTAAGATTGTGTGATCTCAAAGGATACCAAAGTTTTACTGAACGCGCGTTCTTTACGCCGCGTCATTCACATAAGCTGCCACATAAAAATGCCATCCCATTCATTTTCGACGATTATGTTCCTTTGCCTTTGAAAGACAGAATCAGTACTTTTCGAACGTAAGAATTACATAAGAAAGTCCCCCAAAAACGTCCACCCTTTACCACTTCCTACTGCTTTAGCTGGGAAGAAGAAGTGGAGCAATTGTAGCTCCCCAGCAGCAAAGCTGTCTGTTCAGTTAGAAAAACTTGACTCTATACAATAGTATCTACTTAGTACTTATGCAAAATAGTTTACATTACGCAATAACGCAACACAAAACATTAAATTCAATTATTTGCTATGTAACAGCTAGCACACGCCCACGCCAATATTCCATCAAAAATCATCGAAATCTTTACTCAAACGAAAATAAAAAGTAAACAGTACCCGAATGAAAGCCTCCAGGCATAAAGGGCGTGCCCGTTTACAATTATTATATAGCTATTAAAGCTGTAACTTCAAGTCACAAATTATAAAAAACTAGGACCATTGGAGTAAGAATAAATAAACAGTTAATTACTAATAACAATAACAAAACCATGGTCAGCAAGACGACCAGTCAACACAAGCAGCACCCGTTCACGAGCATAACGCAAAGATCAGCCATTACCCCCCTCGCCATATTTTAGGGAAGGAAGCACCCCGACCCCCGACTATAACCACTCACTATCCATATAATCTGTTGGAACTGCATGTACTTCAAAGAACAGAATATTATCATATGTATCGAGTATTGACCAAGACCCCCACAATCACTGTAGCAGTGTGGAATTTTGAATTCCATTCCGACCATTCGTACCATTGCCAACAGTGCATTGGCACCAACAAAAAAGCACGTGCTTTGTTGTAGGTTTCGAAGTGCTAATTAAATAAAAATAGATTAAATCTTTTTTTCTACATGGAGCTGGTCACTTCTGCCGCTTGACAAAAGCACAGACAACGCCAGAAGACGTTCCGATAGGCCCAAAAAGAGATGAGAACGAGCCAGACGCTTATTGGAAGAATTGGTCGCAGTACTCTTTAAATCAAGATGAGTGGAAGGAGGATAGGGAGGCAAGATGTCATCGTATGCTCATATTCTATTGGACCAGCTTGTCCAATAGAATATGAGCATAAGTAACATCTATCTAGAGGTTTAGCAACCGATCCGGCAGTTATTAATGTTATTATAACTGGCACAGATTAGTATTGCTGGATAGATACTTAAAATGTCACCAGCCTTATCACCATGCAAAAACAGAAATATTTCAGAACAACCTACCTATCGCCAGTACCATAAACATTCCTGAAATAAAACTAATACAGTCCTATAAAATATCGTGTGTACGACCTTTACATGTTTGTAGGTCTTATTTATAGAAAATTTTAAAAGGGATCCTCAATCAATCTTCCTGACGTTAGAGTAAACAACATTAAAATCAGCCCAGTTGTTCTGGAGTTATGGGCGTGCAGACTGACAGATAGAAAAAGTTTTATGGTTTAACAATACAGACGTTGTGTTTGTTATCTGGTTAGGTTTTAAATATAGGATCCTCCCACGGCCCACCCTTGAATGTGCCTCCTACGAACGTTGATAGTAACGTGCCTACTGGCTTTGATCTATATTCTTTGATGTGGGTTGGGATTGGGAACGAATGGAACAACTAGCTTTTAAATATACAATTCCCTGGCACTGGCATAGTTCTGTTTTTCCATTGCCATTTTTATTTGAGATTAACTTAGTAGGGAAGATTTTGCAAAATGAGGAAGTTCGTCATTTTACTTGGGAGTTGTAGGATTCAATTATCTTGACAGTTTTTAAGCTGAAACTGAACAGCAATCGCCAAAATCATCAATCAGTTTCTTCAGCCGAATAAAACAAGATTTCTGTCTTAGGCGAAGACAGCAACGATCGTATTTAGGGTTCCGTATGGTGCCAAACGGAAACCTATTACTAAGCCTCCGCTGTCCGTCCGTCTGTCTGTCAGCGGGCTGAATCTCATGAACGGATAATAATTAATTAATTTCAATAAAAGGTCATCATCGGCCTATTAATGTTCCCACTGCTGGGACACAGGCCTCCTCTCTGTGAGAGGGAGTGGGCTGTAATCTACCACGCGGGCCCAGTGCGGGTTGGTAGATGTCACATGTCTTCGAATTTTTGGTTCTAAGACATGCCGGTTTCCTCACGATGTTTTCCTTCACCGTTTTGAGAGCAGTGGTGATGAAATTATTTACACAAAGTAAAGCGCCTGCTTGGATTCGAACCCACGACCTACAACTTGTAAGTCGGGGCCGTTACCACTGGGCCACCACTGCTCTCTCAAGGTAAGGTCAATAAAAGGTACCCAGATGAAATTTTCACAGATTGTGATTTCTATTACCGCTATATCAAAAAAAAAAAAGAAAAAAAAGATGGTCTAAGGCACACGTGTTTTTTCCGATTTTTATTGCTAAATATTATACGGTGATACGAAAACCTTCATGTACTGACTCTAGGGGCCTACTTTCTAAGCGAAATACCTACGTAGTTTCGGCCGTCATTACGGGCGCTTCGCGTGGCGTCGCTCTCTGTCTAACTTATGGTATGTCCGTATGTGAGACGGAGAACGAAGCGCCCGTAACGACGACGGGCGAAACTACGGATTTCGCTTAGGGAGTATTCCCCCTGACTCGGACTTGGCCGGTTACTCCATCATGAAATTGTATTTTAGACGCGTCTCTCCAAAAAGCGAATGGACGTCGCATAAGCTTTGAATACGTTGACGTCAACATTTTAATACCCTTCTCTTTTAATGTCTTTCTCTCGTAATAACATTTTATTAAGGAGTTACAGTCGTCTCATAAAACGTAATTGTTACTGAGAAATGTTGTAGCTAAGTGAGTAATCAATGGAATGTCATCTTGCGGATGCGGATGGTCCGTGTTATTGATAGCTGTTTTATTGTTGCACGATAATATTGGCATATCGAAACACTGAACTAATTTTGCATTGTCTGCCTTTTATACAGTGCAACTTTGTCAAAAACTTTGTACAGTGGTCGAACAAATCCGGTATTTATAATAATCCAATATTTATATGTATCGGATAATTCGGATATAATAATCGTATGTAAAAAAACCGCCCAAGTGCGAGCCGGACTGGCAAACGAAGGGTTCCGATATCACCCGACAATATTTAAGTAACAAAAAAACGCGAACAACATGTTTCTAGTAGGTATCGAGGACCCCTTTAATTTTAAAGTTTGTTTTATTTTGGGAACCCTAAAAATATTGTAGTGTTAAATCCACAGAACAGTCTGTGGTTAAATCGTTAAGTTTCTTCGAAGTTTAGTTTAGTTACTTAATTGAAAATTCTAAAGTAAGTACCTACTTATATTTTTCGTCTCCTATAGACCTATGACCAAACCGCAAAATTGAAAATTCTAGAGTAAGTACCTACTTATATTTTTCGTCTCCTATATTTTGTTATGGAAATAAGGTTTGAATTTCCATAAAAAACGCTAACCTGACTTGTACGTTTTGGTGAATCCCCGAAACTTATGATTAGATTGCCACTTCGGGAAAGATAGGTAGGTAATCCAAATTGTAGTTTTTTGTCAAGTGTTGCTAGGGTAAACTTTAAATTTGCTAAATTTCTAGTTAGAAATATAGAAAATCAATTGATATTATCGTGATAATATACCTACCTACATAATATATCATGATAAAAATCAGCGAACCCAGGCAACGTAGCTTCTTAAGACTTAAAGCACAGATCGCTAGGAAGAAAGTCGCTAAGACCCCGGAACAGAGAGAAAACAGCCCGCTGATGATGATTCACTCATAACAAGTAACTTGATGGCACTCTAACCTCCCTAGTTAACAAACAACTAGTGCCAAACGAAATACTTGCAACATTATGGGAGCAACAAACAGCTAAATTGTTAGAATGATTGACACAATAAGTGTTCCACAGCATATTAGGGATCATAGAGCGTAACGCTATGTGCCTGTGTAATAGTTACTGTGTTTGATATAAAAATATAACATGTACTTGAAACAAACTCAGCTAGACACTCTAGGCTACTCTCTTGCAAGTGAGAAGTGATCAAACTAGAACGTCGCTGATAATGCAATAAAACATAATGCATGATTGTGAAACTATGCTGCTGCATTGGCGATTGTGCAAACGAAAGAATGGCGCTTGCATTTCTTTGCAGTATGGCTTCTTTGACTGTGTCGTTGTCCTGGTTTCCATATGGATTATTCATGCACAGCCTTTCAAGTACCCTGAACTTCGTTAAACTACAAGGTGACTCATTCAACGAAAAATATCTCATTTTGACTCTCGAGTCGTGACATTGTTTTGGAGAAACAGGACCTAAATGTGTTCTTATATAAGAAAATGAAATGGTCTGATACATTTTGATAACTATATAAATTGTAATTACACCTAGCGATCATATCATAATATAGTCTTATGGAGTTGAAATTAGATCGCAATCGATCGATCCACATAAAAGCCTAAGTCCCGAAAACTATACAAAATTATTGGAGCGCTTGCTAATGAAAACGGACTGAACTAAGTGAGCTTATTAGTTTAAGCCGTGCGAGTAAGGTGAAGGCAGGTGACCCGGAAGTGTAGTGAAGTTTTTGCTTTGGTACCGCTTGTGTATATTAAAAGCAGCTTGTTTTATCGGTCGTTGAAAAGTCCCTAACGACGTGTAATAGCTTAGTAAAACTACACCAAAAGGTTGTAAGTTGACAGATGACATTAGTGAGAGATAGAGCATTGCTAAAATAGCTTCCTATTAAAACTGGCAACCCTAAATGCAGGCGTTAACTCATATGCCCCAGTTAACAAGTGCAGTGCAGCAATAGTTGTATTGAATGATATCGTTCAGTGCGTACATTGCGAAACTATTACCAATCATAAATGCCCGTCCTTTCTTTATCACTGCAATTTAAACTATAACAATAGCATTGTATTATACTGATGCTCTGTCATCTCTGGTTCATAAAGATTATGTCTGGACTTTAAAAGAGACTGTGACCAGTGTGAACAAACTCAGAGCTTTTTTCGGTGTTTCTTCTCAGAGTAGTCGGATTCGGATAGGAAACACCGACCTAATCTAGTTTAAAAATATAATTTATTTTAAAAGTGTTTTATTTTAAACCAATTTACAGAAATAAATATAATTTTACATCAAGACGTCGATGTTGTGATCTTCGTTAAATATTTTGGAGGACTGGTTCTGGAGAATGTTTGATCATAAAGATATCTAGTACATCTCGCAGATGGATTGTGGAATCCGCTGTTTTACATAACCAACAGCTGTTTTACAAAACAGCTCCGTTATGTAAAACAGTTGAACGGCGTTTAGTGATTTTCCATAATTACTGAACTTTAACACGCAGAATTGCATAAACGTTTTGTATATCTCAATACAGTTGTTGTTGATCTTATATAAAACAGCGTGATAAGAAACGTCAAATAATAGATTTTAGTTCTAAATTTTATCGCTCGTCGCTGTTAATGGCATCCGAAACTGAAATAAATAAAACGAGTAATATGAGTGAAAATTACCCTAACTCAAGTGAAAACAGTGATAAAGTTATCAGAGTTTTATGAAAGTCAGTCTAAAAATACTAAATAGCCAAGTAAAGTACTTAACTGTAACCAACTTGGAAGTAGCTTTTGAACACAGTTCTGAATTAAACCAATTTATCAGAGTGCCCTAGCTTAGTTACTGCGACCCGGCATTAAAACCCACACCAAACGCTTATTGTGACTGCAGATTAGTGCAGATAAGCCATTCTGCATTACGTCTAAACGTGGTAGCAGTTTTGCTAAACGTAAAGTGGCAATCCAGCTGAACGTTGTTCAGCTGTTTTACATAACGGAGCTGTTTCGTAAAACAGCTAGCGGTTATGTAAAACAGCTAATTAAGCAATCCTTCAGCGAAACTAACAAATATGAGCTGTTAGTCTGCACCCTAATTACGAAACGCAAACTCAATTTTAAATTGAAACCAATTGAAAAAGATTGCCAGTCCATTGCTTCATAAGTTCGACAAAAAAAATTAAGCAGATTCTTTTTGTCGAACTTATGAAGCAATGGACTGACAATCTTTTTCAATTGGTTTCAATTTAAAATTGAGTTTGCGTTTCGTAATTAGGGTGCTGGTTAGCCAGTCTCAAGTTCTTCAGAAAAAGAGTGGGATAATGGATGGAGTTTACAGACCGCAGCATCCTCTTGTTTGTATATTCGCGGGGGAAATCCCGTACAAAACAAACATTGACCGTAGATAAGTAGACACGACCCGAATGACTTTTAGTTCTGTATATTTTCCCTGTGGTTCTGTATAATATAATATATAAAAAACATCCTAATAAATTACAATAACCTGTGTGTGATAAATTATAAATTGTTTCGACAGACGATAAGGAAAGGTCGGTACATTCGCCACCACGAATAAATTTGTTGGATTCATTGTAGTAATGGCCAATTACGATCAATATAAAGCGATTGGTTGCTTGTCTGTTACAATTACAAAGTAAGCACACTCGTGTTCATCTATCTATTCCGTTTCGAACCAGCCCGTACTAAGATGATAAAGGACTAAAAGGAAACTTTAGCCAATTTTGGACCCCTGGCACATATCGATTATCGAATTATAATCGATAATCGAAATGTGTGAAATTAGCAGTACCTAGCAATTATTCAGTATAGTTAACTGTACTTACTCATTAAATAATATTTGTGAAGTTACAAGCATTGAGCGCATTCTGTTCTGCGGTTGCATGTACCTACGCACAAAATATTGATTACTAAGGAAAAAGCGGTAAAATCTTTATCAGCAAGCCAATAATATTTATTGGAATGAATTGAATAAGTTGATGCAATATTTATGTTTACTATAAACTGATTTAAGTACTTATTCAATCAATCTTCCTAGCCTTTTTCCCAACTATCTTGGGGTCGGCTTCCAGTCTAACCGGATGCAGCTGAATACCAGTATTTTACATGGAGCGACTGCCTATCTGACCTCCACCACCCAGTACCTGGGTAATACGATACCCCTTGGTAAGACTGGTGTCAGACTTTCGGGCTTCTGACGACTCGTAACGACTGTCAAAGATCCACAAATGACAGCCGGGACCAACGGCTTAACGTGCTTTCCGAAGCACGGAGGAGTCTCGGTATGTAAAGATGGTCACCCATCCACTGACCAACCCCGGCAAGCGTAGCTTTACCTGATGGATCGACCCGTGCGGCTTGTTATTACTTAGCCACGAGCTCCTCCTGACTGATTTAAGTATTGATCAGTGACAATTAATCAGCTATTTCATTATTGTAGTACAGTAGTAGAAAACAGACTTCCTAGTAACAAATTAATCAAATTCACGCAGCGTCGAAATTGGATCGACGAAAATGATTGAAAATTGATTCAACCTTTTTGGGACCAGTAATTCCCGGTGGAATAATAATGAAGAAGTGGCTCCGAAAATGACCTTGTTTGAAATAGGTAGAGAGCAAATACAGTTGAATTCTTCTTTGTGTCGATGGCAATCTAAATATACCCGGCATAGACCCTGGCTACAAGTTACGCAACATTAATTAAAAATGGGTCTTACTTAGCCGTAGAAATCACAAAGTTTCAGTCACAAAACCCCGAGGACCAGCTTGCACTTGACCAGTTTTTTTAATCGAACAGGAACGAGACATTACTACAAGACTGTTAGTAGAAATGCTGATAACTGAGTCAAGGTTTATTGAGAGAAACCTTACGAATGCCTGTACTACTTACTATTTGCTAGTACTTGTTAACTGGTACAAATTAGTATCGGTCTACAAACTGTTGAATGTATTATGTAATTCATTCTCAACTCGTACATCTGTAAGTAGGTACTTAAGGTCTTTATTTTGTCTACCATTTGGGGTCGGCTTCCAAGATGCCACTGAACTGAAGATCAGTAAATATATGTTCTAAAGTCTATTCAAATGCTTGTTTCCAAAATTGATATTACTTACAAATATTAGAAGTACTAGTCATTCTAAATTGATTTTAGAATGTCTTAAGCCATTTCAAAAGTCATGTTTGTCCATTTGCTGATAGTAATTTTGCCAATTAGGTACACATAATTTGTTTACATTTTTGGTTAACTACGTTGCGAATGCAGTATATGTACGTAATGTATCCAGCAATAAAATATCATCTACTAAAGTACGTCTATTGGCACCCAGGCTGGACCTTAATCCTTTCATCATTATGCAGTGACCTATCCTCGATGAACATGTACATATAGGAGAAGATGGACCAACAGCTTTTTGATCAAGATGCAATCGAAAATCGCATTACGGAAGACTGGCTTCTAATGGTGGCACTTCACATCGCTATTCGTGTTCTCGTATTCATCTTATTTGCCCAAATATGACGATGTGAAGCTATTCGCCTATATTTGCCTATTTTTCACGAATAAGATGAATACGCAAATACACGAACACTCGTATCCGTTATTGGCGGTTTTTGGTCACATATCAAGGGATTGCAATTTATATACTTAACGAATAATCTCGTTTACCGTCCACACATGGATTGCTCAGTAGAGTGCGGTGCGGTATAACATGTCAGAGGAAATAATAAGTCGCTGCTGCCTTCAACACTTCTTGCGTCCAGATAGCAAAAATATAGAAAAAATATTCTTGAATGTTCGGCATATTCGTTGTTCATGACGATGTGTGGACGGTGTGTTCAATTTATTCGGACTTCTACACTATAAGCCTAATATAAAAAAATATTACAAAAAAAAAACAACCGACTTCCAAAAAAACACTACAAAGTGAAAAATAACTTTAATTTCGTCGGTGTCTTTGGTTTAGAATTTTCGTTTTTTGCCACCGACTTCCGAAATTAAATTCGTTTTTTTTTTTTTGTAAAAAGTTTTTATCTTTTACTTTTTAGTTGTGGTACCAACCCCACACAAATTCGAATAACCTCCTCCTTTTTGGAAGTCGGTTAAAAACACAGTAAAACTCGCGCAATACCGAATAGCGATGTATAAGAGCCCGTTCACGCGTACCACAACCACACTACATCGCAGCGACAAAATGTGGGCAAGCATTGGTTCCGTGTGAATAGTATCGCTGCAACTTCTTGCAGTTGCGTTGTGGCTAGTAGTTGCGATGTGGTTACGTTGTGGCTAGTGTTTAGAGACAAAGGCATCTCGTTGTATTAGGTGCGTTCTGGCTGCGACGTGGTCGGTATCGCCAACACGGTTGCTTTCGACGGGAAAAATGTGGTCCGTGTGAATAAACTATTACCTAATTTTCATACAAATTAGTGCCCGACCATGTATGTTGTCGCTGTGGTGTGGAGACGGTGAATAGCAACCGAGGCCGACCGTCCGCCCACCCAACCTCTTTGAGGCGACGATTTTGTGAGTTCGGTTTAGTAACCGGGACGAATGACGATACGCTTGTAGATGAATGAACACGTTTAAAAGATTGGACTGTAGTAATTTAGGATCTCGCAAACCAATTTGCGCGTGAACGTATTTAGAAAGGGAATTCATGTTTGTTGGATATGTGATGCTCTCACAGAGCGCAGGCCTGCCTGTGTCTCAGTAAGTAGTGGGAACATCATCTAAGGCAGTTTATGCTTAAGTGTGATGCTATTAGCTATCAATTACAACATTAATAGTCAATTATTGGCCTATAAAATGTGCATTTTTAATGTCATGGTTACAAAAGATGATGGGCTTTTAAAATGCTCAAGGTTTCACCTTTTGGTTACAATAAAGACAAAATTATGTCTTCAATCTAAATCATCAATGAATTGAGAGGAAGAGCATCTTATAGAAAAAAAAGGCATTTCTGGTTTAATGATTCTACTCTCAGATCAAAAACAAGATTACCTATGTTAAGTACATAATGTCACGCCTTCTTTCCCCGAAAGGTTGAGCAGGGTGTTCCAGTAGTACACCTACATTTCTCCAGTTATCTTTGTATTAAATCCCTTAAATATTAAATCCCTAATTTAATAGGGGGCGAGCCTATTGCCATCATCATCATCAACCTATTAATGTTCCCACTGCTGGGACACAGGCCTCCTCTCTGTGAGAGGGCTGTAATCTACCACGCGGGCCCAGTGCGGGTTGGTAGATGTCACATGTCTTCGAATTTTTTGGTTCTAGGACATGCCGGTTTCCTCACGATGTTTACCTTCACCGTTTTGAGAGCAGTGGTGATGAAATTATTTACACAAAGTAAAGCGCCTGCTTGGGTTCGAACCCACAACCTACAACTCGTAAGTCGGGGCCGTTACCACTGGGCCACCACTGCTCACTATTGCCATCATCGGGCACGATTCCAGTCTCCGAGCTGCTACTGAGAAATTCCTGTTGGTAAAACTCAATAATTGTTTATCCAACCCGGGAATCGAGCCCAGGACTTCATGCTCAGCAGTAGCGCTTGCGACCACTAGACCAACGACGGAGTCTAATTCAAATTAGAATCCTATTATTATACATATTACACAATAAGAAACAGGTTTGGCTTCAAAGCAGGTAAGTATGTTAATTTGAGATATATAAAGAGACTTTCAATAGTATTTCCGCTTTAGAATACAATCTTGAGCCTGTTTCTTGTATAGTACTAGTTTTGCCCGCGGCTTCGCCCGCGTGGATGTCGGAAAATATCCCACGGGTACGTACTACAGGGATTAGATACCTAAAAGCCCATGAAAAGGTCATTGACTCCTACCGCTGCGCCCGCGTTGTCGTCAACCATAATTATTTTGTGACGCGTAATTTTAAATCTGCGATATCTTTTAAAATATTCATTTGAATGATATGATGTCAAGGCATATTTTAATCTAAATTAAATGCCCAATTTAAATCACATATTTTATTGGATAAGGATAAATATAATACCGGACAAAATAGCTTCGGGAATAACAATGAAATTAATTATTATCAAATTCTAAAAGATAAAAATGGTTACTGTGGGTCATCCTTAGAAGATAGACATAATATGCTATCGCGGACTTTTTGAGGTGTACAATATTGTAGTACATTATTTTGATCTATCTCATAGGGTTCAGCCAGCGAATGCAATGTAAGCGCAAAAAAATATTATTTACGACATCTCATTAGACACCTCTAAAATTATCAGTGTTTCTCTACTATATTATGCATGTATTATACATATAAACCTTCCTCTTGAATCACTCTATCTATTAAAAAAACCGCATCAAAATCCGTTGCGTAGTTCTAAACATACATAGAGACAGACAGCGGGAAGCGACTTTGTTTTACACTATGTTGTAGTGATGAGATATATAAAGAGACTTTCAATAGTATTTCCGCTTTAGAATACAGTCTTAAGCCTGTTTCTTGTATAGTATAAGCTACTGAATCCTAAGACTCTAGAAATTACATGAGACCTGAGTTATAGAAAAAAAATATTCAGTAAAATATAGGGTGTTTGGTGCACGTTGCACCAAACACCCTGTATTTTACTGAATAATTTTAAAACAATACACATCTAAATAAAATTAAAACTCGGAGTCCGCGCCTTATACTTAAAAAAAAAAATTGTATTTGAATGTATTTGGGTCTTTTTTTAATAAAACAATAAAAAGTCGATAAAAAAAAACCACAGGGCATGAGAGATGTTAAGGGGTCTGAAAGGATAGCAGATGACCCCTCCAGTCGACTGTTTCAATTTGGCACATGATGCACCAAACACCCTGTATATTGTCTTAAATTAATATTCATCTAAAAGCCTATTGATAATCCTGAGTCAAATAAACACACACATCCAATAAATGATTTTATATGAGACACAAAGATAATAAAGTTTCTGTAAGAGACTAGTATATCCTCCCAAGCAATTATAACATTCACAATGACCTGGCTTTTAAACGATTGACATTGTAAAATTGATCATGAAATCACAATATTCTTAAGGCCAGAGTTCAAAACCAAATGAAATTTATATGCAGAGAACAAGCATAAATGTAACCAAAGAGTATGTTTTTTCTTAATAATTCAAGCAATGTCAATGATTATTTCAGTAGACCTTACATACTTAAGGGGATCTGTTTTTTTTGACCATGCTAAAAGTTTTAAACTTTATCTGTAATTTTTCCATGGATATCTGTTATTTAATTATTTTGTCTAAAAGGTATTCTAGATGATAATTTGTACATAGTTCCAATGTTAAAATTATTGCATTATGTTGTTATTTGGTTTAATACAGTTGGGATGGATCAGTAGCGGATTCAGGGGGGAGGCTAAGGGGCTCAAACCTCTCCCCAAAAGCATCTGAATTGTTCCGTGAGAAAACTTAAAGTGAAATTGATATTATTCTACTTAAACTTTTTCAAGCATTACTAATATATCCAACAATCCTCAACTCAGCAGCTTGTCATCAATTATCCTTAACTTGTCATTAATTATCCTTAATTTGTGATCATTTATCCTTAACTTAATCAATATTATGACTTCAAGTTTTAATTTTTTTTATGATGTTTTTTTATGCGACGAATTTTAAATCCGCCCGCCATTCATTCTGCCACTCACGCTACCCAGTTTGGCCGCCATGTATATTCATATCTCTGGTAGTCTACAATGCAACGAAGCCATTGAGGAATTTGTGAAAAGTAATCCGTTACCTATGTGTTAAGCAAATTAAAATATTGTGTGCTTTTTTTGTGTTTACTATGCTAAAACCTACCAGCAGCTGGGTCAAACCCCCCCCCCCCCCCAAACGAAAATCCTGGATCCACCACTGGGATGGATCAGCAGTTTAGAAACTTACAACATAGTTGGAGTGGTGTCAAGTTCCTTAGCAATTATTGCAAGTGGGTACATGCTGTGATTGATAGTTCCTACATAAAATTTTACTTTCATTTACTTAAAATATTTGTAGAATAGAATAGAATACTCTTTATTATGTACACCATAAAAATTAAAGAAAGAAACAGAGAGAGAGAGTTTTTTGTAGAAATATACTCAACACTTTATTTGTATGCCTCAATATCTATAAAGATTGTTTATTTTTAACCGACTTCCAAAAAGGAGGAGGTTCTATGTTCGACTTTATGTATGTTTTTTTTTTTTTTTTTTTTTTTTTTTTTTTTTATGTATGTTCACCGATATCTCCGCCAATTGTGGACCGATTTTGAAAATTATTTTTTTGTTTGAAAGGGTAAGCTCCCGAGGTGGTCCCATATAAATTTTATTGACTTTGCTTAGATAGTTTTTGAGTTAGCTTCAATAATACATATTTTTCCCACTTAGTTTATATGGACGATATGATGATAACTTCCTGTCACTGTTATTTATTGCAGTTAGTGGTATTGTATATTGTGTGGGGTAGGTACCACAACTAAAAAGTGAAAAATAAAAACTTTTTACAAAAAAAAAAAAAACCGACTTCCAAAAAAAACCACTACAAAGTGAAAAATAACTTAAATTTCGGAAGTCGGTGGTAAAAAAACGAAAATTAAAAAACAAAGACACCGACTTCCGAAATTAAAGTTATTTTTCACTTTGTAGTGGTTTTTTTTGGAAGTCGGTTTTTTTTTTTTTTGTAAAAAGTTTTTATCATATGTAACTATTTTCTAACAAAACTTTGTGATTAATTGTGTTGTAGAATATTCAACATAATAAGAATTAAAACATCTGTTTTCTTAATTACAAATTGTCCTTGTATAATTTCTGATATAAAAAATATGCCAAGTGAGTTCTTACTAATTTATTTGACTGAAAAAAAAAAACTTGTCTTTTTTGTTTTAACATTTAAAACAGGCAGCCAGACATAATGGCAATTATTATGCCAACTTAGTGTTATTAATAGTTGTATGTGTCACTGAAACCATTGACCGTGTTGAGATCAGTCACTCACAGCAACCTTTGTAGGTGTATAGCTAAAGTTACTGAATTATTCCAAATGCCATAATAATATGTACTGAAATATGTACATATTTGGACCTCAATTACAATAATAATAGCTCATGTACTGATGTCGTACGCAGATACAATCGATGTGAAACTCCAGAGACTATCGTTAACAAAATCAAACAAGTTTTGAATGAATCACCTCAAACATTATGTAAATGAATATGAACGAAAATATCATGTAAACTTTTGGCTCCCTCTCATGAGGAATAACATTCCGAGAAGTGTTTAAACACAAAGCACCGGCGGGAAATGTGTTGCTATGTTAAGTAACACAAACAATTATGGGAAAATCCAATGGGAACCAAGATTGTTCAACCAAATGTTGGGCGGTGGAAAACATGTTATTCTAAGTACTTACACTTCAAGTATCCGGTCCCCCTTTCTGATCCCGGCTTGCTCCGCCGCCCCGTTCTCCAGAACAGCGCTGACATGCTGCAGAGGAGCATAAAGTTCACCGTTAATCGATCTCAACTGCCCACCTTCAGACACTTGACCGCGCACGTTGAAACCAAATCCGGTCTCAGTTTTATAGATAGTAACGCGACGGGGCCCATTAGCAGGCCCTGTACTCTTATTATTTCTTTCGGTTCTGATAATACTGTTATTATCGGTTTCTGTCTCAGCCATTTTGAACAATTTTCATCACAGAAGATAAATAACAATTTGACGTTTTCGTCCGGGGTAACCACAGAGTACATTATAACATACTGAAAGGGGTAACCAGATGCCAGATTCTAATTTGAATGCAAAAAAAAGTAAAACTGCCGCATATTCTCGAAGGTGTGTTTACGTTTCACAAAGTCATTTTCAATACGATACATAAAATTTTGTTATCTATTATTTTCGTAAAATAACATTTATAATTGTTGTTTTATTTTCAATTGCTTAGTTATTTCGGTTTTCAGGTTGTTCTTGAAATCACCTACGCTATCTTGTGCCAAAAATAAGCAACACTACGCTCTTACGATAAAACAGTATCAAAGTTTATAAATTTATTCGCTAGAGAGCGGTGGCATCGAAACAACGTGGTACAAAAATTTCATTTTCTTTCACATCAAAATCAGCTGTGAACATCAGTATGGCCGCTCCATTATCTAAAAAATAAAATTGTTTTTGTAAAATCATACAAAAAAATAGTAAAGTGCAGTTTTCGTACTTACACCGTCTAATTGTACATTTGCGAAAAGTGTTGATGTTGACGAAGTGTTGCGTCATGACAGAGACCTCTCACTGACAAACAAATACAATAAAAATTGCGACTCGCTTATTACGGCGACTTATTGTAATTTCTATTTGGCTCGTTTATCGTTTCGGTCGTTCGGTTGAGGGCTGATGTTATTACTGAATCGTTGTCGAAGTTTATATAATGAGTAGTGTTAGATTGAGTTTCGTATCCGTGGGAAGGATAGCAGTGAGAAGAAATTCACAAATATCAGGTGAGTGCATATAATTTCTCTATACAGTGTTGTTTTTTGCTGGTTGGCGTTGATCCAGGCTCGTGTCGCAGTATCTAGCGATGTTCTTTGTGTTCGAATGCGTACGCGATTAGGTGTTTGATAACAAAACGTGATGTTTTCTGTTGCTTATCTTGCGTGGTGCAGTGCCCGTTCGATACACGCGTGATGGCGCGTGTTTGGCGGCTGGACATTCTCGTTGTAATTAGGTAATTCGTTGTGAAGCTACTTTCCTTCGATAGCGGTGAGCAGGCCCTATCAAGGCGAATGTGGAAGCAAGGTCAAGGGAGTCACGTGTATGAATGACACTGGCCGCATATAATTAGTGGAAACTGGTATTTATTTGGTAATTTTTAATGAACTTGTCACACAATATATTGATAAACACTAATGATCTGGTCGGTGGGTCGCCTTAGGGGTCTCCCCTGAATTTGAGCACCAGTGATTAGGCACATTCCAATTTTAAAAACAACAGCTTTAGAATGCCCTGCAGCACTGTAAGATAAAGTGTTACCACACAAGCAAAATGTATAATTGAATAAGAAAAGAAAGTTGATAAGCATGCAATAATGTTGCCTTTTACTAGCTTGCGGATAAAACCATAACAATTCAAATTATCCCCTTACAAACGTGCCCATTTGATGGAAACTGTTTCAATTGTTTACATAAATTATTAAACATTATTGAAATCTGAAAATAAGTCAATTATTACCTCAATGGCAAAGATAATAGATACTTATCATTATTTTTCATGACCTTAAGCATAACAAAACAACCTGTCTGAGATTGCCTTTATAAAACTTGTATTTAATGTGACATTTGCTGGCTTTGTAGAGTAAAATTTGTAAAGAAAATTTACATTTGTTGTTAATGTAGCAAGGCTAACTACCTAACTACTTAATTTTTTTATTATTTATTATTGCAAAGAACCAATTTAACTTGTAAGGGGTATTTTATTAAATAAAACACAAACAAATACATATCTGGCTTGATAACAAACTAGTTATTAAATGTCTCCTGCTTTTAGAATGTTTTTTATTGTTATTAAAAGATTACTCCAAGTTTACTATAACAAAGAAAAAGAACTTTCATAATTATGTAGAAAAGACTAAAGAGCACGTGAATACGTATGCGTCTTTATTGTGGCAATCCCTAAATGAACGTCCGATGCACGCACCATCTTTTGGCTTGCTAATTATGTTTGACCAATGTGCCTATACGTTGGTAAAACATATATTTATAGGAATTATTGTCATGTATGTTTGCATGAAAAGAAATACTGCATGTTCTCTTCTTCAGCCGTATACGTATAGCTGTTCTTTATTATTATTACACACAGTATATTACGTACAGAGGCGAACCTAATGAATTTGTTCAGGTAAATTATGCTCTGCATGTTCTTACTGATATCAGCTTACCGTGATGAAAATTTAATTGATATTAAAAATACACAAAATTATTTCTGTCACTGCAGAACATATTAAGTTTTTGTGCAGCTGTGTCAAGTATAATGAGGTCAACAACCTGAAAATCAAAACATAAACAAAAACTTTTGCAAACGTTTGTCTGGTACCTACCATCACTCAAGATATTATACTCAATAACATGCCTCATTGAAATCTATTCATTCAACCAGCAGTATTTTGCTATACAAATACATTACATTTGCTAACTTTTCCATGGGTCCGTCACAAAATGGATACTTGCGCAATCCAATGAGAGGTTATTAGTGTTGTTACATTCAAATAATATGATTTCAATTATCTGTCACCATGGAACTTCTTTTTCCTTTTGTGATTTTTCTTTTTCAGTTAGTTTTAATGATGGTCTGGCAGTTCGAGAGCCTTATGCGGCCTACCCAAATGTCATTTCATTGGTATTGTTCGTTGTGTTAATGAGCTCCTTAAGTTCTGAGTTGAGCTACACAATATTACTGACTAATGGTTGCACTGACTGGACAAGTCAACTCAAATCGGTGTGGTTCTTTCCTCAAAAGACCATTTCAAAAGCTCTAATCTTCATAGTCCTCATATGGTCTGCCCAAGGTTATATCTGAACTTTAAAAGAGACTGAGCCTGAGTTTCTTTCGCCATTTCTTCTCAGCGTGTCAGATAGGCAATATTGACTCCACTTATTTTTTATTTTTTTATGTGACCTGTAATTAGTGATTCCAATATCCTATTTTTACAGAATAAACAATTTCATTTCACCTTGCTTTTTAAATCACAATGTTTATTTATTTCACCTTCTGAAATAATTTGTTGAATAAGGGTGTGTAGTATTATATTTTAAGCGTGTTGCCATTATTCTGGTTTTCTTTATTTTATAATTAAAATCTGATGCTGAACTGCCTGATCCAGAACTAATTTGCTGGGAAGCAAAAGTCCTTTTGATTGGGCACAATCGCAAACTAATCCCCTGATAAGCACTTATTAAACCCAAGGAGACTGGTTTGACAACTAAGTTCAAAATTCTTGTCACTTAAGAACTTTACATAATATTGGCAACCAATGGAAGGCTAGATGAAATCATCAGATAAAAACGTGACCCAAGTCCCTAAGTTCGGCCGCAATTTTGTGCCTCCTGAGCTGACCCTGACCGAATTGTCTGAACCTGCTAGGGCTGTGCCCACCTTATCGGGCGTTAACGATTACATAGGCACCGTACGAGGTGCGTTGACGTGAACTTCTTAATGATAACCACGTGACTAAACTGATAAATTTTATCTTTGAAGTGAAAACAAAACAAAAAAAATGTTTGTATGGATTTGTGCGTAGGTAATTTATCTTATGGAAAGATGAAGAATGTATGCTGGTGAACACGTAAAGTGACGTAAAATATAAGTTCCCATTACGTGTAGTGACATTTTCTTCGCATTTACCCGGTACATTATACATTAAGTATTCGCTAGGCTCCAGTCGTACAGTTCAATACAATACAAAATAATGTGCACGAATTATTTATTCAAACGATGTACTATTTGAATTAATAGATACAGGATTATCCTCGTTAGATCGTGCAGAACAGGTGATAGAAGGACATCGCCAAAAGTCGCAGGCGCCTAGGAGATAAATAGCGAGTGATCAACAAGAGTCGCAAGAGCGTCTGGGCAAAACCAACTGAATAAACCTTCAGTTAGCCTAAACCATCTGAAGGCTGAGTGCTATCTGTATAATCTTTTATTTAAGTAACCATGACAATATCGCGAGTTTCGTGACAGAATAATTAAATCTCTGATCTTATCCTTATTGCATAGAAAATAAAAATAACAACTTTGTAATTAAAACTAGTTTCTAAAACAATTTTATCAGATTTATAATAACAGCAGTAGGTGGTAACTGCAATTAAGATCTTATAAGAAGTTCATTGGCGTTGCTATTTAATCAGATTAGAAGACAATGTTTAAATTCAATTGATAAGCTGATAATCAACAAGTTTTGTATACGAAACATTGCTAATAAATACAATTCTAACGGTGGCAAAGCAATTTAGCGCAAAATTTAATATTTCCCAGAAGACGCCTATAGGTACACGCAGTTAAAAAGTGGAGCACTGCTAATAATTATAGTATAGTCAATGCGAATATGCTGACTAATGCTGACAAGGGCAATATCAAAATCACCACAGTTCGAAGTCCACAGCAGTATGAAAGTCCAAACGAAATTATCTGAAATGAGCTACCGACATTACTTGAAAAGTTAGCCTAAACAAAGCAACGCATAATGATGAATTAAATTAATCACCAAAAGAAGTAGGTTTTCTAATCCGGTTCAAATAAACCTAGAATTTTATCTCGAAGTGTTAATTTTACAGAAAACAGATTTCTAATGTACTGTCCGAGACTATTCCGTTTTGTCGCTAGCTTCGTTTCAAGTAAAAGTTTATAATTGCTTTTTAATTTGTCAAGGGAAACTAGACGCTATAGGCTATGACTTTCTATGCCAGTGCCTTCTAAAATAACAACTGTTACAAGCTGTTACGCATCTAATCTTCAAATATCATCAGCTACTGTATAACGCAGTTGCAAGACAATCGAATTTAATTAGTGCGAGCATGTCGCAATATCAGGAAACTAATCAGTGATTTCCTACTTCTGGCAACGCTTCTATGTGCTCATGAGAATGCCAGACATGCGTTTTTGTATCCTTATAGATCTGAAGCCTCCCAGAAGTCTTTAGAGAATAATTTCTCTGGACAACCGACCCTCCTTTTCCCTTTACATGGCTTTCCAAATCTATTTCTTATGGCCCGTATAATCATCGCGGTCATGTCATTGTAAATCATAAAAATATCAGGTTGAAATTGCACACCACGGCAGGAGAAAGACCTTCTCAAACAGTGAAAGAATGTTAATAATAACCAATAAGCCAAAGTCCCAAAGTAAATAATAGACGTATGTTCATTCAACTGTATGATTACAACTCATTATAAAATCGGTAAATAAACTCAGACACTTTGAACGTTTCCTACACCTTCTTGCTTATGCAACTGTTCAACACTTTCTTAAACAACGATCGTTTTATACACTCCATTGATTGTAAAGTGTATACTTAAATATATAAAGGTAAACTATTAATAGGGCACACTTTCCCGAGGGCGTAGATAACACACGTGTGGTTAATATTAGATGTGAGGAAATGGTACTTTGTCTGTGATTGCTTATCCGACTGCCAAGTGCGGTCTTTATTGACCATGACTCGCGTTTTTGTTGCAAATACTCGCAGTTCCTTTCTTTTGAGAGAACGATGAAAGTGGTCATCGATTTATGTTTCTCGATGTTAGCAATATTGCAATTCTTTGCAAGGTTCATATAACTGAGGGCACTTCTTGAAGCCAAGTGTCGTCGAATGGCCTCGACTGTCCAGTCTATGGTTCTAAGATTCTGCACATCGACAGAGGTATTATTACTGCTCTATATGGGCACTTCCATGTTTTAGTACCCCTGTTGTATGTTTTAGTACACCCTGTATATGATTTTCTTTATTCTTAACTAGCCTATGTCCTTCTCCGGGTAATGGTCTACTCATGTGCCAAATTTCATCCGAATCCGTTCAGCCGTTTTAGCGTGCAAGTGTAATAAACAAACTCACTTTTGCATTGTTAGGATCTTATTGTGTGTGGCAATCAATCAAGCACCTGAAGTGGTCACTCACAGTGATCACCTCGAACGCCGCCTATGAACATCTACAATACCAGAAGCAAAGGTCCTTAGCCCTCCCATAGACAAAGCTGACAAATCTCTAATACGCCTTTACACACTCTTATTACACAATTACTAGTTACAGCATGAGTGTAAACTACTTTGCGGGACCCAATTACGCCTTGATTCAAGCATGACAAACCAACATCGTAATGATAATAGCTTTCGTCTCACATTCACTGGCGCCGCTCATTCCGTATTTCTAAAGCTTACGTAACTTGCTCTTATGTTAATTACTTAATTGCTATCGTTTCCTGAAAGTTTCGTGCAGTGGTGGCCTAGTGGTAATGGCCGCGACTCTCACCGAGAGGAGTCCTGTGTCCCAGCTGTGGGAACATTATAGTCTCATTAAGGACTAACCCTGTCTTGGAGATTAAAACCAGGATGTAAGGTCCAAAAACTTAAGTAGGTATGTAGTTATTTAAATGCACTGTCATTTCAAAAGGATTAAGGCGGAAATAATGGACAATCAAAACTTTCCTTTATTGCATGACTTACTACAACTCCATGTTCATCTTGTATATCGTTAATATCATTATAATCACAACATGCGATGACCTCTGTAAGATTGTGTTGAGATGTTACATAGCATCTAACGCGTACTGATGTCATTACTACGTCATAGCATTCTACAGCATCAGTAGAAAGGCATGTAGCGCGTATAGTTGGGATTAAAGATCATTATTAGATTAGAGATGGATGAGCGGTGAGCCCTTTCTTTCGACGATCGAAATCGTTATAAAAAGGGTACCAAACTTGGCACATACAATTCCTTGAAGATGGTCACAATTTACGTGAGGGTGCAGAATGATGCGGTTGCCTATCTTCTAACAATATGGATCTGCCTAGCCTTTTCCCAACTATGTTGAGGTCGGCTTCCAGTCTTACTGGATGCAGCTGAATACCAGTATTTTAATTGGAGCAACTGCCTATCAGCCCTCCACAACCCAGTAACTGGGTAATGCGATACCCTTTGTAAGACCTACTGGTTTTCAGACTTTCGGGCTTCTGACGTACCGTAACGACTGTCAAAGATCCACGAATGACAGCCGGGACCTACGGCTTGACGTGCTTTCCGAGGCACGGAGGAGTCTCGGTATGTAAAGATGGTCACCCTCCCACAGACCAGATCGACCCGGCTGTTATTACTTAGCCACGAGCTCCTCCTTAGCCTCAAGCTTCTCCCTAGCCACAAGCTCCTCTTAAACCACGAGCTCCTCGTTAGCCACGAGCTCCTCGTTAGGCACGAGCTCCTCCTTAGCCACGAGCTCCTCCTTAGCCACGAGCTCCTCCTTAGCCTCAAGCTTCTCCCTAGCCACAAGCTCCTCTTAAACCACGAGCTCCTCGTTAGCCACGAGCTCCTCGTTAGGCACGAGCTCCTCCTTAGCCACGAGCTCCTCCTTAGCCACGAGCTCCTCCTTAGCCTCAAGCTTCTCCCTAGCCACAAGCTCCTCTTAAACCACGAGCTCCTCGTTAGCCACGAGCTCCTCGTTAGGCACGAGCTCCTCCTTAGCCACGAGCTCCTCCTTAGCCACGAGCTCCTCCTTAGCCTCAAGCTTCTCCCTAGCCACAAGCTCCTCTTAAACCACGAGCTCCTCGTTAGCCACGAGCTCCTCGTTAGGCACGAGCTCCTCCTTAGCCACGAGCTCCTCCTTAGCCACGAGCTCCTCCATAGCCAAGAGCTCTTCCTTAGCCACGAGCTCTTCTTGCCTATCTTTGAACATGGTAGCTTATTTTGGTCTGGAAAACTCCCATGTCTAAACGATGATGATATATTAATTAATTATAGATCTAGAAGATACTTGCGGACCTTGGAAGAAGCCTATTCCCAGTAGTAAACTTCTGTCGGTTGTATTGATGATGATGCTAAAGACTCCTATTCTAAAGTTACCCCACCAGCGTGTTCTTATTATAAAACCTGAAGAACAAGAATAGTAGATTCCTTTTACTTACGCATTGAAATCAGCATACATTGGCGATTATACCGCCCGGACTCGTATCTCACGAGATAAAAATATCCACATTAATTCAACAATGTGCCTTAAATCACACTTGGAGAGAAGGCTACGGCAGTGAAAGATGATTGACATAGCCGAAAAAAAAAACAACACTGCCAAAGAAGAATTAACAAGCAAATCTCAACTCTAAATTGAGCCATAAAAGCCCATTTTACCTTTAGTTAAGTTTTATAGTTGGCGAGCTGCACATAACATTTGTTACTTCACCTAGATTATCTAGAATGTTAGGAAAGTGAAAGTAGTTACGTCACGCCTATCATTTTATTACATTGTATGCAAACTTTTATACATATTTTATTATACGAGATTCGGTTCGATTCATTGAAACTTGTTTTACGTATAAATCGATCGGTGCACGAGATTTTTAGCATCTGTATTTTTTTATAACTCGTATTGCAACATAAGCATAAAAGTGTTTTGTTGCGTAACTTTAAAGCATTTTTGATCTGAATCTACTTTCCAGTTCATAACTGTTTAAATTATGAGTTTAAACGGTTTGATCGAGGTGATAAGCTGAAAGTAATGTAGCAGTTTTATTCGTGATTTCTCGTACTGATATGGAAAAGGAAACTTTGTTTGTTTGCAGGAAAGGACGTGAATATATTATGGGCCAGGTTCAGATAAATCCGTACGACATGGTCGGAAAACACCGTCTGTGGGAAATAATTAAATTAGGAGAGTTCATTTTAATAGAGAGCAGTCATATTGACTGATATAATACATGTCTATCATCTGAAATGCTGTAATGTATTTGACGACTGTGCTTCAATTGTTTTGTACAAATAGTTTTTATTTTTATTTCAAACCTCCCTGTAGATTCAGCTCCGTTTCCTTCCCAGACACCCGCACCCTAATTACGAAACGCAAACTCAATTTTAAATTGAAACCAATTGAAAAAGATTGTCAGTCCATTGCTTCATAAGTTTGACAAAAAGAATCTGCTTAATTTTTTTTGTCGAACTTATGAAGCAATGGACTGGCAATCTTTTTCAATTGGTTTCAATTTAAAGTTGAGTTTGCGTTTCGTAATTAGGGTGCTGGTTCAATAACACGGCCTACCTAAGTGTCACTCAATTCACGTTATTGCTTGCTTGCAAGATCAAGCAAGCAATGTTATGTTTACGCAGTTTCTCGCTACTTCGTAACGAGTTTAGGTGACCTAGTGATAATAACAGTGCGTTTGTTTCTTTTATCGCAACACAAATGTGCATACAACATACGGCTTTGTTTAAAATTCGCATAGCATAAGCACCTAGTAACTGTTACTCCGTGCGGTTTCTTTAGTATTGGCGGGTTTAAGGCTGAATTGACAATGCAGAGTTCAATATGGAATGCTAGACTGACTCACCTTACCATGCAATCCTTGCGACTGAATGATTGCATTCTCTGTGTTGTGTGTTTATAGTGTAATTAAGAAGCTCACTTGCATAAATCCTAGGTTCTTCCCCTTTATCTTTCCTATAAATAAACGAAAGTGCTAACCAAATAGATAAGTAATTCTCAAATTTTCTGTATATAAAAACTATTTGTAAGATCTCGTTCGATCTCTATGGATGAATGAACTTTAGAAGACCAAAGTTGACCTTACACGATGATAAACCACTGTTTAAATATTAACCTGAATGTATTAAAATGTTAAAAAACAAACAAATTATCAAAGTTATCCTCATAAGTTTAACTGTTTAAGAATACTCGCGATAAAAGCCGCACACTAGATTGTTTTAATCGCATTATGAATCGTGTGTTGTCACTTGTCACTATTGTTTTTAATAAGCATGATATCCTAGATTTATATATCTCACAATTTTTCAGAAATTCTAACTATTATAAAGAACTTAGAAGTTTTTAGCAGGCTTTAAGTAGAACACTAGCTATATCACATACACAGCTTGAGTCCAACAAAACCCAGTTTTAGCGTTTATCTTCTTAATATTTACGCCAATCCGTAAGTTTGTGTCGAAACAAAACGCTTTGCAAGGCCGCTAATGAGAGCCAAATTAAAATATATTTTAGTTATTTCTAAAAATAATTTAATGTACCAAGTTACAAAATCTGTAGGCAGTTAAGGCCATCAGTACTCTTCAATCCTTGTCCGTAAAAGGCATATGAAAGAGTTTAACCCACTTGGACTTACACAATATCATCACCTTGACACCAAGCTGAAGAATATTAAGCAGTAACAATTGCGATTTATGGATACGGTCATTTTATTGACCATTATTTCCTTTTCTATAATTCAAGACATAAAATGCTAGTAATTTCTTAATTAATATGCCAAAAATCTGCAAATATGGTGAAGATTTCTGGCCAGTTATTCTCGCCTGGAATTGGGTCAAGGCTGTTAACTTTTTTTGCCTTGTCAAGCTTAAGTAAGTTTTGGTGGAGCTTAATGAAGTAGTTTTATAACAATGTGGCGTCTGCTTTAATAAGTTTTCATGGTGCATCTCATGTGTATCATCACGATCCATCTGTGGGATATATATACTTTATCTTGCGATCAACCAAGCCTTGCAATTCAGATCACTTACGGACTTGGGGTCCGATCTTTGGTTAAATAACCGAATACATCTAAGACCAGGGTAGTTACTTGTGTAGATACATTATATATCTAAACATTTATCTATTATATAATTATTTATCTATGATTGATACTGAAAGAATAATGCATGTGCCAAAGATAACCCATGATATTTTTATATTATCATAATTAGTTGCACGTCCTTCGCACGTGTTAGTTATTGATTTATTATTAAAAACATTCGGGGGCGTTTTGCTGAGCACGTGTAAACATTATTTATTTTTAAATGCTCTAATAGGAGTTCTTTTCTGGTATTTTTTTTTCATAATTTAGTTTTAATGATGGTCTGGTAGTTTGAGTACTTTATGCGGTCTACCCAAATGTCCTTTCTTTGTTATTTGTTCGTCGAGTCGTTGAGCTCTTCAAGTTCTGAGTTGAGCTACACGATTAGGATTACGATAGATACTGACAAAATGCTTGCACTTACTGGACAGGTCCACTGAAGTATGTGTGGTTCTTTCCTCAAAAGACCATTTCAGATTAATATACATGGTGCTCCCATGATCTGACCAAGATTATGTCTGGACTATAAAAGAGACTGAGTTTGTTTCTCCCTTCTCAGGGGTAGTTAGATAGTAAATTTTTTGTATGACGTGTATAAGTAAATTCCGATATCCCATTTACAGAATAAACAATTTCATTTCATCATCTTGATGAGGAAAAGTAAAACGTTACTGGTAGTAAAGAGTTACCGGGCTTCTTATGGTCCGCTTCTCGTCCAAGTCATCTTCGCTTAACATAACATCACGCCTGTATTCCCCGAAGAGTTAGGCAGAGGTGCACATAGTACACTTACAGTTCGCCAGTAACTTTTAAGTCCCCATGTAATAGGGGGTAGCTTATTGCCATTAACCGGCCAAAAATCGCCACAAATTCAGACTCCGCGCTGCTACCGAGAATTTCCAGATTGAAAATCCCAATAACACTGCCCGACTCGGGAATCTAACCCACGACCTGATGCTCATCAAAAGTGCTTGCAAGAATCGCAACATACGCGCTTTAATAGTTTCCTTGCAAAAATTCATTAGGACATCCATTACAATATCCAAAATGAAAACCAATAGTCAGCTAAACTTAAAACATTAACACGTTCTTAGTATTGGATATACCATGGCAATTTTGTTTACGACGAATTCGACCAAACTCGTTCGGAAGGCCTGCAAGATAGCGATTCGTATCGCTTCTGCAAAATCAAGTTCTGACTATATATGACCTTGCTGCAATAAATAGACCTTTATTTTGGTATGTTTTTTTTTACACATCAGGTTCTTAGTTCAAGTTCAGTTCTATGAGTATGATTATAAACAGATTGACGTATATCCAAGGTAATATGGTGTACGTTACCCCAGCAAGAAAGTGTCTCCTAGAGTTATATGAGTAGAACGTATAATTTGTGCCTTATTTGCTGTAAATGTGCCCCCAAATAAAAAATGTGTGCCCCCTGTCGTTTTGGAAAAAAACGGAAAAAACGATTCTTGCTGGAGTAACGTTTTTCTAGCAGGAAAATTTTAAACGAATGATCGGAGAGAGAAAAATTATGCATGGTCATAGAGCTTATTTGTGTGCCAAAATGTGCCCCCAAAAATAAAATCTGTGCCCCTTCAGGTTTTCGAGATATTGCATTTCCTGCTGGAGTAACGTTTTGATGAATCGTATATCTCTAAAACCTTTGCATGTGCCCCTGTAGAATAAACATACACGAGTAGCTCTTAATGTGTGCCCCTTAGTGCCCCAATTAGATTTAAGAAAATATTTATAGTTTTCAAGTTATCGCGGTTTTATGAAAACCCAAAAAAACATCGCAGCGCTTAAATGAGACAAGGTATAAGTTCGCTGAAAACTGTATTCGGTCCTTCTTGACGCTACTAATAACCATACAAAGTTTCAAAACTGCACATGCATGCGTTTTTGAATAATCTTGCTAAAAGTCAAAACGATGGTGTCATAACTTTGACGGCAAAATACAAGGAACCGGCTCAATCCGAGATGTGTAGGTGTAAACCAAAATCTTGTGCCTTTAGTCAAAAATATATGGTGAAAATATTCAGCTTGGAATGTTTCGCATTCAGTAAATATTAACAAAAAACCAAAATATGTAAGCAACGGCTGGCTATCCGACCAAATATGAATGACTACTAAAAAGCGACGGATTCATACATATCGATGACCTTCTTTACTTTACTCACTAACCGGTTCACACGTGTTGTGCCTGAGTACAATGAAGTAGAAAAGTAATAAGTAATAAAATAAAGTTGTTATTGGATTATATCCTACTAGCTGTTTCTATGACCTTACACATGATTAAGTACATTGTAAATAGTAGCCTAAGTGCTATATTCCAAGCTAAGCTATCTTCTCCATTCTAAATTTCATTAAAATACATCCAGTAATTTATTTATGAACGAAAGAAATACATCCAGATATTTGCCATTTGCCAGGTCTTTGACCAAAAATTTGATTGGTCCCGATGTTTAAAAAAAAATATAGTTCATGAAATGTGTGATGAATGTGAAAATGATGAAAATAAAACCACTTAAAATAGGTAGCTCTTTTTTGTATATAAATAAAAAGCCCGTATTTGTCTTTATATAATTATATATATATTTATTGATAAGCCGTAGGTTACATAAATTAACAGTAAGTCGCGGCTGTAAGACGTAAGTAGTTACAGAATTATAATCTTCAAAATCACCAATACAACCGTCCAAGTTCATAAAGGCGTAGGAACAAAAACAAAAAATAATTCTGACGTGGTGTCGCAAGGAGTCGCTTTATCTAGCTTGGAGAAAGTGAGACAGCTAGCACGCGTATGGTGTTAGTGTGACAGAGACAGTTACGTGTAACGTCGCTCTATTATGAATAATAGGTACGAAGTGTTTGTTGACTAGGAAGTGCGTTTGGATTATTACTTGATATTGGGAAACAGTTGCAGTTATGTCATGACGCCAAGGACACTGTTACGTTGAGTCGCGCAGTTGCGCTGATACTGTTTGTTTACTTTTTTTTTAAGTTGGTTGAAAGTGGCGTATTAAGCATTTTATAACAATTATGTGGTTGTAGGGGTGGTGAATTTTATGGCAAGATCTGCGGTGGTAAGTATTTAAAGGCATTGTTTTGACTTATTTAAAAATACTTGTACACTTATCAAGTACTTGAATTTTTTTCATTACTTTACCTTTTTATTTATTTTTAACAAAAAATGTTCTAAATCATGTTTGTTTTGTTTTCATCTGAAAGGATATACATACTTTCCGATTGGTCCAATAGAAATTTCATCAAAATCGATTCAGCAATTTGTTTTCTTTTTTGTTTAATACGTATTTAATTCTCTTCTTGTGCTAGGTTGATGACATATACTCCCTTAATAACTTCTAGTTACACAGACACGAATTCATATGTCTCCAAAACTAAGATGACCACAATCCATCAACACTCAACATGTCACAGTCACAGGGCTGTATCTTTTTAGCCGAAATAGCTAAATACTTGATTTGATTTTTCCAGAATGTTCTATGGCAGCTATAACAAAAATAATATAAACCAAGCAGGGAGGGGTGGCATTTTGCCTATTGGCAATGGCAAGTTGCATAAACTTCCCATTGTTTATATAACTGATGTAAGTAATAATTTTGTTGATCTATAGAATGTATGTATCTAAAAAAGTTCTGGCGGACCGATCAGGCTGAATATATCTATTTATTCAGGGCTAAGTTTTATCACAACTGTATTTTCAACTTAATTGCTAGAATGCTTCTGGAAAAAATTTACCACAAAATTTTATATCCACGGATATACACAAACTTATATCCTATAAAAATAGTGTAAATAGATTCAGGAAACTTTGAAACGTAAAGATATTATCAAAATTTCAATTTCGAGTTTTGGGCCATTTACAATAACTTCCCTTGGTTTGGGCCAAGTACAAAACCTATCTCATCATTTTAAACGCTGAAGGCTGAACTTACATAAATCAAGTTTCTCGTTTATTGCCCGTGGTCTCCCGGTCTCTTAGTCCCTGGAACAAATATTTTTTTGCCCGTAGTTCCTTCAAGAAATATATACTGCCGAATTAAATTGTCTGAAGATAAAAAAATCTAATAGAAATATTTTCATTATTTTTCAGTGTAATACCCACCTTCAAGAAAGTTCATATGGTATATGCCTCTTCTTCACCACGGTCCTGCACCAACATCACCCAATATGATACAGGCTGTCATTCACAATGTCGTCTCACCAACGGGCGGGTAGTCTGCCCCAAGTAAGTTATGGTAGAGAAATGTAAGCCGCTTCACAAGTCTCTCAAGAGTTATTTTTAAGTTACTTTTTTTTTCTTCTTTTTTTAACACACCCATTCTTTTAGTCACATACGTACAATTTTGTCAATTTTACTATACAATAATGTCAACTCGAAAAGGAAATTTTTCTAAAGAATATTTAAAGAGAGTGATTAGTAAATATAAAGACGAATTCCAAGCAGCAATTCCTCCTAAAAGCAATAATGTTTATATTTGCATACAGCAGGAATTGCGTGAAAAATTTAATCACAATATGGCCATTAAAGCCATACAAATATGTATTAGTAGAAATAAAACATATCTTTTTGATTTCGATGATTGTTTAAACCTATTTGAAGAAAAAGAAGATACTGACCCCTACATTATAACATTTCAAATGAGCCTTGCAGAATATTCGAACATCGTACCCCAAAATTCAATTTACCGTCTCCTACCAAAAAAGTGGACTAACGAAATTCAAGACCAAATATTTTTTAAAAGTGATATAGAGTGTACATTTGCTTTCAGTAACAGTTATGTACCTGCTGATCTTAACTTTAATGAAATCAAATGTACTGGCAGGTGTACCCAATGTGACGCGCTACTGTCATTGAATATCTCCCCCCCATCTAAAAATTGCGTTAAGGTTACTTGTAAATTAAATAATTACAACAAAAGTGATTCTCATGACCCACTAATTAAAAACAGACTTACTTCTGATAGAGTAAACCGAATCAAAGAAAAGTTGAAATACGAAAAAGCTTTAAAAGTTCAACACACGATGGCAAACGAGGTAATGACTATAGATACTCAAAAAAAGCCAACAACTTTCCCTAAATTACCCAATTTAAGAAAATTGCGTCATGAAGCCAGAAGTGCGCTACAGTTTGACAAAAATACAATACTATCTTTGTACGCTATGGCGCACTGCATTCCTTACGATAATTTTATCCGTAAAATCAGTCTTGTTCCCTTCTTCACATATTTTTGGACGAATGAACAAAACCAATATTACAATGAAACTTTAAAAAATAGACCGAAAATACTTTCTGTTGATGCTACTGGCTCCTTATTTCAGCCAATCGAGCCACCACCTTCTAATGATTTATTAAAATATCGCACTCCTAAACATTTATTTTTATATGCAGTGGTTGCCTACACTCTGGATACCAGTGTACCAATGTGCTACATGGCCTCCGAATCCCATACAATGGAGACGATAACCACATGGTTAAATACGTGGCAAATCGGAAAAGTTTTGCCAGATGAAATAATTAGTGACGACAGTTCTGCCTTGTTAGGAGCAATAACTAAAGTATTTTTAAAAATCGAATTCAATGATTATTTAAAACAGTGTTTTGATGTGCTTGAAGGAAATACCGCAGCAATACCTCTCTGTTATGTTCGTATGGACAAATCCCATTTTATTAAAAATATTTATAAACAATCATGTTTTGATAAAACATCCGAAAAAGTAAAGTTCTTTTACATTCGCTGCTTGAAACATATTCAGCAGGTCCGTTGCTATGAAGAACTTAAAACAATTTTAAGAGACATAATCACGTTATCGCTCCATGAGTTCAGGAGTGCGGACTTGAATGATTTACAGCCCAAATGCAATAAAGCTTTTGAAAACTTAAAGGTCCAAATTGTAAATCACACGAATCACGAAAATTTAGATGATATTCATACTGAAAATGACATACAACCAAAAATCGAACTACGTCACAAGGAAAATGACAAAGATGTTTCATTACCTTTAATAAACTTTTATGATGACTTAATACAAACCGAAAAATTGTATCTGCAGTTAGTTGAACCATCAGATAACAAAAATGAATATTTCTTACCGGAATTGAACAGTACATTAAAACGACTTCTGAAAAAAATTCCACTGTGGGGTTGCGTTATGAATAAACATTTCAAAAATGCCAAACACTATGCGTCAAGCTCAAATGTTGAAAACCATTTCAAAGATTTAAAAACTATATACTTTGATACAAAAAACCAACGCGTGAGATTAGACGAGTTTTTAGTACAGCACCATGGTTTTATAAATGGAGCTGTAAAACTTAGTTCCAGTGACGTTTTGCACAGAATAGATCCAAGCAAACGAGCTCAACAAAGTGTGCGAACACAAAGGCCAGAAAATAAAATTCCAAAACCTAACCCCTTGAAGTGCGAAAATAACGATTTTGAGGCACAGTCAGTTTTTCAAGATAACCCGATAAAAATTGAGAATTGGAGAGGGCTAGCCGTATCCACACCCAGAAGTTTAAAACCCAAACCAATTTATATTTTACAAAACGGCAACGTGGCAAATTCTAAAACCGCTGAGAACAGGACCATAATAACAAACACATGTGCTTTCGATTCTATTTCACAAACGTTTGCGATAGCTTATAAAGATAGACAAAAATTTAGAGACTCTGTAGATGCACAGATTAATAAAGGAGAATTTCATGATTTCTTATCATTAATTACAGAATTATCGAATGCCAAGAATTGTGGTAAAAAATTATATGACCTGAGAGCGAAATTGCTCCTTCAACTTTTTAAACAATCAAAAACCCAATACGTAGTTGACTGTTCATGTAACACGACCAAAATATTAGATGAAATATGTACAAGTAGCTTATTCGTTTCTGCTATAAGACAAAGAGTTTGCTCTAATAGTATGTGCACAAGTCATGCAGATGAAAACAAATTGTTCAATTGCAAGTATTTGCCGTTGAACTTGGATATAATAAATACTAAAGGTATCAACCACCTACAAGAAGCTTGCGAATCATGTTTAAGAACAGAATTTACTCCAGAGTGTCATATTTGTTGCGCTGGAAATATATCATTCAGATACAATGTTAAAGATATTATCATTTATGAACTTCATGACGTGTGCGCCAAGTTGGATGATCTGCCTCGTAACATTGAAGTAAATAATAAGGAGTACACAATTCTATCTGTAATAGAATATGAACTCGCTTCGAAACCCAAAAGTGTTGGACATTACAGGGCTCACTGCTACAGAAAAAATAGTAATTTATTTGAATGTTATGAATTATGATGACTTATATGGTAAAATCCAACGACGTGGGAAATATAATATTATGCCACATGTAATAGTCTACATAGTAGAATAGACAAAATTGTACAGGGTAAAGATGAATGCTCACATCATAGAACCTAGCACTGGCTTGCAAATTGCAAAAAACGTAAGAAAATTTGTATTTCGCGGGTTGGTTGGAGCATCCACCTTAACCAAATAAATTTTGGTACCTACAGTTTTGAGAATTGTATTTAGTGTATACCTATATAATAGTCAACCTCACAATGATCTGTGTTGCAACAACGTGTTTCCATTTTGTATTTCGTATTACGTACCTATGAGGGATTTATAATTATTAACCAACGATTATATTAAAGCTGATTATGTAGTGTCACATAATTTTGATTTGATGGCGTTTTAGACATATAAGTGTCATTCCACAGTCAGGTGATAATGTTGTTACGTATATGGGATAAATATGTTTATTTATAGCCAAATACCATCAGATAATTTGTGTACATTCGATGTTTACAGTTATATCTTTATGTGGTTTACTATACTTATAAGATACTGATCTGTGATTTTTTGTGATGCGAATTTACTAATTATATGTTAGACTTAGATGAAAAACTGATCTGTGATTTAAATAATAATGACTACACAACGTGCAAATAATTTCTAACATTTATAGATAGGAAATTTGATCTGTGATTTGATGCAATAATTACTTTAAGAATTAAAATTAAGGGAATAAAAATAATAATTTCCACATCAACAAGCTGTTTCATTTATTATAGTCACAAGGTGCATTTAATATATATTTTAATTAGCCCCAAAACTTTTGAACGCGACTGTACGACAACAGCTTAGGTATAATACGTCCAATAAAGAAGGTCATCGATATGTATGAATCCGTCGCTTTTTAGTAGTCATTCATATTTGGTCGGATAGCCAGCCGTTGCTTACATATTTTGGTTTTTTGTTAATATTTACTGAATGCGAAACATTCCAAGCTGAATATTTTCACCATATATTTTTGACTAAAGGCACAAGATTTTGGTTTACACCTACACATCTCGGATTGAGCCGGTTCCTTGTATTTTGCCGTTAAAGTTATGACACCATCGTTTTGACTTTTAGCAAGATTATTCAAAAACGCATGCATGTGCAGTTTTGAAACTTTGTATGGTTATTAGTAGCGTCAAGAAGGACCGAATACAGTTTTCAGCGAACTTATACCTTGTCTCATTTAAGCGCTGCGATGTTTTTTTGGGTTTTCATAAAACCGCGATAACTTGAAAACTATAAATATTTTCTTAAATCTAATTGGGGCACTAAGGGGCACACATTAAGAGCTACTCGTGTATGTTTATTCTACAGGGGCACATGCAATGGTTTTAGAGATATACGATTCATCAAAACGTTACTCCAGCAGGAAATGCAATATCTCGAAAACCTGAAGGGGCACAGATTTTATTTTTGGGGGCACATTTTGGCACACAAATAAGCTCTATGACCATGCATAATTTTTCTCTCTCCGATCATTCGTTTAAAATTTTCCTGCTAGAAAAACGTTACCCCAGCAAGAATCGTTTTTTCCGTTTTTTTCCAAAACGACAGGGGGCACACATTTTTTATTTGGGGGCACATTTACAGCAAATAAGGCACAAATTATACGTTCTACTCATATAACTCTAGGAGACACTTTCTTGCTGGGGTAACGTACACGGTAATATGCAAGCAAGATGCAAATAAAAAGAGAAGAGCTTTTCCTTTCGTATTATTAAGCCTATAAACATGGTTATATAAACCTAACTAATTTCTGTATGATATTTTGAAACCGGTTTTGCTACCATTGCCAAACCGGCAGCTGTACTCTTCTATCGTATCCTCAAAAAAATACAGTAGTGACAATGACAATCATTTACTTTAAATAAGTTGCGCAAAGGTTCTGTTTTCACTAATCAGGCTCCAACAATGCTGGTGTCAATAAAGCAGGAAAGTAAAATGACATGGACATGAACAATAGTGCCTATTGTATAACAAGTTCCCAGAGACCATAGTCATCCACGGTCTTGTAAACTATGCATAATTAGAGTGAAAAGTTATCGTAATGACGGTTTACTTTGTCCTTTGTTCACATTCATTTCTACGTCTTGCATGCGTAACCAACATTCTTTTATGAAAGTGACAGCAACATGCGCCACAAAATTGGCAACCTGGCTCCTAGGGTATAATTGAGAATAAATGTAGACGACATAGTTTTTCTTGTAATAATTTGTTATTGCCAAATAATGATATTGTTGAAACGTTGTTAGTTTTTCGCCAATTTGATACATAGAAAGCAAGAGTGGATATTACGAAACGACTATTTAGTCATTTTTATTAGTCATCAATATAATAAACTGATTTCGCAACGTCCTGTCTTGTGGTGGCGCCAGTTCCATTTCGAATATTGACAGGCGTACAACTCGTATAAGCTCTATGTAACATAGAACATGCTAAAAGCTTTACTTGGTTTTATGCCTCCGTTTATCCTAAATGTACAATTCCGTAACCGACTGCAGGCAGGTTTCTAAGATCTCAGAACTTGTATGTTAAAGAAAGAAATCCTAGTTACTCACCAAATGTGTGCAAGCGCAAATTAATAGTTCAATGCATGACCCAATTATCAGAAAACAGAATTATTAGATTGATAACAAATTATTGACTGCCTCGTTGGTCTAGTGGTAGCAAGCGCTACTGCTGAGCACGAGGTCCTGCGTTCGATCCCCGGGTCGGGCAAAGTGTTACTTGGTTTTTCTATCTGGAATTTCTCAGTAGCAGCCCGGAGTCTGGATTTGTGCCCGGTTGATGGCAATAGGCTCGCCCCCTATTACATGGGACTTAAAACATAACTGGCGAAATGTGGGTGTATCTGCTACAGGTACGCCTCTGCCCAACCCTTCGGGGAAACAAGGCGTGATGTTGTGTTATGTTATGTAACAAATTATTGCACTAGAATGACACAAGAGAGCTTGATATTATATTTCAATGTTCAAGCATTACTTGGCAATTTTCCATAAAGGTACAAGTCCGTAGCCGACTGCAGGCAGCAGCAGCAGGCGACTTCATATAGAAATTCAATTCGATTTCATAGAAATACGTAGAAACCAGATTGTCGCGGCGACACGTCGCCTGCTGCTGCTGCTGCCTGCAGTCGGCTACGGATTTGTAGGTACCTTTATGGAAAGTTGCCAAGTAATGCTTGATCCTTGAAATATTATATCAAGCTATCTTGTGTCATTCTGTTGCAATAATTTGTTGTCAATCCAATAATTCTGTTTTCTGATAATTGGGTCATGCGTTTAACTAAAAGCATTTAAGGGGGATGCGCCAAGATAGCCCGCGATATTTATAATCATAAAAATCATCAATACAACTCTCTAAGTACATGTAATCCTATTGAATTACTATTTCACGAAAACGTGACATTTGAGGATTATGCTAACTTAAGGAGTTGTACTGCTGATTCTAATGATTATAAATCTGTAAAGCCATATTTGTTACGGTCGCAAATCATATTTTAATCAAGATACAACTTGACACTGACCTGCAAATTGCAAAACACATAAGAAAATTTGAATTTCGCGGTCTACCTTTGCGCATCCCCCAGAATTGAAAGCGTCAATTTGCGCTTGCACACATTTGGTGTGTAACTGGGATTTCTTCCTTTTACATACAAGTTCTCAGATCTCACAAAGGATGATCACCTTACGTAAGCATCATTAATTAAATCTATACTTAAATAAGCTCAGTTTGCTATACCATAAGGAAAACTTAACTCATTAAAAGCCATTTGAATGCAAGTAGCGGTCAGCCAGTTAACTTCTAGCTTCTAGCCCCCTTCAGTTTTATTCCGAAGTCTATTATTGTATAAGAAATGTCAAGTTCAGTACGATGAAAATGTTCTAATGCGTCTAATGAAGGTGATATAACTGATATAATATAATAATGCATTTATATTAGGAATTTAGCTTTGAATATTGACCTTGATTACCTATGCAAAATTCGAATGACCTACCGGTACGATATTATTGACCTTGCTAACCTTTTGTGATGTTTTAATCAGATTGATAACTGATAATTTATTTTGTTGTTGCTTGTTTTAAATTTAAATAAATTATGGCTTGGTGTACTCTGTGGTACATTGTGGATACTTAGATTGTTCCTTCTGTTTGTTACTAATTTATGACAGTAAAGTACTTAGTATGTGCATTCGCAGTAGAAATACAATTCTTTGTTTTTTTAAATTTTTTTAAACTGTAAAAAAAAAAGAATTAAGTTACAAAAAATCTTTCTTGGGAGTTATGTAAAGTTACATCTTATGGCTGCTACACACTGCCCGCCGGCCTTGCCGCCGGCCATGCCGAGGAAAGAAACGCAAAGAAAATCGCGCAAAAGCCGGAGGCACGTGCCGCGCGGCAAAAGCCGGCGGCCACGCCGCCGGCACTGTGTGTAGGAGCCATTAGGCCAATTTTTTGTATCTAATCTGTAACAATTGTAAGTTGGGGTGAAAGTTAAAATTATAAAGAAAACAATGATTTGCAAATTATAGTTTTTGTTTTATGAAAGTTGTAGGTAATTTCAAACAAAAACGCTACGCGAAGTACTTAGCGTCGCCTTTCGTCTAATGTGGCAACGACAGCTTTGTTTTTTTTACCGACTTCAAAAAGGAGGAGGTTCTCAATTCGGCCGTATGATTTTTAGTTAATTGACTCAGGCGTGACTTTGCGGAAATCCATTATAAACTACAATAGACGACGTACTTATACGTGCTTATACTTAGTAACCTAATCCGCTTAAACTGTTCTTAAAGAGTCCTAAAAAACCCTGTTAGAAATCACCTCTCAACGAGGCATCCTCAGGATGACGATTGACTTGTTGCGAACCCGGACACAAGGTGTTGTCACGCGCCGCGCCGCGCCTTGTCTTTTGTTGTTCCACTTTGTTGTGTTTTTTTTGTAATTTTTGTAAACAAATTACAAAAGCACTATTATCTTTCTCTTTAGTCGCGTTTTGTTCTGAAACCTACTCTGAGATGGTGCAACCACATAAACAATACTGACGTCAGCCAACGTGAACTTTCAATTTGAAATAATTTAGAGCGTAGGAATAAAATTGCGCACGATAGTGACCCTTGCCCTTACACTTGACAACAACAATCCACGATCACAGCAATAATTCTTCTGGTGATCCTAAGATCAACGTTAACCCAAACTTATATTCACATTTTTTTAAATCTGCCTCGTTGGTCTACTGCTCGCAGCGCTACTGCTCAGCGTGATGTTCGCCACCTATTACATGGAACTTAAACATAATTGGCGAAATGTGGGTGTACTATAATGGTAGCCACACACGTAACGATTTGCTTGCGCAAACTTAGGCTTGCGCAAATCTAATTTGACGTTTTTTCAAAGAAATTTGCGCAAATTTCTTCCCACACACGTAACGATTTGCTTGCGCAAACACAAATTTGCGCAAGCAAATCGTAACGTGTGTGGCCAGCATAAGTACAGCTCTGTCAAATCCTTCGGGGAAAACAATCTAACGAAAATGTCAGGAATTTATGTTGCTTGCTGTCAGTACAAGAACGAAAGCTCCATAAAAAAAAATCCAAAATAATAAAACCAAGTGCGCTGTCAACAAAAAAGTGCTCAACGCGCCTTCAGTGACGATGACGCGAGTTCAATGATTTTTGTTCACCCAAAAACTGCTCAACGCGCCTAAAGATGTTTTTACTTTAAAAATCTTCATCATCAAACCTTTCGCACATAGCTTATTGTTCCACATTCTCATAAGATGTATGCCATTGTCACCAGGTGTACCGCAATGTCGCGCACTACGACGGACGTGCCCGACGCGCGGGCTCAGCTCTTGCTCGGTGATGTGCAAGAGTCCCACCGAGCAGCCGCCCGGACCGCCGCATCCACACCCACCTAAAGAAGCTGCTGCTGCAGGTGAGAATAGCTTATAACTTTACTCTTTCTGAGCTTATCTTGGAAAGTACTGACATCGGTTAAGGAAAAACATCGTGAAGGAACCTGGACTTATAGTTAATGTAAGTCTGAAATCGCCAACCCGTCTTGAGCAAGCGAGGTGATCATTGCTTGCTCCTTCTCTGTATTAGAAGAGGCCTTTGCCCCAGAAGTACAATTAATCGTCAGAGGACGATGTTAACTAAATCCTATAATAAAACCACCAGGCCCCGGGCCAAAAAAAAAATAGAAAGGCTTTTAGAAAGGGAACTTTTGTAAGTTCACTGGACCGTCATGATGTATGCATTATCAGTGCAGAAGATTCTATAGCACCAGTGCTGCTACTGCCTAAGCACTAATGTATGGTATTTGAACTGGTTCCCTGCTTTGTCTTCTACGACACGCTACAACTTCCACACATAACATCAAGTATCAATGACTCATAATTGGCAGTACGGCGGCCATCAAGTCGGTCAATGTTGCATATTCCCGAAGGTCACCTCTATAAGCAGTTTATTTTTCATATTTTCTTACCGAAGCTTATATGTATATCAAAGGGTTATTTAAAGTCATTGAAAAATAACAACATGATAGTTCGATGATCACTGTTTTGTTACAAATCTTCACTGCAGTGACCTAGAGGCGAATGACGTCCTCTTTCTTCAATACAATGACCAGTGCTCAACAAATACGGACTGACAAGGTCATTTTAATATTAATTTAGACTTACTACAATGAAAGGAAGCCTGCATCGATTACTTATCTTTCTGAAGGTTGTTTTCAGGCAGTAATTGACGGAAATGGGTTCCGTGCAATACTTGCAATGGCTGTCTCATTAAAAAGCAGGCGATCGCACGAAAAAAATATTTATACATTATAAAATTACAATCTTATAGTTCATTGCCATTTAATGAGGTTTTATGCAATATTGTTTATTTGAATAACATACATGACGTTTGTTTTTACCTTGCTTTGCGGTTTCTTGGGAATTGGTTAAGTTTATTCAACTTCTTGTTTATTCTAAGGCTGCCATCAGACAGACGGACTACATTTCGACAGGACTACTCAGTCGGTTGGCAGTTTAGTTGCAGTTATTCATCGAGAATAATATGCTCACAAGCATTCAAACTGCAATTTCGCAGCTGGCGTGTAGTTCAAATGCAGTCCGTCTGTTTAGACCCTTAGCATTTCCCTATCGAAGGCTTGTAACGAGTCTCCATGTAGTACTCCTAGCGAAAGCTGCACTACACTTTCCGTAGTACTATCATTTATTATGTACTATCGGAGTACGTTCACTCTCCACACACACAGAGACCACAACTTTCGCCGGAACTGCTGTAAATCCACGGCTTTTCCCTTTAACTTGCCCTGCCAGTTAGAGACCTATATTGATAGCGAGAAATAGCCTCAAATAGTACAGTCTTGTTTCACCTATCACAATTCTGTTTAACTCCTCAGGCTCAACATCCGGCGGCAAGAAGTCAGGGTCGGGCAACAATGGTGTCCTCACGTGCCCCAAGTGCGGGGATCCCTGCACTCACGTGGAGACGTTCGTCAGCTCCACACGTTTCGTCAAGTGTGATAAGTGCCACCACTTCTTCGTGGTCCTCAGTGAGGTTGACACTAAGAAGAGCATTAAAGACAATGTGGATAATAAGTCTGGATTCTACAGGTGAGTCAGTGATATTCTTTTTTATAGCTTCTTTGAGGTATTTCATAATTATATGGTTGGTATAGGGATTGGAAATTGCTTTGTGTGCGTTGATTAAGGTGGTCATGGCGCTGTTGAAATTACTGTTATTACCTACCATAAAACTAGTGTATGGTGATAAGGTGAATAAAGCTCTTTTGAAAGGCAGTTACTTCCATTTTGGAAAATATGGTAACCACATACAATGTCGCCCATGGGTGGGCATGTGCCCACCCGTATTTTTCTGAATATTCATGAAAAATTATCGAAAATTAACTTTTAAAGGGGGGTCTATCTTTAATATTTTTCATGTTACTCAATTTTTTTATTTTTTTTTTCAAATGTCTTTGCCTTCGTTTTTTGTTTTCATAGTCGACAAATTTTAATAAAAAATGTTAGTTAAACCGATAAAATAAGATAGTTGTCGTCTATTGTATCCGATAAAATAACTCATAAGCTTTTAGAAATTATAGACAGAATCCAAATCGAGCCAATAACATCGGGGATATCACAAACGTTACTCAAAAAATAAAAATATGATAAATATTAAATATAGACCCATGCCACATTGCCCATAATATGCCCATGCACTTACCTATTATTTTAGATTGATTTCCCAAATCACTTAATTTAAACAAAATATTAGTAATCAGCCAGTTATCCAAGTCTATCGACACGGAAAGTCGGAAACAGAACAATATATGCATACTAATGTTTACGATTTTGTATAAAAGGAAGTAAGTAAAAAAATACACGATTTTACATACGAGTATTATATAATCGCAGTATAGTTATATCTATAGGAAAACGGGAAGTTATAATAATTGATTATGTAGCAGTGTAAATGTTGCTAAATGCCAGTGATAATATTTAATAAGTATTATTGAATAGTGTAATTCGTTGAATACTTTTGTATTGTATCAGATAACTAACACCACTTGTCTAAGTAAATAAATATCGTTTGCACCAATTAACAAGACTCGTCCAGTCCAGTTTTGTAGCAATAAATAACGTCTTAGTGCGAATGTCATAAAACGTAAACAAGTACTGTAACTATCTACCTCCACCTTATAACCAAGTTAACCTCTCTGAACAAGTACACTCAAATTAAACCTACGTTTTCGAGATAAGATAGCTAATCCGTTTAGAAATTTCGCAACGCCACCATAGAACACGTCCGGATTGACACAGAATCGTGACTTCACTCGCGTACTTACACAGTCGTGTTTTGTCAAACAATTACAGTGATCTAACGTGGAAAGTAAGACAATTCTGATTGAAACTAGATTCCATAATTTGCAAGTGAATTTAATAAGCATCATACTAGCTAGATTCACTGACTTTGTAGTAATTATAAATGTCACCATATAAACTTGCTCGTGACGTAAAGCACCTTGCGCTAATACTAAATACTACCAAATATCCTGCTTAGCTGCAAACAAGTTGGATGTAGCGCTCGCCGGCAGCTGACGCAACGTCGCTCGCGTGGCTCGCTCGGCTCGCGCGCGTTTGATCACACTCACAGTTCTAACATAACCTAACCCATTACACCCAGTTCACAATTTCTTCACAGTTTATAATCTAACTGAAATAATACCGAAAGATTATACACGAACAGTTCTCACAATCTTACTGTGACAAACATTTAAGAGAAATGACTTTTTTCAAAAAAATTGTAAACAGAAATATTGCAAACAGACTATCTTAAACAAAAATAAAATGCACAAACATTTTTAGACTGCATAAATATGTGCATCACGCTCAATAAATCAAGAATTTCGTTTCAACACAGAATATTCAACCCACGCGCAGTGATAGCGTCAAAGTCAAATCCAGACAAACTGCCGCCGTACAATTGGTCAGCTACAAATAACGAATATATAAATTGCCAGAACACACACAGAGGTGTGAAATACATATGAATTATGTATACGTTGTTATACGGCAACAATGACCAAGCAATAAACTCATCTATCTTGCTTTTACATCGGAACACTTAAACTAGGGTTGCTGAATACATAGAGCTGTCAATTAGACTGGAAATTCGTCAGAGGCCAAACTAGTTGATATATCCGTCTAATAAAAACGTAGTTTCAACGCCCATAGACGATATTTTACCGACGCGAAGCAATTGATTACCGTATTAGGGTAAGTCAACTATAGCAAACAAGTATTACAAGCTTTTATTTATGGGCAAACAAAGGCTGTTAACTAACCCCTTAAGGCGCCTGTCCACTGGAGCGGAGAGGAGCGGAGATGTGCCATTATTAACCAATCAAATCTAAACTCAGGAGCGGAGTCAAGATTCTATTGGTTAATATTGGCACATCTCCACTCCTCTTTTCTCCTCTCCGCTCCAGTGGACAGGCAGCCTTAAACTCGTATCCATTTGCGTAGTAAGATGGCTATGAACGTTTCCTCGATAAATAAAAGCCTATGATGTGATATGACCGATGTTTTACGAGTATTTCCGATTCTGAAAAATGTCGCTTGTCAACCCTATTACAAGTTTACACAGCTCTGAAACAAATAAGTTCATTGAACGTCTTCACTTATCTTGACTTATCAAGACGAAGGTGTCCGAAACCTAGTGCCGCGATACGCCTGTTTTACTAAAAAGGTCTTTGCTCTCAAATTTTTGAGGAAAATGTAAATGTCAACAAATTGTATGTAAATATGTATGACTAATGTTACACTTGTGTTCCATTTTCCCCCGTTTCACTTGGTTTGGTTTTTGTTTGAGTATGGTTCAGCTGGTTTTGTAATTATTTGGGTCACGCTGTATGTTAAAAGTTAAATTATATTTGATTGTAATTTCGTGGTAACTGGTAATAAAATTAAAATAACCTATGTTATAAATATAAAACAAATGTATACTTGTTAGTTTCACATAATCACTGCGGAAAATGCACAATGCATAACAGAAGATCGATATGCTGCTGTATGATGCAACAAAAATAATTTATTCAAAACCTTTAAATAATTTACTTTCTTAATACTCTGCAGTTACCTTCAACGTACATTCAAAGTCACATTAGATAAAAGCAATATTTCACTAAAATCTTGTCGTTTGGAGCCGTCGACATCGACCGTCGACCATCACCGACCGCGCGACCCCGGCCGTCCAGTCGACCGACGCGACGGCGGTCATCGATCGTTTGATCTGACGACATTGTAGAAAAGAATTCTATTTATTATGTCCAATATGCGAATTACAGATATAAATCTAGAAAATTTACATAGATTGGTTTAGTTAATTAACTCAGGCGAGACTTTGCGGATATCCATTATAAAATACAAGAGATGACGTATATTTAGTAACCTAATCCGCTTAACTGTTCTTACTTAAGAGTTATAAAGAACCCGAATGCGAAGCTTGTAGCTTTGCGTTCGGCTCTTGTCGTGGCAACACGTCGTGTCCGGGTTTGCAACAAGTCAATCGTCATCCTGAGGAGGCCTCGTTGAGAGGTGAAACACGTGTTGATTTCTTACAGGGTTCTTTATAACTCTTTAAAAACAGTTAAGCGGATTAGGTTACTAAATATACGTCGTCTATTGTATTTTAGAATGGGTTAGGACTGACAATTGTTTGTTTTATTAGAAACTAGCGTTCGCCCGCATGGAGGAATATACTACCGGTATAAAAAGTATCATCTATTATAAAGAAAACTAACGTTTATAAATATAAACCATCTGTGTGCCAAATTTCATCTAAGTCCGTTCAGCCGTTTTTGCGTGATTGAGTAAAAAACATCGAAACATACAAACTTTCACATTTACTATATTAAGTTAATAGTAGGATTTGCATTTTCTTCACTGCAGAAAAATCACATAGTTATAGGGTACAAAAACTGATTTAGCTAAAGCAACTGATTCTTGAATTTTCATTGATGATAATCTCCACTAATCTTGATTGAGTATTTCATATAAGTAGGTACCCCTCAATTATTTAAATTCCTAACAGCACTTACAGCACGCGGAAAAAAAAACGCGACATCCGACTTAGTATGCAGACGGGGATTACCCTGAAAGCCTTTTTGAGTTCGTTACGAACGTCTATCTGATACTATGAATGTATAATTAATTACCCTTTTGATTACTTACTACGCTATCAAATAAAATTGCAAAACCAACATGTAAATTTTCCCATTGTAAGAGCATTATGTTAATATTACGAAGGTAATAGTGTATGTAAACACGGAGACTATAAATATTTATATGTTACCAACAGGGCCGTTTTAATTTTATTGCAGACCCTGGGCACTTTATAATACGGGTCCCTATGGAGAATCTAGGATGCAAGACTTAGCGAAGTTAGCTCGATTTTTTTTTCACCCTGTTCTCGTAGCCCCTAGTTGCGATGCTGGCAGGAAATATGGCGCCCCATGAATCACGGGGCCATGGGCACTTGCCTAAAGTGGCCAGTGAAAAGATGGCCTTGTTTATCAATAATAAAATGTCAGTGCGTTCCATATCTTTCTCTGTTTACCTTTATATTTGTCCTATTGCAAACATAATCTTTGAGTAAAAGAATAATAAATATAAATACAAAGGTAACACTTTCGCCAGCGTTACAGAGTATGAAAATACAGGCTAACTGCTGAAGGGCAGTCCGCCACAAATTAATTTTATAAAAAACTCTTCTTTAGTATTTTCTCCATTCTCACTTCACACAGTCTTCATTCTAACTCCACTCTTGAAACTTGCAGTGACATACCATTCATTTGTGATGCTGGCTGTGCCTATGTGAGCTGTGTAAGGGCAATATTCACAGATCGCACTTTGACTTTACATTGCTAAGTAGGTCCTAATTGTTAACGTTCATATTCGTGGACGACGCTTGCTCACATTCGCTTATACAAATAAACATTATTTTATGCATAAGAATAATTAAGCTTCATATTCGTAAGGAACGCTTAAGACACTTAATTTGACCGTGAATGTTGTATTCACGGTCAATTTTGAATGACATAAAACCATTAGTAAGTTATTGCAAATTAACTCTTTAACGCATTGTAATAAAGTATAAATTAGAGTGATTGGAAACATTCTAATTTATACCTTACTGTACCGAAATAAGAGTTACATTGCATTGACTTACTAATGGTTTTACGTACATTGTGAATGTACTACCTTATTTTCTTTAACAAAGTAAAATCAATGTAAGATCTCTCAAATCTTCATACTCAAGCTCACGTAGGCTGTTATTGTATACTGTGATGTGGTTAACAAAATCTGACATGATTTCTTCGTCTCAATCGCTTTCCAAGTTCTTTGTTTTAAAGGACGTAAAATGAGACGTTGTCTGTTGGTGGGCACTCGTGTGTCATGTTAAAAGGATTAACTTTCACTGCCGCTCGTTCAATGTAGGGCCCGTTGTCCAGTTGTCCTTGTCACTGAACCCGTAAAAATGAATCAGGTTTTTTTTTCTTTGTGGTTTGTGACTCTGACCGTAATTTTTGTTGTGGTTCTGTGTACAATGACGTATATTTAGTAACCTAATCCGCTTAACTGTTCTTAAAGATTCATAAAAATCCCTGTAAGAAATCGACACGTGTTTCACCTCTCAATGAAGCATCCTCAGGATGACGATTGACTTGTTGCGAACCCGGATACGACGTGTGGCCAACGCATGCACCGACCGCAGTGGCTCTTGAGAGGAGGTGGAACACGTGTCGATTTTTTACAGGATCTTTATGACTCTAAGAACAGTCAAGTGGATTAGGTTACTAAGAAAATATACGTCGTCTATTGTATTTTATAATGGATTTCCGCAAGTCACGCCTGAGTTAATTTACTGTGGTTCCGTGTGTTTAGATGGTTATATAGATAGAGATAACGTCTAATATCAACAGCGTTTAATGTGGTAGGATCAGAAAATTAGTTGGTGAGATAATTAAGTAATTAATTCGCTCATAGAGATAATTTGCTGGCTGAACGTCTATAAAACTCGCAGGAATCCGTAGCAGTAGCAGTCTACTGCTCGAATAGGCCACTCCATTCTCCACCTGCATACCACTGAGCCCAATCTTCGGCCACTCTCATGCATCCCCTAGCCAATTTAGTTAACTCACACAACTTACCACTATAGTAAACACTACTTGTTTTTCACCGTTATTAATCATGTAAGAAATACCTATTTATGCGTTTCATACACTCTGTAGACAATCTATGTATTATGTACTCGCTGACCTAATACATGTAGCTCTATAGACTGATAACAATTATGTAGTTATCTGATAACGAATAGGTCATGACAATGATATCTAAATCACTGTTTGATTTGTTACTATTTTTGGGATGTAGGTAACAGTCATGAATGATTTCTCAATCTTGTTAACATTTATGCATTCTAGTTTGAAAATTACTTATTTTAAAATTTTGATCAGCCTAAAAAGTTCGGGGCTCTTCAACGCTCAAGTTTTTTTCTTTTTCAAAAAGTGTATACACTGTGTAATGGATTTTTATGCGGTTATCACAATAATTTAGACTTTAGACAATTTATTCCAGGAAGTCTATTATGTAATACTTATATTAAACTTCTATAAAATAAAGTCGTAAAAATCGTGCAAAGGGTTTGTCGCTAGTTTTATTTTATAATAATATTCTCCGACTTCTACGCGTGCTAAGCAAAACACGTGTTCTAACGTATTTTCTTTTCTCACCAGAAAACCTCCGCCTCCACCTAAGAAAATCTTCGAATACCTGAACAAGCACGTTGTTGGGCAAGAGTACGCTAAGAAGGTGCTGTCGGTGGCCGTGTACAACCATTACAAGCGCATCTACAACAACGTCACCAGCGGCGCGCCCGCGGATGCGCATCATCCGCTACATCATACACACAGAGGTGAGCATACCAGCACCCTAAAAAATCTTCTTCTCAACAACGTAAATAACGCAATGGACGTGGGTAATGCCAAGAGCTTTTGGGCATGGAGTTGAGGTCTGATCTCAACTTCGGCTCGACCATCGAGTCAAAAGCACAGACTGCAGCCAATAAGCTGGGTATCCTATAGAAGGTGAGGCGATACTTCACATCTGGACAGCTTTTTAAGTTTATAGAAAGCGCAGATTCGGTCCTGTATGGATAACGTGACCATTTATTTTTTTACTCAAAACGGGACATAGGTTTATTTATCTCAATTATAATAGGGCAGATTCATAAAGGAAACTTATTTTTGAAAATACCAGCATACTCGTATGTTCTCATTTTCTCAATGAAAAAAAAAACTTTTTTAATAAAAAAAATCTTATCAATATAAGATAAATAATATAAGATAATGATGTACTTAATTAAAAATTAAGCAGGATAAATTTTCGGTCATTTTTACATTTGTCTGCAGAACAACTTTCTTTTAATACAGCTGGTGATGATTTTAAATAAGAATAAAGTTCTTGGCACGTTTTTTTAATATTCAACTTAGTAATCAACATCGCCAAGCCTGTAACTGGGTTTTTTCAGACGTCCACAATTTATTATTAAAGAAAGACTCTGAGAACGGGACAATTTTGCGTCCCCAGGTGTTTTTCGGGGACACTGGGACGTAGAACCGAAAAAAGGGACGGTCCCGTTAAAAACGGGACGTATGGTCACGTTATGTATGGAGTATTGCAGGCCAGCCACTTGTGAGATCAGAGAGCTGTGAGAGAGAGCAGAGAGCTCAGCAAAATACCAATTTGCTGCACATGACTCGGTGGAACACAGAGCTAAAAAGCTTATAGGCGACGAAGCGTTGGTGTGCGAAGTGACGAAGCGCTGTCGATCTTCTACAGACTGTACTTCGGAGAGTGTGCGCAGGAGCTCCACGACCTGATCCCACCATCGCTCTTTTATCACCGGACTACCAGGCGTACTGCAGGGTACCATCCGCACTTGGTTGATATCCCG